>CM060706.1:57562677-59962677 GCA_030686995.1 Artemisia argyi
TTAGTTGAATTTGATCATTATATTGTTCATTTTCCCTCTTTGATTTTTACAGTTGTGATCATTGCACTAAATTTACATATCGGTTCTACTATCAATACCCCCCACCCACATTTTAACATCCTCATGACCTCACCCCTCTTGGCCAACATTCTGTTATAAGTATAACATAGTTTTTTGTTAGTCTTTGTTCCGTAATTTTGTCAGTTTAATACTTTTAACTTGTTAAACTTTATATTTTCGGTGCCGCACTTTCAGTTTAGTAGTTTTATAATAAGAACGTTATTATAAATTTTTTTACTTGATATAACTTGTACTCGCAAGTCGCAACCATTTCGTTAAGGACATTAATCGTACTTGATATCGCTAGGCCAAAGGGATTAAGCTCACTTTCTAGCTTATTGGCTTAAGCAATAAGGTGAATTTTAAGCTTCAAAAAGTGAGCTTATTATCAGCTTTTACAAAGTCAAAAAAAGATCGCAAGTTGAACACAAGACATATATATTGTACAAAGACGTAATCACCTAAAGTAAGTTAAAATCATCTCAGCCATAAAAAATGAAAAAACAAAACAAAAGTTATTCGGCCATACAAGTTGTAATGTCTTCTTAATGTATTACTATTATTGTTTCATATGAATCTCAGCTAGCAAAGATTCATATATTTCACAAGTACAGATCTCTATAAAAAAAATTATTACAATGATTTTGGTTAAAGGATTTGTCAAATTTTACAACTGTTTCAAATGAATATCGGGTGGTTTTTGCCGTTAATATAAAGGTTGAGGTACTAATTAATTGTAAAGCACATGCGAAACTTGGTTACTCTTATGTACGTGACATTTTCCTATATTTTATAACTGGTCTTAAACCTTTTATTAAAATAGTTAAGTATACTTGGCGAGACAGAATTGTTACTGCTAGGCAAATATCATTTGATTGTACATATATGAATTTCGAATCCATATTGGTTAATTACATAATATTCTATTTGGTTGAACAGAAAGAGGAAAGGAATTTCGAATCCATATTGGTTAATTACATAATACTAATGTGGAAATTCAATCCTCATGATATTTTCATTTATGCACTTGTTTTGTTTAGTGTTTAATTTTTCATGCAAAGGAAGTGAACTAAATTTGGGGAGGATTGTTGGAAAATTTAATGCACTTGAGGGATCAAATCATACTTGAAAATGGGTTTGGAAGTACGGAGTGTACACCCATCAAGTCCCTGATTACCCTGACTCAATAGTGGTTGTGCTAGTGTGAATCTGATTTTGCTGATGCATGAATCTGATTCTGCTGCTAGTGTTGTGAATCTGCTGCTAGGATTCTGCTGCTAGCTGATCCTGCTGATAGAATTCTGCTGCCAGCTGATCCTGCTGCTAGCTGATTCTGCTACTAGCTGATTCTGCTGCTAGTATGAATCTGCGGATAGCATCAGTTATTCTGCTGTTCGGTTTAACCACTGATTCCTACTATTATGGAAAGTATTATGATATAATTAATGGGCCGTTAATTATATATAATTCCATGGGCTAGGGTTTTGAGTATTCTCTATTATAAATAGAGGTCATAACACATCTGCATGGATATACGAAAACACAAAACCCTAAACACTTGAATACGCATCTGGTTCTTGGTTTGTGCCTAAAACAAGAACATCACTTGGTCTTATCCCATAGAGATATTCGTGTAACCCAGGCATAGGGTCGAATAGTTTCTATTGGAAAGTGATACCAAGATTTCAAGCGAATATCTGGTACCTTATTTATTATCTTAACCCTAATCTGGGAACTTGTTTACATATAATAACTAACAATCAATAGAAACTATTAGTGATAATCAATGGTTGCTGCTATGAGACAAATAGCTGCTAACTTTTCCAAGTTGGAAAAGTTTGAAAGTGTTGATTTCAGAAGATGGAAAAAGAATATGCACTTCTTATTGTCAAGTATGAATGTGGTTTATGTTCTGACAACTGAGATTCCTGAAGATTTTGGAGAAGATGCTACTATAGATCAGATGAGGGCAAGAAGCAAATGGGAGAATGATGATTATGTTTGCAGAGGTTTAATTCTCAATGGTATGTCTGATTCTCTATTTGATATTTATCAGAATGTTGAAGCTTCTCAAGAACTATGGGATTCCTTGGAAGCCAAATATATGGCTGAGGATGCATCAAGTAAGAAGTTCCTTGTAAGTAATTTTAACAATTACAAAATGGTTGATTCTAGACCTGTCATAGAACAATACAATGAACTTCTTAGTATACTTGGTCGATTCACACAACACAAGATGAACATGGATGAGGCTATTTCAGTCTCGTGTATCATCGATAAACTGTCTCCCTCTTGGAAAGATTTCAAGCATATGCTTAAGCATAAGAAGGAGGAGTTAACTCTTGTTGAGTTGGGCAGTCACTTGCGCATTAAGGATTCACTCAAAGCTCAAGACAGTGATAAGCCAAAGACTAGCACTACTACTGGTCCATCAGTTGTCAATATGGTGGAGCATAACAACTCCACCAAGTACAATGACAACAAGGGCAAGCGTAAGCATCAAGATAACACCAAATCTGATCTTAACAAGAAACCTAAGGTAACTTTTGGAAGTGTGGGAAACCTGGACACTTCAGGAAAGATTGCAAGGGTGGTAAAGTTGGAAACATATCCAATGGATCAGGCACATGTAGAGGGAATGGTAACACCAATTCTCTGAAAGGTCAGAATGTGTTTAATAAGTCTTTTAAGATTTATTATGTTACATATATATCTGACATTTACTTTGTGCAGGATGATGATGTTGCGTGGTGGGTTGACTCTGGAGCAACAATACATGTGTGTAAAGATAGAAGCTGGTTCAAGACCTATGAGTCAATGAATGATGGTTCTATTCTTCATACGGGAAACGAGTCAACTGCCCTGGTGCATGGAAAAGGATGTGTTGATTTAAAGTTTAGTTCTGGAAAGATTGTTTCTTTGTTTAATGTTTTACATGTTCCTGATATTAGAAAGAATTTGGTTTCTAGTAGTGTTTTGAATAATTGTGGTTATAAACAAGTTATTGAATCTGATAAGTTTGTTTTATCTAAAAATGGTGTGTTTATTGGTTTTGGTTATTTGTGTAATCAAATGTTCAGACTTAATATTGTTCATGATAATATTGATTCTGCTTTTATATCTACATCTAAACTTTATGATTCAAACCTATGGCATGCAAGACTTGGTCATGTACATTTTAAAAGAATGCAAGATATGTCTAAGGATGGGTTAATACCAGCTTTTGATATGAACACTGAAAAGTGTAAAACTTGTATGTTGAACAAGATAACTAAGAAACCTTTTCAAGGAGTAAAACGTGAAACTAAAGTTTTGGAGTTAATTCACAGTGACCTTTGTGATTTACATGCTACTCCCTCTTTGGGGAATAAGAAATACTTTGTGACTTTTATTGATGATGCTTCTAGGTTTTGTCATGTTTATTTATTACATTCTAAAGATGAAGCATTAGATAAATTTAAAGTATCTAAAACTGAAGTTGAATTGCAACAAAGTTCCCTGATCAAAAGATTAAGGACTGATAGGGGAGGTGAGTACATGGATACTCTGTACTTTCAGTCTGTTGGTATAATCCATGAAACAACTGCTCCCTATACTCCTCAGCAAAATGGTATTTCTGAAAGGAAAAACAGGGTGCTAAAGGAGATGGTTAATTCCATGTTGTCCTATTCAGGACTGAGTCAAGGGTTCTGGGGTGAAGCTATGTTAACAGCTTGCTATTTATTAAATAGGGTTCCTAACAAAAGGAACAAAGTCACCCCTTATGAAATTTGGACTAAAAAGAAACCTAACCTTAATTATCTTAGGATATGGGGTTGTAGGGCTGTTGTAAGACTCCCTGATCTAAAGCAGAAAACTTTGGGAGAAAGAGGCATTGAATGCATCTTTGTTGGATATGCTGAGCATTCCAAGGCATATAGGTTTTATGTTAAACAAAAGTCAGGAATAGACTACTTTGATACTTATGCTCCAGTGGCACGTATCAGTACCATAAGATTGCTAATTGCTTTGGCATCAATTCACAATCTGATTATTCATCAGATGGATATGAAGACAGCTTTCTTGAATGGTGATTTAGATGAGGAGGTTTACATAAACCAACCTCAGGGCTTCATCATGCCTGGCAATGAAAACAAGGTGTGTAAACTGATTAAATCTCTTTATGGACTAAAACAGGCACCTAAGCAATGGCATAAAAATTTTGATGAAGTGGTTTTGTCGAGTGGTTATTTACTTAATCAAGCTGACAAATGTGTATATAGCAAATTTGATGAATCTGGTAAAGGAGTCATCATTTGTCTATATGTTGATGACATGTTGATCTTTGGCACTGACCAAAATCAAGTTGATCTTACAAAAGAATTTTTGTCATCAAAGTTCTCCATGAAGGATATGGGGGAGGCTGATGTTATCCTTGGTATTAGGATTAAACATGAAAGTAACAAAATTTCTATCTCTCAGTCTCATTACATTGAGAAGGTGTTAAGGAAATTTAATTACTTTGATTGTACTCCAGTGAGTACTCCTATGGATACAAGTGAGAAGCTAATGCCTAATACTGGCAAAGTTGTATCTCAACTTGAGTATTCTAAGGTGATTGGCTGCTTGATGTATGCCATGACTTGTACAAGACCTGACATTGCTTTTGTTGTGGGTAAACTAAGCAGGTACACTAGTAATCCTAGTGCTCATCATTGGCAAGCAATTCAGAGGGTCTTTAAGTATTTGAAGAGAACTATGGATTATAGTATCTCATATACTGGTTATCCTTCAGTATTAGAAGGATACACTGATGCAAGTTGGATCAGTAACACTGAAGACAATTCGTCAACTAGTGACTGGGTATTCCTACTTGGTGGAGGTGCAATTTCTTGGGAATCCAAGAAACAAACTTGCATTACCAGTTCAACCATGGAATCTGAATTTGTGGCTTTAGCTGCTGCTGGTAAAGAAGCTGAATGGTTGAAAAACTTGCTTCTTGAGATTCCATTGTGGCCTAAACCTATAGCACCTATTTCTATCCGTTGTGATAGTGCTGCTACATTGGCAAAGGCTTATAGCCAGATGTACAATGGGAAGTCTAGACACTTAGGTGTTAGGCATAGCATGATTCGTGAGTTTATCATGAATGGGGTGATATCTATAGAGTTTGTTAAATCTCAACAAAACTTAGCTGATCACTTGACGAAGGGTTTGGCTAGAGACTTGGTTTTGAAGTCTGTGAAAGGGATGGGTTTAAGTCCAACTTAGTCACTGAATGCAAGGATACCCAACTCCCTTCTAAGGAAACTTGGAAGCTGAGTTCAATGTGGAAAGCTGATCATTTAGTGGACTGAAGCACATGTATCACAAACATCCCAAGGTTGTGCTTGTTACCTGCTGGAAAGGAGGATGAAGTCATAACTTCTTAATGGTTAGTTTTCTTTGAAAAAGTGCTATGCAGGAGCATGAATTAAAGATGAACCACCTATGTGAATGTTGAAGTTTTGCCGCTTCAGGAAGCTTTGGACTTTTAGCTTTTACAACATTTATGAATTGGATATGGACACATGGCTTGTATAGTGTCAGCAGTATTTTAGTGTTTGAAAACTTGTGTGTATTTATCATCAGGTATTCAAATTGGTTGAAGGGTTCAATTCTTAGAACACCCTGATTCTCGAATATTTGAAAGTATATGTACTAATGTGGAAATTCAATCCTCACGATATTTCATTTATGCACTTGTTTTGTTTAGTGTTTAATTTTTCATGCAAAGGAAGTGAACTAAATTTGGGGAGGATTGTTGGAAAATTTAGTGCACTTGAGGGATCAAATCATACTTGGAAATCGATTTGGAGGTACGGAGTGTACACCCATCAAGTCCCTGATTACCCTGACTCAATAGTGGTTGTTGTTTTGTTCAAAAAAAAAAAAAAAAAAAAAATAGTGGTTGTGCTAGTGTGAATCTGATTTTGCTGATGCGTGAATCTGATTCTGCTGCTAGTGTTGTGAATCTGCTGCTAGGATTCTGCTGCTAGCTGATCCTACTGATAGGATTCTGCTGCCAGCTGATCCTGCTGCTAGCTGATTCTGCTGCTAGTATAAATCTGCTGATAGCATCAGTTATTCTGCTGTTCGGTTTAACCACTGATTACTACTATTATGGAAAGTATTATGATATAATTAATGGGCCGTTAATTATATATAATTCCATGGGCTAGGGTTTTGAGTATTCTCTATTATAAATAGAGGTCATAACACATCTGCATGGATATACGAAAACACAAAACCCTAAACACTTGAATACGCATCTGGTTCTTGGTTTGTGCCTAAAACAAGAACATCACTTGGTCTTATCCCATAGAGATATTCGTGTAACCCAGGCATAGGGTCGAATAGTTTCTATTGGAAAGTGATACCACGATTTCAAGTGAATATCTGGTACCTTATTGATTATCTTAACCCTAATCTGGGAACTTGTTTACACATAATAACCAACAGAGGTTCAGGTTTTTAAGAGAGACAAGATCGCTGAGGTTGTTAGAGTGTTCATGGATTCAAAAAGTGTCGAGAGGATTGAGATGATGACGAGAGCGAAGAAACTTCAGAAAGTATGCCAAGAAAGTGTTGTTGAAGGTGGGTCGGCTTACTTGATGCCTTTGTTGAAGAAATTGTAATGGAGCAAATCAAGTGAATCAAAGGGGTATGTCTAGGATTCGCAATTCAAGTTTTGAAGTGCTAATAATCGTTCTTTAAACTATTTGTTTGTTTGGCTTCATTTGATTGCTATCGACCATGTTGAACATACATGCTCAAAATTGATTTTAACGTCTTTAATTAGGTAAGATATGAATCACTTTTATATGATGGCTCAAAACTTACTAGTATACATCAGATCAGAATGAATTTTCAGTCACATCTATCACTTGAGGCTTGGACGAAATAAATGAGCCATAACAATTCACTTCTATGAAGCCTTTCACAGGAATTGTCTTGATCGTCTGGATTGCCTTGCAAGCGCTATGGCTATATGGGAAGCCAAAGTATACTATGTTCTACGGAATATATATGTAGCTTCCTATCATTTATGATGTGATCCAAAATTTTACTACAACCACAGAAAGGAAATAACATGTATATTATCTTGAAACATGAAATAAGTTAAACATGAAAGTCTCACAAAAAGAGAAATGCTAGGTCCACAATGAAAGTCTCACAAAAAAAATCCACAAGCAGATATCGCAATAGTTCAGTAAGAGAGAGAAGAGATAAACTGTTACACAGTACACCAATAAAATGCTGACACGTCAACTTGTGGATATTTTTGTGGGAGTTTCTTTTTGGGTCTAGCATACCTCTTTTCAAAATTGATTAGTTTAGATAATTTTTGAAAATTAATGTTTACACAAGTTAAGACCATTGACGATTGACTTTTGTAACGGTTTTAATGGTCTTATATACAACGATTTGTCAGGTTATTATGAGTTAATTACTATTATTTACATGGGTTTACACATTGTGATACAACATAAGCAAGAACTGTTCAACTATTGTGAAGGAACAAAATGGGCTTTAGTAATTTTCACATAACGGATAATTTTACTTCTATCATTTAAAAAACAAATATAACGGACTAAAAATATACCATAAGACTCGCTCAACACCTTCTCTCATAACCTTCTATTTTCATTTCTGTTATAATTCATCTTTTACTACTTCACGTTTAATCAAAGTATCAAACAATAAATCACAAGCTCATTCGCCATTTTTCATGACAAGGTGATTCCCATAAACTACTTTGGTGATCGAAGCCTTTTAGAAGGTTGTAAAAGAATTAAGAAAATTAAGACCTCTCTTAAAATTCGATCGGGAACCACCTTGCATCCATGTGAGAAGAAGCTCGGAAAGAAAGACAAGAATACGAGTAGGAAAAAAATAGAAAATAAATAAAATAAATAAATATTAAAAATAAAAACTGACATTCTTGTTTTAATGGAGATTTTGAGGTCTGTTTCTTACGATGATGATGATACAAACATACGTTCGTCTTATTATTGAACCATCTTCGCTTCATTTACGCCAACTTTTGCTTATTTTGTTCATTTTCTCAACTCATTAAGTAATTGTATGTTACTACCAAAAAAATATCATTAATCACGTATGTCGAACAATTCAAACTTCAATCTAGCTTCTAAAACAAAAGTTTGTATGTTCGAAAAAAAATTTGAGCCCCCTTAATACAAATTCCTATCTCTGTCCTGCTTACTTAAAATTATCATAAAACCGAAGTTTGATTTTCTCTTTTTTATGCATATTTTTTTTCTATCTTCAGTCAGTTCTTAAATTCTAATTTTGTTTTTGGTTTGATAGTTTGATATTTTATTAATCCAACGAATTGAAAAACGAACTATAAGCAATAAAGAAAATAGTAATTGAAAATGACTCAATCTTAAATTTTGCTTTAGGTCTCAAAAAACGGCTTGAGCCACCGGCCCCGGATATTAGTTTGTGTGGATGAGATTTATGTATGCATATGGACAAAGAAAGAGGGTGAGATTTATGGAAATGTTTACTCTTGTGAAAGAATGAATAGGAAAGACTTCGAGAGTTTTTATTTTATTTTTATTTATTTTTTATTTTCATTTTTATTTTTTTAAGTAAAGATATAAGAAGTGTTATTAGTATAGGGAGATGATATGTAGATATAAATTTTTACTTTGCACATATAAAATTGATGTGTGAGAACAAGTAAATTAATGTGTAAGAACAAGCAAAATTATGTGTGCAAAGTAAAAATATATGTGTACATAACATCTCCCATTAGTATATTATGAAATAATATTAAATTTATGTTTTTAATTTTTAATGTAATATTTTTAATCATAATTTTACGTTTTTAATTATTAATGAAAGTTTAATTTATGTTTTATTTAAATTTGTTAAAGAAATGAGTTTGGTGGTGAGTTCGGTGGTGACCAACATCTGTTTGATGGTGCGCTGAATGATGATGTGGAGGTGGTGAGTTTAGTGACAATAACATTTAGAGGGCACAGTGCAATCGCTTATAACATGTTATAGGTGCCAAAATGGCACATATGGCGACCCTATAATTATTATATTGCACCGCTCTTTTTGGTAAAGTTTGTCATACCCGATGAATAAGTTACTCCAAAAATGTTTAAGTACAAATGATGTGAATGAATCACACATTTCAGCCCGTTAATGTTATACAGCGGTAAAGCATAACAAGACACTACCACTTCTGAAAAAAAAAAAAAAAAAAAAAAAAAAAAAAAAAAAAAAAAAAAAAAAAAAACCACTATAACATCAAATATAACCCTACTATATAATTTGACCTCAAAGATTGATATCTCATGCGTTACAAAAAGCCCCTTTGTGTTATAAGTGTTGATGTCATTTGCTTCACATTTGTTAAGTGATTATTTTAATGAGTGAGTGGGTATTTTTTATGATGTGTTATAAAAATGTTATTAGGAAAAGTGTTTATGTTATGAGGATATATTTGATACAATTATTGTAGTCAATTGGCTATAATTCGTCACTAAAATTACATAAGAAAGTATTCAAGGACCCACAAATATAAATCAGGGACCCCACAAATTAATTTAGGACCCACAAAATGTAGCACAAAATTGTAGGGAGTTAGCTACAATTAATTGTAGCTAATATATTCCTTATGTTATAACAAGGTTACATAAGGACGCTTATAATTGTGATAGGGTGAAACTCCACCTTGCACTAGCCTTAGGCCACAAGGTGCAGCTCTCCACTCCCCTTCGCCAGTCCACCTTGGCAGCTCGTTTGAGCTTGCCACTGCGCCCATGAGCCTTAACTTGTCTCGCCGGTAGGAAGGTCGTCGTCTGCACGACGAGTTTGTAAATTGTACTTTTGTCAGATGGGAACGTTTAGATGTTTTCTTAGCTTGTATTTGCTTCTTTTCTAAACTTGTATTTGCAGGTCGAGGTTAGTGTGTGTTTGCATTTGCTGGTCGAGGTGAAGAAGACTCAATTTTTTTTTTTATAAAATGTGTGTTTTTGTTGTTTAGTCCTTGTGGTATTCTTTATTTACAGTTTTTGGTCTTTGTGGTTTTCTTATTACAATATTTACATTTTTTTTTTCCGAGTAGCTAACATTTTTATTTTTAGTTATTATTTGTATTGAATGAAATAAATGTAGTTTAATTGAAAAATGAACAAAATAAATAAAGTTGTAACTGATAACCCTAAATGAGTACGTAGTAGTTGTTAGTGAGGTGGATTAGCACGAGTGGTCTTATATTAGCATGCTAGAAGAATGTATTCACACATTCCAAAGTATCTTTTTCTCCAATAAAGTGCAACTTTCCCTTTCTCAAGATCCCCAACTCCGGCAACAATTTCAGATCACCAAACAGTTTACCAAAACCCTGAAAATGACTACAAATCAAGTAGTAGTTGTCCCATATCCCGGCAGAGGCCACATAAACCCTTTACTCCACTTGTGTCACTTACTCTCTTCAAAGCTAAACCAACACAATAATCACACCACCATCTTCACTGTTGTCGTAACCGAAGAATGGCTCGGATTGCTTAGCCAAAACCAAGTTCAATCCAACGTCCAGTTTGTTACCATACCTAACGTCCTTCCTTCTGAGCACAACCGTGGGTCAGACATGATATCTTTCTTAACTGCTGTTAAAGATAATATGGTAGGTCCTTTTGAGGATGTGCTTGATAAAATGGAGGTGAAGGTGACACTTATTGTTGCTGATGCGATGATGATGTGGCCGTTTGAGGTTGCTAACAAGAGGAATATTCCTGTTGCCGCGTATTTTCCTATGTCGGGTCAAATGTTTTCTGTAATGCATCATGTTGATTTACTTGAGTCGAATAATCAGCTTTATGCTCATGTATCAGGTTTGTTTTCTTATTTCTTGATTCTGTACTTTTTTTTTCTATTATATTATCAGCAACAAGGTTTTTAGATTTGGTTCGGGTATGTTATGGGACTATACGATGTCCCATGCCAGTCCGGACCGTAATGTATTGCTGATTTTAGCTAGGTACACATATTATTAATGCTTTGATACCGGGTCTAATAGAGGTGGCAAAACGGGTGGGCCGGGCGGGAACGGGCTACTGGCTAAACGGGCACGTGCTAAACGGGCGCATGTTATATGAATCGCTTTAGAAAATACCTTAAAAAAAAATTAAAAAAAAAAATCCTCAAATGTGTGCCCATTATGCCCATTTTACTTCTAAATGGGCAATATATGGTCATTTCAAAAAAAAAAAGGGCCCAAATGTGCCAAAATCTTTTAAAATTTTACCCATTTAGCCAATTTTTTTATTTTGGACACAAATATACCGTCTAAAATGGAAGTTTTGCTCACAGAAGTTTCTGAAAATATTTGGTACTTACTACTTACCACTGTTCTGATTTATATGAAGTTGTGATCATTGCACTAAACCTGAAAATATTAACTTGTACTCGCAACCATTTTGTTAAGGACATTAATCTTACTTGATATCACTAGGCCAAAGGGATTAAGCTCAGTTTCTAGAGCTTATTAACTTTAGCTTATTGGCTTAAGCCAATAAGGTGAAGTTGATAAGGGCTTCAAAAAGTGAGCTTATCGGCTTTTCAGAAATAAAATTATATATATATATATATATATATATATATATATATATATATATATATATATATATATATATATATATATATATATATATATCGCAAGTTGAAGACAAGACATATATTGTACAAAGACCTAAAGTAAGTTAAAATCATCAGTTTTTATACAATATTCTGCCGTACAAAATAAAAAAACAAAACAAAAGTTATTCGGCCATACTAGTACTGATCTCTATTATTGTTTCATATGAATCTCAGCTAGCAAAGATTCATATATTTCACAAGTACTGATCTCTATAAAAAAATTATTACAATGATTTCGGTTAAAGGATTTATCAAATTTTACTATTGTTTCATATGAATATCAGGTGGTTTTGGCGTTAGTATAAAGGTTGAGGGACTGATTAATTGTGAAATTCCCTATAGTTTATAATTGGTCTTAAACCTTTTATTAAAATAGTTAAGTTTACTTAATGAGACAGAATTTTTACTGCTAGACAAATATCATTCGATTGTACATATATGAATCTGGAATCCATATTGGTTAATCACATGATATTCTATTTGGTTGAACAGAAAGGGGAAAGGAATCCATAGATTATGTTCCTGGTATATCTTCATTGACAATAGCAGACATTCCAATGTTATTTCATGGCGTAATCGGTCAGATGCTTAAGAGCTTGGTACCCAATCTTTTCGACGTAATCAGCAAAGCTAATTATGTACTAATATCTACTGTCTACGAGTTAGAACCGAAAGTCATTGATGCCCTCAGAGTCAGATTACAGATACCCGTTCACACGTCTGGACCAAATATACCTTACTCCCAAAACAAACCAAACCCCTCATTACATGAACCAGCTTACTTAACCTGGTTAGACTCCAAACCTCCAAGAACTGTGTTGTATGTTTCATTGGGTAGTTTCTTATCAGTATCAAGTGAAGAAATGGTTGAAATTGCAGCCGGTTTAACAGAAAGTGGTGTTTACTTTTTGTGGGTGGTTAGAGGCGAAACCTTACATTTTAAAGAAATGTGTGGCGAAAAGGGGATGGTGGTTGAATGGTGTGACCAATTAAGGGTTTTGTTGCATTCTTCTATAGGAGGGTTTTGGACGCATTGTGGATGGAACTCGGTTAAAGAGAGCTTGTTTTCAGGTATACCGATGTTGACTTTCCCTATACTTATTGACCAACCACTTAACAGTAAAGAAATCATTGAAGATTGGAAAATCGGAAAGAACATGAGGAAAGAGGTTCAGGTTTTTAAGAGAGGCAAGATCGCTGAGGTTGCTAGAGTGTTCATGGATTCAAAAAGTGTCGAGAGAATCAAGATGATGGAGAGAGCGAAGAAACTTCAGAAAGTATGTCAAGACAGTGTTGTTGAAGGTGGGTCAGCTTACAAAGATCTTGATGCCTTTGTTGAAGAAATTGTAAAGGAGCAAACCAAGTGAATCTAAGGGGTATGTCTAGGATCCGCATTTCAAGTTTTGAATTGCTAATGATGGTTCTTTAAACTATTGTTTGTTTGGCTACATTTGATTGTTCTCGGCCATGTTTAACGTACATGCTCAAAATTGATTTTAACGTCTATCATTAGGTAAGATATGAGTCACTTTTGTATGATAGCTCAAAACTTAATCGTATATCAAAGAATGGACCAAAGGGCTTTTGTGCGAATGTACCTCTTGTTGTATAAGAAGCTCCCCAACCAAATAGTTGTGGGTTCAAGTCCTGCTTAGGACATGTGAGATAGTTTGTCATGTGTATATCGTGAGATAGTTGCCATTCTATAAAAAATAAATAAATAATCAGAGAATGGATTTTCAGTCACATCTATCACTTGGGGCTTGGATGAAATAAACGAGTCATAAGAATTCACTTCTGTGAAGACTTTCACAGGAATTGTCTTGATCGTCTAGATAGCCTTGCAAGCGCTACGGCTATACGGGAAGCCTAAGCAAACTATGTTCTACGGATAATATATGTAGCTTCCAAGCATTTATATGCGATCCAGAATTTTAATACAACCACAGAGAGGAAATAACATGAATATTTCTTGAAACATGAAATAAGTTAAACATGATTATATTCTCATATTAAAAAGAAAACTTCCATATCAAGTTCATGAATAATATTTTCAAAATTGATTAGTTTAGATAATTTTTAAAAATTGTTTACACAAGGTGAAACCATTGACGATTGATTTTTGTAACGGTATTAATGGTCTTAATTACAACAATTTGTCAGGTTATTATGAGTTACTATTATTTACTGACTTTTATCATTTTGAAACAACATAAGCAAGAACTGTTCAACTATTGTGAAGGAACAAAATGGGCTTTTAGTAATTTTCACACAACGGATTATTTTTCTACTATTTCAAAAACAAATATAACGGACTAAAAATATACCATAAGACTCGCTCAACACCATCTCTCATAACCTTCTATTTTCATTTCTGTTATAATTCTTCTTTTACTACTTCACATTAATCAAACAATAAATTACAGCTCATTCACTCACCATTTTTCATCAATCCTAACCTTTCTTATTCAGCCATAAAAATTTACAAGATTTCGTAATGGAAGACGAACAAACTCCTTTAGATGAACGTAGCATAATTGATATAATCCACAATGATAAAAATCAATCATCAAAAAAGAATTGGAAGACATTTCGTGACAAGCTCCGTCTCAAACGTGCAGGAAAAGCATGGACATCATCCATAAACATCCCACAATCCGATATTAACATCCAAAACAAACCTAACAAAATGATGATACGTCGTGGCTCCTCACGCTACACATCCAACAACGACGAAGATCAAGAGCCTGACGAGAGCGACGGGGAGGCAAATCGTCAGTTAGGCCAAATAGATAGACAAAAGAACACGAGGTTGCTTCCTATGGAAACAGATGATACAGAAGAAGAAAACAACAATGCAGATGCAGATGCAGATGTAGATCACGTGGGAGGTGATACTAAGGACGGTAATGAGGAAGATGGAAATGATAACCAAATGTCGTTGATGTCTTTGTTGAGTGATGCTGGATCGAATTATATTGAAGAAAATCATCAAGAGCAAGAGCACGAGGACGAGGGGGAGGTGGAGGATGATGAGGGGGGAGAATGTGTTAAGGCGTGTTGCGGGTGCAAAGGAAAACATAGTGGCGCAGCATTGGGGCCGTGTGGACATACGTTTTGTAAGCATTGTACGAAGGAGCTTCATGTGTCGAGAGGTAATTGTCCTACTTGTAATAGTTTTATTTTGGAAATTCTTGATATTTATTGACATTTTACATTTTTGTGCCCGAGTTTTTTTGACATCTAATTTTGTTAAGTTTATACTTATATAATTGTACGAATTCATACGAGTATAACTTTATGAATACGATCTATGCGGAAATAGTATTGAGTTTTGTTAGTTTACACTCGATTTGCCTTGAATACATTTGTAGGATGATGAATTCTGACTCGATTATGTAAACCGTGTAATCTAACAAGAAATGAACAATATGAATTGATTATAAGCTAACTACAAAGTTTAATAAGAGGGTGTTTGGATTGATTATCACGTTTTGAAACTGATGAAACAAAACCACGTTATGCAAAAGTAACTCCCATTCATGTAGTGGCAAAACCACATTTTGGATGATATATAACGTAGATAAGTGATTATTAGAGTTATTTGCCAAACACCATAAATTGATTATCCACTTTTTGAAAATGTGATAATCAAATAATCATGTTTTGAAAGCAACCCCAAACACCCTTAAATTCACACACAAGATTTAAATGTTATATCTGTTAAAAAAAATAATGAAGCGCAACATGTCAATGAACTCCTAATCAAATAAGGGAATAACCTAAAGATTAGCTACATGTTTTTTCTAGTTCAACTGTATCTTAAGAATTTGAAATTACCAAATAGGGTAAAAGTCATAAATACTTATCATACTTACAAATTTGACTCATTCTACATAATGTACTTTTTTTATTGTCAAAATGTCTAATTAAGTTCGTTTTTTGTTTCATTACGCATAACATTTCCGTTTTATCTGGTTATATGTTATGCGTAATGAAACAAAAAAACAAACTTAGTTAGGCATTTTGACAATAAAAAAAGTACATTATATAAAATGAGTCAAATTTGTAAGCAGGTTAAGCATTTATGGCTTTTATAAGATGTATTTTGATTCTACTAGATGAACATCATGATGTTCAATACTTCTATTTGGTAAACATAGTTTTTATATTAAGAAATTTGCAACTGCAATGATGAATATCACAATGTTCATCAATTAGATCACACAAAAGACCCTTATTATGCCATTTGTCAAACCATCAGTTACACTTTTTCCCATTACCAATCTTAAAGTACACAAAACTCCTAATCTTGTTCCTTAAGCCAAGAATCTATTTCCAAACCCAAGAAGAACACCCTCAGTATTCCATACAAAACCCTTTAACAGTTTATCAATGTCATTGCATACATGGATGGGCAAAATAAAGATAGAAGCCTAATAGATGTGAAGAGACTGGAGCACTGAAGCAATTAATTGCAATCTCCCAGCAAAAGATAAGGTCTTATTCCTCCAAGCATCCATTCTTTTTTTCATATTCTCAATAAGCACAGTACAATCACCCGTAGTTAGACTCCTAGCAACCAAAAGGACTCCTGTGTATCTAACAGGAAGCTTTCCTTCATTAAAAGGCATGACAATACTAATATTCTTTCTCACCTTCAGGGACAATACACTTATTAATACTAGGTCTAAGTCCATAAGACAAACAAAATTCATCCAAAGCTCTTCTCAAAACAGAAGCAAAGATTAAATCCCCATGACAAAGTCACAACAAATCATTCGACATAATGAACTTTTTTTATTGTCATTTTGACAATAAAAAAAAAAGTACATTATGTAGAATGAGTCATATTTGTAAATAGGTTAAGCATTTATGGCTTTTACCCTTACCAAATATTATCATTAGAACCACCAGAGTACTACTAATTAGCAGTTTCCATAGGGTACTAGTTAGAAGCATCTCATGGTCTGGAATTGGACTCTCTTTTTGGATCATAGCCCAAAATAGCATTCAGAATTTGATAACTGTTATTTGGATTTGTCCTAGGCCCACTCCAAGGGTGTTAAATTGCTAATGTTTTGGGTCCTTCAAAATCTTAAACATGTGGAAAATCTTGACATATAATTGGCCTTGTAACATATAAGGACCACTTCATCTAAAGTTTTAACAAAATATCATGGTTTCAATGAATACTTACTGTTTTTGCAAATTTGTGATGCCCTTTTTTCTGACTTTTAGGAAATCGTTCACACTATAGCAACCAGTTAGTAACACTTTTGAACAAATGTAACAAAGGCTTTATAGCTTGCAAGATTTTAGGGGTAAACATCATACTAGGGAGATTTTTCTCACAGCTTACGAGATTTCTTTAATATCACAAAACCGTCAAAAAAGTCACACTAATTGGTATTCTGGTTAAACCATGAATTGTTTGATCATTTTGTGATAAAAGGGTCACACATATGTGGGTAGTTTTTGCGATTTGCCTTTGTATTAGTCTAGAGATGTGGGTTAGGACCGACAAGAACAAGAAAGTAAAGCGACAACATCAGTTATGTAATGGTTTTGTTAGAAAATATGCTAACGCTACTTAAAGCCAAAAAATACATGTGGTCCGAGATGAAATATTAAGTACAATTGAATAGGCACAACTAAGCTACTTTAATTCACATAAACAATGCTAATGCCACTGAAAGCCTAAAAGATATCTTAAGTTCAATTTCCTCATAGTATTACTCACCATATCATAAGGAGTGAGTGGATGACTGATAGACATGCAACAAAACTAGCATAGGTTTTAGTTTCAGTATTTTAAGAAAAACACAATGACGATAAGTATGACGCAAATAATGACGTGTGTAACGGATATCACATTCATACATTTGTGGTCCTTCAATGGACCAAATTATTGTTTCGGGTCTCAAGCAACCATTAGTGTGCCAGAAACTAGTGAATGTTGCTGGATATAATCAATATATTTGAAGAAATGGACCATAAGTAGTTGAAGAAAAGTAATTTCTTGGAGTAAATGTAAAACTACTTTAATATTCTAAGTCATAACTTTAGTTGTGATTCTCAAAATCACAATACTACATTGAGCACCATACCTTTAGAATCACAATACTAAATTGAGCAACATATCTTTAGATCTAATCATAGCAACCACAAAACTAGTAAACTGAAAGTGAAGGCCAACCTTGTCTTCAGAACCAATAAACCCCAAACAGTGTATAGCTCTGACCACATGATCTAAAATTGGGAATTTACAAAACTAAAGGAAACATCTTTTTTTTACTTTAGGATTTATCAATATTCTTGTCAGTCCTAAACTTTAAAAAATCAACACCAACTTCACATGGCACATAAAAGTAAAGACTAAAGAAGGGATTAAAACAATCACCTCATTCACTTTCTTTTTTAACCCTAACTAAAGCTGATCACCAGTCAACAAAAAAGCCAAAGCAAGAATCCTCTAAATCTTATCTCATTTTCAAGAGAATCAAATAATTCCCATCTCAATACACCCAATAAGGATTATTCCAAGTCTTTCATTAGTATATGCCCATTTCCAAGTACATTCAGGGGTGTTTAGATTAGCTATTTTACAGATTTATGGGCTTACCGAATTTCGAAAACTCACTTTTTCGGCTTATGAGCTTATGAATTTGAGTATATGGCTTATTTGAGTCCACAAGCTCAACTTGATAAGCTTATAAGCCGAAAAGGTAGGCTTATGAGCTTTTCCAAATTCAAATAAGCTTATAACCGAAATAAGGTAATCCAAACACCCCCTCAACAGTATATGCCATCTTTTGTTATTCAGATAAGGTGCTTAACATGTTTTCTGTATTATCACAATTTAACGAACTTCCTAGAGTATTTGGTTCTGCCACTGGTTTGGGGAGTAATGTAAATATGTGATGAGCATGAAATTGAGCAATTAAAGGAACAAAAAAAAAAAAAAAAAAAAAGGGATACAAAGTTAAAATTGAGATAAATTAGCGCTGTCAAAGTTATAGAAAAAAATAATAGCGGTCGGATCTTTTAAACAAAAAGATCCTAATAGATTCCAGTCAACTCAACTCAACTCAACTCAGGGATAGAACAGGAATCTACCACCTAAAAGACTTCCTATGGAGCTACATACACTCGCATATGTCACCAAAACTATCTTCCTTCCTCGTTCATTTTTTCAATTGTAAGTTCTATACGACCCGCGCGGTGACATGCAACCATAGCTCCATGAAAAACTGAAGCAATTATGTGAATGAAAACAAAAAGCACTTATCTGATTGTCATCCTTTTGTTCTCATGATTGTAATGCTGCCTTTGCCGCCTTCTGTGCGGATTTTAGTTTTACCAACAATAGGCTTCCCCGAGAATGCAGATGTAGGATATGCTATTGTAGGATCTTCATAAGGTTTCTTGGCTTTTGGAGGCGGAGTGAGGATCTTCTGGTTTATGTCCTTTAGAGTAACTGTTCCTCCTTGTCCCTCACATGGTTTTACAAAATCGAATGGAAGAACAACCGATGAAGTCATCTTTGCAGGTGTCTTAATAAAAGACTTTTTCCCTGTGTATCACAGCAGTGCAAGATTAAACTAGAGTAGTATTTCTGTGTTATTCATTACTCTGGTTGTATTTCTGGTTTTTTGTAGTTAGCATTACATTTATGCAGGTTTAACACTATTCCATATGCATAGTAGTGTTTTAGGGGGTGTTTGTATGTGGGTTTGAACTGCAGTTTACTCTGGAGTAAAAAAACGGATTACTGAGATAAATAACTCTAGGGATATACTTAGGATTCACCTGTGTATATATTTTTTCCGGTTTGATTAGCCTAACCAAACTAGTGTGGATCAAGGAGCTTGTATAGGAATAGAACAAGAATACAAACATACTGTAAATTTGAAGGAATGAGAAGAAAAACCTTTGAAAATGACATTGGCGCGACTAGGAGTGCGTTTTTGAGCCATATTACGTCCATCCCCAGGTTGTGAACTGTTCACATCTAAATCACCAATTTAACATGATATATTTAGAAAACGATAGCATAAATCAAACACGAAAATAGAATAATTTGTTTAAACCTAAGAACAGACAAGTACCTGTAAGATTGAACTGCGTATCAGATGTCCCAGATAAGCTCCTATGTTCACAAAATTGAATTGAGCTATAATCTTATTTATAGACAAAGAAACTAAAATATCGTAATGTGGTAAAAAAGCATACATATCATCAGGGCTAAAATGCATCCCCGAGTCGTTTACTAGGCACTCAGACAGCCAGCCTTCTGATGATGGATCCAAACCCTCATTACCAGATGCAGATGCAGACATATCATCTGCAAACACAATCTATTAGTTAATTCAAACATCTTTTACTTAAGACTGAGTCGATATGGGTTGTGTTATATCTCAAACGGGTCAAACAAAAAGAGTTCAGCTGGTCTAATGAGTTAAAGTTGTTCAGAAGCTACATTTAAGCAGCTTCCTAATTCATTCTGTTATGCAATCAAATTTGATGCATTCATTATTTATGAAAAGTTTACAAAATGGACAAAAACTTAACATGAAGCCAAAAACCCAGACCCGTTATCCAAACTCTAATCATTGCATATAAGTTTTCAAGAGTCAAACCAGCAAATCCAGACACCCATTGTGCCATATCATCAAAGGCCCCATCCAACGAGTCTTCCCTTTCCTAAACATAATAACAAAATAAGTATGGTTAAACACTACTAACTACATATACAATAGATAGCATTCTACAAAAAGTTCGCACAAAATAAAACCACAAAAATCAAAAATTACAGACAAGCAAATTGCCGCCCTGATACCAACCTTAGACTTTAAGAAGGAGGATGAGAAAGTCTCATCACAAAGCGTGAGAACATCAACATCCAAACTTTCATCGTCAAAATGCAGCACTCTGCGTCTCTTTGATTGGGAAGACGCCTCCCTACACGTCTCCATTCCCTTGTTTACATTTTCTGTTTTATACACTCTGTCAAATAACAAGAATGTCTACGCCTAAAACATATTTGCATCCCGTATAACAAAAAATATGGAATTACCATTATCTGTAACTTGATAACCCAAATCCTCGCAGGATCTCACGGGCGTCGCTTCATTAAACACGTAAGAAAGATCATCGCCATTCTGGTTTCCATCATTCCATAAGCTATTAGATGCATCTGTTTACGATCCAAAATTCCAAATATATCAACATCACCCACTAACAATCTGATACGAGTAATAAAAAAGCACAAAACAAATCACAGATCATACCTAGTTGCAAACCGTAATCTTCACCTTTCCAGTCCCACATTTCATCACTACAATTCATATAAAACGGAATCCATTAACAACATTACATTACAAACTTCAACATTGCTAACACTTTAAATCCACACCACACGAGAAACATCAAACACAATTCGGGTTAAAGCATTCCCTAAAAATAAAGGTAATCAAAGACATAAATTAGCATTAATGCATACATTTATAGAGTATGAAAAGAAGAATATACACAGCATTAGTGAAGTGATGGATATATATCAAAATTTAAGGCTAATAAAAATCATCATTAAAAACAAAAAACAAAAACCTTAAATTCATGATCTATCTATCACTAAACACATTTTAATCACTTTTAAGACCAAACAAATCATGTGACACAAAAACCTCACACACCCAAAATTTATAGCTAAAAAAACATCATCATTAAAAAAACAAATACCTAAATTCATGTTACACTAAAACCACTTTTTTTTTTCCTTTTTTTTTTTTTTTTTTTTTTTTTTTTTTTTTTTTTTTTTGGTAACCATGATTTCTGACCTTTTGGCAGACTAATCCACGGGGTTTGAACCCACCACCACACAGAACTAAAACCACATTTTAATCACTACAACCTTAAAAAAACCTCAAAAAAACACAAAATCAACAGTTGACCAAAGCATCATCCATCATAATAACTACCAACATAAATCTTAGAAAAAAATAATTTTTTTTACCTCACCTAAACATCATCTAAAATCAATCATATAAAAAAAATAATAAAATGTAGGAACAAAAAAAAGAGGATTATTAACACCTACTTGTTGTTGTTGGTGTTGTTGTTGGTGTGGTCCATTGGATTTTGACTAATTAAATCTGTAACAAATATTAAAATAATAACATTTAGGTCTATGAATATTAAAACGATCGAAAATAGCCGTTGAGAAGGATTATAAAACATACAAATGGAAATGTTGTGAAGAAGAAGATGAATGAATGAATGAATGTTTTGAGATATGTGCAAAAACCGTCTGATTTACACGCACTAAACACACACAGTTATCACTTTTTTATACATGTATATTTTTTTTAGTGTCTAGTCTAGTGTGTGTATGTGTGAAGAAAATGGGGGTGCGTGGTTTATATATATTTTAACTAGTAGTAGTGATGTGAATCGGGAGAGAGACCAGACCACGCCAGGCTCAGGGTTAGTTCAGGACCCTTTTTCACTTTACTTTTTTTCTTTTTTTTTTCTTCTAACGGACGGATGGTTGTATTTATTCAAGGCTATGTTTGACCCGGAGTTTTTGAGGTTTTTTTTGGTGATAAGTGGTGAGCAATGAGCTTTTTGATTTTTAGTGTTTGTTTGACAAAAGAGTGGTAAGTTTTGCTATTTTTTAAAAAAGCTCATTTTTTCAAAACTTCTTTAAGAAGTTGTGAGCAGTGAGGTGTCGCTACAGCTCACAACTACTGCTCACAGCTACTTTTTTCAAACATAGTCTTAGGCTATGTTTGGCAAAAGTAGCTGTTAGCAGTAGCAATAAGCATTAAATTTGTCTCACATATATTAAGTAGAAATTAAACTCGCAGTCATTTAATTGGTGAGTTTTTCACACAACACAAAGTAATATTATAACACAAGCCTTTTAGTTATAATCACATGTTTTTCATTTTGTTTTTAGCTAGAAAAACTAGATGTGAAATGATTGGCTCATAAAGCTCGTGAGTCTAATTTTATATGATTTATCTATGCTTCTTTCCTTATATTGATTAATTTACGGAGTTTAAATTTTAAACTCGATGCAAAACTTCATGCTTATTTTCACTAAACAGTTTTCAAACTTGAAATCTCTCACATTTTAGTTATTGTAGACATAAAGTCTTACGAGCTTGGGAACCTCTTGGTGTTTACTCCATTTGTCCAAATTGTCCAAGTTTTCTTTTGAGAGTTGTACTAAATTAATTATAGAATAATAAAAAAATGGATGTGGGAGTTTTATCGATGACATATTACATTTACTTCAAATTAAGATTTCAGAGTTTAACGAAAGCATTGATTAATCCGTTAAAGATAAACTTGTCTTTCAACAAAAAGTAAAAAAGAAAAAGAAAATAGTAAAAACTATATTTTTCTTAAACTATTTGTTTTTTATGAGCTGACACTTATTTTAGAATATATATTGAATAATTTTCTAATGATCACAAAAGTGTGAGAAAAAAAATTAAGATTTCAGAGTTTAACGAAAGCATTGATTAATCCGTTAAAGATAAACTTGTCTTTTAACAAAAAGTAAAAAAGAAAAAGGGAATAGTAAAAATTATATTTTTCTTAAACTATTTGTTTTTTTATGAGCTGGCACTTATTTTAGAATATATATTGAATAATTTTCTAATGATCACAAATGTGTGAGAAAAAAAGTTGTGGCATAACTACCATGTGACAAAGGCACTAAGGAAGCCTCCTCTCACTGCGCTTTTTTTTTTCAAGGAAGAACTTTCGGCGAGAGAGAAAGAAAAAAAATGGTTGTGTGTTTTTATGTTTTGTGTGTGAGAGTAAAAGAATAAACGAAGAAGGACTCTGATGAGTGTGTAAATACTCATCATTTTTGTCTCATTTGAACTGTCAAAACATCCAAAAACACTCGAATATGCATCAAAATACTGAAAATATCACAGGATTGTGTTTTATATGTTTAAGATGCAAAATGTTTAAAAACAAATGAAAAATGAATAAAGTTTGCATAATTGACAGTTTCAGTCCCTCAACTTTCAAAACTTGTCAAATCTAGTCCCTGAGCATTTATTTTGGAAGAAAATTCACCAAAGGTCTTTTTAAAATCAAAAATAAACATATATAGTCCTTTGTTGTTAATTTTCATAAAATTACAAGTTTAGTCCCTGCACTTTGCATAAATGGCAAAAATGGTCCCTGGGATTTAAAAACTTTGAAAATATCAATTTTTGGTCCTTGTGATATTTATCCTTGGCAGGAATGGTCCTTTGATGAAAAGTTTGGGAAATTACATGTTGGGTCCCTCAACTTTCAAAGTTTGGCTGAAAAGGTCCCCGAATATAAAAAATGGAAAATCATCATTAATGGTCCTTGGGATGTTGAAACTTGGCATGTTTACCCCTTTTGATAAATTTGGGAAAGTTACCATTTCAGACCCTAAAGTTTCGGCATATTACACAATTGGTCCTTGTGATACTTTCTAAACCAAACGGACCTATTTTGTTATTACTAATAAACCCAAACACCAAATCCAATCCAAGCTATGATCCACAAACACCCCTGGCCCAAATCAATAAGCCCAGTCCACCACCCTTTTAATATAAACGCAGGGTCAACACTTTGACCCTTTGACTTCACCTTTTCCCTCCCACAAAACCACCTCACCTCCCAAAAAACTACCTCTGCAAAACCACCCCACTTGCCCATCACCTCCTTCTCCATCACATCCCACCACTACACTCCACCCCATACCTCAGCATTTAATGCCACCCCCCCCCCAATTGCTCTATTCTGTTTTGGCGCCAAAAACCACAAACGGCCAGGATTAAATTATAGTCATCCAATGATCAAGATTGAAGCTGGGAAAGGCTTAGTGGGACCCAATGAACTCAGAAACTCAACTATAAAAGGAAGAAGATGGTGCAGAGAATAGTATCTAGTATAATTTAGTTTTCTAGTGTCGAATTAGTAATTTTTAAATTTCTAGTGTATTTCAAAGCTTTCAGGATTGTATTTCTAGTATTCTAAGTGTAATATTAACCTTTTTAATCATAAATTCCAAGTTTCAGTTGATTCTCATTATTCTGCAATTTTCACTTTTTTTTCAATAAGCTTAATTATTGTTTTTGTTTGATGATATGGACTCATATGTACACATAAGCTCCCAGAAAGCTTAGCAAAGCTTTTAGAAACATTTAAAAGCAGTATAGGTTCAACAAATCAAAAACACAAAAAAATATATAAAAAATAAAGAAAAATAAAAAAAATGGAGATGAAGATGATGATCAAGCTGGAGTAGGGTAGATTGTGGATGGCCCTGGGTTAGAGACTTTGTGGAAAGTCATTAGGAAGTGTTTGAGGTCCTTGGTTCTTGGTATAAGCTTAGAGTGCACCTTGTAAGCCAAAATCTCATTTTCTACCTTTAATTGTTCTATAGTTCTTTATTGCTTTTTCTTGTATGATTATGCTTATTTAGTGTTAGTTAACAATAATCTTACCTAAAATCAGTAGTTTGTTAATTAGAATTGATTGTTGATTAATATTTCATTTTAACTGTCAAATTAGCATAAGTAATAATATTAGTAATTAGTGGTTAAAACTTGTTGTTCTGTGCTCATTTAGGTCCATTAAACCATATTAAGGTTCTGCAAATCAGTATCATAGCATAGATTTTTGTTTCTCTTTGGAAATCACATCATCACAGTTTTTAAGGATTGTTTGGATTTGCTGTGTTACCTGTGATCCTTGGTGTTATTGTTATGGTTGTTTGTTGTTTCATGTCTCTTAGGTGTATCTTAGAACACTAGAACCATAAAAACCAGTGGTCATTTGATAAAAAGTCAAAATCACATAGAACTTGGCCTAATTATCCCTCTATGTTGGATTTAGAGTGGCTTATGCCCCATTTCCATTCACAATTGAGTGGTGTAGCTTATTTTAGCCTTAATACAACTTATATGATCATAATCAGTGCTTAAATCAAGGTTTAGTTTCACAAAAGTCAACTTAGCTCATCAACTTAAAAAGTCAAAATTTCTTAAGTGTTCAGAAAACCCATTTCTTGTGCGATTTTTCTAGAATTTTGTGGTTGAATTAGGTCTTAAAATTTTTAGAGGTTAAATTCTATCACCTAAGCTACAATAATTTGTGTTCAGCTTAATTTTGTGATTTTTATTTAAGCTTGTGCATCAGCTTATTTGAAGTTGCAGGGCAAGCATATGCCCTGTGCACACTCATTGGCCATTTTTTTTCTTTGGTTCTTTGTGACTGACCCAGTGGACCCCACACCCTGTCCCTTAGCTTTTTAGGAAGCCTTCCACCTCAGCTTATTGGGGGACTGCTTATTTTGGGTCTCAACTCATTTGCCCTTGGCTTAATTGCCCCTTTCTTTTGACCTGTCTCAGAAGCATAACCTGAACTCTCAGGTTTCACACCCAAGTTCCAAGTCTCACCCAAGCTTCAATAATAAGCCATAAGCCTAGCTTATTGGCTTATTTAAGATTTGACCAGGTCAACTGTGAGGACCTAGGTTTAGTTTGGACACCCTTTCACTTCTGTGGACCCTACAGAGGTCCAAAGTCCTTGTTCAAGGCCTGTTTTGGCCTTGTGTTTTGTTAAGTGCTTATTTGGCTTCAATAGCTTATTCAGTGTGCTTATCTGTGTCATTTGGCTTATTTCAAGATTGTTTCTATCTGTTTTACCTTATTTGTTCATTTGGTAGCTTAAACTCAGCTTTTTCATGCAACCATAAGTCCTAATAAGCTTAAACATACACTGTTAAGCACTTGGGGGTGCACATAGCTTATTAATAAGCTACAACAAAAAGTCCTACATAAAAGTTGTTTTTTTTTAGTTAATAATCAGTTGTCAAAAAGAAAAATCCAGAAAAACCAAATTTAAAATTAGTGATAGCTTCTATTTAATAGAATTTATCTATTTAATTTTTCTTTTCAACTTATTATTAAGCACTTCATCATTTTCATATTTTTCTTAATTTCCTTTTATATTAAATTATTTTCAGTAATTTTTCTAGATTTTTCTCTTTTAATTTAGTATTTATTAGAATTAATATTAGTTTAACTAATAATTTAGTAATATTAGTAAATTAAATAGTTTTATTAATTTTTAATTAACAACAGTACCTTTTTATATTTTTCCTAGGCTTTGAAAATCATTAAGTAATTTTAGAAAATAGTCTCTTAATTACTACTATTTAGTTTCAATTTTTCTTAGTTAATCTAGTTAAATTAGATATTAATTAATAAATAAGTAAATAATTAATAAAATAGTCTAAAAATAATTTTTATAAACTTTTTATAATTTTTTAGGATTCCTGAGATGGTTGATTAGTTTTATAAATTTTCTCAGAATTTTCTATGTCATTTTGCTGTTTTTAGTAATTTAAATTATTTAAATTAGTTTAATTAATATAATTAGTATTTAATTAATAAAATCCAAAAAAAGACAAAAATATATATGTTTAGTTTCTAAATTTATTTTAAGTCATTTTAGAATTTTAGAAATTAATTTTGCAATTTTCTAGTTCAAATTTGTATTATAAAGCTTTTTAGTTAAATAGTTTAAATTAAATAATTAAATAGATTTTATTTAAATAATTAATATTAAATAATAAAATAATCAAAAAAATAATTTTCTTTTTTACTTAAATTTTCTTTTAATATTAAGTTTGTAAAATTTTCATTTGCATCCCCTGTAGTTGTAAATTGTTTAAAACTCACCCTTTTCTCTGTCTGTAAACAAATCTGATTTCTAATTTGTGTACGTGTAATCATATCTGTGTTTCTGTAATTGTTAATACTGTTTCATTTACTTAAATACCAAGCAATCAGTATTGTAATCAAATCCAAATCTTTATTGGTTACTGTCCTCAGTGCCACTCATTCCCACAAACGTTTCTAAAACACCATTTCAATCTCGTCGGGACATAACGACCTGGGGAAACTCTATACCATCCACGGATTGACCTTAGACTGTTTGACTTTGTCGGCCAATTCACTTGGTCAATATTATCTGACTGTTTCAGGCCAATCAGACTCATGTTCATGTTACCGAGGAAATCGAGCCTCTTTGCTTTATGTGGCCAAATCGGTATTCACGAGAAAATCAAGCTTTTGAGTTCGTTGTGTATGTGTTTCTGGATAGTAAAATACGGGAAAGTTGAATGGAGAAGAAAGAAAGTGTCGCAATTTAAAAATAAATAATTTGATAAATACTTATAGCACACTGTGCAATGTGCTATAGGTAAGTTATAGGGCTTTTCAGTACCTATAACACTGCCAATTGCACCGTCATATGTGTTATAGGTCCATTCGACATGTACATAACGCAGGTTGTTGGCATTTTTTTATTGCAAAAGTGGAGTGAGTGGGGTGTTTTGTGGAGTGTTATATGAATGTTATTATTGATGATGTTTTTTTGGTTTTATGTTATTTGAATTATATGGTAAAATATGATGTGGCGGGCGGATTATAACACTCATTGCACCTAGTGCTCTTAGAGAAGATACAAGCTAAACAGCATCAATTAAGTAATCGAACTTGAGTTTATGCTAAAAATAAAGGCTCAATCCAACTTGATCTGTGTTTTTTGTGTTATAGTTGAGTTGAGATCTAGTTTGCGTGGCATCATTCAAGTTTTGGCTTCACACTATGGGCGTGTTTGGCACATCAAATTCTGAAAGATTATAAGAGCTTAAAATTATTTTGCTAAAAAAGATGTTACTTTAGAAAGATAAGTTGCATAAACCAACTTTTAAAAACATGTTCGGATTAAATTTTACAAAATTATCGGTAGGGGTGAGCAGAAACCGCACCGCAAACCCGAAAAAAACCGCAAAACCCACACCGCAAAAACCGAAACCGCAACTAAAACCGCGATGCGGTTCCTAAAAATAAAAAAACCGCATTTTGCGGTGCGGTTTCGGTTTCTACCAAAAAACCGCACCGCAAATCATATTCTAATATATATATATATATATATATATATATATATATATATATATATATATATATATTCTAAATAAACCAACTAAATTTCTTAATTTTTGTATGATAAAATGTTTTGATTTATGCTTTCATAATTAGTTATTTCAACCGCATTTAATAGGTTAAGTATTGTCTGAGTTTTTAGGTTATATAATTTTATTTTTTTTATAAATTTATCATCTGAGGTTTTAAAAATTATTCGTCCCATTTGACTTTTAGTATTGTTTAGATCTAGAATTTCATACTAATACACAGCATTTTGTAGATATGTTTCAACTTATCATATAACCTTATAATATGTTTATTCTATAATAAATATATACGAAAAATATGATTTAAAAAAAAACTTTAACAACCGCAAAATCGATCCGCAAAACCGTAAACCCGCAAAACCGCAAACCCGCGCGGTTGCGGATTCTCACTTTTCAAAAACCGCAATTGCTGATGCGGTTCGATTTTTACCAAAGCCCGCACCAACCCGCACAATGCTCACCTCTATTGGTGGGGTGGGTGGGAGGGGGGTTGTATGTCCAATTATGTCATGTTACACTTTTACTTTACAATTACAGTTATTTTACCATTTGTATCCACACATTTTAAATAAGATGAAAATTTTTAAAAGGAAGTGCATCTATTTTTGTAGGTGAATCTGAATTGAGTGGTTGTAGTTTCTTCTTATAATTTTTATTTTAATTTTTTTTCTCTTTTTTATTTTTTATATATGCAGATCACCTCCATAGTTGAATAGCTTCTTTTGTTTAGAAGACTAATCACCACTTAGGAATTAACTTTTGACTTTTATATGAACATAATAACATTCTTCCCCACATGTAATAATAATATAATGATAAGATGATAAGTATGATGATATTGTAAACAAAATAATAATAATAATGCTCATGAAAAATTATACTAGTACTGATGACGTATAGTCTATATTTGGGCCACGAGTCCAAATAATGTACACTACTAGCGCCTAAGTCCACCACGAGTGGGCTGCCATGACAATGGTTTGGGCCGCAGTATCATTAGCTTGGGCCCACAAGGCCCAAAGCCCAACTAAACCCACCGGGTACACGATAAGGATTATCTATTCATGGAATAGATATCTTTTCCTCGGATAAGCACTACGCGTGCAAAGAGTAAGGAGCAAGAAACACGGTTTCTACGCTCCTATATATAGAATCACACGATTCTCATTCAAGGTACGATACACAAACCCTAACTCTCTACGAGAACCTAAAATCGATTACTTACTCTCACGCCGGAGTCTAATCGGGGGAGACAATCCCTCGATAAGCCTAATGGTGTTGTTTATTTTCTTAGTGCGCAGGTAACAAGTACTAAGAAGCGAATTGGTACAAGAGCAAGAGCCAATAACCAGGAACGCCCAACTTTTGTATCAACAAGTGGCGCCATCCGTGGGACCCTACTAAGAACTAGAATGACAAAGCATAAGAATTCAAGCCAGCGGACTCCGCAGTCAGAAAAACGTGACCATCAGAGGAAGAATCAACAAGATCCGACCTCCAGACAAGTTGCTGGGACAACCAGCGCACTTGGTCACCAAGAGGCAGGGACAACCCAACCTCTTCCAGCGGTAGAACTACCTATAAGGACTACCCAAGTCACCCAGTGGTCCCAAGCGTTGAGGAACTCCAGCGCACCCTCTTCACCACTCCTCATCAAACTGTACCCGCAGTGAACAACACTGTGCTGCCAGGCGCGCCTAACCGAGATAGGGTGCCTAATACTGAGGCAGAAATTCTTGCAACAATTGAGGACACACCCGATCTAACATTGGGAAACTTTGTATCCCAAAATTATGAAACCCTAACCGCCCTCATGCAGGAAGAAGCAAGAAGAAGGGCAAGTACGAGCCTACAAGCTCGACTCAATTTTGGTCCTGAACGTGAACCATCACCACTGCGCCACCCACGAGGAAGATGCGCAGAACGTACCACTATCCATGATAGGTTGGGTACGACATCTGATTCACAATACTCAGAAGACAGCGAGAGGCGCACTAATGTTCACTCCAGACTTGGCAGTCGGGGAATACAAGATCAATTAGGGCCTCAACATTCGCCAAGCCAAGGATCTTCCAAACCTGGGAGTAGGAGGATTCAAGATAGATTGGGGAGAAGAAGATCCCCAAGCAGAGATCCCTCAAGCTCTTCTTCTTAAAGAAGCCGGCGCAAGCGCCGTAAAAGAGACTACCCTTCTTCCAGTGACTCCTCGGACAACGAGGATAAAGAAACAGGACACTGGAAGTCAAGAGGAAGACGTCGTGAGGAAGAGAATGAAGATATGTCTCTCCCATGGTGTCGCCAGAAAATTGATGCGTTTACACGGCGCATCAGCGATTACTCAGATCGCAAACGCAGGCGCATGCCCACTAACGTGAAAACATATGATGGAACAGGTGATCCCGATGATCACCTAAAAGTTTTCGAATCAGCCGCCACTATCGAAAACTGGCCACAGCCTGTGTGGTGCCACATGTTTAATTCTACGTTAGTAGGAAACGCGCGCACATGGTTTAGCAAACTCCCACGTAGGAGCATCGGTGGGTTTGAGGAATTACGGAAAGCATTCCGTCTCAACTTCACCCAGCGAAAGAAGTGCGCTAAAAACCCTGTTGAGCTAGCAAGAGTGAAACAACGTCAAGGAGAATCAACCAGCGCTTTTATGGAACGCTTCAAGGATGAGTGCATACAAGTTAAAGCATGTCCTGAGATCCAAAAAATTTCAGGGTTCATGAATGGGATTAATAACCCATAACTCATCCGAAAGTTGAACGACAAAGTTCCACAGACCTTTGATGAGCTAACAAAGCGCACTAGATCCTTTATACAAGGAGAAGCAGCTGCTGCGGATAGCAAAAAGGGTTATTCAAACTATAGGCAGCAAGAGCAGCCGCGAAGACAATCCAATGATCAGAATAACAACCGCAGCAGGAATTACCGCAGTGGAAGAGACAATGACAAATATACCCCTCTTACAAAAACTCCGAGGGAAATATTTGTAACAGAAGGTGCGAACTTCCCAAAACCACCACCAATGCGCACTGCAGAGGAAAAGCGCATAGGGAGCGGATACTGCGAGTACCATGGCCAAAAAGGCCATACAACTAACGAGTGCGTCCAACTAAAACAACTAATTGAAAATCTAGTAAGAGAAGGCAGGATGGACCACCTCGTAAAGAACATCAAAGAGGGAAAAGATAAACAGAGAAACGGGGATAAGAAAGAACCCCCCAAGGAAAAAGCTGATACTATATACATGATACAATCATGGCAATGCAAGATAATGTAAAAAGTCAGCCAAAAATTCTCTCCAGAAAAAGAGATGTATTTCCCTAATATAGTTGCGGACAACGCAGTCATGGAGCCTCTAACTATTGAAATACATACAGGAGGACATGATATCCACCGCATGTACATTGATGGAGGAGCATCCGCAGATTTCCTGTACGATCACTGTTTCAAAAGACTGCGACCTGAGATCCAAAGTCAATTGATGCCAGCAACAACGTCATTAACAGGATTCACAGGAGAAAAGATTTGGCCCATGGGACAGTTACGCTTGTTGGTGGTCGTAGGAGATGAACACCACTCAACCGCAACATGGATAAACTTTATGGTAATAAAGTCCCCTTCACCATACAATGGTATCATTGGGAGACCGGGAATATCATCCATGCGCGTTGTACCATCCACAGCGCACGGAATGCTTAAATTTCCAGTGGAAGGAGGAGTTGTCACTCTCTATAACACAACAATACCACCAAGAGAATGCATCGCGATAACAACTGAAGCAGAGACTATTCCAGAACAGCGCACGGAAAAAACGCCAAATCTAAAAGTCGCTATTCATCCAGATTACCCGGAACAACAAGTTTCGATTGGGGGATCTTTATCTGACAAAGGTAAAGCAGCTGTATGCGCACTCTTGCAAAAGAACCTAGACATCTTTGCATGGGAACCAAAGCATATGACGGGAGTACCGCGCTCTATCACAGAGCATAAGCTACAAATCCGACAAGGATATCCTCCAATACGACAAAAGAAATGCGGCCAGGCCCCAGATCATGCAAAGGCTATTCTGGAAGAAGTACATAAGCTCGTAGACGCAGGCATCATGCGCGAAGTATACTACCACGACTGGCTTTCTAACCCAGTTATGGTAAAGAAGAGTGATGGCAGTTGGAGGATGTGCGTGGACTTCACGGACCTCAACAAAGCATGTCCACAGGACTGCTATCCACTGCCAGAGATAGACTGGAAGGTCGAATCCCTGTGCGGATACCCTTTCAAATGCTTCCTAGATGCATATAAAGGGTATCATCAAATCCAGATGGCAGTTGAAGATGAAGAAAAAACAGCTTTCCACACCAGTCAAGGAGTGTACTGCTACACAAAAATGCCTTTTGGCCTGAAGAACGCAGGCGCGACATACCAACGACTGGTGGACACAGCTTTCGAAAAACAAGTAGGCCGCAACTTGGAAGTCTACGTTGACGACCTTGTCATCAAAAGCCACACAGAGGACGAATTGGTGCGCGACATCGAGGAAACATTCAGAACATTGGGGCGAATAAACATTGTTGACATAAATAATGTCTTAAAACATTGTTAGCATATTAACAATGTCTCTATGTTTTGATAATTACAAAGCATAAACTCATTAATCTAAAACTTATGACATAAACAAGTTTTTGGTGCTTAATACTTGTCTTTGCTTCCATATCACTTAAGGTATGAATAAACAAAGAGTTTACTACATTTCATGATCAAAGGAAATTTTATATTAATACATAACATTATATAAAATGATTTTAACATTTTATATATATTTGTAAATCATTTTTGGTATAGCTTTATTAAACCACAAAAATATGATTTCAAATTTCCAACCAAAAAGGGCAAATTTTATCCAGAAAAACTTTTGAACGTTCAGGAGGGCGGCCCCCTTAATTTTACTAGGCGGCCCCCTTAATCATTAAGGGGACCGGCCTACAATTAAGGGGACCGGCACGCTCCAGAACAGTATTTTCCCCCCTTTAAATACTGATTCATCCCTCAGATTTTTCTCACCTTTTGCACTTCTAAACTTTCTGATCTAGATCTATTTCTCTATTCTCTCATCCTTTGATCATAAGTGTATATATTCTTTGTTTCAAAGTGATCCAATTTCCATCCTCTCAAGTGCAAGAGAAGAATACTTCTATCTTTCTAGACAAGAAGTATTACAACTTGTTGTGATCTCCACATCCAAGTTGTTGGTGTATCATCAAGATTATTTACATATTCTTTGTGAAGATTGTTGTGAATATTTGCTTGTAGATAGTTGTGTTAGATATAGATTGTGTGATTAGTTGATAGCTTGGTGTGAAGAAGAAAAGCTAGGAAATCTATTGGTGTGAAGAAGATAGAGTTGAAGTAGTTAGTTGTGAAGTAGATTGATTTGAAGAAGGTGTGTAGAAGTTGTGACTTAGGTGTGAAGGTGTTGTGGTGTGATTATTGGTGTGTAAATTGGTGTGTTAATTGGTGTGTAAGGTTTTCTCCGCAATAAGGGAGCTTGTTGATATAGTGAAGAAAACTCTCGAGTTAGGTGCTCGGGGAGTGGATTAGGGCAAGGAAGGTGTCCTTGTAGCCGAACCACTATAAATCTCTTGTCTCGCGGTTCGATCTTTCCATCTCTTACTTATTTCATTACTTATCATTGTTATATATTTCGTATTGATATTTGTTTGTATTGTGCAATACTTGAGATCACATATTATCGAATCTAAGTTTTAAAAACTAAGTAAACACTAAAACTATTTTTACAACTAATTAAAAAGACGTAAAACTATTGAACCCCCATTCTAGTTTTCCACAATTGGTATCAGGAGCCACGTATAGCAAGAATTTTAAAATATATTGTATTTTAAAACTTGTAACGATCTATGGAATCTGAAAAATATTTAGAAGGGCAATCTATGCAAAGACCACCACTATTTGAAAGTGATGGATTTTTATATTGGAAAAATAGATTCGAAACCTATGTGAAATCAAAAGATCTTGATCTTTGGCATATTATTACCTTTGGTGATTTTCCTCCTATTCAATATAATGTTGAAACTAAAATGGATGAAATTGTAGCTTTTGAAAAACAAAATGATGATTTGAAAAAGAAACTAGCAAAAAATAATGAGGCTAAAATGGTTATTTATAATGCGTTACCACACAAAGAATATGAAAGAATTTTTATGTGTAAAACCGCAAAAGAAATTTGGGATTCTTTACTAATCACTCACCAAGGTAATAGTCAAGTTAAAGATAACAAAATAGATCTTCTTGTACAACAATATGAACAATTTACGATTCCGAAAGAGGAATCAATTGATAATGCTTTTGCTAAATTTAACACCATTATCACAAGTTTAAAAGCACTTGATGAGACATTTTCTAGTAAAAATTGTGTTAGGAAATTTCTTAGGGCATTGCATCCGAAATGGCGAGCTAAAGTCACGGCTATTGAAGAATCAAAGAATTTGATGACATTGTCACTAGATGAGCTTATTGGCAACTTGAAGGTCCATGAAGAAATTATAAGAAAAGATTTGGAAACGGTTAAAGTCAATAAAGAACAAGTCAAATCCGTTGCTCTAAAAGCCAAAAAGGAACTTTGTGATGATAGTGACTCAAGTGACGAGAGTGAAGATGAAGAATATGCAATGGCCGTAAGAGAATTCAAGAAATTCTTCAAGAGACGAGGAAGATTCACTAGATCATCACATGACGATAGAAAATCGTTCCAAAGAAATAGAAGTGACAATTACGTGAAAAGAAAATGCTTTAGATGTGGAAGTCCAAATCATCTCGTTGGTGAATGTCTAAAGCCGCCGAGTTATGATAATCAAGGTGCATTTGTTAGTAGAACATGGAGTGATAGCGACAAAGAAGAAGTGGAAAAACCAAGAGAAGAAAAGTGTTTCATGGCAAAAGCAACCGACGAAATATGCCTTGGAATTGACTTGGAGCCTGACGAATGGATCAAGGATAGTGGATGCTCGAGGCACATGACAGGGAACCGAAAGCTATTCTCTACATATAAGGCATACAACGGAGGTAACGTTATTTTTGGTAGTGACTTGCGTGGAAAAAGTATTGGCAAAGGTACGATTTCTCAAGACTCACTTACTATTGAAAATGTTGAACATGTAAATAATTTAACATATAACTTACTTAGTGTAGGCCAAATATGTGATAATAAATGTAGAGTTATCTTTTCCAAAGAAGATAGCGAAATAGTTAAGAATGGAAAAATTATAGGTAGAGGTATTAGGAAAGGAGGTGTATATGTTATGAAACTAGGAAACAAACCTGAAGATAGGATATGCCTAACGACCCTAGACGAAAACTCCACATTGTGGCATAGGAGATTAGGACATGCTAACATGCAACAAATACAATCTTTGGCCTCTAAGGAATTAGTTAGAAACTTGCCTAATCTAAAATATGACAAACATTTTTGTGATGCATGTAAAATTGGAAAACAAGCTCATGCTAGTCACAAAGCTAAGAATATAGTATCCACTACTAGGTGCCTAGAATTATTACATATGGATCTTTTTGGTCCATCCGCTGTGCGGAGCTATGGAGGAAACAAATATACCTTAGTAATAGTAGATGACTACTCACGATACACGTGGACTAGGTTTTTAAGTGACAAAACCCAAGCCTTTGAAAAATTCGAAATATTTAGTAAAATGATTCAAAATAAATTAGGATGCTCAATAGTTGCCATTAGGACGGACCATGGTAGGGAATTTGATAACGAAGTACAATTCGGAAAATATTGTGAGTTAAATGGAATATCTCACAATTTCTCCGCTCCTCGTACTCCTCAATCAAATGGGGTAGTAGAAAGAAAAAATAGGTCACTACAAGAAATGAGTAGAACTATGTTAAATGAACAATCCATTTCACAAAAATTTTGGTGTCACGCCGTAGATACATCGACTTATATTTTAAATAGGGTATCAATTAGAAGAATTCTAGGAAAAACTCCTTATGAGTTATTAAGAAATAGAAAACCAAACTTAAGCTACTTTAGGGTATTTGGAAGTAAATGCTATATCTTAAACACTAAGGACTACCTCACTAAGTTTGATCCAAAATCATATGAAGGAATATTTTTAGGATACTCACAAAATAGTAAAGCATATATAATACTTAACAAACACTCCATGAAAGTAGAGGAATCACTAAATGTAACATTTGATGAAACACCACCACCTCCTAAAACGCTACCTTTAGAAGATGATGATTTAGTCGAAGATGAAGCCATTGAGGTTAGTAAAACAAAACCCATAGGAAATGATAATGAAGACATTCACTTAGAAAATAACGAAACCGTTAATATTAAAGAATCTAGATCACATCCATTAGATAATATAATAGGACATCTTAACCAAAGAACCCTTAGGTCACAAGCCCAAGATAAAAACAACTTCTTTTGTTTCCTCTCAGCAATAGAACCTAAGAATATTAGCGAGGCTTTAAAGGATGAAAGTTGGATTATAGCTATGCAAGAAGAATTAAATCAATTTAAGGCAAATGATGTTTGGGAACTAGTCCCAAATCCAAAGGATATGACTATCATAGGAACCAAATGGGTATATAGGAACAAGTTAGACGAGAATGGAATAGTTACTAGGAATAAAGCTAGGTTAGTTGCCCAAGGTTATAATCAACAAGAAGGAATTGATTATGATGAAACTTATGCCCCCGTAGCTAGACTAGAATCAATTAGGATATTACTTGCCTATGCTTGCGCCCTAGATTTTAAGTTATTCCAAATGGATGTGAAAAGTGCATTCCTTAACGGTTTTATCAATGAGGAGGTATATGTGGCACAACCTCCAGGATTCATTGACTTCGCAAAACCTGATTATGTTTATAAGTTAAAGAAAGCTTTGTATGGACTCAAACAAGCTCCCAAAGCTTGGTATGATCGATTAAAAGCTTTTCTTATTAAACATGATTATTCCATGGGAATGGTAGAAAACACTCTTTTCACTAAAAGGAAAGACCCTAATCTCATAATTGTTCAAATATATGTTGATGACATTATATTTGGATCGACTTGTCAAGACATGTGTGATGAATTTGCCAAAATCATGCATGATGAGTTTGAGATGAGTATGATGGGTGAACTTAACTTCTTCCTAGGATTACAAATAAAACAATTAGAAGATAGAATATTCTTTAACCAATCTAAGTACATTAAGGAAATGCTTAAGAAATTTGGCCTAGAAGACTCAAAACCCATGAAAACACCCATGTCTACGGAGGTAAAGCTCACAAAGGACGATGAAGGTGAGTCCGTAGATAACACCAAGTATAGAGGAATGATAGGTAGTTTACTATACTTGACGGCAAGTAGACCCGATATCATGTTTAGTGTCTGCCTTTGTGCCCGTTTTCAAGAGGATCCCAAAACCTCTCACCGAGAAGCGGTTAAGCGTATCTTCCGATACGTTAAAGGCACTATACACTTAGGATTATGGTATCCTAAGGAATCCGGCATAGAAACCATTGTCTATGCGGATTCGGATCATGCGGGAGACTACGTAGATAGAAAGAGCACTAGCGGTATTTGCACGTTTATGGGATGTTGTCTAACGTCTTGGTTTTCGAAGAAGCAAACCGCTCTTGCTATTTCTACAACCGAAGCCGAATATGTAAGCACCGGAAAGGCATGTCAACAAGCACTATGGATGAAAAAAGCTCTCGTAGACTATGGCATTAGGTTAGAAAATGTCCCCATTATGTGCGATAACAAAGGTGCAATAGATTTAAGTAAAAATCCGGTGCAACACTCTAGGACTAAACACATAGAAATACGTCACCATTTTCTTAGGGATAATGTACAAAAAGGAAATATATCTATAGAAAAGGTTGCATCGGAAGACAACATTACGGATATATTCACAAAACCCCTTAAGCGTGAATTATTCAACCACTTGCGTTTAGGATTAGGAATGATGGAACAAGTTGACTAAATTATATTGAATTAATTCATATTTATACTTGCATGAAATTTATTTTTTTTCATTTCACCTTTTCTGAGTCTAGGAATCTATTTCGCACAAAATTAAAGATTGAGAAGATTCATTTTCTTTGCATAAACCTTTTTGTAAAACTCAATCAATTCTTTCTAAAAATTATTCTCACAATCTAGGAATCACATGAAGATCATTTTCCTTGCATTGTTGACAAAGTGTAAAAAATATTGTCTTTCAAAATCATGCATAAACTCACACATAAATTGTCAAGGTATATAATCTAATATATGTCTTTGACATTCATGATCGAGCAAAAATTGAATCAAGGAGATCATTTGGATTGTTTCTTAGGATCGTTATTTCGTTGTGCATCTAGGAGTCGAAACAATCACAACTCCACATTTGTTGCATATAGACACTCACTAGGACAAATTCCTTAATAATGATGTCATCTTGATCCATCACTAGCTTTTCACTCACTAATTGCCTTTGCCTTTTATCTAAGATAGGTGCCTTAGGAAACTTAAGTGTGTTTGCCTTTACTTACCTCCTATTGCTTATTATGTGTTGATTATGTGTCCTCTTTCATGCATGCCATATCTTAATTAGATTAGATTCTATATTGCCTAAGAGAATTGAACTTGCTTGAACTCTAATCCAAACACATAACCTTTCTGAAAATTTTCTGCCAAAAACCGAATTTTGGCAACCTGGAAATCACCAGATGGGCGGCCCCCTCAATTATGTAAGGCGGCCCCCTTAATTATTAAGGGGACCGCCCCCTAATTAAGGGGACCGGCCATCTGATGGTCGGGTTTACAGAATCTTTTCTGCTTTTTAGCCCATTTCAACCTATATTTCCCAATTTTAACCAACACACTTTGTCCCAATCTTCCAAACAAACCTTATCCATCCTTAAACACACAAATCTTACACTATAAATATCCCCAATCCTCAAAACTATCCATTCATCCCATCATGAACTCTCCAAACAAACCAAAATCAAAAGCCTCAAGGCTAGCAAGGATGACGGAAAAACCCGTTTGGCGAAGAAAAAGCCCTCGAAACAAATCCATCATAACCAATGAGATTGGAAGTCATTCAACACCTCCAACTTCTTACTTCCCAAACTTTACCTCAAACCCACAAGGTCATTCATTTGATCCTCTTTACAAACCATACAACATTGGCCAACCATCTTCCTACAATTCCAACTACACAAATCCAACACATCCATACCAAACCTATGATCCTCTTCACATTGCCACGGAAAAGCAAAAGTTCCATGATGAAATAAACCAAATCCATGATCTTAGTGATCTCCTTGCTATGCATCTTGCACAACGCAACAAAGGGCAACCTCCATCATCACCCTATGCAAATTGCCTTCCCCACTCTCTCAATTTGGATCAAGTTACCAACCACACTCACTTTTGCCCTTGTTGCATATTCCTTCAAAAACAAATCCTCTACTTGAGTGAAGATATTTCTTGGATTGAATATCTTCTCACTCGTAATCATCCAATACCACCCTTAACACGATACAACATCGTGAGATCCACCTCTTCCACTCCATACTCCACCCCATATCCCTCTCAATCAAACATCTAAGCCTTATGCTTATGTTTCCATTCAAGCAAATAACACAATCAACTATGAGTTGCAAGCAAGTCCAAGTGCTTCTTTAGGCTATATAGGACTATGTTCTTCCTTTTGTTTTATTATGATTAATATGCCTTAAGCATATTAAATATTGTAATGTTTTCTATGATGCTTGAATGAATCTATTTTTATAACTATTGCTTTGCATATATATGTGCCTTGCTCTTTTCTAATATTTTGTGTAGCCAAGACTTCCATAGCTCATTCCTTTGATGCTCTCAAATGAGGGGGAGTTTACATCAAGGGGGAGCATTTACCTTTTTGATTTTACAAAAAGGGGGAGAAGAGAATGTTAAACTCTAAATTCTTGTCTAAAAATTATGTTTTAGACCTCATGAGTTTAAGGTTTTGTAATCATCAAAAAGGGGGAGATTGTTGACATAAATAATGTCTTAAAACATTGTTAGCATATTAACAATGTCTCTATGTTTTGATAATTACAAAGCATAAACTCATTAATCTAAAACTTATGACATAAACAAGTTTTTGGTGCTTAATACTTGTCTTTGCTTCCATATCACTTAAGGTATGAATAAACAAAGAGTTTACTACATTTCATGATCAAAGGAAATTTTATATTAATACATAACATTATATAAAATGATTTTAACATTATATATATATTTGTAAATCATTTTTGGTATAGCTTTATTAAACCACAAAAATATGATTTCAAATTTCCAACCAAAAAGGGCAAATTTTATCCAGAAAAACTTTTGAAACGTTCAGGAGGGCGGCCCCCTTAATTTTACTAGGCGGCCCCCTTAATCATTAAGGGGACCGGCCTACAATTAAGGGGACCGGCACGCTCCAGAACAGTATTTTCCCCCCCTTTAAATACTGATTCATCCCTCAGATTTTTCTCACCTTTTGCACTTCTAAACTTTCTGATCTAGATCTATTTCTCTATTCTCTCATCCTTTGATCATAAGTGTATATATTCTTTGTTTCAAAGTGATCCAATTTCCATCCTCTCAAGTGCAAGAGAAGAATACTTCTATCTTCCTAGACAAGAAGTATTACAACTTGTTGTGATCTCCACATCCAAGTTGTTGGTGTATCATCAAGATTATTTACATATTCTTTGTGAAGATTGTTGTGAATATTTGCTTGTAGATAGTTGTGTTAGATATAGATTGTGTGATTAGTTGATAGCTTGGTGTGAAGAAGAAAAGCTAGGAAATCTATTGGTGTGAAGAAGATAGAGTTGAAGTAGTTAGTTGTGAAGTAGATTGATTTGAAGAAGGTGTGTAGAAGTTGTGACTTAGGTGTGAAGGTGTTGTGGTGTGATTATTGGTGTGTAAATTGGTGTGTATATTGGTGTGTTAATTGGTCTGTAAGGTTTTCTCCGCCATAAGGGAGCTTGTTGATATAGTGAAGAAAACTCTCGAGTTAGGTGCTCGGGGAGTAGAGTTGGGCAAGGAAGGTGTCCTTGTAGCCGAACCACTATAAATCTTTTGTCTCGTGGTTCGATCTTTCTATCTCTTACTTATTTCATTACTTATCATTGTTATATATTTCGTATTGATATTTGTTTGTATTGTGCAATACTTGAGATCACATATTATCGAATCTAAGTTTTAAGAACTAAGTAAACACTAAAACTATTTTTACAACTAATTAAAAAGACGTAAAACTATTCAACTCCCCTTCTAGTTTTCCACAAACATGAAGTTAAATCCCAAGAAGTGTACCTTTGGCGCAACTGAGGGCATGTTCCTTGGATACTTGATAGAACCCGATGGAATCAAGCCTTGCCCAGAAAAGACAAAGGCTGTTATTGATCTCCCCTCACCACGCACACTCAAAGAAGTCCAGTCATTAAATGGAAAGCTAGCAGAGCTAAACCGTTTCTTATCTAAGTCAGCAGACAAATCTCTTCCTCTCTTTAAAACACTCACGAAGTGTACTAAAAAGGGAGACTTTCGCTGGACTAAAGAAGCGGAGGAAGCTTTCCAACAACTTAAAAACCATCTGGCATCTCTTCCGAAACTTGTCGCACCGCGACCAGGGGAAGAACTAATCATGTACTTATCGGCAACCCATGGAGCAGTCAGCGCAGTACTATTGACAGACAGGAACTCCTTCCAGACACCCATATACTTTGTAAGCAAAGCCCTAAAGAAAACATAGACTAACTACAGCGCTATGGAAAAGCTGGTCTTGGCTCTAGTATTCGCAGCCAAAAGGCTGCGCAGATACGTTCAAGCGCACCCAATAGCTGTAATCACTGATCAACCAATCAAACAAGTTATCTCTAAGCCTGACGCATCAGGACGCTTACAAAAATGGAGTGTACTGCTAAGTGAGTATAACATCTCATACAGACCGCGCACTGCAATCAAAGGACAAGTCTTAGCCGATTTTATCGTGGAGAAGCCAGACAGCGACAGCCCGACATCTGCAGCTAAAACAGATTTACAGGAACCCTGGATTCTGTTCACAGATGGGTCTTCATGTATAGATGGATCAGGCGCAGGCCTTATTCTTACAAATCCAGAAGGTATGGAATTCACCTATGCGCTACGCTTTGAATTCACAGCCACAAACAATGAGGCAGAATACGAAGCCCTATTAGCCGGACTACGCATCGCAATCCAAATGGGTGTACGCAACCTATAAGCAAATGTAGATTCGCGACTAGTCGCTAACCACGTGCTAGGTGAATATGAAGCCAAGGATGAACACATGATCCAATACCTGGAAAAGACAAAATCCTTGATCAAAAACTTTGATAGTTTCACAATAAAACAGGTGCCTAGAGGAGATAATAGGAAGGCGGACGCACTCAGCAAGATCGCATTCACAAGTTTCGCACACCTCTCAAAACAGGTATTGGTAGAAACCCTAAAAAACAAGTCAATCTTGGAAATGGAGATATCCACAGTGATAGAAGAACAAGATCCTACATGGATGACACCTATCATTGAATTCATTAGCAAGGGAATCCTACCCCAAGATCATAAAGACGCTCGAAGAATACGGCGCACAGCGCAACGATTTGAACTACGAGACAACGTACTATATCGACGCTCTTTCTTACAGCCATGGCTCAGATGTGTTGGACCTCTTCAAGCAGACTACGTACTCCGAGAAATTCACGCTGGATCATGTAGTATGCACTCAGGGCCGCGATCCGTGGTGGCAAGCGCTCTAAGGTCAGGGTACTATTGGCCAACAATGCATCGCGACGCACGCGATCTGATAAGAAAATGCAGCAACTGCCAAGTACATAGGCCAATTCCGCGCCGACCACAACAAGAGCTAACACCAATTACCTCACCATGGCCATTTTACAAATGGGGTATTAACATCGCAGGACCCTTCCCTGTAGCAGCTGGAGGAGTAAAGTTCCTCATCGTAGCCATAGACTACTTTACGAAGTGGATCGAAGCAAAGGCGGTGGTGAACATCACAGGAAACCAAGTCAAACGCTTTGTCTGGGACAACATTGTCTGTCGCTTCGGACTACCGGGTGCGATCATATCAGACAACGGAAAACAATTCTGTGATAACCCATTCAAAGATTGGTGTGCACAATTGAACATCACACAACACTTTGCTTCAGTAAAATACCCACAAACCAATGGCCTAGTTGAGCGCGCAAACCGCAGTCTAGGTGAAGGAATAAAAGCGCGCCTTGACAGACACAAAGGAAGGTGGGTAGATGAGCTCTCGCATGTCTTGTGGGCGCATCGCACAACAATCAAAACCAGTACTGGCGACACGCCATTTTCCCTAGTCTATGGAACAGAAGCCGTTATACCAGCTGAGATAGGAATGCCAACTATACGTACAGCAGAGGTCAACGTCACAACAAACGACGAAGAACGGCGCATAGACTTAGACGTACTGGAAGAAAGACGAGAACGATATGGAAGGTCACGACCTAGCACGTAGAAGACACAGGCAAGCTCGGACCTAAATGTTAGGTCACCATTTTGTAAACACAAGTATGATTTAGAAAGAAATAAGATGAGAAATGAGATTGGTTGATTATGAGACAATATGAAAGGTGAAAGTGCAAGAGTTTCCTTAAGATAATCAAATAACCAACCAATGAAATGTTTACATAAGCTCTCTATTTATAAGGGAAGAGTTAGGGCAACACTCCCTTCCTCCCTTATCCTTAATTTCGTGGGCTTTAAGACCCATAGGGCTTTAACACTTAAGCCTTAAAACATAGACTAGTTAAATAAAATAACTAAGCAACCTATTACAAAAGGTAATGACCGAGACTTGACTAAAATACTAAAGTATGATCCCAACAATCTCCCCCTAAGGGTCGGTCATCACGGTTGCTTGACGTCTTCATCTTTGTCGTTGACTTGTGACATGTAAAACTCTAGACGTCTTCAAAAATGAGTGAATGATAATGAAAGTACATTGCCCTTTGCCTTTGTTCTTTGATGATGATGTAGTGAATAAGTTATGAAGTTGTCTGCCGATCGTCACTCCTGCGTCTATGGTGGTTGTCCGCCATTCCAACATACTCATACATCTTTGGACTTTGACTTTTACGAACAAGAAGTTCCTTTTCATGCATTGAGATCTTTGTCATTATACTTTGTAGATTCTTCTTATTGGTGTAGAATCTTTCTTTGAACTTTGTGTTGTTAAGATCTTTTGGGGGAGCTTTCTTTGACTTCAAGATGTATGTATGAGCATGTTGGAATCTACCATCATGGAAGTGAGGTACCTGCGAGTAAACAGTTAGCAATAAAACAACCGGTACTTACGGATAAGGAATTAGAGTTCATCAACAGCATAGTGTGAAGACTCCTTCTAATCCTTATCCAGGCCGTTCCCATATCAGATACTCCCGAAGGAGCTTACGAGACCTACTAAGTAGCTCAATGACTGGGTGAGTCGCTGGGGATCACTCCACGACTGTAGATCGAGATGGAACCACCGCAAACACTAAGCGTAACCCTTGTGGGGTTACCGAAGTGACCTGCTGTCAGGGCTGTTTGATGTTGACCCTGGCAGGATTTCCGTTCAATCATTGAGAAATACTTAAGTAATCCTCTCATAAACGTTCTCGGCAGATTGCTAAGATCTGCGAAGGACTCGATAGTTTACAACTGATGCCCATTGATGTAGAACACCAGTTGCAGAAATACTAAGTGTTCCTAAGAGATCTTTGATGTATCTCATGGCTCTAGACTCTATAAGTGCACACCTAGGTTTCCTATGCGAAGACTGGGGAGGTGTCTCCTGCTTCAATATCAACCGTCTCTAAGAGATAGGTCGATAGGTTACGCGGGTTCCCCGTGAGAATGAAACAAGTCCTTTTAAGAGAACTTGAGTGGTTAAGAAGGTTTAGTGCATTGCGTCACTGGGTCCATGACGACTTAATCTTCAATACCGGTGTTGTCTTTAGCAACAGCCAGTAGCATACGTATTGAACCCGGTGTCTGCCCTAAGGTTGAATCATATGGAGGGCTATTTCTTTTCACCCTTTTCTTTACTTTTCTTTTTAATTCTTCAACTCCTTCTTTCCCTTTCATTCATTTCTCCTTTTTTCGTATCATACCTAAGGACTTCTAATTCTAACTATGGGAGATGTCCTTGGGTAGATCCCTCCGGCTCTGGCGGATCATAGGACTGATATTCCTATCTTAATCACCTTATAACTCCGACAATAGCCAAGAAACCTTTGATAGAAAATCTCTCAAAGTGTTTGTGATAATCAAATATTTTGGTTAACACTTTGAGAGTTTTGTGTACACTTTTGAAGGGCTCCCCCTGCACATGTGCTCATAAGTATTTAATAAATTTGCACATGCGGGAGGAGCAAGCACTTTTGAATTGATCCACTTTCCGTGAACAAGACCGATTCGAGACACGCTTACATCACTAGTTAGACTAGCTTGAAGTTATTACCCGGCCTGATCAAGTTCACAGAAAGTTTCTCGAGACGGTACATTTCTACTCAGACATATCCTTTTCGAGACACGCTTACGTGGCTAGTTAAAGAGATACATTGTCAGCTTTTAGGTGACAACTAGCTCTAGTAACTAACTTGATGTTATTACCCGTCGAGGATAAGTCCTTTTGATGTTACTAACTTGTATTATCTCGTCAATTCCTGGGTCAAAACTGAGTCTAGCTCGCACATGATACAACTTAAAGCTTTGACTTCGTATATTTTAATCACATTTTTCATTTTCTCCCCCTCAAAAATAGCATATAAAATGGTGTTTTTGACAAACTTTTAGATTAAAATATGCCTTTTGAGTCTTACGGGGAGATTCACCAAGAACTTTAGATTTAGAGCAAAGTATTTTGTTTTGACAAGTGCTCCCCCTCAACAAGTGATTAGGTCTTATTGAGGTGAAATACTTGTCCTTTTGAGCAGAATTATGAAAAATCATAAATGTTTGATTAATTCTACTCAAAAGTAAGAAGCCTTCGCTCCTTATTTTTAGGATTGAGGCACTGAAGCGTACCTCAGGGTCCTTTCTTAACAAGTTCGGGTTGTACACTGTTATGTGTGCACAAACCATAATGAAGTATATAATTGACAAATCAAATCAGATTCTTACAATGATTTACCAATCAGGTCTCTGAAATGTCAACACCGGAAATTTCTGTCTGCCTCCCACATAACTTTCCAACCTTCGAAACTGATCCCTGCGCTTCAATCTGTTCTCGATCCTTAAGATGAATCTGCGAGCATCCCGGGCCTCGTTGGTTTTCCACCTTTTAGACTTTCCTAGAGCAATGTCATCCAATCTGCTTTTGATTCCATCTCTTACGAACTTCAAGGTTTCATCACAGAACTTATGAATTTCGTCGTAAGCCATGAAGCAGTTGCGACCGTTAATGCTGCGGTAGGTGAACCCAAATGGTTGTCTGATCAAGGTGTACTGAGATAGATGTGGAAGGTCGGGGATGTCGAACATGTTAGGTTTGGTGAGATTGAGCTTCTTCTGATAGCTTTCCACTCCCAATTGAAGATCTTCTACTCTTTCTCTGATGACAATTTGCCTGATGTAGATGAGGAGAGCTTGGATAAAGGCCAGCTGCTTATCTTTAGGTAGGCCACAGAGTTTTCCTTGAACTTTGAGCAGGTACATGTCTTCAATGTCGTTGAGACATAGTCGTGGAAAGTCTGACTCGGAAATATCGTACTCCTTTTCATCCAGTCTTTTCAGTGTGATTTTGCTGAGGAAGGGGTACCCGAAGTGAGTGACAGTCGAGATGAACTGAATCGAGACTATCTTCAAATCACTTGTCACATCGCCCATTGTCTGATTGAGTCTGCTGCTACGATAGTATTGTGCCCGGTTGCTTGGCCAATGATGTATACCGTAAAGAGCATTTCGGTCATATTCAACAATTTTGTCAACGAATAGTGCTGAAGCTTCTTCTTCGATGGCATTGTTGAGATATCGAGCTGCAGGGAGAAAGGCGAGTGAGGTAACGTACTTCTTCTCAATCTTGCTGCCAAGTTTCAGAAATTCCAAGTCTGTGTTGTAGAAGAACTTGTACGGGATCTTTGGTTCCTTAGGCTTCCCAATCATTGGTAGTGGTTTGGACCAGTCAGTAATGTAAGGCGCGGTTTTCTTTGTGACCGGATCGACATATGATTCAGGATTGATCCAGTCAATGTTGCTTGACATAGCTCGAGCAATATTTTCCAGATGGTATTCAAGCTCGATTGAGTTAGCAGACCTATCTTTCAGAAGATTGAAAGCATCATTCTTGATTCTTCGCAGCTCTTTCTTATTCATCTTTTTCATTTTAAACCTTTGCTGAATCATTTGAGCATATTCCACCGTTCGACCATCTTGAGGTTCATGATTGTCTTCCAGTGGTGGTTGCGAATTGATCATCTTCTCAAACCAGGAGTATTCGGCACTGTTGTCTTGATCTAGCCAGCTAAGGACTGTTTTGGGTTTCTTTGGTTCGGTGCCTTTAGATGAGGTGTCTGGTGTGGGTTGATGATGCTTTCCTTTCTTATCTTTCTTCTTCTTCTTAGGAGACAGTTCTGGAACTTCATCTTGCTGAGGAATGTCGTCACCACCGGTGTATACAAAGTGGTCGTGTGCTTTGGGAGCAGGACCTGATGCCTTTGGTTGGTGTGAGGAAGTTGTTGTGGTTGGGGGGACTACCGGTGTTTGAGATGAGGGTCCTTCGGCTTGTTTTTGTTTCTTTGCCTGAGAATTCGGATCCCTGTCTTCATCATCTCTTTGACGTTTCAGCTTATCTGCCTCTGTGCTGCAAGTCTCGTTGTTCATCTTGTCCTTAAGTGCTTCCAGGACTTTTGCTTCTGCAGGAGTCAAGGTGAACTTGTTTGCAAGCTTTTCTAAGAGTTGAGCTTCCAAATCATCCAGAGAAAGTCCTGGTAGAGGAGCAGTAGATTTGTCGGCACGAAGAGTAAAGGTTGTTGATCGGATTACTTTCTTGACTGCTTGCTCTGCGAACTTGGTGAGTTCATCTCTCATTGGTGCCAGCAGATCTTTCAGCTCAGCAACTAAGTGTTGTGCCATGTATTCTTGTGCTTGAGCTGCTAGAGCGGCTTCCAAGTTCTCTTGTACGTCTTTAGCTAAGAAAGTATCAACTTTGTCTTGTAGCTCTTGGACGTTTGAGTTTAGCTTCGTCAATTCAGCAACTTTGGTTACAAGTGTTGCAACCTGATCTTCCAATCTGCTTCTCTTCTTTTCATGTACTCTTCTGTAAGCTGACTTGAGTAATTTTGATGCAGCAGAGGCTTTGGTGCTTGGTTTCTTGATCGATTTGTCATGTGTTGATTCAGAAGCAGGAGGAGATGACTATGAGGATTCAATGGTGGTGGTAGTGTCTTTGTCATCTCTTTTCTGCGGTTCAGGTTGTACAACTTCCTTTTCTTTGGCTGCTACTTCTTTCACCCTTAGTTCTTCTGCCAGTTTATCAGTTTCAGCTTTCAGTCTTAGCTCTTCAGCAACCCTGGCTTCTTCTTCTTTCTTTAATTTCTCTTCAGCCAGTTTGGCTGCTTCTTCAGCTTTCCTGCTCTCTTCCATTCTGATGGTTTCTTCCAGTTTAGCTTGAGCAATCTCTTCAAGTCTGGCCTCTTCAGCTTCTTGTTTTCTTTTCAGTTCCTCTTCTTGAGCCCTTTCTCTGAGCTCCATTTCTTCCATAGTCATAAGCCTTGGAGCATCAGTATCCATGGGATCTCCCTCTTCTTCCTCTCCCATAGTCATTTCAATGTCGGTGGGAGACACTGAGGGATTGTCATAAACAACTAAGTCTGTGGCGATCCCTGTGGTAGGCTCAGGAATGCTGCTTGATCCGCCAGCTTCGGTAGTCTGAGAGAACACTGGAGGTGGAGGCATATCAGCATTGAATGTATCAATTCGGCTGTGGAGGAGACCTAGGTTGAGAGCCCTTTCATTTTCTTCTTCGACTGAAAGGCCTTCAGTCTCATGTTCAGCAGATACTGGTTGCTTCATCTTTTCTCTTCTGATCCTGTCTTCTTCCAAAATTGTCTGAGCTTTGGTGAGTGGTCGTTGATTGAGATATGTGGGGGGTTCAGCATGATCAGCAGATTCGTCAATAATCTTATCCCAATCTTCGAATGTCAAATCCTTGTCGTCAATGTCATCAAGATTGACTTTCTTGGTGATATTGGCATAGGCTTCACTGTAAACAGGACCTTCGTCGGATTCGGTTTGTTCAGAGTCAGCAGGTTTTGGGGAAGGTTGTGGTGAGGGAAACCACCCAGGTTCAGCAGTTGGTTTCTTTGCAGGAATTCTGATCTTAAGTGTTCCCTTTTTCTTAGGTTTGGCCTTGGTAGAACTTTCTGAGCTGCCAGATTTGCTACCTTTCTTTTCTTTCTTCTGCTTGTGTGACAGTAGAACAGCTTCGTCCAAGAACCCAACTTTATCTGCTGCAAGAGCTTGAAGGTAGTACTTGTAGTTATTGCTTTCTTGAACCTTATTTGTCAGAAGGCAATCAGGAAGTTTCTTTCCTTGTTTCCTTGTACTAGTATCCATTCGCTTGATGACCTTAAGTGTGTCCTCATTCTTGTATGTGTGCTGAAACTCGTCATACAGTCTTTGAGGTATGTCATCATATTCATGGAGGAAGCTTGCAATGAGAAGCTTGGTGAAACGGACGAATGGAATATTGGTCGTCTTGTGTTGTATGTGCCACACAATGTCTTCCCAGATAATGCTGGCATAATCAACTTTCTTAACATTAGCAATAGCCCAAAACAGCTTGAGATGTTGGAGCTTAGGATGTTCATGGCCTGTGTCTCTGCCTGATAGTGACTTGGCAATGATGATGTAGAGAGTTCTCCAAGGCTGTGGAAGAAATCTGATATTGACCTTAGAGTGCCTAGTCATTACCCCTTCAGACTCATCATACCCAATATCTCTTAGCCATTCTATCAATTCTTCTTCACTGGGAACTTGGTCATATTCTTCATTAGGTGCAAGTTCGGGAAGTCCAAGAGCACTACGGAAAAGATCCTTGTCGACCGTGACTTGTCTCATGTGAAGCATACAAGTAAAGGATTCTTCAAGGAGGTCCAAGTGGAGTGTGTGCCAGAACTGATGTATGTAGAAACAGGCCACTGCAGCAGATTTGGTGAGTAGGACTTTGTACGGGTGATGGATAAGAGCATCAACCGCAACAAGGCAAGAAGACTCATTGCATGTAATTTTGTTGAAGTTGACTCTTAGATTGTTCTTTCCTATCTTTCTGGAGTAGTTCTCAGGAAAGGTGTCTTCCCATGCACGTATGGGTTCAGGCTCTGGTCCGTATGGAATGTCCTTGTGTTCTGCCATCTGAATAGATCATAAACAAACACAAACATGGCAATTGTTGACGATGTTAGCAAAGACATTCAAGTACGAGATTATGAACACATTATTGATTGATCAGTGGGTGTTTGTTTGTGAAAAAATTTTGTTATGTGACAAACTTGAGTTATATTACTTGGTAGAAATACAAAACAATTCAGTTACAACATAAGTTTATCATTTACAAGAAGTTATTCTTTGGAAAATTTCCCAACACTTAGAAAATTTTGGATTTTGACAAGTTTACGCGTAAGTGGGTGTCTTTACGCGTAACCTGACTTAAGCGTAAGTTTAGAAATAATGCGTAAGTGCAAAAGCTACGCGTAAGATAGAATATTACGCGTAAAGTGAATCTTACCCGTAAGATCAATTTTAAGCGTAAGATAAATCTTAGGCGTAGAAATTGAAGTTACGCGTAGGATTACCCTTAAGCGTAAATTGTAACTTATGCGTAGGTAATGACTTATGCGTAAGTTCTAGACTTATGCGTAAGGTCAGAACTTATGCGTAAGATTTTCATTTATGCGTAAACTATGTCTTATCCAAGACATAGTTTGTCCACGTGTCGAATCTTACGCGTAAGATTCAATCTTACGCGTAGGATGAACATTTAACACGTAGAAACGCCATTTTTCCAGAAATTCACCTTTGAAATATGAGTTGTATGTTTCCTGAAAGTGTACAAACATTACCACTGATCAATATTTAACCCAACACACTTAATTCACACATTTAAAGCGTAATCATGCCAAAAACCAAATTAACGCGTAAACACGCATGAACACCTAATCGCAAACTTAATCAAACATGTTTCTGGGTATGATTAAGCATGGGGCAAATGATTCAATCAACCTAAGTAACATATGGACCAAGTTACAACAAGTTTTAACCACACAATCAAACAATCATAGCTGCTAGTGTCATTCGAACCCTAAACTATTGATTCAAAAGCAAAAGACGATTAAGATGCAATTAAACTACTGGGATATGATCCTTAACACTAACACATGCTATCCCTATCATCAATCATTAACAAAACATCCACAATCAAGAACCCCCAATTTATACGTATGAACCCTAATTTCTAAATCACACAATTGATGATTCTGGGTGGGATTGGAGTTCACAAACATGTTAATAATCAACCATAGACCATATCCCAACAATCAAATCATTCATAACATAACAAATTTCTGGGTTTAAAATTCTACGCATAATCCTAAGAAAGATTTAATCGATTAGAAAGATTTAACCGTTGGATCGTTATAAAATTAAAAACCTTTGTTTGTTATAATGATCTAAACATAATCACACTTACAGATTTGAAGATTGGTACACAGATTAGTCTGACGATTGTGGGTCGTTGATGATGGTTGTTGAGGGTAGTAAATGTGTAGCAGTAATAGTTAATGTGTGGGGTCAAACTATGTTTTGACTGTGGTGAGATAAGTATTATGTATTGACACTTTTAGCCCCTTAACCTTAACTAACATTTATTTTAAATGCTAAATTACTTAAGTACATGTAACTTTCGTTAGTCAACACCAAGATATGATAAGAATAACTTATCGTACTCCCCCTTGACCTTAGACCGTAGTAAAATACTGAAAAATTAGTTATGAAGGTCAAGGAGAGTAACCCGAAACACTTTTGAATCAACACTTTTATAAAGAAAAATGTATTTATTTTTGGTAAAATGCAAGTATAAAAGACAAAATAATTTTGAGACATTAAAGAAAACGTTACTTATCCTCCCCCTCAACACTTGTTTTTGAAGACATTTTAGAAAATAGTGTTGAAAGAGATGGTTTATACTTGCATTTTTTTTTTTTTAGAAAGTGTTTTATATTTTTGTATTTTGTTTTTGAAAAAATATTTACAAAAGATAGTTTTGATGTTTGACGATCAATTGTATTTTAAAAACTTTTCCAGATCCTCTGGAGTCAAACATCTCATACCAATTTGGTGAACTAGACTAGCAAACCTTGATGGTGCTAAGGATTTGGTAAGTAAGTCCGCCAATTGGTACTCAGTTCCAACAAAGTAAAGTTCAACGGTACCCTTTTCCACATGCTCTTTGATGAAATGATATCGGAGATCGATGTGTTTGGATTTGCAATGATGCACTGTGTTGCAGGAGATAGCAATTGCACTCTTTGAATTACAGTAGATAGGAATCCTGTTGAATAGGTAGCCATAATCCTTAAGTTGTGATCTCATCCAAATGACTTGAGCACAACAGGCAGACATGGCTACGTATTCAGATTCTGTAGACGACAGTGAGGTGCAGTCCTGCTTCTTAGATTGCCATGACACGAGTTTGTCTCCTAGAAACTGTAATCCACCAGATGTACTTTTGCGTGTGTCTAAACATCCTGCATGATCAGCATCTGAAAAGGCAATTAGTTCAAAACCAGAATCCTTCGGATACCAGATTCCCAAGTTAATGGTTCCCTTTATGTATCGAAGGATTCTTTTGACCTTACTGAGGTGTTTTTCAGTTGGTTTGGACTGATAGCGAGAGCACATGTAGACAGCAAATACTATATCAGGTCTACTAGCTGTGAGATACATGAGGGACCCAATCATACTTCGGTATTTGGTAGGGTCAACTGGAGTCCCATGTAAATCAGCATCTAGTTTTGTGGTATAGCCCATTGGTGTATTATAAGTATCACAAGACATCATTCCATGTTTTTTCAAAATTTCAAGAGCATATTTAGACTGATTTATAAAAATTCCATGGGGTGATTGATGAACTTGAAGTCCTAGAAAGAACGAAAGTTCACCCATCATGGACATTTCAAAATTATCTTTCATTAATTTTGCAAAATCATTAGAGTAACTTCTTTTTGTTGAGGCAAAAATGATGTCATCGACGTATATTTGAACAACAAGTAAGTCCTCCCCGTAGGTTTTTGTAAACAGTGTTGGATCCACCGATCCTTTAGAAAATTTATTGGCCAGTAAGAAAGTGGACAGTTTGTCATACCACGCCCGTGGGGCTTGTTTGAGTCCGTAGAGTGCCTTTTTGAGTCGGTAAACGTGAGTAGGACGCTCAGGATCAACGAAGCCTTCAGGTTGACTAACATAAACTTCTTCACGGAGTTCTCCATTAAGAAATGCTGTTTTCACATCCATTTGGTAAACCACCATATTCCTGTGTGCAGCATAGGCCAAAAAGATTCGAACAGCTTCATGTTTAGCCACTGGAGCAAAGGATTCAGCAAAATCAAGTCCTTCCAGTTGAGAGTATCCTTTCGCTACCAGACGTGATTTGTTGCGTATGACAGTTCCTTCAGCATCTAGCTTATTCTTCCAGATCCATTTTAACCCAATGACAAAGACTCCGTCAGGTCTTTCAACTAATTCCCAGACTTCTAATCTTATGAATTGCTGATATTCCTCTTGCATAGATTCAATCCAGTTGTCATAAGTCATTGCTTCTTTGATGTTCTTTGGTTCTTCGTGACAAACTGTGAGTGCATATATACAAGTTTCTCCATCAGTGTGAAGTCGTTGTCTTGTCATTACAGGTGCATCTGGATGGCCAATAATATGAACTAGTGGATGGTCTCGAGTCCATTTGTGTGTTGAAGGGTGTAGTTGATAAGTATCTCGCATGTTAGCAGGATCCAAATTGTGTGTTGACGACTTAGCTATATCAGGAACTGTAGTAGCCGGTGCAAATGGATTGAAGAACGTATCAGGATCATGCTCTGCGGGTTGTGGAACTGATAGTGGTGTTGGATCTTCAGCTGGATGGCGGGAGTTAGAACCAGTTTGTTCTGCTGTAGATGGTGATACAATTGGAGGACCGTCTCTCTCAACACTTGTGGTAGTTTGTTGAGGTGAGTCTGGTACTGGAATGTTTTCAGGTGGAGCAGCGGAATTAGGTGAGACCTCAGTGGGACGGTATTCAATTGTGTCATCAAATAGTGGAGCAAACAAGGTTTCTAATTCTTTGCGGTTGAGTGGCAATGGTTCAGCTGAAGATGCCGGAGAGTTAAGACGGTTAAATTCGGGTCCTAAGCTGTGTTGCTCAGAAGCCATTTGTGTGAGTTCATCAAAATTAGCGTGAATGGTTTCTTGAATTTCTCTTGTTCGACGATTCCATATCCGAAAACCTTTGGAATTTTCACAGTATCCAACGAACACTCCAATGTCAGCCTTTGCTTTAAGTTTACCTAAATCATCACGATCATTTTTCGGATAACAAAGTGCTCTGAATACATGAAAGTAATCGATGTTCGGTTTCCTTTTGTGAACAATTTGATATGGTGTTTTGCGATGGCGTTTTGTGATCATGCAACGGTTTTGAGTATAACATGCGGTTGAAACAGCTTCTGCCCATAAGTAATCTGGTAATTGAGCATTAATCAACATAGTTCTGGCAGCTTCCACTAACGTTTTGTTGCGTCTTTCAACGACTCCATTCTGTTCTGGGCTTCTAGGAATAGATGTTTGATGTTCAATTCCCACTTTCTCATAATATGACCTAAGTGTCTGATTCTTGAATTCAGTTCCATTGTCAGTTCTAACTATTCGTACCGTGTTGCGTAACTGAACTTGAATTTTAGTGAGAAAGGTGATGATCATTGAAGGAGCCTGATCTTTACTTCGTAAGAAATAAACCCAAGTCCATCTGGAAAAGTCATCGACGATTACTAGTATGTAGCGTTTACCGTTGATACTTTGAACACGCATCGGTCCACACAAATCCATATGAAGCAGTTGCAGAACATGATTCGTACTGTGTTCAGGTTTAGAAGGGAAATGAGCACGAGTACTTTTTCCTTGTTCACAGGCTGAACATAAGTGATCTTTGGTAAAACGGAATCTTGGAAATCCATCAACAAGTTTATAACGAGCAAGGTCCGTCATGGTCTTGAAATTCAAGTGCGAAAGACGTTTGTGCCATAACCAGGATTTAGTTGACTCTGCTTTGGAGAGAAGACATATCGGAGATGTTGCAATCATATCTGACATTGATATTGTATAAAGATTGGAGCCACGTGAGCCAGACATAAGATCGTTTCCTTGTAAGTCACGAACAAAGCAAGTTTTCTCACGAAATGCAACTTCTAGATCCCCATCACAGAATTGACCAACAGAGAAAAGGTTGTGTCCAAGGCCTTCCACATAATAAACACGGCTTATTTCGATGTTCCCACTTACATAGTCACCATATCCCATGATTAAAGCGTAATGATCATTCCCGAATCTGACAGTACCAATGAACTTTGAGACAAAGTTTTTCAACAGTTTGAGATTGCCTGTCATATGTCGGGTGCACCCGCTATCAACAATCCAGAGAACAATCTGTACCACCTGCATCACAAGAGGAAGACACAGATGGAACAGAAGTAAGGGTGGAACCCAAAGATAGTGCGGGTTCCTGTTGGTTAGAAACACATTTATTCAACAATTTAGGAATCCATTGAAAGTCTTGTTTGTATTGTAACCAACGTTGCCAGTTCCAACTAGTTTTTGCTTTCCTAATGTTAAATGCACTAATCGTTGGCTCATTCCTAGATTTGTTCTCGGCACCTATGGGGGTAACTTCAGCTACATTAGAAACCGTAGAAGATGGGCTTTCCTAAGTTAGACTTTGAGGCAGTAGTGGGCCTAGAAGGAATGCGTGTCCTACGTTTCTTATGACGATTGAGAAGAGAATTAGCTAAACATTTTGTATGATCACCAGACGATACACTTTTACGACAAAACACACAAGATGCATTAATATTCAAAACATTCAAAGGTTCATCATTCGTTACATTTAGATTTTGATTACAATTTGCCAGATTAGAATCTAAATCTGATGCAACATGAGTTTTATTCAAATTCCTAAGTTGGTCTTCTACTTCTTGAGCTTCTAGGTGTCCTCTCTTACGTTGCAAGATCCTATTCTTCTTTTTACTTTTTCGCTTGGGTCTGCTAACGCTAGTAGTGGAGACTAGTCCTGTAGAAGTGGAATTATCAACATTAGTGTTTTGAACAACCTTTCCTTTATCGGTTTTGTCTACATGATACATTCCTGGTGCTATTACCGTGGTGTCAACAAACTTTCCTTTTTGGAGTATCTTAATTTTCTCTTTCAATTCGCTGATGATGTGATTCTTATCCTGAATATTTGACTCAAGTATGCCATTGCAATGTTTAATGTCAATGTGGTTTTGTAGAAATGCATCATTTTCAATTTTTAAATCCGCAATTTCTTGCTCGTATTTGAGACACACACTTTTGAAAGACTCATTGTTTTTGCAAAGCTGACAAGAGGTTGAAAGATTTTGTTTTTGAAGTTCCAATTCTCGTTCAATACTGTTAGCTTGACACCATTCAATCCTCTGTTTGAGTAGACAAATTTCTTTTGAAAATTGTTTTGTCACATCATCATTTGAACTTCTCAACTTATCATTTTCCAGTTTGAGTGTCTCAATTTCCTCATTCAACAAATTATTATCAACACAAAGATCATCCATAAGCATAGAAGTACCAGATTTATAGAGATCATTCATGATAACAGACAAAATATCAGCATTGAGAACTTGTTCCAAGAGTCGATCAGCATCATTTTTTAAAACTCTATTTCTTTGCTTTTGAGCCAAAATCTCATTTTCAGTAGAGTTGAAAACGTGAATCATATTTTGCACCTCCTTTTGAAGTTCCTGATCCCAACGTGTAGCACATAGACGGAGGTGTTGAACAATTGGCTTCATTTGTTTTTGAAAAATATCTCTCTTTTCTCACTCGTAAGCGGATTGAAAAGTTTCAATTTTTATTTCAGAATTACGTTCAATTGTTTCCTCCAAAATTTCGATGTCTTCCATAAATGTTTTGAAATAATTTAAGACACGACAAGTTTTTGGTAAAGGTGTAAGTTCACCGGATGATGGTAAAGGACCATTTATTTGTGCTACAGTTTGGACAGGGGCCTCATCATGAGATGAAACATATGACTCTTCGATAAACCATGATTTCTTAGGTAAATCTTTTTGAGTAACAAAAGATTTAGAAAGAGGTGGAGCTTTTGAATAGTCATATGGTGTCCAATATTGAACATAACTCATTTTTTATCGACTCTCGTCTTCAAGTTCTTCTTCTTCCTCAGTATAAAAAACAACAGCACGCACAATTGTATTATCAAACATATGATCAATACTGTAAATCTTAGGATTTTCTTTGAAAGCTTTGTGAAGAAACATTGATTTAAAATCGCAAAGTGCAAATCCTTTATCGGGTCTCGGTTTTAAAGCAAACTTTTGAATTGTTGTGACAGAGTTCCCGTGTTTGTAAACAATGTGATGAAATTCTTTGAGTTGTTTATCAAGATCAACAATATCATTGAGTAAGTCATCTATATATTTCCTTTTTCGTTTTTTATGTTCACAAAACTCCTTTTTGCAATTTGACAATTCTGTTTCTGTTTTTGAAAGAGCTATTTGAAGACGTTCAGCTTGCATTTTTTAATTCACACTTTTCATTTTCGAGTTTCGAAATCAACTTTCCATTTGACTCAATTATATCTTGTATTTCGCGTTGAAGATCTTGTTCTTTATTGTAAGAATCTTGAAAAGCTTTTTCAAAACTTTTTGCATTTTTAAGCTTCTCTTCCTGATTTGAAAGCTGAATTTTATAACATTCAATGTCTCGTGCAAGTGACGCATTTTGTTCTTTTAAAACTTTATTTTTCTCGTTGCATTTTAAAATTTGCAATTGTTGAGCATCCAGTTGTTTAGATAACAATATGAGGTCAGGGTCTGGATCAAAGGATGGTTCATGTTGTTCTAAATGATCATTTTTATCATGCTCAATCGGATCATCAAATGAAACAACTGTGTCATCATCAAATATGACAACTGTGCTTATTTGTTCATCTGTTTGAGAAGATGAAGATGATTTAGATGGAACAACTTGCGCCATATCTGATTCAGAAGCAGAGGGTGAGGTTATATCATTTATAAAGCATGCATTGAAGTCATGTACCTGAGACAAGCCGTCAGTGTCATACACTGGACCTGAATCATTAAGCTTAAGTTCCTGCATGTTGGCCATAAGCATCACAGCTGCATTAGCTTCTAGATCTTCCATGTCATCATCATTGTGCACATTTGCCATGAAGTTGTTGTCTTGCTCAGGGAAATGTCCATCCTTTTCATCTTGAAGAGCCATGAGTAATGCCTGCTTGTGAAACTTACTCCCCCGATTTCTCGGTTTAGGACATGCAGTCGCTATATGACCTTGTTCATTGCAGTTATAACACCACACTGCATTCCCTGAGTTGGAGTTCCTTGTTGCAACTGGTTCAGACCTTTGTTGAGAAGATCCTGAGATATTGTTGAACCCTCCATTGTTACTAAACCTCTGACCATTCCCATAATTTCCTGAAGAACTTCCTGAACCAGATCGACCATAGTTACGATTCTGAATTTCCACTCTTCCATCATTGACAACAGCTTGATTCCTTGTGTTAGAAGATGAACGTTGACGGTTGTTTGTTTTGTTGGAAAATTTGCTAAAAGCACGAGCTATAAGAGCAAGTCCCTGATTCAACGTATTAAAGTCATCATCGTCATCGTCATTGGAGTTGGAGTAGTACACAGCATCATTGTTGTTTAACGGAACAAGTTGAGTAGAAGCATTCTGTAGAGATGAATCATAAGGGACCATTTGGTTCGAGGTGGAAGATTGTGGATAACTGAAGTAGGTCTGCTCTTGAACATAAGCTTGATTAGACATTGGTGGTGGAGCATAGGTAGATTGAGCTACGAGAGCCAAAGAATTTGGTGTTGGTGTTGGTGTGTATCCTCCTCGTAGAGCTCTATCTTTTTCCACTTCAGGTTCATGATGTTTTAGAAAATCATACAACAAACCATATGGAGCATCATGCAGATTCTTTGTTTGACGAACAAATGTCACATATTTATGCCAATCAGGGCCAAGACTACCAACAAATTTGGAGTTCACAGCGATCCTTGGTACTGTGATTTTGTGACGTTCCAGATCATTGACCACATTTGTGAAACGATGATAGTAGGATTCAAGTGATTCTCCAGGTTCAATTGTGATGTCAGTGTATTCCATGTATAGCTTGGATTCCATGTCATCTTTGTTCAATTGAGTTCCTTCCATAAGGAGATGAACGTGTTCCCACATAGCTTTGGCTGTTTTCTGAGCATCGACACTTCGATAAATCGGATTAGGTATACCTTGAAGTATATAAGCCATTGCATACTGATCAGCTTCACGATGTAGTTTCTGTTCTTCAGTGAGTGCAGTTTCTGGAAGAGGTCTTTCACCAGGAGGACGTGGAGGATCAGCATTTGGATCACCAGCTTCAAATCTTGTTGGCCACTCAAATGGTCCTTCAAGTATCACTTGCTTCAAGAATTGCCCATGAGGTTTCTTTAGTTCAAGAAATCGTAGGAATCGACTTGACCATTGTACATAGTTACCAGGTGTTAGCATTGGTGGTGTCTCAAGTGATCCTGCCTCATGTCGGGATTGTTGAGTTGTAATAACTTCACACATTCTGTCAAACCAGTGAGGTTGTTTGGAGGAAAACTGAGTGGTTTGTTGTGGCACTTGATATGGTTGTTGTTGAGGAATGATCTGATGTTGTTGCATCATTAGGTAATGATGTAATGGATTGTATGTTTGTCTTTGAGAAGGTTGTTGATTCATTTGGTGCGGAAGGTAATGTTGTTGCTGATACTGCTGAGGTTGTTGTTGCTGAGGTGGATGTTGCTGAACATGAGGGAAGTAGTGATTAGGTGGTTGAGACATCTTAGAACACTTGTGTAGAAATGGATCTTTGTAGAAGATTGAAATGCACGTTCCTTTGAGTAAGTTGCAAAATCCTTGGGGTAAGTTCAATTCTTACGCGTAACTTAATCTTACGCGTAAACTTTTAGGTTATGCGTAAAGAGTAGGTTATGCGTAAACTAATAGTTTATGCGTAAGTTTTCTCTTTACGCGTAAGCTTAGGCTTATGCGTAAGTTTAGACTTATGCGTAAGGTTTAAACAACCAAACAAATCTTTCAAACTTATCCAAGCTTGAAGGATGTCCGTAGTCGAAGTATTCCACTAACTTATCCAAGCTAGGGAAGTACTGAGTCACCGTTACACGAGAAGAAGATCGTTGATGAAAGTTACGCGTAGATTCTGGCAAATTACGCGTAATTCAGACTTACGCGTAGGATCTGACTTAAGCGTAGATTTATGGCGTAGAAGAGCAAGTAACGCGTAGGATCAGGGTTTTAACCAATTTTACGCGTAAGAAAAGGGTTTAGACCTGTTTTACGCGTAAGAAAAGGGTTTTGGACCTGTTTTACGCGTAAGAAAAGGGTTTAGACCAACACTTAAGCGTAAACCGACCAAAAAACACTGTAGACAGCTGGAAATGGTACTATTTGCGACCAACTTACGCGTAAAACGTACTGTTCATCCACAAAAGTGACTTTTTTGATGAAAAAATGCTTAGAAATAAGGTACTTTTGATCAAATAACTTCACCAATACTTAGAAAACCTTAACTTTATAAGATATAGCTACCAAAAACTAGTTTTCCAATATCAAAGAAGCTATAAAACCTTAAAAAACCTTAAAAAATACAACTTTATGCAACAACTAAGCTTCAAATCACTATATCAACCTTGAAACTTGTCCAAGCTTCAAGATTTGAGTGAAAGAAACAAAGAAAAATGCAAAAAGATGAAGAAATAAGCACCAATCCCCACGTTAATCAAAGAAACACACTTCAAACTTCTAGTAGGCGAATGATACCACTTGTTAAGTCACCATTTTGTAAACACAAGTATGATTTAGAAAGAAATAAGATGAGAAATGAGATTGGTTGATTATGAGACAATATGAAAGGTGAAAGTGCAAGAGTTTCCTTAAGATAATCAAATAACCAACCAATGAAATGTTTACATAAGCTCTCTATTTATAAGGGAAGAGTTAGGGCAACACTCCCTTCCTCCCTTATCCTTAATTTCGTGGGCTTTAAGGCCCATAGGGCTTTAACACTTAAGCCTTAAAACATAGACTAGTTAAATAAAATAACTAAGCAACCTATTACAAAAGGTAATGACCGAGACTTGACTAAAATACTAAAGTATGATCCCAACACTAAATGGGAAGGACCTTACGAGGTCACAGACGCGCTCGGCAACGGCGCATACAGACTGCGCGATATGGAAGGTCACGACCTAGCGCGCACCTGGAACATCTGCAATCTTAAAAGATGTAACTTCTAGGCTACGGCCCTTACACAGACACCCTCGCATCCTACGTGATGCCCAATAAGTGTTTGTTTTTTCTTTCCTAGGAATTGTATTTTTTATTTTCTTTAAAAACTTGCAAGTATCAATAAAACGTTATGGTTTTTAGCTAACTCCATAGCGTATTTTACTTTATTGCATACATAATAATATATGTCAATATTGTTATCTTACATTTTTATTGCCTACATGGCGTGCATGCACCACTTAAAGACCCACGAAGGCATAAAGGATGAGTTAACCTACTAATTCACTCGTTGAGTAAGAGGGTTGCAAACCCATCAACATTGGATCACGTATCCTTGCTAAAGCGCCTTACTCTTGAGACGTCGAGGTAAGTTTCGCGTGCGCACCCCACGACGGATGCGCACATACTAAGTACACTGTACAAGCTTAGCAACATAACGAGCCAAGACACTTGGTCAAATAATAAAACTCCGCAAACAATGCAAGTATAATTTTTAAAAGTCACGCACTTAACGAGCCAAGACACTTGGTCAAACCTTCGCAAACAATGCAAGTATAATTCTTCAAAGTCACGCACTTAAAACACTTGGTTAAATAAGTTGGCAAACAATGCAAGTATATTTAAGTCACGAACTTAAGCAAAAAGATATCTTATTCCGTATTTATCCATAAAAATTACAAGGAAAGATACATAAATATACAAAAAGCCTACACGCTATGGCGATGCTCAGGGCTATCTTACGGAGCAGAAGAACTCCCCGCTTCCTGAAGCTTTCTGAGAAGCAATGCATCATTGGGAGATACCGTGGGAACACTCACGGGCACACCATCAGATCTGGGGATGTGCGCAGCACCAATGCCGCACATCACTGCTTTACCCTTGATGCCCTTCTTCTGAGCAACCCTCTGCTCATGACGCTCCAGAACCTCTTTTAAGGGAATCTCCCTCTCAAGAGCAAAGGGTTTGAGGATGTAATCTGATTCCCCTTCCCCATTCTCTCCAAGATGGCGCTGCAATGTCAACCCCACCATCAGTAGATCTATGGGGTCATCTTGATCGCGCTCCAGCCTCCCAATGTGCGGCAGCTCGAGGACCTTCAACCCCACCATTGCCTGCATCAACTCATCATAAGCAGTAGCGCTGTACCCAGGGACTTCCGCCAAGTCCTTCTTCAGCATCTTGGCCTCATGGAGATCCTCCATAGCCTGTGATCTCCCACGCGCCATCGCACAGTGCACCACCTTCCCAAAGGCGTCCACCACCTCTTGGGACTCTCGTGTGCCCATAGCTGCCAGGCGCAACCCATGGCTAATCAACCACCTACATTCACAAAGACAATTTGTGTAAGTAAAAAGCATGACGATAAAGTTATTATGAAGAAGAATAAAATAAAAAGAATACATGCGCTCAGCAATGGTCGACATCAAATGAGGATATAATTCCTCGTCATACTCAATGCTAAGACTACGCAGCTTGTCCTCCTGCGCCTGGATGAGCTTCAACATATCCGCATTAAACTTGGTGATGCTAGCGTAGTGCTCCACCTTCTTCTCCTCCAAGAAGCGCATGGAAAAAGTCAAGTCAGACTTATAATGGTGCAGCTCTCCACACGCCTTCACCACCTCAGCCATGGCGGACAGCTTCTTGTGGGTGATCTTCTCAGCATGCACCCGCGAGGCCTCCAACTCCACCTGCGCATCAGCCAACTGCGCACGGAGCCTCGCTAACTCCTCGTCCTTCTGGGCAAGAGCACTGCTCTCCCCGACATACTTCTCTTTTAACTGAGCCACCAGCTCAGCTTGGCGCGCATCAGTCGCAGCCAGCTCATCCATCAACTGCTGCGCCTCTCCATCCTCAACAACCTTGGCTTTCCCCTCCCTGTTTTCATTCTGTGGAGAGGAAACCTCATCAACGAAGACTCCATCATTCTTCGCAGCATCATCCCTACGAGACAAAAAACGACAGTTAGTCAATATTACAACAAGTAATATACAAAAAAAAAAAAGAGATGATAAAGGTGCAGACACTTACAGAAACGGAGAAGCCTCAGCAGCCTTTTTCCCCGCGCCAGAAGTAGATGTCTCTTCCGCGGTAGACTCCGCATCCCCAATAACGTGACGACGTATCTTCCTGGTGCCACTGCCCCCAGCCTCTCGCTTGCGCTTGACATTCTGCGCAACTTCCTCCTTCAGCACCTCCTCAGGCTTGAGGATCCTTATGCTGTCAGACGACCCCGAGTGCGCCTCCTCGTGCGCCACCTCCACATTGGGCGCCACCTCCGCATCGGGCGCCACGCTCTGAACGGGCGTCACTTGGAGCGGCGGCGTGTTCTCAGGGACCACCTCTAGCAGCACGGTCAAGCGACCCTCAGTCGCCTCCAGTAAGGGTTGCTCACCTTCCCTCAGAGGGCGCACCCCTATAGTTACAAGTTTCAGCTTGTCCAGCTTAACAACGGAAAACAGATCCATCTCTGCGCACATTAATAAAAAAAAAAAAAAAAAGGATTAGTTATTAAAAGCGCGCATACAGAAAAAGAGACTTACAAAAGCTTGAAGTAGAAGGGATGAACACCCACCCCGGCCATCCTCACTTAAAAAAGTGGGCACCTCATCCGCAGCGCCAAAATAAGAGCGGCTCAACCCCATGTGCACCAAAAACTCCTCCGGATAGGGGTTAATGGACAGTCGGTTGGCATCAAGAGTTTGCGCATCAACCAGCCTATAGGAACCGGGTGCGGGCGCCCATCCCTTGGCAATGTGTCCTGAGTATAAAACTTATAAGGCGATGGAAATACTACATCATCAACCCAGAAAAAGTACTCCCTCCAATTCTTTAGGGCGTCTACTTTCTCAGTATAACACTGAAGCGCCCCCTGGCGCTTCGCAAAAGAAACCCAACCATTTGACCACGTCGAGTGGTAAAAGGAGCGGAACAAGGCCACGGTCGGTTCTATCGCAAGTAAACGGCAGTTTACTTCAAAATTCGACACCTTAGCCGCACCTATACAGTGCAGCTGAGAGATGTGAAGGCGATAGTGGTTGAGCAAATCGCTCAGAAAGATAGATATGGGTACGCGGTAATTCGCGTACTCAAAGAATTTTGTGTATAGCCCTATTTTCCCTTCAGGGAAATCAGCTATACACACGTCCACATCTGGAGCCTCTGGATGGACATCCAGAGGCACGAAATAGTCGGACGAAAATTGAGTAACATCCTCAATGGTCATCGCAGAGCGAAAGTCCTCTAACTGGGCAACCATCTTCATTAAATTATGAAGTGAAACGCACACAAATTACCTACGAAAATGAAGTATTTTCTTTGTAAAAAGCTTTCAAGAAAAGTGAATAGTGGTGAGTGTGTGTTTTACTGTGTGATCGTAAAAAATGGGGCGGTGACTCTTATATAGGGAGTAAAAAAACCCTAGTTTATCTCCACGTGGAATCCACTCACAAAAACGTATGGCTGGAACTGAACCGGTACATGCACTTTTTCCCGATTTACGAGAGCCACGTGGACACTACCCCTAATTTTCGAGGTATCCGTTTGAAATACCCATGGCTAGGTGCATTGCACTTAAAAATGGGCGGTAATATTCCCTTGTTCTCCCGCCACGCTTACCGCTGATAATATTAGTCTAGTATCCGCGGCTACGAGCCGCGCACACTAGACTGGGGGGACATGATGACGTATAGTCTATATTTGGGCCACGAGTCCAAATAATATACACTACTAGCGCCTAAGTCCACCACGAGTGGGCTGCCATGACAATGGTTTGGGCCGCAGTATCATTAGCTTGGGCCCACAAGGCCCAAAGCCCAACTAAACCCACCGGGTACACGATAAGGATTATCTATTCATGGAATAGATATCCTTTCCTCGGATAAGCACTACGCGTGCAAAGAGTAAGGAGCAAGAAACACGGTTTATACGCTCCTATCTATAGAATCACACGATTCTCATTCAAGGTACGATACACAAACCCTAACTCTCTACGAGAACCTAAAATCGATTACTTACTCTCACGCCGGAGTCTAATCGGGGGAGACAATCCCTCGATAAGCCTAACGGTGTTGTTTATTTTCTTAGTGCGCAGGTAACAAGTACTAAGAAGCGAATTGGTACGAGAGCAAGAGCCAATAACCAGGAACGCCCAACTTTTGTATCAACAAGTACTGTAGTATGTGTACATATTTACATGTAATTTGCATGTTTTGTTAGCATCAATTAAGGCTTAACCAACAACTATTAAGTATTAAGCATAAAAACTACAAGCCTATAATACTATGATTTTGAAAAAAAAAAAAAAAAAAAAAAAAAAAAAAAAAAAAAAAAAAAACTAATCATACACACATGTATGTTGAGCGTTCATATGTTTTAATTAAAACTTACTAAGATGGTGTTTTTTGAATTAAGTGGTTACGATTAGCTATTTATTTAAAAGAGATAGATTTTTGAGAGCCTCCCCAATAATAGAAACTAAGGGTTTGAACTCACTCATTAATAATAATAATAATAATAATAATAAAAAAAAAAAAAAAAAAAAAAAAAAAAAAAAAAAAACCCCACTCCCCTCAAGTGACTTATTTAATGCATTCTATCATTACAGATTTACAGGCACTTAATCTTGACATAGTTGTCGAAAACTAGAATGACTCGTAACATAATTTGAATAAGCATCAAGAGATTCAAAGTTTGGGTTTTTCACCAAAAATTTAAACAACCTAAGCTATTATCGTGTCAACTACTTATGGGTTTGAAGCATTATGAGTAAACTGAAATAAAGGGCTTAAAACTATTGAATTTCTCTTTTTTATTCGTTTTGAAAAGTTAACCTTGCTATGTTTAAATAACAAGCAAGCAAATATTAACATTACAAGTTTTTAACAAGTTTAGTAAAGAGCTAAAACACAAAAAACTGTGGATGAAACGATCATGGATTATTTAGTTTTGTAAAGTGACAGACAGGGTAAGCATTTTCTAGACGTGCAAAAATGTAAAATGCAATATGGATCTAGAAATTACCATAGTCCAAAAAGGTGTGACTTCATGCTAAAATTTTATAATTAAAAACTTTTTTTTTTTTATTTTTTATTTTTAAATATAAATTAAAAACATATTAAATGCAAAAGTTACATCTCATGATTCATGATTGTTTGTTTGGATTGGTATACGAAATTGTTTAAACTTTAAATGGCACATGTCAATTTCTATCATTCTCATAGGATTATTGTTAATGTTTTCGATATCTAATTTTGTAAAAATAAATAAATAAATAAAAATTAAAAAAAATACCTTATACACTTTTATTTTGAGTAAACCATGTTATTTGATCTTTCGGCCAACTGATCTGTGAGGTTTGAACTCAATGATACATAAACTCAAACTAATTAAACCTTTTCTTTTTAGTAGGTTGATAGAGTCATCTCTGGATTATTTGCATTTACAACCCTCCGTCTCATATTAAGTGTCCATTACGACTTTTAAAGTCTTTTTTCTTCAACTTTGACTCAAAAAAATTTTGTCCGTGTTATATAATATTTGATGCAAGATATATGAATAAATTAAGTTTTTAATTCTGTTTTCATTTGTATAATTTTTATTAAATATTATATAACACAAATAAATATATTTAAGGTCAAAGTTAGTGAAAAAAACTTAGAAAAGTCATAGTGGACACTTAATGTGGAACAGAGGTAGTATTATATTTTAGGGCTTGTTTCTTTTCAACTTAATGGTCCTGTTTGAAACCAATTCACAATCCATCTAGGATATTTATATGTTTCTTTTTAACTTATTAAGAATGGATATCCTCGTTATAAATGAGTCTAAAAAGGTTGTCCTCTTCCACTCAGGACATAATAATGACAAATAAATCTTATCATGTTCTCTTTCTTTTTCTCACCAACTTTTCCCGTCTTCAATCCCATTTTCTGATAAAAGTTACAAATTTTCGATACTATCGGATCTACGTGTCGATCGATTTTCGATCTGGAAAAAACTAACAAAATATTCATGTTTTGAGATGAATCTTGAACAAGATAGTGGATATCCCTTTTCATGAAATCAAATACAAAAATCTTTTGTTTATGTATCCAATTTCAGCAAGAAACTATTGCAATTGATTGGTTATTTTCATTGAGGTAAAAGATTGTTTGATTAAAATTTATAGGGAAGCATGAAGTGAAAGATCTTTAACTAATGCCATTTGAACGGATTTGTATACACAGTTCATATGTTGTCATTTTTTTACTTAATGATTGATTATCAAGTTATTTTTATTTTAAAGAGTTGTAATTTTGTTATGTTTTCATCTTATTTTTATGTTAAAGTTTGATTACAATGTTTGAAATTTAGGTTTTATCAATGTTTAGATGGAAGCTTAAATTCGTCATCATATGTTAAATCACCAAGAAAAAGAAACAACATTTCTACATTAATTTCTTATTCCAAACATGTTATATGTATGCAATCAGCAGCTATATCCAAAAAAAAAAAAAAAAAAAAAAAAAAAAAAAAAAAAAAAAAAACCTAGACATGTATGATAGTTATAAGCCATTTGCAATTAAAACAAGTGATTAATTATTATTATCACTCCCTCCGTCGTAAATAAGTTCATTTTAATTTGCACAAAAAAAAATAGAATTATAATTTGAGACGAAGGGAGTATTATTATTATTGTTGTTGTTATAAAAACATCACTTTATCAGAAATTCAAAAGATTTACAAGAAATTAGTGGGAAGCCGAGATACTATATGGGCCTTCACTTCTCTAGCTAATGCAAAGCTAATCCTACTAAAGATATAAGCAGCATAAGGTAAGCCATTACTCACTTACCCAATCATATTTAACGCGAACACAATTTATCGACTTGAATTAGATGCATCATTATTTATTTAGATGCACCACTATTAGTTTCAAGTGTGAATTTGAAGTAAAAATGATGCAAAGTAGTACTAGCAACACAATGGACACGCAGAGAACGAAAAATAAATCGCATTCACCTAACTTGATGAAATGTATCCTATATATGTATATGTATCTAATTTTGAGGTATAAAATATATTAGGATGCGGTTAAAAGAATATAAATGCATTTAGTTCAAGTCGATTTATCTCTAATATGTGATTATATTTATTTCTCATCATTCTCATTTTAGAATTTCTTCTCATTGATCATGTTCAACCAATAATAAAACAATTAGATGAAACTAGAAAGCTCCCTATTATGCATACACACATTTACCTAGTTTATACATTGTCGTCTTCTATGTCGTTTGCAACCATGCTTTAAATCAAAGAGTATCAAAGAAATAACTGTTAGATGATAGGTTAAAGCAAAAGCCTAAAGGCTTAGGGTCCATTAAGTTTAGGGTTATGTTTGTTTGTTATCTAAGTCATGCTTTATTATAAATAGATATGAAATCTCATTATGAAAACATCACAAAACTCAATTCGGTAATAGATGTATTTGTGATCTTACATTGTATATGATCTTTAAGTAAGATCCACATATAAAATTTGCTATCCTTCAGCCATCGGTTACTCGTCGATGATCTGAAAGGATCCCAGTTATTATTATTGTTATTATTATTATTATTATTATTATTATTATTATTATTATTATTATTATTATTATTATTATTATTATTATTTATTTTTTATTTTTTTTCCGAAGGTAAAATAGATTAAATAAAATGAAAATTATGTACAAAAAATAGCACAAAAAAAAAAAAAAAAAAGAAACTGCTAGGACAAGCCTTACACAGTTCAACTTTTGCCTAGGAAACAAATAACCAAAATAGATTGGATAATCCCAAATCTATTGCAAAGTGCTGCTAAATGACTAAACAATATGCATAACTTAAAAGATAGCTAATAACCAACCAGGAAATCATCCACATAATCCTTACAGGTAGACAAGCTTCAACTAAGAACATCCCATACTCTAAATACATGGTAGGTACAAAGGAATCAACCAAAGTACTTCCAAACATCACCATATGTGGATGTCTATAGTAAGCTAATCTGCTAGAACTGAAAGGAAGTGAATTGCAGCAAAAATGTTTCAAATACCAAGAGCCAAGTATAGAATAAAACCACCAAGCAGCAAAGATCTTCAAAAGGCTTGAGAACAAAATAACGCATAAAAATCCAAGTAACTTCAAACCTTCTGATAACAGCAATGAAGGTGGATAAATCATCAAGCAACAGATCACCCAAAGCATCCTGTCTCGTTAAAAAACCTTGGCAAACAAAAATCCTATGGGAAAACTTCACACAAGGAAAAAGAGTACAAGATATGAAAATGCCATTAGTCCAAGGAAATGCAAGCATAAAGACCATAAGAGCAGCAATCCAAATAAGCATATGCAAAACCAAAGCTTGAGCATTGTCATAACCAAAGCAGAAAACCAACGCAGACGTTGAAAAACAACCTTTGTAGTGCATAGTAACCTGTCCAATACTCCTTATAAACCAACCATGAGTATTAATAACCCAAACACAGAGATACCATGACAAAAAGCCAGCGCAGAAATTAAGTCTAGTCTCTGTAGTGGATAGCCGGCTGTACTCCAAGCCACCAAACAACATGCCAACGTAGAAACTAAACGTCACTTCTATAGTGCATAGCAATTTGCCAAAAAAACCCAAAATACCCATAACAGTGGTCCAACGCAGATTAAAAATGGAAAACAAATGGGTATGCTTTTCAAAAAATTCAGGCTCAACATAAAAAATATGAAGAAAATAAATAAATAAAATAAAAAAAAATAAAAAAATCTCATTTACATTGTTTAAACCTGTAGTGCATAGACCACTCTTAATACACCTTAGTAAAGAAATATAACATGAGTCATCATCACCACGATCAAAAACTTTGTTACATCTCCAAAAGCCTGTTCCCAAGCAAAACCAGCAGACCCAACACGTAGGAGAATCAACAGGCCTGCGATAATTCAAAAAAAGGCTGCATTTTCAAAATAACAGTTAAAACCGTGATTCCAAACATAACGCCATATATTCTGATAAACCCAAACCTTTTGCACATGATTCAATAAGATCATGTACAAAATCAGAAAACTCACGGATCTATGTAACACCATCAGTCCCATTATTATGACCCATATTAACACCACCATTAACGCCTTTTAAATAAACTTTCCAAATAGTCGCAGCCTTTACAACCTCTCGGGAGTGCTTGATTCTCAAACCCATAAGCTTATGTCTAACCATATCCACAATGATTCTAAAAACAGTCTCATCGGTCCTAAAATCATTCCGGAAGATTCTAAAGTTTCTCTCTTGCCAAATAAAATAAACCGCGGCTCCAAACACCAAGCGCTGAATAACTCTTCGTATTGAATTGTTAGCGGTTTTAATCGATATACCCGAGACAATCTCAGCCCAAACATACGATAAGTCATCAAGTTTACACAAGTGCTTAAGATTATCCCAAATAGACCTAGAGAAGTTACAACTAAAAAATAAATGGCTATGAGTCTCATCCACTGTATTGCACAAGGGACATAGAGTACCTGAAAATGTTACACCACCTAGAGATTTTGTCCATTGTTTTGAGTCTACCCCTAATGGCCATCCAGAGAATAAAAGCATGCCTAGGTATACATTGCGAGAACCAGACGTGTTTATACCACAAGACTTTAGGACAGTCAATTCTTAAGGATTTCCATGTTTCCTTTACGCTAAAGTTCAACTCCTTATTTTTCTTATTCACCCAAACAAGCTTATCAGCACAGTCATTAATCAAACCTAGAACAGATTGTTTTGTTGTTATTAAGTTGAAAGAGGACAAGATCTACAATAACGGATGTATTATAAGATTGGGTTTAAGGAAATAAAATGGATTTAAGTGTATAGATCTACACTGAATACGTATAAACCCTAATCCCCAAATTCGCCATAATCGCCCATAGTGAAGGTGTATTGTTATTGTTATTGTTATTGTTATTGTTATTGTTATTGTTATTGTTATTGTTATTATTATTATTATAGTAAATGTGAGAAACTAGACAGGTGGTTTAATAGTTTACCGACTTTTTGTCTAGTTATAAAAGTTTACTTTGTGAAAAACTTTGATTCGTATGTAGATGAAATAAACCAACACCAATGTGAACACAACCTTAAGCTAACACTAATAAGCAATAGAGATAAATAAAGAGATAGAGATGGAAAGATCAAACCGAGACAAATGATTTATAGTGGTTCGTTCAAGAAGCTCTTCTTCGCCCTACTCCACTCCTCGAGTACCCAACTCGAGAGTTATAAGCACTATGTCAACAACCTCCCTTCAGGCGGAGAAAACCATACAACGTCGCTTACGTTATTTTCCGACACTAAGCTAGATGTCGAGTACTAATCTTAGCTAGTACCAATCTACCACGATCCACACGATCCAAACTTCTCACACGATCTACCCGATCCTAACCTTTCACACAATTAACACGATCCTCACACAATCTACAGAATCCTCACAATCAACTCAATCTACTTTGATATACTTGATCAACACTCACACACACTAGCTACAAGAGATCCCCAAGATCTCAACACGATCACAATGATCCACACAAGATAGCAAATACAAGATTACAACACTTGATATATATATATATATATATATATATATATATATATATATATATATATATATATATATATATATATATATATATATATCAAGATACAATCAAGCAAACAATAGGTAATGCAAGTGCACTACTCAATGACTCTAACACTTTGTGTCTTCTTGACACCTTGTGTTCTTCTCTTGACTAGTAAAGGAATGTAGGTGATCTTGGTTGGATGAAAGAATCACTCTTTAAACAAAATAAAACTAACTAATGATCTAATAAGTATATCTAGGAAAGGAGGATGGAATGCAGAAAGTTTAGTGTGAAAAAGGATGGTCAAAAACTGAGAAGTGAGGTGGTATTTATAGGAAATTAAAATTTGACCGTTATGGGAGGACGGTACCACTAAATAGCACACGGTACCACTAAATTTAGTGGTACCGTGCTAGACAAAAACGCTCCCTTTTTTGTTTTTAGTGGTCAAGGTTTATTTGGGGAAGTTTAGAGCTAATTAGGGGGGAAAATAGCTGTTAACCATTATTGAAATCATTTTCCCAAATAAAACATTTCTTTAAGATTCAAAAATAATATGTAAAATGTATTTTTGAAAAGAATGATTTGTCACCTCAAAATTTTAGAGTTTAAAACACAAATTCCTTCTTAGATCATTTGTCAAATAATCACTTTGTTTGTTCATACCTAGAGTGATTTGGAAAAATCAGATATTTTGATTAAAAAGTTGTTTACGTTAATTTTGACGTAAATTATTTTCACATTTTGTTATCATCAAAACGTAGAAATATCGAAAGATAGAAATAACGTTTTTAGGCATCATTTGCATCAACAGTAAATTACATGGTTTGTCCCCGTGGTTTGAGGTAAATCCCTAATTGAGTCCCTATCTTTTTTTGTTGCATGATTGATCCTTATGTTGAAACTATTGCACACCGTTCGTCCTTATCCCTAACTGTCGTTATTTTCTCCGTTAGCTGTTAGTCGTCAAGTGGCAACGTTAGTCAATTAACCAAACGATCGTTTGCAACGTTATTCCTTTAATCTAGCAGTCGTTTCTAATTAAGTAAAAATTTGGTTTTCTTACGTAACTCGTCTGTTTTCTTACGTTTTTTTTCGTTTTTATATGTTTTCGCCCGTTTGACTACATTTTACTACGTTTTCGTTCGATTTTCCTACGTTTTTACCCATTGTCTTCCATTTTTAGACGTTTTCGTCCATTTTAACACGTTTTCGTCCGTTTTCACACGTTTTCATCTGTTTTTCTTAAGTTTTCATCTGTTTTTATACGTTTTTACCCGTTTTGATACATTTTCTTATGCTTTTGTTTGTTTTTATAGGTTTTCGTCCGTTTTATACGTGTTCATCCGTTTTTACACATTTTCGTCGTTTTTATATATTTTCGCCCGTTTTGTTACGTTTTTCTTACATTTTATCCGTTTCATACGTTTTCGCTTGTTTTGCTACGTTTTCATATGTTTTCATCTATTTTTATATGTTTTTGACCGTTTTCTTACGTTTTTATACGCTTTCTTGTGCTTTTATACGTTTTCATCCGTTGTTATACGTTTTCATCCGTTTTAGTTACGTTTTTGTTTATTTTTATACGTTTTCGTTTGTTTTAAAAACGGGCGAAAACATATAAAAATGGACGAAAACGTGTAAAAACAAACGAAAACGTATAAAGATGGAAGAAAACATAATAAAATAGGCGAAAACCTATGAAAATGGACAAAAACGTATAAAAACAGACGAAATGTGTAAAAACGGATGAACACATATAAAAACGGACGAAAACGTTTAAAAACAGACGAAAATATGTAAAAACGGATGAACACATATAAAAACGGGCGAAAACCTTTAAAAATAGACGAAAAAAATAAGAAAACGTATGACAACGTACCATAACGGGTGAAAACGTATAAAAACAGGCAAAAATTTAAGAAAAACGGAAGAAAACGTGTGAATACAGACAAAAACGTGTAAAAACGGACACAAAAATATAAAAACGGACCAAATGTGTAAAACCGGGCGAAAACATATAAAAACCTAAGAAAAACGGACGAAAACGTATAAAAACGAACAAAAACGTAAGAAAACGGACGAAAACGTATAAAAACGGACAAAAACATACAAAAACGTAAGAAAACGGACGAGTTACGTAAGAAAACCAAATTTTTATTCAACTAAAAACGAATATTAGTATAAAGAAGGACTAACGTTGCAAGCGATTGTTTGGTTAATGGACTAATGTTGCGACTTGACGACATAGAGTTAACGGAGAAGATAATGACAGTTAGCGATAAGGACGAACGGTGTGCAATAGTTTCAATATAAGGATCAATCATGCAACAAAAAAAAAAGATAGGGACTCAATTAAGGATTTATCCCAAACCACAGGGACGAATCATGTAATTTACTATTACTATTATTTTCTGATTTTGTTTTTCGTATTCAATGAATAAACCCTAAACTCTAGCCGTTAAAACAAACAAAATTTGTTGAGGCACCTTCAATTAACCATAACTTTTTCCTTCTTCGTCAAATTGTTTTCGTTAAAGATCATTATCATTGACAACAAAACTTGACCACCAAATTGTCGCTTCCTCATAAATGCAAAACAAGCCATGACGTAAAATAAATAGCAAATGTCATAAAAATTGAAGAAACCACGAAGCAGTATTATATTATGTCGCCAAATACATGTCCATATCCGTGCAAACGAACAACAAAGAAGAGAAGAAGAAGAAGATTTCATTATTTTATCTAATTGGTACGTCCAGAAACCTCTCGTTCAAACTGTAGGGGAGTATTATATGATATGTTAAGTCCTAAGCCTAAAGGCTTAAGATCCATTAAGTTTAGGGTTATGTTTTCTTGTTATCTAAGTCATGTTCTATTATAAACAGACATGAAATCTCATTATGCAAAAATTACAAAACACAATTTAGTAATATATCTATTTGTTATCTTACAATAACGAAAAACCTATTTCCCAAACGTATGGCTACATAGAACTATATTATAAATGACATTAAAAATTATAAACATCGTTGTTATTGCACGATAAGTTGTTATTCGGATAAACACGACCTGAAATAGGGGTGAGCAGAACGGATCGTGGACCGGATTGAACCGAGAAACCAGCCTGAACCAGACCAACCAGACAGGACCGAATCTATTTCGGTCCGGTCATCGGTCCATACTGTACGTCATGTTGGGTCCTCGGTCTGGTTCGGTCTTACGTACAATCGACCATTTTTCCTTCTCAGACCGGACCGACCAAAGAACCAGACCGTACCAAGCCGAACACATTCGAACAGGTCCTCAGTCCGTGGTTTTGGACTAAATCGGTCTTGGTCCGGTCCAGGTTTAACCCGATGCTCACCCCTACAATATGTGAAAGACGTACTCTTACATTAGATGTTTAACACACAACCTACTGCACAAATGTGATTTCACTTTTACCCACATATATAAACACAAGGTATGTAAGGAGAGATTTAGAGATTTAAACACAAAAGGTAATACAAATGTATTATAGTGATAGAATCATCCTTTCTTTGAACCACAAGCTAAGGTAGCAAACTTTAATTCATTTCTAAACGAGTTTTCTCTCTCTCTCTCTCTTGTTTGTAAACCCTAATCAAGATCTGATCACCTTGATCAATCTTTGTTTAGTTGCATTGATTTTGTTTGTGGCAATTCTTTGATAACAGAATAAGATCTGCGTTTAGTTCTTGTAAACTGATTGAGATCAGTTTGGTTGTAACTTTAGTTTCTGGGTAGAATAAAGTTTTATTCAAGTTTAATTGTATTTTTCTAGAGGATAGTGTTTCACAATTATCCTTTGTAATTCTTTATTCATTTCTAATACTAATTATAAACGTTGAAAAGTACTAATGATATTATTAGTTGTCAAGTAAAACTAGGTTTTTTTTTTTTTTTTTTTTTTTTTTTAACACATTCATATTTTACCCAAATTATCATGACCAGCAAGTTCAAGTTAATCGAGTTAAATCGATTAAAATTTTTAACTCATTAAACGTGACTCGAATAAGCTTATATGAGTACAGATTAAGTGGGGTTACGCAAGAATAGGTATTTTTCACATCCTTAATTGAACTTAAATACTCACAACTACATTTCTCTTTTGAGAATTCATACTGAAATAAGGAATTTGACTATGAACATTGTTTTCTCCTCGTCCACCTTTTTCTTTTGAGTTACAGTATTATTTAACTTGTGTTCAATATAAAATGAAAGAAAAGGTGCAAAACATGATACTGTATAATTTAATGCATTTCCTTTTTACGTAAAATCCTAAAAGCTAATGGGGATCTTTATCTGTGTCTATATTTTGTGTAGTTAGGTATACCAAACACAAGTACAATATTCAATGATTTTATTACATTTTAGCAAAAGCACACTAAAAATAAATTTACAAGTGAATGATATGTATCCATGTATAACGATAAGATTTTTTAGCGACAAATACTTATTGTTGAGATATTGAGGTTAAGTGGTGTAAATTTTAGCAATTGACGTTGACAAGTCTTCATGGTAAATATTGAATAATTTTAAAAACAACATTATCGGACACCATTTATGGCAATACACAAGGGGACAATGTAATTCTTTTGAAAGTTTTTAAGTAAAATAATATTTTCTTTTATACTAGTAGTAGAGATTAGCATGTGTCGTTTGACTACAAATTATTGCATATCAAAGGAGATTCGTCATAAGTTATTGGCTTCGTTATCCCCAGATATACATCCGGGTAAAGATATGGCTGTCAACATTATAACTCTATTGTATCTCACTTTGACATGTTTGAGAGGATATTGGTATTGTTAGGGGTTGACAATGCATCACTCACCTCAAATCCTTTCACTCACTTATACTCAATCTCATTATGCCACATCACTCTCTCACTTTCTCCTTCACTCACTCATTTTTTGTTGGCATCACACCCCTCACCATTCACTCACTTCCAACGTTCACCTTTTAATGGCTTCCAACGTTTCAATTTCAAAAGTTTACATGCGGTGAAGATCCCCGCATCATTGCCTTGCCGTGTGGTAGGAGAGCACCGGCGGCGGTGTTCCCGCAGGGGAAGCCTGCCATGCCGTGCCTCCCCGCATGCACTGCCAAGCCTCTTAGAGAGGAAGGTGTGGAGTTACTCATACCTCCCCATGCCACATTAGCGCTCCTCATGGCTACTCACTACACCACCCCACCCCAACCTCCTCAAAGCTCCTCAAGGCTCCCTTGCTCGTCTGCACAACGAAACAAGAATTCTGACATATGTATTTATTTTATATTTTATATTTTATATTTTTTTAGTGGAAAATAAAATAAATATGTAAATGGTAGGCCCCAAATAAGTAAGTTGTAGTTAGTTGTGAGTGAGGAAAGTTGTAAGGGGAGGTTTGTTAAGATGATGTGGCACCCCGTGGAAGATTTACCTCCCCACCACACCTTCCCCTCTTAATTACCTATTATTTGTCATATATGTTGAGCGTGAATGCTAAATAAAACTACTTATCTCATATATTGAATCAATCTGATTATCTTTAAAAAGTAATACCATATATAGTAATAAATAACAAATATGTTTAACCACATGAGATCATCTTTGAGTCATTCATTTCAGAAATATATGCTCCACTTGACTTATAAATGGGATATTATATTAAATTTATAGATTAAACATTCAAAATACTCATTGTATAGAGACTAAATTACACCATAAGCAAAAGTTTCAATGTTAGTAAAAATATAAGAAATGCCCAAAAGTAAATCAAAAGAAAACTTTATTTTGACAAATGTTGCTTTTAGAAAACTCATCAAGATGGGGGAAGCTCGTCCTCGGCAATTTTTGTATATTTTATAGAAAATAATAACATTTCTACCTATATGTGACTAAGAATCAAATGAAACATTTTTAACGTGAGAAATCATGAAATAAATATGAGAAAAGCATTTAGTCGCGTTGATTTATAGTTTTTATACATGAAAGTTTATTGATTCAATACAAACGAGAGATTCACAATAACCATTATAGGATAGATTCACTAAAATTTATGAGTTGATCCAAGACTTTTACATATGATGTTTTGCAAATAAAATGAATCAAATGTTACATTTTAAAAAAATGAATCACAACTTTCTTTCTAATCAACCAATGAAACATTTCTACTTATAAAATCCATAAAAGAAAACATGAATCAAGGCTTCCAATTATGTTTTTCATGATTTCTCAAATTTATTAATTTCTCATTTGAACCAAAATTCTTACGTTGCTTTACTTATCGCTTTTAACGTGTGTAAATATACATGTGTCAACATAAAAGATGAAATGAGAAAAGGAAAATAAATGAAAACGTAAAAGGATGTTATTTTTTTTAATGATAGATCGTAAATAATGAGCTATATAATAATAATAATAATAATAATAATAATAATAATAATAATAATAATAATAATAGGTTGACATATTTGACTCGCCCGATTTTTTTAATTTTTTATTTTATTTAAAACGACAGATTTTATAACCTATCTACCTATCTCATAAATTATATATCTCATATAGTCACATATCTTTAATTAGACTTAAACTCACAACCTCTAAGTTGATAGGTATCTTACATACCGTTGAGGCAAAAGGCTTTTACTCGCCCGATTAATTGAACACACGTAGCTTACCTTTTTTCCCTTTAACTCCATGCTATAAGAAAATTCGATCTCAACTGAATAATTTAAGGGTAAATTAAATCGATCGAGATCAACACTCTTACTCACATGATTTCCGAAACTTTTTAATAAAAGTCAAAGGGCTTTATTTGCAACTCATCAAGGCATGTGGGGGAAGTTGTACTATTACTATGTAGCTGAAAATAATTTTTAACAACAAAAATTTTCATTGGATGGATAAGTTGGTTATACGTATGCAATATGACGCGTGCAGTCGGTACACAACTGCTTCTCGCTCCTGATTGGTTGTTGAGTGACATGTCAGCCCTAAATGACATGCCACGTGTCATGCAAAATTGAATATGGTAGTTGGAAATATTGGTTCAAATATTAATTATCATAGCGATGGATTTTAATTTCATCACATATGCAGGCCCATGCACGATTGTGATTAGAATTATGCTTCATAAAATTTTATAAAATGTTTTCTTAGAAAATACTTTTGTTAGCCTATACAAAGTTGAACTTTCTTAAAAATGTATCTACTTCCTCAAAGCCATGTCTCAGTGTTTATATAACTTTGAGTTGATGAGTGATACAATTGAAGCAATGCCCTAGTGTTTTTATATAACTTTGAACTTAGAAGTTTTTCTCTTTTCGTTTTTCTTTTAAGGTTGTAGGTTATCGAGTTTTGACTACGGCTTACATAAAGTAATACACTTGATAAGTTATTGAAAGAGAATAAGTAAATTTATAAACTTTTTTATATTAGTATAACCTAATAAAAATCTTTCATGAGTTCTATATGTGCTATAACACAAACAATCCTTAATGTGATTTCACTATTTTGTTAAACTGGTAAAGTGTATTTATACTGTTTTGTTGGACTTGTTATTGCATTATAGCTAATGGTATGTATCTTAGTTGGTAATGGATGAAACATCATTGCCACTTAACAAGCACAAAGTCCACCGTACGATTTTGGGCAACCTCATAACTACAACTGCCGAGTGAGTGAAATATCCTCACACATTATCAATAACTAGCCAGTCGTAAACCGGTTCAGATTGCCAAACATCAACCTTTAACCACCTAACATTATAGTATAAACTTGCGATGTTAAAACATCTTTGTTATTTAATTCATTTTTTCGTCGATCTCTACTATATATACAACATTTAGGACTTAAAAGTTTTAAGCTTATACACTTGCTATTATTAAAAGTTCTTTTTTCAAGTCTCTATCTCTATCTCTGCTATATAAAACATTTAAGACTTTTATTTTTAAAAGTCTTAAAGTTTTTAAACTTATACAGTTGCTATTTTTAGGAGTTCTTTTTCAAAAAATAAAATAAATAAACAAATAATAATAATAATAATAATAATAATAATAATAATAATAATAATAATAATAATAATATAATTAATGATGATTCATTATTCTTTTTCTCTACTACATATAAAACATTTAGGACTTTTATTTTTAAAAGTCTCAAAATTTTTAAGCTTTCACACTAGCTATTGTTTAAAAGTTTTTATTTATTTATTTATTTTCAAAAGATTTATATTCAATTTAATACAACTTGTTAGTGTAAATATTACGATATTTAATCTATACAGTCTCGTTTGTTTTGATTGATGACAAACGTATAACTTGATACATAACGTAAAATATACAAGTTACTTGTAATCATACTTTGTCTCAACAAACATTCAACACCTCTCAACGTCTCGAGTCATCGTATGCTACAACACAGGTTCGTACATGTTTGCTATGTAGCATTATGATCAAACCCCTTCACCAACCATTTAGAATTACTAAAATACTTTTAGGGTCTTTAAGTATTTTAGGTGTCAAAATGCACTTTAGGTGTCAAATAGAATAAGTGTCACTTTAGGTATTAAAGTAATATTAGTAAGTTTTACAAATGATAAAAATGTGATGACATTAGGAATCAAACATTTTTAGTAACTCATTAACATTAACTTACTATAACAACATTACTTAGGTAATATATACAAGTTTACTTTCATATATATTTTAATCTTAAAATAGAAATATATATACATCACATCATGTGCATTTATGGAAAGGTTGAGTGTTTGACTTTCCGTAAGACCTCTTACATATTTTGGATGTATATATTGTGGGTTTGACTAGAAGTAACTTGATGTGACATTGTGAAAGATATGGAAAGATTTTGAGTAGTGTTTGTAAGTTTGCTGTCAGGTCCCCAAGGAACCCTCGGGCATAACGGAAGGAATCCTTCTGAGGGTTCCGCCGTATCCGCGGGATGACAAAATTGTTTTTCTATAAATAGTAGCCCATGGTCTTCTCATTAGGTTGATGACTTTGAACATACATTCTCTCTATCATAAAACACAAATCTAGATCAGTAGCAAACAATGTAGAAACACACATGAGTCACCCTTTCAATAATGATCATAATGCTTCTAACATTCATCTTTGTTGTAAGCATATCATACTTCATGATCCACCAAGAAGGTTACAAGATCTTGAAGTCATCATTCATTAAAGCATTACAACATATGAAGATTCAAGGGCACTTGACATCCTCAATGATTGAAGACTTCTTATTCAAGAAGTTCATGTAGATTAGTCATTCATATCCATTAGACTTTTATGTCATGGATCATCATTGTATCATCACAATATAGATTAGATGGTTTATGTGTGTGTGCCATAAAACACAAGGTTTTTATGTTGGGCCACAAAACATAGCGGGAGTGGTTGTACCCTTGGTAAAGAACTCGACATCTAGCTTAGTGTCGAAAATATTGTATAAGCGATGATAGGAGTGGTTGTACCTTGTAAAAGAACTCGGTATCTAGCTTTGTACCGGATAAAGTGTAAGCGACGATTGTAAGGTTTTCTCCGCCGAGAAGGAGGTTGTTGATCTAGTGAAGTAACTCTCGAGTTGGGTACTCGAGGAGTGGAGTAGGGCGGAGAGGAGATCCGTGACCGAACCACTATAAATCCTCGTGTTCGGTTTGTACTTTCCTTTTACTTATTGCTTTACTTTAATGTTTGCATTATGTGATTGTTTGTGTTGTGACTTATTGATTGTACTTGTGTGATAACATGTTTTAAGTTATGTTAGTCATAAACTACAAGTAACATCTTTCATATTAGAACAAGCTAAAAATGGACATTTGATACAACAAATTTAAAGTTTTTAAACGGTAAACTATGCAACCCCCTTCTAGTTTTCCACAATTGGTACCAGAGCCTCGTAGCTCTTATTTTCAAAACAAATGGTTTTTAAAATGGAGTACGATCCATGTATCAAATTACCATTGAAGCGGAATATAATATGAAGAATGTTTCGCAAAGTATACTTAGAAATTTTGTGGTTAAATGTTACTTTGTATACAAGCTTGAAGGTGTCCTTGAAAAATAAAAGAAAACATTTCTCATAATTTGTAAGAGTCAAATTATGTGGTTAGAGCTAATGTACGTTAAACACGGTTTTAAAAGGAGTGTTTGGGATAACTAAAAATTTAGTTGAATAATCACCTCCGTAAATGATTAGATGAGTCACATAAGAAGAAATGATGTTAAATAGTTGTATTAAATGTTTACTAACAAATCTAGTAAGTTCTACACATTTTCGCTATGCGAAATGCATGTTTTTAGCATTATGTGACATTTTGTTACAGCAGACCCGCGGATCCCGCGGAACCCTCAGAAGGGTTCCTTGCCCTTTGGATGAGGGTTCCTTGGCTGCACAGTCAAATTTTTTTGTAAACTTCAAAAATTCATAACTAATTAACCGTAAGTCCGTAGAAGTCGCGCCACCTATCAATTTGAAAGGAATTGTGTCTACTTTCTTTTAAAAATAATGTTATGGCCTAAATCTAATCTGAAGTCAAAAGATTAAACTAAATACTTCAATGTGTTCAAAATATCAAGTTTCATTTTGACTTAGAAACTCAAACTTTTGAGTTAGGCAATATAAGTTAGTATCCTTTGAACATTGACATTATTTTCTTTGAAACTAAAGAATTTTTTGATATTTATATATACAAAGAAAACTAATCAAGCTTGGCATACGTCGTCATATTTAAACGCAAAGTGACGAAAAGTATATTTCTTTTTATGTTATGCTAAATAACTACTTGTTTTAGTTGTATGCATATATGGTATTTGCTTATTGAAAGTTGTGATTGCATTTGTTTATTTGTGATTCATGAGTGTCAATCTTGTCATGATATTCATTTGCTTGTTTGTCTAATTCATGTTTATACACAATAGGATATTTACTAGATTGTGTGTACTAAGTTGAAAATTTGTGTTTGTATTGCTTATTGATTTAGATATTCTTCCTTGCATATGTTATGTGATTATTTTGCATAATTCACTTAGGAATGAGAATTAAGTAATACTAATTAAATATATTGGAATATGATCATGCGTCTAAATGAGTCACTACATTTTTAAAGATGTAGTATTCTTGTAAAATGGCGTTTGATATACATGCTTCTACAATGATGTTTAATGAATGTGTCGTGCTATAAAATAGAAACTTATCTTTGATTGATCATGTAAACTAACCGTATCATGTTTGGATGATAGCACTTTGTTTTTATCAATTTTCCATGTTTGGCTTAATTTCTATTTATGGTAAGCTCATAATTATCGGCTTAATCTATGTGCTAACATGGGTTAGAATATGTATTTTTGGTTTTAAATATATCACATCTAATTAGGTGCATATGTTCCAAGTATTATTAGGATACTTGAACGGGTTTCGGGAGTTAACAAATATCCATTGTTAAGGAGTGTTTGGCACTACTTAAAATTTGAACTATTTGGTAGTTAAACAATGTGTTTCATGGATATATGTACTTCTAGGATATTTTGTTATCTTTGTACATTGTCTTGTACTAACGAATATGCAGGTAGACAACATTTGGGATGTTGTCAAATTTTCAAGTTTATGGATATTTCACTAAGTATAGTGAAATTCGCTAGCCCCCGGTCAAAGTCTATCGGTAAAAGTGTTTCTACATCCATTTCTTGCATTTCCTAATCAGATATGGTATAAAGTTTTATTTTTAGGAGTTTTTAAAAAATTTGAAAATCGTCTCGATGGTCAAAATAGTGGACTGCCACTTTTCAGACCTGGTGGAACCAAATATTGGGTTCCGCCAGTGCATTTTCTGGGTACTCCAGAATTTGGCCCAACGGACCAGGCGGAACCAAAATCTGGGTTCCACTTGTGTGTTCGTATGGTTCCGCCAATCCTGCATCTTTCTTCTTAAATTTTCATTTAAGACCCTCACTCAAGATCACTCAATTTCATCACTAGGATTCTTCTCACTGATGTTCACTCTTATTAGGATTAGGACTTCTCACTTGCACCTATAGGATAATCATCTGTAATAACACTTTCTAAATTTCACAAGAATGATCCAAGATACCTTTCTCCTTAAAGGAAGGAATCCGGAAACTTTCTCCTTGCAATTCTCGAACCACTTAGTACTTATGATCACTACACACATTCACTGCATTCTTCCATCCCTAACTCATCCTTCATTCACTTATTTGGTGACTTGACAACTTCCTAACAAATCTGGACTCATTATTTGCAAAGATTACATACAATATCACAATCACAAGTCCAACTTATGACTATAGATATTGTCTTGTATCTACATATGTTACCTCACTTGGTTAACATGAAAATAATGTGTCATCCTTCAAGACGATAAGGATTTACATCGAGTCATAACTTACTCTTAAGTTATATATGTATTATCGAGTCTTGCTATCCTTTTATGCTATCCAATCTCAACTAAGTAGGATTGACAACTTAAGTATTTCGTTCGAAATATTCAAGTAAACTTGACTTACTACCATAGTCATTAAAAGTCATATCCGAAATTCAACACCCAAGTAGTTTAACAATGTTTGTTAAAACACTCATCACAACTAGAACACTTATTATAGTACTCTCCCAATCAATAGGAACAAAAACAAATGTCAATAGGTTTTCATCCTTAAACATTTAGCACTTAAGTTCACTTGTTCTTTCACCATCATCTCATCACATTCACCTTGTGATATATCTCAGCCCATAAGCTTCACAAACATGAGCAAAACTTCAAGCATCTTCCTCATAACCTTTCATCACTCAAACCTCAAACAACCAATGTGAAATGAGAAACCGAGTTATCCTTTGTCCTATCAATATCGAGTCATCCACCATTTCCATGCTCTCAAAGAAACCAAGAGTCAATATCATCTTCACCAATAACTCCACCTAGTCATCTTCACAAGAAGATTAAACCACCTTTCATGATACATAAACCTATGTTCACCCTTGTGTCGCTCTTTGAAACAAAGGGCAATTGTCATATCCATACACTCATTAACATATTTGTCTATGTCGTCAAAAGTCAAGTGAATTTCATTATGAAATGCGTCTTTTCCACTTTCTAGCAAGGGAAGAACATAAAGAAGATATCCAAGCTTCAAGTGTTGTCAAGCAATCACCACCTCATTTCACATATCCACTCTCGATCGTCAACCATACTTTACCACCTATATGATTAGAACCTTCACCATCAAATGAGCATGAAGCACACATTCAATATTAGGTTTAAGTAGTATCACTTTCACAAGTTATTAAAGTATTAGCAATACTTTAACTTCTGCATATGTCTCACTAAACCTCAAATCAACATCTGCAAGTTCTAGGACCTAGAGCCTCCTCATCATCTCGTTATTCTTGTTTTCATAAGCATGGTGACTTTATTCCATGTGATAACCCTACTTATTGAAAGACACCATATGTGTCTATTTCCTTTCAAGCGTTCATCATAACCAAATCTTGCTCATAACCCAATTCAAACCCTATGCCTATTCTACTCATCTCTATAGCACACACAAGATCTATTGAATTTAGTAATTTCACTTAGATTCCTGTTCCAAAGAGCTTTCTAGAGAACGTTCTTAACATATTCCATTATCACACACAAACACATCTCTTAGTCTTTGATGATCAAATCACTCTTATAACACATACTCAAACTCAACATAAAAGATGTCTCTCTTTAGATCATTCAACCATAGATTCCAAACACAAAGATTAAAATCTTTTTGCATTACACATACATGTGTCGATTACATGTTATCTATTTGATATGATTGGACATCTTAACATAACCATGATAACTATTTGATTGATTCATATGTAAATCTTGGTTATATCTTTATGATGCCTGCATGCTTATATGTTTCGTGTTACTATATATCAACAAGATTTGTATGATATTTTCATTCTTTATTTATATGATGTTTTGCATGATTAACATGTTACTTGTTAACTCATGATATGTCATTTTGGTACATGATGCTTTTATATGATATTCATATATTTGAAAGCTTGTGTATGTTGTTGTCATTTATTAGATCCATGCTTAGGATGATCTATATAATACTTGCTCCAAAATGTTATCGTTTAAACATGGGTTGCATAAATTTTCCGTCTTGTCTCTTTCGTAACTTTGTCACACTATTTGTTCACTTCGTGTGCACTTATTATTTGTAAAAGTACTCTTGGTATGATAAACATTTAGAAGACGTTTTATCATACAAATTTATCACATAGATTGTTATATGCTTAAGTGTCTAAGCTTAACAACAAAACAATTTCACAATGAAGTGTTTTAAATAATGTCATGCTATTGATTAGTACAATTATTTGTTGCTATGTGGTAACTTTATGTCTAGTAGTCGAATGCGTTGTTTGTATTAGATAATGTCTTTAGATTTTTATCTTGTTGACATCTTTTGTCACTAACAAATGTGTTTTAGTGGATTGAGAACTAATCACTTGCCATCTCACTTCGTTCTAGCTTTTATATGCTCATCTCGCATAACTATAATCCCTTTATTGCTACGTGGATTAGTAATATGTTTTATGGAACCCCTACACTTGCATATAGTTTTATAGCTAATAGGACTGAGTCTTAGAGATTTGAAATTTGTGTTTGGATATCTTTCAATCAACCTCTTTCTAATTCGCATTAGTGCTTCAGCTTTCCAAAATCACCTCGATAACAATACTCTAATCCTTTCCACCTCCTTTGAGAAAACCACATGCCTCGTAATACAATCATCTCGCATTGATAGAGAAGAGCTACATGACTTTAAGGATAAAGTTCTTTGTATGCTAACCAACATCCGCAAAAACATTACCAAGCTCATCATTTTCATTAACCTACAACCTTTTAAACACTTCATCATCATTCTTTATACAATGCACTAGACAATATGTTGGATGTCCACCTATTGAGGAGGAGAGAAATTCATTCACATATTTGTAATTTGTCAAATTGTATTTAAAGAACATCTACTCATGTTTCTTACACCCTAAAATACCAACACATAGGTACACTCCATTTAGTTAAAGTCGGTTCACAAAACCACAAGTGCTTCAAGCCTTTGACCTTTTCTCTTTTTTAATAGTTCAAGCCTCTTTCACCCCCAATATTTCATCAAGTGAAAAACACATCATGTGTTTGACAAAGTTATTCACTTCCACAACCAAAAACTAAACCAAATGGAGTCTAGGATTCTTCTCTCAAAACTAGGACTTCAAAACCACATTTTTAAGAACACCATCATAGGATCTCATCCTCTTCTTCCTCGACACATATCATGCACATCATTGTCAGCGCAAATGATATATTAATCAAAGCCATCATTCCCAACACTTTCTCAACACGTTGGTCTAACCAACACTCTCGCATCATATGCTGTCATTCTCATCCTCATATAGGTATTTAGCATTTTTCTTTTACTCTTTTCATATGGAATTCTTGTTCCTAGGTGCCTATTGTCCTCGCTTCCTTTCAATTCCATTCAAGCATGTATTATGGCAAGATACATCATCTTTGGTAGATGATAAAGTCATATTCGTTGTTTATCCCTCGAGTTGTGAATTTTAGGATTGCATGAGTCGATATGTTCGATCTTTATCTTTCGTTAGAACATTTGCTATACACACGAGCTTCTAATTCTTTAAATAGTTGTCTACCCATCACCACCATTAGCACCATCCTCTTTATGCATTTCAACCTCATGTCTTCCTTCTAGGCTTTGCTTAGTAGGTTCCTATCATATTATATTCACGTTTTTCTTATGATTGCATTTCTTTTTAGAAGCATACACCTCATGAGATTTTTTGGTTTCATGGTTCTCTACTTTGAGTCGCTTATATCATTTATATATTTACATCTTACTTTTCTTTGAGATAAAATATATTGCACTAACTCTTTCATTGTAGGTTCACCATTATATACGCTCGATCGTATATAGCTTAATCATCTAAGGATGATGTTTGCATCGAATATTTTCCTTCTTTCATTATAGGTGCTTCTTGACGTTGGAGGAATATCCATCAAGCACTCATATTGCATCTTCTATACACGTTATTGTAGAGGACACGCTTGTTTTGTAGGTTCATATTGACTCCCTAAAACAAGGGGAGCTTCCGTCAAGCATAGGAAAATTATTGTCTTATACTAACCTTTATTTTGTAGGATTCTTCATCCTTGCATCATATACGTTGGGACCCTAGCAACGGGGAGTATTGATCAAGGGGGAGTCGATCATACACTAACCTTTGTTTCTTTTGTAGCTTTCTTATCCTTGCATCATATACGTTGGTACCCTAGCAATGGGGAGTATTGATCAAGGGGGAGCTACAATCTAGGGGAAGCATGCACACATTTATCTTTATTCTCATTCTTTGACACACTTTTGTGTTTCGACAAAAAGAAGGAGATAAGTCAACATAGTCCAACATGCATTTTATTCATCATGCATTTTTCGTATAATTTTTATGTTGCACAACACTAACCTTGATGTAGGTCAAGGAACTTAATTTGATCCATGGATCCACTAACAACCTAAGGGACGCAACAACCTTAGAAAATTGGAGTTGAAGAATTAACTTCACTAGGGATGATGCAAGCTCGCCATTTCGGGGAGAAATTAAGTTAAATCCAAGGACACACCCCTTTTTGTTTCGACAAAAGGGGGAGAAGAGTGTAAACGGAGAAGGAAATGTAGAAGGTATTGCGGATACAAGTAAGTTATATGGACACAAGTAACTTTTTACATTTTGCATCCTATCACGTTTACATTCTTTGTCATCATCAAAAAGGGGGAGATTGTTAGTGCAAATATTACGATATTTAATCTATACAGTCTCGTTTGTTTTGATTGATGACAAACGTATAACTTGGTACATAACGTAAAATGTACAAGTTACTTGTAATCATACTTTGTCTCAACAAACATTCAACACCTCTCAACATCTCGAGTCATCGTATGCTACAACACAGGTTCGTACATGTTTGTTATGTAGCATTATGATCAAACCCCTTGACCAACCATTTAGAATGACTAAAATACTTTTAGGGTCTTTAAGTATTTTAGGTGTCAAAGTGCACTTTAGGTGTCAAATAGAATAAGTGCCACTTTAGGTGTTAAAGTAATATTAGTAAGTTTTACAAATGATAAAAATGTGATGACATTAGGAATCAAACATTTTTAGTAACTCATTAACTTACTATAACAACATTACTTAGGTAATATATACAAGTTTACTTTCATATATATCTTAATCTTAAAATAGAAATATATACACATCACATCATGTGCATTCATGGAAAGGTTGAGTATTTGACTTTTCATAAGACCTCTTACACATTTTGGATGTATCTATTGTGTGTTTGACTAGAAGTAACTTGATGTGACATTGTGAAAGATATGGAAAGATTTTGAGTAGTGTTTGTAAGTTTGTTGTCAGGTCCCCAAGGAACCCTCGGGCATAACGGATGGAACCCTTCTGAGGGTTCCGCCGTATCCGCGGGATGGCAAAATTGTTTTTCTATAAATAGTAGCCCATGGTCTTCTCATTAGTTTGATGACTTTGAACATACATTCTCTCTATCATAAAACACATATCTAGATCAGTAGCAAACAATGTAGAAACACACATGGGTCACCCTTTCAATAATGATCATAATGCTTCTAACATTCATCTTTTTTGTAAGCATATCATACTTCATGATCCATCAAGAAGGTTACAAGATCTTGAAGTCATCATTCATTAAAGCATTCCAACATATGAAGATTCAAGGGCACTTGACATCCTCAATGATTGAAGACTTCTTATTCAAGAAGTTCATTTAGATTAGTCATTCATATCCATTAGACTTTTATGTCATTGATCATCATTGTATCATCACAATATAGATTAGATAGTTTATGTGTTTGTGCCATAAAACACAAGGTTTTTATGTTGGACCACAAAACATAGCGGGAGTGGTTGTACCCTTGGTAAAGAACTCGACATCTAGCTTAGTATCGGAAATATTGTATAAGCGACGATAGGAGTGGTTGTACCTTGTAAAAGAACTCGGTATCTGGATTTGTACCGGATAAAATGTAAGCGACGATTGTAAGGTTTTCTCCACCGAGAAGTGAGGTTGTTGATCTAGTGAAGTAACTCTCGAGTTGGGTACTCGAGGAGTGGAGTAGGGCGGAGAGGAGATCCGTGACCGAACCACTATAAATCCTCGTGTTTGGTTTGCACTTTCCTTTTACTTATTGTTTTACTTTAATGTTTGCATTATGTGATTGTTTGTGTTATGACTTATTGATTGTACTTGTGTGATAACATGTTTTAAGTTATCTTAGTCATAAACTACAAGTAACGTCTTTCATATTAGAACAAGCTAAAAATGGACATTTGATACAAAAAGTTTAAAGTTTTTAAACGGTAAACTATTCAACCCCCTTTCTAGTTTTCCACACAACTAATTATTATTCATTATAACTATTAATTTTTATTTTTATTATTCCTTTTTTTTAACTGTACACATTAATATGAATATTAAAACTTAAGTTAAAACAATATAAATGCAAATTTGTAACTGCACAATGTAATGATAATATGTATAATGATCATTCAATCTTTGAAATATTTTTAAACTAAAAAAATAGAAAATTTGCAACTTATTATCTCATAGGCGATTTTACTAGTCATGTCTGTAATATAAACATTAAACATGGTATATTAATAACTTTCACAATTATGAGACACAATTACTGTGGCTTGAGATTTTAATATATATATTTCGTATCGAATTATATCTCATGTTTATTTTATCAAAGAATTGTATAAATCTATTTTAATGACGAGTTGCATAATATAACCAATTCGTGTATTTGTTCACTCGTATGTAATAAATAAACAATGCATGAATTCTCCTTTATAGCTGCAATCAATAATTACCACTGTTAACAATCATAATTACCACTGTTAACAATCATCATCGACTTTTTCTTCTTTACCATTACTATACATTGGCATCAATTATTCTTACATTATATATTTTTTATGTTATCACCGCAGCATTACGTGAGTACTATGCTTGTATTGTTAACGTATAAATTACCTGTACGGCCCATGGGACGTGTAGCGATCCATTGTCCTTTTATAATTTCTGTCACTACAATTTTATTTTCCTTCGTTTTTTGTTGCCACGGTCGTTGCCTGCAGGTTATGGCGAATGAGGATTCTTATAAAAAAATTATCAAAGTATTAGAAAGTGAGGAAACTTAAGGGACCGTTTAGTTGGTGAAAAAATTTCATATTTTTCCATTTCTAAATTCCTAGAGAATGAAAAAAGTGAGAAAAGTAGAATGAGCTTTTCAAATCTTTAGTTAAAAATTAGAGAACAAATCTTTAGTTTAGGAGCTCGAGCTCGTTTAGGCTCGGCTCGTTCGAGCTTTTTACCGATCCGATCTCGAGCTTTTTACGAGTGGCTCGGCTCGTTTCCACCCCTAATTCTAACTTAAGTGTTTAATTCAAGTCAACTTCTATATAAGATCGTTTGCTCATCTGGGATCAACAAGTGGTATAAGAGCTTGTGATCTAGAAGTTGTAATCAAGAAGAAACTGTTCCTTGCATGGTTGCTATTTCAAATCAATTGCTGAAGATGGGTGATGACACAAATATGGTGATTGCTTCAAAGGTTCCCATGCTCAACCCTGGAGAATATGAGCTGTGGAAGATGAGAATAAGGCAGTACATTCGCATGATTGATTTTAACATGTGGAATGTGATCATCAATGGTGACTCTTTACCAAAGAAGGGCCATGATGGTAAAGAGATACCAATCAAGTCTGCTGAAGAAAATTCAGTAAGGAAGCTGGAGATCAAGGCACACAGTATTCTCTTAATGGGAATACCTAATGAATTTCAGTTGGACTTTGATAGTTGTGAGACTGCAAAAGACCTGATGGATGCTGTTGAATTTAGGTTTGGAGGGAATGATGCTACTAAGAAGTCAAGGAAAAATATGTTGAAGCATCAGTTTGAGAACTTTACTGCTGAAAGTGGAGAAAAGATTAATGGCACTTACAACAGGCTCAATCAACTTGTCAATCATTTAAAGCTTGTTGGCTATGTGGTTCCACAAGAAGATGTAAACCTCAAGTTTCTTAGAAGTCTTGCACCTGAATGGAGTATGCACACAGTTGTTTGGAGGAATAAGCCTGACTTTGAAACTATGAAGTTGGAAAGTCTCTATAACAACTTAAGAGTGTATGAACCAGAGTTGACTTCTTCATCTACTTCATCTTCTGGTACACAAAATCTTGCCTTTGTATCTTCAAAGCAAAAAGGGTCTAAAGAATCTCACTCTACTGCTTATGGGGTATCTACTGCTGATGGATCTGCTGCTAGTTCAAATGATAAGAATTCCACCAGTGATATTGCTTTGTGTGCATTCTTGACTGATCTAACTACAAGTGTAAGGTCACAGGTTATTAATCAAGATTTGGATCAACTTGATCCTGATGATCTTGAAGAAATGGATCTTAAATGGCAAATGGCCATGTTGACCTTAAGGGCAAGAAAATTCTTGAAGAGAACTGGAAGAGAAGTCAAGTACAGGACTAAAGAAAATGTTGGATTTGACAAGTCAAAAATAGAGTGCTATAACTGCAACAGGAAGGGTCACTTTGCCAGGGAATGTAGAGCTCCAAAGAAGAATGGTGAAGCTTCAAAGAAGACCACTGAAAAAACAAAGAATACCACTACTGCATTGGTATCTTGTGATGGATTGGGAGAGTATGATTGGAGTGATTTGGCTGATGAAGAACCAAACTATTCTCTGGTGGCTCAAGTCAAGCCTAAAGTGCATAACTTTGCACTTATGGCCTATGCATCATCATCTTCTGGATCTGACTCTGAGGTATCTAATGATTCTGATTTATCTGTGTGTTCTTTTAAGTCATGTGCTGTAGAAGAACTTAAGTCTAGGAATGAGAGTCTAATTAGAGAAGTTGAAAACCTACAACTTGATAACTTAGGTTACAAAGTAGGTATTCAAAATGTTGAAAGAAGACTTGAGTATCTAAAAGAGTGTGAGCTAGAATATGTAGATAGAATTAACCAACAAGATGTTGAGATTTTTAAGAAAAATAGTGAAATTGAGTTTCTTAAGAATAAATTAGAAGAACCAGAAAGAGATAGGGATGCAACTCTTGCTGATAAAGAAAAACATATAGTAAGAGTAAATAAACAACAATATGCTTCTGATTTGGTTAATAAATCTATTGAGAGTACCATAATGAGGAAAGGAAGTGTAATAGGTTACAATGAGGTTGCTCCTCCTGCTAAGAGTGCCTATGCTCCACCATGAAAAGAATTGTCCTTCATTAGTGAGCTGAACATTGAAAACCCAGTAGGTGAATCTAGTACAAGTGTCTTAGAAACACCTAAGGTAGAGGGTAGAAAATTTCCTGATGCTCCTATTATTGAAGATTGGTATTCAGATAATGATGAGGAACAGGAACAGGTTAAACTAGAACAAAGTGTTGAAAAGGAAGAAATTCCTATAAAAGTTGAACCTAAAATTGAACAGGTGAAGTTTGTGAGACCTGTGTTAGGTAAGGGCATCTCTAGGAAAATGGCAGAATATAATGAGATTTCTAGAGATAGATTGAATGGTGTCTATAATAAGCCTAGGGGAAATCAGAGAAACTTTAATAACCTAGTTTCTAATAAATTAGGTAGTGAGTTTCAATTAAAGAAAAAGGCTTGTTATAAGTGTGGTAGCTTTGAACATTTGATTAATAGTTGTCCTGACCACAAAAAGCCTGTTTGGAATCAATACTCTAGGGTGAATCATAAATATGTTACTAAGAATACTCACCCTCATCCTAAGAGAAACATGATTCCTAGGGTTGTGTTGTTAAGATCTGGTGCAACTAGATCTATTTATGCTGCTAAATCAAATGGTGCTTTTAAAACCACAATTGGTTTTGTTTCTGGCTCTACTGCTAGTAAGCACTCTGCTGCTAGTAAGCATTCTGCTGCTAGTAAGCAATCTGCTGCTAGTACAAAACTTTCTACTTCTGAGCCAAAAGTTTTATCAAATACAGTTGTTGGAAATCATTTTTATGCTGTTAAGGCCTCAGCTTTTTGGGTTTGGAAACCAAAATCAACTGTTACAAACAATGTTTCCAAAAAAAGCAGTGCATCAAGTGATTTAAAGAAATTTAACTATGTTGATGCACAAGGCAGATCCAAGTCAGTAATGGCTTGGGTCCCCAAGAGAAACTAATTTCTCAACTTTCATGTGCAGGGTAATCTACTGGATGATCTAAAAGATATGGTTATAGTTGATAGTGGATGCTCTGGACATATGATAGGAGATGAGTCTCAACTTGAAGACTTTGAGGCTTTTGAAGGTGGTTGTGTTGCTTTTGGGAATGATCCAAAAGGTGGAAAGATTATTGGTAGAGGAACTTTAAGGACAAGAAATTTGGACTTTGAGAAGGTGTTTAAGTTTAATCTCTTTAGTGTCTCACAAATGTGTGACAAAAGGAATTTTGTTCTTTTTACAGACACTGAATGTATGATCCTTTCTCCTAATTTTCAATTGCCAGATGATAAATTTGTGCTATTGAAGGTCCCTAGGAATGAAAATATATACATTGACCATATTAAGAACATTGTTCCCAAAAGAGCTTTAACTTGTCTGATTGCAAAAGCCACTATTGATGAGTCCAAATTATGGCATAGAAGACTTGGGCACCTGAACTACAAAACAATGAACAAGTTGGTAAAAGGAAATCTTGTGAGAGGCATGCCCACAAAGCTATTTGAAAATTGTGAGACTTGTGTTGCTTGTCAAAAGGGTAAACAACACAGAGTTTCATTCAAGTCTAAGACAATGAACACAAATACAGAGCCTTTGCATTTACTTCACATGGATTTATTTGGGCCTGTTTTTGCGAAAAGTTTGAACAAGAAGTCATATTGCCTAGTTGTCACAGATGATTTCAGCAGGTTTACTTGGGTGTTCTTCTTAGCCACTAAAGATGAAACCCCAGAGATACTGAAGGAATTCATTACAAGAGTTGAAAACCTGCACAACCACAAAGTGAAACTTATCAGATGTGACAATGGTACTGAGTTCAAGAATAGTGTGATGAATCAATTCTGTGTGGGAAAAGGAATTCTAAGACAGTATAGTGTTGCAAGAACTCCACAACAGAATGGTGTTGCAGAGAGAAGAAACAGGACATTTATTGAGGCTGCAAGAACAATGTTATCTGATTCTAAACTAACTATACCTTTTTGGGCTGAAGCTGTAAACACTGCATGTTTTGTGCAAAACAGGAGTAAGGTAGTGAAGCCTCACAACAAAACTCCATATGAGCTGTTTCATGGGAAGAAACCATTGATTGATTTTCTCAATCCATTTGGATGTCCTGTCACTATTTTGAATACTAAGGATCAGTTAGGCAAGTTTGAAGAGAAAGCTGATAAAGGTTATTTGGTTGGTTACTCTGTACATAGTAAAGCTTTCAGGGTATATAACAAGAGAACCAAACATGCGGAGGAGAATTTGCATATCAAGTTTAGTGAGAACACATCTAATGTTGAAGGAAAAGGACCTGAATGGATGTTTAATGTTGATATTCTTACCAAAACAATGAATTATGTACCAGTTATTGCTAGTGTTGACACTAACAAACCACAAGAAGACATTGTTTTGATTGAGAAACTGAAGGTTGGTCCAACTTTCTTACCCTTTCAGAAAGATCAAGATATACAAGAAGATGTTGTTACTCAAGAGAAACCTAAGGAAGCTGAAGCAGATATTGAAATTCCTATTGATGCAGAAAAGATACCCAATGAAGCTCCAAAAGTGGTTGTTGATGTCTCTCCTACAAGGCCAGAAGACTCTACTGCTGACTCAGAAGACTCTACTGCTAGACCACAACAGGCAACTGCTGCTTCAATCAATTCTGCTACCAAGCCTATTAACTCTGCTTCTACATCACATTTTCCTTCTTTGGATACTTAGAATAGATCTTTTGATAATTCAAACTATCCTGATGATCCAAATATGCCTCCTCTAGAGAATATCTATTATGACACAGATAATGAAGCTCTTGATGGTAAACTATTTGGAGCTGATGTAGATTTTACTAATTTGGAAGTCAACATTCCTGTTAGTCCCACTACTACTACAAGAGTTCACAAGGATCATCCAAAAGAACAAATTCTCAGTGATCCACAATCATCTGTACAAACAAGAAAAATGACTAAAGAGCTCAAGGATCTTCAACATCAAAGTTTCTTTGCAAGATCTCTGCATCAAAGAAACAGTCACAAAGATCTACAAAATTGCTTGTTTGCCTGTTTTATGTCTCAAATTGAACCCAAGAACACTTACAAAGCCTTACAAGAAGTTGGGTGGAAGCAATGCAAGATGAGCTTCTGCAATTCAAACTACAAGAGGTGTGGACTTTGGTTGATTTGCCAAATGGAAAAAGAGTGATTGGCACTAAATGGGTTTTCAGATGTAAAAGAGATGAAAGGGGAATTGTCATCAGAAATAAAGCTAGATTAGTATCACAAGGGTACACACAACAAGAGGGCCTTGACTATGATGAAGTATTTGCACCAGTGGCAAGAATAGAATCCATTAGATTATTCTTGGCTTATGCTTCATTCAAAGATTTTGTAGTGTATCAGATGGATGTAAAGAGTGCTTTCCTGTATGAGACCATTACAGAAGAAGTTTATGTGTCTCAACCACCTGGTTTTGAAGACCCTGATTATCCTGACAAAGTCTACAAGGTGAATAGAGCAATTTATGGTTTACATCAAGCTCCTAGAGCTTGGTATGATACTTTGTCAACATATTTGTTAGACTCTGGGTTCAGTAGAGGAAAGATTGACAAGACTTTGTTTCTCAAAAGACAAAAAGATGATATTTTGCTGGTTCAAATCTATGTAGATGACATCATCTTTGGTTCTACAAACAGAGCTATGTGTATTGATTTTGAGAAGCTTATGAAGGATAAGTTTGCTATGAGTTCAATGGGAGAACTCAACTTCTTCTTGGGACTACAAGTTGTATAAAAGACATATGGCGTATTTATTAGTCAGGATAAGTATGTCAATGACATTTTGAAGAAGTTTGGATTTGAAGATGCTAAGCCTGCTAAGACAACCATGGATACCAACAAACCTTTGTTGAAGGATGAAAATGGAAAAGAAGTAGATGTTCACTTGTACAAATCTATGATTGGTTCATTGATGTACCTTACAGCATCAAGGCCTGATATTATGTTTGCTGTATGTGCCTATGCAAGATTCTAAGTATGTCCCAAAGAATCACATCTCAATGCAGTGAAGAGGATTTTTAGGTATCTAAGGCATCAACCCGAATTGGGCCTATGGAATCCTAAGGATTCACCTTTTGATTTGGTGGCATATTCAGACAGTGACTATGCTGGTGCTTGCTTGGATAGAAAGTCTACAACTGGAGTTTGTCAATTTCTTGGAAACAGATTGGTGTCATGGCAATGCAAGAAACAGACAGTGGTTGCAAATTCAACAACTGAAGCTGAGTATGTGGCTGCTTCAAGTTGCTGTGGACAACTGCTTTGGATGCAAAATCAACTACTGGATTATGGGTACAATTTCATGAACACCAAAATACATATTGATAACAACAGCACACTTTGCATAATTAAAAATGATGTTTTTCATTCTAAAACAAAACATATTGAGATAAGACATCATTTCATAAGAGATTGCTATGAAAAGAAGTTAATTCAAATTGTTAAAATTCATACTGATAACAATGTTGCTGATCTTCTCACTAAACACTTTGATGTGGGGAGGTTTCAATTTTTAATTGCAAATATTGGTATAATAAATCTTTAAAACAATCTTATCTCTTTTTGTTTTTATAAAGTGTGTAAAGGTACTGTGCTGTTTGTTACTCTATTTCTACTGCTTCTTAAGAAGCATATGCTTGTGTTGGAATGTACTCTGCTGCTATTTAACTCTACTGCTAGTACATATGTTTGTATGCTTTGTGGTGTTTGGACTAATATTTTGCAGGCACAAGTTATAAATGATGTTAGTTGATGATTTGCAAGTAAACAAAATAGAAAGTAAGCATTCATCATTAATCACCAAAAGAGTACAACTAATCAGGGTACATTCACATATCCCTTCCAAAACAACAAAAGACTTCTACATGACAAGATGAAATCAAGAGACTACAACCTATTACATCACTGTCTAGGGCATGGAAGCCCAAGCACAACTTTTCTCTACTTGGGAAGAGAAGGGTTTGCCTTTCTTGTCCTGGATGCCAACTTGGGTCTTGGCCTTGAAGATTGTGGTCTTTCTGGAGTGGAAGGTGGATTATTTTGAGGCTCATCCTCATCAGAAGAAGTATAAATGAAGGGGGAAACAAGTTCCATTGGAGATGGAGGTCTGTTAGGGATCCAGGCTGGGCCTTCTGATGATTCTGAAGACGTTGGAGATTTAGGGGACATCACTTCTTTACCCCTGGATGTGCTTGGGGTCTGATTCAAGTTCAACAGATCTTTGAACACAGGGAGATCGTGTTTTCTCTTGCGGGTTTGTTCCTTAGTCCTACATCCGTTGTGGGGAGGACGGAATGGAGGTACATAAGTTTCGAATGGTGCTTCATATCAGAAGATGAATCTGAAGATATGTTGATTATTTTGGGAATGGATTTCATTATTCTTGAGACTTGATTTGGGTGATTGGCATTTTTTATTGCGATTAGGGTTTGATTGTGGTGAATTAAGGAAAGATTTAGTCCGTTTTTATAGGGATCACGGCGTATCAAGAGCATTTATTGTTGAGGGTCTTTGACTTTTTGACCAAGTTTGATTAGTCAACTCTGCTGCTGGCTAAAATCACTCTGCTGCTAGTTGTTTCATTATGCTGCTAGTGTTGTGGATGATATGGTAGTGCTGCTACGGTTGTAAGTGTGAGGGTGGAATGTATAACTTCTCCAAATCAGTTTAAAACCTAATTAACATTCATAATTGGTTTTTACACGCTCCAAATTGAAGTTCTCACAAACCCTAACACTTCATTATACTCAAAGTCACTTATCCCCAATTTCTCAAAACCCTAATTCATGGATTGTACACGTACCTGGGCAGAGCAGCACACTAATGTTGCTATTTTGGATGAAGAGTTGGTTCCTGAAGGTTTCACAGACATGGTAAAATTCTTGAATGCTACTTCTCTTAGGTATGCATTAACTGTGAATCCTACAATATTTGTTTCCTAGATCAAACAGTTTTGGCTTACTGCTAAAGTTAAAACTAGGAATGGGAAAAAATATGTTAAATCCATAGTAGATGGTCACCAAGTTCGTGTCACTGAATCTTCTATAAGGGAAACTCTTCTCTTAGATGATGAAACAGAGACTACATGTCTTGTTAATTCTGCTATTTTTCAAGGTTTTCATGATTTGGGATATGAGGGAAGACATATAAATTTAAAATTTCAAAAAGCTCTCCTCTGTCCTCAATACAAATTTTTGGTACACATTCTCCTTCATTGTTTGAGTCCTAAAACTTCTAGGTGGAATGAGTTTAGTGCTACTATTGCTTCTGCTATGGTATGCCTAAGCAAAGGGCATCCATTTAATTTTTCAAATATGATTTTGGAGGGGATTATTAAAAGTGTTAAAGAGTCTGGTTTTTATTTGCTTTATCCAAGATTTATCCAGCTCTTTATAGAAAACCAACTTACTAATTTCAGATCACATACTGCTACTTATGATGCTCCTAAATTGGTTTCCAAAACATTTACTTTATTGATTAAACATGGTAAAGGTTTTTCAGGCACATATACAACTCTTACACCTTCTATGGTGCAAAGTGTGCAAAATATCCAGGGTGAAGAATCAGGAAATCCCACTGATTCCCATCACACACCTAAGTTTTCTGCATCTGCTACGCAACCCAAAATACACTATACCCGTAGGCAAACCAAAAAGAACACTAATCTACCTCAGGATAGTGTTAGTATGGCTGTACCAGATGAGGCTGTCCTAGGTGATGAAGGGGACATGTTGGCAAGGGCTGTCACTACTGCTTCTAGCTTAGCAGCAGAGCAGGACAATGATAACATCATTAAGACCCAAACCAAGGCAACATCTAGAGAAAAGGATTCTGCTGAATCTAATTCCAATGATGGTAACCCTAGCCAAATGGAAAATATAGGGGGCTCAGATGATCAAACTAGGTTTGATACTGAGTTTATGTCCAAAGATTCACCTCTCGGACCAGGTCACACAGGTCGAAGTGATGAGGACAGGACAGAGACAAATGAATTGACGGAAAATTTTGTGCATAATGACAATGTCAATGATTCACCTCTCGGACCAGGTTACACAGGTCGAAGTGATGAGACTAGTATGAAACTTATTCAGGAATTGACGGTTACTTGTACCAATCTGGAGTTGAAGTGTACTACATTGGAGGATAAAGTTCTTGGTCTTTCTACTGTTGTTGATGGTCAAACCAAGCTCATTACCAAATTGCAAAAACAGATCAAGAACTTAAGAAAATCAAGATCTTCAACCTCCTTAAAAAGATTGAAGAAAGTGAGCACTTTTCAAGTTGTAAGTTCACCTGAACACTCTGTTCATTTGGAAGAGGATGCTTCCAAACATGGGAGGAATGAAGAAATGGGTTCAGGGGAGGCAAATTTGATGAAAGTTGACAGTGCTCAAGATGTGGATGCTGGAATGGTTTCAGGGGAGGTTCCAGAGGTTGGTGACATGGAAGTGGAAAGTCCTCAGGATGTGGAAAATTTTGTGATTGCTGACAAATCAGGGAATGAGGTTGTAATGGAAGAAGTGATTGCTACTCAAGAAAAAGTGGTGGAAAAACTTAATACTTTGGAGCCTGAGCAATTAGTGAAGGCAACAGGGTTGATGGGTGAAGCATTGATGACTTTGGGTGATTCTGTGGCAAAAGAACTTAATGATGCTGCTATTACTAACAGAATTGATGACTCTGCTACTGTTCAAGACTCTACTGCTAAGGATTTTGCTGATCCTGCTGCTAGTGAAAAGGTCAATTCTGCTGATGCACAAGACTCTGCTGTTGGGTCTAGTGATAATGTTGCTGCTGAGGCTATGGTTTTGTTAAGTAAGAAGACAACAAAGGTTCCATCTGAATCATCTTCACAACATACATCACTACCAATTCAATCACTACCACAACAACCAACAACCACAATTACATCATCTACACCAAGAATACCCCAAAAAGGAGTTGTAATCAGAGAACCTGCTGATCAACAAAAGAAGATTGTTTCATCATCTTCTACTGATAAAGGGAAGGGCAAGCAAGTTGAAGACCCAAAGCTGATGTATAAGGGGATTGATTACTCTCAGATACCTTTTCATTGGTGGCCTAAAGAACTGCAAGTTGAACATGATTCAGCTGTTGCAATTAAAGAACAAGAGTTGATTGATATGGAAGAGCAACAGTTGATTCAAGAAGAAAAGGAAAAGGTTGAAAAAGAAACTGAAGATTTGAAGAGGTATGAGTAGTGGGTTGAGGAAAAGATAAGAATAGATGCTGATATAGAACTCTCAAAGATGATTAAGATTGAAGAACAAGAAACTCCAACTTTTGATGTTCAATCTTGGATAAGTGAGTTCAGAGCAAAGAAAAAGAAAGAAGATGCTGCTGCTAGAAGAAAGAAAAAGATTCTCAGAGGTCCAACACCATTGCAACAAAGAAGAGAGCAAGAAAGATACCTGAAGAATATGAAGGGATGGAAATTGGTACAATTAAAACCTAAGTCTGATCAAGAGGTTTTTGATTTGTATCAACAAGCTAAGAAAGAAACAAATATCTTCTATCCTATGGGTTGTGCTGAAGACTTTGAACATATTGCTCAAATGAATAAAAAGTTGGTACCTGATAAAGTTATTGAAGCAGGGCATGTACAAGAGGCAGATGTTATTAAGAAGCTTGATGATATAGCAGATAAGACAACTTCTTCTATTCAAAGTGGTAAAAGAAAAGGTGTTGTTCATAAATCCATTGCAAAGAAGAAGAGAAAAACAGAAGAAGAAAGCAGTTCTAAGCCTGAAGGAGATGAGTTCAAGAATGATTATGATCATATTCCTTCTGAGCATTTAAAGCATCAGTTGAAGGTTCTCACTATGGTTGCTAAGATGGATGAACCTGAAGTAGTTGATGCTACACCAGTAGGAATCAAATATCCTATTATTAAAGTAACTACAGGATATGATACTAAAATTGGAGCATTTCATGATGTTGAGAGATCTGATGGAAAGACTCACAGGTTTCTTAGATTTCAACAGATGTTGTATTACTTTGATAGAGAGGATGTTGATGACTTGTGGAGGATATATAAGGAAAAGTTTGGAGATAAGAAGTTTGATGGTAAAAATTATGAAACAGATAAAATTGATTACATTAAGACTATGGCTGATAATGTTCTCTGGAGAGCTCTGAAACTTATGATTGATCCTTCAATGGATGATTCTGAATGGACAGAGATAGTAGGATATAAAGTAAGAAAATGGAGACTTTTTCAAGATTCTGGAATTCATGTTTTGGAAATTGGACCACTTACTTTGTATATGTTGGCTGAAAAGGATTATCCAGTGGTAAGATATTGGAATATTGTCAATCAGATGGTTAATGGTGTTGGGTTGCTCAATTTGCAAAAAGATTATGACACTGATGATCAAGCATTTAATTTGTTGTCAAAATATAAGAAGATATTTGGTCAACAGACATCTCAAGAATTGAGTGTTTGGAAGCATCCTCCTGGTGTTTAACTGAGTTTTAAAGAAACTTAACGATTTAGAAATAAATATTAAGTTTAGGGGAGGATTGTTGGGTTTTGGATTCTGCTGCTTGGTGAAACTGCTGCTATGATGAGAATGCTGCTAAGGTAAATGATTTTGCTGCTGTCAAAGTGCTGCTATGGGAAAATACTGCTAAAAGAATCTACTGCTAAAGAGATAAGCATGTATACGGAACAGATGATTATAGAATAGATTGAGTGTATATTATATACGTCTAGAATATTCTTATCTTGTGTAAAAAGGTATTGTAAACCTAGTAGGATTCATTGGCCTATAAAAGGAGGATCCTAGGGTTAGATTGAGTACGTATTGTTTTAGTTTCGTTTATACTTCAAGGTTGTAAAACCCTAGCATTGTCGAGTGCTCGTATTAATAATATATTGAAGTGTTGATAGTTAATTGTTCTTCTTAAGTTAGGCTTTTATATTCCGCATTCTAGCTTAAGTGTTTAATTCAAGTCAACTTCTATATAAGATCGTTTGCTCATCTGGGATCAGCAAAAGTTTTCGATTACAGTTTGACGCATCTTAACCCAATTAAACGATTTATTTTATCCAGATTTTTTTTTTAATTTTTATTTTGCATTTTCGACCAACTAAAAGTTAAAACATAGGCTAAATTTTAGTTACATTACCTGATTTCACCATTTTATTATGTGTCAAAGTAGCCACTCTTACTGTGGAATACATTACCTAACTACAAACTTAAATTGAAAGTGGGTGTTCTGATCATGTTGTTACGAAACATTGATCAATCCAATGGTTTGTGCAACGGAACACGACTTCATGTGGATCGGTTGATGAACAGTTGTATTGACGCCACTATAATTAATGGAAGCCATTTTGGTAAGTGAGTGCTTATCCCCATGGATGAAAATATCACCTTATGCCACGACATGATTTTACACATGGCCAAATATACCGCCTCTCACGTTAGGAGCAGAAAAGTATTGAATATGGTTAAGGAAATCTCACTAATACCACCACCAACGTGGTCTACAAAGAAGTGCTACACAATTTATGATCACATCTATATGTACACATATATCGCATTCGCAGAATAAAGGATTAAAGATTTTTATTTTATCTTTTGGGAGTTTTTGACAATCATATTTCATATAATGTATGTTTGATGATTACCAATGTATACTTGACATTTGTTTGTCCATATGTGGTTCTTTCTAATTTATAACTTCATAATACGCAATATCATTTACTGCATTCTTCAACGTTACTTAAAAATACCCGTGAAGATTGTTGTTTCTGATGCGGATGATAATCTATCAAAAACTACTATAAATGTAGTTTACAAAGAAGTTCTTCAAGGTTCATGACCATGTGTGAAGAGGTACGTACAAATATACCTATGATATATTTTGTGACATTTTTTATATTTACATGTATTATCAATCACAAACATCTTTTTACTTACATTTTTTTTAACTCTTATTAGGTGCTCAACTCTCGAGAAATGTTCATTGGCTTATCACTTAATTATCACTCACTACATGCATTTGCTTTTCAAGATTATGAAGATTGTAGCCCGTGTGCATGGACGTTTATTCGATTAATAGTTACATCCACATTTCTTTATTGTATCATTCACTTATTACATATTATTCCATTAAAAAACAATACAAAATCTTTAACTTTGTTGTTTTTTTTACTTTTCTCACACACTTAATTTATTGATGCATTCATTTTCTAAAAACCCGTGGATTTCAAAAGTCTATAAGCTAGTTAATATATATATATATATATATATATATATATATATATATATATATATATATATATATATATATATATATATATATATATATATATATATCGTATCGAATTATAGCTCATGTATTTTTTTATCAAAGAATTACATAAATCTATTTTAGTGACGAGTTGCATAATATAATAAATTCGTGTATTCATTCACTTTTACGTAATAAATAAACAACGCATGAATTTTTCTTTATAGCTGCAATCAACAATTACCACTGTCAAAATGCAAGAATAATTGACGCCAATTTTTCTTTATAGCTACATCATCGACTTTTTTTTCTTTACCATTATTATAAATTGGCGTCAATTATTCTTGCATTTTGTATGTTTTATGCCATCACCGCAGCATTTCGTGAGTACTATGCTTCTATTGTTAACGTATAAATTATCCAATTAAAACCAAGAACTATATGACATCCAGTTGCATATTATAAATACCATCTATAACGGTCACTCCTTACTTGTTTATACGATTAAAGTTATAAGTAATAAATACAAGCCATTGGTCAAATATTCTATTTGGGATAATATGACAATGCAACTAAGTGGTTAGTTACACCATAGATTATCAATACGTTTTTCTTGGATTTTGACTTATTTGATCTTGAAGATTCTGTACTCCAAATTCATGAGGAAATGTGATGAGCACTAGAAAACAAGACCAACGATAGATACATGACACTTTGAGAACGATTTATACATAGATAAACGATGACGCCTATATGACAAAAACAATAACCGTAAATAAACAAGTTCAGAAAATGTGGTATGTATAAAGATATGACTTAGAGTGCTCGATGTAGCTCGCCGACCCCCTCGCCGTTCCTACGTGGACAACTTTTTGCCTCGCCGTCCTTCGCCGCTGCACCGAGGGTACCTCACCGCCCTTCGCCGTTTGGGAGTTGCTCGTCTGCACAACGAGGCCATGGTTCTGACAAGTAGCAGTGATATATGTTGTAAAGTGAGGAGGAAAACGGTAATATTACCGTTTATTATTAAACGTTTTTTTTTTTTTTTTTTTTTTTTTTTTTTTTTTTTTTTTTTAAATCAAGTTAATCCAACTCTATAAATACTAAATCATTTCCACTTCTATTTTCTCACTACAATTCAATCAAAACACAAACACTTCTATATCTCTCAACTCCAAAAAAACAAAAAAAATGTCTCAAAACCCGAACGAATGAGGCTATTTCACGAACCTCATAACTTCAAACCAACGACAATACGAGGGACCGTCAAACTCTTCTACTCCCTCGTCGCAAAATTCTCCTTCATCGCCATATGGTTCGCAACCATTCAATCTGGTGGAGGTTTATAATAACCAACAACTTGCGTTTCAACAAGGATTCGCATCTCATTCTCAACGAATGTTGGCACCACAATTTTTTAACTCGTCTCAACCATCCACGTTTCCTACTCATCAATCACAACCCCAATTCAAATCACAACCACCATTCGAATCACAACCATCCGCTCCACTTTTTAAAGTACCTAAGGCACGATCACCAGCCAAAGGTAAAGGCCCAAAAACCAAAAAAAGTTGTAGATTTAGACGCCGACGATGATGATGACTTGGAAGTTGAAGCTCAAACATGTGTGGCTCAGAAATGGACCAAGGCCGAAGAAAAGCTTCTTGCGGAAACTTGGATAGGAATTTCCCAAGACAAAGATATTGGCAATGACAAAACCGATGAATTCTTATGGAACGAAATTACTGAGGCGTTCAACGATCAAACTATTGGTGACCCTCGTACAAAAAATATGCTAATCGGTAAATGGACGAGGTTAAATAGCGACTGCCAAAAATTCAACGCTATTTATAGACATCTTCAGCGTCGAAGTGGTGAAAATGAGCATGATCACATCGAAAATGCGAAGACGAGTTTCGAAGAACGCTTTGGTACGAGGGGTTTCACGTGTGTTCACATTTAGGAGATCTTGAAACATTACCCGAAATGGGATGCCGAGGAACCAATAGACATTACATGTCTTGAGGATATATTCGGCCCGGACAAACGACCTCGTCCCGAAAGAAACAATAGACGAGCGGGAAAGAAACAAAAGTCGACGGAAACGTCGAGCGCGGCGAGCTCCGGTGGGAGTCAAACGATCACTTTTTCGGGACAATTATCCGAAAAGTATTCGCAAGCAAAAGACGCTCAAACGGCTTGTTACGAGGCGAGGAGGAAGAGGGAAGAAAAGGCGTTGGAGAAGGAAGAAAGGGCGTTGAAGATGCAGGAAATGCATATTCTCATGCTAGATGTCAGCTTGCAATCTGACCCGGTAAAAATCATTCGCCGGAGACAAGCAAGGATAACCAAGAAATACCAAAGTCTCAATGCCAACGTTAACGATTAAAATGTTTAATTTTCATATTAGTAGTATGTGTTGTATTTTTTTATTTTCGTATCGTTTTTTTTTTTTTTTTTTTTTTTTTTATTCGTATCGTATGTTTTTTATTTTGATGAAATAAATTAGTATGTTGAGGTTAGTTGTTGATGAGAAGGGGGTTATTTGTGAAGAGGTGTTAAGGTGATGTGATACCCGTGGGCCGAGCCCTTACAGGCTTTAGCATGTTTGGCGCACATGATTATTTGAATATTATTTTTACTTTTTGAAAAAATAAAATTATTTAAAAATTAAAATATAAGCTTTGTTTGAATGAAGAAATTTATAAGAGGTTTTATTTTTTTAAAAGAAAATATTTTATAATCTTTTAAAATTAAATACTACTTTATGTAGTTTATAAAAATTAATCACTCTTTTCTAGCTCTTGTTTCATCTTGATATATAATTTCACGTTTAGTTCTAACAACATTTATTTTTTTACAAACGTACATTTAAAGAAAGTAAAAGAAACCGTTTATAACCAAAAATAAAAAATAACTATAGTTTTTATAGGAAAGAAACCAAAAAGCCAAACTCAAACCATAACCATAGTTCTATAACCAAAATGATCGAACCAAGAACTGACTTACAAGTTACAACACTAACCAATGGTATGGTTTTGGACTTTCAGTTATGTGTATAACCGGAATACCGGATAAATCAGTTATGTTATAGGTATGGGTAAAAAATGGAGCCATGTGATTAGTCAAATCGCCGTAAATAGCTTTTATCGGAAAGAATTAAGTGACTGACATTGCTAGCCTGCTTGAAAGATTTTACAGCTGGGATTTACGAACAGGTTTTTTAGGTTACGGGTATTCAAGGGTCCAACCCATAACTAAACCAAAGTTACAGAGGTCCACAAAACCGCATTTGACCCGGTTTAAGCCAAACCGCAATATCCAAAGTTGAAACCGCTTATGACTGCAGATCACAAATCCTAAAATCCGAACTTTCTACTTATTTCACCAAAATTAGTTTCCCAGCTCACCCGACCTATCCATTTTGACTTGAATTGTGCTCATTGTGTACACTAGCCTTTTCTTAGCCTCTAAACTATGTTATCAGCTCATAATTAATAACTCATTGCTTTTGCATGAAGTATGGCAAGAAGCTATTGTTTAGGACTAGGCATGGTATACCACTGAAGAAATTAATGGGCAACATACTGAAAATCGATAACCCACCCTTTCGGGCTCTTATTGGCCTCTTTTGCAACTATCGTGATAGATATAAACCGTGTAAGCTATAGATGAAGGACACAATGCTACTATTCAATTATGCTCTGCATCCTCAACCGCCGCGCAGTCTGAGAATGAACCCTCTGTAGGGACAAATCCAATGCTTCTGATATATGTTTATTCGGATTGCTATTTTTCTATTATATGAGTTAACACCAGCTAAAGTTGAAGTTCATTGAAAAGTAAATAGTCTTGCTGATAGTTTTGAAATCATATTTAAATAAGTAATAAGGCCCTATACTAAAGTTGCAAGTATTAGAGGCAAATATCAATGTAGTTGTACCCAATATTCACGAGATCGCTTTTCCCACTTAACGGGCAGGGTCAAAGGGGGTTGCGCCCATGGAAGAAGAATTTAGTTAATCTCATGCCCGTTCGGATAGTTTTGGCCAGTGCTTTTATATATCCTTGTAGTATAAGGTATACCAAATTAATAAGATCACCGGGTCTGTTGACGTAGCCACATATTTCATTTCTTGAGCAAGACGTGATCGAGGAATGTTTCTTATTTCACTGTGTTCCTAGTTTTGTGAATTCATTCCTATATATAAACACATATCCCTACGGTTTTGCGATTTCCTAATAAATACAAGTATCAGAGACGTGCTGGAACTCATTTGAAGATGGCCTTTGTTAACTTTGTCCTATAATTATACTTCTATCATCAATGACTTCACTATGTTTTTATTGCCTACGGCTACGAACACTGAGACATAGGCAATAAAACTAGCAAAATTCAACCCATTTGTGGAGAAGGAATGCACATTTCATTACACTGAGGGTTCGTTCAAGTTTTAAGTACATATGGTACAACTACAATAGCACATCTATGCATTTTAGAAAAATTGCCAATGTGGAAAGAAACGAGCATCAATGTAATCTACTTACAGCATAAGTCTTTACATTATCTAATTTTTTTGCAAGAAGCAGGGGGAACCATCTCGTCTTCTCTCATCCGCTTCATATTTACACCGAGAAAACTGCATGGGATTCCTGTTTTGAAAAGGGATCCCGAGCAGGGACGTTCTCTGGTTGCCAGACCTGAAATTTGCAATCAATCAGAGGCTCTGCGGAAGGAAACTAAATCTGTAAATTCCCTAAGAACCCTTAATTTAGAGATGGCAAAGTGGGTCACAGAGTTAAAAATGGGTAGGTCGAGTTGACCCGAAACACTTATTATCCAATTTTTATATAGAGTAGTAAACATGATTATGAAAAACTATATAATTACAATGCTTACTCAATTATTTGATAAAGTAATTTATGAGGTTACATAATTTAAAATACACTTTGAGTGTATTGAGATGTCCGACATGTTCGACCCATTTGATCAGTGTCCTTTTTAAATAGCTTTTGAATCCTACCCATTAGAGTTGAAGTGTAACCAGGATCACACATTTATAAGTAATCGATTCAAAATTGCCATCTAGGAACTTGCATGAGAATCAAGTAGCATACCCGATTCGCCCACTTTCAGTTTCTTCAAAGAAGACAGTATATCTTCTTGTTTTCTCTTTAAGTTAAACGCATTACTTATAGAGCTTTTACGGCTTCCTGCATTTACAGAAAGCAACCATTAGCGTCGATTTAATTTTTAAAGAAAATAACAGAAAGTAAAAACAAGATGCATGAATTGAAGACATTACCTGTATCTTTGACCTTTGTTTTCTTGCTTGAGTTTGACTCCTCAATATGCGGTTTCGTGCTGGGAATGCCATTTGTCGAATCATGTGGTCCTGTAGAATCACATAATAACCTCAATAAATTGCAATGAGCTCATTCTTATACTAGCCAGCTTCTAATTCATTCAGTCAAATAGGGACCTAAATCTTAAGTTCCTGACCGGATCTAAGACATTACACAAAATACTAATGATCGTATGAAAGTTCTCACTGATTTTCCATGCTTACTCTAAGACATATGATTCATGGCTTAATATTATTCCTCCATGACAGGGCTCCCGCCTGCCAACGAGTCAAAGTTTTATCAAGTTAATTGAGCCTCAGCTCAAGACTCTGAGTTTGTTTGAGTCCAGATTTTATCAAGTTGGAGTACAAAAATGAGCTTGCAGCATATGACGAGCCAATTTGAACTCAGCTCAATCAAGTCCAGCTATATCAAGCTCTTGAATTAAGCTAAACTCAAGCTTTACTTATTTGAGCATGCTGTATCATGCATATTCTTGAGCTATAGCTGTAAAGTCAAGATCGAATCATCCTTGAGCTAAGCTCGAATCAAGTTCACAGTTATGATACAACAGACTCAGTTTGCAGCCCTGCTGCTCGGCTCCTTTTTAACATGGTGTATATTAGTATATACTTTAGACTTTTTCACGTCAGACCGCTGCTTCACTTAGTAGCTAATACTTTTCAGAAACAAATAAGATAAGCAGAGCTACCTATATTATCAAATACCACAAATATTTTGTTAGACCGTAAAAGAATTTTAAGTTAGGTTTAGTTCAAATACTATTAAGTTTGAATGTCTGATCTCAAACTCAAATCGATTCAGTTACCTAGATATTAAGGCCAGTTCTTTCAACAAAATAAGTTATTCTTGAAATAATTTATCTAATTTAGGCATCTTCAACTAGCGGAAACTAAGTCTCTAGATACACAAAAAAATAATCTGATAATCTGTGAAATAATCTGTTTTGGATTTGTGAGAACTGATTCTAGTTATCTAATTATCTAGGGTCAAATACGCCATAAGCCAAAAAAGTAGCAATCACAAACACCCCCTTCATATTGTTATAGTGTAGTGACGTTTGTTAAACCTAACCCTTAGGTAGCCTAGTGGCTGGGAGCATGGGAGTCTTCACATACCCAATTTCTCCAAAAAGTTTAAATACCCGAATGACCTAGCCCTTGTTCGAGAGACCTTTTGGCAGAAGTTGAGATTGAACCTATGACCTATTTATCCAAAAGCCTATTTGACCGGTCAACTGGACATTTGCGGTGGATGAGTGATACAATCCTAGCAGGCTGCTACTTTGGAGTTTGGACATCACACCATAGCTCAGTTGGTTAAAAAAAGTACTTTGTAAATATTTTCACCTATCAGGATATGAGTAGACACTATCCTTAGCAGGCAGCTGAGTCGGTTTGGACCATGGAGCATATATAAACTCAGCATTGTCTTTTACATATTATCAGTTTTTGGTTATCAACATTTTGCGAATTATCTACAAGCTGTATACAGGACGGAACAGGACGAAAAATGACCAACTTCATTTAGGAAAAACTAAATAAGATTATAAACACATATTAGCCGCAAAAATCCATCCTTTACTGTATATATAAATAAACAAACCGAAACAAAACAAATTTTTAAAAACTTACTTTTATAACCAGATTTCAACACCTTCCCATCAACAACCAACCCACGATTCCCACAACTCCCAGTAGCCATCCCACGTTTTCGAAAAAAACGACAACAACGACTTCCATGTAACCGAACACGCCACATAATCAACTCCTCTACTTAAAAAGTAGCCATTCAACTTAACACTTTTTGGGTCCAAACCAAACATCCTAGCAATATATCCCAGGTCAATCTTTTCATCATCACGTGCCACCAGCTGCACTGCACGTGATAGCTTTGGGCAGTTTAAGGTTAGTGTTGTTGTTGTTGTTGTCGTGTTGGTGGTTTCAGACATTGTTTGGTTTTTTTTTAGGTTTTTTCAAGTGTTTTCTGGAAGTGTGTATGAGAGTGATGTGTTGGGTTTATGTAGGGGTTTATGTGTGCATTGGCTGTCTGTACGGTACAAGTTTTGATGTACCACTTTATGAGTTGATGATACAAACGAGTGTGGTAATTCTCTGCACGACATGATAAACGATAAAAGACACGAACCTCACACGAAGTTAAACAAGTTTTGGTTAAGGATAAACAGATTTTGGTTAAAAACAGGTCAACTCGTTTAATAAACGGGTCGTGTTTAGGTTGAGTAAGTATTAAACATGTCAACACGTGAACTCATTTAAGTATATAAGTCTCTAAAAATAAAATATATAACTTGGTTTTTATGTTAAATTTGGATTAAATGTATTTTGTTATGTAGTTAATATGAGTGAACTACAATTAGGACTCATCAGATATTATTGAAATTGTCGCATAGTTATTTGCATGTCATTTTCATCAATTTTTATATCTTTATATCATTTTTGCATTTAAACTAGTTAAATCGACAAACCACAAACCTTATTAACCACTTGACCTATTTACTTAAACAGGTTAAACGGGTTACAAGTGTTATACATGTGTGGGTTAGGGTTGAGTTTTTTGACACGATTAATAAATGGGTCGTGTTTGGATAGAGGTTGTACTAACCCGCCAACCCGAATAGGTCAACACGAACACGACTTGATTGCCACCCTTAATATAAACTAGAACTTTAAAGTGCCGTTTGGTTTCTATTAGGCTATAGGTATAGATATGAGAATGAGTGTTTAAACCTATCGTCAATGGAGGGTATAAAAAAGGCCTACATTTTCGTGAATTTCATAATTATTTCTAGTAACAAAACTCATAAACCAAACAACTTTATTAAAAATGAGAGTCATTTCCTCATTCATATAATCTCTAACCAAACGAACCCAACCAAACAAACCCTAAGTATTTAAAATAAAGTTTTTAAATTACTTAAATGTCCTCCTAGTATATAAGATCCATTCTTTTATCGTCTATAATTAGATTAATAACATATCTACATTTTTCATCTTTTGGGTATCATCAGCCTTCTACCTTTTGCGATAGACGTAAAACATCATTCCGGACAACTTTCGTGTTTTAACTTTTTGATGAATCGGACCCGAAGGGCCTCGAAAAATCTCGAAATTTGAGCAGAATGCAGTTTTGGCATATTCGGTTTTCAGTTTTGCAAATTTCTTTTGATCATAACTTTTGACTCGTGTGTCCGTTTTAGGTTATTCAAATTGCTATGTTTTTCGTACAAGATCCTCTATAACAGCAGGTAATTTACCCAAGGTCATGGTTATTCTATTTTGCTCGTTTTTTTATAGCATAAGTCACTAGTTTACTTGTTTACTTACATAAGTTAACATATAGGTCTAAGCTTGGTTTTTATGGATTTGTACATCATGTGATAAATATAACTAGACATATATAGCATATAATGAGTATGAAAATATAGAAATAAATATGAGTAAGAGCTCTCTTACAAGGATTGATGTTTGAAATGAAAGACAAGAACAAGGACATAACAACTCTAGCTTTCCAATATTTCAACCCAAGACTTGCAAAACTCTTGCTATCAATCTTGGAATCACTTGAAACATTTCTTGAAAACTTCTCTTAGATTCTTCCTTGTGTAGCTTGCAAATGAACCATGGAATGATTGATTTGGCTCTTGATTTATGTTGAGCTTAACAAGATCTTCAATGGTGATGTGAAACTTGTTAAGTAAAAATAAAAAATGAATGTGTTTGTTTGTTTGTGTGTGTGTGGCGTGGAAAATGAAGAAGAAAGGAAGAGAATGAGTTCCTTTTATAGCAAGAATGAGGAGGTGATAAGGAGGGTTAGTTATTTACTTCCTTACTAAGCTAATACATGTGTTAAGTTACTTAGTAACTAAGAGAACACATGTATTCATCTAAGCTTATCAAGGCTTTATGTCAAGACACATGTTTAGTGACCCCCCCCCCCCCCACTATAGGCAGTCACATTAATGGGGTGATGACTAGGTGATTAGCTTTAGTATTATCTTGTTTTTACGGAACTAGTTTAGTTCCGGTAATTGCTATCGGTAAGTCTTTAAGTCACGAAACTTAAAACCGGGTATCTTAAAAATATGAAACTTATAAAAAAAACTAAAACTTATTAATATAACCTATCTTAGCATATTAAATGAGTGATAAGTTTGACAGAGCACGTAAACGTTGTTAACACCTGAAAAGGTAAGATATTTAAGAAGAGTATTTCAACTTGACTTCTCTTGGTAAGATATTTTGTAAGATATTAAACTAGGTATTATCTAAGGCCTTGTTTGTTTTTTCAAAATAATCACTTCTTTCCACTTTTCACTTATTTCCTCTGTAGGCGCGCAGAGGAAGTCGTTTATTTTTTTAGACAAAAAAGCTTCTTTCCTCTTATTTTCTCTTCCAAAATTCAGACATCTACTTCCTCTTCTTACCTCTTCATTTCAAAAACCCTGCCTCATTTTATCACACACTACCCATCCCAGTCACCACTACCACACCAGCCGCCACCACCACACCATCCGCCTCCTACCACCACCCCATCCGCCGACCACCATCATCCCAGCCGCCGCCACCACCATCTCAGCTGCCATAAAAGGTAAGGGTTTTCTTTCATTCCTTTGTTTGTGGGTATGTGAAAAAAAGAGGTTTTGAACTTTAACCCATGATATTTGAGTACCTATTTCATCATTAAAGTTATGGGTATGTTATAAATTAGATCTTTGTACCTTTTAAATGTCATTTGCTAAGAAATTGTTACAAGTATATGTTGATTGAATGATATGTTTTACCATCTCAGCCGCCGAACACCACCTCAGTCGTCGGACACCGCCTCAGCCTCCATACCAGCCGCAGGAAAAAGGTAAGGGTGTTTTTTCATTACTTTGTTTGTGTGGTGTTGTTTTGATCTTGTGGGTATGCTTAAAAATGGTTATTGGTGAACAATGATCATGTGTTGGAATTTTCTGTGTAAGTAGGCTATTGTTTAGGCAACTTTGTGCGATTTATATACATTGTTCGATGATTGTTACGTTGTTTGTAGCTGGGAATACAGTTTTGTATGTGAGATGTAAGGTGGCTCGTGGTTTTGTTTTAAGTACTTGATGGCAACGCTCGACTTAAGATGTAGAACTATGGTCGTCCGTTAACTTAGCGAGAATTGAGATGTAGTACTTGTTTATTATCTGTTGTTTGATTATTGTTGAGTTAGGTATGATAAATAAATAGAAAAGTAGTACTAGGTAGTATCATTTTATATATCAAAAGAATAAAAGTTCACAAGTAACATTTTCTAAAAAGTCGGCAAATGATAAAAAAAAATGAGGATTAGTATAGCATTTGATAAATTGAGTTAAGACTGTAACATTAATTTATGAAATACCAATGTGTCATCTATTCTATCTATCTGAGTAAAATAAGAATTTTGGATAGTTAGGAGTGATGATTAGCTAGTTGATGATCATTGCAGGAGTGTATGTCATTTTTGTACGTGGAAGTTTTCAATGATAAAATATGAGTATTAGCATTTGATGAATTGAGGGATGACTGAGAAAACAGTTAGTTTTAACTTTTGATGGAATAACTGATTGACTTATTATATGTCATTTGTATGAGTTGTAAACTGAGTAAGAATTAGTATTAGGCATGGGGATAGTTAACAAGTATCGTGTTACAGGTAGTAGTAAGTTTCAGCTGATTTAGATATATTTGTAACAAGTATCGTGTTTGATTGCTATATGGCATGACTGAATATATCATTGGATGTCAAATTTGTTCATTACGTAGTAAGTACAATATCGAAAGATGGAATAGTAAGGCATTAGGATAGTTAACACATGCTATGAAATTGTTAGGGACCATTTTGTCTAGGACACGTGGAAGATGTACTTTGCGTGAATCTTGTACTATTGAAGAGATGATTTTCTAGTAGTTAACTTAGCCCTCTTTTGAAGAAATGATTTTCGCTTCTGCATTTTTGTAATTAGAGAGAGATCACTTGATAAGAGTCTTGGGCATTATAAGAATTTTGAGAGTGTTTATAAGTTTGCTTTTGTTTTTTGTTTTTTGTTTTTTTAATTGTGGAGTAGGCTTGAAGACCGAATCATTTATTTGGTTAGTTTATATCTGGTTGTCATTGCGATAATTTCAGGTCACAATAAACAACCTAATCCAAAATGTAATGATCCGTTGGGAAGAGAGTACATTCTATATTTTCATTCATCACTAGTTTTGTGAATCTGAATTTGATTTTTAAAGATAATGCATATGATGTAATGGGAATTGGCTCGGGCTTGTGCTTTCTAAGAGTTACTCAATAACTCATTGATTGATACCTACATCTTACTTTTCCACTGACCTAATATTGCTATTGTCTTACAATTGTCTACTAAGTGGAAATGCTTTTGATGTTTAGTGATAACTAGTTGGAGAACCCGCACGTTGCTTCGGGGTGGTTTCCTAGAGTGATCTTGTCATAATTTTATAGCAATGGAGGATAACCATTACCTGAATGGTTAAGGTGGTAATAAAAGGTGTGAGTACATGTGCAGAAATACATTGAGACACTTATGTACACATACATATAAGTTGCATTGGATGGGTAAATATTTTACAAAAGAGGAGCTGCATAGCTAAACGTTATCTGCTAGATAAAGTAGTGTTTTGAAAGTTACACAAAAGCATACATATGTCTTCAGTTGGCAAGCTTGCACAAAAGGGCATACATGTGTTTTGAAACATATTTGTGCTGTTGTAGCACAAATATTGTACAAAACATACCATTTTTTAGGAGTTGTTGCAAACTGCTGAAATATTTACATTGCCAACTTTAGATCTAGGTTGTTTTGGTCTTGTCGGATGACCTAGTTCTTGGCTTTTCTGTTGTCAAAGGATCTGATGTACCTGTGGCTGGGAGCAAAAGAAAGAAACTGTAGTTAGCATTTATTTAAAACAAATGTTTTTGCAAGCTTGTATTTTTGTGATAACTTTTATAGAAGTATTTTTTTAATATTTTTTTTACTGTTTGTGAGAATTATGGGTATATAAGGACATGTCTGTGGTTCCTTTTTTTTTTTTTTTTTTTTTTTTTTTTGTCATTTGCATTTGTTTAGTTTCATAAGAAGCATTTGTGAGAGAAAATGTCTTCGACTCCGAAGTTGGATCAACTGAAGTTTGCTTGCAATTCTGACAGAACTGAGCATTGTTTTAGGTTTTTATTCATGCAAGACGCTGGTCAAACTGAGCTGTTTATTGCACGTTTGGAGGCAGAGTGTGAGGTTGTGAGTAACATGATGTTAAAATATCGTCGTTTACTTCAAGAAGGGAGATTGCTTAGCCGGTTTGATACTGCTGCTGATGATGGGCTACGGTGCACTTCGGAGGGCCAGTATAAAGATGGTCTTATTCTGAATGCTCTGAATGATTTGCTGGAGTTGGCACGTGAAGCGAGAGAAGAGAGGCTTGGTCATGTGTCGACTATGGAGCAGCATGGTTAATTTGTTTTGGTGTATGTTTTAAGGTTTGTTCAATGTAATGTTTGTGAGTGTCGTGCTTTGGATTTTTCTGTTGTTGATTGTAATATGTTATGTTTATAAATAAAAGTATCAGTAGTTGTGTGTTTTTTTTTTGTTGTAATAGTTGTTTTGATGTGTTTGTTTTACGTATAATTATGTGGAGTTAAGTAATCTGTGATCATGGTTGCATTTAAGCTTGATAACCGCATGGATTATCAGTGCTTAATAATATGGTAATTGATAATTGAATTTTGTATTTTTAGTGTGTGAATGAGTGATGGCAAATGGCTGGATACAAACAGTGAGTGTTGTGATATTGTGTAAGTGGAAAAAGTATGATGATTGTGAATGTATGGTTGGAATTTAAAGTGATGGGAGATATAGAACTGGTGAAGGTACCAAACATACAGTTTTGTAGCTGCTCTTTTGTTTTGGGTGAAAAAGTTTGGTAAGTAATGAATTATAGGTTCTCACATGACTATAGGTTGTTTGTCTTTATGCAAAAGGGAATGCTATGCAATCTTGTGTGGGTCCATATAAGTCAAACTTCAAGCATCCAATGTAGCTAAAGATATGAGTAGCAGATATATGGCCATAATGTGTGCAAAACTGGAAGTTAAACGGCTGTATTGTGTAGTATTGTACACACTGAATTATCAATAAGGGTGTTTATGCATTTGGCCAGCACCTAAATAATTTTAATGTTATTAATATAAAGGAGTAAAAAAGACTAAAGAATATCAAGCATTGAATATTGAGTATTCTACTCAGATTTATCAAAAGGTTCGTCCAAGGATGCATAGTGGGAAAGTTTTTTTATGCAAAAAATGGAAAAAAGAAATTGCACTACACAACACCCACTACCCAAAGCATATAATTTTTATATAATTTTATTGTGTTGCCAATATGGTTTCTATACATATTTTAGTTATATAACTGTCTTGTAGTAAAGTTTGAGAAACAGAATAGATATAATAAAAGAAAAGGCTTTCTAGTGTTATTGTTGTTGTAGTGTTGGCATGAAGCACATCCTAGTGCGTTGCAGCATATGATGTTCAATAAAAGTTATCATATATGTAAAGTAAATATTTTGTACTAACCTTTTTGTTTCTTTGATTCTGATGCTTCACTTGGAAACAGTGCTCGTTTAACTGGTTTGGTTCTGCTCTCTGTATCAGGCATTTTTTCTGGATCTTGTTGTTCCGTTATCATGATATTTGACGGTGGTGTTCCTGTTTTTCAGAGAGAAATATTTAGTATATGTGTGTGCACATATAATTTGTAAGTAAGAGTAAATATTTAGTTGGTGGATGGTACTTGGTGCTTGTTGTTTTGGTGGAGTTGTGTTCTCTTCATCGTGAGATGGTGATTTGCTGAGGCTTGTTGCTGGCAGGGCTTCGTGTGTTTGTTCCTCATCTGCTGGTGCAAGAAAGGGTGCTGATGGTCCTGTTTTTTTAAATTGCGTTTAATGTTTGTAAGTGTACATGGTATTTTTAATGGAGGGAAATTTTGGAGTAAAAGATTGGTACCTTCAATCATTTCTACTGGTTTATGATGTGGTTGCTGGTGCCTTTTTTTGTCGAAAACTTGATCTAGGATGAAGCTAGTTGTGTCACCTGTTTGGTTGAAACGGATTTGGAAAACATTTGTTTGTCCTTCAACATCAAAGATCTGTGATGGTATTTCTTGTGGGTCTTCTCCATCGTGCATCACAATAAGTTCTGAACATGTATACCCTACAACGTCATCTGCTCCGGGGGTAAAGAAAGTGATAGGGACTGTCGCCGATTGATCTGCGATGAAGCCTTTGAAACGGTACCTGTATATTATTAAACGTGTCATTTTGCTTTTGTTTTTTTTTTTCTCTTTTTTATTGTATATTATAGCAACTATGTTTTTGAAAATGATATACCTATAGGAAGGTTTTTCTTGTGTCACATGGTCCAAACAGCAGTACGCTCCATCTTGTTCGAAGACTTTTGCCATACATTTGTTGCAAGACATGTAGAACCAATTTCTTTTAATGTTGATGCCAGCTATTGTTGTTTCGGTAGTGAATTGCACGCCCTATGAAAGTTTGTGGGATTATTAAGATAATGGCAGTATTTTTTGTAAAAGTTTAATTTGCGTTTTAAGAAAGGTACCTGGTAAGTTTCGGGTTCCACTTTTAAAAGTGTTTTAAGAGGAAACCTGTTGCGGAATTTTTCTTTCTCAACATCTTCAAATGGAGTTTTGCAAATGCGTAGTGGTGGAGTTGTTTTGTACCTCTGTGCGTATCTGATTTGTTTTAAAAAGTTAGAACAAATGTATTGTAGCAAGTTTTGATGCAAACACGAAGGCATTTTGATTTTCGGGTTTGAAAAATCTTACTGCGCTTTTGCCTGTTCAATCTCTGGTATCTGTGGGTTTAGGTAACATTCTGTTGCCGAAGTTGCTGTCAATTGATAGCTTTCTACAATGTTGTTATTTAAAAATGTGTAAGCATATTAGTGTTTAGATGTAATTTGTTTTTAATAGATTTAGTAAAATACCTCTAAATCTTGTAACACGGCAAGAACTCATGGCGATTATAACTGGTTGCTCCATTGTTTCAAGCCTGCGGTTCTCAAAATCCTCTGCCATATGATCCCACATTGTGAACTCAACTATCCTACCGCTGTGAGTATTAGCAAGGCATCAGAAAAAGTGAAAGGTGAAGTAACTATTTTTTTTTTTAATTTATTAAACAAAAGTTGAGTGTTAAACGTTGCATACTTTAGACTTTCAATGTCAACTTTTCTGTAGACAGTTTCATCTTGGCTCTCCTTTGGTTTGCGTTCCACTTGCCCGACTGATCTCAAGCATCCCATGAAATCTGCAAATAAATAAGTGTTAGTATATGTATATTTTGTTTTTTTATAAAAAATTGCTGATAAGAGGTTACCTGTTAGAACTGGGTACCGAGTTTTTCCTGTTTCATCTTCTTTTGGGATTTTTGATTGAAGTTGGTTGTATGAAACAAATTTAAAATAGTGGTGAGGGATGCATGCTGCTGTTATAGGGTTAAATTTGGTGATCTTTCCAAACCTGAGGCTTGTTTTGTTCTCTATTGTTTACTGATATGGGTCGGTTGGCTGACACATGAAATCTGAAATCCTGTAGACCGAGCCAAGTTTGATTTTCGGATCAAAGTAATCAATTTCTTTGACATTCATGTTGGCTTGGATTGCATTGCCCTGTCAACGTTTGGCTACTGTGAGGTAAATTTAACTATGGAATATTAATTTTTTATAGGGCTGAGTGTTGTCATACCTCTTTGTCTATCAGGATACAGGTGAACGCATTTTCTTTTTTTTTTGGAGAGAATCCGCTTTCATTTTTTTTGCCATAGGTAACGGAAATCCATTTTCTGTATACTCTTACTTCAATCACTTTGTTATAAGCATTTGGTCGTAATTGAGCGATTGGTGTAATTTCTGGTGCTTCACTGGTTTGTATGGCCATATTTTCAGATGAGCCGCTGGCCTCATCTAGTGCAGTACTGGGAGGCCCCTCCATTTTGCCTTGAGATGCTTCCGAAATGGCTGTTTCTGCAGGCTTGTCCATTTTACTGGGAAAACATGACAGACAACAATATTAGAAAATGGCAAAGCAAAAGATAGGTTTCTAGCAATGATAGAGAAGTGCATGTCAAATACCGTTACTAATCAGAGAATGAAGTTGTATATTTAAAAGAGGAGTGGTATGCATTGAACATGACAAAAGGAATGCAAAGTAGGTTAAATGTTCTAAAACAAAAAGGTTTTAAAAAAAATAAGGAAAAAAGGAATTTGGAAAACAGAAAATAATAAAAGGTGTGTTGCAAGTGTTACAAAAAATTTGTATAATGTATTTTTGTTATGAAATCTCTGTAAACTATGTTTTTGGTTTCATTTGGCTTCCAATTCTGCTGCTGCTTTATGAGAACTTTGAGTCCATGGGGTGATGTAGCCCTAGAAAGTGCCACATACAACTGTCCATTACCAAAAACCGGTTCCGGAAGGTAGACACCAATTTTGTTAAGAGATTGTCCTTGGCTTTTGTTTATCGTCATGGCGTAACAAAGCTTGATTGGAAATTGGTGCCGCTTAAAAACGAATGGAAGATTTGGGTCTTTATGAATCAATGGAATTCTATGTATAAAAAAATTTCGCCGACTCTTATTCCTATGATTATATGTGCTTCTATAAGTCTTGACATCAGTTGCGTCACAATCATGCATGTCCCATTGCATAGCCCTCCTGCTAGAGCGACATTTCTTAGAAGCATTACTGGTGCTCCGACTTTAAGTTCCAGCAGATGTGGTGGGAATCCTGGTAACTTAAAAGTGTTGAGATAGTCATCAAGGTACAACATCTCTGCCTCGGCACCACTGTTAGCCACTGGTATAGCAACATCATGGCTCGCATAAGTTGTAGTTTCTCCTTCAATCATTGCGAGAACGTGTGTGTTAATATTGTCTGCGGTTTGGTTTTTTGGACAAACAATTGCTTTTTCTTGGAGAGTGATTGCTGAAGGTGTTTGCAGGGTGTTCTTCTCATAGATGAAATCTATTAGATTGGAGAGGCCTTCGTCGTTATCTTCTATGCAATATCTTTCTGGAATTTCGACCCATGAGGCATCCCTGTTATCTTCCTCATCGGGTTCGCCAATTTTTCCATCGCCTATGTCAAGAAGCCATGAAGCAAACGACTGTGCTGAACTTTTTTCTTCCAAAGTTAGACCTTGTCGAAATAGCCTCATGTTTTCTTTTAGCGTCATTAGCCTAAAATGTGGCCATAGGTGTGACCTTGCAATTGATGACGCCACTATTTCCATTTTTGGTGCACCTTTCTTGACCGGGAGTGTTTGTCTAAAATCTCCTCCTAAAACGATTGTTTTCCCACCGAATAGAATGTTGGGTTCATCAAGTATGTCTCTAAGAGTTCGGTCTAATGCTTCAAAGCATCGCCTATCATTCATAGGTGCCTCGTCCCAAATAATGAGGTTTGTTTCTGCTAGAAGCTTTACTATAAGAGTATTTTTTTTTAATTCTACATAGTGACTCATCTGTGAGCTCAAGCGGCAGTTTGAATCTTGAGTGTGATGTACGTCCCGCTGGAAGTAGCAAAGAAGCGATGCCAGAAGAAGCGACTGCAAGAACAATCTTGCCTTCTGAGCGTAGGCCACTGATAATAGTCTTCCATAGGAAAGTTTTGCCCGTACCTCCATGGCCATACACAAATAGCAACTCTTGTTTGTCTGTTGTGGTTGCATTTATGATAAGATCATAAATTTTTCGTTGAGCTGTATTGAGTTTAGGCACTGACTGGTCTCTTTCTTGTGCTAACAATGGTCTATTGTAATTTTTTTCCTCCATGAGCAGTCGATTGTTGAGCTGATCTAGCAAATTTTTCAGAGGTAAGTGCAAACCATAATTTTCAACTGATTTACCACAGTTGTTTAACAATATTTCCAACTCATATAGGATGTAGCCTTGCAACTCAGCATCGTTGACATAGTAATTTGGAATCCGTACTTGGCTTGAAACAACAGCCAGAATATCGTGACCCATTTCGCTCCAAAACTTATCCCATATTTGTATAGGGTTACCTACTTCACAATGTGTAAGAAGTTGAGCGAAAAGAAACCTAAGCTCTGGTGATGATGCTGATATACATGCTTCTTCAAGGGCTATCTCTCATTCTTTGTCATCACCAAGGAGTCCTAGAGCTTGACATGCAGCTCGATATGTAGGATATATGGTTTGGTTAACTTTTCGAACATCTTCAACCCTTTTACAGTTTTTTTGGTGGCAAAGCAACATTTCACCTGAAGTTGGATGCACATATGTTAGACGATCAATAGAAGATCGACTATTTTTCCTTTTTGACCAGGCCTTCTTTTTCTCGTACCAAACAAACTGTGACGGAAACTGCACATAAGTTAAATGCTGGCCATCTGTGTTTTCGATGTTGTATGTAAACCATTCTGTGAGTGTTGTCAATTTCTTGTCCGGACGATTTACAATTGCTTCCAAATTGTCCCCATCTCTAAAGGTTATATGTTGCATGTTTTCGAGGTGCACTTGAAGTAGTTCGACTGCTGGTTCTCGGCTATGTATGTGAAATTTTAAGATCCTCCAACAGGCTTCTGGAGGGCATATGAAACGGCCGTCAATAAAATTTTGGATTTCATCAACATGTGGCCGTGGACGGGTTGCTGAAGTAGATGCATCACCAACAGATCTGGTTACTTGTGCAAATATTCGGTCTGTTCCCTTGGATATATACTTAAATAGATATTTAATAAGCATACTCCATCCACAGTATTCTACATTGATATGCGCTTCAAAAGCTAGGCACAAAGAACGGTTATATGGTACAACATAGGTGTTGTCTAGCTTCATGTGGTTTTTGATCGCAAAAATGTTTGTTTGCCTTCGCCTATAATGTGCTCGGCCTTTGTCGTCAAAAAAAGTGTTATCATTATATTTCTTTGGGAAATTTTTTTTGCACACGTCACCTTGCATACATGGTGCATTCAAATTGGCGTTCCCACAGGGTCCACGCATCATCATATCGGAAACAATTTTATAGGCTCGTGAATCGTTAACTGGATCAGGCAACTCAGCAGAAATATATTGGTCGACGTCTTCAGCATCTTGTACTCTGCTAGATGAAGATACCCATAGTAGTGTGTGACAATGTGGCAGGCCTCGTTTTTGAAATTCAATAGTGTACAAAACTGCATAGCAAATGATAGTAACGCTAAGAAACCTAGCAATAAAACTATGTACATATACATTGTATGATTGAGGCATGGAATCTAGAAATTGTGGCAAAAGTTTAAATTCAGAATATTTTAAAACATACATACCTCCAGTCACATTTCCAAACGGTTTTCTCTTTTTAAGGAATTTGACAAAAGCTTTAAGCTTTTGTTCAAAAACTCGGCATATCACGTCTGCTCTGTCAGCTGGGGTCAATTGAGGAAAGTCTGCCATGTAACATTGGATCTCAGGCCAGTTTACATTGCATGTGAAAGTAATAAAAAACTGTGGATTGCCAAGCTTACGACAGATAGCTAATGCGTCCAAGTAGTGGCTGTACATGTTTCTTGGCCCACCGGTGAACGAAGAAGGTAAAATAATTCTAGACCCGACATCTGACCCATTATGATCACCTCTTGAGACAGCATCATACAGGCCCGATAAATATTCACCACGAATGTCATCTTGATGGGTCCTAGAGAAATCCATCCTATTTTGTTCTAGACAGCAATAAACACTGACAACATATTGCTGGAAAAGTCGTCCTGTTCAAAAAAGCAAATTGTAGTTGTCATGCCTTGGATGCAGTTGGTAGGTATAAAACGCGTTCATAGAAACTCGCCGCATCCTTTCTTTTGGATCCGCTGATCTTAACATTAGCTTTATATGATAACCCGTTTGCCCATAAATGAAGATGAGTGGAAATTGAAGGGACATGTACGATTGTTGAAGTTTGTTGATCCTTTTTGCTGGTCCATCTCTGTACTCAATAATAATATCATAATCGGATTCGGTTGTTGGCCCACTATCAAAAACTATAGCCCCAACAGCCCGTGATGTAGGCTGCTCATAACCTCTTGCACCATCGCCATTATAAAGCCTCACTTTAAATTCTGGGATATCATTTTGCGCACACTTATCACGTGCTGTTCTAAAAACTTGGACCAATTCATTGTGAGTGTCTAATAATTGTATCAGCCGTCGGACTATCTCCAGATCCAGTGAACTCCCGTCAGAACCTGTAAAGTGGTTCATTCTTGTAGGACCCTTGATACAATATCTAACACAAGTTTATTAAGATTAAAGAAGAGAAATGTAGAGAGAGAGAGAGAGATAGGTATGGTAACTTCTAGAGAGAGAAAGAAAGATGTATTAGATTAGAGAGAGAAAGAAGGAAATACACATAGAAGAAACCCTAGAAGCAACACCCCCAAATGAGAGCATTTGGAGGTATTTATAGGTGAGATAAGAAGATGGGCCGGGCTTGGGCTTTGTAATGAACTAGAGATAACCTAATGCAATATTAGATTAAACCAAGCCCGTTTACCCTTAACTAAACTACAAGACTATTACACTATAGTTACAAGACTCAATGACTAAATAAATTATCGTCACTTCTATTTCTAACAATCTCCCCCTAAGGGGCAATCATTGAGATCTCTCTTTGATTCCATTGATGATCAACACCTCTATTGCTAACAATTCTATTTTGGACTTCATTTTCTGTATCATAGATGTAGAGTTGCAAGAAACAGGGCTTGTCATCACCGGTAGGACAAAGTGAGCCAATCTGATGGTATATTTGACTTGAAACCTTGAACACGTATGGGCCTCTTCCTTGGTTGATTGTGTTGTCAATGTTCGCGCCAAATGAAGTCATCGCAAACATTTGATTGTAAGCACGTATATTGTGCATAAAAGTCGTGTCTGCAAGTAGATGTTTGATATATTCGGGTGGATCTAGCTCAGAGGGCATGCTGACTTTACCATCTCCACAGCACAAATGATATTTGATTTGACGATGACCTTTCAGCCGTTCTCCATGCCAAAAGGCAGCACTGCAATAACGGCATCGTTCACTACAATATCCTAAGTCTTCATACAAAGGTGATTCTTCTGCAGCAACCGTAAAGACAACACGAATTAGAAAGGCAAAAATAATGAATGCAAATAAGACGCAAGCTGTGAAATTTTTTTTTTATTTACCTGCATTCCGATGGTTCCTAGCCTCGTGATTTTTTATAGTAGCAGTTCTCCGGCCTGAAGAATTTTTGTTTCTAACATTTGTTTCTGCAGGTGAAGAATCAAAAATTTGTTAGGCAAAATATATATGGGCAATGTAATATGCAAGGAACGTAGACCAATCATGTTTTGCCTGTGGTGGAATAAGTTCTTCTGTATCTACCTTGGGTCACCTCATTGTCTGATTACTGCATAGTGTCACAACCATCAGTAGCCGAACCACTTTGTGAATCACTAGATGATAAATAGCGTGCAACAGGATAGCTGGTCACATTATGTACTGGGTGGGATTGCTTTTGTTGTTGGTTCAAAGGTACGTTCAAATTGGTATTAGAACCAAGTGCTCCTACAACTAATGAAAATAAAGCACATTATTTAAAACTCACACATGAAGCGAAGACATAAAAGTAAGTGATAAAATTGCTATGCAATGTGCTGGCACAGAAATGGCATTACTCACCCATGTTTATATCATCATGTAGTTGGCAAGTGGAATCATATATAGCGGTGGCTGACTCATTTTCCAAGCTATTTGCTGGCGCATGTTGTTGAAGGGAGTGTGTGGCAAAATTGTGTGGTATCTGTTTATCTTTAGATTGTTGGTCTAAACATCTTTTCTTATTTACGTGGCCTAACTCAGCTGCAACACTTGGTCTTGCTCTTGCTGTCAAAGAAAAAGTTTGGGAAGAGTTAAGCGCAAATTGTATGTGCAACTATACGTGTCTGTGATGGTGGCAATAAGAAACAGCAGAATAATTGTTGCAAGCACTTGTTGTCAAATATAAGCAGGTATTGATTGTATGTGTTAAATAGCTAGAAAATCTGTTTATAAGAAAAGTCATTGGCCTACACTTATGCAGAGGGTGAGATGGGACATCTTGATTTGTGACAACAGTTGGCTCTGGATTGGAGCTTAAACATGGCTGAATAAGAGAGTTAATACCATCGGTTTTGTATTTTGTTGGCCATTTTGCCTTTCCTCTGCCTTTTGTGATTAGATGCATCTATAGCTGTAAAGTAATAACATATGACATAAGTATATTGATAAAGAGGGAATGTAGATTAAAAGAGCAGTTATAAGAAATGTAAAAATGACCTGAGCCGGTTTTCAGAGCAGATCTTTTTAACCGTTGCGGACTGAAATTTGTTTCCAAGGGTAGTGGGGCATGGCTGGTTTGAGCAACTCTCTGAGAGTATAAGTGTGGACCTACGATGGTGGAACACCATTTATTTAAATCTGAGCATTCAGATGGAGCACAGCGAATTGTTTGTGCTACAAAGTCTAATGTCAGCGGGCCTGAATAATATCCACCTAAAATTAGGATCAACAGTTAGTAGGAAAAAAGCATAAGATTCTTAGATACGATAAATAGTCTGAAACAACAAAACTAACCACAATTGGAAACAGGTGCAGCGGGTGGAGCCAAAGAAGGAGCAGCAGAAACAGTAGCCAAAGGTAGTTGGGCTGGATGTTGTGCACACCCATGTAGATTGATAGTGTTATGTTTTAGTTGATTTTGGAGTGGTTGTCTACATTGTTTTTTAGCATCATTTTTTAACGTGTTGCTCATTATTAGAATAGTAAAATTGAAGAGCAATAAGATAGTGCGAAAATGTTAAACAGACAACAATGGGAAAAAGGCTATAATAAGCTATTATGATCAAGAAATACATTGCAAAGTTATGTTTTGAAAAAAAATACAGCAAAAGTCAGAGCATGCAAGAGAAAGTAAAATGAAAGATCAATGAGGTGGTATAAAAACGGCTGAGAGGTGTGCAAGCACGGCAGGCAGAGATATTATCGATATGTGCATCAGAAAGACAATCTGAAGCAACCATCAAATACAACCTCAAGAAATACTGCTATATTTTACAGGCTAAAAAAGAAAAAAAAAAAAAAAAAAAAAAAAAACAAAAAAAAAAAACAAAAGAAAAGAAAAAGGGTTTGTGAAATTGGCATATTAAATACACAAACACATTGTCTAAATAGAAAATACCCTAACATTAAATACACAGGTACTTAACCTGAAGAGCAAATACCCTAATACATATTAAATGAGACCCTCTTAAATTGGCACATTAAATGGGCAACCACATTTAACCTAACACTAAAACACATTTACTATGACAAAGATATAACCCTATAAGCCAACTTACTTAATTAAAACACTGGTAGCACATATCAAACATGAACATCACACGGCTAAACAAAAGCAACAACAATCAAGCCCAAAAAAAAAATCAAACCTTATCGCAAGTGAACTTATCTCAGCTCAGTACTATTTTTTGTTTCCTGGTTTCCTTTTTTTTTTTTTTTTTTTGATAAGAACCTTATCAAGATTAGCAAGTATAAGGTGTGGTAAAGAAGGTATCTACAGTACACCGAGCACAGCTGGCTACAATTTGCACCACATAACGAATAAAAAACCATTTTTTTTACTGTAGCTGCACCAGGTTATGCATAGTGGGTCGGGCAACACAATAGCGGGAGTAGATCTCTGCCACCGGCGGTTGATGAGTCGGACCCCAGAATAAAGCTGTATATGTGAGAGAGGAGGAACAGTGGCGGTATTAGGATGCAACCCGTTTAGGTAAGAATGCTTTTACGGGTCGGTTTGGAAGGCAAAAATGGGCTAAGAAGCCCAATCTTTAGTATATATGTCTAATTTTTTTATTGGTTTCAGATTGGTCACCTAACTTTGGACTACATGGTTGGTGTGGAACTTGAAAGAACATGTTTCGAAGTAGACATAAATAAATGTCTATGCGTTATTCAGTTACTTGGTGATGAAACCATTTTCTTCAAAAGCCATGTTTCTTTGTAGTCTGTAACATGTTTCTGATTTTAAACTACCTATTCTAGATTAGCCTTATAGTTAAAAGGTGATTTATATTTCACACTTTTAAAGCAACACCCTGTAAAAGGATACCATTCAATTCTTTTTGGATTACAATGTTATCTTTGTTCACTTACTTGTTTAGTTCTGCTATCTCTTTGGTATTACTATGGTTGTACCATAACTCGATTTAGCTAGAGTTAACAGTTTTAAGCCCTTCCTCTATTATCAATTCGAACACAATTACTCTGGAACAATAGTTATCTCGCTTTTAACACGATTATGATTTTTAACAGCTATATTATGTTTAATCTATGATTTTCTAGTAGTTAACTTTTTTTCATCTGCTATGCATTAGTTAGAGTAGATATGTCAGTAGCTGAAATTTTGCAAACTCTTTCCGTGTCTCTCTATCTAGAAATAGCTTTATTGTTGCACACTAAAATTCCAGTAGCTGAATTGTCTCAGGTCAGTTTTTTGGTTTCTAGATCAGTTAGCAGATATCTCTATCAGTCATTGGTTAAGCTGTTGTTTAGTTTTTTAGTATTATATGACATGATATGCTTACCTAGGTACTAATGTAGTATTGCTAGTTAGTTGTTATTTGCCCTCCTTCCAAAGTATATGAACTAAATAATGATCTCCTTATGTGTATTTGTTATAGCTATAATGGAAGGTCCCAAGCAACGTAAAAATTGGTCCAATGAAATGATAAAAGTCTTGCTAGAAACATGCATTGAAGAAATGCAAACGACCGGCGTCAGCTTGTATAGGTCGTCTTGGGTTAGGCCGGGTGCTCAAAGACAATTTTGGCATGGAATTCACCCAAAAAGAAATGAAAAATGGATTTGATAATCTAAAAGCAAAATATATTGGATGGATTTACTTGAAGAACAAAACAGGGAACATCTATAACCCGCAAACAAATATGTTTAACCTAACACCCGAACAATGGGAAGACTTTAAGAAGGTATGCGGTACTAAGATATTTAACACTTATGTCATTTTTTTCTTCAAAAGTAACTTATCTAGAAATTCTTTGGAATTTAGGTACAAATTTATAAAAGGGCGACATCTTTGCAATCGAATCCATTACCTTACCAAGAATATGTGAAATTGTGTTTTAAAGTATTTCCCCAAATGGTGATGGTCAATGGACCAATTCAAAAGGGTATGGGGCGTCGGGGTCTGCAACATCGGCATATGGGGCATCGGCTATGAGGGAACGTGTTGGGGCAATTGATATCAATGATGACCCTTCGGTTGACGTGGATATTGGTGATGAAGATGATGGGAACTCGCGTACACAAAGGCCACATGATGAAGTTAGGCCTAAGAAAAAGGCAAAGACTTCTCGTGTTACTTTTGATGACCTGGATGTGGATATGCAGTGTGCTTTGAGACATATGGTGAAAACCAAGGATGGGCCAACATCAAGTGAATGTGCTGAAAAGTTGAAACTAGTTGATTTACCACAGTTGGATCCTTTATTTTTAGCAACATTTAATATTTTTGGTCAATCAATAGATATGAGAGAGGCATGGATGGCTTTGCCATCGGACCCAGACATCTTAAAGGGCTGGATTGAGATGACGGGTAAAACATTCGGAATTTTCAAGTAAGGAGATCGTAAAGGGGTTGTAACGTGGTTTATTTGTTTCCTATTTAGTACCTTATGTGTTCGGTATTTTGAACTTTTTATTTGGTTTATATGTTCGGTATTTAGTACCTTTTATGCGGTTTATGTATTCGGTATTTAGAACGTTTATGTGGTTTAGGTATTCGGTATTTAGAACATTTTATGTGGTTTATGTATTCGGTATTTAGAACATTTATATGGTTTATGTATTCAGTATTTAGAACCTTTTTATGCGGTTTATGTATTCGGTATTTAGAACGTTTATATGGTTTATATATTCGGTATTTTGAACCTTTTATGTGTTTGGTAGTTTAAAACATTATTAAGTTTTGTATGTATAAGATATTTTGAACCATGAGTTTATTATTGTTTTCTTTTATATTTGAACAGGTTTTATTATGGATTATAATCAAAAACTTGTGCTCATTATTGTTATATATACATATATTCGCTACTATTGGTCAAGGAAAGGAAAACGAAAAAGAGATACTACTTCAGCAATGTCCGGTCATCAGTTTACATTAGAGTTATTGCAAGGAAATGATAGACAATGTATTGAGTTGCTACGCATGTCACGTGATTTCTTTGTTCGTCTTTGCACACATTTTAGAGTAAAATGGTGGTTAAAAGATCGCAAGCATGTATCAGTTGAAGAAAAAATGGCTATGTTCTTGTTGATGTTAGGTCACAATCAACGGTATGTGGTCATAAAAAACCGATTTCAACACTCAAAGCAAACAATTCACAAGTTTTTTTCATGAAGTATTGGCTAAAATGATGGAGTTTTCTAAGGAGATTATAATACCAATAAATTTTAATCCTAATCCAAACGTTCCGGGCCATAATAGGAGATTACGACAAATATTTAAGGTAATTAGTAACTATATTAGTGATGTGATATTTTGTTTCACATTAAATTTCGACTACTAATTTCGTTTATGTAGGGAGCTGTCGATGCACTGGATGGAACTTTGATACATGTTTTTGTCCCTAAACATAAGCAACATTTATATAGAGGGAGAGGAAAGGAGGATTGCTATCAAAATGTTTTGGCAATATGCAACTTTAACATGATGTTTACTTTTCTTGTTGCCGGATGGGAATGGGTAGCTCATAATTCCAGAATTTTATCATAAGCAATAAGAAATCCTAATGCACCGTTTCCATTACCCCCTCCGGGTACATACATACATACACATACATAAAATACCTACGTACATAGTTTGCATTTATTTTGAACTATTACTTACATATTAATTATTATATAACATTTACAGACAAATATTATCTATGATGTATGTGTATGGCACCATATCACAATGTGAGATATTGGTTAGGAGATTTTCGGCGAAGGCGTGCATTGAATAGTAAAGAAAAGTTCAACCACTCGTATGCAAAACTTAGAAACATGATTGAACGTGCTTATGGTGTCTTGAAAGCACGTTTTCCAATATTAAAGAAGATGGCACCCTTTCCACTTACGGTACAACGAAATATCACGATTGCATGTTTTGCACTTCATAATTTTATACGCAAAGAGGGTTTAGATGATGAACTCTTTTCAAGATATAAGCAATCAGATGTGCAACTTGAGAATGACAACATATTAGTTGAAGTTGATGATGGAGTTGATGAAGAAGATCAAGTTGTTCAACCACAAGATAATGCATCGGATCGACAATATATGACTAACCACTATGTATTGGTATAATTTGAACCATATGTATTGTCTTTAATACTCCGTCTTTTAAGCGATACATGTATATTTTGAACCATTATGTATTATCTTTAATACTCCGTATTTTAAGCGATTGCTTGTTTTGCACTCAATAGCACAAAAAACTAGTTAAAAAGAAAAAGGAAATGAAAGAAGAAGGAAAAAAAAAGTACTTCAATTGCACAAAAAAAACTAGTGAAAAAAAAGTAGTTCAATAGCACAAAAAATACTAGTGAAAAAGAAAAAAATAAATAAAATGAAAAGAAGTACTTCAATAGCACAGAAAATAAACGGTATTCTTCTTGTAGATGAAGAGCTTCAGATGTACCTCTTTTTCTGCAGACATGGTTTGCAGATTAAGAGGTAATAACTCTGAAAAAATAAACGACGCCTAAATAATATCTAGTTGATGAATAGGTATATGACTAGGCAAGATAATGTTAAATATATTAGTCAAAAGGTGGTGCGGGTATCAGAAGCGAATAGTAAAAGTGAATAGTGAAAATGAATAGTAAACTGAAAATGTGAATTGTTACAGTCTTACCACCTTAACGAAAATTCTGTCCCAGAATTCAGTGTGTGTTATCTGGTGGTGAGGAGTCTAGGAAAAGGTGTGGATATATGTGGTGAATCCTTATCTTCACATTCCTAGGTGAAAATTGTAGCTTAACGATAGAAATTTCATTCTATGTCAACAGTTTAATTTCCTAGTCCGAAGTTTTTACTAGTTGTTTGGGAAATGTAATTGTGAATTTCTTTTGGTGGAATATAGAATGTTTTGATTGATAATTCAAGGTTCTAGTCATAGAATGGTTTATGTATTGTACTGAGCTTTTGGTTGTGGGTTAAGTTGATATGCTAACGAGTCAGTTCTTTGCTACGATCTTATAAAGTTCGGTATACCTTAAGTTTGGCTTTTCTTGTTTATTAAAGTTAATCATACCCTATCGTATCGAAGCTTCAACCAAAATCTTAAATCTTAACATGGAATTTTGAAAGTTAATGCCTTAAATCTGCGTAACTTTTCTAGCGGTAGTGTTCGGCATGCAACCTTTATTTGTATCTGTATGGTTTCCTTAGTCATTTTATTGGTGATCTTTGGACTAGTAAGTTTGGCTATTTGTAATCTTAGTCCAACAGGTCAGTGACTAATACTTTCGTCCATGTAGTTTCCTAAACAAAACAGTCTTGTTGTATGACAACTGTTGTTTAAAACAGGAGTGCGAGGTATTGTTGATGTGAAAGGGTTGTAATGTTGTGATAATTGTTGTTTGTAGGAATGAAGGACGTGTCGTATAGTATCTAAGTTAACTAATGTTTGAAAGAATTGTGATATTGTGAAGGTGACAAGGTGTACATACTAACTTATCTTGTTTTGGTATTTTTCTATCATCCATGAAATCTTATAATAGGTTCAGATAATGAGGTAGTATGTTGATGAACAAAAAGTGTATAGTGTACGCTTATCGTTACTCTTAGGTAGAGATGTCAAGTTTGCTTCAAAATCTTAGGAAAATTTTAAAGGATTATGACGAAATAATATTCTTAGGACCTAAACAGGCCAGTAGAATAAAGAGAAAAATGGATGACTATCCCAAGATTGTAGTTCAGATTATCTCATGTATGAAAACTTTCAAGAGTGAGATCGAGTAGTATAAATAAGGTCTTAAGATTTTTGTTAAGTGGAAGACAATATGAATTCTAGTGATTATCAGGTTCGAGTTCATACGCATGTCATTTCGGATACAAATAAGCCCATTTATTTATAATTCTTAATTAAAATAAAGGAATATAAACTTATGGTTCGGTGATTACAATTTTTTTATTTAAATGAAAAGGCGTCCCAATCCATTCAAATAAGGACATTATAAATCATCCTACTTAAAAATTCCCGACACAACATTCATATTTAGCTTGTGAGTTACAAGGTAGTGTATTACGAGATGATACTGGTGTTCCAAAAGTACGAAATGAATATTCATACTCATCTTCGGAGATGGAGAGTAAGATAATCGGGGGAAATCGACATAGTGTTCAAAGTAGTTGGTGAGCACATGGTTTGAGAATAGGAGAGACGATTGTGCAACTCACAATGTCTGGGAGTAAATTAGACCATTGTGTAATTCACAATGTCTGAGAAATAGGAGAGACGATTGTGCAACTCATAATGTCTGAGGATGTAACAGAGACTACTGTAGGACTTACAGTGTCCGAGGTTATAATAGAGACCACTGTAGGACTTACAATGTCTGAAGATGTAATAAAAACCGCTGTAGGACTTAGGGGCTGTTTACTTGGGACTTAATGGCCCTTTAGGCAAGAGAATTGGTGGGACCAAGTTATATTTTGACGTTTCGTTTTCACATGTTTCCCTTAACTCGTCTGATTGAGAGAGGGATAATTTTCCACTCCTCCCAACTCAGAACCTAATATCTTTTTTTTTTTTTTTTTTCACCCAAAGTCATATTTGCCCTTACTTTTTTCTTTATTTTATCCCAAATCTTTATACATCTCCATACCTACCTCAAAGAGTCAAGATAATATCCACCATCACTTCATCACCGTCTCCACTCCATCCACACCGGTGCTCCCTCCGTCATCACCGCATCTACATAATCATTCCCCATCTTCAGTTCATCCATGCCGTTGTTGCTTTCCCCATTAAAGTCCTAGGTAATTTTTCACAATACCTTATTCTCTTTATATACAAGAACATTGATTCTTATACATGATTTTCTTTTAAATAATATGTCATAACAGTTGATTTTTACTAAAATGAATCTAATTTAAAACCCTCGAATCGAACCCAAACACCCACGTAAAGTAATAGCTCCAAAATTAGACATTTTTACTCAACTGATGAAAACATCTTATGTTGGTTACATTATTCATCATTTTCATTTGAAGTTTGGTCCTAACTTTAGATATTATTTACAGTGAGCTACTTCTTAATACTCAAAAAAAAAAAGGCATTTGAAGTATAGATAGCAAAAATTAGTTGACATGCTTGTTGTGATAAACGCTGATAAATGTTATTTGAATCATGAATTTTATTTTATTTTTAATTTTATTGTTTTGTAAATTATATGATGTTCATCTCATAATATGAGCACAACTCTAGATTTTGTAAGTTTACATAGACGAAGCAGTGTATGCATTTTTATGATTCACCTGATGCTATGCTTTGATCTTACTTAATGTTGACAAGCTTGTTATTTTGTCTTTGTTAGGTTATGGACTTTTTAAAACAAATTTTATTCTTAGTTATTCTACTGTGGTATGTGAGACGAAGAAGAAATGTTGCGAGGATTGAAAGAGTTAAAGATAACACATCGGCATTAAGCTGGCATGCCTACACACAAGAGTTATTATATGGAAACAATACACAATGTCAAGAATTAATGCGTCTTTCTCGGGATGCTTATGTGTTATTATGCAACCATTTCAAACAAAAAAAAATGGTTACGTGATAGTAGGCATATAAGTCTCGAGGAGAAAATGGCAATTTTTTTAACAACTGTTGGACATAATGAACGTTTTAGGATGATCAAGCGAAGATTTCAACACTCGTCAAGAACTATTCATGATTGTTTTCATGAAGTTCTACAAGGAATGATGGAATTTGCAAAAGAAGTCGTACGACCAACACCCGATGATGTAAACATATCTGATAGACAAAGAGCTTTAAGAGATATCTTTCTGGTATGTTTTAGCTTATATGATTTGTAGATTTATAATATTCTCCAGAAGTTAATTATATGTTGTATTTCATTAATGAAGGGAGCTCTAGGTGCACTCGATGGAACTTTAGTTCATGCAGTTGTGCCTATTAATGAGCAAACTGCTTATAGAGGAAGAGGAGGAGGCCGATGTTATCAAAACATTTTAGGAATTTGTGATTTCAATATGATTTTCACTTTTGTTTGGGCGGGATGGGAAGGCATAGCACATGACTCGAGAGTATTAACTGAAGTTGTACATAATCCAACATTTGGCTTTCTGTTTCCCCTGCAAGTATGTATTTTTATATACTAGTAACCATTCATTTATAATTTCTAATCTTTGTGATTGATAATAGTATTTTTCGTATATCAATTACAGATAAGTACTATCTTTGTGATGCTGCATATGCAAACACTCGCGGATTTTTGGCTCTATATCGTAACACGAGGTATTGGTTAGCGGATTTTCGGCGCTGGCGCGCTTTAACTAAAGAAGAAAAGTTTAATCATGCCCATGCACAACTCAGAAATGTCATTGAGCGTGCTTACGGTGTCTTGAAAGCAAGATTTCCAATTATAAAACAAATGGCAAGTTATAAATTTGAGGTGTAAAGAGATGTGGTAATTGCTTGTTTTGCCATACATAATTTTATAAGGAAATATAACATTCAAGATCAGTTGTTTCAAGAATGTGATGAAGACAATATATTCAACAACCAAGAGGAATTCGAGGGACATGTAGAAGAGGAAGTAAATGGAACACAATGGGGGACTCAAAGCACACAATTTATGGCTAATTTGTGTGATGAAATTGCTAATCGGATGTAACAGGTTACTAGTTTGTTGTTTTTTTTTTTTTTTGTTTTTTTTTTAATGTCATTTAGGTTACTAGTGACGTTGATGTGTAGTATTATTAGATCAAACATCAAACAGGTTACTAGTTATTTTTTGAACGTCATTTAAGTTACTAGTGACGTTGATGTGTAGTATTATTAGATCAAACTTCGGTTAACTTTGATGTGTAATATTATTAGATCAAACTTTAGTTATTAATGGTATTAAGATGTAATTTTATAGTTAATTTATTGTTATTACTGATGATGTTAACTCCAGGTACAAATGATAACAATACATGTTAATTTCTTATAAAAGGGTAAAATTGTCAATTCCAGTAAACCAGATTCTCCCTCAGCGTATAAAAAGAAACAATCTTTGTTTATAGAATCTCTTATATAAAGGCCCACATGTATAGAGACACTTTTACCAGCCAGTACTAAATGCTAAAAAAAAGAAACAGCACCTCACAGTGTTTGAGGATGTCATAGAGATCAATGTAGGACTTATAGTGTCTGAAGATGTAATAGAAACCACTGTAGGACTTACAGTGTCTGGGGATGTAATAGAGACCACTGTAGGACTTACATTATCTGGGGATGTGATAGAGACCAGTGTAGGACTTACATTATCTGGGGATGTAATAGAGACCACTATAGGACTTACAGTGTCTGGGGATGTAATAGAGACAACTGTAGGACTTGGATGTAATAGAGACCACTGTAGGACTTACAGTGTTTGAGGATGTAATAGAGACCAATGTAGGACTTATTGTATAAATTACAATGTCTGAGAAATATGAAAGACCATTGTAATCGGTTACAATGTCTTGGAGGGAGTTTCGTAATCCTAAAATGCACGAGTAGATACATGATTGGGAAAATATGATTGTGCCATAATGCCTTGGAATAGGCATGCACATATATGTTTAGCACATCGTTTATATAGAAAAATCGAAAGTATGTCGAGTGTGTATATATCAATATACTAGTATTTTCTTGTAGCATAACATGTGTAAAAGTCACATAATCGTCAGGAGGATGGAAGGCACGGAGAGCGGAAGACTATAAAATATTTTTGTGAAAAAGTGGTTATAGCTTAGGTCTCAATTAGACATGTTTCTCTATAACTATAGCTCTCATGACTACAAATTGTGTCAATAAACTTATGTTGTTCAACAAGTACACACTAAGAGCATGTCGAATGGTTGGACGAAAATCTCTGTTTATTCGACTAACTTAGTACGTAAGATGCATTCTACAAATCTATCCAGCTAAAATGTATACACAAAACATTCAATCCGCATTCAACTTCAGTTAAGTCAAACTCAAATAGTTCACAAGTAACATGACTTAGAGCTGGCATAACAGGTCACACGAACCTGTTAAGACACGAACCTGTTAAGACACGAACCTGTTAAGGTCAAACACGAACACGACCTGTTAGCTTATCGTGTCACTTTTCTCAAACACGAACACGACACGAAAATAAACAGGTTAACCTGTTAAGACCTGTTAAGAACCTGTTAACACTTTTTTTTTTTTTTTTTTTTTTTTTTTTTTTTTTTTTTTTTTTTTGGGTAAAGAGAACCTGTTAACCTGTTAACACTTATCACATCACAAAACAATATCACATCTACAAACTTATTAGCTGCTGCTGCTTAAGACTAAGCTTTTTAGGAAATGGTGTTGCGATTTCCTTATTCTGTAAAGAATATATAATAGAAATTACAAATTACAAATCCAAAACAAAAACATCAAGAACAAATTATCTAAACCCACAACAAAAACACAACAAATCCAGTAACAAATTACAACTGACAACAAAAACATCAAGAACAACAACAAAAACATCAAACTTAACTGACAACAAAAACATCAAGAACAACAACAAAAACATCAAACTATATATTGGACTTATTGTACCACCAACTCAACTTGTAAATACATCATACATACAATAAATATAAAATATCAAAATATCAACCAACAAATAAAAAAACAAAAAGAAAACTGCTGTTTGTACACTTTATTTAACTAATCAAGCTTTTCTTTTTGTTTATTGATGTTTATTTTGTTATTGATGTTGATGTAAACAAAAAGAAAACCACCAATATTCACCTCTCGATCTAAAAATTACAACAACATCAAGAACAAATCAACAAATAAAAATTACAACAACATCAAGAACAAAAGCTTTTCTTCTCGATCTAATATTCACCTCTTCAATATTCACCTTTTCTTCTCGATCTAATACCTTTTCTTCTCGATCTAATGGCGAAATGATGGTGGGGTTCGAAAGAGGAGGTCGCGATGAGTATTTTGGTGGTGGCGAGACACAAGTGGTGGTGGCGGCTAGGGTTTAGTGAGAGGATGGAGTATTATTGGGGAAGAGATGAAAATAAAATGAGGATAAGATGTGAGAGGAGGGTATATTTACTGGGTAGTGGATTTTATATATATTATATAATGTTAACAGGTCATAACAGGTCTTAACAGGTCTGACCTGTTAAGACACGAAACCTGTTAAGGTCAAACACGAAACCTGTTAAGAACAGGTCGTGTCGTGTCGTGTTAACAGGTTTCGTGTCAAAATTGCCAGCCCTAACATGACTCTTTAATCATCTCTAAATTAGTTTAGTCGTTAAAAGTCTTAGAAGACATACAATTACGAGAATACCAGTTTGACTATTTACATCAGAGAAAAAATAGCTCGACTAATTTTATAGACAAACGTGTTAATAATATCACCAACATGATGATGTCATAAAGATTATTTCTCTTAAAAAACAAAAATCCAAAAAAGTATATATGAAAACGGGTCGGGCGACCCGATATTGGTGTTATTCTTTCTTGGACCCCCAACCCCTCACTCTTTGTTTTTCCATATTCCCCCAAATTTGAAGCTCTAAACACTTGTCTTCCCAATTTTTTTAAAAAGGGGCTTTAGGGTTTTATCACAATCATAAATAAACCAATAATGTATGCAGATCGAGTTGAAACTGCACCACGTAGTTCAATTAAAGACCGTCTTGACGGCGGAACCCTAGATACTTCCGGCCGTCGCAGACAACTCACCGGAAAAAGGTCATTTATTTATTTATTTATTTATTTTTTATTTTTTTATAGTTTATGTTCATTTGATTGTTTATTGGAAAATAATTTATGTAGAAGTTGTGTTTATATTGAAAAAAATGTTGTTTTATTGTTAATTTAAATATGGTTTGGGAGTGTTGGTTTCGGGTTATATAGCCGGCTTATGGCTTATTTGGTTTTGGTCTTATGTTTTGTAAGTTCACTTTTTGTGGCTTATTTTGAAACTTTTTGGGTTATGTAAGTTTATTATGTGATAATGAAGTTATATAAGCCGGAAAGTGTCGAAATAAGCTACAAAAAGTGAGCTTATGAAACATAAGCGCAAAACCATATAAGCCGTAAAGCCGGCTATATAAGCAGAAACAAACACCCCCTTATTTGGATTGTAAAGTAAATAGACAACACGGCGGTTAACTTAATGGAATTATATTTTAGCGGGGCTGTTTGGGCTATATAAGTACTCGTAAGCTGCCTAAAACTTAGTGCTTAAGAAAACCGTGTTTGGGTTTCGTATTATGCTAAAAAAAGAGAATAATTTGTTGAAAAAATTCGTATATTAAAGGTTTTAGGTTAAAAGGTGCGATAAACTAATAACTACCAATAAGAAAGTATTAAAGTATTTTAATTTTGATTTAAAAAAGCACTTTGAAATAAGTAGCTCTCTGCTTGCTTATCCAAAGCTGCTTGTTTTACCTTAAAATAAGCAGATAAGTAATAGCAGTTTGGAAACGCGCCCCTAGTAGCTTTGAGAATGGATAAGATGTGATTTGATATGTTACCGTTTGGTGATGTGTTGTTAGGGTGGATGAGTGGAAGGTTAAAACGGTTTGATTGGTGTCACTATTTAGGAAATGAATCGCTAGCAAATCTAAAGAGGGGGTTTTTGGATTGCATATTGTCTGCTTAAGCTTATGAAAAATAAGTACCTTAATATGTGCTTTTAGGTTAGTGCTTTCAGCACAGTATAAGCATATATACACTTCCAGTTTTTACATCTAGGTACTCCCAAATTTGATAAGCTAATAAGCACTTGAGATATTCAATCGCAAACACCCTCTTAGAAGGAAGGACGCTTTTAACAATCTTTAGAAAAGTAGTTTTGGTCATTATTAGAGATGGCGATCTAGAATAAAGGAGCTAATGTTAGTGACCCTATAAGGTTTGAAGTATGTTTGTATTGAGAGTTTTGGAATGTGATGCGTTTGTTGGATCTTTGGCTTTTTAACTGCGTGACATAGTGAATCTTTTTGATGATTATACAAGTTAGTAGTATGTCGTCTATTGTTTTCTTTGAGGAAAGGAGACAGTACACGGAGAATTGGAACAGTGAATTCTTAAGATTGTTGTTTCCACCCCATTTTTTTCTTGAAGCTTCTTTTGTTATTTAAAACCAAATGTTCTATCTACTATCTAAAAGGGTTGGGGAAATTTAAAGTCATTAATATTCACTTCATTATTTGCAATTCTTAGCTGTACTGCTGATATAGTCTGTATGGTGTACTAATGTAAACACAGTTTTTTCCAAGTCAGCTAATTTCGATAATTGAAATTTCCTGACCAGTCAATCTCGTTTACAGTGATGTAACTTTTGTCACTGTGTTTTCTAATAATACCCTGTTAGCTACGTGGAATAGAAAACCTTAACATGTATGCTTATGATGGACTACTTAGACATAATATGCACATGTAGTAGATAAATTATACTAGAAAGCACAATGTACAATGGTCTGGTCAGTCTCAGTATAGAACATTGAATGCTTTACTAAGGAAGTGTGACTTGGACCAACAGAACAACTTTAAGAGAGGCTGGGAATAAGGGTGGACTGATAGCAAAGCATTATATTGATGTCTCTTCAGTTAAGAACCAACCACTAACACTAGCTTATTGAAAGTTAACTGGAGACTAATCAACATATCTAAACTTTATGTTTGTCAATACACTTTGCAAAAAAAAAAAAAAAAAAAAAAAAAAAAAAAAAAAAAAAAGAGGAGAGTTTTCTTGTTTTCTAACCACTCTGGGGTGGCCTAGTGGCAAAAGGCTTGTGACTGATATCACTAAAATGTGTGAGGTTTCAGTTTCAGTTCGTGCTAGGTGCAAACAACCATGAAGTGGCCACAGCAACCTCTGGAAAAGGGAGGGCTTACTTGGTTTGAGTATGTGTGGCGGTGGGTTTAAACCCCGTGGATTAGTCGGTCGGAAACCATGGTTACCCAAAAAACAAAATGGCGGATCTAGCAATTTAGCCAAATAGAACTGTGTCAAAATAATCTATTGTTAAAAGGCACCCTTGTTAAAATTATGATTCTGGTAGTTTACCTAGTTTAAAGTAAGTATAAGTTGAGTACATGAATGAACCACTAATTCTATGCTACCACTCAATGGTCCGTTGCTTAGTTAATTAGGCATCAGGAATTCTTTGACTGCCTAGCTCTGTTTAACCCTTTTAGCATACTTTTGTGTACATCAGTAGAAGTATATCTATAGGAATCAATGGCGTAGCTTAAGATTGACTCATAGAACATAGCGTAAGTATGTGATCTATGCGACATATGTTGATGAACACTCATGTCCATATATTCGTTTGCTTCTTATTTGCATCGTTGTTAGCTTGCCGGAATTCGGACAAAGAACTTTTGGTGCATAATTTTATATGGTTTGAACCAGTGACTTTCTTATTGCAGGCACAGGCAAGACGATGATAAATGGGAGCACGATCTTTACGAACAGCCTGATCCACAAGTATCAAGTATGGTTTTGATTATCATTTATCACACTACATATTACTCTCTTTTGTCTTCAACATAATCCCGTATGGTAGCAATGGCAACATGATGAAAGTGGTCATTTTAGTACAAGTTGAACCATGTCGGGTTGTGCTGACCAAGAAACACTGGTTAACAACTTTTGTCTAAATGAAATTAACATGCTAGCTTTGATTACCAAAAGTCCAAAACAATTTTATGTCTAAATTGTTGAATAAATTGATTTAGGAGGTTGTATCATTGTATGCTTACAAAAGACTTCAGGATCACTTTCAACCTGTTCGTGTTTTCTTGCTTTAGCTATTTATTAATCTTTAAATTGAGTTGTTTGAGATAAAGTACAACCCAAGTCGACCATTCATATGTTCATAGGTCAACATTTCTACCTTTACTGTATGCTAACTTCCCATACACATTAATTATTGGTGTGCATTATGGCTTCCTTAGATCGCAAAGTTGGTGTTCGTGACCTGCGCTTGAAACTCCAGAAGAAAAGTGCAAACGGATCTTTGTCAGGAGGTGTAAGAGATCTGCGTGAAAAACTATCTGGTTATTCGCAGTCAGCCGTAAGTGCTTCAGCAAAGGCAAAACCAGTATCAGAGAGCAGCAGACCTGCTAGGAGAAGTGTTTTAGCTGAAGCCGCTTTAGCAGAGACTAGAAACGTTTCTGGTCCTGCTTCTAAGAGAACAAAGGTATTTCACATTCTAGTTCCCTTTCTATGATGAAATTTAAGGTGTAAATGGGCGGGTTGGAAGGGTCGGGTAACACATTAAATCTGGTAATTTGTGGGTAATGGTCGTAATGGCTTAATTTGTCGCACTTTAAATCCAATTTTACATGTTTTTATGATCAGCACTTGTATCGTAATAATTCAATTATTAATTAACAATGACACCTTGTGACCTTGAGCTACCTGTTTGACGTATCCAAACAGTGTCTTTTTTTTTTTCTTTTCTTGTGACCCTTTAGAAATAGAATATTATCCTATACTACTCATGTACCTCGGTAGTCATAGGCACCTCTAATGAGAATACTCGACTCTATTTATGTTGATACATTGTAGTTTTGTTAAAGGTTTTCCCTTTGTGGCAGTGATAAGCAAAACGAGTTTTTGGAAAAAAGTTTCAGTATTTTATGGAATGATACTCAGTATCTTGATTGTCTTTAGATAGTACTAGACTACTGGTGTAATTACTGCCACTAATATATTTATGAGGTCGTACTAGTGTACTTCTACCAGGTTTTTACTTCCTTGAAACCTACATTTATGTTGAATTATCTTTTTAGCTAGAGGTCACAACATATCAAAACGAGTCCAGGTCAAAATGGGTAATTTTAGTTACATGATGGTTTGGGTTGACCTGAAAGGTTTTTTGCTCAGATTTAGTTCTTATTAGATAAAGAATTAGTGTTTCAAAAAAGCAGAGTTGTGGATCAGTTGGAAAAATCCCTCTCCTTTCGGAGGTCCTCTGGAAGCAGCCTCTCTACCTTCGGGTAGGGGTAAGGCTGTCTACATCTCACCTCCTCCATACCTCGTGGCAGACTGGATTGGGTACCGTTGATTTTTGAAACATGATCTAAAAGACTATAAGCATCAAATACACACTTGGGCAACTTTTGACTGTTTTCTTAACATTTAATTTACCTGTTTGACCAGTTCGAAATAATATGTAATCTCTATTGACCCATTTATAAGTAAATATCTCAAAATTTGCACCTCCACATTTAGCCCTAATCTTTCTTTTGTAAGGGTGTGAATATGGATGATCTATCTGTGCTATCTAGCTCTATTTAAGTTTTATATCGTGCTTTCTTTTATAATGTTGGTTCTTTTTACTTCATCGCATCTTCTTTGCAGGCTGAAACAGTGGACTCCTTTTTAAAGGGACTGGGTCTTGAAAAGTATTGCATTCAATTCCAAGCAGAGGAAGTAAGAATTCTAGGATAATTATTTTACCATGAGTTTTCGAACGGTAGACCAGCTTTTAAGCATCATTTGTGTTGCAGGTTGATATGACTGCTCTTCAACACATTACTGATGACGACCTAAAAGCTATAGGAATTCCAATGGTAAATTGGTTTCATTTTGGCTGTTTGTTTAGAGTACATTTTCTATTAACATTAATGGACCGGAATGGTATTACATGTGTTGGTTACTTGAACAGTATGCCATTCTTTTGTTGCAATAGGAAAGTAAATAAGGTTTGGTTATTCTTGTTTGTATACTGGGATAATCACTAGTTTTTGGTCTCACACCCTACACAGAGATATTACTATTTTATGACTTAGGTTTTATACGATAAAAGCTAGAGATTGCTACATAGATGCTTTAAAATGCCTCCTCATTAGTCCAAAAGCTAATACAAAATGGCGAGGCAGAGAAAAGCTTTTAATCATTTGTCCCTTTTTTTTAGTTTTGTGCATGTGTTTAATATGATTACAAGAACCAAAGGCTTTGCAACAATAAAATGATTCTATAATAAAGATATTTAGGAGGTTTCATGCATTTCATGACATTCTTGGTAGCTGTTGACTCAATTGTACTGTAGTTGAAGTTTTTAGTTTTACGTGTCTGGCCTGTTGTAATTGACCCTGTACAGATAGAGTGTACGTCGACTAGGCAAACCTGACTTAATATACACATGTATCATAGGTATATAGCATCAATACATTACAAAGAATCAAGGCCTGATTCTCAGAATTTTCTTGCTAGATGTTGTAGGATGGTCAATGTACGTTTCACCAAATCTACCTCCTTGAACCTCCACATCTTTCCCTCAAGTTTCTTGATGTCATTGATCTCTCTGGTTAGATATGTACCACTTGTGAAGTTTGCTACTTGCAAATGTGAGTAGGTGCATGTACTACGTGTGAAGTTTGCTGCTTGCAAATGCTTTGAGTTTTTGGTGTTGTCCTATCAACCATATATTCTTTTCATGTTAACTTTTTGAGGGACTTCCTTTGTGTAGGGTCCAAGAAAGAAGATCCTTCTGGCAATGGAATCTAAAGCATGAGCAGCAGTAAACAAGCTGGTGTGTTGCTTGAATTGGTCTGCATGTATGTGTGGCTTCTCGTTGGTTAAGTTTTGTTCTCGGTTGTATTGATGAAGTCGCTAATGAGATGATTATTAGGATTAGAACTGTAATGATATTGAATTTGCGGGGTTACTATATAAAGTTATTTTCTAATTTCACCAACTGGCACTAGGCTTTGTTAAAATATTTGTTCTCTTGTAATGCTTATTAAGTTGGACATGGAGTTTTTGGAAATAGTTGCTAAAAACTTGTTTCATTTTTTAGTTCCATCTATTATATACTGCATCTCCCGTGAGCCTTCATGATGCAAGCTTAAGCTTGGCACCCCAAACTTTGTTTCAAGAGCACGATTTTTTATAGCTTTAAAAGTTCATTTGAAACCATGTTCTATTCAGGTCTACTTAAGCTGAACTTGGGTTCGAATAACTTGATAAGCTCTATTCATCTGCACATTCTTTTTCAAGTTGAATTGTTAAGAACCTAAAGCTTGAATCACTATAGTTCTAAACTTTATTTTTCGTATTCAAATAGATGCACATTAGTATCGACCAAAATTCCTAGATAATGATGGTGAGTTTTCCAAAGTCATGTAAAATGAGAAAATTTCATGCATTTCACTGCTAATCACAAAATCGTACACTCGTAAACAACTTAATATTCAACTAATTGAAATTGCAAAGTTTTAAGGTGAGAATCAAATTTCGTTTTTTAGATTTTAAACTGTTTAGCCATATGCAATATTTTTGTTGAAACCAAAAGAAGTGAGATTATTGAGAGAGTTATCATATTGAATGCTCCAAATGACGTGTATATATGTTTTGTATACTTTTTATACATAACTTAAACAATAGTGTACATTTTACTTTAGAAATACCTTAACATGATATCATCATTAAAAGGTGTTGCAACATGACCAATTTTAACGACTATAATGAGAATACAAAGATATTTGTCGACAAAAACCGTCTTGTATCTCATAGGTCATGCTAGAGCACGATTTAACTGCCTGAACCTATGTTGGTGCCAACTCATGATCGTTGGGTGAGCGAAGAAGACATTGATCTAGAGCAATACAATGAGTATTCGATGGTGTGTAATGAAGAATATGACTGCATAACGTCTGCACAGTTGAACCCATCTAGTCAAGTGACCAATTTCAAGAGTGCCCTAATGAAGTCCATTAGGTCAGATTTGTGTTGAACACATATATGAACGTGCATATTATGACTTTTTATAATACTGGAGTCTATGAAAAAGTTGAGTAATGAAATGAATTATACAGTACTACTTACTGCTCTGACTTATCAAACAATGGATCCACCACAGTTCGTCAGCCCGTTGTTAATCTTAAATGAAATGCATGAAATTATTGAAAAAACGACATAACCCATGAGCTTGGCCAACATGGCAACATATGTGAATTTGGGAGATAGCGTTTTTAGTTAATCATTATGAGTTAATAAAAAATTAAGATTAGAATGATAAACCAACTTATTAGAATAATGATAGTTATCTAAGTTCGCATGCATTATCCGAATGATCAGTTTTCTTGCAAGTAATATCTACTTGACTTCAAAATAATCATTCTGAGTATAACTAATCATCTAACTAAGGATAATCATAATCATTATTTCTAAACACTCAAAACTGAATTGGAATAAATAGTTCAAACGCATATTCTACTGTCAATCTAATGAGCAATGACAATTTCATCAAATTTCTCTAGACCCCAACAAAATCAATACGACACGGCAGTCTGCAAAAAGCTTTTGACCCTAACTAGTCCACAAATTTCTCTAAACAAATCTTATTTTTTTAATTGCTAGCTGTACACGTATAAAATCTTAACAACTGTGACCCTCATAAAGGATATATAAATGGTATGTTTCTGTGTCGTGTTCATGAGGTTTTCCCAACTCGGTTATCTGAAGTAATTAAGTTGTTTCGTGTCATAAACATTTACTCTAGTTATCATTAATGAGTCTAAACAAAGTAAAGTTTTGGTGCAGATATGTTAGTTAATTGATGTCTATAATAGGTAAATAAGAAGATGAATTCAATCACTTGCTGTTTCAAATTACAGTATAAATTCAGAATGCATCAGCTCCAATTTTTTCATGCAAAGCAATCCATCTTTTTCAATGGGGAGAGTTCATCAACAATTGCTATTGCTTTCTACCTTTCTTATTGCTCTCTTGAGTATTACAACAATAATCGAGGGCAAAGAAACACAATCAATCTTTGTCAGTAGGGAGAAGCCAGATGTGTTGACCGGGGAAAATGATGAGAAACTCGGCAAAGAAACACAATCAATCTTTATCAGTAGGGAGAAGCCAAATGTGTTGACCAGGGAAAATGATGAGAAACTCGGCAAAGAAACACAATCAATCTTTATCAGTAGGGAGAAGCCAGATGTGTTGACCGGGGAAAATGATGAGAAACTCGGCAAAGAAACACAATCAATCTTTATCAATAGGGAGAAGCCAGATGTGTTGACCGGGGAAAATGATGAGAAACTCGGCAAAGAAACACAATCAATCTTTATCAATAGGGAGAAGCCAGATGTGTTGACCGGGGAAAATGATGATAAACTAGGCAAAGAAACACAATCAATCTTTATCAATAGGGACAAGCCAGATGTGTTGACCGGGGAAAATGATGAGAAACTCACTCATATCTTACCACTAATCCTTGGATTAAATCCATTTTTCCCTGGATTCGGTGGACTTGGTGGACCTGGGGGGCTCGGGGGGCTAGGGGGACTAGGGGGACTCGGTGGGGTTGGTGGACTTGGTGGAGGATTCCCTGGTAGATGGGGCAGGTATCAAGGTTGGTATGGAGGCGGTCGCGGTGGATATGGAGGCGGTCGTGGTGGATATGGAGGCGGTCGTGGTGGATATGGAGGCGGTCCTGGTGGGTATGGAGGCGGTCCTGGTGGCTATGGAGGCGGTCCTGGTTGGTATGGAGGCGGTCCTGGTTGGTATGGAGGCGGTCGTGGTGGATATGGAGGTGGTCCTGGTGGATATGGAGGCGGCCCAGGTGGCCCTGGTCGATATCGAGGTGGTCCTGGTGGGACTAAGGGTAAGTCCGAGGCGGATGCAAAAGACAAGTCGAAGAAAAATCCACATCCATGATCAGTGTTGGAACTTATAAACAGCTATAAAATAATGTCATTTTCGACAAGTTGAAAAAAATATATATGTATTTATGTTTGTGTTACAAAAGGAATTTGGTCGATTTATGATCTACTGTGGTCTTCTCCCAATCAGGTTGCTTATTATTCATTCGACATTTATGAACATATTTTTTGAAACTATTAATACAATCTATGATGTGCCGGAAGTTCTCGAACAATTATATTTTTTGCTGTTGTGCTCTAGCTAAAATTTCATGTTAGCAACTATGAAAATGTTCACATTTACCAGATATGGGAAAACAGACATTTATTATTCCACCAAAAACATTACTCCATAGACAAATGGTTCATGACTTCTACATGCATAACAGATATACGAAGATAACCAAAATTAGAAAAACGAAAAGAATAATCTCGTTTGGTATGAAAATCTGGAAATCTAGTCCATCTAAGGAGGTACACAAATTGGCACAACACGCAAAGAACAAGAGGGTATGATATACCAACCGAAAGATGTTGTTTGTGGTGTGCTTATCTTTTTGCTGGTTTTTTTCTCCACTCTGTACGAGCCCTGTTCAGTTCAAGACCTTCACCAGATGATCTTAGTATGTGCAAAAACTGGCTCATATCATTTTCCTCTTTCGGGGAAGAAGCAGATCCGTTGCTTCCTTCAAGTTTTGTGACGAGTGATTCTGAACTTGTGAGAGAATCAACTACGTCATCATGTTGGCATTCACGCCTGTAGTCTAAGGTGATAGATTGTAGCTCATGAGTGTCGATGACTTCTTGTGGGATACTCTGTCAGAAAGACAATTTATCAACATCTTTCTTAGTAATTAGTTAATTGATTAATGACACTAGAAAAATGTACACATCTGCATATAAACGGAACACGAAAAATGAACCTTACTAACCCCAAGACGCATCAACTGTAAAAAGGAAGCTTACGAATGAAAAATGAAATATTGAGATTAGTAACTAACCTCGAGAACCCATCCAATGTAGGTAACATTGTTAACATGCTTGTTCATATCCAAATCGGCTCTTCTTGGCTGCATAATTTGAAGATTTTATTAAGTGCTAATACTTGTAACAATCGAATTAGAGCTTATATTTGGAGAAAACTATGGTCTTACCACAAGTCCTAGCCTGGAATATTCAGCGGGATCATCCAGTTTTGCTATTTTCTTCAGGCTGTTGTTGTTCTCTTCTGGAAATGCTAATCTGAAAGCCACAACACAATAAGTAAAACAGGGCAGAGGTTTTTGTGATAATACAGGTAAATAAACTAGTTACAGAGATAAGATGTAGCGAACAAAGTACATATAATGATGATTTATAGAGAATAAATTGTGTTCTTGTCCATTATGAATTAAATTAAAGGCTATTTCAATACTGATTTTGTTTCGCCACAAATTGTAAAAAAATGTATAGAAGGTGCTGCATGATTTTACAGTGAGCTAAAGAATGGTTGGGTTATGGTTTTCCTTCTTGAAATTCATCCCTTGGTGTACAATCTTTGTATTTTGGGCCTTACTAGGTTTCAATGCAAATGTTTGTTTTTTTGTTTGTTTGTTTGCTTGCTTGTTTGTTTGTTGTTGTTGTTGTTTTTTTTTTTTTTTTTTTTTTTTTTTTTTTTAAATAAATTGAGGGCGATTTTATATGACGAGTTCAGTAAAAGCAATAATATCACAAAGAATGGAATATTTAGCAAGCAAAAGACTACCTCAGTGTCTTGGGGCAATGTATCAAAACTTCATCTCTGACTGCATCATTGACTTTCTGGAGTCTTCTAGTATCCGAGTTCATCATCACCCACTTGCTGCATTCATATTAGAAATGGTCAATTGGGATATCTAGCCTTCTAGTTTATACTGATCACTTTGCAGTAAAAAATAAACAGACGAACTGGGTCCTAAGATCTCAATCAATATCGGTTGCAAAGAGATGTGTGGCTAAACTACAAGAACCATACTACTGACTACGCAAAGCCTCACGCATAACCAGTATCAATCATGAACACAAACTACATAACGACCCCTCTTTATATTTCATAAGCAGCTCACTTGTCGAAACTACCCACAGTCTGAATAAGTCTAAATGGAACAGGAATATTTGATGAAACAACCATGACAAAAATGTTCAAACCTGTCGCTACAAAGATAACACATAGAGAAGAGGAAAAGAACAAAAATTAAAATGCACCTTGTAGCTCTTCCGATGACCTCGCCATTGGAATGGTCTTTGATAATCCAATCACGTCTAGTCCCAATCCTTCCTTCACCTTGACACCAGGTCTCAATTTCAAGTACCTCACTCCTACACACATAACACCATTTAGAATATAAAATTATACAAAAAAAGAAATAAACTATGCAAAACATATGTTCAGGGGGTGTACGTGATTGCTTATAAATAATGATATCTAAATACTGCATTTTGATACAACAGATAATCAGTTTGACTGTTTGGATTGAGGGAAGGTAAACTGAGAATGATAGACTGATTATTGCATTTTGTCATAACTCATTATGTGATTCTGATTATTTCAGAAAAAAAAAAACATAAGCAAACACCCCTTATTTTCTGGTCGAAACAATTAAAAATTTACCAAGCAGGGTATCTGTAAATTTCAATGTGCATTCGGGAAGTCACCCATATCAAATGCATTTTCCGCATAGTAATTGTAGTAGCAAATCCATCTGTTGAAAATCCAACACTCTGAGCATGATTACCTCCAACCTCCTGCAATACACATTTACACACGTATGAATATATGATGGATACTAACACACACCAATTACCTACTGATCTTCATAATTCATGCATGCATTGTCCAGTTCACCAGCTATTAGGGGTGCTCACTGTTTGGACGTAACCGAAGTGTCCAATTGCAAAATGTGGTTCGACGGGATGGTTCAAAATTTTCGGTTTATGTTTCAATTTGGACCAAAACTGAATTACTGGATTATGGGTTGGTTCTTGGTTCCTATAGTAAGAAACGAATGGTCCAAAAAAAACCGAATAACAATTCACTTTTGATTTATTATTATACATAGGTATAGACATATACTCCGTATATCCTTAATCTCTTATATAGAATTAGCAAAAGGTATTACCTTTCTTATGTACTTATCAAATTCACAACACCAAGGTTCAAAAATTCCCTTTTAACCTTACGCATTACAACCCGTCCATTGAGTAATACATTCAAGAAACAATGAAAAACCCAATTCCAAAAACCGATCCAACCAAATTGTTATTTGGTTCTCATCGTTTCTGATAACAACATACACTTCCATTTCATTACCAATCATAGCAACCCGGCATTGCTATTATTCGTAAAAAGAAATACTCCGTAGTAAACTACATTGCTATGATTAATACCAAACACACTATCCGAAGCACATTTTAAAATATAGGGCTATTTTTGTAATATGCCCCTCTCCCCCAACCCCTAACGAAAAAATTTGTAGTGTAGTTTCTAAAAATTATCAAAGTTTGCCCATCGACCATAACTTTCTTGCTCCATCCCTGAATGGAAGTACATTACTAACAATTCTAAGAATCTATTCAAAACAAAAAAAATAAAAACATAAAGTATAAAAAATATAAAATATAATCCAACCTGTAACAAATTAGCAATAGTTTCAACAGTAGCAGTTTTATTAATCCCAACTTCATAACACCTGACAATAAATCTCTCTTTATAAGACAACCCATCTTCAGTTAAACTCCCCAACCTCAACTCATCCGCTAAACTCTTCTTGTTCTCTTTTTCCAAACCAACAGCAGTCATCTCGTCAGTCTTCATCACCATCACCGGAGAAACTCTTCGACATCGGTTACCTGATCGGAATTGGGTTGTTGTGATGGAACTAAGAAGAGGGTTGTTGTTGTTGGTTTTTAACGTTGTTGTTTTGTTGTAAGGTGTTGTGGTGGCTGTTGGAGCGGTGGTGGAGAACATTGTTGTTTGTTTTTTTATTAATGGGTTTAAGGGGCGGAGTGATATTTAGTTTTAAGGTGTTTCGATGGGAACGAGGAGAGTGTTTTGTGAGAAGACAAGTCTGACTACTTTACAAGTGTTTGCTCTGGAAACTGGATCTAGTATAATAATAATATTATTTTATTATTTTCTTTAAATTTAAAAAAGAGAATAAAGTTTACAAGTGTAAATTTACACATGAGGGGTTGATATTAATCTATTACGGAGTATATTTTATGGGCATATATATCTATACTATCGTCAAAGTGAAAAACTTAATTTTGATCAAACTTAAAAATTCAGTCATTTATTTAACAAAAATTACATTATTTAAAAAAAAAACTTAAAAATTCAGTCATCTATCTAAGGAAACTTACATTATTTTCGGAAAGCATATGTAAAGCAGGAAACTATTAACACACTATTAATACACATCGAAAACCGGGTTGACCCGGGTCGTTTCAAACCGGGTGGGTTGACCAGTTTAATTTGACCTTTTTTTCGATCGGAATAGTTTTAACCAGTTGAACCGTCCGGATTGAAACAGGGTTTAAAACATTCCCAAATTCCTCAAACTTTTATTATTTTGAGTTTATAACACACAAACTTTTTTTATCAATGAAACTATCTGTCGCTATATCTCTCGTTGCTATGCACGAGTACTCGTCTAGTATTATAGAATTACTCGTATATAATTACATCCATGTCCATTCAAATTTCAATATTACATCAATACCTGTCAAAATCTTAAGATATATAAGTATTCGAAAAGTTAATTTAATCAAAAATAAATAAAATTAAATAATTCTAGCATTCAACACTCTACAGAAATATTAAATAACATCTTATATTATCATTTTACCGACCCCAAAACTCATACACATTGAAGCTCTATAAGTATCTAACATCAATGAGGTACCAATTTTTGTGGCATAGCACTCAATCCATCCTCCGTGAATGCCATGATTGGGACATCATGAAGTTTAACTCAAACCAGTACACTCTTCAAGTCTTCCTTAGACATGTTCATCTAAGGAGACCACTTACGAAGAATCAATGGCACATTATGTATCATCCATGGATCATTCTTAAGCATTGATTTCATACAAGTATTAGAACTAAATTTGAAGAATCGAGTTCATCATAGAGCGAGCAAGACCAAATCTACTCCACACATTCTTAGCATAGTTTTCAACCATTAGATACACAACTTTTTTTACCCAGAAAGAACCCATAAGCAGAGTTCTCGAAACGCTCCTTAACCAATAGGACTAATTCTCTAGAAATTGTAACATCAAACCCATTACCAACCAGGGTGATTAAAGTACGAAAATTAGAAGCTTTTTTGCTCGGATCACATTAAGATGATCAACATATGAACCTTTATCACCCGCAATATCTACTTCAGCAGACTTATTAGAGGAACCAAACGAGTTGGACAAGCTTAGAAACGGCTCCATATTAGTAGCTTGACTATCGACATTCACAGGTTTTAAAGGTACCTCATCATCTCCCATTAACACAAGCTTACCCTCTAGCATTTTACATTCCATATCATGGATTTTTGCAGCAATAGAACATGTGTCCTCCTTATTAACACTAACATAATGGTCATTACTAACCTTAGCACTTGTGACATCCTCATGAATAACACTTGATGATATCAAATAAGTACATTATATTGTCATTATTTGTCCTATTTAATTGACTTGTTTTATTATATTTTATATGAGAATTGATACTTAATTGTTTACTTTAGTAATTCTCAGGTAAAAACAAGCAATCGTTAAAACTTGGCGATTTTGGACGAAATATGGAGAAAAATGATCAAGATGGAAAAAGTCTACTGAACTCAAGGAGATACGCCGTATCATTCTAGACAGATACGCCGCATCATCATACTTAGATGAATTCGAATACCATTGCCTGACTTTGAAGCATGCGCCGCATCTGATTATATCATGTGCCGCATATGAAACCTTGGTCAACGAAGAAGAACCAACTTGTTCTACTCCAGATACGCCGCATCTCATTATCAACATGCGTCGTATTACTATCAAGACTTCACCATAGACAATCTAAGACGCTGAAGGACATGCGCCACATAAGATTCAAGATACACCACATCTGAAGATGGTGTACGAATATTCAAGAATATATTAATCTTGGACCCCACACGAAGTTAAGTACATGCGCTGCATCTACTTAATAGATGCGCCGCATCTAACCCTCAGACATAAACTATAAATACCCCAAGGCATAGACAAATTTTGTGTGCAACAAAACCCTAAGGAGACGAATTCAGACGAAAAGGCAACACAAGACACACCTCCAACGAAGATCTTAGAGCAGAAAGAAGGCCCTGCATGTATTTAATTCATTAAGTAGTTTTGTTTTATTGTATTAGTAAACTATAATCCATCAGGATTGATGGGCTTGTGGCCACCATACTGCTCCCTTTAAAATTGCTTTCCCATCAATTATAAGTTTATATGATGTTTTTTGGTGATTTGTATATGTGCTTTGATAACCTCTGTGGCTAGTTATGTTTTGCTTGGGCTGCCATACCCCCTCCACGGTTACTTATCTAGCGTCTAGAAAGTAAGATAGGCATAAGTAATTATTAAGAGTTTACTCGCCTATATTTAAGATCCAACGAGAGAGAATAGATTACGATACTAATCATATAAAACTAGCAATAAAACAAGTGATAAACTACTTAACAACAGGGTAGGCCTTCTATCTGTTTCTATTATCTATCTGTGTACTTGTTCGCCATTTACTGATTTGTTCTCATTAGTCTTATTAGTTTAATTAATCAACCAAAATCGTGCTAGTCTCTCAGACTAAAACCCCCTTGCGTTAGATTAGATTGTAAAGCTAACTTAGTATATTTAAAATGCTGATTAGATTAATTAGATATTACGTTCCACTCTTAGTGATCGACAGTCTACTTACTACTATATACATATCGATTGGGCACACTGCTCGTTAGTGCGTGTTATAGGATAAGTCGGCTAAATATAAATGTAAAACGTGAAAAGGCAAAATCACCCTATACTACACGTGACATAACATGCGCATCAAGTTTTTGGCGTCATTGCCGTGGAGTGAATTGTTAATATATCAACTTTTTAATTTTTAGATTTTAATTGCTAACTTTGTTGTGTATTAGTTTAATTGCATTCATTGTGTATTTTTGCATATTTGTTGTTTACTTGTTTGTTTATTTTCTGTAATTTTTGTTTTTTCTTTGTTTTCTGCATATTCTGTCTGCCGTGCCTTGCTGATACAAATGATACGGCGCATATATTTTATAGATGCGGCGTATGACGTTTTAATTTTTATACAACACATATAATTTAATAAATCGAGTACGACGCATCTATCCCCTAGATACGGCGTATTATGTTTTTAATCAGAAACTTTTTCAAGAACTTTAAATAGACATACAGCGCATTTGTTTTTCAGATACGACGCATTTATTTATTTATTAAAAACAGTTTTCGAATTTATTAAATTAACGAGAAGCGGCGCATCGATTTTTGTCGATACGGCACATCTATATTAAAATAAAAAATCTTGTATTCTGAAACGTAACATAGATACGGCGTATTAGCTTTGCTTATACGACGCATCTAATTTTTGTAAATATAAGCAATGTTTGTTAACTTAAAGATACGACACATTTAATTTATCTGTGCGGCTTATCGATTTTCTGAATAAAAGTCTGATTTAATTTTTAACGAAATAAGTTACGGCGCATCCTACTTTTAGGATACGGCGCATCATGTGCATATATCAGGGACTTTTATTTTTTGTATTCCATTTTCATTGTCAGTTTTATAATATTCTATTTTATAAAACCTATCATATTGATGCTTTTGTGATGATTTCAGGACGTGCATGACCAGAAGTTCGACTAAGAAATTAACTGAACCTTTTGAAGATCCTGAACGAGCTTTTCATTCGCTTAAAAGGCTTTTCAACACAAAAAGCTTTAATCTTTCAATTTCGTTAGAACTTGATTACTTTTCTGAACAGGAGGAAGCTAGTGATGAAGAAGAAATACCAGAAACAATGACGGACCCTACCATGGAAGAGTACATGAACAAAACTCGAGCGGACAATGCTTCGGGAATTGAGAGGCCGAAATTTGACAAGGATACAAAGTTCGAGCTTAAGGATCAATTTCTCAAGGAACTAAGAGAAAATGCTTTCAGTGGATCTGAAAATGAAGATGCTAATGAACACGTGGAGAAGATCCTTGAAATTACTGATCTATTTACTACGGAGAAATTGACGATTGATCAACTTATGCTTCGTGTTTTCCTTATTTCCCTCACATGAGCTGCTAACAGGTGGCTAAAGAACGAACCAACTGGTTCAATAAAAGAATGTGGATATTTGAAGGCTAAGTTTCTCAAAAGATACTGCCCACCTGCTAAAACCGCCAAGAAGATGGAGGCAATCAACAACTTTAAGCAAGAGCCCGATGAGACTCTTTATCAGGCTTGGGAACATTTCAAAGACTTATTATTGAAATGTCCTCAACATTACCTAACAGCTATACAGGAGATAATATTATTTTATCAGGGATTGGACGTGCCTACCAGGCAGATCTTGGACTCTAAGGGAGCTGTACCTCAGATGAGTGCAGTAAATGCTAGGAAAAGCCATCCAAGAGGCTGCTGATCATTCTCAGAAATGGCACGATGGAACCTTTACTAGATCCAAGAGCAGTACTAATTTTGATGGATTCGCTGCTATTCAAGCTCAATTGGATAAACTTAGTAGAGAGATGAAGAAAAGAGATGAAAGAGTTTATGCTACCCAATTTGGTTGTGAAATGTGCCAAGGACCTCACTACACCAAAGATGCCCTTCTAAGAAGGAAGGAAGAGGCATACTACACACAATTTTGTCAACCATTCCAACCTTCAGGAAGATTTAGGGAAGCTGCTCCAGGTTACTATCAAAGGAACAATGCTAACCCTTCATATCAAGAAAGGAGGCAGACTCTAGATGATACCTTAAAGCAGATTATGGCTGATGCTGCCAAAAGACATGAAGAAAACATTGCTATGATCAAGGAAATCTGCACTTCAACATATACTATTACAAGAAATCAAGGAGTTTCGATCAAAGCATTTGAACAACAAATTGGTCAAATGAGTAAGGTGCTTCAAGAGAGGGGAATTGGAGGTCTACCTGGCTCAACTGAAACAAATCCAAGAGATTGATGAGGCGAAAAATGAACCGTTTTTAGAGGGTCATTTAAGCCCGGAATTGAATTTATTTGATCAAATATTGCCCTAAATCGTTCCTTTTGTGATTTTAGGTACTTTGGGAGTGAATTTTGGAAAAGGAAGCATTTTGGACGTTTTTGGAGCATAAAAGTGAAGAAAATGGCAAAGTCTTAATTTTTCTTGATGGGAACAGTACCTGACGGCGTCAAGAAGAATTTTATGATGGCGTTAGGAGCAAAATGGATGACGGCCCAGAGAAAACGTGACGGCGTCAGAAGTAGGGCGTCAAGAGTAAATTTGGTGACGGCTTGGAAAAAGATTACACATGACGGCGTCAGATATAGATCTAGGCAGTCCGAGAACTTTATTGGCGGCGAGATGACGGCGTCAGATTTTTCCTCTTGACGCCGTCACCTCACAAAATCTATATATACTTGTCTATTTTTCATTCATTAAGGAGGAACTTGTGTGGAGAATTCTAGGGTCGAACTTTATAAACCCTAGGTCGTTTGTAACAGTATTTTCAAGGGTTTTCACCCCTTGAAACCCTTCATGTTCAATTGAGATAAGTTTTCTTCCAATTCATTCAATATGTCTATGTGTTGTTTGAATATATCTTACACTTGTCTTGATTTTAACATGCTAGGATAGATCTATTGTGTGTTTGCTTAGATGTAATGAAACCTAGATGTTAATTATAGGTTGATTACTTGTTTATAGTTGTAATGGATGAATGATTTCAATGTTAGGCTTAAGAAAACTGGCAGATCTCCATTGTGTAACTTGCTTGAACGTCTTAAGAAACATGAACCGATGTGTACTAGGTTTTTATGGTTGTATTTAATGCATGAGCGAATTCTAGTGATCCCATGTTAGGAGCTTCTTAGCCGGCTCGACATAGGAGTGAAGTAGGAGCTTATAGGATTGGGGAAGTAAGTACGCCACCCCATGAATGGTATTAAGGAATACAATCCGTCATCCACGCAACTGTAATAAGTAATTATCCTGTAAAAGATATCTAGAGAGTAGTGAAATCTATGTGAACACAATTCTCCCATATATTGTTCACACCACTAGTTAGATTGGTTTATTTTCATTTTTGTTATTTTATTTTGATTGCATCCGTAGTTATTGGGTTAGTTGACTAGCAACTAATTCCGACCATTCCTCTAAAAACCGAGATTTTACTTGCTTTCATAAAATATAAAAACATAAAAAGAATCATCCCTCACCTCTAGACCTAGTTTTTAGGTTTTCTAATCCTAGCGACACTATTCCTGAGTTGAACGATCAATCCCCCGGTACTTATCACTATACTATACTACAACGATCAGGTACACTGCCTGGTGGGGGTTGTAAGCTTCTCGAGATCCCTCGAGAGGTAAAGCCTGGTGCAATTCCCACGCATCAAGTTTTTGGTGCCGCAGCCCGGGGAATAGTTTTTGTCTAGGTTAGGATTTCTTTTTATTAGGTCTACTTGCTAGATTCCTTTCTAGTAAGATTTTTATTTTTATTTTTAGGTTCTCTTTAGTCTATCTTATTTCTTCGTGTTTTTGTTCGTAATTCTTTACCATCCGACATCATGGAAGGTGGTAACATCTTTGAACCCATCAACCCACCACAACAAGACCACCCACAAAACCCACCACTAACTAACCAACCTCTTAGGCCCCAAACCCTAGGAGAATACTCCCGACCTAGCCAGCAAGGCTATCGAAACACCATTGAGCTCACCCAAGGAGCCAATGTGTCTCCCTTGCGATCTGACACCATCCGGTTGGTGCAAAGCTGATGTGCATTCCATGGACTTCGTTCTGAAGATCCAAATCAACATCTCAAGGACTTCGTTAAAATCGTAGATTCTATAGACCTTGATGTTACAACTAGAGAGTCGACCCGATTACGCCTATTCCAATTCTCTCTACGTGATCAAGCTAGTCAATGGCTTGAACGTTTACCCGCGGGATCCATCACCTCATGGGATGATCTCACCACTCGTTTCCTTGCTCAATTTTTCCCACCGTGGAGAACTACCAAGCTTAGAAATGATATCTTGATGTTCCAACAACATCAAGGTGAAAGTCTATGTGAAGCATGGACTCATTTCAAGGACTTACTCCAAAAAGTTCCTCATCATGGCATAGATCTTTGGCTCCAAGTCCAAATCTTCTATGACCATATCGATCTCTCCACAAGGCGAACCATTGACCAATCGGCCGGTGACAAGCTACGTGATCTAAGTGCGGAAGAATCATGGGAACTCATAGAAGATCTTGCTCTCTATGACAACGAAAGTTGGAATGATCCCCGTGATTTGAACAAAACGGTCAAGGCAATATCTTTGCCTTTGAACAATTCTAGCACTCCCAACCGTAGGATCATAGAACTTGAGGACCAAGTCAAGTTTCTCATGAAATCTTACGAAGCTCCTAAGCCTTCAAGCCAAGTGAACAAAATCACTTCTTCATGCGAATTATGTAGTGGTCCCCATGACACTCGTGATTGCGTGGAACTCCCCGGAACAGCTTTTGCGGACTACGCATCCTCGCGTATCGACGAAACGGGAGATAAGTGGTACACTTTCAAACCCGAGCCAAACCCTTATGGTGATTCCCACAACCCTTCTTGGAAAAATCACCCAAACCTTAGGTGGAAACAAAACAAAAACAATTCTTCCAATCCGCCTAATCGTTACCAACCAAACGGTCCACCATCCAACCGTACTTTCAACAACAATCCTTCTAACAACTATGGTAGTACCAACAATCTTGAAGGATTGATGTCCAAGTTTATGGCATCTCAAGAAGCTCGCATAGTTAAGTTTGAAACCGAATTCAACCAACAACAAATGGAGATGACCAATAAGATTGACAACTTGTTGAAAGCCCTCAACAACCAAGCGTTAACTACACCTAGGAAGGACACTAGGGACGCAAATAGCGGAATCCAAGCTAAGGACGCCTCGCCATCCAAACACGTCCACTTTTTCAATGTTGTCACCATTAAACCAATTGATAAGGAGATAGAAGAAAGTGACATGGATGAAGTTGGACTAGACACCGAGACTAAGGATGAAATTAAGGAAGTTGAGGTTAATAAGGAAGAAAAGTTAGAGGAAGTAGAGACTGTAGAAGAGTACTTTGATAAGTTGCTCACCAAGGAAGAACGAGAATATCACAAGGATTTATTCGATGATCCCGAGACACCATATATCCTTGGTTCACCCATTATTAAAATGGGAGACCCCTCTAACATCAACATACCATGCAACATTGGGCATATGCATGTATGGAAAGCTTATATCGATCCTAGGTCTCCTATAAACATCATGACTAGGATTTATTATAATTGGGTAATGAAGAAACAACTTGGTTATAGGATGATGCCCAACAAGAATTTGATAAGTAATTTTGTAGGTAGAGTGAAAGGATTGCATGTGATTGTCGGAAATTTCACTTACGAGATCGATTTTATGATAATCCGGTGATTGATGCTTGCCTAAGTCAAGTAGTGTTCGGAAAACCATTTGTTGAGGCCACTAAGATGAGTTATGATCCGACTCTAGGGATAGTTAGGTTCAAGGAAGAGAATGATGAGATTGCCTACCAAATGCCCTATAAGATTGAACAATACCGCCTCCTATCGAACATAGAAAAGGGACACAAACAAGCGGCTTACTATAGGAATGATGAGGATAGACGTAAAGGAGTAGAGTATGTGATGAATAGGATGCTTGGTGTCTACAAAGAATGCTTGCAAATAGGTCCGGAATACAAAAATGGTATAGGAGATGACCTAGAGAGTGAAACCAACGATGAGGTCACGTAGTAACCCATGACCTTGAGTCTAGCTACAACACTCATAAATAAAGAAAAGAGCTTCTTGGGAGGCAACCCAAGTTTTGTGTGATTTTTATTTGTTTGATTGTTATTTGTTTCCGTATACATGCTTTATTTTTATCGTTGGTAGATCATGTTTCAAACTAAAATGGTGAAAATACTTTATTTTGTTGTTTGGCTTAGTCTTAACTTCATCCAAAGGTATTTCGCAAAAGATAAGTGTAAGGGGAAACCCCAAATATGTTTTTAAGAAACAAAACTCCATCATGATTCTCCACAATATTAAATGAACATGTATATTAGTATTTGTTAGAGTCAAATGCTTGTATCGAGTCATAATGATGTTTTGCAGGATTTTCCAGGAAGTAGGACAAAGTTTTTCCAGAAAATTTCCGGAAACTTAACATAAGAATTTCGGCAGGTCACTTCTGACGGCGTCAGGAAGAAATTCCTGACGGCGTCAAGTGTAAAAATCTGGAAATTTTACCAGTTTTGTTTTTCTAACGGAATCTTAAAGTTTTTGTTGATTCTTTAGTTTTATAATCTCCAGAAAATCTGCAAACATCATTCCACAAGCATTATATCTTACATTGCTTTCTAGGATTTGTTAGCATATATAGATTGCATCCAATTTTACGCGAGGTTGCCTTGTTTGTTTTCTCAGGTTTAACAGGTTATGTTTGACAAGAAGATGATTTATGTTCTGGAAGGGAAGCTTTGATTGTTCATTTTCTTGGAGGAAGATCTAACCTTATTACCTTATTATCCATACCGAGCGAATCAGGGGAGTATTTGATTTCATTCTTTTACCTGTTTTACTTTTACAATCTTTAATTGAACATTGGGGACAATGTTCATCCTAAGTGTAAAGGGAGGGTAAAATGATGATACCTTATAGTATACACTTTCGCTTGAGTTTGTTTGTTTGATGGTAGATGTGTAATAAAACTATGAGAAATACTTGTTAGTGTAATTTTAGGGCCAAAATTAAATTTTTTTTACAACATTTAGGAGTGAAACTTTAGCCATAGCAAGCGTCTCATGGATAGGAGTTGTATGACTAGCACAAAACCGTACTATTCAAAAAAATTTTCCACCCAAATATGTGAGGTTCACCTTTAGATTTGATAGGAAAAGCATTCATTATTGGTGCTTATGAGTGTACCGGTAGCATTTAGATTCTAGAACTTGCGTTAGTAATGCATCCCGAAACCGCTAGTGAGACTACATTCGTGTAGTAGGATTTACTACATGATAAGAGGCATTAGGATCACCCTTGTGTTAAACCCGTATCATAATTACTTGACCATTTAAGTCATATTACTTGGCTAGTTAAGTCAATTAATTTTTCCACACCTTAGTGTTGTACTCATTTTTAGTACACGAAACCCCTAGTACACCCCTCCGAGCCTATCTTTTCGTTTCTAACTTTAAGCATCTTACTTAAAGGAAGAATTTGTTACACCCCACTTAAATGTACACCCAAATCGCCTTAGCCTTCCGTGTATGCACTCATCTTTAGCGCATTATTGTTATTTGTTTAAACCCTTAGTTAATTATCTAATTGATTACATGGTTGCTAAGTCAAGTCATATCCTTGTACATATTGTTTTGGGACGATTGGGACTCATGGGTAAAGTACTTATGTTATGGAGTAATGGGGAAGAACATCATATATTACCCCCAATATGTGCGTTAATCTTAAAAGTACTTCAAGTGTTTTGATTATCTTAATTCGAGTCATTAGATTAGTTTATTGTAAAGTATGTAAAAATTCAAGTGTAAGGGGAATGTTCATTCCCTCTGATGTATTATTTTGGATGGTAGGGTAATAGTGTATGCAAAAAAAAAAAAAAAAAAAATCGAATATATATATATATATATATATATATATATATATATATATATATATATATATATATATATATATATATATATATATATATATATATATAGAAGAAAAGAGAAAAAACATACGGACTACCATCCCGTTTCTTTCTATGTTTATTTTATGTTTTTGTTATTTTTCATTTATTAGCTTGAGTCGAGTCTAGTCTTGGCTTAACAACGCCATATTGTACATGTAATTAACCAAGATGATTAACTCGTCACCAGTAAAGATTGCCTATATCCAACAAAACCGTGTATTCCATATCCCTACACCTAACATTACAACCCTTTTAAAAAGATCTCTTTGATAGTTTATCCTAGGTGGTTACGCCATGTGGTGGAGGTTTGATATTTTCCCAAGCCTATGGTAATCTATTTTGCTATGACAGGTAGTGAAAGATGTTTTTCATTTTCATATTGTGATATATACTTTATTACACCCGAGAGATGTGAGTATCTAAACACTATTTGTGAGGTGCTAATGTATGACCTCCGTGCTTGTCTTTGGTCTTTAGTGAAACGATTATTTGTTGCAATTACTTTTATATTAGTGTTAAATGACCCCTAACTTGTATTTTGACTAGAATAAAAGCGCATTTGTTTGAGGACAAGCAAATCTCAAGTGTAAGGGATATGATGAGGTGAAAAATAAACCGTTTTTAGGGGGTCATTTAAGCCCGGAATTGAATTTATTTGATCAAATATTGCCCTAAATCGTTCCTTTTGTGATTTTAGGTACTTTGGGAGTGAATTCTGGAAAAGGAAGTATTTTGGACGTTTTTGGAGCATACGAAACTATCCTAGGTGAAGGCTCATATGGTGTGTGGAAAACTAGAAGGGGGGTTGAATAGTTTACCTCTTTTTAAAATCCTTTTCAACATAAAAATCCTTTAATAACTTTATGTTTGCTCAATAATATAAACACACCATTATATGTTTGTTTCTTTCAAAAGCTTTTAGTGTAAGTATCAATTCTAATTATACTTGTTTCTTACTTTGAAAAGCTTTACTTGTGATGATCCTAACTTTGCTTGTTTAGTTCTTTGAAAAGCTTTTACACTTGTTTGAAAACATAAAGATAACTTTAATTGTTTTACTTCTTTGAAAAGCTATATATGTGGTTAACGATTCTAACTAAACAATAACATGCAATAAGCAAAGATAGAGAAAGAAACGATCAAACCACAACACGATTGTTTATCGTGGTTCGGCTACAAGGACTCTTTTTCCTTGCCCTACATCCACGCCTCGAGTTTCCAACTCGAGAGTTATAAACACTAATCAACAAGCTCCTTTCACCGGCGGAGAAAACCTTACACGTCGCTTATACTTTTACCGACACAAAGCTAGATGTCGAGTTCTTTTACAAGGGTACAACCACTCCCATTCGTCGCTTACACTTTTACCGACACAAAGCTAGATGTCGAGTTCTTTACCAAGGGTACAACCACTCCCGTTAGTTCTTTTACTAGGGTACAACAACTCCCAACACACTACGTATTTTGAGGCCTAAAATACTAACCAACAACTTCTACATACATGACACAAATGAAGTATAAACTACCAAAGCTTATACATGACCAAGCTACCAAGACTTGCAACTTTAGAGTTGAAGCTTGCAACTTCTTGAATGATCTTGTGGAATTCCTTGCTACATAAGAGAATCACACAAGTCAAGGGTTACTGAGTTAGTTTAAAGAATATGTGAAAATATGTCCTAAAGGGTTACACAAAACAAACAAATGGTTTGGTATTTATAGCACACTATTCTGCAAGTCTGGCGGATCAGGCGGAACCCTGAGATGGGTTCCGCCCGTGTACCCCCAGGGTACCGCCGGGTCTGCAGTAGGTTTTTGCAATAACTTCCCAAACCAAACAATGTCTTGTCTCATAACTTCTAGCAACCAAACAATGTCACATCACTTAAAGTAAGTCAAACATGATACTTGCAAGCAACATGAAAGCAAGTCAAACACATAACTTGCCATAAATACATAATGACAAAACTTGCCATAAATGTGATGTGACTATTTCTAATTTAAGAAATAAAACCAATGTTTAGTTTAAAAGGAAATGTAAACATTAGTTAAACAAGACTTAAACACTCAAAGTGATAATTTACTTTTAGCTAAAGTTCATACTTTGTTATTAACAAAACTTAGCAAAGATCGTAAAATATAAATAACGTTTTTAGGCGATATTTGTATTAACAATCTCCCCCTTTTTGTTGATGACAAAACATAAACTTTATTTAAAAGTAAGTCATAAGATTTAGTGTTAAGTCTTATAAAGTTAGTAATGAAACTTGTTTTTGCAAAGAGTTAGCTACGCGGAAGTTTAAAATAATAGAGCAAGTTTCAAGTTTCATATAAATTCTCCCCCTTTTTGTCGAAACAAAAAGAAGAGTAGCGAAGCGGAATTATAGGCATGCTCCCCCTTGGTTGATACTCCCCCTAAATGGAGTGCCAAGAGAGGAGACATGGATTTTGAACCTACAAAAGAAAAGTTAGTTTCCGCACAAGATAAGTCATGAAAGTATTTCATGTTTAAAAACACAACTAAGAGTTGTGAAGCGGAATAAATCAAGACTCATGCTCCCCCTTGAATGTTACTCCCCTAAATGGAGTTTTCAAGGAAGGAAAACATGAATAATGAACCTACAAAAAGAGAGGTTAGCACAAGATTTATGTATGGTACCATATCAAGGTATAGTTCACTCATCATACCTAAATGGTCAACAAACCCTTCAAACCTTGTTGTAGAATTAATTTCATTTAACTTGTAAAATTTTGACTCTTAGAGAGTCAAAGACACAAAATTAAGATGACAACATCCTACAAAGACAAACTAAAAAATAAACTAAGAACATAAAATGCTACAAGGAAATCATCATTTTCCTTAATGAGAAACATTATCCAAAAACAAGGATTGGGTTGTTTAGGGATGAAAATGTGGATTGAGGGTTGTAGCGGGTTTTATTTGGAGATGTGAGGAGGTGACTTGGTTTTGCTTTGTTGGTTAAAATGGGGACTTTTTCCAAAAGAAACGGTTTTGTTTCATTTTGGAGACTCTAAGGTTGTGGTGGATAAGACAAGGATTGTAGATGATCCAAAATGTGGTTTAGAATAAACCTCATTTCTTCGGTTAACTCGCGAAGTTCCGTTCGACATCTTTCACTAATGCGAGCGGTTCTTTCGCAATGTCCGTAATCATGGCGGGGAAAGTTTGGTGGAAGAGAGGTTTGATTTGTTGGTGGTGGATGGGTTGAACTTGAAGGAGCAAAGGTGGATGGTTGAGAAGTGTTTTTGCTTCCTTCACTTGTTGAGTGTAATGCCGTATTGAATTCCATAACATGGTTGATTTGAGAATCAACCATTCGTTTGAAGGCATTGAGGTGGCTTAAATGAGTGTTAATTTCCTCATTTGTGTTTGGAGGTTCTTGTGGTGATGGTTGTTGTTGTTGTTGTTGTTGTTGTGGTTGAACTAGGTGACGGAAACTTGGTTCTCCGTAAGGATCACCATGAAGATTTTTGTAAATAGGATGAAACACAAATGAATGTGAGTGGGTATGACCTTGGTCATTTGGAAAAATAGTTGGTCTAGCATAACGGTAAGCCAACCGTTCTACCGTAGATGGGTAACGAGGTTCATCATTGAGTTGCTCATTATGTTGTTGTTGTGTTTCCATTTGAGCAATGGTGTCAAAAAGTGAGAAGGATGGTGGACTTGATGATAAATCATCAAAAGTTTCCAAATTGGGTGTTGGTGATGTTGGTGGTGTATGGAAAAGTTCCATTGGTGTAAGTGTTGGTGATTGAGGTGAAGAAGTTTTTGATTTAAAAGCTTGTGGGGAAGGTGAGGTTGACACACTCAAAAGTTTAGTTGGTGATGGATTAGAGGCTAGGTTTGAGTTGCAAAGTGGTGGAGAAGGTGGTGGAGTGGCAAGATTGAGCAAATCTTGAATGGTGATCACATTGGTATTACAAGGTGTTGAGGGTGTAGTTGAGGTAGTAAGGTTAAGAAAATCTTGGATAGGTGAAGAGATGTTTAGTGAGGCATCACTTGATGATGATGAGCTTGACTTGGTGGTTTTGTTGAAGCAACAAGTTTTCACACTAATCCTAGTGGTTTTAGCACATGATTTTGATGACTCGGATGAGGTGTTGGATTTGGTCATTTTAAAGGTTTTGGTTTTGGTGTTTGAGAGAAGAAGATTTGATGGTGTGATTTGAATTGTTGCAAACCTTTCACATTTATAGGATGAGAAAAAGTGTTGAAATAAGTGTTTGGATTTGATGTTTTACTATTCAAAGATTGAAGTTTCACATGATTTTCATGACCATGTCACATCATGTAATGTCAATCCAATGAAATAGGATGGAGTGGAAGACCAAACTAAGCACTCAATGCTTTGTGATCATGGAAGTGGTTTGGTTGAAAATGTATCAAAGGTTTGAAGGATCCTTTAAAAGGGTTCCTTTGGTTGGTTATGTTTTGAATTTGAATTTTGGCGGGAAGTGTCTTACTAATTGTTTTAGTGATTGAGGTTTGTTCCAATATGGTTGTTGGTGTTAATGAAAGATGTTTCTCACTTGGGATAATGATTTGACACTTTACAAGTTATGATCTTAAGAAAAATGTTCACAAATTTTCTGCAGGTACTGGCGGCACCCTGAGACTACACAGGCGGAACCCTGTTTTGGGATCCGCCTGGTCCGTTGGGCCAATTCTGGAATTCCCAGAAATTGTACTGGCGGAACCCAAATTTGGGATCCGCCGGATCCGCCAGGCCTGCAAAACTTCACAGTCCACGTTTTTGACCCGCGAAACGATTTTCAAAATTTTCGAAAACTCTTAGAAATGAAAATTTACTATATGACAGATTAGGAAATGCAAAAATTGGGCTAACGATTTTCACTTAACTTGGTGAATTTTACCATAAGCATGAAATTGACACATACCACCAATATTGTCATTAATCATAAAAGAGCATACAAAACATAATCCGTCAAACGTAATAAGACATGAATATGAGAAGTAATACAAATCACATAATTCACATAGTTTTAACACAAAGACGCTTCTAAGGAACACATAAGACAAACGCTCCTTAATCTTCTTACAACCGGTCAATCTTCTTTTTGAGCTTGTTTAGGTACCTTCCAAAACACTTGAACATTCCTTTGGTTTGCTTGAATTCTTCGGAAGCATTGTCAATGATGGGGAGAGCTTGAAGACATTCTAAAGGAGGTAACTTAGAGTTTGGTAGTTTATCATCGTCGCTCATGCCGGATGATGATGAAGATGGAGTAGGTGATCGAGTACGTTTGCCCTTATTTTTGAAAACTCGTTTATCACTTAGAGGAACGAAGGTGTGAGGAACTAGCAAATAGTCAAGGCGTATTCCATCTTCGTTAGGAGAAATGGGTGAGATTCCTCTAAAGAGGCGAGTAAGAAGCATACCATAGGGAAGAGCGGTTGTTCCAACTAAGGATATGTCGGCCATCCTTTTGGCTAGGTAGTAGGCTAAGTTGAAGGGTTGACCGGTTGAAATGCTATAGAGCATATAGCAAAGACATGTGTTGATGTGATCTCTATTTCCTATGGTACTTATGACGTTAGCCCTAAGAATTTCTTCCCATTTCTTAAATTGCGGTTTAAGCTCATTGAGCTCCATACCAAAAGGATCTTTATCTATAGTATTCCCCGAACGGTTCACCCTAGTGGTAGAGGTTCTAACAAATAGGTGTTCCTTAATAGTTTCCTTACTAGCAAGAGGTGTATCGTATGGATAAAAACGATCAATAGTATCAAGACTTGAAATGGGCCACTTATCCGTGTAGAGGCAAGTTCCCTCATTTGGTACACCAAGAATTATAGCTAAGTCTTTTAAATATATATCATGTGATTTTTGATTGGTTGTGAAGTTTAATGAGATCCTACCACCGGCACATGAGGAAAGGTTTACGGTTGCATAAAATTCCAAGATGAACCTAGGACAAATGGGCTCATCTATATCAAGGAGACAATCAAAGTGAATTGTGGCAAAGTTTTGGCGAATAGAAGTTCCTTCTAGAAAGGATGGATCAATGGTTCTACCTTCGTGAACATAGCGTTTTTCTAATGCCTTAAAGGTTTCTACTTGAACCGGGTTGAGACCTTTGGTCATATGGTGTTTGGGCATGTATTTAAGGGTTTCTTTGTGATCGGATTTGTTTGCGGGAGGCATGTTGATTCCTAGAAAACACAAAGAATTATATGTTAATGACTTTTAATCAATGTGCATGTTCTAATGTGTTCCTATATGCACACAATGCGGAGACTTGGTTATCTTGACTCATTTTGATGCCCAAGTTGTTTTGTTTGAGAAGTAATGTTATGAAAACAAAAGATAACCAAAAACTCTCTAATTGAATATATTTTCGATTGAATGTACCCGAAAATACATATTGGTTATGTATTCCCTTTAGCATTCAAGAGATAATATGCAAGTGATGTTTCAATGATGTTTTTCATTTGTTTTAACAATGTGGTGATGAATTGTGTTCTAGTCTTGGATTGTATTTAAAAGATAATGCACTTGGTGTGTTTTGTAAATCAAAGTAAAAACAAAGAGGATGCAATACCTAACTAATGGAAGACATGATTAGTTGGCCACCAAGTTTTTCATGAATTAAGAGGTTTTATGCATAAACCCTAAGATTCTAGTTAATGAATGTAAATGAAAATGTTATTCTTGAATCAAAAATGCAATTATGATTAGAACACTTACAAAGTTTGTTGGATTTGAAGAGATTTGATTGAAAGCCCTAATTTCCGTATGGTTATGTGTTTTTTGAGAGGGTAATGGCAGTTTGAAGGTGAATGACTAAGTTAGGAGGGTGTTTGGTTTTGAAATTTAGAATAAAAACAATCTGTGGAATCGGCGGACCAGGCGGAACCAAAAAATGGGTTCCGCCCGTATGGTCTGAGGGTGCCGTGGGTGTCTGCAGGAAAAATCAAAAAGGGATTGTCTTGATTTTTGTGGTTTTATCCTAATGTTCAAACCTAAGATTTTAAGTCTTATTGTGTATGACTAAACCTAGGAATGATGAATGTTTCACATTCAAGTGGTTTAGTGAAAACGTTGATGGATTGATTAACGTAGAAAAACTTTCTTAGTTAAGATGTTCCTCAATGAACAATTTTAACAAGACGATGATGATGGATCACAATATGTCTGTAAAGACTGTGATGATTTAAATAGTTGCTGAAGTCGATGCATCCTTTGTTGACGAGATAACATTGTTGATGAAGAAATTCCTTTGTTGATAAGAATTAACTTGTTCAAACGGAGCTTGTTGATGTGCTTCTTCATTAAATTCTCAAATGAGATCCTTCAGTGTTTTGGAGAATCATTGGGTAAGTAAGTATTAAAAGTGCAAGTACCACTTGTGCTTTTCTTATCAACTTATTACCAATGCAATTCTATTTGGCATACACTATGGTTTCTAATCCCATTCTTTTGGGACACCATAATCCTAGTGGTGTAGTACTTCTAAATGAATCCAAGCAAGCTCTTTCGAAAGAGTTGTTTAAGGATCTTCTCTAAAATCGAGCACATAGACAAGCACTAAACATAATGTTGGGTTACATTTGTTGTAAGAACAAGTATACTTCCAAACATATCTCTATGTTTAGCTCTACCTACGGATTTACTAATCTCATTCTTGATAAGTCATAAAGGACTTAATCATTGTGAACAAGTGAATAACTAGGAAAGTTTTTGAGTGATTATCCCTTACTTTTGGAGCTTGCTTAGGTAAATAAATAGTCTTTCAAAGATTAACATTCTTTTCTATTTTGAAAGTCTATTTTGTTTTAGTAATTGCTTTACACTAATGTCCAAAAACACTTTTTATTAATTTGTTTCAATTACTATTATGACCCATGTTTCAGGTTTTTATGACCTTGTTGATATTGCTTGACTCAATGTTTTATACAAGACGAAAGGATGTTGTTTTTCAATTTTTAATAGTCCATCTTCCTTGTTATTGATCTTGACATACTTGTCTTATCAATGTTGGGCTTTCGACTAAGTCATCATCTACCAAAGATGATATCTTAGAAGGAGGTGGTCTTTCATTGAATTTTAAACTCAATGATTCCTCGACTCTTTGGGTTTATTTTCTTAAGACCTCACAAGTGTAAATGTCTGAGATATGCAACATCATAAGACTATGGGTCGAATTTGATGTTCACATCCTAGAAGTTTAATAAATCATTTTCTCCCAATCATTCAAATAAAATTCAACTGATTTATTTTACTTTGTGTGTCTTTCGTGAAGCTTTTAGCAAAAGAATGATTGGACTTAGGATGCTATTGAAAATATAGGGTATAATACCAAAAGACTTTTGTACTACAAGTGTTTATGAAATGTTTTGGTTTTGCTAGATTTGCAAGCATCACAAAAGTGTTGGTTGTCTTATCACTTAAGAAGTTCTTAGTTCACTCACTTGTAGATAAGAATTAAGTGAGACTTACTCAAGAGTTACTCGTGTATTTTCCCGAAAGATTAAACGAGGCAAGACACCTTATATCTCCTACTAGAAGTAGTATCAAACTACTTTACCTATGAAGGATCTAATCCTTATTGTTACTCACACAGTCATAGACACCTTATAGTAAAGACTACTACTAATACTTATGACAAATCATACTGTTAATCAACAAGAAACATTTAAAAGGTAAGTTGAAGAGACGTGTACCTTTTAAGCTCCATCGATTAGCCATCACGAAGAAAAACATAAAGCAAATAATCTTGATACGTAGAGAGGCTAAACACAACTTCTTATAAATCCAAGAAAGTTAGAAAGACACATAAAAGTATTGACCATGATATTTTTATCCCTTTATCATGTGTTCCTATTAGAGCTAGAGTAACTTCTACAATACACTCTTAGGTTTCACAAACACAACATGTTTTGTTTTACTTGTTGATGATTTATTAGAGTTAAATCCTAATCCGGTTCTATCTCTAAATGACCTTTGATTCTTCAAACAACTTTCAAGAGTTTTTGAACTTTCTTCAAATTTAGGAAGCATTTTTCCTTTTTCATTTTGTTTTAGAATTTCATGTTTGTACTCTAGACATACTTTACATTCTAAATCAATTTCAACATGACTCTCAAGTCTAGACATCTTATCTTCTAACATGATTTCATTTTCAAAAGTGTTTACACAAGATCTTGAAGTTTCATTGTTAAAGATAGTTTTTAGGTCCATGTTGCATGAAAGTTTAGACTCATTTTCTATTTTAGAAAACTCTAGGATAAATGTGTCAAAGCAAAAATGTTTGGTTTCAAAATGTACCTTGCTTGGTGATTTAGCTAAGAGAGAATCACAAACCGGATGGTTGACTTCATCTTCATCCGTGTTAGTCCATGAATCACAAGCAAGTCCACCAAGAGCTTGACATGAGAAGTCATCTTCACTTACACCTTCATTTAAAACATTTAAACTAGTAGCACATGTATTAATCTCAACTAAATATCTATCAATTAACTTTCTAAGACCTCTAACTCAAATGTGAGATCAAATTGATCATCTTGGTTTTCAAATTTACTTTTCCATTTAAGCACGCTTTCTTTTTCAAATAGCGGTGGGTTTTGAATCGGCTCCCCTTCTTTGAGATTTTCAAAATCCATGGATCGATCCAAGTTTTAAAATACAGTTTATTTTAAGGAACTTGGGTAACGTAGCTCCTGATGCCAATTGTGGAAAACTAGAAGGGGGGTTGAATAGTTTACCTCTTTTTAAAATCCTTTTCAACATAAAAATCCTTTAATAACTTTATGTTTGCTCAATAATATAAACACACCATTATATGTTTGTTTCTTTCAAAAGCTTTTAGTGTAAGTATCAATTCTAATTATACTTGTTTCTTACTTTGAAAAGCTTTACTTGTGATGATCCTAACTTTGCTTGTTTAGTTCTTTGAAAAGCTTTTACACTTGTTTGAAAACATAAAGATAACTTTAATTGTTTTACTTCTTTGAAAAGCTATATATGTGGTTAACGATTCTAACTAAACAATAACATGCAATAAGCAAAGATAGAGAAAGAAACGATCAAACCACAACACGATTGTTTATCGTGGTTCGGCTACAAGGACTCTTTTTCCTTGCCCTACATCCACGCCTCGAGTTTCCAACTCGAGAGTTATAAACACTAATCAACAAGATCCTTTCACCGGCGGAGAAAACCTTACACGTCGCTTATACTTTTACCGACACAAAGCTAGATGTCGAGTTCTTTTACAAGGGTACAACCACTCCCATTCGTCGCTTACACTTTTACCGACACAAAGCTAGATGTCGAGTTCTTTACCAAGGGTACAACCACTCCCGTTAGTTCTTTTACTAGGGTACAACAACTCCCAACACACTACGTATTTTGAGGCCTAAAATACTAACCAACAACTTCTACATACATGACACAAATGAAGTATAAACTACCAAAGCTTATACATGACCAAGCTACCAAGACTTGCAACTTTAGAGTTGAAGCTTGCAACTTCTTGAATGATCTTGTGGAATTCCTTGCTACATAAGAGAATCACACAAGTCAAGGGTTATTGAGTTAGTTTAAAGAATATGTGAAAATATGTCCTAAAGGGTTACACAAAACAAACAAATGGTTTGGTATTTATAGCACACTATTCTGCAAGTCTGGCGGATCAGGCGGAACCCTGAGATGGGTTCCGCCCGTGTACCCCCAGGGTACCGCCGGGTCTGCAGTAGGTTTTTGCAATAACTTCCCAAACCAAACAATGTCTTGTCTCATAACTTCTAGCAACCAAACAATGTCACATCACTTAAAGTAAGTCAAACATGATACTTGCAAGCAACATGAAAGCAAGTCAAACACATAACTTGCCATAAATACATAATGACAAAACTTGCCATAAATGTGATGTGACTATTTCTAATTTAAGAAATAAAACCAATGTTTAGTTTAAAAGGAAATGTAAACATTAGTTAAACAAGACTTAAACACTCAAAGTGATAATTTACTTTTAGCTAAAGTTCATACTTTGTTATTAACAAAACTTAGCAAAGATCGTAAAATATAAATAACGTTTTTAGGCGATATTTGTATTAATATGGTGCACAGGTTTCACTAAATGAGGCATTTTGAGGGGTTGATGGAGCTCCTAAGGTGAATTCTTTAAAAGCATTATGCACTTGGCCTCTTTTCTCAAGGTACTCAATAAAATCAATATAAGATCCTGTCCGCCTCATTTCATTCGTCCATCTTGGTATATCCAAACTGGTGTAATTATATTTTTTCTGGTAAAATTCTAGTGTCGGACTTGGTGGATTCACATTCTCCATAATGGTGAACGGAATAGTCAATGAAAATTACGAACAAACACACAAAGAAAAAGATAGACTAAAGAAAACCTATAAAAATAAAATCTTACTAGAAAGGAATCTAGCAAGTAGACCTAATAGAAAGAAATCCTAACCTAGACAATAACTATTCCCCGGCAACGGCGCCAAAAACTTGATACGTGGGAATCGCACCAGGCTTTACCTCTCAAGGGATCTTGAGAAGCTTACAACCCCCACCAGGCAGTGTACCTGATCGTTGTAGTATAGTGTAGTGACAAGTACCGGGGGATTGATCGTTCAGCTAGGAATAGTGTCGCTAGGATTAGAAAACCTAAATACTAGTTCTAAAGGTGAGAGATGATTCTTTTTGTATTTTTATATTTTTTAGAAAGCAAGTAAAAATCTCGGGTTTGAAGGATTTGGGCGGAATTAGTTGCTAGTCAACTAACCCAATACTAAAGATGCAATCAAAAATAAAATACTAGAAATGAAAATAAACTAAATTATACTAAGGTTGTGAGCAATAAGTGGAGAAAATGTGTTTACTTAGATTTCACTACTCCCTAGACATCTTTTACATGTTAATTACTTGTTATAGTTGCATGGATGACAGATTGTATTCCTTAATACCATTCATGGGGTAGCGCACTTAACTCCCCAATTCTATGAGCTCTTATCTCCTCCTATGCCATGCCCAGCACAACCATAGGGATTATAAACAGTGGCTCATGCATTAAATACAACCAATAAAGACCTAGTGCCATCAGTTCATGTTTCCTAAGACGTTCAAGCATGTTACCAATTGGAGATCTGCCAGTTTTCTTAAGCCTAACATATAAATCATTCATCCAAGACAATTATAAACAAGTAATCAACACATAATTAACATCTAGGTTTTATTAGATCCAAGCAAACACAAGATAGATCTAGCCTAGCATGATGGAATTAAGACAAGAACAAGATATAGACAACCAACACATAGACATATTGATTGAATTGAAAGAATACTTATCTCAATTACACATGAAAGGTATCAAGGGGTTAGAACCCTTGAAAAACCTGTAAAATTCGCACCAAGTTCGTACTTAGGGTTTCTCCAAAAGTTCTCTATTTTTAATGTGAAAATTAGAAAACTATATATAGGAAATAGGGTCTGACGGCGTCAAGACAAAGCTTGTGACGCCGTCACCTCGCCGCCAAAATAATTCTCGGACTGCCTTGATCTACTTTTGACGCCGTCATGTGTTATGCATTTCCAGGCAGTCATGCATTTTACTCTTGACGCCCTTTCTTGTGACGCCGTCAAATCTGTACTGGGTCATCATTGAAATTACTCTTGACGCCGTCAGGATGTTGCTCTTGACGCCGTCACCTACTGTTCCCAGCAAGGAAAATTAAGACTTTGGCGTTTTCTTCACTTTTATGCTCCAAAAACGTCCGAATTGCTTCCTTTTCCAGATTTCTCTCCCAAAGTACCTAAAATCACAAAAGGAACGATTTAGGGCAATATTTGATCAAATAAATTCAATTCCGGGCTTAAATGCCCCTAAAAGTGGTTCATTTTTCGCCTCATCAGTTTTCTAATCCTAGCGACACTATTCCTGAGTTGAACGATCAATCCCCCGGTACTTGTCACTATACTATACTACAACGATCAGGTACACTGCCTGGTGGGGGTTGTAAGCTTCTCGAGATCCCTCGAGAGGTAAAGCATGGTGCAATTCCCACGCATCAGAGATCATGTCAAAGCAATCACCATAACTAAAGAAGTCATGCCTAAAGTACCTTTTCCTGGGAGATTGGCGAACGGTATGAAACCCCAATATTTCTTGAACTCTTTGATTTGTGTAAGGAGATTACTCAAGGAGAAATCAAGGATTGAAGAGGAGATCAAGGCTGTAATGAAAGAAGAGTGCTTTGCAACCGACAACAAAGCCTTGCCTAATAAAGAAAATGATCCAGGAAGTTTTACTTTACCTTGTTCAATTAATGATATGTCTTTCAATAATGCTTTAGCTAACTTAGGAGCTAGTGTTAATGTAATGCCCTTTAGGACATTTGCTACCCTGGGCTTGGGAAAATTAGCCCCCACTAAGCTACTTATTGAATTGGCTGATAAAACAGTAAAAAGACCTGAGGGGATTTCTGAAAATATGCTTGTTAGGATCGAAATTCCCTGTAGACTTTGTTATACTAGATATACCTGAGGATATTAAGATTCCCTTAATCCTTTGAAGACATTTCTTGTCTACTGCTCATACTAAAATAGATGTTTCTAAAAGAAAATTTTTATTAAAATTAGGGAGTGACAAAATAGTCTTTAAATGTGATAATCTTGTTAAGAGCATAATTAAAGGAATTTATATGCTAGGATTAAGAGAACGCATGGACCTCGACTTAGAAGCTAGGCTTATGGGAGAGACTTTGATCCAAAATATGTCATTTAAACCGAATCATGAAGAATTCAAAGAATTCATTGATCTTAATGTACCTACCGAACTAAGGGATGATATTATAAGTGATTCCGATGATGAGTGGTATGATTGTGAGGTCATCAACAAACGTAGGAAAACTAAGAGGACCAAAGAGTACCATGAAGTGTTTGTTGAGCTACCACCTTACCTTGCGTATTTATGCTTGCTTAATAATGCTAATTTACCGTCTATTATTTTATCATCACTACCCGAAAGGGATAGAACTTTGTTTGTACAGATTTTGCGAAGAAATGGCGTGGAAATCAAAGTGGGCAAGATAAGCTAGATATCACTAGCTTGAGAATGAAGGAGTGCGACGCTTCTGACTTCTATAATTATACAAAATAGGAGCTGAACGTGAGTCTAACTTGAAGACTCTAGAATAAAGAGAAGTGCTCACCGGGAGACAACCCGGATTTATCTTTACTATTTTTTTGTGTCGAGTCTGTCAGATCTGCAGTAGATGCGGCGTATCGACTATACATATCATATCTTTTATTTTTTTGCATTTTTATTTTTGAACTATAAACTTTCTGTCAGTTTATTTAATGCGGCGCATCCCTGGTTAAGGATGCGACACATCTTATTTTCTGATTCTTACCAATTCCAGGCTCGATACGGCGCATCTCATTCAATAGATGCGGCGTATCGACTGACCTGATGATTTTCAAATTTTTTATTTTTAATTTTTTTAGGTTTTTATTTTTACTAACTACTAATGAATTATGCACAAGTTTGATTTTCTTAAATTTAGATGTGTTATGTTCTAAAATGATGGTATGTTTTAGTTTCTGTACTTTCTATGGAGACGTCATTTATGGAGGTTTGAACACCTTTCATCCACAAGCAAGATGATCTTGTTCACAAACGCATAATGGAGGATCATACCGAGCAAATCTCAAGGGAGTTCTCCGTTCTAATTCTTTTTAATTTCCCATTTTTAATTTCAAATACAAACAACGAGGACGTTGTTTAACTTAAGTGGGGGATGAAGAATTAGAACGTTACTTGTCCTAAATTTTTCGAAAATATGCTTTAATCTATGCTTAATATGTTAAATTAAAAATTTTTCTAGCATGTTTTTGTTAAATCTAAGTTGCATAACCGCACACATAACTTCTATTATATAAATTTGTGAGAATTGAGCGTATCCGTTTCCCATTATTTACCCAAATTCCACAAAAATATGAGCGTGCCGGTGACTTGTAAACTTTATAACTTGGCTTGTATACTATTCGAGACCACCATAATGAGAATTATTTATATAAATGGAGTGACTTTTCTAACTTGGTAAATATCTAGGATTACACCCAAATAGCCTTTATATGTTATGTTTATTAACTAACTACACTGGTTAGTTAACCCCCGTATAAAACCTTTTGTTACTCTCATTTTTCGAGTAAGATATCCCTAGAAAAACACTCAGAGCCATTCCTTTCCGTTCTTACACCTCTGTTAAAATGTTTCGTTACACCTTAGCCTACCCTGTAGATTAGTGTCCGTGGTTAGTTGCTTTAGGCAAAGTGTGTTTTCTTGCGTTACTTGTGTTCATGTGCGTAAATTTATTATATTTGGTTAGGTCGGTAAATTGTACAATGCAATTGGATGTGAAAGTAAATATTGTATATTTTTAGTTTTGATTTTTATGTGTTTACTACTTTTACTATTATTGTTATTTCTGAAGTCATGAAAAGTATGGAAAATTATCTAGAATTATCGTTATAAGTGATGTGATGAAATTTTACACCGTTAGTTTGTAAAAAAAAAAATCGAATAAAAGAAGAAAAGAAAAAGAAAGAAAAGTTGGTAAGTTTGTTATAAACCAACGATGTAAAGTTTTGTATTAAGTGGATAATATCGCCACTATTATTGTTGTACTATAGTTATGGATTGAATGGGAGTTGGCTATTATGGGAACGCCAACTAAGGATTGATTCTTTGTTTAAAATTTTATTGAGCATAATTCATGTCTACCTAAAGCGTGAGTTATTCAATGATATGAGTCTTATTTATGGGATGGTTGGAAAAGTGATTAACCGCACATTTGGACTTAATCTATTTTTTGTTTATTTTTTTTTATTTTACACCAATTTCTATCCTAAATGTTATCCATACCCAACCGTATTATTATATTCATTGTTAGCTTTTGAGCATCCAAATATAATGATGGCTAAGCAAGAATGTTAAATGTATGAATAACATAGTGACCATCCGAGTATTAGATTAATTGACTAACGCGCCAGCGATCTGGTGTGTGACTTGGTGACCATCAATTATGCAAATAATGCGCCAGCGATCCAAGAAGCACATTAGTGACCATCCGTTAGTTGAAGCGTCGAAGACTCGCGCCAGTGATCTACTAAGCTTGTACAGGAAATATTTGAACAAAGCTAGGTTAAACCCTTAAGCCTCAAAACCCTTTTTACCGCTTTAAGACTTGTCAGTCCTTAGCTTTAGTGGTGGAGATGTGTATCCTTGCCAAGCTTATAATAGAATATTCGTCACGACCAAGCAATTGAGCGAATTAGATTAGGTGAGAGATTGAGAGAAATATTTTATTTCTAGTTCGTTAAGTGTTTGGTTGTGTGATTATGATTAAACGAATAAGTGCTTAAATATAAAAAAACATCCTAATATCTTTTAGGATACATTTTCATAAATTATAATCTAAGGTTTACTTGGAGACAAGTAAAGTTCAGGTGGGGGATATTGATGACATCAAATAAGTACATTATATTGTCATCATTTTTCCTATATAATTGACTTGTTTTATTATATTTATATGAGAATTGATACTTAATTGTTTACTTTAGTAATTCTCAGGTAAAAACAAGCAATTGGTGAAACTTGGTGATTTTGGATGAAATATGGAGAAAAATGATCATGATGGAAAAAGACTACTGAGCTCAAAGAGATATGCCGTATCATTCTAGACAGATACGCCGCATGATCATGCTTAGATGAATTCGAAGACCATTGCCTGACTTTGAAGCATGCACCGCATCTGATTATATCATGCGCCGTATACGTAACCTTGGTCAATGAAGAAGAACCAACTTGTTCTACTCCAGATACGATGCATCTCATTATCAACATGCGCCGTATTACTATCAAGACTTCACCAAAGACAATCCAAGACGCTGAAGGACATGCCCCGCATAAGATTCAAGATACGCCACATCTGAAGACGGTGTACGAATATTCAAGAATATATTAATCTTGGACCCCACGCGAAGTTAAGTACATGCGCTGCATCTAACCCTCAGACAGAAACTATAAATACCCCAAGGCATAGATGAATTTTGTGTGCAACAAAATCCTAAGGAGACGAATTTAGACGAAAAGGCAACACAAGACACACCTCCAATGAAGATCTTAGAGCAGAAAGAAGGTCCTGCATGTATTTAATTCATTAAGTAGTTTTGTTTTATTGTATTAGTAAACTATAATCCATCAGGATTGATGGGCTTGTGACTGCCATACTCATCCCCTTAAAATTGCTTTCCTATCGATTATAAGTTTATATGGTGTTTTTTTGGTGATTTGTATATGTGCTTTGATAACCTCTGTGTCTAGCTGTGTTTTGCTTGGGCTGCCATACCCCCCCCCCCCCCACGCTTACTTATCTAGCGTCTAGAAAGTAAGATAGGCATAAGTGATCAGTAAGAGTTTACTCGCCTATATTTAAAATCCAACGAGAGAGAATAGATTACGATAGTCATCATATAAAACTAGCAATAAAACAAGTGACAAGCTACTTAACAAAAGGGCAACCCTTCTATGTGTTTCTATTATCTATCTGTGTACGTGTTTGCCATTCGCTGATTTGTTCTCATTAGTTTTATTAGTTTAATTAATCAACCAAAATTGTGCTAGTCTCTCAGACTAAAACCCCCTTGCGTTAGATTAGATTGTAAAGCTAACTTAGTGTATTTAAAATACTGATTAGATTAATTAGATATTACGTTCCATTCTTAGTGATCGACAATTTACTTACCACTATATACATATCGATCGGGTACACTGCTCGTTAGTGTGTGTTATAGGATAAGTCGGCTAAATATAAATGTAAAACTTGAAATGGCAAAATCACCCTATACTCACGTGACATAACACGCGCATCACCACTCTACACAGGTTGAACAGAGCATAAATACCCTACTCACCCTTACCCTTCTTTCCACCAGTCGTAGCTAAATTATCAGCATTCACACCCTCTTTTTGTTTAATACCCCTCCTCCTAGACTCAAGAACCTACTCTTCATCTTCCTACGTATAGCCAGTACCACAACACACTACTGAAACAACCACAACCCTATACGATAAAATATTAATAGTAAGAATAACAACACGCACAGTACCCTAAAAGAATTTAGGGTTCTTAACCATGATAGCAACACCAATATCAATCGAAAATGTGAATAAAAACCCTACAAATCACAGATCCAATCAAGGACGATTAGACCAGAAGATTTAAGGATTAACAACCAAGCTTAGACATATTCATGCATAAACAACACTCTGCGATAAGAAGAAATGATGCAAGAAATTGAAACCCTAACCCTAACCAAAACACAAACCCTCAACACCACTTGTATCCAACTAGCAGGTAACAAACCTTATGATTAGTTACTAACAAGATAAGAGAAAAAGAATGAATTAGAATCAGTATATGGGAATCGGATTTGGAATTATGATCGATAGAGTTTTTTATTTATTTTTTATTTTTTATTTTTATTTTTTTAAGGGTATATTGATGCGTAGGGATTGCACCAGGCTTTACCTCTCAAGGACTAGCCCTACGGTCATCATCATGATTAGACTCCTCTAACTCAGAATTATTGTCAAAGTGATGGTTGGGCGAGAGGTTAGGTGGGTTCTCATTCTCCACTAAAGGAAGTGGGTCAGGCATTTGGAAAATCTTACGATGAAAAACACGAATAACAGGAATCAAACGATCAATGTTATTGTTATCCATCGAAATAGTTTACAAACAAAGGAAACAAAGAAATAAGATAGACTAAAGAAAACCTAAAAATAAAAACAAAATCTTACTAGAAAGGAATCTAGCAAGTAGACCTAATAAAAAGAGATTCTAACCTAGACAATAACTATTCCCCGAGCTGCGGCGCCAAAAACTTGATGCGTAGGGGATTGCACCAGGCTTTACCTCTCAAGGGATCTTGAGAAGCTTACAACCCCCACCAGGCAGTGTACCTGATCGTTGTAGTATAGTATAGTGACAAGTACCGGGGGATTGATCGTTCAGCTAGGAATAGTGTCGCTAGGATTAGAAAACCTAAATACTAGTTCTAAAGATGAAGGATGATTATTTTTGTATTTTTATATTTTTTAGAAAGCAAGTAAAAATCTCAGGTTTGAAGGATTTGGGCGGAATTAGTTGCTAGTCAACTAACCCAATACTAAGATGCAATCAAAATAAAATACAAAAAATGAAAATAAAACTAAATTAAACTAAGGTTGTGAGCAATAAGTGGAGAAATGTGTTTACTTAGATTTCACTACTCCCTAGATATCTTTTACACGTTAATTACTTGTTATAGTTGCGTGGATGACGGATTGTATTCCTTAATACCATTCATGAGGTGGCGTACTTAACTCCCTAATCCTATGAGTACCTACTTCACTCCTATGTCGAGCCAGCTAAGAAGCTCCTAATATGTGATCATTAGAATTTACTCATGCATTAAATACAACCAATAAAACCTAGTACACATCGGTTCATGTTTCCTAAGACGTTCAAGCATGTTACCAATTGGAGATCTGCCAGTTTTCTTAAGCCTAACATTGAAATCATTCATCCAATACAACCATAAACAAGTAATCAACACATAATCAACATCTAGGTTTCATTAAATCTAAGCAAACACAAGATAAATCTAGCCTAGCATGGTGGAATCAAGACAAGAACAAGAGATAGACAACCAACACATAGACATATTGATTGAATTAAAAGAACACTTATCTCAATTACACATGTAAGGGTTCAAGGGCTGAAAACCCTTGAAAAACCTGTAAAATTCGTATATGGTTTGGCCTTAGGGTTTCTCCAAACTTCTCTATTTTTTATGTATGAAAATTAAAAAACTATATATAGATAATTGAGGCTGACGGCATCAAGAATAACCTTGTGACGCCGTCATCTCGCCGCCAAAAGAATCCTCGGACTGTCTTGATCTACATTTGACGCCGTCACGTATTAAGTTTTTCCAGGCCGTCACACATTTAACTCTTGACGCTCTTCCTTGTGACGCCTTCATTTCTGTACTGGGCCGTCATGAAATTTACTCTTGACTCCGTTAGGAAAATGCTCTTGACGTCGTCACACACTGTTCTCAGCTTGGAAGATTAAGTCTTTGGCGTTTTCTTCACTTTTATGCTCCAAAAACGTTCGAATTGCTTCCTTTTCCAGATTTCACTCCCAAAGTACCTAAAATCACAAAAGGAACGATTTAGGGCAATATTTGATCAAATAAATTCAATTCCGGGCTTAAATAATCCCCTAAAAGTGGTTCATTTTTCGCCTCATCATATACCCTTACACTTGAGATTTGCTTGTCCTCAAGCAAATGCGCTTTTATTCTAGTCAAAATACAAGTTAGGGGTCATTTAACACTAATATAAAAGTAATTACAACAAATAATCGTTCCACTAAAGACCAATAGACAAGCACGGAGGTCATATACTAGCACCTGACAAATAGTGTTTAGATACTCACATCTCTCGGGTGTAATAAAGTATAAATTACAATATGGAAACGGAAGATATCTCTTACTACCTGTCATAGCAAAATAGATTACCATAGGCTTGGGAAAGGATCAAACCTCCACCACATGGCGTAAGCACCTAGGATAACTATCAAAGAGGTCTTTAAAAGGGTTGTAACGTTAGGTGTAGGGATATGAAATACACAGTTTTGTTAGATATAGGCAGTCTTTACTGGTGGCGAGTTAACAATCTTGGTTAATTACATGTACAATGTCGCGTTGCTAAGCCAAGACTAGACTCGACTTAAGCTAATAAATGAAAAATAGCAAAAACATAAAATGAATATAGAATAAAAAGGGATGGTAGTCCGTATGTTTTTTATCTTTTTCTTTTTCTATTTTTTTTTCTTTTCTTTTTTTTTTCTTGTTTATTCGATTTTTTTTTTTTTTTTTTTTTTTTTTTTTTTTTTGCATACACTCTTACCCTACCATCCAAAATAATACATCATAGGGAATGAAAATTCCCCTTACACTTGAATCTTTACACACTTTACAATAAACTAATCTAATGACTCGAATTAGGAAAATCAAAACACTAGGAGTACTTTTAAGATTAACGTACATATGGGGGTGACATATGATGTTCTTCCCCATTACTCCATAAAATATGTACTTTACCCATGAGTCCCAATCGTCCCAAAACAATATGTACAAGGATATGACTCGACTTAGCAACCATGTAATCAATTAGATAGTTAACTTAGGGTTTAACAAATAACAATAATGCACTAAAAATGAGCGCATACACGGAAGGCTAAGGCGATTTGGGTGTACATTTAAGTGGGGTGTAACAAATTCTTCCTTTAAGTAAAATGCTTAAAGTTAGAAACGAAAAGATAGGCTCGGAGGGGTGTACTAGGGATTTCGTGTACTAAAAATGAGTACAACGCTAAGGTGTGAGAAAAATTAGTTGACTTAACTAGCCAAGTGATATGACTTAAATGGTCAAGTAATTATAATACGGGTTTACACAAGGGTGATCCTAATGCCTCTTATCATGTAGTGAATCCTACTACACGAATGTAGTCTCACTAGTGGTCTCGGGATGCATCACTAACGCAAGTTCTAGAATCTAAATGCTACCGGTACACTCATAAACACTAATAGTAAATGCTTTTCCTATCAAATCTAAAGGCGAACCTCACATATTTGGGTGGAAAATTTTTCTGAAAGTACGGTTATGTGCTAGTCATACAATCTCCTATCCATGAGACGCTTGCTATAGCTAAAGTTTCACTCATAAATGTTGTAAACAATTTTAAATTTGGCGCTAAAATTGCACTAACAAGTATTTCTCCTAGTTTTATTACACATCTACTATTAAACAAAACAAACTCAAGCGAAAGTGTATCTGTAAGGTATCATCATTTTACCCTCCCCTTACACTTAGGATGAACATTGTCCCCAATGTTCAAGTAAAGAATGTGAAAGTACAATAAGTAAAACGAATGAAATCAAATACTCCCCTGATTCGCTCGGTATGGATAATAAGGTGGCCAGGTTAAATCTTCCTCCAAGAAAATGAACAATCAAAGCTTCCCTTCCAGAATATAAATCATCTTCTTGTCATACATAACCTGTTAAACCTGAGAAAACAAACAAGACAACCTCGCATAAAATCGGCGGCAATCTACATAAGTTACTAAATCCTAGAAAACAAGATAAGATATAATGCTTGTGGAATGAAGTTTGCAGATTTTCTGGAGATTATAAAACTTAATAATTCAACAAAAACTTTAAGACTCCGTTAGAAAAACAAAACTGGTAAAATTTCCAGATTTTTACACGTGACGCCGTCAAGAGTAAACTCGTGACGCCGTCAGAAGTGACCTGCAGAAATTCTTATGTTAAGTTTCCGAAAAATTTCTGGAAAAACTTGGTCCTACTTCCTGGAAAATCCTGCAAAACTTCATTATGACTCAATACAAGCATTTGACTCTAACAAATACGAATATACATGTTCATTTAATATTGTGGAGAGTCATGATCGGTTTGTTTCTTAAAAACATATTTGGGGTTTCCCCTTACACTTATCTTTTGCAAAAATACCTTTAGATGGAGTTAAGACTAGGCCAAAACAACAAAGTAAAGTATTTCCACTTTTTAGTTTAGAAACATGATCTACCAACAATAAAAATAAAGCATGCATACGGAAGCAAATAACAAACAAACAAAATGAAAATCACACAAAGCATGGGTTGCCTCCCAAGAAGCGCTTTTCTTTATTTACGAGTCTTGTAGCTAGACTCAAGGTCATGGGTTACCGTGTATCGCTTATGCTCACATAACCAAGCGTGAGCCATCTAATAGTTGCCTCATATTTCTTATAATCATCTCCTAACTCTAAACATCCGCGATAGTATCTTTTATTTTTTCATGAGTATATTTAAGCCCTTTTCTCTTATCATTCTCACTTAGCATTTCTATGGGCGGATACCTACTACACTTCTCCATGGAAAAATCCTTGAACCTAGGGTGTGTGCGGGGCATTTGATAGGCAAAATCTTCATCCCCATCCGAGAATGTAATTAACCCTTCTATGAGTTTTTCATCGAGGTTGGTCAACCGTTTGAAAGGTTTTCCAAACACAACTTCGGTCAACTTATCATCAATAAATTCTCCTAGATTCTCCATAATCATGAACTCAACAAGATAAACCAAGCTTCCTACAAACACATGCAATGGTATTGCCCTAGCAATAATGTTTTCTCCTTTGTATTCTAACTCATCTACCATGATTTTATTATATTCATTACGCGAGATTATGTTCATTGGGAGAGATGAGTTAAGATAGGCGTTAAAGCTCTTAAATCCGATCTTACAAGGAAATTGCATGTTGAATGAACTATCACACTCAATCCTAGTTCTAGGCTCGACATACCTAAGAGGGTTTATTTCCTCTTCCATCCTATTCTCATTAATCACATCACCATCATCAAGATCCTCGTCGGAGTCAGGATAGTAAAAAGGACTAGCCCTACGGTCATCATCATGATTAGACTCCTCTAACTCAGAATTATTGTCAAAGTGATGGTTGGGCGAGAGGTTAGGTGGGTTCTCATTCTCCACTAAAGGAAGTGGGTCAGGCATTTGGAAAATCCTACGACGAAAAACATGAATAACAGGAATCAAACGATCAATGTTATTGTTATCCATCGAATTAGTTTACGAACAAAGGAAACAAAGAAATAAGATAGACTAAAGAAAACCTAAAAATAAAAATAAAATCTTACTAGAAAGGAATCTAGCAAGTAGACCTAATAAAAAGAGATTCTAACCTAGACAATACCTATTCCCCGGGCTGCGACGCCAAAAACTTGATGCATAGGGATTGCACCAGGCTTTACCTCTCAAGGGATCTTGAGAAGCTTACAACCCCCACCAGGCAGTGTACCTGATCGTTGTAGTATAGTATAGTGACAAGTACCGGGGGATTGATCGTTCAGCTAGGAATAGTGTCGCTAGGATTAGAAAACCTAAATACTAGTTCTAAAGATGAAGGATGATTATTTTTGTATTTTTATATTTTTTAGAAAGCAAGTAAAAATCTTGGGTTTGAAGGATTTGGGCGGAATTAGTTGCTAGTCAACTAACCCAATACTAAGATGCAATCAAAATAAAATACAAAAAATGAAAATAAAACTAAATTAAACTAAGGTTGTGAGCAATAAGTGGAGAAATGTGTTTACTTAGATTTCACTACTCCCTAGATATCTTTTACACGTTAATTACTTGTTATAGTTGCGTGGATGACGGATTGTATTCCTTAATACCATTCATGGGATGGCGTACTTAACTCCCCAATCCTATGAGTGCCTACTTCACTCCTATGTCGAGCCGGCTAAGAAGCTCCTAACATGGGATCATTAGAATTTACTCATGCATTAAATACAACCAATAAAACCTAGTACACATCGGTTCATGTTTCCTAAGACGTTCAAGCATGTTACCAATTGGAGATCTGCCAGTTTTCTTAAGCCCAACATTGAAATCATTCATCCAATACAACCATAAACAAGTAATCAACACATAATCAACATCTAGGTTTCATTAGATCTAAGCAAACACAAGATAAATCTAGCCTAGCATGGTGGAATCAAGACAATAACAAGATATAGACAACCAACACATAGACATATTGATTGAATTAAAAGAACACTTATCTCAATTACACATGTAAGGGTTCAAGGGCTGAAAACCCTTGACAAACCTGTAAAATTCGTATATAGTTCGGCCTTAGGGTTTCTCCAAACTTCTCTCTTTTTTATGAATGAAAATTAGAAAACTATATATAGATAATTGAGACTGACGGCATCAAGAACAACCTTGTGACGCCGTCATCTCGCCGCCAAAAGAATCCTCGGACTGCCTTGATCTACATTTGACGCCGTCACGTATTAAGTTTTTCCAGGCCGTCACACATTTAACTCTTGACGCTCTTCCTTGTGACGCCTTCATTTCTGTACTGGGCCGTCATGAAATATACTCTTGACGCCGTTAGGAAAATGCTCTTGACGCCGTCACACATTGTTCCCAGCTTGGAAGATTAAGTCTTTGGCGTTTTCTTCACTTTTATGCTCCAAAAAAGTCCGAATTGCTTCTTTTTCCAGATTTCACTCCCAAAGTACCTAAAATCACAAAAGAAACGATTTAGGGCAATATTTGATCAAATAAATTCAATTCCGGACTTAAATGACCCCCTAAAAGTGGTTCATTTTTTGCCTCATCATATATCGCCTCTTGTCCCCAGAGTAATGATATAGACTCGTACGAACATCTTTCAATCTAGATAGACTCATGCCCATTGATTGCGACAAGGTGTTGGAAAATGTTGAGGACAAGGATCCTTGCAAGTTTCCAGATTTATTACAAGCACTTGAGGAAACTAGACACATCCTACAGTTCCATTTCAGTCCTGGGGAGATCAGGACAAATTGATTTCATCTTTGAAAATGTTTTTGCTGAAAACGCAATGCTCCTGACTGCGGGTGATGCTGAACCACTTGTAATAATGCCAGGCACAACAACTAAGCCATATAAAAAGCAATTGGTATGTCCTCCAAGTCAGTTCAAATATCAACGCCGCCCGACAAAAAAGACAATCATCGTGACAAAAAAAACATGACACTACCCATCAACAAGAAATACCTTTTCAGGTACCAGACAGGAGACACGCATCCTCGCAGCACCAAGAAACTCAAGCAGGAAGCTTAGGCAACTGGGAGTCTAAAAAAATGCCATGTTGGTTCAGGCAAAACAAGAATGTATGTTGTATTTTGCATCCATGGCTTTTGCGAAAAAAAAAAAGAAGTAATGTAGTATATATCCTATCTGTTAGGCATGTTAGGTTGTAGTTCAAGGTAGTATGCACACTTGCGCAGACAAATTAGTATCCACAAATATACAGGTAATGGTTGGCTATAATGCGTATATGGATTTAATAGTGTTGCCAATGCACATTTTTGAAAATATTGCAGTTGTGTTTTGCCTTAGAAATGACTGACAATTAACTTTCATGCAATGTCGATTTCACATGAGCTATCCTTTTTGACAAAAAACAAACCTTTTTCAATATTGTTCTGCATCCGCCTAACATTCTTACATCTATAGATATATTTGGAGCGCCTTTTCAAAGCAATATTGCAAAAACATATAGCATGCTCTAAATCTTAAATCAAATGACAGATTAAAAGAAAATGCAAATATTAGTAGGAAATAACCTTTTGAACTTCTTTTGTTTACCTTTGGATGATGATGAATCTCTGGTATATAGATTATTTGAATGAAATCTTTAGGAATTTGAAAATGAGTGTATGTTACTTTGGTATTTATGTTATTGCAGTGACAATCGATTATTTATTTATTTATTTTATAGATCTTTATAAGTATAAGGCTTTGTAGAGCAGGGACGGAACCAGGGTGGGTCCCGGGACACCCATGAAATTTTGCGACATAGTGTTAATTTTTGTAAAAATCATCCATTTTTCTTAAATGCACCTGGTCCAATAAAATTATGTTTCTCGTTTTGTATAATTTTTCGTAAATGCACCTGATCAAATTGTGTTCTGGTTCCGTCCCTGTTGTAGAGTTTGACCTATTTTGATGAAAATGTCAAATGGCTATTTTGTGTCTATAGATGTGAGCAGTAAAATGGCTCCGTCACAGCGCACATAATTCATTTCTAATAAAATGGCTACACTGCATTACGACCTGTTTCAACAATTTTTCGGGAAAAATATCTTATATAAATTGGCTTCGCCGCAACGCACGACAACCAAATTACTCTTTTAAACACAATATTCATATGACAACAAAACAATTATCATTATGTGGTCATCTTTTCTAACATTATGTGTAGTATTGTGAGTTATATATACGTGTTTATGGGTGTAATTTAGCTAATGCTTCTTGTAGATGTATTGTGTAGCTCATCCATCATAAGTAAAGAAGAGAACTTACATGGCAACTCAAAGGGAAAAAAAGATAGAGGTCAACCATGGAAGCATATGAGGCGATTGTTTTAGTCTAGTTGTTATGCATAATTTGTGAGAAATGCTTAAATTTATTAAAGTTCATGCCTCACGTGCTTATAGAAAACAAGCTGACTTCTCAAAAATTGTAAGTATATAATAAACTGATATATTTATTCGTTGGTTTTATTGCCAAAAATTATAAACTAACTTCTTTAATTTTTATTTTGTAGCCTTGGGACGATACACACCATCTAAACCAACTCGAGATCTACCAAATGATGCTTACTACGCTAACAAATTTTTTAGGGATGTGATTGCTTGTGTAGTTACATCGGCCCCTCAATAGTTTGAGGTTTTTATTTCCACCATGATGTTGTTTATAGTTGTAATGTATGACATTTATATCTAACTATGTTGTGTAAATACAAGCCATTTCCTTTTAGATTGTTGTGTGTGTTGATGTCTAAGGTTTGTTAAATATTGTTTGAGTTTGTTATAAACGGGGTTGTGTGGTACTTTGATTGCTTTAAATGGTTAAATTTTGAGTGTTTGGTTATGCAGTTTATGGAAGAAACAAATAATCTAAATATATTTATTAAACAAAGTGATTTTGGTACGCTTTATTAAAAATCGTAAAATAAAGAAGAAGAAGACCAAAGTTACTTGGTACGCTTATATAATACCGAAAGCTCATTTTTGTGAGACGCTATTAATTACTACAGTTTTAAAACCGTACAAAAGGCTTTTAAAACCGTTTTTAAAGCCTTTATTTTTTGTAGTACTGCTAGGTGACCCTCCTCGTGAACCTATACTATGTGATCGCTAATACACGTCCGATTAATGTTTGGATAGAAAACCTATCCCCCATCATTCCATTTCGGAGACATACAGATGAAAAGGAAGACCCACAATTTTGTTGACAATGCTGACTGAAGTTCTTGGATACTAAGATATCAAATGGGCTACATGAAACTCGCATATCAAGAAGTCTCGTGTGTCGTGTATAATAAGTGAGTTAATTATAGGGGTAGAGTAGATTAAATTAGTGTGCGTGTGTCTATGCGACTATGCCATTGTAGAAAAAGTTAACCACTTTTACTTGGTAATTATAGACAAAAATGACACTTCGTCACACATACTTACCTGAGACGGTCTAAATCACTTATAGTATGCCTTTGGTTACAGAAGTTAGGGGTGTTGGTTTTCGCAATTTTTTTGCCATGTGTTTGATGTCGGCATGTGGCCTCAAAATTCAAAAATTAAAAAACTAGAGGTTAACCGATTTTAATGTGGTAGGCTGTAGGTGCTAAACCTTGCTAGATCTCGAGCCAATAGATCGTTAGCCTACTAATGTAATCACTAGTAAGACTAAAATAGATAATCTCTGTAAGCTTGTACTTATTGCGGAATATAAAAACAAACTGTATACTAAACTTTGATCCTCTATAGATCAATATTCTTTAATAAAAGTCTTATGAAAACTCGTACATAATACAATGACCTAGGGTTATATACTAGTGGAAACCTTAATCTCTTCTACAATAAACGTATATTCATAAAAGTCTAAAAGATATACTAAAGATTGTATCTATAAATAACTAATGTTTATCCATGGATTAACTACATCCGCAGTATCACCATGCGTCAGCAGGAACCAGTCGTCAGCAGAAACACCTATAAGCTTCCGCAGGAACCTGTCAGCAGTATCCGTCAGCAGTATTAATTCTGAATTCAATAATTCCTTACATAGGCTAGACTATGTGTTAAAGTACTTAAAGGCTTATCAGCAAACACAAGCTTCAAAGTCAACAGTTTCATAAGTTCAAGTCAAAGCCAGTTAAAGACAAAGCAACAACTATGCAGACTTAACTCATTGAAGCAATGTGGTGTTATGTAACTTGTACATAGTGTAGATTGTATTGTACATATTAGTTAAGATCATCTTGTATATAAACACTGTTCTATCTCATTTCAATGCAACTTTCTCATTAATAAAATTCACATTTCACAAAACTCTCTCTCTACAATTCTAATCTTCATCATGGTATCAGAGCAGTCACTACCACACGCTGTGGTAGTTAACTGATTCTGGCAACCCCGACAACTTTTTCCGGTGAAAATAACAAACTTTTCCACCATAACTACTTTTCCCGCCATATTTTTCCGATCACAAACCACCATTTTTAATCACATTAACACTATTACTATCATCAATACATCATAATCCATCACAATAACACTCCATTATCAACCAATTACTCACAATTTGATCAAAACCACCATTCTCTCACCGAAAAACCACCATACTCTGTTTCTACTCTGTTTCATCATCAAGAACCACCACAAATCATCATTTTTCACTCTAAACTGCCATTAAATCATCTTTAATCATGTAAACTGATCCAAACAATCCAGGAGGCAACAACACACTACCAGATGATCCAAACTCACCTCATCATCCTCTTTATCTCCACCCTAATGATCACCCTGGTTTGATTCTTATCTCCAAGAAGTTAGCTGGTTCAGATAACTACAGTACATGGAAAAGGTCAATGATGATAGCTTTGAATGCCAAGAATAAACTGAAAATTGTGACTGGAGGGTATCAAGAACTTATTGCTACATCACCACTGAGAACTTTATGGGAAAGAACAAATGACATGATTATCTCATGGATCTTGAACACCATCAGTGATCAGATAAGTAACAGTTTGAATTTCATCAATACTGCTAGTGATTTGTGGTCAGAGCTTCAAGAACATTATTCACAGTTAGATGGTCATCGAATTTACCAGTTAATCAATGATATTGTTCAGTTGAAGCAACAAAATTGTAGCATTAAAGTGTATTATCACAAGTTAAAAGGCTTATGAGATGAGCATGATGCTCTTGAGGCTCCTTACATTTGCATGTGTCCCTGTGATTGTGATAATGGGAGAATGAATTGTGATAGAGATCAGAGAAATAGGTTATTTCATTTTCTTATGGGGTTGGATGAGAGTTATGCAAATATTAGAGGTCAAATTTTGCTTATGCAGCCATTGCCAAGTGTTGCACAAGCTTATAGTATGATAAGACAAGAGGAGAAACAAAGAGAAGGTATCTTGCCCAAATCAAACACTTCTGCTGCATTCTCTACTTACTCCAACAGAAACACCAATAATGGCTACTCTTCATACCCTCAAGACTCATCCAATAGAAACAACACCAATCTCAAGAACAACTCAAGGTCTTAAACTGAAAGGAGGAGTACTTTTAGGACTGGAGTGATTTGTGAAAACTATGGAAAAGAGGGACATTACAGGGAAGAGTGTTATAAGTTGAAAGGGTATCCAATTGGCCATCCACTGCATGGGAAATACAAGCCACCAAATGTGAGGAATGTGGTTGAGAATAAGGGCAAAGCTGTGAACTCAGTTGTGGGTCAGGATCCAAGTTCTTCAACTCAAGGTGGTTAGGACAATGCAAGTTCAAGCAATGGTGCAAATGGAGCAAATGAAGCAGTCTTTGTGAGGATGGATCAACTACAAAATCAGTTCAATCAGGTCATGTTAATGATGCAGCAAGCACAACAGAACCCTCCATCTGGTATAATCACATCCACCTATATTAGAAGACATAAGTTTATTGCATCTGTCATGCTTAAATACAAGGCTGCTTGGGTTGTAGATAGTGGGGCAACTGACCATATTTGCATTACTTTAACTATCATGCATAACATTAGAACCTGCAACCCACCAATCTTAATCACATTACCAAATGGCCAACACATTAATGTCACCATCTGTGGATCAGTGAGAATTAACAAAGAAATCACTCTCACCAATGTTTTCTATGTACCCTCATTCTCATACAACCTTTTATCTGTGAGCACTCTAACCAAACACATGTCAATCACAGCAATTTTCACCTCATTATCCTGCCATTTTCAAGTTCTCAACAGGAGGATTGCACATGGCAGCCTCTGTGAGGGACTATACATCATCTATCCAGAACCTTACATAACCACAACAGGCAACTCCACCATTCTCAGTACAACCTCAGACAAGACACATCAATGGCACTCAAGACTAGGACATATTGCTTTTTCAAACTCTCAAACAAATAAAGTGTATCTCAACCTCTTGTAATCAAACTGATGTACCTTGTAATATCTATCCTTTAGCTAAGCAACATGCTTTACCATTTTCTTTAAGTTCAACTCATGCTTCACAACCATTTGATCTCATTCACATTGACTTATGGGGACCATATAAGCATCCTACACTGAACAAATACACCCACTTTCAAACAATTGTGGATGATTTTTCAAGAGGAACATGGACATATTTATTACCAAGCAAACATCACACAACTTCACAACATTCACAGTCCCAAACACAGACATCTCATTAGTACCATCAATCAAATCATTGAACCACAGACCTACACTCAAGCAGCTAAGGAACCTAAGTGGATAGATGCTATGAACTTAGAAATCAAGGCCCTAGAAGATAACAATACATGGGAAGTCACCCTTCTACCTCCTGGCAAAAGTACAATTGGTTGCAAATGGGTGTTTAGGATAAAATGCAGGGCAGATGGGACTATTACAAAATACAAAGCAAGCCTAGTTGCTAAAGGTTTTACTCAAAAGGAAGGCATAGATTATCATGAAACTTTTGCACCAGTAGCTAAGATGGTTATAGTTAGGGTCTTATTAACTGTTGCAGTTTACTCTCACTGGCATATAGCACAACTTGACATTAACAATGCATTTTTACATGGAGACCTTGTTGAGGATGTGTATATGACTCTTCCACCTGGTTATGCAGCTCCTAAGGGCGGTGTTTACAAACTCAAAAAGTCACTATATGGCCTAAAACAGGCTAACAGGAAATGGTTTATTAAGTTAACTACCTTTCTCATCTCACTTGGTTTCACACAAAGCTATGAAGATACCTCTTTATTCATTTTCAAGAAAGATCAAGTCTTTACTTGCCTCCTTGTCTATGTTGATGATATCCTTCTTACTGGCAACAATTTACAATTCATCAATCAAGTCAAACAACAGCTTCACAAGGAATTCAGTATCAAAGATCTTGGATATCTCAATTACTACTTAGGCATTGAATTTCTCAAGAATTCCTCTGGCCTTGTCATGACATAGAGAAAGTATGCTTTGGAATTAATCAACACTGCTGGTCTTCTCAATGTAAAGCCTTCTACAACTCCAATTGATCCATTGGTAAAGTTAAATCATGATGATGGAGAACTTTTAGAGGATTCTACAATCTACAGAAGTCTAGTGGGAAAACTTCTTTATCTAACCATCACAAGACCTGACATAGCTTATGCTGCACAAACCTTAAGTCAATTCACACAAGCTCCAAGAACTCCTCATTTACAGGCTTTGATCAAGGTTCTTAGATACATCAAAGGTTGCCCTGGACAAGGCATATTCTTCCCTCACAATACATCACTACAACTTTATGCTTACTGTGATAGTGATTGGGCAAGTTGTAGTTTTTCAAGAAGATTAGTCTCAGGCCATTGTGTTTCCTAGGCTCATGTCTCATTTCCTGGAAATCTAAGAAACAACTAGTTGTCTAAAGATCAATCATCTATAGAAGCAGAGTACAGAGCTCTAGCAGATACCAGTTGTGAACTTACATGGTTAAGAGGTCTTCTCAAAGACTTGGGTATCACAGTCAATTCTCCCATTCCTATCTATTGTGACAATGTATCTGCTATTGCTCTTGCATCCAATCCACTCCAACATGCAAGGACAAAGCACATTGAAATAGATTGTCACTTTGTTAAAGACAAGATCAAAGATGGAGTTGTTTTACCTAAGTACATTTCTACCAAAGCTCAAGCTGCAAATATACTCACAAAGGGTCTTTCAAAAGCTCCACATTATAACTGCTTATCCAAGTTTGGCATGTGTGATCCTTACACACTGCCAACTTATGGGGAGGGTAAAGGCTTATCAGCAAACACAAGCTCCAAAGTCAACAGTTTCACAGGTTCAAGTCAAAGCCAGTCAAAGACAAAGCAACAACTATGCAGACTTAACTCATTGAAGCAATGTGGTGTTATGTAACTTGTACATAGTGTAGATTGTATTGTACATATTAGTTACGATCATCTTGTATATAAACACTGTTCTATCTCATTTAATGTAACTTTCTCATTAATAAAATTCACATTTCAAAAAACTCTCTCTCTACAATTCTAATCTTCATAAGCTCCAAAGTCAACAGCTTCACAAGGAATTCAGTATCAAAGATCTTGGATATCTCAATTACTACTTAGGCATTGAATTTCTCAAGAATTCCTCTAGCCTTGTCAAGACACAAAGAAAGTATGCTTTGGAATTAATCAACACTGCTGGTCTTCTCAATGTAAAGCCATCTACAACTCCAATTGATCTACTGGTAAAGTTAAATCATGATGATGGAGAACTTTTAGAGGATTCTACACTCTACAGAACTCTAGTGGGAAAACTTCTTTATGCTGCACAAACCTTAAGTCAATTCACACAAGCTCCAAGAACTCCTCATTTACAGGCTTTGATCAAGGTTCTTAGATACATCAAAGGTTGCCCTGGACAAGGCATATTCTTCCCTCACAATACATCACTACAACTTTATGCTTACTGTGATAGTGATTGGGCAAGTTGTAGTTTTTCAAGAAGATTAGTCTCAGGCCATTGTGTTTCCTAGGCTCATGTCTCATTTCCTGGAAATCTAAGAAACAACTAGTTGTCTAAAGATCAATCATCTATAGAAGCAGAGTACAGAGCTCTAGCAGATACCAGTTGTGAACTTACATGGTTAAGAGGTCTTCTCAAAGACTTGGGTATCACAGTCAATTCTCCCATTCCTATCTATTGTGACAATGTATCTGCTATTGCTCTTGCATCCAATCCACTCCAACATGCAAGGACAAAGCACATTGAAATAGATTGTCACTTTGTTAAAGACAAGATCAAAGATGGAGTTGTTTTACCTAAGTACATTTCTACCAAAGCTCAAGCTGCAAATATACTCACAAAGGGTCTTTCAAAAGCTCCACATTATAACTGCTTATCCAAGTTTGGCATGTGTGATCCTTACACACTGCCAACTTATGGGGAGGGTAAAGGCTTATCAGCAAACACAAGCTCCAAAGTCAACAGTTTCACAGGTTCAAGTCAAAGCCAGTCAAAGACAAAGCAACGACTATGCAGACTTAACTCATTGAAGCAATGTGGTGTTATGTAACTTGTACATAGTGTAGATTGTATTGTACATATTAGTTACGATCATCTTGTATATAAACACTGTTCTATCTCATTTAATGTAACTTTCTCATTAATAAAATTCACATTTCAAAAAACTCTCTCTCTACAATTCTAATCTTCACAAGCTCCAAAGTCAACAGCTTCACAAGGAATTCAGTATCAAAGATCTTGGATATCTCAATTACTACTTAGGCATTGAATTTCTCAAGAATTCCTCTAGCCTTGTCAAGACACAAAGAAAGTATGCTTTGGAATTAATCAACACTGCTGGTCTTCTCAATGTAAAGCCATCTACAACTCCAATTGATCTACTGGTAAAGTTAAATCATGATGATGGAGAACTTTTAGAGGATTCTACACTCTACAGAACTCTAGTGGGAAAACTTCTTTATGCTGCACAAACCTTAAGTCAATTCACACAAGCTCTAAGAACTCCTCATTTACAGGCTTTGATCAAGGTTCTTAGATACATCAAAGGTTGCCCTGGACAAGGCATATTCTTCCCTCACAATACATCACTACAACTTTATGCTTACTGTGATAGTGATTGGGCAAGTTGTAGTTTTTCAAGAAGATCAGTCTCAGGCCATTGTGTTTTCCTAGGCTCATGTCTCATTTCCTGGAAATCTAAGAAACAGCTAGTTGTCTAAAGATCAATCATCTATAGAAGCAAAGTACACAGCTCTAGCAGATACCACTTGTGAACTTACATGGTTAAGATGTCTTCTCAAAGACTTGGGTATCACAGTCAATTCTCCCATTCCTATCTATTGTGACAATGTATTTGCTATTGCTCTTGCATCCAATCCAGTCCAACATGCAAGGACAAAGCACATTGAAATAGATTGTCACTTTGTTAGAGACAAGATCAAAGATGGAGTTGTTTTACCTAAGTACATTTCTACCAAAGCTCAAGCTGCAGATATACTCACAAAGGGTCTTTCAAAAGCTTCACATTATAACTGCTTATCCAAGTTTGGCATGTGTGATCCTTACACACTGCCAACTTGTGGGGAGGGTAAAGGCTTATCAGCAAACACAAGCTCCAAAGTCAACAGTTTCACAAGTTCAAGTCAAAGCCAGTCAAAGACAAAGCAACAACTATGCAGACTTAACTCATTGAAGCAATGTGGTGTTATGTAACTTGTACATAGTGTAGATTATATTGTACATATTAGTTAAGATCATTTCAATGTAACGTTCTCATTAATAAAATTCACATTTCACAAAACTCTCTCTACAATTCTAATCTTCATCAGTACTATTATGACAAACTTGAAGAATGAAGACTAGCTGTGCTAAACTTGAAGAATGATACGAGTTATCCTTTCTAATCACGATCCATATCACAAACAAAAACACAAAAAGAAACATTCACTCGTCTTTGTACTTGGTTCAGGGTCTCTGTAATTTCTCAGAGTGTTTACACTTTACAATACTTGAAGAAATCATTATGTTTTTAGAGAATTGCGTGTACTCATATGCATTCAAGGAAGACAAATTGATTCTTGGTGCTTTTTATTTTTTGATTTGTTAACAATATTTCAAGATTTTACGCGTTTAAATTAATTTGTTATTTAATGGTGAATAGAATCTTCGCAGTTACAGTTTGAAACATGTAATTAGATAAATAGGCTCTGATCCTTTCTTAGTTTCAAACCGTAGAGTTTCTTGGTTGGAGGTGTATTCATACCTGATTAAGATCAAGGTTTCTGTTCACTGTACGTCTTATATCAGCGCGACACAAAAAAACTATAACTAGAGTTCAAGGTTTCTGATAAAGCCTTAGTTCCTGATAAAGTTGCAGGTTCATGGCTTTCTTACTTGCTCTGTGTCGTTGGCAAGATAAGTCTGCAACTAGGGGATAGTAAGAAAATTTCATAAGCAGGTTCATAGCAATTTTCTGTAAAAGAACCAGAGGTTTAAAACTAAAAAATATGCTAGAAAACACACTAAAATTACATAATATTTCATGTTTTAACTGTACCTGGTAAGGTCATTACAATAAATTAGCGGGGCCATTCAATCATCTAACTGAGATTATCACCAGTTATTGATACATAATCTTTGTGTTACCATATCTAGTGGGGTCAACTGACCCCTCCAACAAAGTAACTCTGTCCTGTCTACAATGAGCATCTGTGGCAATAAAGGCAGGCGTAAACAACCAGTTGTATAGGACCTCATGGCCTATACTTAGGGATCTCATATAGAGTAATCTGGATGAAGTGTTGTGTTCTCAATACTTGCTCTTTAATTTGCTGTTAATATATGATCCGCGTACAGTCTATATTATAATATCTGACTGTGTGATATATAATCGATTGTTTGGGTTACAACTGGTTAAGACTTAACTAGACCTGGCACTTTCAAGTGTTTCGGGATTATGCCTTTGAACTATTTTACATCATTAGTGTGCTTATTTGTTATCCTACTTCTCATTCTTCCCTTGACTTCTTAGATATATTTCAGAAGGTAATAGAAGCTCTTTAAACATATACTCTTGACGGAATTAGGATACTGGTGAGCTGGAAAATGATCATCACATTGCATTATTGGGCTACATGTTGCTTTATCCATATTTATGGAGTTCACGACATTTGAAAATGGATAAGTTCTTATTAATCATCAAATCTAACCTGCTGATAGTTGACTTGACAATCTGTTAGTGATTCATGTCCAGCTAGCTAGCTAAAATAAATATTAATGGTGTTGGTTTATTTGTTATGCATTGTATATTGTAAATTGTGTTTTGAGCATGATATAGACAAGGCTATTTGCCACCCAAGCAGCATCTAATGTTTGGAACATGACATGGGATTTGATTGCCAAATCATTACCTATCCCATGTGGCCACCATTTTTAAACTTCTCAAAGTCATTATTTCTGCCTATATAAATGAAAGCGCCCTAAATGAAATGCATTATCATATCTCATTCATTGCAGAAAAGAAAAATGGCAAGATGCATTGCTTTTTTCTTGGCTGCAATGTGCCTCGTTAGTGTCATAACAGCTGCAGATTGGAACATTATGAATCAGAAAATGAAGTCAACCAAGTCTAGCCTCGAGATCACATTAAAGAACTATTGTGAGAGTTGGAGGATGAATGTGGAGCTAAACAACATTCGTGATTTCACAGTAGTTCCATCAGAATGTACAAGTTACATTGGAAAGTACATGGGTGGATCCCAATTCACTGTCGATGCCGAAGCCACAATACATGAATGCACACTGTACCTCAACACTCTTTGTGATCTAAAGAAAGACGCCAAAGATGCTTGGATCTTTGATATTGATGACACTCTTTTATCAACTGTCCCATACTACAAGAAACACGGTTATGGGTAAGTATTAATATGATTTAGGTATAAAATCATGCAACATTTTTTATATAGTTAATCATATTATGTTTTCATGGTTTAGGGGAGAGACGCTGAACGTAACTGCTCTTGAAGAATGGATGACCAAGGGAAAGGGTACAGCGATGGATTCCAGTTTAACCTTGTTCAATGATATCAAGAATAGAGGAATACAAATCATTTTGATTTCTTCAAGGAAGGAACATCTTAGATCTGCCACTATCGACAACCTTGTAGATGCTGGTTTCTATGGTTGGAAGAGTTTGTACCTAAGGTATGTAAACCATATTTTTCACACACATGCACATAAACAGACCATGCGTGATCCAGTTACCTAAGAACTTGTGTGTATTTTTTTTTTTTTTTTTTGGTTAAATTAGGAGTGATGAGGATTGTTTCAAAACGGTTCAACAATACAAAGCTAGTGTAAGGAGTGAGTTGATCAATAACGGTTACCGTCTTTGGGGAATTCTAGGAGACCAGTGGAGCAGTATTAGAGGACTGCCAACTGCTAGAAGGACATTCAAGCTGCCAAATTCTCTTTACTGTGTTGCTTGAATATGACTCACGTACCCTTGCAACAGTGTGTGGTGCTTCCCATATCTGGTGAAATACATGTACTCTGATGTTAGGAGCTTTTTTTTTTTAATCAATTTGCAAATACACATTGTCTGTATTTTCATTAGTCGTGAGTGTTCTAACGGGTTTAATAAAATGTGAGAATGGAATTTGATTTTTCGTGAATAATCAACGACAATCCTAAGACAGGAAATATATTGCAGTTTTTGATTCCATAATTCCATAAACCTGTAATGAAAGGACATTGCCGCAGGAAAATTAAAGAAAAAGAAAACTACCATTTATATATCGATCTCTACGGCATATAAGGCAAAATATTTTTCGTTAAAAATTAAATATCAATCTTTTGTTTGTTTTCTCACATAAAAATTCAAACAATATTGCCTAATTGAAATAGTTACTTCAACAATGTTCCCACAGAAAATTTTAAGAATATTCATGGCAAGTTGGCAACTCTTTTGAATATAGTTTCTAAAGAAAAGAGGAGACTTTCTTTTTATTTAATCTTTATATTTATCTGCAAACTCTAATATATATGATACCGTATTTCAAAATTAATTTAATGTTTCACTTTCAGCTTTATTAAATATTTTTATACATTCTTTTATAATTTTAACAATTATTTTTTTAGTTATGTTATCGCATGTTACAAGATTTTTCAATTAACATTTTGATTATTTGTACGTTGTATGTATAGTATAAATGTTACACGAAATACCAACTATAATATCTATCGCAACTATAATTGTTTGCCGTTATAAAATTTTGATGCTATGTACAGTATTCGTCTAGTGAATAATGATAACGTTAACTTCACATTTTCAATAAGGGTTTTTCTAACTTGTGCCCTAAGGGCACAAAGGAACTCACACAAAAGTACAGACAAGTGTACTTTTGTGTAAATTCTGATGTCCTTTTTCGTGAGCCTATGGTACTTTTGGTGTACTTAACTTGTGCCCTAGGGCACATGTTAGAAAAACCATTTCAATAAAACAACAATTTTGTTTATTCCATGCAGGGCGTTACGCCGGCTAAACATTGTATTCATGGAGAGATGGTCTAAAAAGCTATACTAGTAATAAAAACGGAACCCGTGAATTCTTTTGACATGTCATTATATAAGTAAGTTCCCTTGTATTTTAAAACGACACATAAAGATACTCAACTTTAAAGCTGGTTTCCAATCAAGGTACCTGAGTTCTCGTATAAAAAATCAAAAATTCATAGCAAAAGGCTAAGAATCGTTAAATGATGTTAACTCAATAGATATTATATGTTTTATATATGCGCTATTCACATATTACAAATTTACAAACCTTGATGGACATAAGCTCACATATAGGCTCGGGCCTACTAACCTATCATCTAATATTCCTCAACAATTTAAGTGGCGAAATCGCGAAAACTCAGATCGAAGATAAAACTCAACCCATTAAAGCAATAACTAATTTGTTGATGAAGAAATGTAAAGTAAATTTTCACATAGCATCAACAAAGCATTTTAGTCAGTTAATAAAGATCTCTGACAACACGACAACAAGCGACGACAAATCTTCAAACAGTAGCAAAAAGAAAAACAAAGCAGCAAAAGCAAAAACATTTAGCAAAACTGAAGATGGTTGGCCGATAACAACAACATATGTTAGCTTTTTTACTCGTTTTCTTGTAGCAGGTGGCTTCAATCGGCATGTCCGGCCGCTGGAAGTGGTGATATCGGCTTGGATTTGTGTAGAACGGAATGATGCCAGCTGCGGCAGTTAACTTCAAACGGTATATAAAAAGTTATGGCAAAAATAGTATGCAAGTAAGGCTTTTGCCGAAAATTAATAGTTTTTTTTTTTTTTTTTTTTTTTTTTTTTTTTTTTTTTTTTTTTTTTAAGAAGGGATAAAGGTGGCAGTCTGGCAGATAGTTTCTGACGAGTGAGATAGAGCCGGTGGTTCATGGCGGTCGACTAGTATCAGTGATGTAAACTTCTTAGATATTACGTATCATTGATGCAAAATTTATAAATTATATATACATAAACTCTAATAGACATAACCCCACAGCGTGAGCCTACTAACCTACCATCTAAACAAAACAAGAAAAGATGTAATGTATACTTATTTAGATAAAAACACACGCAATGCATAACGCATCCTTGGCATATAAGTATATATGCATGAATTCTTGCTGCCTGATCTTCAAGTGTCAGCCCAAACCTTAAAAGTGCCACATGGAGCTAGGACTAGAGTGATAGGAAATATTGCCACCACGCGATTGAACCACACATCTGAATGTTATCTGCAAACATGTAATTACTCATCAAGGCACTAAATTGCAATAATCCTCTATTGTTACACATAAGAAGATGCTTTAATTTCCCATATTTATTGATGATACTTCCTTGTTAGTGGATCATTAGTTAGCCTTGATTATTTGTATTGGGTCAAGCCCGTATAGTCTTTACACTTGTATTTATACTGTATTGGTTTTCCATCATGGTAATATGGTATACGGAAATTACACAATTTGACATGGTATCTCGTATCCCGTAATGAAAAACCAATACAATATAAATACAAGTGTAATAACTATATGGGCTTGGTCCAATACACATAATCAAGGTTAACTAATGATTATTCTTTAATCTATTTAGATATCTAAAAAGTTTACCTCCTTAATGTTATCTGTCCCTTTTAGTGAGTGTTTATTACGGCTAATATAGCAGGCTTATGGCTTATTTTGTTTTCGGCTTATGTTTCATAAGCTCATTTTTGTGGCTTATTTGGAAACTGTTCGGCTTATATGAGTTTATCATGACATAATAAGCTTATATAAGCCGAAAAGTTTCCAAATAAGCAACAAAAGGTGAGGTTGTGTAACATAAACCGAAGGATTTTGCTACATCCACATAAAATCCCCACAAAAAACTCCCACTCGCTGACGTGTCAGCGGGTGATTGGTTTTTTGTGGGTTCCACATCCCACTAAAAACCAATCACTCGCTGACACGTCAGCGAGTGAGAGTTTTTTGTGGGGATTTTATGTGGATGTAGCATACCTCTAAACCGAAAACCACATAAGCTATAAGCAAGCTATATAAGCCGAAATAAAAACCCTCTTATAAAGACCCTATGTAGACAATAATCTACACACGTATGTGCAAAATGGCCACCAAAGTATGCAAAAAGTCTCAATAAGAGGGTTTTTTTCTTTTTTTTTTTTTTTTTTTTTTTTTTTTTTTTTTTTTAGAACGGAAATTCTCTACAAGCTACAACACCTATCTCACATGTCTCCAACGAGACTCGAACCCACAACATCTAGGTTGATGGGCCACTCTCATAATCCAAAAGGCCTTTGGTTAAGAGCCTGTTTTGACTATTCATGTGTCAAGTACTCAAACACATGGATGCTTCAATCTAACCAATAAATAGTGTGCTATCAAACATTAATATCAGTTTATGCAGCATTGCACCCATGGAATATTTTATGGCTTTTCAAGGCCAGCTTAATCGACATCATCAAACTAATTATTAGGACAAATACAGAACATATAGCTAGTTTGAAAACATTGCTTGCCGGTTGTCACTAAAGAGTTGGTGAGCCTTCTGCCTAGCAGAGTTGGTCAGGTGGTGTTACCATATGCAAAAGGTTTCACGTTCGAGTCTCTTCGTGGAGGGTTTTCCTCCTGGGTGGGATTTGTGGTAGTTCTGCCCCATAGATGTGTCGATTCGAGGCTGGCAGGAACTACATTCTGGTAAGTACGGTGGAATCGAAGCACTAACTATAGTATCGTACTAACTCGCCGTTCAAAAAAAAAAAAAAAAAAAAAGGGTTGGTCACTAAAGAAGCTTTTCCTTGTAGTCCTACACTCATACTCATGGTCATGGAACGCGATAAATCATTAGATTCGGTGCATCTAAGTTAAAATAACACTATGAGTGGCTCAAAGAGTTAGAAACTATAAATTCGAATAAAAAATTTAAACCCGAAACACCTTATTAGGATTCTCACACATTTTTAACCATTGTAACGCTTGATGCTAAGTTCTTAGTTCAATTGCCATTTCAATAAAAAAAAAAAAAAAAAAAAAAAAAAAGAAAAAAAAAAGAAAAAAAGAATCTCACGCATTTACCATTATACAACCAGTATAGGGTTAATTTGATTCACCTTGCAACATGTATTTCACCTTAGATGTACCGTATGCGATCAATTACTTAATTAGTTGATTATTTATTTCCAACCGGTGACAGTGTTCAAATCTTATTATCATAAGCTCAAAAAAGAAATATCAGAGGGCAAGGAGTTTTAGCTACATCATTTCAACACCAAATAATATAACTATGGATAGAGCCAGGGGTTTCCCGCTGGTGCCTGTGCACCCCATGGAATTTTTAGATATAGTGTTAATTTTTGAAAAAAAACATCGATTTTTTCTAAATTTATCTTAAATGCACCCGGTCCATCGAAATGTGTATCTAGTATTATTGTTCAAATTCTTTTGTGCACCCGGTCATATTTAGTCATGGCTCCGTTCATGAATTACATAACACCAAAAAAACACCCCGTAATCATAACATCAAATAACACCGCCTTTTGAGACCTACTTTAAAAATAATAAACAAAAAATTGAAAACGGCGTTGTTGCTATAACTTGGAAACAAAAAATAGGGGTATCATAACGCCATAAGCCAAGTTATGTTATAACTTGAGTTGTTGTAGCAACGTAAATGGAAACGCTTGCCAACGTGCGTATCCTCGGAGTGGAAATAACGCCATAACAGCGTTAATAAATAGCCACCTAGGACGAATTCGCGTTGCTACGCTATTACTCCTTGTGCTCTAACATCAATTTCATACGCATAATTAATTGATACCAACCGGTGACAGTGCTCAAAAAAGAAATATAACATCAATTTCATACACCAACCTATAGGTGTTTTAGGAACATAGCACATTTAGCATGCGGTTATAATGTTCACATTAGAACAATGAAATTGTTGGAATATAGGAAGTATATTTGTTTATAGATGGGTTCCATTAAATCTTATAATATATACCTTGTTACTAATTGTAAGAGACCAAGAGTTATTGATTTTTTTATTCTTTTATTTTATATTTTAGGAGTTATTGTTGTGTTTTAAGAGGTTAGGCAGACTACCATTATAAGTATTGTCAATCAAGAAAGTGATATTCACAATTCTTTTTATATATCAAGTTAACTTTAGGGCAAATGGCGCAAAAAAACATCAAAGTTAGGGTCCATTTTCAATCAAGGTATTCTATTTTTTTTCTTGCATAAAAGGTTCCCAACATTTTTTTAGCGGATTTGGGTTTTTGCCTAACTTCCCGTTAACAACTAACCAAAAAATTCGTTAAGTATACATTGAAACTTTTATAAAATTTGAAGGACCAAAATTGAATATTATATATTTCTTTTATAATAACTTATAACGGTTATCTCCCTCATTTTTCGGCAATTTCCTTTCTTCACATAAACCATAAAAAAACTGTTGGTTACAAAAAGTAAACGATTCACAAAATGGAACCTTATTTTGTCTTCGTTAAGGTAATTAATACTTATTGTTGTTTTTAATTATCATAATAACGGTTAAGTTAAGCACTCATTAACCTTTTCTGTTAATTATTTTGTTTAGCAGGATGACTTCTTCATCCAAAGGAGCTATATTATCATTGGATCTTTATTATAACGGGTATTTCAGCATGAAACCTTTAAACTATCATAATGCTGATATGCTCACAACCACGGTTGATATGACCCCTTTAACCTCTAATGTGTTGAAAACTATTGTTCAAAAAAACATAGGTTCAGTAGGGTATGAATTGTATTACTTTAGTGATGGGTTAAAAAGTATTAAGTCTGATGTTGATGTTAGGTTGTTTGTTGAAAAGTGGCAAAGTAGTGATGAAGGTATCATAGCCTTATATGTTTCTCATAAGAATGAATGTTTAGTTGAATACACTGGTGATTATGTTGTAATGTTAAACCCTGCTAGTTATTACAAAGACTCAGATGATGAATTAAGTGATGTTATTGATCATTTATCTGAGGGCGAATAAGAGTTGAGGCAGGTTCAGATAAAAGAAAGGAAGAGTTTAGATGAAAAGAATAAAACAAATGAAATTGTTGTATTTGATGAAAGTTAGTGTTGGAAAATGATAGTGATGATAATGAGCATGAAGTAGATCCATTATTTTCAGACCTAGGTGATGAATCTCAAAAAGAGAAACCTCATGTTGAACCAGAAATTAACTTAGATGAGGATATGCCCATGATTGATGAGGATGAGATTGTGTTTGACCCTAATAAAAGAGATTATCCTATCCATGACCCAAACACACATTGGAAGTTAAAAAAAACCTATATTGGTTGAATTGTATTCAGACTTAAATCAAGTAAAAGATTGTCTTACCTTTTATTCTATTGCCAATGGTTACCAACTTTGGTATGAAAAAAGTGATAGTGAAAAGTTGCTGGTTAGGTGTGGGTTTGATGAAAAAGACAGTAGAAAGTAAAAAGTTCCTAGAGATCCCAATAAGCCTTGTTGTCCTTTTAGGTTAAGAGTTGTGAAGATGCATGATGGCAATTCTTGGCATATAAGAACCCTAGTTAATGAGCACACTTGCACTAGAAAGTGTAATATTGGTTACTTAGTGACTTCAAAATGGATTGCAAGACAATTTGTAGACAAAATCAGAATGTATCCTGATATGAAAGTGGTTGACCTGCAAGAAATGGTGATGGAAAAATATAGGGTTAAGAACATCACACAATCAGTGTAGTAGAGCTAGAAGGATTGCACTATATAATCTTAAGCATAATGTTGGAGATCTGTATGACAAGTTGGTTGATTATGCTGGTGAACTTAGACAGACCAGCCCTGGTACCACAGTGCAGTTACGCATTGATCCTCTTACAGATGGTACACATATGTTCAATAGTTTCTATATTTGTTTTCATAATTTGAAATAGGGTTGGAAAGCAGGATGTAGAAAGGTTATAGGTTTGGATGGGTGTTTTTGAAAGGGGTGTGCCAAGGTCAACTGTTGGCAGCTATTTGGAGGGATAGAAATAATCAAATATACCTAGTTGTATGGGCTGTTGTACAAGTTGAGAATTCAGACACTTAGGAATGTTTATTAAGTTGTTAGCAAAAGACCTTGACTTAGCAAATGGGAAAGGGGTCACATTTATATCTGATGGACACAAAGGACTTAACCAAGCTGTAAGTGGTCCCATTGGTAGAACATAGGTTATGTGATAGGCATATTTATGCTAATTTTTCCAAGCTTTACCCTGGTGTTCTATTTAGAAACCTGTTTTGGCAAGCAACAAAGGCTTCATATCATCATAAATTCTTAAATACAATGGAAGAAATAAAAAATGCAAGTGAAGCCGCTTATCAGTATTTGATTGATAAAGATCCATGGATATGGTCACGATCATACTTCAAAGAAGCTATAGTCTTTGATGAGGCGAAATTTGTTACGCTTTTAAGGGGTCATTTAAGCCTTAAGTCGTGATAATAAAATCAATTATTACCTTAAATCGTTCCTTTTGTCATTTTAGGTACTTTTGAAGAGAATTCTTGAAAAGGAAGCATTTTGGACGTTTTTGGAGCAAAAAGTGAAGAAAACGACAAAGTCAAAAATCCAAGCTGGAAATTACACCTGACAGCGTCACCTATTCCAAAGGGACGGCGTCAGCCTTTGTGACAAGAGGTGGATATCACATTTACACTTGACGCGCCAGAAGACAATTTGCGTATTTACACGTGACGGCGTCACCCTTTACCTGAAATAGGTTGTCACGTGTATTCTCTAAAGCGTGACGGCCCAGAACTCCTACAAAGTGACGGCGTAAAGAAGTTGGATTGGATGACAAGAAACCCTAGCCGCGGCGAGATGACGGCATCAACCATCAAAAGGTGACGCCGTCACCCTTGTAAATCTATATACATAGTTTTTTGATTCTTAATTCATTAGAGTGTAACTTTGGAGGGGAACTTTTGGTGGAATACTCACACAAACCCTAGCATGAATTTTAGAGGTTTTTAAGGGTTTCATACCCTTGTCTATTCCATGTTCAATTAAAGATAAGTAATACATCAATCATTCAATATGTCTATGTGTTGTTTGATTATATCTTATGCTTGTCCTTCTTTTAACATTCTAGGTTAGCTTTATTTGTGTTTGCTTAGATGTAGTGAAACCTAGTTATTGATTATTGATTGATGGTTTGTTATTAATTGTTGTTGGGTGATCGATAATTGATGGTAGGGTTAAGAAAACTGGCTAATCTCCTATTCGGTAACTTGCTTGAACGTTTTAAGAAACATGAATTGGATGTGTACTACGATTTTAATGGTTGTATTTAATGCATAAGTAACTATTAAGGAGGCCATGGTAAGGATACTTAACGTGTCGCCCTAGGAAGAGATAGAATCTTATAGAGTTGGGGAAGATCATACACTGCCCCACAAATGGTATTAAGGAATGCAACCCGTCACCCACGCAATTGTAACAAGCTTATCAATCAATAAAAGATAACTAGGGAGTAATGAAATCTAAGTAAACACGTTTTCTCCATTTATAGTTTACACATTTTATTTTATTATCATTTTATTTTTATCGCATTAGTAGTTATTTGGGTTAGTTGACTAGTAACTAATTCCGCCCACTCTTCCAAATACCCAAGATTTTACTTTCTTTCATAAAATATAAAAAATACAAAAAGAATCATCCCTCACTTCTAGACCTAGTTATATTAATTTCAATCCTAATGAACACTATTCCATGTGGAGAACGATCAATCCCCCGGTACTTGCCACTTTACTATTGATAGCGTAGGGATTGCACCAGGCTTTACCTCTTGAGGGATCTTGAGAAGCTTACAACCCCCACCAGGTAGTGTACCTGATCGATGTAGTATAGTATAATGACAAGTACCGGGGGATTGATCGTTCAGCTAGGAATAGTGTCGCTAGAATTAGAAAACCTAAAGACTAGGTCTAGAGATGAGGGATGATTCTTTTTGTATTTTTATATTTTTTAGAAAGCAATTAAAAATCTCGGGTTTTGAAGGATTTGGGCGGAATTAGTTGCTAGTCAACTAACCCAATACTAAGATACAATCAAAATAAAATACTAAAAATGAAAATAAACTATATTAAACTAAAGTTGTGAGCAATATGTGAGAGAAATGTGTTTACTTAGATTTCACTACTCCCTAGATATCTTTTACACGTTAATTACTTGTTATAGTTGCGTGGATGATGGATTGTATTCCTTAATACCATTCATGGGGTGGCGTACTTACTTCCCCAATCCTATGAGTGCCTACTTCACTCCTATGTCGAGCCGGCTAAGAAGCTCCTAACATGGGATCATTAGAATTTACTCATGCATTAAATACAACCAATAAAACCTAGTACACATCGGTTCATGTTTCCTAAGACGTTCAAGCATGTTACACAATGGAGATCTGCCAGTTTTCTTAAGCCTAACATTGAAATCATTCATCCAATACAACCATAAACAAGTAATCAACACATAATTAACATCTAGGTTTCATTAGATCCAAGCAAACACAAGATAGATCTAGCCTAGCATGTTGAAATCAAGACAAGCATAAGATATAATCAACCAACACATAGACATATTGATTGAATTAAGAGAAGACTTATCTCAATAGCACATGAAAGGATTCAAGGGTTGAAAACCCTTGAAAGTACTGTAAAATATGAGCTAGGGTTTACAAAGTTCGGCCCTAGTTTCTCCACACAAGTTCCTCCCTAATGAATAAAAAATTAGAAAACTATATATGGAGTTTAGAAGGTGACGGCGTCAAGAACAAAAGTCTGACGCCGTCATCTCGCCGCCAAGTAGTTCCTCGGACTGCCTAGATCTGGGTCTGACGCCGTCATGTATTCTCCTTATGCAGGCCGTCACAAAATTTACTCTTGACGCCCTTCATGAGTTTCCTCTTGACGCCGTTAGGTACTGTTCTCAGTATGGAAAATTAAGTCTTTGGCGTTTTCTTCACTTTTATGCTCCAAAAACGTCCGAATTGCTTCCTTTTCCAGATTTCATTCCCAAAGTACCTAAAATCAAAAAAGGAACGATTTAGGGTAATATTTGATCAAATAAATTCAATTCCGGGCTTAAATGACCCCCTAAAAGTGGTTCATTTTTCGCCTCAACATATACCCTTACACTTGAGATTTGCTTGTCCTCAAGCAAATGCGCTTTTATTCTAATCAAAATACAAGTTAGGGGTCATTTAACACTAATATAAAAGTTATTACAACAAATAATCGTTCCCCTAAAGACCAAAGACAAGCACAGAGGTCATATACTAGCACCTCACAAATAGTGTTTAGATACTCACATCTCTCGGGTGTAATAAAGTAATATCACAATATGGAAATGGAAAACATCTCTCACTACCTGTCAGAGCAAAATAGATTACCATAGGCTTGGGAAAGGATCAAACCTCCACCACATGGCGTAAGCACCTAGGATAAACTATCAAAGAGGTCTTTTAAAGGGTTGTAACGTTAGGTGTAGGGATATGGAATACACGGTTTTGTTGGATATAGGCAATCTTTACTGGTGGCGAGTTAACAATCTTGGTTAATTACATGTACAATATGGCGTTGCTAAGCCAAGACAAGACTCGACTTAAGCTAATAAAGGAAAAATAACAAAAACATAAAATGAACATAGAATAAAAAGGGATGGTAATCCGTATGGTTTTTTTTCTCTTTTTTTTTTTTTTTTTTTTTTTTTTTTTTTTTTTTTTTCATACACTCTTACCCAACCATCCAAAATAATACATCATAAGGAATGAAAATTCCCCTTACACTTGAATTTTTACATACTTTACAATAAACTAATCTAATGACTCGAATTAAGATAATCAAAACACTTGGAGTACTTTTAAGATTAACGCACATACGGGGGTAATAAATGATGTTCTTCCCCATTACTCCATAAAATAAGTACTTTACCCATGAGTCCCAATCGTCCCAAAACAATATGTACAAGGATATGACTCGACTTAGCAACCATGTAATCAATTAGATAATTAACTAAGGGTTTAACAAAAAACAATAATGCACTAAAGATGAGTGCATACACGGAAGGCTAAGGCGATTTGGGTGTACATTTAAGTGGGGTGTAACAAATTCTTCCTTTAAGTAAAATGCTTAAAGTTAGAAACGAAAAGATAGGCTCGGAGGGGTGTACTAGGGGTTTCGTGTACTAAAAATGAGTACAACGCTAAGGTGTGGGAAAAATTAATTGACTTAACTAGCCAAGTAGTATGACTTAAATGGTCAAGTAATTATGATACGGGTTTAACACAAGAGTGATCCTAATGCCTCTTATCATGTAGTAAATCCTACTACACGAATGTAGTCTCACTAGCGGTCTCGGGATGTATCACTAACGCAAGTTATAGAATCTAAATGCTACCGGTACACTCATAAGCACTAATAATAAATGCTTTTCCTATCAAATCTAAAGGCGAACCTCACATATTTGGGTGGAAAATTTTTCTGAATAGTACGGTTTTGTGCTAGTCATATAATCTCCTATCCATGAGACGCTTGCTATGGCTAAAGTTTCACTCCTAAATGTTGTAAAAAATTTTAAATTTGGCGCTAAAATTGCACTAACAAGTATTTCTCATAGTTTTATTACACATCTACCATAAACAAACAAACTCAAGCAAAAGTGTACATGTAAGGTATCATCATTTTACCCTCCCCTTACACTTAAGATGAACATTGTCCCCAATGTTCAAGTAAAGAATGTAAAAGTGAAATAAGTAAAAAGAATGAAATCAAATACTCCCCTGATTCGCTCGGTATGGATAATAAGGTGGACAGGTTAGATCTTCCTCCAAGAAAATGAACAATCAAAGCTTCCCTTCCAGAATAATAATCATCTTCTTGTCATACATAACTTGTAAATCCTGAGAAAACAGACAAGGCAACCTCGCATAAAATCGGCGGCAATCTACATATACTAATAAATCCTAGAAAACAAAATAAGATATAATGCTTGTGGAATGATGTTTGCAGATTTCCTGGAGATTATAAAACTAATAATTCAACAAAAACTTTAAGACTCCGTTAGAAAAACAAAACTGGTAAAATTTCCAGATTTTTACACGTGACGCCGTCAAGAGTAAACTTGTGACGCCGTCAGAAGTGACCTGCAAAAATTCTTATGTTAAGTTTCCAGAAAATTTCTGGAAAAACTTGGTCCTACTTACTGGAAAAACCTGCAAAACATCATTATGACTAGATACAAGCATTTGACTCTAACAAATACGAATATACATGTTCAATTAATATTGTGGAGAATCATGATCGGTTTGTTTCTTAAAAACATATTTGGGGTTTCCCCTTACACTTATCTTTTTGCAAAAATACCTTTGGGTGAAGTTAAGACTAAGCCAAACAACAAAGTAAAGTATTTCCACTATTTATTTTAGAAAAATGATTTTCCAACAATAAAAATAAAGCATGCATACGGAAGCAAATAACAAACAAACAAAATAAAAATCACAAAACATGGGTTGCCTCCCAAGAAGCACTTTTCTTTATTAACGAGTCTTGTAGCTAGAGTCAAGGTCATGGGTTACTACGTGATCTCATCGTTGGTTCCACTCTCTAGGTCGTCTTCTAAGCCAGTTTCGCTTTCATAGTGCAGGTATTTCGGGTCTTCGAACTCAAAGACATCTTTTTTATATTTAGACCCAAGTTCACTAACATTTTTAAAGAACCCACATGATAAATCAGAAGTGTTCACACATCCTCTCCGAACATCTTCATCACACAAAATAAGTTGGGAACTTAGCCTATCAAGCCCGTCACAATCGATTTCCTTGAGGTCTTTTCTCTTGTACGGCGTTTGGTATGAAATCCTCCTAATTCCATTAGCGAAGGTCATGATTCTGTTCCGGACATCAACTATCAAATTAGTGATTTCACAAAAGGGTACTCCGAAAACAACTTGTGACAACCTTGGGTCGACATAGTCTTCGATGTTGTCCACGATTGTAAATTCCATAGCGATTGCCATATTTCCCACTAATACCTGGATTTCATGATCTCTACCAACCACCTTCTCTCCCTTGTAAATCATTCCCCATCTGCAGATATTGTTATAATGGAATAGGGACATAAAATTCTTAGGCAGGAATACGTTAATGTAGACATTATCGAAGTACTTATGACCGATCATGCAGGGAATTTTGAGATTGTTCGGATCACGTCGCCTTATTCTCCATGATCCTCCATCCCTTGATCCATGTAGGTTCCTTTCAAGGGAAGGACGGTACTCGTACACCTCCTCATTACCCCAATGAAAAATTACCTTCTTGACACCATTGGTGAACAATGCACTACCATCCTTCTCATCAAGAATTACTCCCGATTCATTGATAAATGGTTTCCCTAGAACAAGGTTGGTTAATGTTAGATTAGTGACAGGTCTATGTCATCGACCACAGTGAGGTCAATGTTGTAGAAAAGTCCTCCAATCATGATTGATAAATCTTTTATTACCCTTGCGTTATTGACTTTCTCATGCACCATGCGTTCAGGGAAGGCTTCGTGGTATAGGAAAAGGGGAATTATGTTGATGGGAGGCTAGGTTCTATACGACTATCGGTTAAGAGCTTTTTCTTAATAGTGCAGGAAATCTTGTAAACTTTAGAGTTGCTCTTCTCAGTCCTATCACTACTCCCACTAGTAACATCCTCCATTTTTCTCTCGGGTTCCTCCATAATAGATTTACCCAAAATGGCTGGATTTCTCGTATGCACTTCCGATCTCTCTTTCCCCTCATCCGATTTGCTAGACTCATGTGTGGCGGACTGCTCGAATGAGTTGGTAGGGCTTTTGGCCGGTTTGTGGTCCAACCTTGAGGTTTCATCTTTAGCTGTATGACCCATATTTCCAGTTTGTTGTTGGTTCAGGTTAGGTGTAGAAGCAGGTATCGTGGTGATGGTATTTACGAAATGGATCGGTCCTAGGGGGTTGACAGGGTCTTTTACCTTTGGTGACAGATGTTTAAATAGCTTACTAGGACTTTTTATTTTCACAGGAGAGGTTGGCTGATTCATGATGATAACAGATTTGACCTCTTCAGCTTGAATCGGTTTATTAACAGCGTGCTCTTTGATAGCAGTTAACAGATTACAGATCTTGTTATTCATATCAGCTTGCTGTTGTCTAAATTTAGCCTCGAGTGTAGAGAGCTGCAATTCTTGAGATAGAATGAATTTTCGCAAGGCATCTTCACAGCTTTGCCTAGGAGTGCTCTGTGATGGAAAATGCTCGGACTATTTGAGTGGGGGGAAGTCATTGAAGGATACGCTCCGCGTTTGGTACCCTCTGAAATTAGGTTTATCCTTCCATGCCTCATAGTCCTCGTCAGAATTTCGAGGGCCTCGACCAACGTGTGACGATGTGAATTCGTTATAAGCGCGTTTTGGAAGCTCCATGCAGTTATGAGTTTCGTGAGGGCCATTACACAATTTACATGCAGAAGCGATTCTGCTTTCTTGGCTTGAAGGCTTTTGAGCTTCGTAAGATTTCATGAGAGACTTGACTCGACCTTCAAGTTCCATGATCCTACGGTCGGGAGTGCTAGAGTTGTTCGAAGGCAAAGATATTGCCTTGACCGTTTTGTTCAAATCACGGGGATCATTCCAACTTTCGTTATCATAGAGAGCAAGATCTTCTATGAGGTCCCACGATTGTTCCGCGCTTAGATCACGTAGCTTACTACCGGCCGATTGGTCAATGGCTCGCCTTGTGGAGAGATCGATATGGTCGTAGAAGATTTGGAATTGGAGCCAAAGATCTATGCCATGGTGAGGGACTTTTTGGAGTAAGTCCTTGAATCGAGTCCATGCTTCATAAAGAGTTTTACCTTGACGTTGTTGGAACATCAAGATATCATTTCTAAGCTTGGTAGTTCTCCCCGGTGGGAAAAATTGAGCAAGGAAACGAGTGGTGAGATCATCCCATGTGGTGATGGATCCCGCGGGTAAACGTTCAAGCCATTGGCTAGCTTAATCACGTAGAGAGAATTGGAATAGGCGTATTCGGGTTGACTCTCTAGTTGTAACATCAAGGTCTATAGAATCTACGATTTTAACGAAGTCCTTGAGATGTTGATTTGGATCTTCGGAACGAAGTCCATGGAATGCACATCCGCTTTGCACCAACCGGATGGTGTCGGATCGCAAGGGGGTTACATTGGCTCCGGTTTGCTCAATGGTATTTCGATAGCCTTCGTGGCTAGGTCGGGAATACTCTCCTAAGGTTCGGGGCCTAAGAGGTTCTAGTGGTGGGTTTTGTTGTGGTGGGATGACGGGTTCAAAGATGTTCCCATCGTCCATGATGTCGGGTGGTGAAGAGTTACGAACAAAAACACGAAGAAATAAGATAGACTAAAGAGAACCTAAAAAAATGAAAATAAAATCTTACTAGGAAGGAATCTAGCAAGTAGACCTAATAAAAAGAGATTCTAACCTAGACAATAACAATTCCCCGGGCTGCGGCGTCAAAAACTTGATAGCGTAGGGATTGCACCAGGCTTTACCTCTCGAGGGATCTTGAGAAGCTTACAACCCCCACCAGGCAGTGTACCTGATCGATGTAGTGTCGCTAGGATTAGAAAACCTAAAGACTAGGTCTAGAGATGAGGGATGATTCTTTTTGTATTTTTATATTTTTTAGAAAGCAATTAAAAATCTCGGGTTTGAAAGGATTTGGGCGGAATTAGTTGCTAGTCAACTAACCCAATACTAAGATGCAATCAAAATAAAATACTAAAAATGAAAATAAACTATATTAAACTAAAGTTGTGAGCAATATGTGGGAGAAATGTGTTTACTTAGATTTCACTACTCCCTAGATATCTTTTACACGTTAATTACTTGTTATAGTTGCGTGGATGACGGATTGTATTCCTTAATACCATTCATGGGGTGGCGTACTTACTTCCCCAATCCTATGAGTGCCTACTTCACTCCTATGTCGAGCCGGCTAAGAAGCTCCTAAAATGGGATCATTAGAATTTACTCATGCATTAAATACAACCAATAAAACTTAGTACACATCGGTTCATGTTTCCTAAGACGTTCAAGCATGTTACACAATGGAGATCTGCCAGTTTTCTTAAGCCTAACATTGAAATCATTCATCCAATACAACCATAAACAAGTAATCAACACATAATTAACATCTAGGTTTCATTAGATCCAAGCTAACACAAGAAAGATCTAGCCTAGCATGCTGAAATCAAGACAAGTACAAGATATAATCAACCAACACATAGACATATTGATTGAATTAAGAGAAGACTTATCTCAATAGCACATGAAAGGATTCAAGGGTTAAAAACCCTTGAGAGTACTGTAAAATATGAGCTAGGGTTTACAAAGTTCGGCCCTAGTTTCTCCACACAAGTTCCTCCCTAATGAATGAAAAATTAGAAAACTATATATAGAGTTTAGAAGGTGACGGCATCAAGAACAAAAGTCTGACACCGTCATCTCGCAGCCAAATAGTTCCTCGGACTGCCTAGATTTGGGTCTGACGCCGTCATGTATTCTCCTTATGCAGGCCGTCACAAAATTAACTCTTGACGCCCTTCTTGTGATGCTGTCAGGTTTGCACTGGGTCGTCACCACTTTTACTCTTGACGCCGTCATGATTTTCCTCTTGACGCCGTCAGGTACTGTTCTCAGCATGGAAAATTAAGTCTTTGGCGTTTTCTTCACTTTTATGCTCCAAAAACGTCTGAATTGCTTCCTTTTCCAGATTTCACTCCCAAAGTACCTAAAATCACAAAAGGAACGATTTAGGGTAATATTTGTGATTCGTTGTGTTTTGGTGTGTGTAAACAATAATTTATCAAAATATCAACAAACGAGAGGTTTAATTTGTCGTGAGACAAATAAACGTGAAGTAATACGAGTGAACCGTTTAGGAAAACGATTATCTCGCAAACTTGTGAAAGTGATATTCAAATTGTGAGACCGGGAAGTGATTTCCCGGGTCGTACCCCAACGAGGTGTGAATAGAAAGCTTCGAATGAGATTGAGATTAAAATCTTGTATGATTGGAAAGGTTATTTGGTTTTGCGATACGTTAAACTAACGAATTTGAAAATTAACGAACGAAGGTAAAAATAAATTAACCTAAGGTAACTAGCAAACTAAGAAATACCTAAAACACTACGGGAAAACATAATTAGGTATCGGGAATCCTAAAACGTTAAACTAATTTAAAAATGTGACGTTTATTTAAAAATTACGCGAGTGCGCAAAATAAAACGCGAGTTTTAAGCTACAAAGGTCCTACGGGTTTACGAATAATTTTCTAACGCACTAAAAGACAAAAGAAATTTTTAGGAAAAAGAAAATTATTTTTCTTAACAAAAACTCTATTTATTTAGAATTAAATACTAATTTACACTAATTAAATTCTAATAAATATTAAAACTTTTCTAAAAATTCTGAAAACTTTTTGGTAATTAAATTAACTTAAAAATAACCTAGGAAAAATAAAATTTTGAAATAAGCAGTTAGAAATTAGCAGCAATAAGCAATACAAAAGCTGAAATAAAACAAGCTAATAAAATTTATCTAATTTAAATTAAAACTAAAAGGAAGGAAACGCAAGAAAGGTAACCAGCTCAGATGGTTAGGGGTGTCGTTTGTGTCTGTGTGTGGTGCCAACAGGTCAGGTGTTCGAATCCCACAGAACCCCCATTTTTGCAACTCTTTATAAATATATATATATTTTTTTCTATTTGCAAAAATATTTTAACAACTACGACAACAAAATTTATAAACCAATGATGACCGAGATTCACTAAACCTCTAGTTCAGTTCTCCAAACCAATCAGATTCAATATTTTTATTTGGTTCACAACTTTAAAAGAAACATAACAATGCCAAGAGAAACTTAAAAACAAATAAACTTATACAAACACAACAACAATACAACTACAGCAAGATTCAGCTCAGCAGGATCGAAAAAGAACAAATAATTATCAAACTCAGCATGATTATCAAGAATAAAAAGAGTATCAGCAGTGGCAAAGGTCCAAAAGGGAACCAAACGGAGCAAATACCAACTAGCAAGTGCGCAAATAAGAGAAAGCTAAATGTACATGAACTCATACATCATTGTAGGGATCACAAAGCAATAAATTTCAATGGGAATACTCAACTAATGAAACAGATGTGATGGTTTGAAAAATGGGTCAGACAAGGGAACTGGTTAAAAAGTGACTGATGGGGAAACTTAAATAAGCACTTAAGGGAACATGTATAAGCAGTGAACTTAAGCCTGAAAGCAGACAGAAACTACTTCTAACCTAGGGGCTGGTTACTAAATACTGATATAGCACACCTAGGTTGGGCTAGTTAGGGGCTTGCAAAAGACTATCAAATGAGTTTAAAAATGCAAAGTCAGCTTAAAACTAACAAGTTTATACTACTAACTACTTGAAGCAACAAGTTAATAACCTTAACTATATTCTACCCTACTGAAACCATAACCAAAAAGAAGTGGAGGGGACTGTTGGATGAGTGTCTAAGTAGCAGACCTAAAATGGGTCAAAATGCAGTTTTGAAGGCCAAAATTAACCCACCAATTCAATCATGAAATACAAAAGGATCTCAGTTTTGAGAAGCCTAAACTCCAACATACTAGTAAGACTAATTCCAAACCTCCAAACATATGCCAACATATCTAAAGTTAAGCGTACAAATTACAGATCAAGTATATAGAAATTTGGTTAAACCTACTTGCAACTAGAAACTATTAAACAAGGACTTAGAGGGCATATAAATTCGACTATAATAAGTGAACACAAGCACCAACAACTCCTAACTTCTACTGACTTCACCCCAAGATGTGATGAACAATTTTAACCCAAAAAGTTAAGCTAAGATTCGATAATTAATTGCAAACTAGGAGTAAACTAACTCAAGACAGAATCAAAGGGCTATGATAAGCAGAGAATAATTATGACAACAAGATAAAGGAACTTTTACTCTTTCATTGAATTGAGAAAACAAATACAAGACACTTGAAAAACTTAAAGATATTGAAAGCTATTAATACACCACTGATAATAAAAACCTAATTGCTTGACTATTGAAATCTAATTTTTTTGACTGCTAAAACCTAAATTAAGACCACAACATACTTAAAAACTTGACTATTAAAAAAACTAAAAACAAGACTGCCTCTTGGGCTTACATATCATACACTACTTATACTCATTCAACTAGGGTTTCCATCTTGCTTGTATGCTTCTTAGTCTTCATCTCAGCCGTTGAATTAGCTTCCCATTCATCTCATCCTTAAATCAATTTTTGCCGCCCAAATTTGGTTGTGGATTGCTGACGGGGCGTGGGTAGGCGTGATATTGTGAGAGGTAGTGGGATTGGGGTCGTGTTTGAGGACAAGGGTAGATGGTGATTGCAGGTTTGGAAGGATGTAGTCACGGGGGGGGGGGGGGAGATGGTGAAGAAGTTTTGACTGTGAAGGTCAAAAAGCTGGGTACGTATGTTTTATTTGAACAGGTTTTAAGGGTTAGGGATTTTGTTATTAATACGTAAAAGGGGCTTTTGGGATATTGGGCTGGTACACAAAATGGGCCAAGGATTAGTGAAAAGGGTGTAGTGGGCTAAGGGGTGTAAGTTTGCCAAAGTACGGGGACCAAATGTGTAACTTTTTGAAACTTTTTACCCAAAGATCATTTGTGTTTTCATTTGACTTTTAAAGAGATTGGGTTGACATTTCTTTGAAATAAATGCTCAGGGACTAGTTTTGTAAACTTTTGAAAGTTGGGGGACTGAAACTGCCAATTATGCAAATTTTGTTCGTTTTTCGTTTGTTTTCACTCGTTTTGCATCAGAAATATATAAAACACGATCTTTGGGATTTTCTTCGTATTTTGGTGCGTTTTTGAGTGTTTTTAATCGTTTTGCAGTTCAGATTTGACTAAAAATGATGAGTATTTACACACTCATCAATCCCCCACACTAAACTATTGCTAGTCCTTAGCAATCTTTTTGAGAAAAATTAATGGATTTGAAGTCTCTTTACCAAACGCCATCACTTCTGGAGTAGCCGGATGTTTTGGGTTCAAGTAAGAGTTATGGTCCATCCGATGACCATGTGATTTTTAGCAAACCACCAGCTTTCAACGGTTTTGATTTATCTTTACCAGAAGCCGTTTGCTCCTGGACTAGCCAACTCTTGATGGAATAGTCAACATCTTGGTGAGTTGATTACCAATTATGGTTTTTCCACTGCCTTTACCACAAGCCATAATCTTGCGGGCTAGCCAACTCATTTGCTTTTGAGGATATGGGGAGTTGAGGAACCATACAATTTTTGGCAAATTGCAAGCCATCAACGGGTTTGAGTTATCTTTACCAAGAGCCGTTTGCTCCTGGATTAGCCAATCCTTTTGTCGTTTAGACACGGCGGATTGATAACCACAAAAATTTTGAAACTTGAGTGAATTTTTTTTTTTTTTAAATTTTTGGCCAAAAACAGGGGTACTGGATAGTAAAATGTGATAAAATTTGCTTGAATAGCGAAATACCCCCCCCCCCCCCCACACTTAGAATGAATATTGTCCTCAATATTCAAAGTCCCGGCTATTATGCCGATGCTTTGAACGTGAAAGGGCAACATTACAATCTAAATGTGGAAACACCATTTGTTTTTCACTTCATTGGTAAGCACAGCAGGGGTAATTCCCCCACACTTAGGGTGAAAACCCTATAAGCATGCTACTAATTTTGTTTACCGAGTCGCTAGCTTGACTCGACCCCGAATTCATTTGTCCTTGGGGAAGCATGATGTGGAAGAGACAATCTCCATCGGACTTTCATTCAAGATCTTTGGATAAACATTTAAAGCACGTGAAAGTTCCACACCGATGAGATAAGTACCCGGCTCAAAATAGTATAAACTATAAGTGGTGATGCCGGGGTCAAAGGTAATGTCTTCATTCCCGAAGGAGTGAAGAACAGGAGAAGTCACCCGGTAGGTGAAAAAGAGAAAGAATGTAATGATAAACATCTTGACTAACTCATCATCATCAGGAGGAGGATTCATGGATTCATCATCATGAATCTCATCATTTAAGCTCATGTGATCAAGACATATCTTGGGTGTGTCTAGATCAAAGTAGAAGTGATCATACTCCGGTGGAGATATGATATGAATGAGTTCACAAGAGAACTCATCAAAGGTGAATGAATCATATTCGAGATCGATGTGAGTGAGTTCACAGGAGAACTCATCGAAGGTAAATGATTCATAATCAGGGAGAGAATTATGAGAATGAGAAGTGGTACTGCCACTAATCTTCTCTCCCATAGGATCAAACGTAAAGGCTTCAAACTCCGGAATAGGATCATCGGAGAAAATGTCACTATCTTTAATGGGGATAGGAGATGAAATAGGTTTCTCTTTGAAAGCCTCAATTTTAGAGTTGAGGTGACTGACATTTAATAATGTAGCACGAAAGGCTTCATTTTTTATTTCAATGGCAGTCTCATCATCATTCACATCTTCTTAGCTAACTACCTCAGAAGGTAATCCTTCCACATGGCTGATGTTTCCAGAAGATAAAGAATTTTCATCAGTATGTGAAGTGCTAAGCTCGATGTTGGGATTAGAATTTAAAAGGTTTTCAATTTCTCCCAGATCGGCTTCGAAATCAAACAGATCATCATCACTTCCCAATGGAAGTGGGTTGATGTGAGTAAGTTCATCTGTGAACTCCTCAAGGAGAAGGTCAACATCAGAATGAGGCAGTGATGCCTCTACATACTCAACTTCTATATAAGATGTACAATCATCATCAAAGTCGGAGAAAGTTTCAAAATGATCTTTTGGATTTTCAGGAGGGGAAGGTGAATCACACATATGATCAAAAGTTCCCTGTGACTCTCCTGTGATTGGGACAAGGTTCTCAACACTAGACTTTATGAATTCGTCCGATTCCATTTCAGGAACAGTGCTAAGATGCTCATCCCCCATATTCAGAGAGTGAGTGTGAACTTCGGGTGTGATATCAATGGACCGAGGGAGTTGAGAGGAGCTAGCATTCATGGATTGTACAAGTTCCATTTGAACTTCTGCTAGTAATTTGTCCGTCTCATTATTTTCTCCACGATTTTTCATGGAAGGAACCACAACTGATGAATTTGATGAGCCTTGACGAATATCAAGGGTATCTTCATCATCACTATCGTCATTGTTATCGTTATCGTCATCGTCATCGTAGATGATAGTTTTACGCATTCGAAGTCTTACTCTAGCTGCTTCTTCAGCTTCTTCGGCTAGTATTTCTTTGTAAGACTTCGGACGAGGTTCTTCCGGAGCAGGTTTGTCAACCAAATCCTTAAGATCAATTGAAGTGTTTAAGACATTTTGCAAAAGTTCTTGAGGAAATGGTTGAGGTTGTGTTTCAAAAGTTTGGTGTTGTGGAGGTTGATCGTGATAATTGTTGTCACAAGGAAAAAGATTCGTAGCGTGACAATCGATGCTAAAATGTGGACCTCCACAATACTCACAACCGTATTGTTGTGAAGTTGGTGCATTTTGAAATGATTCGGCATTGAAATTTTGATAACACGGATTATGCTCATATGAAATGAAATTGTTTTGTGGCTCATTGCAAAAGCTAGGATTAGAATCGTAAGCGAATAAATTTCTTGAACCACAAAACAAACAACTTCCGTTTTGAATATCATTACCACATCGTTCACAAGTGCAGTTGGTAGACCGAAAAGTGGCTCACCACAACCGACGCAAGGAATAAACGATTGCCTTAGAGAAGGAATCGGAACATTCAAAGAATCCACAAAATAATTCGAATGATTATCAAGTCTCGAAGAACATTTTGAAAAATCCGGGGGTGGGACAAGTGGTGTGCTCTGAGAGCTAGGAATTTCTACCACTTCCGTTATGGTCCCCGGTTTTTGTTCTTGATAAACGTGATGATCAAGCAAGTCGTTTATTTCAGTCACCATTTTAAGCTCAGTACGTTTGCTTGATAAACTTCGAATCGTAAATCGTGAGAGGTGTGGATCGACTCTTGACGGTTTGCCATTCATAGTACGTATTTCGGGATGTGAGGGGTAGTCGGAGGAATTTTGAGAATCATTGAAAGCATTCGGATATGCTTTGCACCATTTACAAAATCCGTCTCTAATATTACTTCCACACCGTTCACACCCACACTTGTAACAACGAAGATCGTCATCCACCGGACTTTTACAATGAAAGCAGTGATAGTCGAGTGATGACATAAGAATTATACATTAACGAGGGATGAGGAGGAAGAATTAAACGGTAGGAGGCGAAGATTATTTTTGAGTTTTTCGAAAAGCACAACAATTAAAACAAGACCAACTCATAAAGACAGGGGAACTTAAACCAATAATCACAAACGCAAGGTCGACTTCTAAAGAAAAATGTACAAAGGAGCGGGAGAGAAGAATAGATCTCTCATTGGGCGAAGTTCGTTGGATCGCCACATACCGTTTCGACTCCTCTTAGAGTGTGTTTTTCGTTTAAAAGTTTTCCAGAACGCAAGTGATACAAAGGCAAGTTTTGATCTTTTGTTTTGGAACTTATTATGGTCACACCCCCAGTTGGTAGGTGTTCTGCCTTAGTTTGCGGTGGTAAGATTTTAATGTTGCAATTATTTAACAATGAAACGGGAAAATCTTTTTGTGTTTTTCTTTAACTTTTATAGATATAATACATATACTAGAAACAAAATAAAAATATTTTTGGCTTTTTATACGTTTTATAAAAGCGTAACTTCTTGCGAAGGTTCTACAAGACTAATCGTCTAAACCTTATCGAGACTTTCGACACACAGCCTCTCCGGCAGCGGCGCCATTTGATTCATTGTGTTTTGGTGTGTGTAAACAACAATTTATCAAAATATCAACAAACGTGAGGTTTAATTTGTCGTGAGATAAATAAACGTGATGTAATACGAGTAAACCGTTTAGGAAAACGATTATCTCGCAAAACTTGTGAAAGTGATTCAAATTGTGAGACCGGGAAGTGATTTCCCGGGTCGTACCCCAACGAGGTGTGAATAGAAAGCTTCGAATGAGATTGGGATTAAAATCTTGTATGATTGGAAAGGTTATTTGGTTTTGCGATACGTTAAACTAACGAATTTGAAAATTAACGAACGAAGGTAAAAATAAATTAACCTAAGGCAACTAGCAAACTAAGAAATACCTAAAACACTACGGGAAAACATAATTAGGTATCGGGAATCCTAAAATGTAACACCCCCAATTCATGGATGCAACGGAATTCAAACTGGGTGTTACTCGACGGCACAATAGTCACAATAATAGAAAACGAACTCCAATTGAGTCGTTTTAAAAGATTTATCATTCAAATTGTATAAATATCAGAGATTACAAAAAAATGAGGTCCCAAATGGTTCCATGTTTACAATTCACATTAAATGAGTTTTGAATGATAATAAAATTTATAGCCCTCTTGAGTATCCGTGTCCTTCCGTGCCATCCTTGATCGTCATGAACCTGAAATACATGCTTGAGAGGTCAACACAAAGGTTGAGTGATATTCATAGAGTTTGTTTAATGTTTGAACACAATATGTTGGTAGTGTGAGCTATAGACTCACACCAATGTTTGGAAAACAAATATGGGCCACGTTGTTACACGCCCGGAACAGTTATTATCAAATACTAAGCTTATGACACCAAAACTTTAACGGGTACCAATATCAATCGGCGGAGTTATCCCGGTAGGTACTTTGCCGTCATACCTAATGTCTCAAATATTAATGCATTTGTTTGAACTTAGTCAATACAAATGGGATTCGTCAATCCCAATAGGCCTATTCACAATATTCGCGCTCACTTGCAAGTAACCCTCGCAAGTGATTAAATGGTTCATAATATGGGATCTCGGTTTGGCAAGGATGGTACTTAGTGATAATAAAACAATCAGGCAAGCATACAATTTAAAAACATTGTGCTCGGTTAAAAATAGCATGTATTCCCCCCAAGGGTTTGTAAAACAATGAAGTAATGTAAAGTGGGGCTATGAACTCACCTTAAGTAAGATAGCAAGTAATGAATGTAACGGTTGAATCGTGAAGGTTTCTACGAGCAACCTATAATCGAATGTTGCGACTTAGGTTCGAAGTAAAGAATATGAAGTAGTGCCTATATATATATCTTGCATTTAGTCCATGATGTGGTATGATGTATAATGTAAGTCTTTGAAAGAAAGATTCATGAAACATGTATGTTTTGGTATATCGTTTACTACCGTTCGGGCCGACATAATTCAGAAGTCATGTTAGTAAGCGTTCGAGGAGCCAGGACACTTTAACTCGTAAATCCACAACTCATCTTGACGGCTTACATAATGAACTCCTCACATGAGGCTCCCTACTATTGTAGTAGTTGATGAAATATATAGATATAAGTTTTGATCCGGAAGGTTACATGTCCGATATTTGAATAAACTTAGGAAAGTTTATTTGTACATGAAGATTGTTATTAGGGATAGTTTCATAAGTCTTGAATGACCATTTTCTCTTGGTAATATCTCATGGTTTCCTTTTAAGTGAAGTAGATCCAAATTGCTTGTTCATGTTATCGCCTAATTCATTGTTTCATGTTTACGCCTATGTAAGTTGTTATGGTCATTTCGTCATGGCCTAGCCATGACCCTTGGTCCTTGTTTCAAGGTCATGAGACACAACCTTGGCTCTATCCATGGTGGTGGTCTTGATTATAGGTCATAAGACCTCTTGTTCCATTTAAAGTATAACCATAATATAGTGACTTATATATATGTAAATAGCTGTTAAGAAATTTAGAAATATCTCACTCAGAAAGTGTTTTCAAGGCTCGAGCTTCTTTACTCCTGAAGGAAAACGTGATTCCGGACAACTTTCGTGTTTTAACTTTTTGATGAATCGGACCAGAAATGCCTCTTTTTGCGTGTTTAATGTTTCTGTAACAGAAAGTTTTGGCAGCTTTGCCGCAAAGTTTTGGTAATTTCAAATCGTCATAACTTTTGACTCGTATACTCGTTTTAGGTGGTTCAAATTGCTACGGTTTCCTTGTTAGGTCCTCTACTACAATATGTAATAATCCAATATCAAATTTTTACCATTTTGATCAGGTTATACCAACAAAGTCACTAGTTTACTTGTTTTATGAACTTGTCTTATCAATCAATAACAATAACTAGTTTTGGTCATTTTTATACATCATGGACATGATAACAAGACAATATATAGCACAAATAATATGTAAATAACATGAACATGATTATTTAACAAGAATTAAGTTAGGGTTTGGCTCACAACTTTTGGCTTTCAAAGATGAAAGGAAGTTAACATGTAAGGATAGGACTTTGATAGACTTGCTTCAACCCTTTTTCACTTCATGCAATCTTTCTACCCTTGGTATTCTTGAAAGAGATGTAATGAAAGTTGAGGTGAATTGAGTGGATTTAAACTCAAGAGAAATCACCAAGTATATTAGGGATTGGAAGAGTTTTGGTAACCTAAGATCACCCTAGGGTTTCTATCTTGAACTAGCTCTTGAACCTTGCTTGAAATTGGAAGCAAATGAGCTAAGGATGAGAGGATGTGTGTAATGTGTGGCGTTTGAATGAACATTAGGAGAGGGGATGACTTCCTTTTTATACTAAAATGAGGAGGTTACATTTCAATGACTATGCAAAGCTTTCTTAACAAGCTTATACACTTGTAACACATCTAAGCCAACCTTGCCTAGGATCAAGCCACACAAGGGATGACTCCCCCCCCCCCTATTTGGCGGTTCAACATGGATAAGATGACTAGATGATGAGTCTTGGTGTTATCTTGCTTAGTTTGTGCATTTTGACTCCGTAAAAAGCTAACCGTAAATGATTAAGCCTCAAAACGTAAAACCGGGTGTCGTAAAATTATGGAATTTGAAAGTATTGTTAAACATGTCCATATAGTCCATAATAAAATATAAAATGAGTGGTAGGTTCTATCGGGTGCTAAAACCCTGCTAAAAACTGGAAACACGGGTCTAAAACGCGTAATACGTAAAATGTACGAATATTGCGTAAAATTGAGAAAAGTAAAATGTTACTTTTCTAATGTGATAAAAATGATTTAAAATGACTTATAATGTCTAGACTGGGCTCAGTCTAGTGTCGGTTGGTATTAAATGTCTTTTAGACATCAAACCGTAAGCCTAAAAATCACGAAATGACTTATAAAATCAAGGGATGATTTTTGGTCAATGGGGGAGGGAAAGAATATGTTGACTTTTTCTAATAATTTTGAAAACTCAAAACGTCTTAGAAACTCGTTTTGTGGTCTAACGGTTAATCGCCCATTCGGTTAAGCGTGCTCATGTGAGATTAGTACCGACATGGGTGACCTGCTGGGAAGTCTTTGGTCATGTTTTTCTCAGTCACGATTAATTCTCAAATAAATCATGAGTGTGTCAAACATTTTTCTGCGGGGTCACTTAACGCGGTCGAGTTTCGTTGTACGTAGAATTTCTGAATGACGTTTTACCCTAAAACGTGTAATTCCTTAATAGCTTTCACGAAAATGATCTGACGAATGTCAAACATTTAATTTGCCATGGAAATGATTTATCACTCGAGAATATCAAATAAAAATCAACTTTCGGGAAAGTTTCGGGAAAAATGAATAGTAAAAGTGAATAGTGAAATTTTCCGGGAATGGTAATTAACCTGAAATTGCGAATTGTTACAGTCTCTACCCCTTACGGGGAACTTCGTCCCAAAGTTCTTTGTGTGTCATATGTTGGAGTGGTGTCGATGAAAGGGTGTGGTTACTTATGAGGACTAAAGTCTGGGGTTACCAGTGATGTAGTTTGATTTGTCGTTTCAGTGTATGGTGTAGGATGAGGCTTACTTTTATGTAGGAAAGGTATGGTAATAGTCGAATATCAAAGGAAATTGATATAGCAGTCGAATATTAATAGGAATTGAGATAGTAGTTGTGCAGAAATTGATATAGTTGTCAAGTATCAATAGCAATTGATATAACAGTTGAACAACAATAGCAATTTACATAGGAATCCAATAAATGGAAATTGATATAGTAGTGGAATATCAATGGAAATTGGGATAGTAGTCGCAATCATAGTCTAGTAGGTAATCGGTTGTTGTACCTAATGTTTATGTCATGGTTTGAAGCGATGTTGGTGAAAAAGATAGGATTTCTTGTGGCGAATATAATGTAGGTATCATGCCATACCCGAGCAATGTAATGTAGGTTGACTTCATACTTATGTTATTTTGGATACAAATAAGCCCACTTGTTTATACTTCTTTATTTACATAGAGAGGCATCCCAAACAATGTAAATAGAGGAATATAAACTTATGGTTCGGTGATTTACAATTTCTTTATTTAAATGAAAAGGCATCCCAATCCATTCAAATAATTACAAATCATCCTACTTAAGAATTCCCAACACAACATTCATACTTAGCCGGAGAGTTACAAGGTAGTGTATTATAAGATGATATTGGCGTTCCAAAAGTACAAGATGAATATTCAATCTTGTAAAGCTGATAAGGGTGCTTGTGGTGTAACTAAGGATGATTTGAGCTTTAAAAGTGCATCAAGATCTGTTAATGAGCTTGTGGTTCCAACGGTTGTGAAGATAATGTTATGATATGTTGATGAACAAAAGTGTGTAGTGTATGCTTAACATTAATACTCTTAGGTATAGATGTTGAGTTTGTTTTGAAAATCTTAAGAGATTTTAAAAGTTTATGATGGAATGGTATCCTAAACAGGATGGTACTTCTACAGGATGAAGAGAATAATTGATAACTATCCCAGGATAGTAGTTCGGATTATCTCATAAATGAAAACTTTCAAGAATGAATTTAGATCATACAAATAAGGTGTTAAGATTTCACTGAGTGGTAAGATACTATCGTGTCTCTAGATTGTTTTAATGTATTCTGGTGGTTTATCGTGTTCATGTAGGAAATCAATCTAAACATAACCCTAGTACAACTACTCTCAGTATTTGAAAAATTCTAAGTCGAATATAGTTAGTCAGACTATATTCCACTGTCCCTAGGTTAAATATAGGTGACTAGTCTATATTTAGCCAAGGTTCGATAAAATTTTCAAATACCTAAACTAGGTATACTTTTGATATGTCCGTTGCTTTCGGGAAACTGTTCACTAAACAAAGGCGATGTCAAACCCTTAAGTTGCAAATCCCGTCCATACAAGACTTGTAACGTATGTTTTCATATTCCATTGCATAGAAGGTAGTAAGGGTAGATACGTATGGAAAGGAAGTTTTAAGTAGTTCTAAAATAGAACATACTTGGCCAGGATCACGAACTTTTAAAAATGAAGGTTTCATCAGAAAACCTTAATGAATGTAGAGAAAGTTCAGCTTTTGTCGACGATGGATTAGTTTGTCCTTTAGAAATCTCATATTTCTTGTTTGGAAATCATTAGATTGTGATGGATTTTTGATATCATAAGAAATGATATTCATGAGGTCGTGAAATAATTCCAGAGACCATTGCACAAATCACAATGTCTCGGAAGTAGGTTAGACCATTGTGCAATTCACAATGTCTGGGAAGTAGGTTAGGCCATTGTGTGACTCAAAACATTTGAGAAATGATTAAGACCATTGTATCATACAATGTCTTGGAAAATGAATGAGACCATTGTATCTCACAATGTCTTGGAAAATGAATGAGGCCATTGTATCTCACAATGTCTTGAAAAATGCATGAGACCATTGTATCTCACAATGTCTTGGAAAATGAATGAGACCATTGTATCTCACAATGTCTTGAAAAATGAATGTTGGAGTAGGAACATGATTGGGAGAGTGTGGCTATGTCGAAATGCCTTAGAATAGGCATACACAGATATGTTTAGTTCATTGTTTAGATAAATGATTGAAAATAAACCGAGTTTATATATCAATATACTAATATGTTCATGTAGCATAAAATGCCTAGTGTGTATATATCAATATACTTATATGTGTTAATGTAGCATAAAATGCCTAGTGTGTATATATCAATATACTAATATGTGTTCATGTAGCATAAAATGCCTAGTGTGTATATATCAATATACTAATATGTTTGTGAAGCATAACATGCTTACTAAGTCCATAATCGTCTGGAGGATGGAAGACACGGAGAGCGGAAAGCTATAAAATGTTTTTGTTTGTGATTGTAGTTATAGTTTAGGTCTCACTTAGACCCGTTTCTCTATAACCATGGCTCTGGTACCAATCTGTAACACCCCCAATTCATGGATGCAGCGGAATTCAAACTGGGTGTTACTCGACGGCACAATAGTCACAATAATAGAAAACGAACTCCAATTGAGTCGTTTTAAAAGATTTATCATTCAAATTGTATAAATATCAGAGATTACAAAAAAATGAGGTCCCAAATGGTTCCATGTTTACAACTCACATTAAATGAGTTTTGAATGATAATAAAATTTATAGCCCTCTTGAGTATCCGTGTCCTTCCGTGCCATCCTTGATCGTCATGAACCTGAAATACATGCTTGAGAGGTCAACACAAAGGTTGAGTGATATTCATAGAGTTTGTTTAATGTTTGAACACAATATGTTGGTAGTGTGAGCTATAGACTCACACCAATGTTTGGAAAACAAATATGGGCCACGTTGTTACACGCCCGGAACAGTTATTATCAAATACTAAGCTTATGACACCAAAACTTTAACGGGTACCAATATCAATCGGCGGAGTTATCCCGGTAGGTACTTTGCCGTCATACCTAATGTCTCAAATATTAATGCATTTGTTTGAACTTAGTCAATACAAATGGGATTCGTCAATCCCAATAGGCCTATTCACAATATTCGCGCTCACTTGCAAGTAACCCTCGCAAGTGATTAAATGGTTCATAATATGGGATCTCGGTTTGGCAAGGATGGTACTTAGTGATAATAAAACAATCAGGCAAGCATACAATTTAAAAACATTGTGCTCGGTTAAAAATAGCATGTATTCCCCCCAAGGGTTTGTAAAACAATGAAGTAATGTAAAGTGGGGCTATGAACTCACCTTAAGTAAGATAGCAAGTAATGAATGTAACAGTTGAATCGTGAAGGTTTCTACGAGCAACCTATAATCGAATGTTGCGACTTAGGTTCGGAGTAAAGAATATGAAGTAGTGCCTATATATATATCTTGCATTTAGTCCATGATGTGGTATGATGTATAATGTAAGTCTTTGAAAGAAAGATTCATGAAACATGTATGTTTTGGTATATCGTTTACTACCGTTCGGGCCGACATAATTCAGAAGTCATGTTAGTAAGCGTTCGAGGAGCCAGGACACTTTAACTCGTAAATCCACAACTCATCTCGACGGCTTACATAATGAACTCCTCACATGAGGCTCCCTACTATTGTAGTAGTTGATGAAATATATAGATATAAGTTTTGATCCGAAAGGTTACATGTCCGATATTTGAATAAACTTAGGAAAGTTTATTTGTACATGAAGATTGTTATTAGGGATAGTTTCATAAGTCTTGAATGACCATTTTCTCTTGGTAATATCTCATGGTTTCCTTTTAAGTGAAGTAGATCCAAATTGCTTGTTCATGTTATCGCCTAATTCATTGTTTCATGTTTACGCCTATGTAAGTTGTTATGGTCATTTCGTCATGGCCTAGCCATGACCCTTGGTCCTTGTTTCAAGGTCATGAGACACAACCTTGGCTCTATCCATGGTGGTGGTCTTGATTATAGGTCATAAGACCTCTTGTTCCATTTAAAGTATAACCATAATATAGTGACTTATATATATGTAAATAGCTGTTAAGAAATTTAGAAATATCTCACTCAGAAAGTGTTTTCAAGGCTCGAGCTTCTTTACTCCTGAAGGAAAACGTGATTCCGGACAACTTTCGTGTTTTAACTTTTTGATGAATCGGACCAGAAATGCCTCTTTTTGCGTGTTTAATGTTTCTGTAACAGAAAGTTTTGGCAGCTTTGCCGCAAAGTTTTGGTAATTTCAAATCGTCATAACTTTTGACTCGTATACTCGTTTTAGGTGGTTCAAATTGCTACGGTTTCCTTGTTAGGTCCTCTACTACAATATGTAATAATCCAATATCAAATTTTTACCATTTTGATCAGGTTATACCAACAAAGTCACTAGTTTACTTGTTTTATGAACTTGTCTTATCAATCAATAACAATAACTAGTTTTGGTCATTTTTATACATCATGGACATGATAACAAGACAATATATAGCACAAATAATATGTAAATAACATGAACATGATTATTTAACAAGAATTAAGTTAGGGTTTGGCTCACAACTTTTGGCTTTCAAAGATGAAAGGAAGTTAACATGTAAGGATAGGACTTTGATAGACTTGCTTCAACCCTTTTTCACTTCATGCAATCTTTCTACCCTTGGTATTCTTGAAAGAGATGTAATGAAAGTTGAGGTGAATTGAGTGGATTTAAACTCAAGAGAAATCACCAAGTATATTAGGGATTGGAAGAGTTTTGGTAACCTAAGATCACCCTAGGGTTTCTATCTTGAACTAGCTCTTGAACCTTGCTTGAAATTGGAAGCAAATGAGCTAAGGATGAGAGGATGTGTGTTATGTGTGGCGTTTGAATGAACATTAGGAGAGGGGATGACTTCCTTTTTATACTAAAATGAGGAGGTTACATTTCAATGACTATGCAAAGCTTTCTTAACAAGCTTATACACTTGTAACACATCTAAGCCAACCTTGCCTAGGATCAAGCCACACAAGGGATGACTCCCCCCCCCCCTATTTGGCGGTTCAACATGGATAAGATGACTAGATGATGAGTCTTGGTGTTATCTTGCTTAGTTTGTGCATTTTGACTCCGTAAAAAGCTAACCGTAAATGATTAAGCCTCAAAACGTAAAACCGGGTGTCGTAAAATTATGGAATTTGAAAGTATTGTTAAACATGTCCATATAGTCCATAATAAAATATAAAATGAGTGGTAGGTTCTATCGGGTGCTAAAACCCTGCTAAAAACTGGAAACACGGGTCTAAAACGCGTAATACGTAAAATGTACGAATATTGCGTAAAATTGAGAAAAGTAAAATGTTACTTTTCTAATGTGATAAAAATGATTTAAAATGACTTATAATGTCTAGACTGGGCTCAGTCTAGTGTCGGTTGGTATTAAATGTCTTTTAGACATCAAACCGTAAGCCTAAAAATCACGAAATGACTTATAAAATCAAGGGATGATTTTTGGTCAATGGGGGAGGGAAAGAATATGTTGACTTTTTCTAATAATTTTGAAAACTCAAAACGTCTTAGAAACTCGTTTTGTGGTCTAACGGTTAATCGCCCATTCGGTTAAGCGTGCTCATGTGAGATTAGTACCGACATGGGTGACCTGCTGGGAAGTCTTTGGTCATGTTTTTCTCAGTCACGATTAATTCTCAAATAAATCATGAGTGTGTCAAACATTTTTCTGATGCGGGGTCACTTAACGCGGTCGAGTTTCGTTGTACGTAGAATTTCTGAATGACGTTTTACCCTAAAACGTGTAATTCCTTAATAACTTTCACGAAAATGATCTGACGAATGTCAAACATTTAATTTGCCATGGAAATGATTTATCACTCGAGAATATCAAATAAAAATCAACTTTCGGGAAAGTTTCGGGAAAAATGAATAGTAAAAGTGAATAGTGAAATTTTCCGGGAATGGTAATTAACCTGAAATTGCGAATTGTTACATAAAACGTTAAACTAATTTAAAAATGTGACGTTTATTTAAAAATTACGCGAGTGCGCAAAATAAAACGCGAGTTTTAAGCTACAAAGGTCCTACGGGTTTACGAATAATTTTCTAATGCACTAAAAGACAAAAGAAATTTTTAGGAAAAAGAAAATTATTTTTTTAACAAAAACTCTATTTATTTAGAATTAAATACTAATTTACACTAATTAAATTCTAATAAATATTAATACTTTTCTAAAAATTCTGAAAATTTTTTAGTAATTAAATCAACTTAAAAATAACCTAGGAGAAATAAAATTTTGAAATAAGCAGTTAGAAATTAGCAGCAATAAGCAATACAAAAGCTGAAATAAAATACGCTAATAAAATTTATCTAATTTAAATTAAAACTAAAAGGAAGGAAATGCAAGAAAGGTAACCAGCTCAGATGGTTAGGGGTGTCGTTTGTGTCTGTGTGTGGTGCCAACAGGTCAGGTGTTCAAATCCCACAGAACCCCCATTTTTGCAACTCTTTATATATATATATATATATATATATATATATATATATATATATATATATATATATATATATATATATATATATATATATATATATATATATATATATATATATTTTATTTGCAAAAATATTTTAACAACTACGACAACAAAATTTATAAACCAATGGTGACCGAGATTCACTAAACCTCTAGTTCAGTTCTCCAAACCAAACAGATTCAATATTTTTATTTGGTTCACAACTTTAAAAGAAACATAACAATGCCAATAGAAACTTAAAAACAAATAAACTTATACAAACACAACAACAATACAACTACAGCAAGATTCAGCTCAGCAGGATCGAACAAGAACAAATAATTATCAAACTCAGCATGATTATCAAGAATAAAAAGAGTAGCAGCAGTGGCAAAGGTCCAAAAGGGAACCAAACGGAGCAAATACCAACTAGCAAGTGCGCAAATAAGAGAAAGCTAAAAGTACATGAACTCATACATCATTGTAGGGATCACAAAGCAATAAATTTCAATGGGAATACTCAACTAATGAAACAGATGTGATGGTTTGAAAAATGGGTCAGACAAGGGAACTGGTTAAAAAGTGACTGATAGGGAAACTTAAATAAGCACTTAAGGGAACATGTATAAGCAGTGAACTTAAGCCTGAAAGCAGACAGGAACTACTTCTAACCTAGGGGCTGGTTACTAAATACTGATATAGCAGGCCTAGGTTGGGCTAGTTAGGGGCTTGCAAAAGACTATCAAATGAGTTTAAAAATGCAAGGTCAGCTTAAAACTAACAAGTTTATACTACTAACTACTTGAAGCAACAAGTTAATAACCTTAACTATATTCTACCCTACTGAAACCATAACCAAAAAGAAGTGGAGGGGACTGTTGGATGAGTGTCTAAGTAGCAGACCTAAAATGGGTCAAAATGCAGTTTTGAAGGCCAAAATTAACCCACCAATTCAATCATGAAATACAAAAGGATCTCAGTTTTGAGAAGCCTAAACTCCAACATACTAGTAAGACTAATTCCAAACCTCCAAACATATGCCAACATATCTAAAGTTAAGCGTACAAATTACAGATCAAGTATATAGAAATTTGGTTAAACCTACTTGCAACTAGAAACTATTAAACAAGGACTTAGAAGGCATATAAATTCGACTATAATAAGTGAACACAAGCACCAACAACTCCTAACTTCTACTGACTTCACCCCAAGATATGATGAACAATTTTAACCCAAAAAGTTAAGCTAAGATTCGATAATTAATTGCAAACTAGGAGTAAACTAACTCAAGACAGAATCAAAGGGCTATGATAAGCAGAGAATAATTATGACAACAAGATAAAGGAACTTTTACTCTTTCATTGAATTGAGAAAACAAATACAAGACACTTGAAAAACTTAAAGATATTGAAAGCTATTAATACACCACTGATAATAAAAACCTAATTGCTTGACTATTGAAATCTAATTTTTTTGACTGCTAAAACCTAAATTAAGACCACAACATACTTAAAAACTTGACTATTAAAAAAACTAAAAACAAGACTGCCTCTTGGGCTTACATATCATACACTACTTATACTCATTCAACTAGGGTTTCCATCTTGCTTGTATGCTTCTTAGTCTTCATCTCAGCCGTTGAATTAGCTTCCCATTCATCTCATCCTTAAATCAATTTTTGCCGCCCAAATTTGGTTGTGGATTGCTGACGGGGCGTGGGTAGGCGTGATATTGTGAGAGGTAGTGGGATTGGGGGTCGTGTTTGAGGACAAGGGTAGATGGTGATGGGGAGATGGTGATTGCAGGTTTGGAAGGATGTAGTCACGGGGGGGGGGGGGGGGGGGGAGATGGTGAAGAAGTTTTGACTGTGAAGGTCAAAAAGCTGGGTGCGTATGTTTTATTTGAACAGGTTTTAAGGGTTAGGGATTTTGTTATTAATACGTAAAAGGGGCTTTTGGGATATTGGGCTGGTACACAAAATGGGCCAAGGATTAGTGAAAAGGGTGTAGTGGGCTAAGGGGTGTAAGTTAAGGATCTGTTTGCTTTATTAATTTGTGAAGCCCAAGGATGATTTTTGTAACTTTTAAGTTCCTCAAGGACTGAATTTGCCAATCTTCCAAATTTTAACCAAGGATTAATTCTGTCAAATTAGATAAACCAAAGGACCAAAAATGAAATTTTCCTAATTTAACACACCAGGGACTAAAACTGCCAATTTACCAAAGTACGGGGACCAAATGTGTAACTTTTTGAAACTTTTTACCCAAAGATCATTTGTGTTTTCATTTGACTTTTAAAGAGATTGGGTTGACATTTCTTTGAAATAAATGCTCAGGGACTAGTTTTGTAAACTTTTGAAAGTTGGGGGACTGAAACTGCCAATTATGCAAATTTTGTTCGTTTTTCGTTTGTTTTCACTCGTTTTGCATCAGAAATATATAAAACACGTTCTTTATGATTTTCTTCATATTTTGTGCATTTTTGAGTGTTTTTAATCGTTTTGCAGTTCAGATTTGACTAAAAATGATGAGTATTTACACACTCATCAATTTGATCAAATAAATTCAATTCCGGGCTTAAATGACCCCCTAAAAGTGGTTCATTTTTCGCCTCATCAACTATATTACATCGGTCATGTACACTGCCTGGTGGGGATTGTAAGCTTTTCAAGATCGCTTGAGAAGTAAAACTTTCGTGTAGACCACAATCCGCACATCAAAGTTTACGGCGCCACTACCGGGGAATAGTTATTGTTTAGGTTGAAATATATTTTTATTAGGTATACTCACTAGATTCCTTTCTAGAGAGATTTTTATTTTTATTTTCATAGGTTTTCTTTAGTATATCTTTTTCTTTGTGCCTTTGTTAGTAGATTAAGTCCATTGACTGTTACGTTTGCCATCATGGAAAACGCGAATCCACCCCTTTCACTTGAGGAAATGATTATGTTGCGTGATCAGCTTGAAAGCGAGATTAGAGAACTTATGGAGCTTAATAGGTTAATTGATATTGAGCTTGATAGTACACTTAATGACCTTGCAATCGCCATGTATTCAAATGAGGACCTAGGGCCTAATGATTTTGCGGTTGTTGAGGATGTAGAGGGACTTGAGGAAGGGGAGATAGACCCAAAACTTGATGATTATTTCAATTAATATCCCACTCAGGAGGAAATCGCTTACTATAACAATCTTGTTGATAATCCTCAACCCCCTTTTGTTAAAATTGGCCCTAAGATAAAGAGAGGTAGCCCTAGGAATGTGAAGATACCATGTATGATTGGATATAAATTCATTGAACAAGCTTACATCGACTTTGAATCCCCAATCAACATCATGTCTTCAAGTGTCTACAATGTTATCATGAAAACTCGACTTGCACCTAGGAAAGATCCCGACTATCCTGGTGGGATTTGTAATTTTGTTGGGAGAATTAAGGATCTTCACATTTTAGTCGGAGAATTCACTTATATAACTGATTTTATGGTTGTAGAAGACTTGGCTAGTGTTATAGATTGTAGCTTATCTCATGTTGTGTTAGGTAAGCCATTTGTTAAGGAGTCCAAGTTAAAATACAATCGGTTGGAGGGAACGGTCCAATTCTCTAATGAAACCAACAAAATCACATATAGGATGCCCAATAAGATGAGAGAATTCCGTTATGTGCCTCAATTAGAAAGGTATAACATTAGTGCAATTGAGGACATTAACGAAGAAGATAAGAAAAAGGGAATGAATTTTGTCTGGAAAAAGAGGAGTCTTTATTATAAAAATTGCTTAACCCTCGGACCCAAGTATAGAGTTGACATGGAAATAGTTCAAAGGTTAGGAGAATCGATTGAAAGGTCAGAAAGGAAAACGTAGGGCATGACTTTGAGTCTAGCTACAAGACTTGTTAATAAAGAAAAGCACTTCTTTGGAGGCAACCCAAGCTTTATTTGTTTGTTTGTTTATTTGATTTTATTTGCTTCCGTATGTTTGTTTTATTTTCATTGCTTATTGTTCATGTATCAAATATTTTGTGAAAATGCTTAATTTTGTTTTTAACTTTGACTTGATTAAATATAAAGGTATTTTGCAAAAGATAAGTGTAAGGGAAATCCAAATTTGTTTTTAAGAACAGATTGAGCATGAACGATAACAATGAGATATAAACATACATATTAGTACTTGTTTGAGTCAAATGCTTGTAGCGAGTCATAATGATTGTTTTGCAGGATTCCAGGAATTAGAACATAGGTTTTTCCAAAATTTTTCCGGAAACAAAATAAGAGAATTTTGTTAGGTCAATTCTGACGGTGTCAGGCATCACCTGACGACGTCAGGTATAATTTTCTGGAAATTTTGCAGGTTTTGTTTTTCTGCCGGAATTGAAAAGTTTCGTGAAATCTGTATTTTATAAACTCCAGGAATCTGCAAACAATCATTCCACAAGCATTATACCTTTACTTGCTTTCCAGGATTTAATTTTATGTAGATTTACCGCTGATTTTACGTGAGGTTTTGTCACAACTCGTAAATTCTGGTCTTTTCCCGAACTTTCACATTTACTATTCATCGGTTACTATTCATCGATCACTATTCATCATTTTACTATTCATCTTTTTCGGAGTCAGTTTGTGATTCTGAGAAGCGTTCAAAAATTTTACTATTCATAAAACACTATTCACCTCCGGAGAAAATTTGTCATTTACGCGTGAGTTGTGTCATTTCTGTATACGTACGGTTATCTACCTAATAAACGTTATCTTATGAGCTATTATTTTGAATAATTGATCCGACAATCCCAAACTATGGTCCTAACACATTTTTATACTCATAATAATAATATAAAAATTTTATTATTAAATTGCCCGGTGTTTTCAAATCAACTGTTAAGTTTTCCGGTCGAAGCTTATAACTCCGTCGGTTTGCGATATTTCAACCCGATCATTATTTTAACTTCCGATTCTCATCAGGAATATTATTTTACAATTTTTACAACTTCATTATATTTTATTTTATCTCGTTACAATTTATTTTTAGTTAACTCGGTACCCGGTATCACCTAAAACTAATAATATCTACCCAATCATACACCAAAAGTCTTACAAAAGCTTGCAATTGTCTTCCTCCTTTTATGGATCTTGCCCCCCCCCCCCCTAAACTAAATATATACTAACACTAGTATTTCTTTCTCATTTTATAAAACAAAAACACTAGCAAAAATCTCATCTCATCCTTTCTTCCTCCTTTCTTCTTGGATCGACCACCACAAGAACCACCACCATACACCATTGATTTTTCAAGATCAAGTCATTATCTTGTCCCTTTTGTTGTTCTTGTTTGGGTTTTGTGATAAAAACTCAAGGTTTTTTAGGTTTTACTCATCCAAGCTCTATAATCTTTCTATGTAAGTTGTCAAACTCTTTTTCATAATTTCTTCATGTTATTTTTATGGTCATATGATTTCCATTCAAGATCTACATGCATATGTTAGTTATACCACTCATTTATATATATATATCTAACTTTTGAACTCTAGAAATGGATTATAGTTAGATCCTTGTTAGATCCACTTGATTTATGATGTTTAGGAACCCATGACACCCTAAGAAGGTGTATGGTAAGATTAGACTAGATTTGTGGTGATTGAAAGTGGTTTGGTTGAAGTTGGAACTAGATTGGAACACTAGAAATGGTTTTTGAAACTACATATTGACCTACTGTCCCTATTTTTGAAACGTGGGAAAATCAGTGAATGATGGGTAATTTTTGATCAAAGATTTAGAAAATACTTTCAAAAACGAAACTTTTGGCGAAAGAGCGGATTAAAACGAGTTAATAACGAAGGAGATATGATTTTCCGAATTTAACGACGAAAACTATTTTCTGAAAAACTGCATGCTGTTTGACAGTTTTCGACGGGCAAATAGAGGCGTTAAACGTAACCTAGAGGAACCGAGCTATCGAAAATATATTAGTATTTACTAAAACGAATCCGTGGATATAAAGAACGAGTAAAATGAGCTTAAAACGACCAAGTTATACATGTTTTAAAATCGTCAAAACTATATATATATATATTTAGTCACTACTAGAAAATAATATAACTACGTACTAAATAATATATTTTCTAGATTTCTTATTCAAGGAGTTTATTTTTAATTAACGAAATACATAAGACCCAAGGTTTATTTATGCGACTACTAGACGATATCTTAAGGTTTTCAAAACGAGGAATATAACACTAACGTTTTTATATACGATATATTACGACAAGTTTTTATTAATCTAGTTGGACTTATTTTTCCTAAGTATGGAAAATACTTTACTTTGACAATAACAATTATTTCCAAGTTACGAGTGGTATAGGTATCATGTGCATGCATATTCTCTTCATCATTTCATGATCTAAGTAGATCACTATCATTCATATTAGGTTGCGGTTAGAGATCGTACCTCATTTCCGTGTATCCACTTTTGTCATCGTAGCTATCGCACCAGGTGAGTCATAGCCCCACTTTTACTCTTTAGTACTTGTTTTAAACTCTTTGGGAGAGATACATGCTTAAACTGTTTACTCTTAATTGAACTTAAATGACTCTTGCTTCACTATTTATGCTCATAAGCAAAACGTACTCAAATTAACTTGTTTGAACTATTGAACCTTTTGACTTGAACTTTTGGACTTATTGTACTGTACGTTCTAAGACTTAAAGTCTCCTTTGTTCGGAGCAACACTATAAAGTCTCTCCTGTTCAGAGCATCCTTAATAATTCTCGCCATGGTGGAGTGACTAATAATTCTTCACCAAGTCGGTGGAGTGACTAATAATTCTTTGCCTAGGTGGCGGAGTGACTTCAAGTCTCCCTTGTTTGGAGCGGCCTTGACTTATGTTGTACTATGTGCCCTTATTGTAAACTATATTGACCACGTGTACTTGACTACTAAACATGCAACTATTTAGCAGTGGGTTGTGAACACACAGGTTACAAGTCTCTTATGGCGGGACTTGTAACTGAGTGGATTTACGATGCCTTTGTTGTGTGATCATTTTTTCTATATACTTTATTTGTTAAACAAACTCTATGAACTCACCAACCTCGTGTTGACACTTTAGCATGTATTTTCAGGTTTTAACCTATGGCACGCTACAGGAGGTTTTGGCAGGGCATGGCATGGTCATAGAATACTCTGATTATTTATATGGGGACCGTTTTAAACTACTTTTAAGGGCCTACTTCCGCACTACTTTTAACGATGTAAATTCAACATTTTGATTAAACGATTTTATTCTAAATAATTAAAGTGAAAACCATTTTTGTACTTGTGTTGTGTTACTGATTGAGTTACACCCCAGCTACATGTATGCTTCCGCTGGACCCGATCTTGGGGGTGTGACAGGTTTTCTATTTTGTTTTCTCAGCTAATAAATAGGTTATATTGGACAAGAAGATGTACATGGATAAGCAAGCTTTTGACGTTGCTTTAATCTTGAATTTTTCACATTTTCTTGGAGGAGGATTTAACCATGTTACTACATCATCCACATCGAACGAATCAGGGGAGTATTTGTTTCAATCTTTCATTTTCTTTACTTTTACTTTCTTTCACTTGAACATTGGGGACAATGTTCAGCTTAAGTGTAAGGGGAGGGTAAATAAAGATCCCTTAGAGATTACAATGGCACTTGATTTTTTTTCTTGACCAAATTTAAAATTTTTGCGACATGTAGGAGTGAAACTTTAGTCTTAATATGCGTCTCATAGATAGGAGTTATATGACTAGCACAAAAAATCGTACCACTCAAAAATTTTCACCCCAAATATGTAAGGTTCGCCCCTTGATTTGATAGGAAAAGCCTTAGTGCTTATGTGTGTACCGGTAGCATTTAGATTCTAGAACTTGCGTTAGTGATTCATTCCATGACCACATGTCAGACTACATTCGTGTAGTTGGAATTACTACATGATAAGAGGCATAGTATAACCCATGTTTTAAGCCTGTTTCTTTTTGTAATTACATTGACATCATTGGTCAAGTAATTTTCCCACACCTTTGAGATGTACTCATTTTTAGTACACTATACCCCTAGTACACCCCTTAGAGCCTATCTTTTTCGTTTCTAACTTTAAGCATTTTACTTAAAGGAAGAATTTGTTTACAATCCACCCTCAAATGTACACCCAAATCGCCTTAGCCTTCCTTGTATACGCTCATCTTTAGTGCATTATTGTTACAACATTTGTTTAAACCCTTTGTTAATTTTCTAATTGATTACATGGTTGCTAAGTCGAGTCATATCTTATACATATTGTTTAGGGACGATTGGGAGTCATGGGTAAAGTACTATTGTTATGGAGTAATGGGGAAGTGTAAAACCCACATATTCATAACATGTTTAAATTACCAAATTCCCCCTATTGCTTTAAATTTGATTTAAAGACCTAAACAAATACAAATTAAATCCTAAATAATTATGATTTGCAACATATGAAGTATGAAAATTTTCATGAACTTGTTTTATAGCTTAAAGTACCATATGAAAGTATAAAAACATACAAAAACATTTATTTAACTAATTATACCTTTTATTTATTTATATTATGTATTTAAATCTTTTAAAAATAAAGATATGATCAAGATAAATTTGGAAGTGATTCAAAATAGCAAATTAACTTCAAATCACTCATCATGGCCGAAATTAGTGTGATTACCCTCCATATATGTCGACCTTTACTGCTTTTATTTTTATAAACTTCTAAAACCCCTAAAACACTCTCAAAATTCCATTCGGCTACACAACAAGTTTTGGGAGGTCTTTTCTACTTTTCTTGAACTTAATAAGGTGCAAGAAGGCTAAGAAAATTGGTGTTGGAGGCTGGATATCGTGGTTTGATTTATTTGGGGCTATTCGATCGTTTTAGTCTAAACCGAACACAAAATTCGTTCTGCTCCTTTTCACTTATTAATTCTTCGACAAAGTAATTTTTATATTTTCTAAGATCAATATGAGACTTGGGAAAAATATCCATGCACTCCAGAAAAATCGTTTGAATTAAAACACATTCGAAAACCCTAAAAATGGGAATAATTGATATTTCGGCTGGAATAAATTTCGAGGGCTTCAAGAATTTTTTTTTTCAGGTTCTATATTGTTTATATAACTAATTTTATATGCTCTATTTTGGAATTTTATACATAATTGAGTTTTAATTACCGAATAAGAGAAATAAAGGAAAATTAATTACGAGGGGCTAGGGTTAGGGTTCTTGTGTATTGTATAAAGTTTTAATACTGATTTTGACATGTTATGATGATTGCTTAATGATTTGGTAAATTGTTTAGGGTTTTTGAATTAAAAGTAAACCGAATTGGATTTTTAAAAGTAAAGGGTGTGTTTTTTAATTTTACAAACTTAAGGGATATTTTTGTAACGTGTAATAGACCAGGGGGAATCTGAATAAAATGATAATGAGGGTATTTTGTGTTAATTTTGTAATTTAGAGGTTTAAATGGTAATTATATAATTTATATTAATTCGATTTGTATTTAATAAAATTAAGGGGTGTGTTTTGTAAATTTATAAATTCAGGGCTGATTCGTACATATTTGGTATTGAGGGGTATAATGTGCAAGTTTGGTAATTTAAAAGGTTTATTTGTAATTTCTATAATTAAAAGGTGTAAATTGTATTTATTTTAATTAAAGGACTAGTAAATTATGAAAGTAAAAGGGATGTTTTGAATAGATATTATATTAAGGGCTGAAATGGTATACTTTTGATAATTAAGGGTTATAAGTGTTAATTTAAATTAAACATGGTTGTAATTGTAAATTAAATATCAAAAAGGACTTATTTGGTAAATAATGTAACTTAAGGGTTTAAATTGTAACATTTGTAAACTTGAAGTATTGAATGGTAAATATTATTAACTCATGGATTAAATGGTATAAATATAGAGAATTGTAATATTTACACTTTAGACATTTAACTTTGGTTAATTGCAAATTAAACCTTAAAATATGGAAACCTACTATTTTTAGAAACCTTCTAAATAAGGAAACTTATTAATAGAATGAATTCTAAAATGTTTGAACTACCTAAAATGGAAACTTACTAAATATGGAAAGTTACTAAAAATGGAAAGATAACTAAAAGAGGTAACTTACATAATTTGAACTCTTCATAATACGTTATTCACTTTCTTCTAGGTCCGGTGAGGCGGGAGTGATCTTTCTCCTTTCGTTTGATCTTGGTTTTGTTTGATTCAGCGAAGGTACAGATATTCCGTACTCTTTCAGCAAGAGTGCACATTTTCTCTCTCTTAACTTCGTATTTGATTTGTTATCGTGTATGATTCCTTTTGGTCCTTGTTATGACCCCATTTGTACTTTGGCTCTGTAGTTGATGTGTTTCGTTGGTATTCTGATCCCATTGATATTCGTTTGAACCCTTATGGTATGATATTGGAAAAACCTGTTCGTTAACCTTTTGTGGCCTTAGCATTTGGACACTTGAAACTTTGAAAGTTCTTTTGGGATATTTTAACAGGATGTGAAAACATTTTTCCTAAGTATCATATGGAAACGTTTTTAAAGAGAAACCATTTTAAAACGACACTTCTAGCATGATTTAAGATCACTTTTATAAGGGATTTTACAAATTCTTGAAGACCACTTTTAAAGAATATCTATGGAAATCTTCATTAAAGATCACTTTTATAAATGCCATCTTTTGGAAGATTCTTTATAAATGAACCTTTGATATAAACTTTCTAATTTGATTTTACTACGAACCTTTAAAACAACTGATATGAACCTGCTAAATTAAAATTCTGTTTTAAACTTTCACTATGACCCTTTAATTATAAACTATGGGATTTTGAACTTTGGAAGCCTTGGAGGTTTACCAAACTTGACCTTGTTTGTTGACCCCTCAGTTTTATATGCTTTTAACAAGAGTGTTCTACTTTGTCTCTCTAGTGACTTATATCTCTATCTCTCTCTTTTGTGAACTTCTATTTTATTTGGACTCATAATATATTTCGGTCTCATAATTCATACCTTTAATATTGCATCTTTGACTGATTCTCACCTATGTGGACCTTTGGGTACTTTTGGAACCTTTGGGATATGGAACCTTTGACATTGGCACTTATATTACAGAAACCTTTGATATTGAACCTTGGTCTTGAACCTTGATTATTTGACCATGATATTGATATTGATATTTAATTCGCACTCTGGATTACCTTTGACCTTTCAGTATTTACCCAGGCATTTTTATCTGTTCCCAGTTATGGGGGTCCTTGACCGTAGCATTGATGCACCAATGTTATGACTCTAGTGTGGTTGGAGAGATGTACAACACCGTCCCTTTTTGTTATATGATTATGAGCTGAAGAATATATATGTTTGGCCACTATGATTTGATTTACAGGGGCTTATGGATGCATCCTAGATTTATTTGATATTTGTTTGGATCTCTGGTTTAGATATACATTATATTTGATTTGGTGATTGAGCATGCGTGCATGCAGTCCTTCACATTTTGGGAGCTAGCTACTCCATTGATTACTTGAGGACTCCCCTCTTACTATATTTTGTATTTCGAGGACTCCCCTCCGAATACATTAGTTATGAAGATATGACATGGTTTGGATATTTGTTTGGCCTGGGGTAAATATACTGATACATACACTTATTTTATACCTTAACCATTTATCCTACTCCTTTATCTTGAAATTCTTATGATTCTCTTTGACACTGGTTATTGATCTATTTTGTATTTCTTCCTTATTTCTGCTTTGTTATCTGTTATATCTGTTCACTGAGCTTTGTAAGCTCAGCCGCATTGCTTTTCCTGCGGCAGGTTTAGCATGAAGCTGGGTTATGGAAGGATATTTTACTTTTGGGCTTAGAAGACTTCACCCTGTTAGCTACTTGCTGGACTTAGAGATGACTAGAAGCCTTTATGTTTGGGCATAGCATTTTTTTGTTGCCCTTTTGTATCTTGTACTTTGTTTAGTTTTCCCTTGTAACCCTTTGAAAACTTTGTATTAGAAATGCATCCCCGTTTCACCTGTGTTCTGAGTTGACTCCATAATGTTACACTTTAGCTCTTTTCGGGTTGGGGTGTTACACTGTTACAATTATGGTATCAGAGCAAGCAATTTTGGATCGGCGGATGCAACATCCGTAGAGCTTAGGCGATGACCTATGAGTTTTCGACCATTAGGCTTCCACTGTAAGGACGTAGGAAACCACTTTGAGAACTTACCTTAGGAACCCCCCCCCCCCCCCCCCGCGCATGAACTTAAGTTTTGACTGGTAAGGAATGGATAGACTTTAAGAGATTTCTTTTGTATCTTTGCTTCCGCATTACTCAGATTCGTGCCTTACATTTAGCTATACCTTTTTGGAATCATCCTTTTGGAGTTATAATTCTGTGCACCATCTAAGTTTACCACCAGTAATTCTAAAGGCATTGAAGATTGCATGGAAATGCAAAATACTATTTTGATTTTATCTTTGATCTCTGACTGACCTAATTGCTAATCCTTTTGATATCTCTTCGAGCATTCTGAGGATCTCCATGACGATGATGTATTTGATGCACTCTATGATTGCCTCTTACTTTTGGTTATCATTTGTAAGTTTTCCGACGTTATTTGATTTTGTTTTGTCCATCTTTTTTCCCGTGAGAAGTCTGGTGGTGTTTAACCACGAGTATAAGAGTATTTCCTTTCACTTTGAACGATAAAGGTTTGCTATGTTAATCTGTCTTTCTTTGGAAAGTCAACTTCGATTTGATTCTGATATGAGATTGGTTGCTCAAGCATTCGAGATGCTGACGACTGTTCCACTATGACTCTTCTTTGGTGTTTTCAACTATTTTGAACTCCCTACCATGATTTCCGATCGTTAAACTTTGGCTATCATTATTGCTCTAGAGACTTGTGCGTTACTTCCGAGACTATGAAGTTCTCGTGCACCTATTTTGTACACCGAAGAAATGAACCTTATCTCGAGAATTATTTTGGCACCCTGAATTTCTGGTTATGATTTATGTTGAACCACCAAGTTTCCCATCGGGGGATGGAGCTGGATAGAACCCGAAGTTGACAACAGCGATGGCTACCCTGAAGAATTGAAGACATTCCTCGCAAGACGGAAGAGTTGATGAGTAGAGCACAAGAATCTAGTCAAGATGGCAAACCTAAAGCTGATGAAGACATGCAGTCTCACTTCCCTATTCATTTTGGTTGTACTAAGATGAATTGAGAACGGAAGCAAACTGGATAATGAGGAGATTGAAGGTCACACTAGAGATTCACATTACTCCATCACATTCCACGAAGAACTGTAGAAGGCTTGAGGAACCAAACACAAGTTAATGATATCTTTCACTCTCAGACTGGAAGACGAACGAAGACTGATTACTCAAACATAAGAAGATTTTCAAGGGACGAATTCCTGAAGCGAACTTTATGATGCCTTGGCGACATGTTTCTTTCTGATAATGGTTGTTCGATTTTGTTACGTCCTTTCGAGTTTCATCTGTTTTGCCGACATCATTTGTTATTGATCTTTGAATAGGACTAACCCAGGAGTTAGTTGGACTGTTAGGTGGATTTGTAGATTTGATTCACTGGTTGAGATAAAGTATGACCATCATGAGGGCATATTCATATGATGCTAGTATTATGACGTCTGGCCAACGTGATGATACTTACATCATACAACGTGCATTTTTTGTGTTCATAGGATATCTTGAGAAGTGCCTTAGAGGAGCCTTAGATTTCTGTTTCTGTTTGCGACTATCTACGAATAGTGAGACTTTAGGATTCTTTCGATCTGCACGTTTTATCTGCCTTATCGTCGTACGTTTTGATACGTTTGGGGTATTTGACACGCGATTGTTTGGATTTTATGCTTCTGATAAAAAAATCCTGAGTTCTATTGTAGAGCTTCCTGCCATTTGATGTTATCAATCAATCTGTTTTCTGCCTATATGGATTTGATCTGTTACTATCAAGAGCTACACCTATGTTTTGCTATGTATACGCCTCTTATTTCGATGGATCCGTTTCATGATAATCTGTTATGAGTTAAAATATGAGGTTTTGGATTATGAGAATCAAGATCTGTCAATTTAAGATAATACCTTTGAAAGGTTGTATTGAAGTTTGAAGACGAAACTATTTGAAAATATGAAGAGTTAAACTTATAGATTTCACCCTCATGATTGCTATCATTCGATACATTCTCATCTAATCAGTCCATTTCCTTGTCCACGGACGAAATACCCACCCAATCCTACATCTTCCTTTGTATATCTTTAAGGGGATACGATTATCATCTGTTACGTTCGGTATGTGATTCTTTTGATTTGGATTTCTGTACGATGTGCCTTCTATGGGGAAACAGAAACTATCTTTGGATAGATAAGATCAAGTCATGGGAAACATGGATCATTCTGTTTGTTGAAATTTCTTTGAAGCACCCAACACGCGAGGCGACCTGGGAGACCGAAGAGTCTATGCGAGTCAAACTACTAACTTTTCTGTTCATAGTTTAGTGTACCTTCGTTTTTTTCGCCACCTTACCTTTTGCATTTTCGAGGACGAAAATTCTTTTGAGGAGGGAATAGTTGTAAAACCCACATTTTCAAAACATGTTTAAATTACCAAATTGCCCCTATTACTTTAAATTTGATTAAAGACTTAAACAAATACAAATTAAATCCTCAATAATTATGATTTGCAACATATGAAGTATGAAAATTTTCATGAACTTATTTTATAGCTTAAAGTACCATATGAAAGTATAAAAACTTACAAAAACATTTATTTAACTAATTATACCTTTTATTTATTTATATTATGTATTTAAATCATTTAAAAATAAAGATATGATCAAGATAAATTTGGAAGTGATTCAAAACAGAAAATTAACTTCAAATCACTCATCATGGCCGAAATTAGTGTGATTACCCGCCATATATGTCGACCTTTACTCCTTTTATTTTTAGAAACTTCTAAAAACCCTAAAACACTCTCAAAATTCCATTAAGCTACACAATATTTTTTGGGAGGTCTTTTATATTTTTCATGAACATAATAAGGTTCAAGGAGGCTAAGAAAATTGGTGTTGGAGGCTGGAAATCGTGGTTTGATTTATTTGGGACTATTCAATTGTTTTAGTCTAAACCAAACTCAAAATTCGTTCTGCTCCTTTTCACTCATTAATTATTCATCAAGGTAATTTTTATATGTTCTAAGATCAATATGAGACGTGGGAAAAATATCCATCCACTCCAGAAAAATCGTTTGAATTAAAATACATTCGAAAACCCTAAAATGGAAATAATTGATATTTTGGCTAGAATAAATTTCGAGGGCTTCAAAACTTTTTTTTCAGGTTCTATATTGTTTATATAACTCAAATAAAATATGTTTTGTGATGATCGAATTTTATATGTTCTGTGAATTTTATACATAATTGAGTTTTAATTATCGAATAAGAGAAATAAAGGAAAATAAATTACGAGGGGCTAGGGTTAGGGTTCTTGTGTATTGTATAAAGTTTTAATACTGATTTTGACATGTTATGATGATTGCTTAATAATTTGGTACATTTTTTAGGGTTTTTGAATTAAAAGTAAACCGAATTGGATTTTTAAATGTAAAGGGTGTGTTTTGTAATTTTCCAAACTTAAGTGATATTTGTGTAACATGTAATAGACCAGGGGGAATCCGAATAAAATGATAATGAGGGTGTTTTGTGTTAATTTTGTAATTTAGAGGTTTAAACGGTAATTATATAATTTATATTAATTCGATTTGTATTTAATAAAATTAAGGGGTGTGTTTTGTAAATTTATAAATTCAGGGCTGATTCGTACATATTTGGTATTGAGGGGTATAATTTGCGAGTTTGGTAATTTAAAAGGTTTATTTGTAATTTCTATAATTAAAAGGGTGTAAATTGTATTTATTTTAATTAAAGGACTAAACTTGTAAATTATGAAATTAAAGGGGCTGTTTTGAGTAGATATTATATTAAGCGCTGAAGTGGTATACTTTTGATAATTAAAGGTTATAAGTGTTAATTTAAATTAAACATGTTTGTAATTGTAAATTAAATATCTAAAAGGACTTATTTGGTAAATAGTGTAACTTAGGGGTTTAAATTGTAACATTTGTAAACTTGAAGTATTGAATGGTAAATATTATTAACTCATGGATTAAATGGTATAAATATGGAGAATTGTAATATTTACACTTTAGACCTTTAACTTTGGTTAATTGCATATTAAACCTTAAAATATGGAAACCTGCTATTTTTGGAAACCTTCTAAATAAGGATACTTATTAAAAATAGAAAGTTTTATAAAATGTTTGAACTACCTAAAATGGAAACTTGCTAAATATGGAAAGTTACTAAAAATGGAAAGATAACTAAAAGAGGTAACTTATATAATTTGAACTCTTAATAATTCGTTTTTCACTTTCTTCTAGGTCCGGTGAGGCGGGAGTGATCTTTCTCATTTTGTTTGATCTTGGTTTTGTTTGATTCAGCGAAGGTATAGATATTTCGTACTCTTTCAGCAAGAGTGCACACTTTCTCTCTCTTGACTTCGACTTTGATTTGTTATCGTGTATGATTCCTTTTGGTCCTTGTTATGACCCTCTTCATACTTTGGCTCTGTGGTTGATGTGTTTCGTTGGTATTGTGATCCCATTGATATTCGTTTGAACCCTTATGGTATGATATTGGCATAACCTGTTCGTTAACCATTTTAGTATTTGGACCCTTGAAACTTTGAAAGTTCTTTTGGGATATTTTAACAGGATGTGAAAACCTTTTTCCTAATTATGATATGGAAACGTTTTTAAGGAGAAACCATTTTAAAACGACACTTCTAGCATGATTTAAGATCACTTTTATAAGGGATTTTAAAATTCATGAAGACCACTTTTAAATAATATCTATGGAAAGCTTCATTAAAGATCACTTTTATAAATGCCATCTTTTGGAAGATTCTTTTTTAATGAACCATTGATATAAACTTTCTAATTTGATTTTACTACGAGCCTTTAAAACAACTGATATGAACATGCTAAATTAAATTTTTGTTTTAAACTTTCACTATGAGCCTTTAGTTATAAACCATGGGATTTTGAACTTTGGAAAATTTGGAGATTTACCAAACTTGACCTTGTTTGTTGACCCCTCAGTTTTATATGCTTTCAACAAGAGTGTTCTACTTTGTCTCTCTCGTGACTTATATCTCTATCTCTCTCTTTTGTGAACTCCAATTTTATTTGGACTCATAATATATTTTGGTCTCATAATTCATACCTTTAATATTGCATCTTTGACTGATTTTCACCGAGTTGGACCTTTGGGTACTTTTGGAACCTTTAGGATATGGAACCTTTGACATTGGCACTTTTATTACAGGAACCTTTGATATTGAACCTTGGTCTTGAACCTTGATTACTTGACCATGATATTGATATTGATATTTGATTCAGACTCTGGATTATCTTTGAGCTTTCAGTATTTACCCAGGCATTTTTATCTGTTCCCAGTTATGGGGGGTCCATGACCGTAGCATTGATGCACCAATGTTATGACTCTAGTGTGGTTGGAGAGATGTACCACACCGTCCCTTTTTGTTATATGATTATAAGCTCAAGAATATATATGTTTGGCCACTATGATTTGATTTGCAGGGGCGTATGGACGCATCCTAGATTTGTTTGATATTTGTTTGTATATCTGGTTTGGATATACACTATATTTGATTTGGTGATTTGGCATGCGTGCATGCAGTCCCTCACATTTTTAGAGCTAGCTACTCCATTGATTACTTGAGGACTCCCCTCCTACTATATTTGGTATTCCGAGGACTCTCCTCCCAATACATTGGTTATAAAGATATGATATGGTTTGGATATTTGTTTGGCCTGGGGTAAATATACTGATACATACACTTACTTTATACCTTAACTATTTATCCTACTCCCTTATCTTGAAATTCTTATGATTCTCTTTGACACTGGTTATTGTATCTATTTTTACCGCTTCCTTATTTCTGCTTTGTTATCTGTTATATATGTTCACTGTACTTTGTAAGCTCAGCCGCATTTCTTTTCCAGCGGCAGGTTTAGTACGAAGCTGAGTTATGGAAGGAGATTTTACTTTTGGGGTTAGAAGACTTCACCCTGTTAGCTACTTGCTGGACTTAGCGATGACTAGAAGCTTTTATGTTTGGGCTTAGCATTTTTTTGTTGCCCTTTTGTATCTTGTACTTTGTTTAGTTTTCCATTGTAACCCTTTGTAAACTTTGTATTAGAAATGTATCTCCGTTTCACTTTGTGTTCTGAGTTGAATCCATAATGTTACACTTTAGCCCTTTTCGGGTTGGGGTGTTACAGGAAGAACATCATTTATTAACCCCATATGTGTGTTAATATTTTAAAGTACTCCAAGTGTTTTGATTATCTTAATTCGAGTCAATAGATTAGTTACATGTAAAGTATGTAAAAGTTCAAGTGTAAGGGGAGAACCGAGCCCCCTTGATGTATTATTTTGGATGGTAGGGCAAGAGTGTATGAAAAAAAATTGAAAAATCAAGAAAAATAAAATAAAAATAGAAAAAGAAAAAGAGAAAAAAAACATACAGACTACCATCCCGTTTCCTTTGGCTTTCATTTGAGTTTATGTTATTTTATAATTAGCCTAAGTTGAGTCGAGTCTTGGCTTAGCAACGCCGCATTGTACATGTAATTAACTAAGATAATTAACTTACCACCAGTAAAATATCCTTTTATGCAACAAACCATGTTTTCCATATCCCTACACCTAACGTTATAACCCTTTAATAAGACCTCTTTGATAGTTTTCTTAGGTGCTTACGCCAAGTGGTGGAGGTTTTTTATCCTTTCCCAAGCCTATCGTAATCTATTTGCTATGACAGATACTCAGATAGTGAGTTATATTTTTCCATTTCCATTAGTTATAGTTTGTTTTATGACACCCGAGAGATGAGAGTATCCAAACACTATTTTCCACACCAATCTACTTCACAACTAACTACTTCACGCCTATCTTCTTCACACAAATTTTCTTCCCAACTAAATCACAACTTCTACACAACTTTTCCACACCAATCTACTTCACAACTAACTACTTCACACCTATCTTCTTCACACCAATTTTCTTCACAACTAACAACTTCACACCTAGCTTCTTCACTACAATCTAATTCCTAACTTTTCTTCTTCACACCAAACAACTAACTAATCACACAATCAATATACCTAGCACAACTATCTACAATCAAATATTCACAACAATTTTCACAAAGTATTATGTAAATAATCTTGATGATGCACCAACAACTTGGATGTGGAGGTCACAATAAGTTGTAATACTTCTTGTCTTGGAGGAAAGAATTCTCTTTCACTTGAGAGGATGATGTTTGAATCACTTTGAAACAAAGAATTATGTATTTATGATCAAAGGATTAAAAGAATAGAAATGGGGATCTAGAACAGAAAGTTTAGGAGTGCAAAAGGTGTGAAAATTATGTGGGATGAACCAGTATTTATAGGGAGAAAATTTACTGTTCTGGAGCGTGGCTGGTCCCCTTAATTAGAGGCCGGTCCCCTTAATGATTAAGGGGGCCGCCTAAGGAATTAAGTGGGTCGCCCCTTCAGAACGTTGGATTTTCTTGTCTTCTAGTGGGGAAGATTTTTCTGGATAAAATTTGCCATTTTTGGTTGGAAATTTGAAATCATATATTTATAATGAATTAAACATATTCTTTTAATTCCAAAAGTAATTTTGTAAAAGATATAGAATGTTTAATACATTTTATAAAAATTCTAGTGACTAGAAAAATTTCCTTTGATCATGAAATGCAATAAACACTTTGTTTATTCATACCTTAGGTGATATGGATGCAAAGACAAATATTAAGCACTAAAAACTTGTTTACGTCATAAGTTTTAGATTAATGAGTTTATGCTTTGTAATTATCAAAATATAGAGATATTGTTAATATGCTATCAATGTTTTTAGACATTATTTATGTCAACAATCTCCCCCTTTTTGATGATTACAAAACCTTAAACTCATTAAGTCTAAAAAATAATTTTTAGACAAGTATTATTAGAGTTTAACATTCTCTTCTCCCCCTTTTTGTAAAATCAAAAAGGTTAGGCCGTTTAAACTTCATAAAATAAGTTAAACGGGTAGAGAGCTCCCCCTCATTTGAGAGCACCAAGGAAACGAGCTATGGAAATCTTGGCTACAAAAAATATGTGAGGAGAACAAAACATATATATATATATATATATATATATATATATATATATATATATATATATATATATATATATATATATATATGCAAAACAACATTTATGCAAATATAAATAGATTCATTCAAGCATTAGATGATCATAAAGATGGTCATCATTACAATATTCAATATGCTTGAAGCATATTGGTTATAATAAAACAAAATAAACTACATAGTTCTAAATTGCCGAAGAGAGCATTTGAACTTGCTTGCAACCCATGGTTGAGTGTTTTATTTGCTTGAGGGTAACATAAGAGTAGAGCTTAGATGTTTGATTAAGAGGGATATGGAGTGGAGTATGGAGCGGAAGAGGTGGATCTTACGATGTTGTATCGTGTTAAGGGTGGGATGGGATGAGGACGAGTGAGGAGATATTCAATCCAAGAAATATCTTCACTCAAGTATAGGATTTGTTTTTGAAGGAAGATGCAACAAGGGCAATATTGAGTGTAGTTTGTAACTTGATCCAAGTTGAGAGAGTGAGGTAGGCAATTGTTGTAGGGTGATGATGGAGGTTGCCATTTGTTGCGTTGTGCAAGATGCATGGCATTGAGATCACTAAGATCATGGATTTGGGATATTTCATCACAGAACTTTTGCTTTTCCGTGGCAATGCGTTGTGTTGATATGGATGAATTGGGTTTGTGTAGTTGGAATTGTAGTTGGATGGTTGATCAAACTTGTATGGATCATTATAAATGGTTGGAGGATGACATGAGTGGTTTGACATGAAGGAAGATGTTTGGCCAATGTTGTATGGTTTATAAAGAGGATCAACTGAATGTCCTTGCGAATTTGGTGTAAAGTTTGGGAAGTAAGAGGTTGGAGGTGTTGAGTGATTTCCAACTTCATTGGTTATGATAGATTTGTTTCGAGGGCTTTTTCTTCGCCAAACGGGTTTTTTCGTCATTCTTGCAAGCCTTGAGGCTTTTGGCTTTGGTTTGTTTGGGGAAGTCATGAAGGGATGAATGGAGAGTGTGGAAGATTTGGGATATTTATAGTGTAGGATTTGTGTGTTTATGGATGGATAAAGTTTGTTTGGGAGATTAGGACAAAATGTGTTGGTGAAAAATGGGAAATGTAGGTTGAAATGGGCTAAAAAGCAGAAAAGATTCTGTAAACCCGACCATCAGATGGCCGGTCCCCTTAATTAGGGGGCGGTCCCCTTAATGATTAAGGGGCCGCCTTACAAAATTAAGGGGGCCGCCCATCTGGTGAATTCCAGATTGCCAGAATTGGGTTTTTGGCAGAAAATTTACAGAAAGGTTGTGTGTTTGGATTAGAATTCAAGCAAGTTCAACTCCTTGAGACAATATAGCATCTAATCTAACTATAATATAGCATGCATGCAACAACACTTAAGTAAAAGAGCAATAAAGCAATTAGTAATAAGCAAGAGAAGGCAAACAAAGGCAAGGGCACTTAATCTTCCTAGAGCAACTATCTTATATCAAAGGCAAAGGTAATTAGTGAGTGGAAAACTAGTGATGGAGCAAGATGACAACATTATTAGTGAATTTGTCCTAGTGTGTGTCTATATGCAACAAATGTGGAGTTGTGATTGTTTCGACTCCTAAATGCAAAGAGAGATAACGATCCTAAGAAACAATCCAATAGATCTCCTTGATTCAAATTTTGCTCGATTCATGAATGTCAATAATATATATTAGATTATATATTTTGACAATTTATATGAGAGTTTATGCATGATTTAGGAAAAAGTTTTTAGCGTTTGTCAACAATGCAGGGAAAATGATTTTCATGTAATTCATAGATGTGAGAATAGTTTTCAAGAAATTTTGATTGGGTTTTACAAGAGAGTAGATGCAATGAAAGTAAGGTTTCCTAATCATTAATTTTGTGCAAAATGGATTCCTAGACTCAGAAGTGAAGAAGTGGACGAAAAGTAAATTTTATGCAAGTATAAATTTTTGTTAGTTCAATATAATTTAGTCAACTTGTTCCATCATTCCTAATCCTAAACGCAAGTGATTGAATAATTCACGCTTAACGGGTTTAGTGAATGTATCCGCAATGTTATCTTCCGATGCAACTTTTTCTATAGATATATTCCCTTTTTGTACATTATCCCTAAGAAAGTGGTGGCGTATTTCTATATGTTTAGTCCTAGAGTGTTGCACCGGATTTTTACTTAAATCTATCGCACCTTTGTTATCGCACATAATGGGAACGTTTTCTACCCTAATGCCATAGTCTAGAAGAGCTTGTTTCATCCATAGTGCTTGTTGACATGCCTTTCCAGCGCTTACATATTCGGCTTCGGTGGTAGAAATAGCAAGAGCGGTTTGCTTCTTCGAAAACCAAGATGTTAGACAACATCTCATAAACGTGCAAATACCGCTAGTGCTTTTTCTATCTACGTAGTCTCCCGCATGATCCGAATCCGCATAGACGATGGTTTCTATGTCGGATCCCTTAGGATACCATAATCCTAAGTGTATAGTGCCTTTAATGTATCGGAAGATACGCTTAACCGCTTCTAGGTGAGAGGTTTTGGGATCCTCTTGAAAACGGGCACAAAGGCAGACACTAAACATGATATCGGGTCTACTTGCCGTCAAGTATAGTAAACTACCTATCATTCCTCTATACTTGGTGTTATCTACGGACTCACCTTCATCATCCTTTATGAGCTTTACTTCCGTAGACATGGGAGTCTTCATGGGTTTTGAGTCTTCTAGGCCAAATTTCTTAAGCATTTCCTTAATGTACTTAGATTGGTTAAAAAATATTCCATCTTCTAATTGTTTTATTTGTAATCCTAGGAAGAAGTTAAGTTCACCCATCATACTCATCTCAAACTCATCATGCATGATTTTGGCAAATTCATCACACATGTCTTGACAAGTCGATCCAAATATAATGTCATCAACATATATTTGGACAATGATGAGGTTTGGGTCTTTCCTTTTAGTGAAAAGAGTGTTATCTACCATTCCCACGGAATAATCATGTTTAATAAGAAAAGCATTTAATCGATCATACCAAGCTTTGGGAGCTTGTTTGAGTCTATACAAAGCTTTCTTTAACTTATAAACATAATCAGGTTTTGCGAAGTCAATGAATCCTGGAGGTTGTGCCACATATACCTCCTCATTGATAAAACCGTTAAGGAATGCACTTTTCACGTCCATTTGGAATAACTTAAAATCTAGGGCGCATGCATAGGCAAGTAGTATCCTAATTGATTCTAATCTAGCTACAGGGGCATAAGTTTCGTCATAATCAATTCCTTCTTGTTGATTATAACCTTGGACAACTAACCTAGCTTTATTCCTAGTAACTACTCCATTTTCATCTAATTTATTCCTATATACCCATTTAGTTCCTATGATGGTCATATTCATTGGATTTGGGACTAATTCCCAAACATCATTTGCCTTAAATTGATTTAATTCTTCTTGCATAGCTATAACCCAACTTTCATCTTTTAAAGCCTCATTAATATTCTTAGGTTCTATTGCTGAGAGGAAACAAAAGAAATTATTTTCATCTTGAGCTTGTGACCTAAGGGTTCTTTGGTTAAGATGTCCTATTATATTATCTAGTGGATGTGACCTAGATTCTTTAATATTTACAATTTCGTTATTTCCTAAGTTAATGTCTTCATTATCATTTCTTATGGGTTTTGTTTTACTAACCTCAATAGCTTCTTCTTCAACTAAGTCATCATCTTCTAAAGGTAAAGTTTTAGGAGGTGGTGGTGTTTCATCAAATGTTACATTTAGTGATTCTTTTACTTTCATAGTGTGTTTGTTAAGTATTATATATGCTTTACTATTTTGTGAGTATCCTAAAAATATTCCTTCATATGATTTTGGATCAAACTTAGTGAGGTAATCCTTAGTGTTTAGAATATAGCATTTACTTCCAAATACCCTAAAGTAGCTTAAGTTTGGTTTTCTACCTCTTAGTAACTCATAAGGAGTTTTTCCTAGAATTCTCGTAATTAATACCTTATTAATAATATATGTTGAAGTATCTACGGCGTGACACCAAAATTTTTGTGGGATGGATTGTTTATTTAACATTGTTCTACTCATTTCTTGTAGTGACCTATTTTTTCTTTCTACTACGCCATTTGATTGAGGAGTATGAGGAGCGGAGAAATTGTGAGATATTCCATTTAAATCACAATATTTTCCGAATTGTACTTCATTGTCAAATTCCCTACCATGGTCCGTCCTAATGGCTACTATTGTGCATCCTAATTTATTTTGAATCATTTTACTAAATATTTCGAATTTTTCAAAGGCTTGGGTCTTGTCACTTAAAAACCTAATCCAAGTGTATCGTGAGTAGTCAACTACTATTACTAAGGTATATTTGTTTCCTCCATAGCTCCGCACAGCGGATGGACCAAAAAGATCCATATGTAATAATTCTAGGCACCTAGTAGTGGATACTATATTCTTAGCTTTGTGACTAGCATGAACTTGTTTTTCAATTTTACATGCATCACAAAAATGCTTGTCATATTTTAGATTAGGCAAATTTCTAACTAATTCCTTAGAGGCCAAAGATTGTATTTGTTGCATGTTAGCATGTCCTAATCTCCTATGCCACAATGTAGAGTTTTCATCTAGGGTCGTTAGGCATATCCTATCCTCAGGCTTGTTTCCTAGTTTCATAACATATATGCCACCTTTCCTAATTCCTCTACCTATAATTTTTCCATTCTTAACTATTTCGCTATCCTCTTCGGTAAAAGTGACTCTACATTTATTATCACATATTTGTCCTATACTAAGCAAGTTATATGTTAAATTATCTACATGCTCCACATTTTCAATAGTAAGTGAGTCTTGAGAAATCGTAACTTTGCCAATGATTTTTCCACGTAAGTCACTACCAAAAATAACGTTACCTCCATTATATGCCTTGTATGTAGAGAATAGCTTGCGGTTCCCCGTCATGTGCCTCGAACATCCGCTATCCTTGATCCATTCGTCAGGCTCCAAGTCAATTCCTAAACATATTTCATCGGTTCCTTTTGCCATAAAACACTTTTCATCTTTTGGCTTTTCTACTTCTTCTTTGTCACTATCACTCCATGTTCCACTAACAAATGCGCCTTGATTTTCATAACCCGGCGGCTTTAGACATTCGCCAATGAGATGATTTGGACTTCCACATCTAAAGCATTTTCTTTTCCTGTAGTTGTCAATTCTATTTCTTTGGAACGGTTTTCTTTCGTCTCGTGATGATCTAGTGAATCTTCCTCGTCTCTTGAAGAATTTCTTAAATTCTCTTACGGCCATTGCATATTCTTCGTCTTCACTTTCGTCGCTTGAATCATCATCACTAGGTTCCTTTTTGGCTTTTAGAGCGATGGATTTGGTTTGTTTTTTCTTGACTTTGACCGTTTCCGAATATCTTCTTACAATTTCTTCATAGACCTTCAAGTTGCCAATAAGTTCATCTAGTGATAACGTCATCAAGTTCTTTGATTCTTCAATAGTTGTGACCTTAGCTCGCCATTTTAGATGCAATGCCCTAAGAAATTTCCTGACACAATTTTTACTAGAAAATGTCTCATCAAGTGCTTTTAAACTTGTGATAATAGTATTAAGTTTAGCAAAAGCATTATCAATTGATTCCTCTTCCGGAATCGTAAATTGTTCATATTGTTGTACAAGAAGATCTATTTTGTTATCTTTAACTTGACTATTACCTTGGTGAGTAATTAGTAAAGAATCCCAAATTTCTTTTGCGGTTTTACACATAAATTTTTTTTCATATTCTTTGCGTGGTAACGCATTATAAATGACCATTTTAGCTTCATTATTTTTTACAAGTTTTTTTTTTCAAATCATCATTTTGTTTTTCAAAAGATACAATTTCATCCATTTTAGTTTCAACATTATATTGAATAGGGGGGAAATCACCAAAGGTAATAATATGCCAAAGATCAAGATCTTTTGATTTCACATAAGTTTCGAATCTATTTTTCCAATATAAAAATCCATCACTTTCAAATAGCGGTGGTCTTTGCATAGATTGCCCTTCTAAATATTTTTCAGATTCCATAGATCGTTACAAGTTTTAAAATACAATATATTTTAAAAATCTTGCTCGACCTGACTCTTGATACCAATTGTGGAAAACTAGAAGGGGGGTTGAATAGTTTTAGTGTTTTCTTAGTTTTTAAAATTTAGATTCGATAATATATGATCTCAAGTCTTGCACAATATAAACAACTATCAATAAGTAAGATATAGCAATGATAAGTAATGAAATAAATGAGAGATGGAAAGATCGAACCGCGAGACAAGAGATTTATAGTGGTTCGGCTACAAGGACACCTTCCTTGCCCTACTCCACTCCCCGAGCACCTAACTCGAGAGTTTTCCTCACTATATCAACAAGCTCCCTTATGGCGGAGAAAACCTTACACACCAATTTACACACCACAACTTCTTCACAACTAAATCACAACTTTTCCACACCAATCTACTTCACAACTAACTACTTCACGCCTATCTTCTTCACACCAATTTTCTTCACAACTAACAACTTCACACCTAGCTTCTTCACTACAATCTAATTCCTAACTTTTCTTCTTCACACCAAACAACTAACTAATCACACAATCTGTTAGCATTAAAAATATATATATATATAAGTGATGGTCATTCTCATAGTATAACTTTGTGTCGTTTGTTAAGATTAGTAATGGTTTAGTCATTGGGCTTTGGACTTGGCAAGCTAATATGTTATGTGCTATGTTTCATAAGCCTTGTTATCTAATCATGTAACCAAGTCCAAGCCCAAGTCCATTAGAAAGCCCATGAGGCCTTTCTCTCTAACTATATAAGGCACTTACCTAGTCATTTGTAAGTGTGCTTGTGTGTGTATTTGTGTGTGTTTTCTCTTAATATAAGCTCTCATTTCCATCTCTCTCTCTATACACGAATTACATTTATACATATCAAGTCACCATCTTTCAATCTCTACTTCATCTTTGCTTCTATATTGGTGTGATAAAGTTGTGAAATCTAAGGTCCTACAAGTGGTATCAATCGCCTAACAATGATTTAGGAGGGTTAAGTGTTTGTTTGGTTCATGTTTTTAAGCTTTATATCACGTTTTTTTAGAAAAGTTCTTTACTTTTCTTGTTTTTCTTGGTTTTTAACACTTTTCTTATTAAAAACTAGTGTTATAAACTTTTTCTAACAAGAAAGTTTAATTCTTTTTGAAGTTTCATAGCTTAAAAAACTCGTTTTGGTTTTTGTACTTGTTTTCTAGAACACGAAAAAGTTTTATAAAAATCATCAAGTTTGGAACTTTCTTCAAGTTTTGGTGTTTTTTAGCCTAGAAGTACAAGAATCTTGGATTGCAAAAGTCATTTGGGTGTGCTTTAAGCTTATTCAAAAATCTGCCAAAATTTCGAAATCACAACCCTAATTTCGAAATCTCTTTTGACTAGTTTTCGAAAACACAAGAAAAGGCTCCGTTCGTGCTCACCGTTGGATACTCGGTATTTTCTCTCTTGTATAAGAAAGAAATTACTTCGACTTATGGCTAAATTTCGAAATTGTATAATTTTGAAATTTCTTTGTGTGATTGGGTTTTCGAAAAAAATCAATATTTTCGAGAACATTGCAAAATTTTCGAAAAAATCCAAATTTTCGAGAACACTGCAAACTTTTCGAAAAAATCAAAATTTTCGAGAACACTGCATAATTTTCGAAATCACCCATAATTTTCGAAATCACTCAAGTTTTCGCGGTCACCAATTTTCGAGAACACAAAGTTTCGCAATCCAGAAGTTTCGCAAATCCAAATTTTCGAGAACACAGCAAAGTTTCGAGAATTTTGACAAAAGTGAGGTTTTTGACGACCAAACTTCAAAAGGCCATAACTTTTGAACCGTAACTCCGTTTTCGACGAATCAGCTGTCAAAACGACCGTGAGACAGAGGAGAACGAGACGCTAAATGATATATTGATTTAGGCGAAGTTTCGAGGCCTAAAAATGATCCGAGAAGAAGTTATTGAGGTTTTAAGGTTTTAAGTCAAAATTTTCACCATAAAAACTTGCATCCACTCACTCTAAACACAACTCCTATTTCGTTGGAACGATCCAAGAATCAACTTTATCCATCTACAAATCATCAATGGCAACTCAGCAAGACATTCATGCAGCCGGTGCCGAAAACCGACCTCCCATGCTGTCAAAGGGTGGATACTCACAGTGGGCTAGTCGTATGATGCGCTATCTCAAGAGCAAAACAAATGGAAATCTTCTCATCAAATCCATTACCCTTCAAACCAACACAAGTGCTAGACCCTGGTGATCCAAATGGTACCCCCCAGTACAACCATACTACAGAGAACAGAATGAGACTGAATGCACTGTGGAAGACAGAAAACAGATTGAAGCTGATGATCAGGCATTTCATTTCGTCGTTCTTGGTTTACCTGAAACCATCTATGCTACTGTTGACAGTGAAGTAAGTGCTCATGCAGTCTGGGAAAGAGTCAAGAGGTTAATGTATGGGACAGACATCGGGAAACAGGAAATAGAAACACAATTGCTTAAGGAACTTCACAAGTTTACTTCAATTCCTGGTGAATCCATAGAGACGTACTACCACAGATTCTGCAAGATCATGAATGATTTATCACGACACAACCTCAGTCAGACAAATATTGCTAACAACACCATTTTTCTGAATGAGTTACAACCAGAATGGGGAAGATATGTCACCATTGTTTATCAGACAAAGAATTTGCATGAAGTGACTTATGATCAGGTGTATGACTTCTTGAAGCAAAATCAAGATGAAGCTAATGAAGTAAGAGCTGAATTACTAGCTAAAAAGCATGATCCTCTAGCATTAATGGCTGATGCACCAACACCTATACCAGTGAACACACAACAACAACCATCATCATCTTCCACTCACAACTACTTGCAACCATCCTACATTCAACAACCAACACCGGTCTACCAACAACAGTTCTACCCACAGCAACAAAAACATCTTATTCCACAATAGCAATACCCACAATTCCAAGAACCAGAATTCACTGAAAATGATGAAACTACTGCAGCATTGACACAAGCATTTGCTTTTCTGTCAAAGGCATTCCAAGGACGCTATTCTACACCAACAAACAACAACCAAAGGATTTCATCGAACACTCGCAACAGGCAGATCGCTCAGCCGAATTTCAATATGGGCAACGGAGGCCAAATGGTTGGAGTTTATGGGAATCAGCAAGGATATGTTACTGGATTTAACATGGGTAATCAGAATATGCAGAATCAGAATGCAGGTCAGTATGCAGGGAATCAATATGGTCAGTATGCAGGGAATTAGATGGGTCAGGTTGTTGGAAATCAAAGGGGTCAGAATGTTGGTAATCAGGCAATGGGTAATCAGAATAGGAACGTTGCAGCTCTAGTTGTTGGGATTAATGGAAATGTGAATCAAGGTAATCTGGTAAAGTGTTTCAACTGCCAGGGTGTAGGTCATATGGCAAGGAACTGTCCTACTAAGCCGAACAAGGAAGATCTAGAGTACTTGCAGAAAGCAGTGATGTTGGCACAAAAGGCAAAGGCAGAGTTTCAGTTGAATGCAGATGAGAATGATTTTATGGCTCTTATGGATGACATGGAAGATAGAGAGGATATCGATGCAAACTGCATATTCATGGCGAATCTTCAGGAAGCTAAGTATGACACGGATTCTAACACACTTCCTGTTTATGACACCAATGCACCATCTGAGGTATCAAACTTCGACACATGTCACAATAATGATATATTTGATATGTCTCCTCATGAGGAACAACATTCTGAGAAGCTAGCACTCACTTATGATACATACCTGGACACGCCAAGTAGTAGCAATACTTCTTCTGCAACTCCAGATGTGAATCATAATGGAGGCTTCGTTTCACAGCATGCTGAGAATGATGAGGAAACACGTGCTTTATTTGAATCATTATTAAATAATTGTGGTATTGAAATCGAGAAAGTGAAAAAGGTCAATCGCGATATTAAGCCCGCTTATGAGAAATTGACCACTGAGCTTGAGAGATACAAGGAAAATGCAAAAAGTTTTCAAATTCATAAAGAACGCGAGTCAGAATTTGAAATTGGTTATAAGAAGTTACTTGTTAAAGATAGGGAATGGAAAAACAAATTTGCTAATCTTGAAATAAGTTCAACAAAAACCATTAACTCTTCAAAACAAGAAATTTCTGAATTAACAAACCAACTTTCAAAACAAAAAACAGCTTATACCAATCTTGAAAAAGAACGGGATGAGTTGAAAAAGGACTTTGCAATGAAAGAAGATAAACTTTTGGAAGAAATCGTAGAGTCAGAACACATGATTGCACATCTAGAAGAATTAGTGGTTAAGTCGGGTCAGTCAAGTCAAACAATGAAAATGATTTCAAACCAAACTAATCCGATTTACCATACGAAATACAAAATGGCTCTTGGTAACAACAATCCTTGTAATCTCAAGAAAGCTCAGGAAGAACAGAATGTTTTGTATAATGGTAGTGTTTTATACACCAAACATGATCCTCGCGTCGTTCGGGATTCTGTGCAAACGATAGAACATGTCGAAGAGAGCATTATTAAAATGAAACAAAAGGATTTGAAACCCATTAATTACAACAAATTGAACAAACTTTCGGGTATTACTTTTGTTCCACAAAAAGAACCATCTGTGTTTTCCATAAAACGACCATTCTCGAAAATGTTTTCTAAGAAAGTAGTTGCTTCCAAATCGCTTTCAAACATGGAACAGATGTCTTCAAACAACACTTTTAACACAAATGCTGCCATAGGATATCTTGATGATCTTAAAACAAGAGTTGGGCAACTTAAAACGACTTTAGAATCTAAAACGAGACTTAATGAGATTAACTGGAATTCCATGGTTCATTTACAGCTTAAAAAGCTTCTTGAAATTAAATTTGCTCCTCAAATTAATAACATTCATGCTTGTGTAATTCATTTTGAACAAGCATTTTTGAAAGAAACAGCTGACTTCGTCACGGATCACAAATCCCTGATAAAGAAGGCTAATGAATCTTTTGAGCAAATCAATGTTTTGGAAAACCTAAATGATTCTCTCTTCGAAGCTGTTATGACTACTGATATAATGTCCATCATTTTACAAACATATTCTGTTCAAGACGATGAACGACTGAGAGCTGAGACCTCCGACATTGTTTCTAAATATGAAAACGCTCTTACAAAGCTTGAAAAAGAAAATGTCTCATATTTTAAACAACTTGATCGAAAAAAGGAAGAATGCAAGTATGACAAATTGTCGTATGAGCGTGCCTTAAAGAACATGAAAGAGCAAAATGATCTTTTGAGGGCTCAGCTTGAAAGTCAAAAAGGAAAGGGTGAGGAAACTAAGTTTGCAAAACCATTGACTTCGGAGAAACCAAATGTTTCAAACACGGTTCAAAAACCTAAAATGTCAATTTCACGGTTTGCTCCAAAAGTCGATGAGAAAAAGGATTTGACAAAACCAGTCACTCCAACACCCTTGGCCAAAAAAAGTGAAAAAATGAAAAGATTGTTGATAAAGGAAAAGCGGTTGTCGAAACACCAAAAGTGATAGCACCTGGCCTTTTTAGGATTAGTCCCACTAGTGCGTCTGCCTCAACATCTAAGACAAATGACAAGTGCATAAAGGCTAATTCTAAAGAATCTAGGGATGCTAAAAAGGACAACAATATAAATCCTAATGTGTGTGCCTTACCTTCCACAGGATTAGAAAGCACCTCTAGGAGCAGCAGACTAAAGCCTAGGAACAATAGAGTCTCGCCTGTCTCTAAGAGTAGTAGCAAGAATAAAGTTGAAGAAGTAGAAGAACACCCTAGGAATTTATCACTTTGTAATAAGAGACATGTTTCATCCGAATGTAATGTCGAGCGTACTGTTTCTAATGCATGTAATGACTCTGTTTGTTTAATACGCAAGAAATGTTTAATTAACGATGTTCATGATGAATGTGTTTCGAAGAATGTGTATGTTACGCCTGAACAGAAGAATGTTCCAAAAAGACCTAGTGCTAGATCCAGATCTATAGAACGATTAGTTGCACGATTTAGGACTACCACTATTAGTCGAATGCCTAGGAACTATCTTAAGTTTTGTATGTGGATTCCGACGGGTAGAGAGTTCACTCTTCAGGACGGCAAATTAGAAATAACTGATGAGGCGAAAAATGATCCGTTTTTAGGGGGTCATTTAAGCCCGAATCCGAATTTATTTGATCAAATATTGCCCTAAATTGTTCCTTTTGTGATTTTAGGTGTTTGGAGAGTGAATTCTGGAAAAGAAGCCATTTTGGACGTTTTTGGAGCATAAAAGTGAAGAAAACGGCAAAGTACCAAATTTCCATGCTGAAGATACAAGGTGACGGCGTCAAGAGTAATATCTTGACGGCGTCAGACATGAAGATTAAAATACCGAAGGTGGTGACGGCGTCAAACGCCTTCATGACGGCGTCAAAGTGGCAAGAATAAAATATCGTGGTCGGTGACGGCGTCACATAGGCCGCCATAAGTAGATCAAGGCCGTCCGAGGAAGTATATGGCGGCGAGGTGATGGCGTCACATGTAACTCTTAACGCCGTCAGCCTACTTTTCCTATATATAGTTTTCTAGTTTTTTCATTAAAAAGAGAGAAGTTTTGGTGAAACCCTAAAGACGATTTTGGTGTATCTTTTACAGGTTTTTCAAGGGTTCCAAACCCTTGAGACCTTGCATTGTAATTGAGATAAGTGTTCTTCCAATTCAATCAATATGTCTATGTGTTGGTTGTTTATATCTTGTTCTTGTCTCAATTCTACTATGCTAGGCTAGATCTCTTTTGTGTTTGCTTAGATCTAATGAAACCTAGATGTTGATTATGTGTTGATTACTTGTCTATTCTTGTTTTGGATGAATGATATTATATGTTAGGCTTAAGAAAACTGGCAGATCTCCAAATGGTAACATGCTTGAACGTCTTAAGAAACATGAACCGAGGCGTACTAGGTCTTTATTGGTTATATTTAATGCATGAGCCACTGTTTACAATCCCTATAGTTGTGCTGGGTCATGGTGTAGGAGGAGATAAGAGCTCATAGAGTTGGGGAGTTATGTATGCCACCCCACGAATGGTATTAAGGAATACAATCCGTCATCCATACAAGTGTAACAAGTAATTAACGTGTAAAAGATATCTAGGGAGTAGTGAAGTCTAAGTAAACACAATTTCTCCAACCACTGCTCACAACCTTAGTATAATTTAGTTTAATTTCATTTTTAGTATTTTATTTTAATTATATAATAGATTTGGGTTAGTTGAATAGCAACTAATTCCGCCCACTCTTCCAAAACCCGAGATTTTACTTGCTTTCATAAAAATATAAAAATACAAAAATAATCATCTCTCACCTTTAGAACTATTAATTAGGTTTTCTAATCCTAGCGACACTATTCCTAAGCTGAACGATCAATCCCCCGGTACTTGTCACTATACTATACTACAACGATCAGGTACACTGCCTGGTGGGGGTTGTAAGCTTCTCGAGATCCCTCGAGAGGTAAAGCAAGGTGTGATTCCCACGCATCAAGCTTTTGGCGCCGCAGCCCGGGGAATAGTTATTGTCTAGGTTAGGATTTCTTTTTATTAGGTCTACTTGCTAGATTCCTTTCTAGTAAGATTTTTATTTTTATTTTTAGGTCTTCTTTAGTCTATCTTATTTCTTCGTGCCTTTGTTCGTAACTCTTTACCATCCGACATCATGGAAGGTGGTAACATCTTTGAACCCATCATCCCACCACAACAAAACCCACCATTAGAACCCCTTAGGCCCCGAACCTTAGGAGAGTATTCCCGACCTAGCCACCAAGGCTCCCGAAACACCATTGAGCTCACCGGAGACAATGTGACCCCCTTGCGATCCGACACCATCCGGTTGGTGCAAAGCGGATGTGCATTCCATGGACTTCGTTCCGAAGATCAAAACCAACACCTTAAGGACTTCCTTAAAATCGTAGATTCCATAGACCTAGGTGTTGAAACTAGAGAGACTACCCGTTTACGCCTATTCCAATTCTCTCTACGGGATCAAGCTAGTCAATGGCTTGAGCGTTTACCCGCGGGATCCATCACCACATGGGATGATCTCACCACTCGTTTCCTTGCTCAATTTTTCCCACCGGGGAGAACTACTAAGCTTAGGAATGACATCTTGATGTTCCAACAACGTCAAAATGAATCTCTTTATGAAGCATGGACTCGTTTCAAGGACTTACTCCAAAAAGTCCCTCATCATGGCATAGATCTTTGGCTCCAAGTCCAAATCTTCTATGACCATATCGACATCTCCACGAGGCGAACCATTGACCAATCGGCCGGTGGTAAGCTACATGATCTTAGTGCGGAACAATCATGGGAACTCATAGAAGATCTTGCTCTCTATGACAATGAAAGTTGGAATGATCCCCGTGATTTGAACAAAATGGTCAAGGCAATATCTTTGCCTTCGAACAATTCAAGCACTCCCGATCGTAGGATCATGGAACTTGAGGACCAAGTCAAGTTTCTCATGAAATCTTACGAAGCTCCGAAACATTCAAGCCAAGTGAACAAAATCACTTCTTCATGCGAATTATGTAGTGGTCCCCATGACACTCGTGATTGTGTGGAACTCCCCGGAACAGCTTTTGCGGACTACGCATCCACGCGTACCGACGAAGCGGGAGATAAGTGGTACACTTTCAAGCCCGAGCCAAACACATACGGTGATTCATACAACCCCTCATGGAAAAATCACCCAAACCTTAGGTGGAAGCAAAATCAACCCAATTCTTCCAATCCGCCTAATCGTTATCAACCAAACGGTCCACCATCCAACCGTACCTTCAACAACAATCCTTCTAACAACTATGGTAGTACCAACAATCTTGAAGGATTGATGTCGAAATTCATGGCATCTCAAGAAGCCCGCATAGCTAGGTTCGAAACCGAATTCAACCAACAACAAACGGAGATGACCAACAAGATCGACAACTGGTTGAAAGCCCTCAACAACCAAACATTAACCACACCTAGGAAGGACACTAGGGACACCAATAGTGGAATCCAAATTAAAGACCCCTCATCATCCAAACATGTCCACTTTGTCAATGTTGTCACCATTAAGCCGATAGATAGGGAGATAGAAGAGAGTGACAAGGATGAAGTTAGAGTTGAAGCCAATAGTGAGGATGAGAGTAGGGAAGTTGAGGTTAATAAGGATGAGGAATTGGGGGAGATAGAACCTATAGAGAAATACTTTGATAAGTTGCCAACCGAGGAAGAACGGGAATACCATAAGGATTTATTCGATAGTCCCGAGAAAACATATATTTTTGGCGACCCTCTGATCAAAATGGGAGATCCCTCCAACATTAACATCCCATGTAATATAGGGCACATGCATATATGGAAAGCTTACATCGACCTTAGATCCCCCGTGAACATCATGACTAGGACCTATTACAATTGGGTGATGAAGAAGCAACTCAATTTTAGGATGATGCCCGGTAAAAATTGGATAAGTAATTTTACAGGAAGGGTTAAGGGAGTACATGTGATTATAGGGAATCTCACCTATGAGATTGATTTTATGATAGTGGAAGACACTCGTCCAGTGATAGATGCTTGCCTAAGCCAAATTATATTCGGGAAGCCATTTGTTGAGGCCACTAGGATGAGTTATGATCCGACTTTAGGGATAGTTAGGTTCAAGAAAGATAATGATGAGGTTGCTTATCAAATGCCCTACAAGATCGAACAATACCGCCTTCTCTCTAATTTCGAAAAGGAACATAAGCAAGCGGCTTATTATAGGAATGAGGAGGATAGATGTAGAGGAGTAGAGTATGTTAGAAATAGGATGCTTGGTTTCTACAAAGAATGCTTGCAACTAGGTCCGGAATACAAAACTGGTTTAGAAGACGACCTAGAGAGTGGAACCAATGATGAAGTCACGTAGTAACCCATGACTTTAAGTCTAGCTACAAGACTCGTAAATAAAGAAAAGCGCTTCTTGGGAGGCAACCCATGTTTTGTGTGATTTGTTTGATTGTTATTTGCTTCCGTATGCATGTTTTATTTTTATTGTTGGTTAATCATGTTTCTCAACTAAAATGTGGAAATACTTTATTATGTTGTTTGGCCTAGTCTTAACTTCAACCTAAAGGTATTTTTGCAAAAGATAAGTGTAAGGGGAAACCCCAAATATGTTTTTACGAAACAAACCGATCATGATTCTCCACAATATTTAATGAACATGTATATTCGTATTTGTTAGAGTCAAATGCTTGTATTGAGTCATAATGAAGTTTTGCAAGATTTTCCAGGAAGTAGGACAAAGTTTTTCGAGAAATTTTCCGGAAACTTATCATAAGAATTTCTGCAGGTCCATTCTGACGGCGTCAGAGTATTGCTCTTGACGGCGTCAGTAGTTAAAATCTGGAAATTTTACCGGTTTTGTTTTTCTAACGGAGTCTTATGGTTTTTGTGAATCATTAAGTTTTATAATCTCCAGGAAATCTGCAAACTTCATTCCACAAGCATTATATCTTACTTTGCTTTCTAGGATTTAGTAACTTATATAGGATGCCGCCGATTTTACGCGAGGTTGCCTTGTCTATTGTTGTCAGGATTTACAGGTTATTTATGACAAGAAGATGATTTATATTCTGGAAGGGAAGCTTTGATTGTTCGTTTTCTTGGAGGAAGATTTAACCTGGCCAACCTATAATCCATACCGAGCGAATCAGGGGAGTATTTGATTTCATTCTCTTTACCTCTTAACTTTTACATTCTTTACTTGAACATTGGGGACAATGTTCATCCTAAGTGTAAGGGGAGGGTAAAAAATATGATACCTTACATATGCACTTTCGCTTGAGTTTGTTTTGTTTGATAGTAGATGTGTAATAAAACTATGAGAAATATTTGTTAGTGTAATTTTAGCGCCAAATTTAAAATTTTTTACAACATTTAGGAGTGAAACTTTAGCCATAGCAAGCGTCTCATGGATAGGAGATTGTATGACTAGCACATAACCGTATATTCAGAAAAATTTTCCACCCAAAAATGTGAGGTTCGCCTTTAGATTTGATAGGAAAAGCATTTACTATTAGTGCTTATGAGTGTACCGGTAGCATTTAGATTCTAGAACTTGCGTTAGTGATGCATCCCGAGACCGCGAGTGAGACTACATTCGTGTGGTAGGATTTACTACATGATAAGAGGCATTAGGATCACCCTTGTGTTAAACCCGTATCATAATTACTTGACCATTTAAGTCATATTACTTGGCTAGTTAAGTCAACTAATTTTTCCCACACCCTTAGCGCTGTACTCATTTTTAGTACACGAAACCCCTAGTACACCCCTCCGAGCCTATCTTTTCGTTTCTAACTTTAAGCATCTTACTTAAAGGAAGAATTTGTTACACCCCACTTAAATGTACACCCAAATCGCCTTAGCCTTCCGTGTATGCGCTCATTTTTAGTGCATTATTGTTATTTGTTAAACCCTAAGTTAACTTTCTAATTGATTACATGGTTGCTAAGTCGAGTCATATCATTGTACATATTGTTTTGGGACTATTGGGACTCATGGGTAAGTACTTATTTTATGGAGTAATGGGGAAGAACATAATATATTACCCCCATATGTACGTTAATCTTAAAAGTGCTTCAAGTGTTTTGATTTTCTTAAATCGAGTCATTAGATTAGTTAATTGTAAAGTATGTAAAGATTCAAGTGTAAGGGGAACATTTATACCCCTATGATGTATTATTTTGGATTGTAGGGTAAGAGTGTATGAAAAAAAAAAAAAAAAAAAAAAAAAAAAAAAAAAAAAAAAAAATTAAGAAAAAGAAAAAGAAAAAAAAAATAGAAAAGAAAAAAAAAAAAAAAAAAGAAAGAAAAGAAAAAAAAAAAGAAAAAGAAAAAAAAAACATACGGACTACCATCCCGTTTTCATTCTATGTTTATTTTATGTTTTTGTTATTTTTCATTTATTAGCTTAAGTCGAGTCTAGTCTTGGCTTAGCAACGCCATCTTGTACATGTAATTAACCAAGTTTGTTAACCCGCCACCAGTAAAATTTCCTTCATCCAACAAAACCGTGTAATTCATATCCCTATACCTAACGTTACAACCCTTTAAAAGACCTCTTTGATAGTTTATCCTACGTGCTTACGCCATGTGGTGGAGGTTTGATCCTTTCCCAAGCCTATGGTAATCTATTTTGCTATGACAGGTAGTGAGAGATATCTTCCATTTCCATAATGTTATATTACTTTATTACACCCGAGAGATGTGAGTATCTAAACACTATTTGTGAGGTGCTTGTGTATGACCTCCGTGCTTGTCTATTGGTCTTTAGTGGAACGATTATTTGTTGTAATTACTTTTATATTAGTGTTAAATGATCCCTAACTTGTCTTTCGAGTAGAATAAAAGCACATTTGCTTGAGGACAAGCAAATCTCAAGTGTAAGGGTATATGATGAGGCGAAAAATGATCCGTTTTTAGGGGGTCATTTAATCCCGAATCAGAATTTATTTGATCAAATATTGCCCTAAATCGTTCCTTTTGTGATTTTAGGTGTTTGGAGAGTGAATTCTGGAAAAGAAGCCATTTTGGACGTTTTTAGAGCATAAAAGTGAAGAAAACGGCAAAGTACCAAATTTCCATGCTGAAGATACAAGGTGACGGCGTCAAGAGTAATATCTTGACGGCGTCAGACATGAAGACTAAAATACCGAAGGTGGTGACGGCGTCAAACGCCTTCATGACGGCGTCAAAGTGGCAAGAATAAAATACCGTGGTCGGTGACGGTGTCACATAGGCCGTCATAAGTAGATTAAGGCCGTCCGAGGAAGTATATGGCGGCGAGGTGACGGCGTCACATGTAACTCTTGACGCCGTCAGCCTACTTTTCCTATATATAGTTTTCTAGTTTTTTCATTAAAAAGAGAGAAGTTTTGGTGAAACCCTAAAGATGATTTTGGTGTATCTTTTACAGGTTTTTCAAGGGTTCCAAACCCTTGAGACCTTGCATTGTAATTGAGATAAGTGTTCTTCCAATTCAATCAATATGTCTATGTGTTGGTTGTTTATATCTTGTTCTTGTCTCAATTCTACTATGCTAGGCTAGATCTCTTTTGTGTTTGCTTAGATCTAATGAAACCTAGATGTTGATTATGTGTTGATTACTTGTCTATTCTTGTTTTGGATGAATGATATTATATGTTAGGCTTAAGAAAACTGGCAGATCTCCAAATGGTAACATGCTTGAACGTCTTAAGAAACATGAACCGAGGCGTACTAGGTCTTTATTGGTTGTATTTAATGCATGAGCCACTGTTTACAATCCCTATAGTTGTGCTGGGTCATGGTGTAGGAGGAGATAAGAGCTCATAGAGTTGGGGAGTTATGTATGCCACCCCACGAATGGTATTAAGGAATACAATCTGTCATCCATACAAGTGTAACAAGTAATTAACGTGTAAAAGATATCTAGGGAGTAGTGAAGTCTAAGTAAACACAATTTCTCCAACCACTGCTCACAACCTTAGTATAATTTAGTTTAATTTCATTTTTAGTATTTTATTTTAATTATATAATAGATTTGGGTTAGTTGAATAGCAACTAATTCCGTCCACTATTCCAAAACCCGAGATTTTACTTGCTTTCATAAAAATATAAAAATACAAAAATAATCATCTCTCACCTTTAGAACTATTAATTAGGTTTTCTAATCCTAGCGACACTATTCCTAAGTTGAACGATCAATCCCCCGGTACTTGTCACTATACTATACTACAACGATCAGGTACACTGCCTGGTGGGGGTTGTAAGCTTCTCGAGATCCGTCGAGAGGTAAAGCAAGGTGCGATTCCCACGCATCAATAACTCAAGCTAAACAAGTAGCAACTGTCTATTAGTGTGATTCTGCTTTTACTCCTAACCTCATGGAACCAAATTCAAAACGGTTTCCAAATACAAACTCTTCTGTTCTTGGCAGGTTATCGAAATATGTCTTTGGATCGTCGACTCGGGTTGCTCCAAGCACATGACCGGGAATTTAAAGCTGCTGATCAATTTCGTCTGGAAATTTATGGGAACTGTACGATTTAGAAATGATCATGTAGCAGCTATTCAGGGTTATGGAGGTCTTCAATTTGGTAATTTTTTAATCACTCGAGTTTACAACGTCGAAGGGTTGGGACACAACTTGTTTTCAGTCGGGCAGTTTTGTGATGCGGATTTAGAAGTTGCTTTCATACGAAACACGGTTTTTATTCAAAATTTGGTTGGTGATGATCTCTTAACTGGTAATCGTGGTACAAACTTGTATACTATCGACATCAACCAAATGGCTTCTACACCACCAATTTGTCTTATGACAAGGGCAACCGAAACTAAGTCCTGGCTGTGGCATAGACGTTTATCCCATCTCAATTTCGACACCATCAACAAATTAGCCAAAGACAATATCGTCACCGGACTTCCTAAATTCAAATACACCAAGGAACACTTATGTCCATCATGCGAACAAGGAAAAAGTAAAAGAGCATCATATAAACCCAAAACCGTACCTAGTTCGGAAGCAAGGTTACATATGTTGCACATGGACTTATATGGCCCAATGAGAGTTGAAAGCATTAATGGGAAGAAGTATATTCTTGTTATTGTTGATGATTATTCAAGATATACTTGGGTAAAGTTCTTGAGATCAAAAGACGAAGCACCAGGCATCGTCATCACCTTTCTAAAGCGTATTCAAGTTCTACTTCAAGCTACAGTAAGGATTATAAGAACAGACAATGGCACAGAATTTACAAACCAGTAGTTAAGAACTTACCTTGAAGATGTTGGAATCACACACCAAACATCAGTTGTTAGAACTCCACATCAGAATGGGGTAGTTGAAAGAAGAAACCGAACTCTTGTGGAAGCTGCTCGCACAATGCTGATTTTTTCTAGTGCACCGCTATTCTTATGGGCTGATGCTGTAGCCACTGCTTGTTTTACTCAAAACCGATCCCTAGTCCATCCGAGATTCAAAAAAAAACCCCATATGAGCTAGTGAACAACCGTAAACCTGACATCTCTTACCTTCACGTGTTTGGCGCTTTGTGCTATCCGACGAATGATAGAGAAGATCTAGGAAAGTTAAAAGCTAAGGGTGATATTGGAATCTTCATTGGATATTCAGAAAACTCGAGGGCATTCAGGGTGTGTAATAGAAGAACGAAAAAGATAATGGAGACGATGAATGTGAAGTTTGACGAGATTTCACAAATGGCTTCTGAGAGATATGCTCTAGAACCCGCGCTTAATCCAATGGCTTCTAATCAAAATGGATTAGGACCCGCACCAAACATGCAGACTTCTGGACACATCAGTTCAGGACTCATACCTCAAGGAGCTCAGTCAACAAACATGGATAAACCTTCAGAACAAGAATTGGAAAATTTCTTCGAGTTAATGTTTGATGAATATTATGGTGGAACTTCGACAAATGCATCTCAACAACATTTCGCTGCACCAGCTCAAAACCATCAACCACCACCATCACAGGATGCATCTACCACAATCGAAGCTGAAGCACCAACTACATCTACATCTACTCAAGTAACTCCAGTACTTGAAACTGTTCAACCAAGAGTTGATGAGCATAATCCAAACACAAATTTTCAAGAAGAACCAACAAATAATTCAAACGATGTTACGTTAGAAGAAGAAGAAGAAGTATTTGAAAACCCGTTTACAATAGACTCTGCTGAATCTTCTTCAAGGTTATAAGTACCATCTAACACACATTCGTTACACCCAAGGTACCCTTCTACGTTTCAATGGACAAAAGACCATCCAATAGAACATATTATTGGTGAACCTTCTAAGCCAATTCAGACAAGGAGACAACTTGCCACTGATCTCGAATTGTGCATCTACATTTGCTCAATCAGCCTCAAAGAACCTAAGAACATTCGGGAAGCAATGGCAGAAAACCCTTGGATTGAAGCGATGCAGGAGGAATTTCTTCGATACCTGTTACATGATAGTTGGGAACTTGTTGAACGACCACTTGATAAACGTGTTCTTGATCTCAAGTGGTTGTGGAAGAACAAACTGGATGAGGAAATGACTGTTATTCGCAACAAAGCTCGTCTCATGGCTAAAGGTTATCCACAAGAAGAAGGGATAGACTTCGAAGAATCATTCGCGCCTGTAGCTAGACTTGAAGCAGTCCGGATTTTCTTAGCCTATGCCGCTCACAAAAACATCACAGTCTATCAGATGGACATTAAGACTGCTTTCTTAAATGGAACTCTGAAAGAAGAAGTGTATGTGAGTCAGCCAGAAGGATTCATCGACAAAGATCATCCAGACTACGTCTACAAGCTTAAGAAAGCAATTTATGGTTTAAAACAACCTCCAAGAGCGTGGTATGACGAACTATCATCTTTCTTGCTCAAAAAAAATTTCACAAAAGGAACGGTGGATGACACCTTGTTTACCAAAAAATTCAAAGATGACATTTTGATCGTTCAAATTTACGTGGACGACATTATTTTTGGATCAACCAATCCTAACCATTCAAAACATTTTGAAAATCTCATGAAAAGTAAATTTGAAATGTCCATGATGGGGGAACTAAAATTCTTTCTTGGTTTACAAATACATCAATCCCCTCGTGGTATTTTTATCAATGAAACTAAATATACAATAGAGATTTTGAAAAAACATGGAATGGAAAACTGTGATTCTGTTGGTACACCAATGGTCACTTCACCAAAAATAGGTGCTGATTTGTTTGGAAAACCCATCGATCCGAAAAAATATCGGAGCATGATTGGTTCTCTCATGTACCTAACCGCTAGCCGACCCGATATTCAATTTGTTGTTTGTTTGTTAGCACGGTTTCAGGCAAAGCCTACCGAACTTCACCTCAAAGAGGTTAAACGGATCTTTTGTTACCTACGAAGCACCATTAACATGGGACTTTGGTATCCGAAGGATTCGGGGTTTCATCTAACAGCATTTTCAAATGCAGACCATGCTGGTGATCAAGTTACAGGAAAGAGTACATCAGGTGGAGCACATTTTTTGGGTGAAAAGCTTGTAAGCTGGTCGTCAAAGAAACAGGATTGTACTGCGCTATCAACCGCCGAAGCCGAGTATATGTCTCTATCTGCGTGTTGTGCCCAAGTTCTTTGGATGAGGACACAGCTCACATATTATGGCTTTACTTTTGACAGAATACCTATGTATTGTGACTCAAAAAGTGCCATAGCCATCTCGTGCAATCCCGTACATCACTCTAAGACGAAGCATATCAAAGTCTACTACCATTTCATCAAAGAACACGTGGAAGAGGGTACTGTTGAATTACTTTTTGTTAAGACTGATTATCAACTCGCCGATCTATTTACTAAAGCCCTTCCAAAAGAACGGTTTGACTATTTAGTTCGACGAATTGGCATGCGAAGCCTAACTCCTGAGGAGCTAGAACGTCTTCTCGAATCTTCTTGAAAAATGATTTCAAAATCGCTTCGCTGTAAATATTTTTGAAAAACAAAATACAAAATTTGAAAAACAAACAAAAACAAAATACAAAAATATAAAATTTCAAAAAATACAAAAACAACATAAAATCAAATGTCCAAAAATATTCTTCTCACGACATGTCTCTCGTATAAATCAATATTTTGTACGTTTCTAGAAATGTCATTCAACAATGATACGGACATGTACAGATGCTTGAGCGGGAGTTCCTTTTAATGTTTTTCTAAAACATGTCGTTTCTCAAAAGTTTCTTCACAATGGCTTTCGTATACTTCAGTACGAAACCCGTACTTCAATGATGACTTCGGATTATTTTCAAATCAAGGACTCGTACGTTCAATGACGAAATCTTTTTCAAAAAGTTCGAGTCTAAACAAACGAAAAATATTTCAAGCATAAACTCGTTTTCAAACAAAATTCTTGAGCACTTTTTCAAGATTGTTCAAAAGATTTCTCAAAATCTCTCAAAATTAGTGCTCAAGATAACTCCCTCAAAACCCTTAAGTAATTTTAAATATGCTATCATTAAGGGGGAGTATAAACAACTAAAATGTTCCGATTTCATGCAAAATCAAATCTGTCTTTCTCTCCAAAAAGCTTTTTATTAATCAGTTGATATCTAAAATATCACGCTATGCTATTTTTGAGGGGGAGAAGACATGATTAAAATGTGATCAAAGATGTTTAAAGTTTGTGACTGAATCTCAAAAGAGCTCGACTCAGTAAGTACCAATGAATTGACGAAGCTTAAAATGTCAGTAATCGAAAATACTTGTCCTGGACGGGTAATAATTTCAAGCTAGTCTAACTAGTGATATAAGCGTGTCTCGAATAGGACTTGTCTGAGTAGAATGTACCGTATCGAGAGACCTTCTTTGGACTTGACCAGGACGGGTAATAATTTCAAGCTAGTCTAACTAGTGATTTAAGTGTGTCTCGAATCGGTCATGTTCACTGAAAGTGGATCAATTCAAAAAGTGCAAACTCCTCTCGCATGTGCAAATTTCTTAAATATCCATGAGCACATGTGAAGGGGGAGTCCTTCAAATGAAATGCAAAACTCTCAAAGTGGTAACAACAATGTGTTTTATTATTATAAACACTTTGAGAGTTTCAATAAATGGTTTCATGGCAATGATAGGATAGTCATGGAGTTATAAGGTGACTAAGGTTAAGTAAAACCGTCCTATGATCCGCCAGAGCCGGAGGGATCTACCCAAGGATAATTCCAATAGATTAGAATTAGAAGTCCTTAGGTATGACTGAAAAAAGGGGAAAATGAGAAAGGAGAAAGAAGGGGTTGAAGAATTAAAAAGAAAAGATATGAAAAAGGGTGAAAAGAAATAGCCCTCCAAATGTTCAACCTTAGGGCAGACACCGGGTACAATTCGTATGCTACTGGTTGTTACTAAGGTGACACCGGTATTGAAGACAAAGACGTCATGGACCCAGTGACGCACTGCACTAAACCTTCTTAACCACTCAAGTTCTCTTAAAAGAGCTTGTTTCATTCTCACGGGGAACCGGTGTAATCTATCGATCTGTCTCTTAGAGATGATTGATATTGAAACAGGAGACCTCTCCCTAATCTCTGCATAGGAAACCAAATATGCACTTATCGAGTCTAGAGCCCCGAGATTCATCAAAAGATCTCATAGGAACACATGATATTTCTACACTGGTTGTTCATCATTAAGGATGCCAGATGTAAACTTAAGAGTCCTACGTAGATCTAAGCAATCTGCCAGAACATTTATGAGAGGATTCACACTTGTGATTCTCAATGATTGATTGGAAACTCCTGCCAGGGTCAACATCAAGCAGCCCTGACAGCAGGTCACTTCGGTAATTCTTTATGGGTTACGCTTAGTGTTCGTGGTGGTTTCAAACGGTCTACAGTCGTGGAGTGATCCCCAGTGACTCACCCAGTCATTAAGCTACTAAGTAGGTCTTGTAAGCTCCCTCGGGAGTATCTGACATGGGAACGGCCCTGCTAAGGGTTAGAAGGAGTCTTCACATTATGTTGTTGACGATCTCTAATTCCTTATCTGTAAGTACCGGTTGCTTTATTGCTAACTGTTTTCATACAGCTATACATCATCTCCATGGCGACAGATTCCACATGCTCATACATGCATCTCGAAGTCAAAGGAAAGTTCTCACAAAGATCAAAGCAAAGAAAGGTTCAAAGAAAGATTCTACGCAATATGAAAGAATCTACAGAAGTAAAGTGACAAAGATCTGTGTGAAAGAACGGGAACTACAAATGCATGTATCACAAAGACTAAAGACGTATGAGCATGTTGGAATGGTAAACAACCACCACAGACGCAGAAGTGACGAAAGGCAGATAACTCCACATCACAAAGGAACAAAGAACGATGAAAAGTCTGTTATCAAAGATCACAAAGCATGAAGGAACAAAGACTAAAGACTATTCTACAACGACACACAAAGTTAAAGACAAAGAACACAGAAGACCCACTCACGTGGAGCATCATTCGAATGACCACCCCATAGGGGGAGATTGTTAGCATTAAAAATATATATATATATATATATATATAGAAGTGATGGTCATTCTCATAGTATAACTTTGTGTCGTTTGTTAAGATTAGTAATGGTTTAGTCATTGGGCTTTGGACTTGGCAAGCTAATATGTTATGTGCTATGTTTCATAAGCCTTGTTATCTAATCATGTAACCAAGTCCAAGCCCAAGTCCATTAGAAATCCCATGAGGCCTTTCTCTCTAACTATATAAGGCACTTACCTAGTCATTTGTAAGTGTGCTTGTGTGTGTATTTGTGTGTGTTTTCTCTTAATATAAACTCTCATTTCCATCTCTCTCTCTCTATACACGAATTACATTTATACATATCAAGTCACCATATTTCAATCTCTACTTCATCTTTGCTTCTATATTGGTGTGATAAAGTTGTGAAATCTAAGGTCCTACACAATCAATATACCTAGCACAACTATCTACAATCAAATATTCACAACAATTTTCACAAAGTATTATGTAAATAATCTTGATGATGCACCAACAACTTGGATGTGGAGGTCAGAACAAGTTGTAAATTCTTGTCTTGGAGGATAGAAGTATTCTTCTCTTGAACTTGAGAGGATGATGTTTGAATCACTTTGAAACAAAGAATTATGTATTTATGATCAAAGGATTAAGAGAATAGAAATGAGGATCTAGAACAGAAAGTTTAGGAGTGCAAAAGGTGAGAAAATTCTGTGGGATGTACCAACATTTATAGGGAGAAAATTTACTGTTCTGGATCGTGGCCGGTCCCCTTAATTAGAGCCCGGTCCCCTTAATGATTAAGGGGGCCGCCTAAGGAATTAAGGGGGCCGCCCCTTCAGAACGTTGGATTTTCTTGTGTTCTAGTAGGGAAGATTTTTCTGGATTAAATTTGCCATTTTTGGTTGGAAATTTGAAATCATATATTTATAATGAATTAAACATATTCTTTTAATTCCAAAAGTACTTTTGTAAAAGATATAGAATGTTTAATACATTTTATAAAAATTCTAGTGATTAGAAAAATTTCCTTTGATCATGAAATACAATAAACACTTTGTTTATTCATACCTTAAGTGATATGGATGCAAAGACAAATATTAAGCACTAAAAACTTGTTTACGTCATAAGTTTTATATTAATGAGTTTATGCTTTGTAATTATCAAAACATAGAGATATTGTTAATATGCTAACAATGTTTTTAGACATTATTTATGTCAACAAGGTGGAACGATCATGTGTTGTAATTACTTTTATATAAATGTTAAATGACCCCTAGCTTGTATTTTGATTAGAATAAAAGCTCATTTGCTTGAGGTCAAACAAATCTCAAGTGTAAGGGTATTTGATGAGGCGAAATTCGTTATGCTTTTAAGGGGTAATTTAAGCCGTCGTGATAATATGATCAATTATTACCTTAAATCGTTTCTTTTGTCATTTTAGGTACTTTTGAAGAGAATTCTGGAAAAGAAAGCATTTAGGACGTTTTTGGAGCAAAAAGTGAAGAAAACGACAAAGTCAAAAATCCAAGCTAGAAATTACACCTGACGGCGTCACCTATTCCAAAGGGACGGCGTCAGCCTTTGTGACAAGAGGTGGATATCACATTTACACATGACACGCCAGAAGATAATTTGGGTATTTACACGTGACGGCGCCACCCTTTACCTGAAATAGGCCATCACGTGTATTCTCTAAAGCGTGACGGCCCAGAACTCCTACAAAGTTACGGCGTCAAGAAGTTGGATTGGACGACAAGAAACCATAGCCGCGGCGAGATGACGACGTCAACCATCAACAGGTGACTCCGTCACCCTTGTAAATCTATATATAGTTTTTGATTCTTCATTCATTAGAGTGTATCTTTGGAGGGGAACTTTTGGTGGAATACTAACTGATGAGGCAAAAAATGAACCACTTTTAGGGGGTCATTTAAGCCCGGAATTGAATTTATTTGATCAAATATTGCCCTAAATCGTTCCTTTTGTGAGTTTAGGTACTTTGGGAGAGAAATTTGGAAAAGGAAGCAATTCGGACGTTTTTTGAGCATAAAAGTGAAGAAAACGACAAAGTCTTAATTTTTCTTGCGGGGAACAGTAGGTGACGGCGTCAAGAGTAATTTCCATGACGATCCAGTACAGAAATGACGGCGTCACAAGGTAGGGCGTCAAGAGTAAAATGCATGACGGCCTGGAAACACATAACACTTGACGGCGTCAGATCTGGATCAAGGCAGTCCGAGGGGTATTTTGGCGGCGAGATGACGGCGTCAGAAATTTGTTCTTGACGCCGTCAGACCCTATTTCCTATATATAGTTTTCTAATTTTCACACATTAAGAGAGAGAAGTTTTTGAGAAACCCTAAGTCCGAACTTAATACGAATTTTACAGGTTTTTCAAGGGTTCTCATCCCTTGATCCCTTTCATGTGTAATTGAGATAAGTATTCTTTTAATTCAATCAATATGTCTATGTGTTGGTTGTCTATATCTTGTTCTTGTCTTAATTCCATCATGCTAGGCTAGATCTATCTTGTGTTTGCTTGGATCTAATGAAACTTAGATGTTAATTATGTGTTGATTACTTGTTTATGGTTGTATTGGATGAATGATTTCGATGTTAGGCTTAAGAAAACTGGCAGATCTCCAAATGGTAACATGCTTGAACGTCTTAGGAAACATGAACTGACGTGCACTAGGTTTTATTGGTTTTATTTAATGCATAAGTAAATTCTAATGATCCCATGTTTGGAGCTTCTTAGCCTGCTCGACATAGGAGTGAAGTAGGCACTCATAGGATTGGGGAATTAAGTGCGCTACACCATGAATGGTATTAAGGAATACAATCCGTCATCCACGCAACTATAACAAGTAATTAACGTGTAAAAGATATCTAGGGAGTAGTGAAATCTAAGTGAACAAAACTTCTCCACTTATTGCTCACAACCTTAGTATAATTTAGCTTATTTTCATTTTTAGTATTTTATTTTGATTGCATCTTTAGTATTGGGTTAGTTGATTAGCAACTAATTCCGCCCAAATCTTTCAAACCCGAGATCTTTACTTGCTTTCTAAAAAATATAAAAATACAAAAATAATCATCCCTCACCTTTAGAACTAGTATTTAGGTTTTCTAATCCTAGCGACACTATTCCTAGCTGAACGATCAATCCCCCGGTACTTGTCACTATACTATACTACAACGATCAGGTACACTGCCTGGTGGGGGTTGTAAGCTTCTCAAGATCCCTTGAGAGGTAAAGCCTGGTGCGATCCCTACGTATCAAGTTTTTGGCGCCGCAGCCCGGGGAATAGTTATTGTCTAGGTTAGAATCTCTTTTTATTAGGTCTACTTGCTAGATTCCTTTCTAGTAAGATTTTATTTTTATTTTTAGGTTTTCTTTAGTCTATCTTATTTCTTTGTGTTTTTGTTCGTAACTCTTCACCACCCGACATCATGGACGATGGGAACATCCTTGAACCCGTCATCCCGCCACAACAAAACCCACCACTAAAACCCCTTAGGCTCCGAACCTTAGGAGAGTATTCCCGACCAAGCCACCAAGGCTACCGAAACACCATTGAGCTCACCGGAGCCAATGTGACTCCCTTGCGATCCGACACCATCCGGTTGGTGCAAAGCGGATGTGCATTCCATGGACTTCGTTCCGAAGATCCAAACCAACATCTTAAGGAATTCCTGAAAATCGTAGACTCCATAGACCTAGATGTTGCAACTAGAGAGACAACCCGATTACGCCTATTCCAATTCTCTCTACGGGATCAAGCTAGTCAATGGCTTGAGCGTTTACCCGCGGGATCCATCACCACATGGGATGATCTCACCACTCGTTTCCTTGCTCAATTTTTCCCACCAGGGAGAACTACTAAGCTTAGAAATGACATCTTGACGTTCCAACAACGTCAAAATGAATCCTTTTATGAAGCATGGAATCATTTCAAGGACTTACTCCAAAAAGTCCCTCATCATGGCATAGATCTTTGGCTCCAAGTCCAGATCTTTTATGACCATATCGATCTCTCCACGAGGCGAGCCATTGACCAATCGGCCGGTGGTAAGCTACGTGATCTAAGTGCGGAACAATCATGGGAACTCATAGAAGATCTTGCTCTCTATGACAACGAAAGTTGGAATGATCCCCGTGATTTGAACAAAATGGTCAAGGCAATATCTTTGCCTTTGAACAATTCTAGAACTCCCGACCGTAGGATCATGGAACTTAAGGACCAAGTCAAGTTTCTCATGAAATCTTACGAAGCTCCTAAGCCTTCAAGCCAAGTGAACAAAATCACTTCTTCATGCGAATTATGTAGTGGTCCCCACGACACTCGTGATTGTGTGGAACTCCCCGGAACAGCTTTTGCGGACTACGCATCCACGCGTACCGTTGAAGCGGGAGATAAGTGGTACACTTTCAAACCCGAGCCAAACCCTTACGGTGATTCATACAACCCCTCTTGGAAAAATCACCCAAACCTTAGGTGGAAGCAAAATCAACCCAATTCCTCCGATCCGCCAAATCGTTATCAACCAAACGGCCCACCCTCCAACCGTACTTTCAACAACAATCCTTCTATCAATTATGGTAGTACCAACAATCTTGAAGGATTGATGTCTAAGTTTATGGCATCTCAAGAAGCTCGCATAGCTAGGTTTGAAACCGAATTCAACCAATAACAAACGGAGATGACCAACAAGATTGACAACTTATTGAAGGCCCTCAACAACCAAGCGCTAACCACACCTAGGAAGGACACTAGGGACACCAATAACGGAATCCAAATTAAGGACCCCTCGTCATCCAAAAATGTCCACTTTGTCAATGTTGTCACCATTAAACCAATAGATAAGGAGATAGAAGAAAGTAACAAGGATGAAGTTGGAGTAGAAACCAATACTAAGGATGAGAGTAGGGAAGTTGAAGTTAATAAGGAAGAAGAGTTAGATGAAGTAGAAACTATAGAGAAATACTTTAATAAGATGCCCACCAAGGAAGAACGGGAATACCATAAAGATTTATTCGATAGTCCCGAGAGACCATATATCCTTGGCACACCCCTTATCAAAATGGGAGACCCCTCTAACATTAACATACCATGCAATATTGGGCACATGCATATATGGAAAGCTTACATCGACCCTAGATCCCCCGTGAACATCATGACTAGGACTTATTACAATTGGGTGATGAAGAAACAACTTGATTTTAGAATGATGCCCAATAGGAATTTGATAAGTAATTTTGTAGGAAGAGTGAAGGGATTGCATGTGATTATAGGTAATCTCACCTATGAGATCGATTTTATGATAGTGGAAGACACTCGTCCGGTGATAGATGATTGCCTAAGCCAAGTAATATTTGGAAAACCATTTGTTGAGGCCACTAGGATGAGTTATGACCCGACTCTAGGGATAATTAGATTCAAGGAAGACAATGATGAGGTTGCCTATCAAATGCCCTACAAAATTGAGCAATACCGCCTCCTCTCTAATATAGAAAAAGAACACAAGCAAGCGGCTTATTATAGGAATGAGGAGGATAGACGTAGAGGAGTAGAGTATGTGAAGAATAGGATGCTTGGTTTCTACAAAGAATGCTTGCAACTAGGTCCATAATACAAAACTGGTTTAGAAGACGACCTAGAGAGTGGAACCAACGATGAGGTCACGTAGTAACCCATGACCTTGAGTCTAGCTACAAGACTCGTAAATAAAGAAAAGCGCTTCTTGGGAGGCAACCCATGTTTTGTGTGATTTTATTTTGTTTGTTTGTTTGTTATTTGCTTCCGTATGCATGCTTTATTTTTATTGTTGGTAGATCATGTTTCTCAATTAAATAGCGGAAATACTTTACTTTGTTGTTTTGGCCTAGTCTTAACTCCACCTAAAAGTATTTTTGCAAAAGATAAGTGTAAGGGGAAACCCCAAATATGTTTTTAAGAAACAAACCGATCATGATTCTCCACAATATTAAATGAACATGTATATTCGTATTTGTTAGAGTCAAATGCTTGTATCGAGTCATAATGATGTTTTGCAGGATTTTCCAGGAAGTAGGACCAAGTTTTTCCAGAAATTTTCCGGAAACTTAACATAAGAATTTCTGCAGGTCACTTCTGACGGCGTCAAAAATTAATTCTTGACGGCGTCACGTGTAAAAATCTGGAAATTTTACCAGTTTTGTTTCTCTAACGGAGTCTTATGGTTTTTGTGAATTATTAAGTTTTATAATCTCCAGAAAATCTGCAAACTTCATTCCACAAGCATTATATCTTATTTTGTTTTCTAGGATTTAGTAACTTATATAGGATGCCGCCGATTTTATGCGAGGTTGTCTTGTCTATTTTCTCAGGATTTACAGGTTATGTATGACAAGAAGATGATTTATATTCTGGAAGGGAAGCTTTGATTGTTCATTTTCTTGGAGGAAGATTTAACCTGGCCACCTTATTATCCATACCGAGCGAATCAGGGGAGTATTTGATTTCATTCTTTTTACTTTTTCACTTTTACATTCTTTACTTGAACATTGGGGACAATGTTCATCTTAAGTGTAAGGGGAGGGTAAAATGATGATACCTTACATGTACACTTTCGCTTGAGTTTGTTTTGTCTAATGGTAGATGTGTAATAAAACTATGAGAAATACTTGTTAGTGCAATTTTAGCGCCAAATTTAAAATTTTTTACAACATTTAGGAGTGAAACTTTAGCCATAGCAAGCGTCTCATGGTTAGGAGATTGTATGACTAGCACATAACCGTATATTCAGAAAAATTTTCCACCCAAATATGTGAGGTTCGCCTTTAGATTTGATAGGAAAAGCATTTACTATTAGTGCTTATGAGTGTACCGGTAGCATTTAGATTCTAGAACTTGCGTTAGTGATGCATCCCGAGACCGCTAGTGAGACTACATTCGTGTAGTAGGATTTACTACATGATAAGAGGCATTAGGATCACCCTTGTGTTTAAACCCGTATCATAATTACTTGACCATTTAAGTCATATTACTTGGCTAGTTAAGTCAACTAATTTTTTCCCACACCTTAGCGTCGTACTCATTTTTAGTACACGAAACCCCTAGTACACCCCTCCAAGCCTATCTTTTCGTTTCTAACTTTAAGCATTTAACTTAAAGGAAGAATTTGTTACACTACAAGAAAAAAGCCATTTAACGACTTTCTTAGCGACGTATTTTATGATTGCGACATTTAGGTGATGGGTCGCTATAAACGAGTCGCAAATTTTTTGCGACTCGTGACCTGTGTCACTAAAAAGAGCGACTAGTATAACGACTTCATAAAATAAGTCGCTATATATTTGCGACTTCAGTATTTCTTGTCGCCATTTGCATCACTGTTTCAAAGAGATGTTGCCATCTAAGTCGCTTAACGCGACGCTATTTTTGTAAAAGTCTCTATTTAAGTCGCTAATTAAGTCGCTATATAGCGACTTAATTAGCGATTTAAATAGAGACTTTTACAAAAATAGCGTCGCGTTAAGCGACTTAGATGGCAACATCTCTTTGAAATAGCGATGCAAATAGCGACAAGAAATACTGAAGTCGCAAATTTATAGCGACTTATTTTATGAAGTCGTTATACTAGTCGTTCTTTTTAGCGACACATGTCACGAGTCGCAAAAAATTTGCGACTCTTTTACAGCGACCCATCACCTAAAGTCGCAATCATAAAATACGTCGCTAAGAAAGTCGGTAAAGGGCTTTTTTCTTGTAGTGTTACACCCCACTTAAATGTACAACCAAATCGCCTTAGCCTTCCGTGTTTGCTCTCATTTTTAGTGCATTATTATTATTTGTTAAACCCTAAGTTAACTATCTAATTGATTACATTGTTGCTAAGTCGAGTCATATCCTTGTACATATTCTTTTGGGACGATTGGGACTCATGGGTAAGTACTTATTTTATGGAGTAATTGGGAAGAACATCATATATTACCCCCATATGTACGTTAATCTTAAAAGTGCTCCAAGTGTTTTGATTTTCTTAATTCGAGTCATTAGACTAGTTTATTGTAAAGTATGTAAAATTCAAGTGTAAGGGGAACGTTTATTCCCTATGATGTATTATTTTGGATGGTAAGGTAAGAGTGTATGCAAAAAAAAAAAAAAAAAGGAAAAGAGAAAAAACATACGGACTACCATCCCATTTTCATTCTATGTTCATTTTATGTTTTTGTTATTTTTCATTTATTAGCTTAAATCGAGTCTAGTCTTGGCTTAGCAACGCCATATTGTACATGTAATTAACCAAGATTGTTAACTCGCCACTAGTAAAAACTTCCTTTATCCAACAAAACCGTGTATTTCATATCCCTACACCTAACGTTACAACCCTTTAAAAAGACCTCTTTGATAGTTTATCCTAGGTGCTTACGCCATGTGGTGTAGGTTTGATCCTTTCCCAAGCCTATGGTAATCTATTTTGCTATGACAGGTAGTGAGAGATATCTTCCGTTTCCATATTGTAATTTATACTTTATTACACCCGAGAGATGTGAGTATCTAAACACTATTTGTGAGGTGCTTGTGTATTACCTCCGTGCTTGTCTATTGGTCTTTAGTGGAACGATTATTTGTTGTAATTACTTTTATATTAGTGTTAAATGACCCCTAACTTGTATTTTAATTAGAATAAAAGCGCATTTTCTTGAGGACAGGCAAATCTCAAGTGTAAGGGTATATGATGAGGCGAAAAATGAACCACTTTTAGGGGGTCATTTAAGCCCGGAATTGAATTTATTTGATCAAATATTGCCCTAAATCGTTCCTTTTGTGATTTTAGGTACTTTGGGAGAGAAATCTGGAAAAGGAAGCAATTCGGACGTTTTGGAGCATAAAAGTGAAGAAAACGCCAAAGTCTTAATTTTTCTTGCTGGGAACAGTAGGTGACGGCGTCAAGAGTAATTTCCATGACAATCCAGTACAGAAATGACGGCGTCACAAGGTAGGGCGTCAAGAGGAAAATGCATAACGGCCTGAAAACACATAACACTTGACGGCGTCAGATCTGGATCAAGGCAGTCCGAGGAGTATTTTGGCGGCAAGATGACGGCGTCACAAATTTGTTCTTGACGCCGTCAGAACCTATTTCCTATATATAGTTTTCTAATTTTCACACATTAAGAGAGAGAAGTTTTTGAGAAACCCTAAGTCCGAACTTAATACGAATTTTACAGGTTTTTCAAGGGTTCTCAGCCCTTGATCCCTTTCATGTGTAATTGAGATAAGTATTCTTTTAATTCAATCAATATGTCTATGTGTTGGTTGTCTATATCTTGTTCTTGTCTTAATTCCATCATGCTAGGCTAGATCTATCTTGTGTTTGCTTGGATCTATTGAAACCTAGATGTTAATTATGTGTTGATTACTTGTTTATGGTTGTATTGGATGAATGATTTCGATGTTAGGCTTAAGAAAACTGGCAGATCTCCAAATGGTAACATGCTTGAACGTCTTAGGAAACATGAACTGACGTGCACTAGGTTTTATTGGTTTTATTTAATGCATAAGTAAATTCTAATGATCCCATGTTAGGAGCTTCTTAGCCTGCTCGACATAGGAGTGAAGTAGGCACTCATAGGATTGGGGAATTAAGTGCGCTACACCATGAATGGTATTAAGGAATACAATCCGTCATCCACGCAACTATAACAAGTAATTAACGTGTAAAAGATATCTAGGGAGTAGTGAAATCTAAGTGAACACAACTTCTCCACTTATTGCTCACAACCTTAGTATAATTTAGCTTATTTTCATTTTTAGTATTTTATTTTGATTGCATCTTTAGTATTGGGTTAGTTGATTAGCAACTAATTCCGCCCAAATCTTTCAAACCCGAGATCTTTACTTGCTTTCTAAAAAATATAAAAATACAAAAATAATCATCCCTCACCTTTAGAACTAGTATTTAGGTTTTCTAATCCTAGCGACACTATTCCTAGCTGAACGATCAATCCCCCGGTACTTGTCACTATACTATACTACAACGATCAGGTACACTGCCTGATGAGGGTTGTAAGCTTCTCAAGATCCCTTGAGAGGTAAAGCCTGGTGCGATCCCTACGTATCACTCACACAAACCCTAGCATGAATTTTAGAGGTTTTTAAGGGTTTCATACCCTTGTCTATTCCATGTTCAATTAAAGATAAGTAATACATCAATCATTCAATATGTCTATGTGTTGTTTGATTCTATCTTATTCTTGTCTTTCTTTTAACATGCTAGGCTAGGTTTATTTGTGTTTGCTTAGATGTAGTGAAACCTAGTTATTGATTATTGATTGATGGTTTGTTATTAATTGTTGTTGGGTGATTGATAATCGATGTTAGGCTTAAGAAAACTGGCTAATCTCCTATTCGGTAACTTGCTTGAACGTCTTAAGAAACGTGAATCGGATGTGTACTACGATTTTAATGGTTGTATTTAATGCATTAGTAACTATTAAGGAGGCCATGGTAAGGATACTTAATGTGTCGTCATAGGAAGAGATAGAAGCTTATAGAGTTGGGGAAGATCGTACACGGCCCCACAAATGGTATTAAGGAATGCAACCCATCACCCACGCAATTGTAACAAGCTTATCAATCAATAAAAGATAACTAGGGAGTAATGAAATCTAAGTAAACACGTTTTCTCCATTTATAGTTTACACATTTTATTTTATTGTCATTTTATTTTTATCGCATTAGTAGTTATTTGGGTTAGTTGACTAGCAACTAATTCCGCTCACTATTCCAAATACCCGAGACTTTACTTGCTTTCATAAAATATAAAAAATACAAAAAGAATCATCCCTCACCTCTAGACCCAGTTAGATTAATTGCAATCATAATGAACACTATTCCATGTGGAGAATAATCAATCCCCCAGTACTTGCCCCTTCACTATACTACATCGGTCAGGTACACTGCCTGGTGGGGATTGTAAGCTTCTCAAGATCCCTTGAGAAGTAAAACTTTCATGTAGACCACAATCCGCACATCAGTCTTTATATTTTTGGTAGCTTATTTGAATAATTATATGAGCTGAAATAACTTATAACGTGTATTATGACAGGAATGGATTGTGATTCTATTGAAAATGGTCTTAGTGAATCTTTCAATTCTCATATAAAGAATGCAAGGAGAAAACCAATAATTGGAATGCTTGAAGACATAAGATCTTATGTGATGACAGGGAATTACACTCTAATGAAGGAATGTGAAGATTGGAAAAGTGATATTTGCCCTAACATCATCAAGGTTTTGGAGTTGCATAAGAAGGTTCAAAGGTATTTACTTATCAATTTGAGTAGAATAAATATATTTATATCATAAAACCTTTCTGCTAACTTGTAGTAAACTAACAGGAAATGGAGTTTGAATCCAAGTGGATTGTATCAGTTTGAAGTAAGGCAATGGAATTTTGAAACCTTCGGTGTGGACTTACAAAAGAGGGAATGCAGTTGTAAGCAATGATAGTTAACTGGCATACAATGCCCTCATGCAATCACAACCATTTACTTCATAAGAAAGCAGTCAGAAGATCATGTGAGAAACTCATTCAAGGTAAGCACATATAAAAGTATCTATTAGTACAATAATTTTCCAGTTGGTGGTATGGATATGTGGAAAAAAAGGAACCATGTGCCAATGAAACCCCCTTAGAAAGAAAGATGCCAAGTAGGCCTACATTGAATAGGACAAAGGATAAGTCATAATTGAAAAAAATTATAAACATGTAGCAAGGCCTCCAAGAACAATGACATGTCAAAAATGTGGTGAACCTGGTCATAACAAAAAGGGGTGTACTAAACCTAAGGAAACAAGTGAACCATCAACACCAACACCTAATCAAGAAGGTAATACACCCAAAAAGAAGGGCAGGCCTATGGTTAAAGATCCAGTGAATTCTAGAACCCCAAAGTGTAGTAGAAAGAATAAATTTGTCACTGCTAGAGGTGGTATATGGATGGGAGGAACAAGTTCAGGGGGTAGCAGTGGAAGTGGAAGTTCTAGTGGATGAAATAGTAGAAGGGGCAGAGGAAGTGGTAGTGGATCAAACAGGCTCTTTGATGATGATGATTTGGTTGAAGTACAACTTGAGGAAGCAGTTGATACAAAGGCAAATAACCAGTAAAGTGTTAATGATGTACTTGCTTTTGATGACAATGCCTTGGTTGATGTACAACTTGGTCAAGCAAATACAGAAGATATGAATGTTGATGCAGTTACAGAAATGGATGCCAATGTAGATACAGCTGCAAATGTGAATGTTGTTGATGGGAATACAAATACACCTGCAAATGCAAATGTTGTTGATGCCATTGAGGATGAAACAACAAGGCTTAGACACAGGTATGATGAATTTTGGCAAGGACAATATAATGCAGGATAACAGCCCCTAGAAGGACTTCTCAAAGATTAGCAATGAACAATTTTAATAGGAAAATAAACCAGAATTATGAAGGTCAAGGTCTCACACCAAATGAAGCATTTGATGTAGACTAAGTAGTCTAATGTTTGTAATGTATGTCTTATTTGTAATAAGTTATTAGCTATGTATGAACTTGATTGAACTTGTAAGAACTAATCAGTCTCTTTTGTAATATTAGTATTGCTATTTTCTATGCATGAACTTAGTCCATATCAGTTGCATTTTTTTTTAACTTAAAACATAAGCATGATACCATTGCATTCATAATATTGTAACTGGGTACAACAGATTTATTTAAGGGCATTAAGCCATGCTTAAGCCACACATACTAAACATGCTACTTGCACTTGCAGATGGGAAATGGGTCACATTTTTTTTTTGCCCTTCCCTTTTTGACTGGCACTTGCATCAGTGGACTTTTTAGGATCAAATGGCTTGATTCCATGTAAAGCACATGTTTCCTTATTTCCTAAGGCTAGCACCTTAACCCTATCAGCAAAAGCTTGATTTGCAGTCTCTTTGGGGGTTTGATTCATGATTGCATCATCCTTCTTTGAGCTTGAACCCATTGAAATGTATCCTGAATCATTGCTTGAGTCAGTGTCTTGCGGAAAATAGTTAGCCCATGGTGGTGGGTAATCCCAATCAGAAGAATCACTAGAAATGCAAATGATTTCTGCACAATATATATATATATATATATATATATATATATATATATATATATATATATATATATATATATATATATATATATATATATATATATATATATATATATATATGAGTTAGAAAGATATGATAAAGGAGATTGTGCATTTAAATATAAAACCTGGTTTCTTTTTTTTGTTCATTTTTCCACTTGTAGGTTTTCTTAAAAATGTGAGTTGAAAATGAGGTGTTGATTATCCCTTTATATAAGGTGTAGATTCATGTAGCAGTGAATACCAACAACCCTATTATTCATGGCAGTCAATACCAACAAAACCATTAAAAGTGTGAGTTGAAAAAAATAGTGTAAAGCATGCCTTCCCTTTTACTCCATATCAGCAACCTAATGACTGCAATGTTATCAGCAATGTCATTACTTTGGCATTTGTATCACTCTTTTTGTATCATGCCTGCAAAGTTCTTTATTCATTATTCATGGCTTTACTTTGGCATTTTTATCAATGTTTTTTTTGCATTCTTTTGTTTACACATATTAGCAAAACCAAATCATCTCCATTAATATGTTACTGCATTTCCATTAAGTACATAAAACACATTCAGTGACCAAAGTTAAACATATTCATTACATTTTAGTTCATCAAAAGGAAACCTTTTCAATATATTCATTGATCAAACTAAAAAGCTTTCATAATTATAAAGAAAAGCATTCCTAACAGTACAAAGATAACCCTAGATTGCATATTAACTATAGACTTCAACACTGCAACTTCTTCTTCCAATCTCTTTTTTTTTCAGCTCAAATTCCAAAGCTCCCTTCTTCATTTTTTCTTCCACAACTGCCAATCTTCCTTTGTAATACTCTGTTGGAAAATCTGGATCCCACCAGTGAAAGAACTTACACTTCTTTCTTGCCTATTTAATCAAAAGAAAGTCAAAACATGTTTACACAAACAAAAAACATTAACACAAAACATGTGTTTACCTTATAGTTAGGACATACCAAAAATCTTCTGCCTGGGTTCTGTTCAATCCAAGAAGTCCACATACCACCGAGATTGTAAAAATCGCTAGGTGCTAGTAAGGCGGTCGGGTAGGGCCTAGCGATTAATCAGTTAGGCGGGGATTGATTGGGGATTAATCGGATTGGAATTTTTATGCACAAAATTGTAATTTTAGATATTATGTTATATTATATGTATAAGATTAGCATAATGCATCAAAATTCAAATATTTCAAGTGTTCAAATATAAACATAATACATAATTTTTTAAAGTTCAAAGTTAAACATAGGTATTACTAGGTTTGTTGACCATTTTAAAGCAATCTTTGACTGATTTTGTGTAATTAATCATTTTGTTGACCAAATTTTAAGCGATTTTGTTGACCGAATTTTAAGCGATTTTTTCCGATTAGACCGATTTTGTCTGATTAATCGGTTTGTTGAACGATTTTTAGGCGATCTTTGACCAAAGCGATTAAATAGGCCGATTATGATAAATCATGGTGCTTAGTGAGTGATCAACGATTATGAGGGGATTAATCGGCCGCCTGGGCCGATTTTTACAACAGAGCATACCACTAACATCACCACATTCGCACAAGACACAAACACGATTGATCAAATTGTCTTATTTCCAACCTGCATTTCTTCGATTCCAGTAAACCCAATTTGATGAGTTTGATGAATTAGATGAGTTTGTCCTGTTTTGATATTTGGAAACAATTGACTTTGCCCTAATTTGGTTTTTGAGGAGACATAGTTTGCCTTAATTTAATTTTTGGGGACAAATGTCTTTGCCCTAATTTTATTTTTTGGGAAGAAACGATTAAGCCCTAGTTTGGGCAAGTTAACATTTAAAAAAATAATAAACAAAAATAAAATTAGGCCTTCAAATTTTATAAAAGTATTACAAATATTTTAGTGTATACTTAACGAGTTTTTTGGTTAGTTGTTAACAAAAAACCCAAATCCACTAAAAAAAGTTGGCAACCTTTTTATGCAAGAAAAAAAAAGTATAATACTTTGATTGGAAATGACTCTAACTTTGATGTCTTTTTGTGCCATTTGCCTTTAACTTTAATACCAATTTCTTTTAACGGATATTGTTTATCTTACATATGTCTGCAGGGAAACTTTCACAATTTTTTGGTTATTAGGCACTCTCATACACCATTAGGCCAAAAGCCTTGAGTTGGAATACCACCTTATATACTTCCTGTCTTTATAAAAAAAAATGGCATTAACATTTACAACAATGTCATTGTAATACCAACTTTTATTATAGTTTTTATTTTGCCAAAAGCTAAAAAGGATTTACTCATGGCCATATCTTAAGTACTATCATAAGAAACTCGATATTTCTTGATACAATTCATATCGTATTAAAACCTCAATCTCTGAACATATATTTTGGGAGTTGGGACTGGTCTCTCTTTAAAGTGATCTAGCTCCTAGATTTACCTTAGTCAATGAATTTTAATTGTCAAATTTGGGAGCGAGGTTCCAGGGGCCGCCGCCCCTGGGAGCGGGGTTTCACTAAGTTGCTATGTCAAATGTTTCTCAGAAAATTAAATTTTCTGAAATTGAGGGACTAAATTTGACAATTTTGAAACCCTTGAAAAACTGCCAAAAGGCAGTTATTAGAGCCCTAATCCCGTTTTGATAGATATACGTTTTTCTCTTGGTCATTTTTTTTTTCTCTCTGGTTCATAAAACTCTCAAACAAAACATTTAAAACATTCTCAATCTCTGAATTGTATCCGATTGACTAATTCGGAAGAACCACCGAATTGATTCGATATGAAAGTGTTCACACGCCTTTCTGAGATTCAAACATATTCGATTGTGTTCGTTACTGTTTATCCCCTACATATTTAACGGGCATAACAAGGACACTGATATATTAGTGTAATGTTTTTGTTTCAATGATCCTGTATACAGCTTGGTTGGTTCTAGAGTCAAAGTATAGTATGTTACACAATGATAATTCTTCGTACCTTTATTGTATTAGTATTAGCCAAAGTATTTTAGAGTTCATAGCTTAACGAAACTCTGATGGACCTAAGCCCACTAACAAGTTTGGCCATATCTATGATCATCTAATACTCGCTCGTAGTCCGAGCGACAAAATTGCAAAAGCTCGGGCTGAAGTTGTAAACTAAAAACACATCATCGCAATAAAAGCATAATTTATGGATGAAGAAATTTGACAGCAACCACAAGCAATTCTTCAAGCAGCAGCAAAAGCAAAATAAAGGTAGCACCAAAAGCAAATAACATATTAGTTGAGCATCCAACAACAAGTGAAGATTAATCTTTATTGTGTAGAAACAACAATAGCAAAAGCAAAAGCAAAGGCTAAAAAAAGCAAAGCGTAGACTTTTTTTTTGTGGCAGTTGGCTTATGGCGGCAACTAATGGTGGTGATTCAAGACGTATCTTGTGCAGAATTGAAATACAAAGTGAATGGCGCTTATGGCGTCAGTTAACTCCAAACGGTTGCAAAATTATGGCCAAAACAGTATGCGGGTGAGGTTTTGGCCGAAAATTGAATTTTTTTTAGTAATATTAAAGCTAAGTGGTGGTGGCTATGGTATGATTGCATGACATATAGAGAACGTCTCATGGCAGCCGAGTAGGTCTTAAGATCAGACCACTCATGTTATCATGTTAGACAATATAATTCACCAACGATCTATTATATTATTAGTTAAAGTATTACTCTAGTACATAGTATAACCGGTGTTGCAAAAATCATCCTAGGCATTTGATTAATCGGCGATTAATCGTTAGGCGGGGATTAACCGCCCCGATTTTTACTAATCGGCCTTATTAATCAGTTTCGTAAAAAAATGGTCAACATACTGATTAATCGAATAAAAATCGGCCAAATCGGACATAAATCAGTCAAATCAGAAAAAGCTCGGATAAATCGGCCAACTCGGTTACGGATAGAAATCGGCCAAATCAAAGATAAATTGGCCAAATTGAAAAAAAATAGGCTAGATCGGCCAAATCGGGCATATAGTTTCTAAATTTTATAATTTTATGTATAAAAAATCCAGTCTGCTTAATCCCCGATTAATCCCTGCCTAACCGATTAATCGATAGGCGGTACCCAGCCGCCCAGCTACCGCCTAGCAATTTTTGCAACCTTAAGTATAACGAAACTTTAATGTAACTCATTGTCTAAAGCAATCCTATTGTAGAATATAATAGTCGTTTGGATAAGTGCACTTAGATAGTTTTGTCTCGGCTGAATAGTCAAATGGAGTAGTAATAATGCTACATTGTTGATAGTAGAAAGGTTTATGGGTATGTTTGGCATGGAGCGGTGTGGAGCTTTTTGGAGCGGTGAGCAATGAGCATTTTGGTTTTAGTAGTCATTTGGCATAGGAGCGGTAAGCTTTGCTATTTTTTAGGAATGCTCATTTTTCCCATGCTTCTTTAAAAAGCGGTGAGTTGTGGCAACTGCTCACAGAGTCACAACTATTGCTCATAGCTCACTGCTGCTACTGCTATTTTTAACAAGCACACCTTATATCTAAAGAAACGGGTACTCAAGGACATAAAGACATACCATTTGTCGACTGTCGTATCCTAAGGATGAGCACTTTCTAGGTTTGTTCATAGTCGCTCTCATCTCTCAAAAGAGGAAATACATCCGGATTACTTTTTTCAAGACAACTTATTTTGCATAAAATACAGATTTGGCAGACTAAAAATGTTGAGTTATGGTTAAAGACTTACAGGTGTTTAGTTTTCCCTTATTCCTTTTTAATGTATTTAAGATAAATGTGGGTCCAAATGTCTCTCTTCTAAACCACCTAATTGAGAGACTTACAAATGTCTCTCTTCTAATTAAAGAGACTAATTAAAATACTCAAAACTAAACCACCTAATTTAGTAAACAATCTCTTAAAATGTCTAAAACTCTGGTTCGAACAAAACAAAACCAAAAATAGAACCAAGCTAGATTGAATAACAGCCTATTGTGTTTCAAAATATTAATATTTCCATGCCACAATTGCAGCTAGATGGTAGCCTAACTAATTCATTCTTAGTCTACTAAGAACATCTCCAATGTGAGCATTATAATTTTGCATCAACTTAGTGCAAAATGAAAATATTTTTAAAATATGCTTGCACTATAAATATGTTCCTCCAAAAGGCTTTTATTTAGTCTTGTAAAGAGGATAAATAGGCGTGTGTTGGTCTCTCTAATAAAAGTAAGTAAAGGTTTTGGGTTCACACCCATTCCTAACAAGCAGAAAGTAAAGGGTAAACACCAGAAAATAACAACTTACTTTCTCCATTTTACCGAGATGAAACACTTACTTTTTTATTAACATTTAAGCCAAAGAAACTTTTAAATATTGTTCTAAAGTCAACAAAAAAACCAATTATATTAAAAATAATAATTGAAATGACTATATTACCCTTTTCTTCTTAAACATTATTACACCACTGTTCCAGGAACACCATTATGTCCCACCACAGCTCAACCACCGGGGATTTCACTTATTTCTCAACCACCTACCGCAAATGCACCTATAGTCACTCCATCATCAAGCCCAACACTATCTCCAACCTCAACACCACCGCCAACAACTCCGACCTTAGCACCACCACTAACAAATCCACCATTTCATGTGACACCAACACCAATTAATTCCAACTCCATCGCCTGTTGATTCATCTCCAACCATTGCACCTATACCATTCACACAAGCTCCATCATCTGGTGTTTCATCACCATCATTCTAGTAATGGGGGAATTGATTTTCTATAAAAAAAAATACGATGAAATTTATTAATAGCATCTTCTAGGGTTTTATTTTTTATAAAAGTTTGATTATATGAATGATTTGTGTATAAAAACTTACCGCAATTGAGATGAGTGATGATTGATGGGTGAATTCAAAAACCCTTTAAGGAATTTTGTAGAATTAGCATGGTTGCTAAACCCCTAATTTCATTGTTGCTTCAACCCTACTGGTTGGGTTTTTCAGGAGATTATTAGGACAGGGTTCAGATTTGTGTTTATTGGTTGTTAACCCAAGATCTGAATTCAGATTTGTGTTTGCGTTTGTGCTTTTTGGTGGGTTCAGATTTGTGTTTGTGTTTATTGTTTTAGCGTTGTGGTTTTGATTGGAAAAGCAACACATAATGCTAATGATGGTTTGTCTGATGGTGTAGATTTTGGTTGAAGAAGATAAAGGGTAATACAGTCATTTCAATTATTATTTTTAATATAATTGGTTTTTTTGTTGACTTCAGAACAATATTTGAAAGTTTCGTTGGCTTAAATGTTAATAAAAAAATAAGTGTTTCATCTCGATAAAATAAAGAAAGTAAGTTGTTATTTCCTAAGCAACCCTTAAATAATTAAGTTTCCTTATAAAAATTAGATTCTTCATTGCTTAAAGCCAAAGTCAATTCGATTGTAACTTATAAAATAGTGGCTTCTGAGGGCCTCCTTTTGAGTTCTCTCCAAGGTTCTCGAAAACTTGTAGACGGGACCTGCTTAAAGCAGGGGATTGAACCCGGATAGTTTTGAATGTCGATCCATATATGTACTAACTAGGCTACATCGTCTTAGAGGTCCATATAATGTTTAATTAGTTGGCTCTCTATTCTAGCTATATTTTAAAATTAAGTTATAACTTGAACTAGTGTTTCTAGTTTTTAGTTGTATTCATTTGTAGATTATATAAATCAAATGCTAGCCGGGTAAGCTTGAAATTCGAGAATATATTTACATATAAGGGTGCGTTTAGTTGGAGAAAAAATTATCTTGTTTTCTATCTCTAGTTTTGTAAAAATTGGGATGAGAAATTTATCTCCACAAAACACTTAAAAATATAGAAAACGTGTTTAGTTGATTTTTGTATTTTCTCTTTTGAAGAAATGGAGGGACGGTTGTAGGTTACAAAGGAAAACAACTAGAATTTGGTTTGTAATTTTTCTTGTTAAGTTAGGAAATAAGGTATTTTGTGTTTTGCAAAACATTTTGTTGCAAACAAGCGATATCTGTTTTCATTTTTTTTCACAAAACATTTTGTTGAAAATAAGGTTAATTCCCCCAACTAAACGCAATCTAAATTAGTTTATTCAGTTATATTGTGGTTTTATAATATCTTTTTCTTCCAACCTAGTAAATACCTATCTTTCCGTATGATGAGACTAAATCGTAAAGTTGTTGGTCCATGTATTGGAGCAGGTGAGAGGAATGCATAAAATAATGAGTTAGGTACGTAGGTGACATTGCTCGTAAAGAGGCTAGTGACATTGCTCAAAAAGCAAAGGTCAAGTGGGCGATTGAGGGAGATGAAAGCAATTCTTTTTCCACAGTTCTTTAAAGAAAAAGCGACAACAAGGTGCTATCAAAGGAATTATTCATAACGGTGTTTGGATTGATGATCCAGGAGAGGTTAAATCTGAATTTTACAATCATTTTTGCAACAGATTCTCTTGTACAGATGACACCCGCCCTACTATGGGAGATGTTCCTTTTAATCAGATTTCTGTTGAGCAATGCGAGTTCTTGGAGCGTGATGTGTCTAATGAAGAAATCAAGAAGGCTGTTTGGGACTGTGGCGGTGATCGAGCCCGGGTCCGGATGGTTTCACATTTAAGTTTTTTATAACCTTTTGGGAGGTCATTCAAAATGATGTGGTGCGGTTCGTTCGAGAGTTTTTTCAATCAGCGTGTTTCCCCAAAGGTTGCAACTCTTCTTTCATTTCTTTAATTCCTAAAGTCGGAGATGCGAAATTTGTGTCGGATTTTAGGCCTATTAGTTTAATTGGATGCCAATATAAAATTATTGGTCAACTTTTAGCTAACAGGCTTAGTATGGTTATCGGGAGTTGTGTGAGCTTTGAACAATCGGCTTTCATAAAAGGAAGAAATATCCTAGACGGCCCCTTAGTCTTGAACGAATGTATGGCATGGTACCGTAAGAGGAAAAAAGCTCTTATGGTCTTCAAAGTTGATTTTGAAAAGGCGTTTGATTCGTTGAGATGGGATTACCTTGATGTGATTATGGAACAACTAGGTTTCGGTATTAAATGGCGTATGTGGATTGCTGGCTGCTTAAAGAATTCTAGGGCTTCTATCTTGGTTAACGGCTCTCCTACCTCTGAATTCGAGTTGTCAAAGGGGCTTCGTCAAGGAAATCCAATGTCTCCCTTCCTTTTCATTCTTACTATGGAGGGATTACATGCCATGGTTTCTAAGGCAGTAAACACGGGGTTGTTCAAAGGCGCCTCTATTGGCCATGGTAGCATAAACGTTTCACATTTATTATACGCTGATGATGCTATTTTTGTAAGCGATTGGTCTCATTCCAATGCTTACAATCTGATATGTCTCATCGGTGTTTTTATATGGTGTCTGGCCTGAAGATTAATGTGCATAAAAGCAAGCTTTTAGGTGTCAACGTTCCTGATAACGAAGTTTCTAACATGGCTCTTGTCCTTGGTTGTGGGATTGCAAAGCTACCAATGATGTATTTAGGAGTGCCTGTTGGATGCAACATGGGGCGATGTGACTATTGGAAACGTATAGTTCAGAAGTTTGAATCAAAGATGTCTCGATGGAAAACTAAGCTTTTATCAGTTGGAGGGCGTTTATCTCTTATCAAGGCGGTCCTAGGTAACCTCCTAACATATTATATGTAGTTCTATGTGATGCCGAAAACTGGGCAAAAGCGCTTAGAATCCATGCGCAACAAATTTTTTTAGGAGGTGATTTAGATGAAAAAAAGATCACTTGAGTCAAATGGGAAACTTTTTTGGCTAGTAAAGCAATGGGTGGTCTTGGCATTGGAAGCATTTTCGCGTTAAACGCTGCCTTGCTCTTCAAATGGGTTTGGCGATTTCGCACTTCTTACAATGGTCTGTGGGTTAATGTGATTAGAGAAACACATGGGATTGACGGAGGTATTGGGAGTAGTAGGGCTGGGAAGTCGACACATAGCCCTTGGAATTGCATTATCCAATCAGTTTCCAAGCTTCAAGCGAAGGGCATCGATTTATTAGCTTTATGTGCTCGTACAGTTGGAGATGGGCGCTCGATCAGTTTTTGGGAAGAAAGCTGGTGTGGGGGCATTCTTTAAAAGAAAAGTTCCCACGTGTTTATGCCTTGGAAGTGAATAAATCAAGCACAGTTGCTCAACATATAAACACTGAAGATTGGTCTAGTGTGCTCAGGAGATCCCCGAGAGGCGGGGCTGAGTCGAACCAACTCGACGATTTGTTTCGGGCCATCCATAATGTGACCCTTTCTGATTCTGCTGATGGCTGGAAATGGGAGTTAGACTTGTCTGGTTTTTCAGTTTCCTCCGCGCGAACCCATATCGACGAACATACTTTACTTTGTAGTTTCACGTCTACTAGATGGTTGAGATATATTCCTATCAAAGTTAACGTTTTCATTTGGAAGTTGAGGCTCGGTAAACTCCCTACTTTGGCGAATATGGATAAAAAAGGAATTGATGTTGCTTCCCTTTTATGCCCCGTTTGTAATGCTTATGTGGAAAACGTTGATCATCTTTTTTCTCGTGTGGGATGGCTCAGGATTTATGAGGCCGTCTGGCTAGATGGTGTATGTTGGATATTCCGGAGGTCTCTAACATTGTGGAGTGGTTTTCTTGGTTAGATGTTGCTCATGTGTCGAAACATGCTAAGACTATTCTTAAAGGGATCGCTTCTACTATGCTGTGGTCTATTTGGAACTTCCGCAATGCTTGGATTTTTTCGACGACTAAACCTAAGAAGGCGAATATTTGGGATTTTATTGTTCATCAATCTTTCTTGTGGATTTCATCTAAAAACCCAAAGTGTAGATTTAGATAGCTAGATTGGTTAAGAAACCCTATTGAAACTCATCTTTCTTTGTAATCTTTTTTTGCTAGCGTTTGCTAACTTTTAATATATTGCCGTCGTTCCAAAAAAAAAGGTACGTAGGTGGCTGAACTTAAGGAGGAATGCTAGATTCTTTCATAAAATTCACATAAAAAATCCATTCATTGATATGTCAATAGGTGATTGGTGTATTTTCTGGTAGTTTCTCTCTCCTCTCTCTTATTAAACCAATCACACACTGACACGTTAGCGAGTGTATTTTTTGTACGGATTATCAATCACCTGCGGACACGTCAGTGAATGAATTTTTTGTGGATTTTGTGAGCGATTCTAGCATTTCTCCAACTTAAGACCGATATCAATTTTAACCTTTTAATAAAGGGTTTAGGTTATACAATAGAAATATACTTTCTCAAATGTACCGTTATAATACGTATACCCACTATATCACTCTCGTGTGTATGTTAACATTCATTTTTATACCCACGTGAAACATAGGTGACCAGTAAACCAGCTAAACTGGTTAAAAGGTAGTATTTGAGAAAAATGGTCCTTTTAGATTTGTTTACTTTGCAAAATAGGTCTCTTTCCATTTTTTTCTATTGCAAAATAGGTCTTTGTGAGGTTTTAGTCTTTGCTGAAAAACTCTTTTTAAAATTGATCCTTGTTTTTAAATTTACAAAACGAGTCTCTATGCGAATTGTTTTTAGAAATTTAGTCCTAATAAAATTTTTTAGCACTTAGGCATTTACTTTAAAAGTGAAAAATAATATTTGATAAAATTAAGGATAAATTTTTTCGTGCAATATAAAAAAGTTTGCACATGGACCATTTTTTCAAAGATACCTAAAGTTTTTCATGCTAAATACTAAATAGTATTCAGAAAATAAAAGTTACATAAGGAACAAATTAGCAAAAAAAATCTCAAAAAAAATATATATATTTTTATATGCAAACTTGTGACATTTTTCAATTTCGCAAATAGTTCACAAATCTTGCGAAATTCATAGGCATTTTAGATTTTTTTGGTAAAAATATGAGTATTTTTAAAAAAATCACAAAAAACCCAATTGTTTCATTGCGAAATTAGAAAAAAATCATAAGTTTTTATCAAAATAAAAAAATTTAGCAAGGACTAAAATCGCACAAAGACCAATTTAAAAAGCGTTTTCTAACATGTGCCCTTAAACACATGTTAAGTTATGTTTATTGAACACACACTTTCTTTTTATATCAGAAAATGCATTTAATTTTCATTAAATATACTCACAAATTACTATAGGAGGTGATTTGTGCACTTTACAATTTGATTGGTACACTCCAATTTAGTGTGTATTGCCATTTACCCTTATAGAAGTGAGGAGTACAAGTAATGTAAGGGTATAAATGACAATACACACTAAATTAGAGTGTGTCAATCAAATTGTAGAGTGTACAAATCACCTCCCGGCCAATTACTATAGATAAATGTAATTTTGAATTTTATAATCTCTGACTTTAATTTTATACAAACTTAATGTGTGCCTTCGGAGCACATTTTAAAAAATCCCATTTAAAAAAAATCGCAATAGACCTATTTTGCAATAGAAAAAAATTGAATGCCTATTTTGCAAAAAGAAAAACAAATTGCAAGGGACTCTTTTGCTAAAAAAAAAATCACTTTTTAACCATTTAACCAGCTTATCGATCATTCATGTATCTCATTGGTACAAAAATAAAAATTAATGTCCCAAACCAATAACATTTTAAGAACGATACATTTAAAAAAGTGTTTTTCTATCTTGTGCCCTATGGCACAAAATAAAAAGTACAAAAGGTACATAAAAAGTACGAGTGACTCATAAAAATGTACCTAAGGATCTATAAAATATGTATTTTTTGTGTGTCCTTTGATACTTTTTATGTACTTTTTGTACTTCTTATCTTGTGAAGATAAAAAAACCCTTTAAAAAACGCAAATTATTTTATGAATTAATACTGGCGAGGTGGCAACCGTATTTATTTTAATCACTCTAGAAGTATGTTAGAAGACTAGATATGGAATAAGATTTAAATATTCTAACATGGAATTTGAACACTGCTGAACACTATATGAGCCTAGAACGTTCGTAGACTTTTTACCTGTATGGACACACTATGGTCTTATAAGATGTGTTTACACTATACGTCTCTACCCGTATGGACATATGTTTACACTATACGTCTCTACCTTGTCTATAACTATTGGTATTTTAGAAAATGATAATAACTTGTAATCGTAGGTGTATCAAGAATACGTACACCGTCAAAAAATTGAAAAACCTAATGTATATATGTGGTTATTTGGTGCTTTTAGTCATAAAAGAAAAAGCATGCATGACATTTAAACAGAAATCGTCATTTGGTCATCTTTTTGTCTTAAAAACTACTAGTATGAATTAATTTGTTAATAGATCTCTAGCAAAATGTAAGAACACACAAGAAAACAGATTTCGTCCGAACATTACAAGCATATAATGTGGATCTAAAATCCAATCATACCAAACAAGAAGTAAACCGGAAACTCCATGTGTGATCAGTCTTTATCTCTTCTTCGATGTTGTTTTTGTTAGAATATGACAATCAAAGTACACGTATTGCGGAAGCTATGATCAAGTATAACACATAAATATTAATTAAAACATAAATAGGAACGTACCCGATGCACTTCAATAAATCTTGATCTTGTGTAATAATAGATCTATGATAAACCTCTTACCGTTTTGTTTATCGATCTCTTGATAATAACTATAGTGAGTCATTACCTCGTTCTTGTACACACAAACTAATACCGAATTAAATTAATTGCAAGATTAAACACAAGAGTTGTTTTGGAAAAACCAAAATCGAAAACCCTAAGGATTAGGGGTGTTTGATCGGCTGGAAACCAACAAGGAGAAAAGAAACCTTTTAGGGTATTGTGTGTGCACAAAAGATATGAATGAATGACCCTTGGGTTTGTATATATACTAGAGAAAACTTTGGGAGCAAGTTAGGGCAATGGGTTGCCCCTCCCTTGGACTTGATCGACCGGCCATACACCCAAGATGGGTGTTCCGGATCCTTCTTGCCACCAAGTTTCAATCTAGTCCTTTTCCTTGCCAATTCACGATAGTTAGTCCATACATTTAATAACTAACGACCACTAGTCCTTAAACTTGTGTTATTAATAAATATACATAACTATTAATATTTATTAATCTTTAATTCTCGTTTGTAATGTGTGCAATCCCGAGGTCTCGGGTTCGATACTAGACATTTACCTATTAATGTTATACGTAACATTTAACCGCTCCCACTCGTATATTCATTAATAGTAAAATGACATTGGTTGGCGTCTTGCAACACTCCAATGCCCCCAGCACGACTCGAGCTAGGTTTCCTGGAAAAACATTTAATGATTCATCATTATAATTATCCTTTCGTTTCTAATACCACATTAATAAAGATGTGAGTTTCTTTATTAAATTTCTGTTTCTCGTCTCTTTATGATTGAACAAAATTACCAAAATATCTGAACGTATTCTAGATAGACTTTGGGCGTGGCTACGCAAATATTTTGTCAACCCTACGAGGGGCCCAGCAGTATTAAACTTCCAAACAAATCAGAATGAACAAATTCTTTCTTGACTACAAGAATAACCCATGAACTTTGCAACACTTCTGAAAACAACCCTTATAACTCCCTGTTACGGTGAGCAGTAGATTGCTTCACAAAAATGCACTACATCCATGGCTCTTATCTGGTATCTCAAGTCTGAGGATAACTTTAAATATGATTCTCACATTAAATATTAAATCATATTGCTGGGATAAATCCTATATTCAATTCATTGAATATCATGTGAAATTGGTATGACTACGCATCAATATACTTTCAAGTATATCCTAAACCAATACTCAAATTTGTCTTAGTTTAATGATATTCCCATATCATTAATCGACAACGGACAATTTAGAATAATAATTTATTCATGGATTTAAACATGCAAATATAGAATATATTATTAAGACAATGAATAAATAAACATAAACAATATTTTATTTTATTAAAATAATAATTGTACATTACATCCCTTATCGAAATACTAATCACAAATGGGCATGAAACTTTCAGCTAATCTAAGTCCTACACCTTCAGCATGCTTGTAGAGCTTGGTGCCAGGTAGAGGCTTTGTTAACTGATCTGCTAAGTTTTCATCTGTGTAAACTTTGAGCATTTCGATTTCACCTATTTCGACTTGTTCTCGAACATAGTGATGCTTAATCGAGAAATGTCTGGTACCTCTCATGATTCCAGGCTCATTGGCAAATGTAATTGCAGCTGAGTTGTCACAATACATTTTTATAGGTCGTCGAATCGAAGGCATAACCCCAAGCCCTGAAACAAACTTCCTAATCCAAACAGCTTCCATTGCAGCTTCTGAAGCAGCTATATACTCACTTTATGTAGCAGACATCGCTAGTACACTCTGCTTTCTGCTCCTCCAATCTACAACTCCTCCATTAATGACAAAGACATAACCCGTCTGAGACTTCGTATCATCCTTATCACTTTTCCAAGAAGCATCGTAGTAACCTGTAACATCAAGTTCTGCAGATGGAGTACCCCCATAAACTAAGAACATATCTTTAGTAGCCCTAAGGTACTTAAGAATATTCTTAACAGCAGTCCAGTGAGCTTCACCTGGATTCTGCTGATATCGACTGGTTAAATTCTGAGCAAATGCCACATTAGGCCTTGTGCTTTTCACCGCATACATAATAGATCCCACAGCCGAAGCATAAGGGACTCTCTTCATGCGTTGCACCTCTGCAGGTGTTGAAGCACAAACTTTGTTGCTCAAGCCATGTTGTTCTTGCATTGGCAAATATCCCTTCTTGGAATTTTGCATATTGAATCTCTTCAATATTTTGTCAATGCAAGCACTTTGGCTTAATCCAATTAATCGCTGAGATCTATCTCTATATATCTTGATTCCCAGAATAAATGCAACTTCCCCTAAATCTTTCATAGAAAAACACTTTCCAAGATATGCCTTAACCTTTTGCAAACTTAGAATGTCGTTTCCCATGATCAATATGTCATCAACATATAAAATAAGGAAAATTACATTACTCCCACTAGCTTTGTGATATACACATGGCTCATCAAGATTTTGAGTGAATCCATACTTTTTAATCTCACTAGCAAATCTCTTATTCCATTGTCGTGATGCTTGCTTCAATCCATAAATAGATCTTTGAAGTTTGCATACACGATTTGGGAATTTTGGATTCACAAACCCCTCAGGCTGCGCCATATAAATGTCTTCATCTAGGCGACTATTTAAGAAGGCGGTTTTGACATCCATTTGCCAAATCTCATATTCATAGTAAGCGGCTATGGCTATAAAAATCCTAGTAGCCCTAATGTCAGCTACAGGAGAAATGGTCTCCTCATAGTCAACACCAAAAGTTTGAGTATAGCCTTTAGCTACCAAACGCCTCACAACCCCAGAGTCGCGTTTAACATACGCCTCACAACCCCAGACTTTTAGATAAGACAAGTTAGGAGCTTTACCAGTCCATAACTCATATGATGTCTTATCCACCTTCTTTGTTGAAACCATATTATGAATGCGAACCGCAGATTCTAAGGCATAATCCCAAAACAAAAAAGGAAGAGTTGTTAGATTAAACATAGATCGTATCATATCTTGCAATGTACAATTCCTTCTCTCAGATACACCATTTTGTTGTGGAGTATATGGAGAAGTAAGGTGCTGGACAATTTCCTCCTTAGCTAAGTAATCTATGAACTCCTGACTCAGGTATTCACCACCTCTATCGGATCGAAGAGCTTTAATTTTCTTTCCAAGAAACTTGTAAAAAAACAGACGAAAACGTAAAAAACAGACGAAAACATTAAAAAAAACAGACGAAAACATAAAAAAAACAAATGAAAACATAAAAAAAACAGATGAAAACGTAAAAATACGGAGCAAAACGTAAAGAAACGGACGAAAACTTAAAAAAACGGATGAAAACGTAAAAAAATAGACGAAAACGTAAAAATACGGACAAAAACGTAATGAAACGGACGAAAACATAAAAAACAGACGAAAATGTAAAAAAATAGACGAAAACGTCAATAAACATGGCGAAAAGGTAAAAAAAAACAGAGTAAACCATAAAAGACATACGAAAACACGCAAAAATGGAGGAAAATGCGTAAAACCGGATGAAAACATAAAAGGGACGAAAGAAGGATGCACGCTGCAATGGTCATGGGCCACAGGGGCTAAATGTGTAACTTCTAACGAAATTATTTAACGCCAGTTAAAACCAGGGACCAAAATGACGTCGACTTTTGCTCCACAGTGACTATTTCTGCACTTAGCCAACCACAGTGACTATTTTTGCAATTTCAGGAAACCACAGGAACCATTTTTGCAGTTTACTCTAATATTTATTAATCTTTAATTCTCGTTTGTAATGTGTGCAATCCCGAAATCTCGGGTTCGATACTAGACATTTACCTATTAATGTTATATGTAACATTTAACAGTTTTTTCTAGGTAGTTGCCCTTCAAATGACTTAACAAGTGGTATAACCCACCGTATCGATGCACGTTAAAAAATAGGGGCAATTTAATATCTTTTCTTTTTAAATTTGAAATTTTCATATTTACTTAAACAAACTTTAAAAGCATTATAAATTATACATTCAAGTATATATTTTGAGTATATATGAAATTATTCATTAAAGTAAGAAAAGATATGTAATTCATCGTAATGCCACTCGAACCCAGAGCTAGCTGGTTCTCCCCGAAATGCGTTGAGGCGCAGTAGTTGACTGGACATCTAGGGGTTCTTTATAACGTGCTCTGTTTTTTTTTTACAAATAAGCCAGCAGCCGTTGACGTTTTCCCAGAATTTTCCGCAGACCTCTCTGAGATAAATAGTCTTTTTTGTGTAATTCCAAATGTGAGGTAAGTCTCCGTATCTTGTTGGTGAAACTTACTACTTGAAATTCAACGGATCCGCTATTTTCTTTGTTTTCTTCTTGTTCTTGCAAAATAATTGAAATAAATGAATTTTTTACCATAAAAGAATTTCACACTCCCCTTTTTACAGATAGTTAATTTATTGGATCAGTAATAATAGTAATAATAATGTAAGAAATTTTAATGTAGTATACACAATAATCAAAAATTTTTTATAGATTCCTGTTTTTTTCAATGAACATTAATGATACTATATAATGTATTTGAGACTATTCTATAATTAGAAAGGCTTAAAAATTCAGACTTTTACTTACTAATAATGAAAATAATCACCCCTAACAATCACCCTCAACAATTTATAACCACTTCAACAACCACCCCCAACAATTTATAACCATCTCAACAACCACCCCCAACAATTTATAACCACCCCAACAACCACGTTCCAACACCCCACCTCCCTCCTCTTCACCCCAACAATCCGCCCTCGAATCGCGCGGGCACCTTTCTAGTTTATATTAATGCTTGTTTATTGTAACAAAAAGTATACTTATTGTTGAAGCTGTATTCAACCATTATTCTCCTCATTTGCGTGCCGAAAAATATAATTATAAACAATTAATAGTCGTATTAGAGGGTAATAGTTATTAAATTTGAATCATAATTTTCGTTCAAAAAAGAATTTGAATCATAATTTGCCAGCTATTAATGAAGGCGATGAAAATATTTGTATATTGAACAAATAATGTTAATAAATCAGTACATACATTGAAGACCGTAAAAACCGTTCAACTAATTCAAATATATGCTCTATTTTCTATTTTTTAAGTTTTCATACGAGCAAAGGTATTGAGACCAACAAACTTGTTGCAATATGATTGACTATAACATCGCTTAATAAAAAGAAACAGATGTAGATGTACCAAATCGTTACTACTAGATTGTCATTTAATTTAAGGATTTAGTACCAAATCGTTACTACTAGATTGTCATTTAATTTAAGGATTTATCTAACGGCTACCCATTAGACATTGTTTTTTTTTTTTTTTTTTTTTTTTTTTGAAGGTAAATCTTTTATATAATAAAATAAAACCCCTATTGGAATTTTTCATTTCAAAAAAATCAATTCATACCTTATTTAGTAATAATTGTATTTAAAAAAAATTATTTTCTTATTAGGTAACATTTTATATTTATCCATAACACAAGTAGAAGATAAATACAAAAAAATATAGATAAGATACAATTAACACAAGTAGAAGATAAACACAAAAAATATAAATAAGATGCAAAAGATAAATACAAGAAAATATAGATAAGATACAATTAACACAAGTAAAAGATAAACACAAAAAATATAAATAAGATGCAATTAATAATAGGATTAAAATTTTTAAATAATTATCTTTAATAATAAAAAACTATAATTAAAAATCATAAATCAAATAAAACAAATATTAAACTATTTGTTTTTTAATAAATAAAAATATATGATTCAAAAAATTTAAAAAAACCCGCACGTGCGCGGGCATTATAACTAGTTTCATATAAAAAAGAAACATTGAGTTTATCAAATAAAAATGACACGTGATTAAAGTAATTTATATGATTAATTAATATGTATTATTGCATATTTCAACTTAAAAAAATGTTTAAGTTTATTAATATGATCAAAATAAACTTATTATTATTATTATTATTATTATTATTATTATTATTATTTTGAACATCAATAAACTCATTATTTGGTACCAAAAAGATTAGAGTCCAACAAAAACTTTTCCCATCTAAAGGCGGTTATTATTAGGACCAAAAGTTACTAATCAAATTTAGGTTAGGGCCTGTTTGTTTAATTTTTTAATTAAGTCATATTAATTAACAGATCACTTAATGTAGACAACCTCAGTTTTATTACTTAATATTTTAAGTCATCTTTCTCTATTAAGTCACAAACAAACAGTTTTCATATGACTTAATTAATTCAGTTTTTTTCATATTAAGTCAATTAAGTCGAAATCAAACACCCTCAGTGTGTTTCATCACGATGATTTACAAACAAATTTTGTTAACCATAATTCTAAAGGTTATTGCTAAGACTATCATAATCAAGAAAATCACATTTCAATAAATTTAGACTTACGACACTTCTATATCTAGTGATTCGTGGAGTTAAATTATTAAGTAAAAATTATAAATACTTATGGCTCGTTTGGTTTGTAGATGGGTTTATATTAGTATTTTGAATTTGAATTTAAAGTTGCAGATTTAGATTTGATGTAAAAAGCGAAAAAAATATTAAAATAAATGGGAGTGAAAAAATATATTATTTAATAAATACTGTATTATTTAATTTATATATTACACAAAGACAAGAAAAAATAATTTATTATATAAAGACAAAAAAAAAGTTAAAGAGAGAAAAGATAAAACTTTGCCTACCGGTCCGGAATTCTGCAACCCCACTGCCACGGATGTGAGACAATTTATTAAAACCCAACAATACAAACCAAACACTTGTTTTTTACTTTGAGCTCAATCTCCCAACAAAAAACCCCAAACAAAACGAGGCTTTAATATACTTTATACCTTGTCTCATTATGCATACTAAACTCATGAAAAACTCATTATGCTTAATCTAGTTTCCGTTTTTGTCTCATTATTAACTATGCTTTTGGCTGGTTACCGATTTAGCCGGTTTGTTAACTTTTTGTTGACTATGTTTAACTTCCACCTCCTTCCAGTGGGCCCCACAACAACACAACAACCAATGGAACGACAACAATAATGTATGAGAGTTAGTGAAGAGTATAAGATATTGGTTGAGATGTTTTGATTTCACTTCCACTTCTCATATCAAGCTTTCATAACCAAAACCATAAATATCAAATCAAGCTATGTCACTTTTCCACAAAACACTTACCAACTTCTCACACACCCATCACTTCCACAACAAAAAACCCCATTTCCAGAAACCCAAAACCCCAATCCCATTCATCACAGACTTCAAACCCCTCCACACCCCAGAAGAACTCATAACCTTATTCAACGACTACATCACCACCAACACCTTCCAACATGACCACCCTTCTTACTCCTCCTTAATCTGCAAACTAGATTGTATAACGTTATGGTGAAAATGTGGTTAAGGCCAAGGGATTGGGAAAGTGCGCGTAAATAGTTTGATAAAATGATGGTGTATAGAGTGGGGCCGAGTGTGGTGAGTTTTAATTCTTTGATTGGGTTTTGGAGTAAGAGAAGGAAGTTTAGTGAGGCCAAAGGGGTTTTTTATGAGATGGTTGGGAGAGTGGTTAAGGCTAATGCGGTTATGTATTGTTTGGAGGTGATGGTGGAAGTGACGACGGTGAAGCGAGAAATACATGCTAAAATGTCAATATAAAGTTGGTGAGATCATAGGTTTAAGTAATTAGATAATATGGACCACAAGATTTCAAGGCAACGTCGTAACAAATACAACATCCGAAAATGTATTAGTGACTATTGTAATGTATCCAATATCATGAAAAGTATTACTATTGCAGTAAACTCATGGAACCGAAGCCTTAAGTATTCTGTATGTATATTTGCCCCGATAAGTGCCTTGCCAAACACCTAGTACTACCTCAAATGAAATGTGTTTGTTTGACTACCTGTCAAGTGAGAGCTACCAACACCAGAACGGGGGAGTTAAATCCCAATAGGTCTATTCACAACATTCACGCTTACTACGTAATTAACGGTTCATGATAGCAGGGACTTAACAGCAATAGTGGTAACTTAGCAATGCATAAATGTTTAAGTACTTATGTTCGTAAGTAAAACAAGCAATGTATTCTCACCCAAAGTAGTTCAAAACGAGTATTAAACAAGTAAGAGTGGGGCTATGACACCCACCTCAACAAAGTGGTGATAACGGGAATACGTACGCAAGCATGAATAAAACAAAGTGTCCTAAACGCGATGTAATTCAATAAGATGCCATAGGAATGATACGATATGTCGATATGTACTATATGCATATGAGTTTTAGAAAGTTTTATGACCCATATAAAATTTTAGTGAAGTTTTATAAAGATTCGCAAGTAAAATCATTTAGGAAAAGCGATTGAAACATATATTTGGTTCAAAAAACCTTCAAATTAAGGGTTGTTAGAAAAGTTTTTACGGCTTTGGGAGGTCGTAACTTCATGGTTGGTTGGCCCATTTAGTCATTCAAAGCCTAAAACTTAGGTTTTTGTGTCTACTTTCAAGAAAACATGGCCTTGTTTAGTAAACTTAAGTTTTAGTCACCCAAAATGACTTCAATAGCCACAAGTCTCAAACTATTGTTTTACTCAGAAACTTTACCCAACTTCATGAGGCTGTAACTTCTTCATTTCTCAACTAATTTTCAAAATTCCACTTCCGACAGTTAGGTCAATGTCTTACCTTTCCAAGCACTAAAATTAGACTCCTCCATTCCAAGTTTAGTGTCTCCAAAAGTTGCCTATATTACATGAATCCAAATAGCTTGAGGTGTTAGACAACTTATTTTGTGAAAATGTTTAAAAATAATAATAAATTTCCATAATTTATAAATTTCAGGGGAAATCTACCTAAGACCTATTAGTACACTGAGGTGAAAAGAGTTTTGCCAAAAGTACTTTTAAAGTGGTTAAAACTAGCTAGCAATTCAACCCATTTTCACCTCAAACTTAGTGTTTATAATAACTAAGTTTAAATCAACTTTCAACACTACAAATCTACAAAGATGATATGAAATGATGCATCATATGTTATATATGAGTAAAATAGGATGACATGAGATGCTTACACGAATTTTGTTGTGTTTGGAAGTCCAAAATACTAACCCACAAGCTTAGAAAACCCTAATTTTTTCTTAGCAATCTTTAGCAACCCCTTAAACCTTGTTGAAAGCCTTGAAAGGAGCTGAAATAGAGAGGAAATGAGTGTGTTTGAATGTGTTTTTTTTTTTGTGTAAAATGAGAAAATGAATGGATCTATTTATAGGGAAAGAAGTGAGGAAAACAACTAGTTGCTTTAGAAAATATGTGAAAACCTTTGGGGGGGGGGGGGGGGGGGTGAATATGTTTCTATTTAAAAACTTAAAAACTTTTGTATCAAATTCTCGATCAAGCACATCATAATATGTAAATTGTCAAAATAGTCGGTTGATGTGCCTAATCATCTTGATTACATACGCACTCATTGATGACCTCTCAACCATCTTGCAGTTACTTATGTTGACAACTACATTGAAACTTTTGGTTTTAGCCTATGTCTGGATAGTATCTCACAATTGTCTAATGAGATCAAATGCTCCAATATCCATGTAGATAACTTGGAGCTCAGGTGCCATTGTGGCTAACATTAAACATCTTACATCGAGCATGTCATTGACATGCCTTTAATGACCATTCTTGACCGTTGTTGGGGCATTAGCCGCTGGTGCTGGGCCGATAGGATTTGCTAGGACATACCACTTTTGTTCATGCCGGAGTACAATTTGAAGATTCCTTTTCCGGTTACGAAAGTTAAGCCCAGTTAGTTTGTCCTTCTCAAGAATAGAGCAAAGTGACAAAGAGTTATTATCGTTGTTATTGTTTTCTATCTATTGTTTTAACCAAGACAATTAGTGATTCAATCATTTTAACGTAATAACTACTAAACCCTATCTTTCGCCTATTACACTAGGATCCAACATTATACCATTACAAAGTGTTACGCTGAGGCAGAATTCACCTTGCAATAGTTTTTAGGTAAGTGTTTTACCACGCCAATTTCTCCTAGGGACAACTCCTAGGGCCGAGACTCTAACACTAATCGGGCATGTTTAAACTCTCCTACACCTCTTGAGTTCATGGAGGTTCATTCCCAAAGATAGAATAGACCATACTTCACTGCAAGTACTGCCAAGTAATTCAAATGCATGCTCTATTTTATATTTTTGAATGTTTCATACATGCAAGGACCAACAAACTTGTTGCAATATTATGACTATAGAATTACATTATATTACTTAATAAAAAGATTCAGTTGTAGATGCACCAAATCATTACTACTAGATTATAAAATAATTTAAAGATTTATTTAATGGCTACTCATTAGGCAATGATTTAGATATATAAAAAAGAAGTGTGTTGATATATATGTCTAATAAGTAGACCTAAAGTTAGATCTATCAGTTTATTTCATGACAAATGTAATATATTTATTCTCTCGTAAGTTACTAACCACTTTTTTAAATGCACAAATCAAAACTTTAGTTTTTAATTTTGATTCATAGGCCGCAAATCATCATTTTAAGGGATAATACATTTAAAAAGTATTATACTTCTCCAAAAATATTTTTCTGGATATCGAACAAATTTTTTTACTTATATGTTTACTGAACTTTCAATTTTGGACTTTTTTTAGGTACTTTATGATATTTTTGCCCCTCAAATTATTAAAAATTTAGGGGCAAAAATGTCACAAAAGTACCTCAAAAAGTCCAAAATTGAAAGTTTAATTAGTACCTCAAAAAGTCCGAAATTAAAAGTTAAGTACTCGTATAAGCAAAAAAAAAAAAAAAAAAAAAATTATTCGATACCCAGAAGAGTATTTTTAGATAAGTATGATGATTTATAAAGTTATTATCCTCTTTTTTTTAAAGAAATACCCATTAGGCATTGAGTTAGACATATTTCAACTTATAAAAAGGTTTAAGTTTATTAATATGAACACCCATTAAATAAACTCATTATTTGGTACCAAAAAGATTAGAGTCTAATAACATAAACTTTTCAAATCTTCTAAAGGCGCTTATTTATTATTACGACCAAAAGTTACACTATCCGTTAATCAAATTTAGGTTTTAGTGCTTCAACATGATGATTTACAAATAAATTTTGGTAACCATAATATTCTAAAGGTTATTGCTAAACTCAACCAATTCTAGACATGTTCGTTCATAGACATTATGACTCATGAGAACTATGTGAACGCGGTGTAACAACTTTTTCACAAATTGACTTCTTCAATGCCTATATTATATAAGCAATTAATACGAGAGCTAAAAAGGTGACACAAGCTAATAAACCATACTATAAAGTGTCAAGCTTTAGTTTGTTGTGGTTTGCAACTTGCAAGACTTTTAGTGGTTTAAGAAGCTGCAAAGATGGAAGTAGCAGTGGATTATCAACGGCTGCCTGATCAGATAGATACTGACTTGGATGACGCAGCAGATGTCGGATTGCAAAGAAGGAAACCACATCAATACTCCGGCCGTGCTACTGCTCCTAGCTTGACAAAGGCAGACAACAACGTCGATGGAGACCCGTCACACAACACCAACTATTTCGACAAAAATGGAGGTATACATATAGTTCTCTAATTTTGTTATAGTATAACATATATTCATATATACGTATTCTTTTGTTGTACGTTTTGAAAGTCAGATGTTAGCGGCATTTGCTTGAGCGTAATGACTAGGAGACAAATGATATTTTTTGTGCAGAAAGACTAGCTATAAACTAAGTATGATGTACAATGAAAAATAATATACTCCGTATGAAAATATGTTACATTTTGATGCAATTGATCGATCCTTGCTTTTTGATTATGCTTACGAAATACTCATCACCTTGCATGGATATTTTCGTGTATTTTCAAATTCAGGAGCAGTTGAAGGTTTGGATATTCATAAGATCGTAGGAGCTGTTGAAGATTTGGATATTAATAAGATTATGAAAGCGGTTCAGAATGACGCCAACGATAATAGAAAGAAGGGATCACCTGCCTTTGCTACTGAAGAAGAAACCGGAGAGTCTTCTGAACAAATTGAAGAAGTCACGGAGGAGGAAGTCGTGGAGTTGGAATTTGAGAAGGTGAAACCAAAGCTCGATACTCATACGATGCACTGCCCAAACTGCGACCAACACATAACCAAAGTTGTTCTTCGCCGAAAAATAATAAGAAGACCCCCTGCAGCTAAGTTAGAACAAGAACAGCGTGATTTGTTTGGATGCCTCTCGTGCTTCAGTTTGTTCACTTCCACAGGTACTATCGATCAGTTTGTTAATACGTACTATTTTTGTATGAACTAACTAACGATTAGGTCTTAAAAACTAGTACTAATGTATACCATCTAATTTTTTTTTTTTCAGATAATGGATGTTTCAACCCATTTTCTATTTTTGGAAATAAACAAGATTCAAGTGCAGTACAAAAAGCAGGTGTCGTAACACCTGAGGATGGTAATTCATGACCTTTCTTAATGTCAAAAGTCTTCTTAATATTTTCGTGAAATTTTAGGCTTTCATATTTCAAGTTCAATATAGACAAAAGTTTATATTTGTCATAGAAACAATTAAATAATCCTAACCATTTATTTTTTTTTATCAAAATATAAAAAAGATAAGCTTTCACCTGTTTTTTTAAAATTAAATATCTCGCAAACCGTTAATCGTTACGTGAAAAAATCATACCATTACGACAAAAATTAAATTATCTTTCTATAGATATGCACTGTTATATACTTTCGACGAACTTTTTTTTTGAAAAAATTCGCCAAGAAAAATCACATGTGATTCGTAAAAACCAAATCATATGTGATTTTTACGAATCACATGTGATTCGTAAAAATCATATGTGATTTGTAAAAATAAAATCATATGTGATTTAACGAATCACATGTGATTTTTCTGGGCGGAAATTAAAAAATAAAATAATAAAAAAAATAAATAAATGGTGAAAATATATAACAATAAATATCTATAGAAAGATAATCTAATTCTTATCGCGATGGTGTATTTTTTTTTAGCTTGAAGATTTACCGTTTGCAAGATATGTTGTTTTAAAAACAAAAATAGATGTCTATTATTGGTTCACTAGTTTTGATTCACTGGTTTTATGACAAATATGAGTTATATCACTTTTTTTTTTTTTTTTTTTTTTTTTTTTTTTTTTTTTTTTTAAATGATGTCACATATTACAGCAAGTTTCTAGAAGTCAACCTTTCAGTAATGGAACATTATCAACTACAACTACTATACAGTTAATACATTTGTTTGTAAGAATTTATAGTCCCCTCTTAAATTGAACTGTTTTTAATATATTTGGATAAAGAGTTTATCAGAATTTCATAGTAGACAGTTTTACATATTTTATATGAAGACAGACGAACATATTTAATGCATAGGGTATGCACATGTATGCTTTCGAAAAGCATTCAATTCGTAGCGTAAAATATATATATTTTTGTAATAAATTTTAATTTGAAAGTTTAAAACTAAGTGAAATGCATACCCTATTACCAATTATCAATTCAATGTCTGCGTCCATGCTGGTATTGAAGACATCTTGTTATTTACTTATTTAGATATCAGATAATCAGTTTTAGATAATTGATTTCACAGTAACCAAGTATAACAGTCATACCATAGAACTATAGAAGATAAATTTCACATTATTAGTCTCTTTTATTGGCCATTATGTGAGTTAAGATCTTATAACTGTAGAATATTCTGATTATATAAAATCGCATAATTGCATTCAAAAGGCACATCCAAACACCCCCCTAATGACATGCGTCGTCGAGACTTTTAAGTCCAAGAATGGACTATTCGAGTATTCCGAGTACTCATGTGTTATATATAAGCAGGGAACTGTTTCAGCATCTTTCGAGTCTTTCAGAAAGAAAAAGATTCTGAAAAGACAAAACCAACCGAGGATTATCAAGAGCCTCAAAAGGAAATACCAGGAAAGGTTGTTAATCGAGATCCTGAGCAGCCGATACAAGGAAAGGTTGATCAACCACCTGCTCCTACCTCTGATAATGTTGCAGGCAAACGTCCCATTGTACAAGGTGAAATATTGTATTTGTCTTCTTGTTTATATGTTTCTTTATCAAGAAAATCTTACATAAATTGAATTTGTGCAGGAGTAGGAGGAACACCTAAGCCGGTAGAACAACTGCCACCTAGTCAGCTCCCGTCTCATGGTGAAGAAACACATATCGATATTCCATCAGCAAATACTACTGGAACCCAAGATGAAACACAGGAGCTACCAGGACACGATTTTGAACCGGTTGAGATCTTGAAGAGCATAGTGTATGGAGGTTTAATGGAGGTGATTGCAAGTTTAAGTGTTGTAGCATCTGCTGCTGCTGCTGATGCTAGCACACGTAAGTTTTGGTCACTGTTACTGTGTTTTCATTTTAATATGACGCAATACGAAAGTACACCAAAGTGAAACACACATTTGAAATGTTAACCATATATGTATGTGTTCTTTGTTAATGATATACTTATTTCATGAAACTTAAACTTTGTTGTCAATATTTTTGAGCTTTTACAGTCAGCATCATAGCTCTAGCGCTGGCAAATCTAATCGGTGGGGTCTTCGTCATTGGCCACAACGTGAGTAACCCAATGGTTAAAATGTTACACACCTTAACTTCAACTCATCACTTGATCCCAACACTGAAACTTATTATGTGATTGATATGCAGATCTGGGACTTAAAAGATGACTGTTACAAATTCTCTAACCAACAAGCAGACGGCCAAGAATCCGGTACCAAGTACAAAGAGTTACTAGGACGAGTTGAACATTTCCCATTGCACATGTTCTTAGCAATACTATCTTTCCTTGTGTTTGGAGTCGTCCCTCCCGTTGCTTATGGGTACGTGTTTCATGAAACCAGTGATAAAGACTTCACAATAGTGGTGGTTGCAGTGGCATCTTTTGTATGTGTCGGTTTGCTAGGAATATTTAAGGCTTATATCGACAGATGCACTGGGTTTGGAGGGTATGTTAAAACTATTACATACTACTTGACTACAGCAGTTGCTGTCTCGGGTGTTTCTTATGCTGCTGGTAATCTAGCAATGAGGCTGATTGAGAAGCTTGGATTATTCGAGACAGGTACTGGGGTAAACATGTCGCTCATCCCTGAAGTTGTGTCATCAAACCCGTCTTTGGCGTACTATTGATGTTTTTCTTACTTCCGTTGTTCAGTTCCCTTTTGACTGTCGATGAGAGTGTCGTATGTGTCCTTTGTATGTTGTCTATTAAAAGTATCGCCAGTAAAGAACTTTTATGTTTGCTTCCATTTTCGATCAATCTCTACTTAGTATCTCACAACCTTGGATTCTGAGAAATCAAATGACAGAATCTTAAAAAAATAAATAAATAAATAAATAAATAGATTTCTCATAAAAAACACATGCATGTATAAGTGCCTGCACTTTGTTTAGCAATCCTCACTCATTTGAAGCACTATAACCAGTTAGATTCATTTGTATCCAATTCATGTAAAATTCACAAACATTGTAAGGCAAGATGTCACCAAAAGAAAAAAGCAAACAAAAAGTGTCTACAATGGGCAGCTTGAAACAGAAGGTTTTAAATGACATGTTAATTGAAAGATACAGTGATCAATGATAATCACAGCCAGGCAAAATGTAGTCAATTTGGTTTAGTTTGTGAAAAAATTCTGAACTAATAGTAGTTCCGTCATAGGAGTAGTTTTAGCTAAAGCCAAAGTTAGAATACCATTTATACACGTCTAGAATCTGCTTCCACCAAGGACTTTTATAACAATGGGCACCTTGTTGAGGCATATCTGTTGCTGATTATTAGCCTGTCAGCTTTTTTGAAGCAATACACATCAAAAGCTTCAAGGCCTAACCTTCGACCATAACCACAGGTAGCAAATAAAGCAGCGAAAACAAGTTAAATCTGTTCATCTACATTAGATCTAGCCGATATGTTTAATGAACAAAGACTACTTATAAACTTGCAGCTCAACAAAGGCTTGCAAAGACATGACATGGCAAGGCCCACTTGAATCAAGAAAAACCCCAAAACAAACGACGAATGAGTTGTATATTGATTTGACTTTTTATACAAATCAATTTGTACCCTATAATTCTCGTCACTTTAACACAAAGATGGCAGTAATGAATATAGTAGCAATTGACAAATTGCAAATGAGTAAGAAAATATACAACTGAACAAGATTTTGAACACACTTCAATACAGATGTACAGATAAAAAAGTCATGTAAAGCTCTCATCAATTTAAGGCTATCACTAGTCCATCAAAAATTAGATAACGAAGTAAGATGTGTGATTCTTTGTTAATCTGAACCGACATCTACCCCTTTGTGCTTCAAGAATTCCTTCGCCTCAATCACATCCTACAAAAATGGATCAACAGAGGATCATATCACAACATTTACAATACGATGGGAACAGGAAAACAGCTTCTTTGATGTAAATTGAAAACATAGAAGCACAAAAGCAAAAGCCTACAATACGGGATACTCACTAATTACTAAGCAGAAAGGCATATTGCAATGTAAACAACCTCTTCAATGACTTTGATGTTGTAAAAAAATTGAAACAAACGAAATACCAAAAATTTATTGATTAAACTGCTCAATTGGAATGTTTTTAAAATACCTGTTGTAATAGGATTGCCTCCTGTGGACAAGTAGGAAATTGCATCAAACCAACACCAACCATTAATAGGCCATAGCATCCTAGCGACACAATGAAGTACAGAGGCAGCTGTGAAAACAAAAGTATCACACAAAACTGAACGAGGTACAAATTCAGGAAACTGTGATGTGGAATACAAAGATTCGGAGGTGTTCGGATGCGTGTTTTGAAAGCGATTGCGAGATATAAAATAATCACAAGATAATCAGGTTGTGGTGTGACACTTCATGTTGTTTGAAGTTGTAAAAAACAAATAACCTGATGTTTGATTGTAGGGTAGGTTCTGAACTTCTGATTATACACGGAAACTAAAAGATAAAGTAAACATAAAATATATTTTGGATGAAAAGGAAGATATCTCGTAAATTAGGAGTAAAAAGTCAATATTAGATGAAAGGGTAATTAGGCTATTTTAGTTTACGCTTTTATTGCAGTTGTACAAATAAAGAGCTGATATTTGTAGCTCATATTTGACCCCTAAATGATCAGTTATTTATAAGCAGAATCAATTTATCAATACGTTATGAACTCGGTATTGCAACTTTAAGTTTCACTAAACAGTTTCAAGATGCAAATCCAAACACACCTCTTACAATGAATCGACTTTTAAAAGCAAAAGAAAGAGGCTCACCAACCAAGTATGACTCTGTGGAATCATTGCAGTCTGCAATAAGCTAATCCATACAGCAGTAATAGCCACCAAAAACGTCAAAATCTTCACGATATGCTTCATTTCGATATTCACAAAAAATTTGTAACTTGAAAATTTCAAGTAATTGGCCTGTGACATTAAATAAGAGTAATAACTCAAATAGGATCAAGTCCAAGTCCAAGTCCAATTATTAAACCCTACCACTAAGTTCAAAAAAATCAAATTTTCAGATTTTAACTAGCACAGAGGCGCGGCCCTAAATTAATATCTTTATGCGAAAATCCGTAACATTAGACCAATACCATCTATGCTTTAAATCTCAGCTAGTTTTCAGTCATTGTAGAGTTAAAAAATTGGCTTTGAGTCTAGTTTAAGTCAAAATATAATCTGTATTCTTGAAACAGTTTGTAAAATTATACATCATATCTCTACTTAATTTTTAAAATCTATATACTACTACAATGCATTTGGGACTATTCTATAATTAGAAAGGCTTAAAATTCAGACTTTTTTCTTGCTTATTATGGAAGGATTTCAAATTTAATTGGTTAGGAAGCAGGTTGGCTGTTCAAACTAAAATTATTTAGCTTAACCATCTTTAGCATCTCTACTTATAAAGCATAAAAACAACTAAATGTGTAACCGAAAACGGAATAACGCAGAATATAGTCACAGGTACCCGCCGCCGCATTGCACGGGTACCGTTCTAGTATCTATATAGAAATTATAAGACTAGTGATTGGATACAAATAAACCTATTTATAAACAAAAAAAGAGAGTGCCATCAGGTGGGGAACGGATATACCGTTAAATAGTTATTTTCAAGGTCCCGTTTAAGATACACAAAATGGGACTCAAAGCCCTTGCGCAATTTCCCAAACATCATTTGGCACTTTTATACAATATTAACAAAACAAATCAATCATCTGAATGAATAAATAACACAACTCGATTACCTTTGATATCGATCTGGGTAGTGTTTTAAATGATCTTGTTTAGAATCTCAATGGTTTTGTGAGTTGTGTGATGAAGGGTTAGATTGCCGGCGTTTATAATAAAGAGCTGATTTAGGGTATCAGTTTTATTAACAACTGATTGTGTTTTAGACCCTTTACTCTACATTTTAATGTTTTTGACACATATATTTCGGTGAGATACTTTATCAAATATTGAGCAATTTATGTGCCGTTTAGTTGTAGAAAAAATTTTCACTTTTTCAGTTTCTAAATTCATTGAGAAGAGAATGAGTTTTCTTCTCTAAAGAAGAGTTGAAAATTTTAAAAATCCATTTAGTTGGAGTTATGTTTTTATTTTTTTAAAATGATAAGGAGATTACCTCAAATTGTGATGGTGGCGGTGGCGACGGTCGGCAGTGGAGGATGACACGAGAGGTTAGGGGTAGAATGGTGTATGTGTTTTTTTTTTTTTTTGGAGTTGAGAAAAAAAATAAGAAAGAAAAAAGTGAGAATTGTAGAATGGGCTTTTCAATTTTGTAGTTAAAATTTAGAAAATGAGAATTTCATTTTTTTTTTTTTTTTTAAATTGTTGGAAAAAAAATGCGACTAAACGCGTTTTCAGTTTTTTCCATTTTCTTATGAAAAATTTCTTGAAAAAAATGAAGAATTTCTCTCCAATTAAACGCACCCATATATGCCTAAAAGGTAGCTTTATAAGTACACAAAGTTACGGTTCATTTTGGATTAGCACATGGTTGCAAATATAGGGAGTAGTGAACCCAATGAGATAGCGTATTGTTGTCGACTTAATAGAAACTAGCATTTACCCGCACAATGTTGCAATGGCGTAGAAAAATTATATAAAGCATGAATAATTGACGTTGATATATAGTAATTGTAAAAAAAATCAGATAATTTAAAAATTTTTGATGAAGAAGATGAGGTTGCTTCTGATGAAGACTTTGTTGATGGGCAAAATTCTCATGCTCAATTTCACTCTGTTGATTGGGTAATTTAAAAAGTGTCGTTTCAAGTGATGGTTGAAGATGACGAAAACACGCGTTTCGGTCATGATTCCTTAAGGAAAAAATACCAGAAAAATAACATCAAGGGGTTGTCCATAAACGGTGATTGGACTGTTGATCCAAGTGATATAAAAAAATGAGGCCTCGCACATTTTGTGAATCCCTTTAAAGAGTCTAATCATGATCGTCCAATTTTGCGCAACTCTCGATTTAGACAGTTAAACAGTGATGATTGTGCCTTCCTAGAATTTGAAATCACCATGGAAGAGGTTACAATAGCAGTGTGGGGTGTGTTTGGGGTCAAAAGCCCCCGGTCAAGATGGTCTTAAATCTAACTTCATCAAATACTATTGGGAAAGGATAAAAGATGATTCTTTTTCAAGTATGTAAAACAGTTTGAAACTTCTGATCGCTTGGTGAACGGATGTAACGCTTCTTTTGTCTCTCATTCCTAAAAATAAGACCCAACTGGTCTTTCTAACTTTCGTCCCATACATCTCATAGGGTGTGTATTTAAAGTCATTGCAAAATATTAGCAAGTTGATTGCCAAGAGTTATAAAAATCATTTCTCTAAATCAGTCGACTTTCATTCAAAGTCGACAAATCCTAGACGGTATTCTTATTGCGAATGAAATGGTCAATTTTACAAGTAAAAATAAGATAGATCTCCTTCTTTTTAAGGTTGATTTTATAAAGGACTTTGATAATGTGTCTTGGCCATTGATTCAAAGTATCATGCTTGAAATAGGATTTGGGTCCAAGCGGGTAACGTGGATTATGGGGTGCTATCTTCATCTATGGTCTCGGTGCTCGTTAATGGCTCTCCGACTAAGGATTTTAAGATGGAAAAGGTCTACGTCAAGGTGATCCTCTATCTCTATGTTTATTCCTTCTTAATTGTGAGGCACTTCAAATTATCATGCTTGAAGCTTGTGATAAAGGCCACTTTAACGACATTTCTTTGAAAGAAAATATGTCTAGTATTTCTCTTCTCGAATATGCCAATGATGCACTTTTCTTTTGTAAATGGTCAGAGTCAAATGCTCGAAACCTTATACGGATTCTGAAATGTTTTCATGATGCTTCGGGGCTCATAGTTAATTTAGCTGAAAGTTATCTTTACGAAATTGGGAGTGATCCCAGCAAAGTGGAATAGGTTGCTAATAATATTCATTGTGGCAATGTTTCATTACCTCTTATATATTTTTGTCTTACAATTGGCAAAGATATGATCAATATCGGGAGTTGGACCAATGTGGTGGAGTGTTTTATTAATAGATTATCATCTTGGAAATCTCGGTCTCTATCAATAAGTGGTCTACTAACATTGACAAAGGCGGTGTTAAGTAGCCTACCTCTATATTACATCTCTTTGTTCCGAGCTCCTTCTTGGGTTCTCAATATACTTGAAAGTATTTTCACTCTATTTTTTGGGGGTTTCAAGGAGAATGAAAGAGGTTTGGTATGGGTTAAATGGAAAAGTGTTATATTTGACGTTGAGAAATGAGGTTTGGAAATTTGAAGCATAAAAGCGAAGAAAATGAGTTTACTAGGTAAATGGTGGTGGTGTTTTCATGTTGATAAATTTCCTATTTTGTGTTAGGTTGAAAAAATTCACGATGTTGATGGTGGCTTTGACTCTTTAAGAGGAGCATGTCTTAAAAAGGTGTTTGGGAAAGTGTAATAAGTAGTTGTCATGTCATTGAAAATGCGGTGGTTCCTTTTATAAACATTTTTCATAGGAAAATTGTGAATGGTGATTCCATTAATTTTTGGAAAGATCGATGGCATTCATAAGGTGATTGCTTGATGCGTACTTTCCCAAGGTTATTTTCTCCAAAATAAATAAATAAATAAATAAATAAATAATTGCAGACTTAGTAAGCATTGGAGACCTTCTAGTAACGCCTATGTTGGAAGTTGGGATTGGCAAATCCCCTCTCGCAGTCTATCCCTGGACGAATTTAGCAACATTTCAACTTTGTGCAAAAGTATTACCTATCATTCAGGTGTTTCTTACAGTTGGTTATGGTCTCTTGACCACTCTGGAATTTTTTATGTTTGCTCATTATCTCGTCTATTCGATGATTGTATTCTCAGCCCTTTCTATTTGAATAATCAATGCTTCTGGGATTCTTGGGTATTGAAAAAGTCAACGTTTTCATCTAAGTGCATTTATTGACTGGCTTCCCACTCTTGTTAACATTGACAACCGAGTTATTATTGTGGGATGTGTTTTCTATCCAATATGTGGTTCTGCTTTAGAGCCGCCTAACCACATTTTCTAAGTTGTCCAAATGTATCCTTAGTCTGGAAGAAAGTTTTATATTGGTGGCAAGTTGTTTCCTTATCAGGCGTTTTGGACAATGATGTAATTTTAGGTAAACTTTCCATCCCATTGAGTAACATAATGGCCAAAGCCTTTCAGTCGATATGTTTCATTAATTTTTGGTAAGTTTAAAGGTGGCAAAATAAGATTTCTCATGGCTTGGTTGTTGATAAGGAGAAGTATCTTCATAGGAACTTGATTGATGGAATTCAAACTACATCTCTATTATGGATCTCTAGTAGATATTTAGCCTCGAGTATGTAATGCGACACGTGGATTCCTAATATAGAGGTCTTTTTGTATCCTAATTGTATGAAATCAGCGAGCAAGTAAAAAAGACTCATTGATGGGGTTTCGGACAGTGATGTAATTTTGGGTAAACTTTCCATCCCATTGAGTAACATAACGGCCAAAGCCTTTCAGTCGATAACTCGATATGTTTCATTAATTTTTGGTAAGTTTGGAGGTGGCAAAATAAGATTTCTCATGGCTTGGTTGTTGATAAGGAGAAGTATCTTCATGGGTTGATGACATTCAAACTACATCTCTATTGTGGATCTCTAGTAGATATTTAGCCTCGAGTATGTAATGCGACACATAGATTTGTAATATATAGGTGTTTTTGTATCCTAATTGTACGAAATCAGCGAGCAAGTAAAAAAATACTCATTGATAATGAAATCAGCGAGCAACCTCAACAAAGTTCAAGTCAAAGACATCGTCAAGGAATCGAAGATAACTTGAAGACATACTTTCTAGCTGATACAGGTGGGTCAGCTGATATGTAAAAGGAACTAAAGTTAAATGACAAAGGTTATCTACCTGATGAACCTATCAGCTCTTTGACTCTCCAACAAACATAGCTCAAAATCTCTTATATGATTTCAAAAATGCAAAAGCGGGATAAAGTTCATTTTGGATAAAAGTCAAAATAAGTACGAGTTAGTGGAAAGACATTGTACAGTTGACAGAACTGTTCACTAAAGCACATTTGGTTGGTTTCCAAGAATAAAAGCATTTAAAGATAATGTACTTTTCTGGTGGATGCTCGACACATTTCAGCTAAACCCACTAAATGGCTTTCTCGTACCCACTATATAAGAGAATGTTGGTTGGAGTAAGTGCTACCAATCCCATCATTATAGTTTTTATTTATTGAAGTGTGTTCTCTTCTTGAACTTATAATATGTCCGTGATCCCATCAGAGACCTCATAAGTTCACTTGCAAACTTTATGTGTAAAAGTTTATACATCATCATTCAATTAAGTGTTAACTCCGTATAACAATTTTTAATTTTTTGATTTAATAAAAAAAGATTTACACGTTGAAAAGTTAATTTTGTGTTTGCATTTAAACCTTTTTACTTTATTTTTATTATTTTTTTTTCACAAAACTGCCGAATATTAGTGAGCAACATCTTTCTTTGAGAACCCTTTTCGTGTATCTTTTTAGCCTCTTTTCGGTTCCGATCTTTATGAAATTTGCCATTTCAAAAAATGTATAACTATTATTAGATTTATTATAATTTAGTTATATGTAAATACGTGAGATTTTTCGTGTGGTAAAAGTCTTTTTATTTGCATCATTTGACAATTATATGAAGGGACTTCTACAGTTCAAAAGGTTTTATATTCTCATTATTTGAGTCCAACCTAAAAGAATTTTAGCATTTCAAACAATAGACGAATATGTGCGCAAAATGATGATGTATAGCAGCAAATAATTATACTTGCGAAATCGTTATTCTGGTTTGACCCTTGATGCAAAATTTACGGATTCAATTTCTGTCATTGCGAGAAATTTTTTTTATAGGTTAGTAATAAAAAATGATAAAAGTTTAATATGTAAAATATTAATTTAGTGATATATGTTTGTTGACACTTTTAATTAAGAGTATAATAATCTATTAATATTACTCAATTTTAAGTCATTTTAAGTTTCAAAATGAATATACGATTTTTATAACTAGTAGAGATACCGAAACCACTTCATTATTAGAAAGAAAAAGTAGTCCTTTTGAGTTCTAACCTTTCGTTACAAACTTCAAAATTTTCGATTTTTCCCCCCTTAATATAAGTTGTTTTTTTTCATACAAGCTTCTTCCTTTTTAGTTATTTTCTAGTCTTATGATATTTTGTTGCTAAATTTTTCTTACTCGGTTTTGTAAAATAATAATTTTTTACCCCCACATGTATCGTTTTTCTTGCTCCACCACTAGTATAGAGTAAAGCACGTGGAAGGAATAGAACGAGGTCTACTGAAACTAAACTCGGGAATTTACTAAGTACAAGGCGTGGTTAATAAGGCGGTTCCTGGTACAAGGTTCGGATGAAGATGTTGAATACCGTTAATGCATAAATAATTATTACCCCTAAGATGAAAATTATATGTAGTAGCAATACTAAGGGATTTAAATGTGAATTAAACAATAATAAGGGGTTAGGTTAAATAGAGTTTAGGAATAGGAAACTAGTCGATTGACTTGCAAGACAAGCATACAACTTTTTTATGAAATTCTAATTCTATAGAGATTGACCCACTCATCTCTATAAATATGGTGAGAGAGATGTTAATTTCCACATTCTTCCTTGTTCATTGGTTACGAGGTAGCGTTTGAAGTCACGTGAATAGTTATTTTGAGTCAATATTTCACGGTAACTATCAAAGTTAATTTGTTGGTTTCTTCTCCAAAACACCCCTTTCAATTTTTATTGTTTTCCTTAAATCAAGGGCTAATGATAACATGCATATATCATTCCTATTAGCTTTTTTTGTGGAGAAATGATACATTCACAAAAATAAATTCACAAAATTATTCACAAAAGGAGGTGTTACTCCTTGATTGATGTATTTTTATATAGTTTCTCCCTCTTCTGTCACATTAAGCCAATCAGGAAGTGACAACTCTTTTTGTGGAATTATTTTTATAGATGTATCATTGCTCTTTTTCGTGTTCATGGATTGATACCATGCATATTAATGTCATCACCTATAAAATACCACTATGAATAAGAATCACTTAAGCATGATCCTCAAATTTGCCTTTTATAATGTTGTGTTTTTTTTTTTTTTTTTTTTTTTTTTTTTTTTTTTTTTTTTTTTTTGATTGTAGATAAGAATTCAGAGAATTAGAAGAAATATATGTAGTTTTGGGAGTCTGATAACCAACAACTCCTGCAATTAGAAGAGATTTGTGGCCCTGGTAAATGAATGCCCATGCTAAAATTTCATGCTGAGGTAAGATTTGAGCACAATATGTTAGAGACAAAAACATGACCCAAATTCAAATATTCATAAGTGAATGGGTTGAAATTGTCACAAGAAATGACCATTGACCAAAGTGCAAAAAGGTAAAAGGGGCAGCTATATTGGATCCCTTTGTTTCACCAGGAGTATTTGGCCCTTTTAATGGCCTTCTGACAGACCACTTTATTTTACTTGTACATAGTTCGTTATCCTTGCGGACCTTGCCAAGGAAAGTTGTGTTAATATATCGTCTTGTGCTTTGTTGAGAAAAATTGTTCACAGAAGTAAAGATCTTAAAGCTAAAGGTAAGACGACTGAGAGCAGCGGATATTTTAGAATTTAGATCACATAAAAAGAAAAAAGGTTGATCAAAGTGCCACGATGTTTTAGATGATATTATTGCTAGTCCTGCCGTTGGCAAATTGATTTTTTTTTTTTTTTTTTTTTTTTTTTTTTTTTGAAAGGCCGTTGGCAAATTGATTAATATGACGAATTGAAAAGGGAACATGAAATGGTTTCGTTGCTCATTTTATCCAGAACTTGCTTGATAGTGACAACTCTTTGGCCAAAAAACACACTACTTTATGATCGTCGTGTGGTTCTAGTTTAGTAATTAAAGATACATTGCATGGAAGTCTACTTGTTGACGTATGTGTTCGGAGGGTATGAACCGGACACTGCTAAATAGTCCGGACCGTAAACACTACCCTCCGGCAAGTGGGCCAGAGGGCACGTCCACGTGCGCCGTTTTCCCAGGAAATCAGCAAGCATGTCTCCAATTACTACTGACACAAGCCTGGGCCTAAGATAACGGCTACTGTTCATGGGATATTCTACTATGCATAGGTACAATTACTATTCAAATAGTGTTACTTTCACTGTTTATCTGCACCCTCTTTGGGGTAGTATAAATACCCCAAAGCCATTTATTGTAACACACACTTTTTCCTCATAAATACCTGCATATATCATTATACCTTTCGGTCTTGAAGATATACTTATTCTCATGCCCGAGCTTGGTCCTAGGATAACACCCAGGGCGAGGCTAACGAGCGGTTGTGTTTGTGCAGTGTTCAAGGCCGAAGGATTCATCCATCAGGCATTCCGAAGGAGCGAAGATTTACTTCAACAGATTGGCGCCATCCGTGGGACCCCTTATTCACTCTACCAGTCAATAGTATGACGGACCTCCCTCCTATCACTCCCCTCACGGGAAACAGAGGCGATGACGCCAGCAAGGAAAATCCGGAAGGATCTAACCGGAACAACCGCGACTCACCCAACATACAGGATTTGATACAGGGGCATCTAACAGCTCTGAAGGAGCTGGTCAGAGAACACAATGCCCTCGGAGGGAATGTCCTCAAGCCCATACGATTGGATTTTGGAGATGACGACGACAAAGTGCCGGAAGACAATCAGGGGAAAAATCGACCCAAAGATGATTTAGAAAAGCCTTTCAAATCCGTGCACAAATCACCTTTCACCCGAAGGATAATAGAGTTCTTCGGACCATCACATAGGATGCCGAACAACATCAAGTTATACAACGGCTCGACTGATCCAGATGATCACATAAACCTCTTCGCCGGAGCAGCTAATCAATTCGAATGGCCAATGCCAGTATGGTGCCGAATGTTTCAGCAAACGCTAGATGGTCCAGCACAAGGGTGGTTCAGTCACCTTGAGCCGGGAAGCATTGACAAATGGGAGGAGTTGGAAGAACAATTTGTCACTCGATTCTCTCTTCGGCAGAAAGGAATCCGAGACCCAACTGAAATTGCAAAATAGTAAGAAAGGCCAATGAGACTCTCCAGGACTTTAAGGAAAGATGGACGGATGAAGTCAGCTATATCCCAGGAGTTCCAGAAGTAATGCACATATCATCTTTCATGAATAGCCATAAATGTTCGGAATTAGCCAAGCGGTTCTCCGATAAGGTACCAGTCACGGTAAAAGAAATGATGACGAGGGTAGACGACTTTGTGAGGTCGGAAGAAGCATACAAAAATACAGAGCTTCCGAAGGGTGAAACACAAGAGTATTCTCGCAAGAATTTCCTCCCGAGGGTGGACAGAACGAGAGGATTTCATGTGGATAGGCGGAAGAATGACCGTCGGGGATATTATCGATACAAAGAGCCGTACTCTCCGTATGTGCCGCCCAAACAAGGAGGGCTCCAACCGGGAGATTTTCGAAGAAAGGAGATAGGGAGGCATGACCATTACCGCCCAGGTTTGGCGGCTTTGATCAAGCAACCAAAGGAAATACTGGCCACAGAACATCAGCTCCGACTTCCCCCACCACCACCGCTGGTAGGAAAACCGAGCAGGGAAAACGCAGATAGATATTGTGACTACCACGGGGAGAAGGGGCATTTCACTAACGATTGTCACCACCTCAAAAAGCAACTGGAAACGGCATTGGAATCTGGGAAGCTAGATCACCTCCTCTGAATGGTTCGATAGCAGAGTAGGGATCAGCCAAGAGATAACGTGCGAGGAAAGGCAAAAGTGATTCATATGATAGGCGCGGTGAATTCCCAAAAAAGAAAAGGCAGGGAACCGGAGGAGCCGTGGATGCTGGTCCCAATAACCTTTCCCCCCATAGCAACGAAGGATCTATCTGATGAACCGCTCATCATCGAGGCGGAAGTGGAAGGCTACCTGGTTAAGAGAGTTTTCGTGGACGGAGGGGCGTCATTAGAAGTAATGTATGAGCATTGCTTTAACAATCTGTGCCCTTCAATAAAGTCAAGACTGAGAGAATGTGACTCCCTCCTGATGGGATTCTCGGGTGAAGTGGTCCGGCCTTTGGGAAAGATAGAACTTGATGTATGTTTCGGTGATCATGGGTTATACCAGAAGACGAGAATGAAGTTTGCAATAATCCGATCATCTTCACCATACAACATCATCTTGGGAAGGACAGGATTAAGGGAGTTGAGGGCCATTCCTTCCACCATACACGCCATGATAAAATTTCCCACACCAAAAGGTATAGCTACACTAGTTACCCGGTCAGTAGCAATGATGGAATGCAGAATCCGAGAAGAAGAGCAGTTATCACTTGAGAAGGGCGGGGAAATGCCGACAAGAGAGGAATGCCGGGAAGTAAAAGCTGAAGTGGGTATTACGGAAGAAGTATCCGTAAACCCAGCCTACCCTGATCAGTTGGTAACAATAGGGGGAATTTTTCAAATGAATACCGAAGGAGGTTGATAGACTTACTAAGACGGAACAAGGATGTGTTTGCTTGGCAACCGAAAGATATGACCGGTGTACCAAGGTCCGTATCGCAACATACCCTAAATGTGAAAATGGAAGACTCTCCAGTTGCCCAGAAAAGACGCACGTTTTCACAAGAGAAAAATATGATAATAACTAAGGAAGTACAAGAGTGGGTCAAAGCCGGGATAGTACGTCCGGTCCGGTATCCAACGTGGATCTCCAATCCGGTCCTAGTCAAAAAATGTGACGGGAGTTGGAGGATGTGCATAGATTTCAAAAACCTAAATTCATCTTGCCCTAAAGATTATTACCCCTTGCCTGAAATAGACTGGAAAATTGAATCCGTAGTGGGCTTTCGATACAAATGCTTCCTAGACGCCTATAAGGGGTACCATCAGGTGCAAATGGCAAGGGAGGATGAGGAGAATACGGCATTCTACACAGAGCAGGGGACTTTTTGCTATACTAAGATGCCCTTCGGACTAAAAAATGCAGGAGCCACATACCAGCGTTTGGTAGATTCGGCTTTCAGCTCTCAAATAGGAAGAAATCTTGAAGCATACGTAGACGACATGGTTATCAAAAGTAACTCCGAACAAGCCATGCTAGCAGACATTTCCGAAACTTTCGACAATCTTCGTAAAGTCAATATGAAGCTGAATCCAAAAAAGTGCTCCTTCGGAGTAGAAGAAGGAAACTTCTTGGGGTATATGGTGACCTCCGAAGGAATCAGGGCCAATCCAAAGAAAACTAAAGCAATTGCCGACATGAAATCTCCCGGAACTCTAAGGGAAATGCAGAGTCTCAGTGGGAAATTAGCGGCACTTAATCGGTTCTTATCTCGATCGGCAGAAAGGTCGCTCCCATTCTTTGAAACCCTTAAACACATCACGAAAGAAAACAAAGAAGAGTACCGTTGGACACTGGAGGCAGAAAAGGCCTTTCAGGCAATGAAAAAATTGGTTTTAGAACTCCCGGCTTTAACAACACCCAAGCCCAAGGAAAAATTGTATTTGTATCTAGCGGCTGCCTCTGGGGCGGTAAGTGCGGTCCTGATTGCCGATAGAGGAGGGAAGCAGCTGCCGGTGCATTATGTTAGCCGAACATTACACGAAGCCGAAAGGTACTATGCTCCCCTGGAGAAACTCGCTATTTGCCTGCTGCATGCTTCGAGAAGGCTGCGGAGGTATTTTGAAGCACATCCAATGACGGTAATCAACGATCAGCCTATCAGACAAATATTGAACAAGGCGGAAGCATCCGGGAAGATGGCGAAGTATGCTGTAGAATTGGGAGCGTATGACATTACTTACATCCCCAGAAACGCAGTCAAAGGACAGGTATTAGCAGACTTTCTTACAGAGATACCGGTAGAAGAAAGGGGAAGAAACATGGTCGGGGAGCTCAGTGAGCATGATGAAGGGATACTATACACGGACGGGGTGTCCAGTAAAAAGGAGCCAGGAGCTGGTCTTGTACTCATCGGACCCTCTCAAGAGGAGTACACCTACGCCCTCCGTTTAAAATTCGAAAGCACAAACAACGGGGCAGAATACGAGGCATTATTGGCTGGTCTGCGGATTGCCGAACAGATGAAGATAGAAGCTCTGGACGTAAGGGTTGATTCAAAACTGGTGGCCAGCCAGGTAAATGGAGACTTTGCTACGACCAAGGACAGCATGATACGATACCTGGCAAAGGTAAAGGAACATGCATCCCGGTTCAAAAGTTTCAAAATCCGGAATATACCCAGGTCACAAAACCAAAAGGCGGACGTTCTAAGCAAGTTAGCTTCGGTAGCTTTTAACCACCTCACTAAGGAAGTTATGGTGGAAATTCTAGAAAGACCATCCGTCGAGGAAGAGTAGGTGCATGCAATAGTGGAAGAAGAAGGGGATAACTGGATGACACCTATCATTAAGTGTCTAGAAGAAGGAGTATGGCCGGAGAGTACCAGTGATGCCAGAAGCCTACGGATGAAAATCCCACATTATACAGTGCAAGATGGAGTCCTCTTTAAGAAATCATATTTGAATCCAATGTTGAGATGTGTGGGCCCCCTACAAGCAAACTACCTAGTAAGGGAAGTACATGAGGGGATTTGCGGCATGCACTCCGGACCAAGATCCGTGGTGGCCAAGTTAATAAGGCAAGGGTATTATTGGCCAACTATGCACAAAGACGCCAGAGAGGAAATCCGCAAGTGTGATTCTTGTCAAATACATGCTCCGGTACCGAAACTCCCAAAAACACCCCTAACCTTAATCATGGCACCTTGGCCTTTCTTCCAATGGGGCATGGATGTGTTAGGCCCATTTCCGGAGGCACCAGGAAAGGTAAAGTTCCTCATTGTGGCGATAGATTATTTTACTAAGTGGATAGAAGCAAAACCGCTAGCCAAAACCACTGGAAAGGACATAAAAAAGTTTGTATGGGAAAACATCGTGTGCCGTTTTGGATTACCGGGGGTAATTGTAATGGATAATGGGACCAATTTTGTGAATGATCCGTTTAAAAGCTGGTGTCAACAGTTACACATCAGAAAAAGGAATACGGCGGTTGCACATCCGCAAGAAAATGGATTAGTAGAAAGGGCCAACGAGTCTCTCTTGAAGGGAATGAAGGCAAGGCTGGGAAGGGCTAGGTCCGGATGGGTTGACGAGCTACCAAGCATTCTATGGGCTCACCGAACATCCATCAAAACGAGTAATGGAGAAACCCCTTTTAGTCTCACCTACGGTAGTGAGGCCATGATCCCGGCGGAAATAGGGATGCCCACGTATCGGGCGATAATGTTTGATGAAAGCCGTGATGATGAAGATCTCTGGAGGGCGGTAGACCGAAACGAGGAAGAACAGCGCCTCTCGCTAGATTTGTTGCAAGAAATAAGGGAAGCTGCGGCCATAAGGGAGGCCAAGTATAAAACACAAGTGGAGCGATACTATAACCGAAGGGTCAAGCCCGTTAGCTTTAAAGTGGGGGATTTTGTGTACCACCGGAACGAAGCTAGCCGAGTGGAAAATCTGGGAAAATAGGGTCCAAACTGGGAAGGCCCTTACCGGCTGGTGGAAGCATATGACAACGGTTCTTATAAGTTGCAGACGATGGATGGCAAGGACGTACCTCGCCCATGGCATGCTGTGAATCTCAGAAATTGCTTCTTATAAAAATTGTTATTATTAGAATTCCGCACTTAATGTAATGACGATGGTAATTTCCTTTTAAATAAATTAAGTTGGAATGCCCTTCCCGGGAGAAGTGGAAGGAGCATGTTTTGCAAAACAATTGTTATTTCCTTCCTGATGGCTGGCCCCCATCAGGAATGTAGTGATGCCCGGATGACAATTTTAGTCCATGCCCGAACGATAATTTTGTCTCGGATGCCCTGTAACATAAGGATGCTCGGATGATAATTTCGTTCTGAATGTCCGGATGGTAATTCCGTCCAGGATGCTCAAACGATAATTTCGTTTTGAATGCCCTGCAACATTATGGATGCCCGGATGATAATTTCATTCCGGATGGTAATTCCATTCCGGAGGCTCAAACAATAATTTCATTTTGAATGACCTGCAGCCCATAGACTTGTATTGAAACAAAGACCATAAAAAAAAGGGGGAAGAAAGGCACATTACAAGAAGCACAAGTGTAAGCCATAAAAATATATATACATATCGCAAAAATCACATGTTCTTTGCAAACAAATTACAAATATCCGAAGGACATCAAAATGTATTTACAAATGATAATAATCAAACTGGAGGATTAACATTCTCCTCGACCTCTGGGGCAACTGTCTCAACCAACGTCGTCGGAGTGGGGCCGCCAGTAAGGAGCTCTGAACCACCAAGCAAACCCTGGGGAGTGGAGGAGGCGGGAAAGATATTCATAAGATCCCCCAATGGAAGTCGGTAAGAGACAGCAACCCTCCGGATAAATGGATACTCGAAGGAAAAAACCTTGTTGAATTCATCTTTCCAAATCGACGGAGCCTCAAGGTTAACCTTCTTTGAAGTACGAAGGATTTTCTCTACCTCCTCCGGTTTCCGGGCAAGGCGAACCCCATCCAACCAACCAGCCGAATATGAAAGGCTCAAAGGTTTCGCCAAAGACTTCTTATATTCCTCGCTGTCCATCAACCGACGAAAAACGGTAGGGACCAAGGATTTGACTGTATTTTGACGAACGACCTCTGCCTGCCCCAGATTCACGGTCAGATCCGAATTATCTACCTTCAGCTTGGCAACCAAATCTTTCGAGGCGGCCAGCTCATCCTCTAGCTGTTTTATCTTTTCTGATTGCTGAGCCACTTTCTCCAGAAGTGTTTTCTCTCTGTTCGCACAAGCTTCGAACCGGCGGCAGACATCTTCATGTTCAACAGAAAGTTGGCGAAACCTTTCGGCGTGAGCATCACGGTCCTTCTCGACCTCCTCTAACCTGGCAACCTGTTCGGAACATTGGCCGTGAATGTGGTCCAATTCACGAAAATCAGCATTCAAGTGCCTGAACCTTCTTAGCACCTCCCCCTGGGAAATGATGCTTGTGCCTAGCTGCTCATATGCCAACCGGGCCAAATCAATGTTGTTCAGCTCCTCTAAGGCGGACTGTTCGGCCGGAGTAGGTAGGTTGGCAATCATTTCGCGACAAGTCCTATAAGAGTTGATTCGGAGATCATCACGGAGGGTCCAAGCCGGAACAAAAAAGTTAGCTTGCTCGACGGACCGATCTGCAAACAAAAAAAGAGGGGAATAATTATCAAGGGCAGGTACAAACATTTTCCAAGTATCTATAATCTACCCAAAAAAAAAAAAAAAAAAAAAAAAAAAACGGTCATACCGGAGTGGTCGGAAGGAACCACATGAACAACCGGACGTTTAGAAGGGCCTGAATGGTGCGCAGACATCGTTGCAACAAACAAAGCATAATATGTTAGAACAGGTGAGCAACATAAAACACTTAATCAAATACACAGAGAATGTACTAACCATCCGAGGCACGAGGTTGTTGTTCTCTTTCCGGAGAGTCCAGATGAATAGGAGGAGTGTTGCCGCGAACCGGTGGGGAACGTTCATTTTCGTTAACTCCACCACCCAAATTCTCCTCGACTCCATGATTGGCATTTTCCTCCTCGGACAAGTGTGGAGCAATGTTCTCCTCAGCGTTTGCTGCTACCTCGAGGTTGGGCTGATTATGAATAGCTTCACCGGACGGAAATGCTTGATTCAGTGGGGTGGCATCTTCCGTCTCAGTCAGGGAGACCACGCCTTCGACGGCATTGGGATCTCTTCTGACTCTCTTCGGCATCGCTGTAGAAGGACCTTCCCCGGCTTTGGCTTTCCTCTTGAGAGCCTCCTGCTCCTTTTTATGACGAGCATCAATGACCTTTTGGCAGGGTCTCTCGGCCAACCGCATCAAATTGTCCTTTGGTGGTAATTCTTTACCAGCCTCCAGAAATGGAGTTGTTCTTTGGGGTCGCTCTTGACCGGCAGGTATCTCCTCACCCTCGGTCACCTCAGTACCCTCCCAATCCGGCAACTCAAGGAACTCAGCCATACTCAAAACTACAATCAATACCGGAATAAATAAAGAGAAGAAAAAAACTTGTAAGAAAAATCAAAGTAACAATGAAACAGGTATTACCATGCCCCTTGGCATCCTTTAGAACGACCTGAACATTCTTGGTCTCCCACACGGTGGAAAGCCCGTACACCCATAACAGACAAGGGGGCGCCTCCTTAAGTTTGATGATTTTCTCACTAAGTTTCTCCGCCGGCTCCTCTGGATAGCTGATGGGAAAAGTATCGGAAATCTTGGAATCATTATGTCTCCAAGCCATGGCATCCGGAATCGCCCTCCGGTCAATCAGAAAAAACTTTTCTTTCCAGTTTTTTAGCCCAGATAGGACTTCGATGAAACATTTCTTGGCTTTTTTCCCCGTCCGGCTCTCAAAAGAAAACCAATGTCCCTGCTTGCATAACCTATAGAACACCCGGAACAACAAGACGGTCGGCTGGCAGTCTAAACTATAGCAACGGACCTCGAACAAAGTAACCTGGTTCAACCCTATCGGAACCAATTGTGAAATGTGCACCTTGAAATGTTTTAGCACCGCAAGCAGAAACTTGAAAAAGGAACCCTAATCCCACCTATGTCCAGCTGACGAGTATAAATGCCAATCTTGCCGGCGGGCAGTTTGTTCATAGTCATGTTGGGGTCCGGAAGCATGGGATGTAACTCCGCCGGAATATTATAAGTAACAATTAGGTCATCCAGCTCTTGTTGTGAAAGCTTGGACTTGTGTATATGCATATCAAATTTCGGCACCACGACCGCTCTAACTTGCGGTTCGGCCGCTATAACTTGCGGTTCGGCCGCATTCTCCACCCGAACGTGTTCAGACATACTCTAAAGGATGGCCGGGAGAAATGATAATAAAACTAAAGAAAGAAAGATAAGAACTCACCTCGGAAGTCGCTTCGGTAAAGAAAAAACGCTCGGAGTAGCAGGGGTAAGAATTATCAACTGTGTGTAAAAGTGAGAAGTAAAAGGGGGTTATATATATAGGGAACGCATGGGGTGAAGCGAAACGTCGCATCTATCAGAAGTGATGACGTGTCGCAATCCTAACCGTCCACGACCGAAGAGCGGGAAAACGTGGCAAGAAAACACTATGATAGGCCCAAGCCAAGGCCCATGGATCACTAACTCAGTGGGCCTATAATGGCCCAATAAATGTAAATCGTTACTTCAAGAATCACGCCCTTGTGTATGAGTATTGAATCACCGGTTAACGACTCGATAATTCAATACTGGGGGGGGGGGGGGGGGGGGACATGTTGACGTATGTGTCCGGATGGTATGAACCGGACACTGCTAAATAGTCCGGACGGTAAACACTACCCTCCGGCAAGTGGGCTAGAGGGCACGTCCACGTGCGCCGTTTTCCCAGGAAATCAGCAAGCATGTCTCCAACTACTACTGACACAAGCCTGGGCCTAGGATAACGGCTACTGTTCATGGAATATTCTACTATTCATAGGTACAATTACTATTCAAATAGTGTTACTTTCACTGTTCATCTGCACCCTCTTTGGGGTAGTATAAATACCCCAAAGCCATTTATTGTAACACACACTTTTTCCTTATACATACCCGCATATATCATTATACCTTTCGGTCTTGAAGATATACTTATTCTCACGCCCGAGCTTGGTCCTGGGATAACACCCGGGGCGAGGCTAACGAGCGGTTGTGTTTGTGCAGTGTTCAAGGCCGAAGGATTCATCCATCAGGCATTCCGAAGGAGCGAAGATTTACTTCAACACTACTCAACTATGCCAGTTCAATGGCTGTTTTTCTCAAGAGTTGCATTGAGAAATTTGATTTTATGATCTCCATGCCACTTTTATGATCTCCAAAAAACACTCTACTTTATGACAAATTGACAACTCTTATCGTGGTGTGCATTGAGAAATTTGATTTCAATGGCTGTTTTTCTACACTCTACCTTAACGGATCATCTGAAATTTGATTTTATGATCTCCATGCCACTTTTATGACATACTACAAGAGTTGCATTGAGAGTATACTCCTAAGATGTGCAATATTTTGCTAAATAAGGGCTAAAGATGATAACGATTTAATTAAAAATGACAGTTTTAATCATTAAGAGCGGATGTCTCTACGTCATCGGATACCGAGAAGCTATTTCCTCCTTGATTTGCCTCTGTTTTCTGGTCACTGTTGATCTCTACATGCTCAAACTTCATTCGGGAACTCACCCTTCTTTGATGTTCTGAAAAAAAAAAAAAAAAAGATTCATTTTATATTTATTAACGTATATAAAGAGGGAATGACTTTTTAAGTCACGTTTGACTCTTAGTTGCAAACTGACTTTCTTGTAAAAATTTCAAAATCGAAAAGAGAAGGCAAATGTAGCTGGCAAGAATAAAGGAGAATCGAAAAAGAATGAATAACAAAGAGTGAGACAGGTTACTTTTGTTGTTGATTGCAGATCGAGTCATGGTTAAGAAGTCATCCCAACTCAATTTACTGAGTTCATCCTTCTCTTCAGACGTGAGCTCAAAGTTTGGTTCTCTACCACACATGAAAGCCGCCCTATACAAAAAGCAGCAAAACTAAATTATACCCTTATGCTAAAAACTGCTAGCAGCCATCTGATATGCATTTTTTTTTTTAATCTTAGATAAAATACGTACGTAATGTGATTAAAACCAAATAATATTACGAAATTATCTAAACTTGTTTGAAATAAAACTTGATCTAAATTGGCCCATTAAGAAACAGGCATAAAGTTTTCAACTTTACAAATGGGGAATTTACTTATTCAAACGTGGTTCAAGTACCTGTCATATAAACGAGCAGCTTCCTCTTGGGAGCCAACTGTGCCTAAATGGATCTGTTTCTTGTCCACTTTAATGGCAGCTTGCCATTTCATGTTTTTGTAGTATACCCCTCTCATTATGCATGGCTCTTGGTTCTCAAAATGCTTTCTTCTGTGTCGCTTTCGTCTTTTAAGCACTAAATCACAGATTAACAATGGTCAGAACTAAAGTCAAACTGCAATGCAATGCCAAGATTGCATATGAAAAAAAAGTCAATTTATTGACTTCTAAATTTGGAAAAAGAAGCTTAATTTAGTGTGATATAGGTCACCTTTTATTTAATACAAGATTGCGGTTTATAAGTTGAAAATTGAGAGAGACATACCTGGAAGCTGAGTTGGTTGTTCAGTAGGCGAGCCTGATTCATTGAATTTTGAGGATTCGGGTTCCTTGAAATTTGTTTTCTCCGGCTATAAACAAAAACAATGTATTAGAACTTGATAAATAAAATATAGAAGGGGGGAGAAACTAAGCTTGAAGTGCCAGAGGCAATGCGCTATTAAATTCCTGGCAATATTGTCTAAGGCTAAAAGTAATTATTTGGCATGAAGATAACAGAGTTAAAGGGTCAGTTGTTCAAGCTTCTTTGTTAACTAGAAAGCCAACAAACAACAAAAACTTGTCTTTGACTTCGCAAATCGCAAAGTAAAGTAGGTTTGCTCATGACGTTGGAGTAATTAGTCTTCGACTTCGCAAAATATAAGAAAATTATAATGACAGTTAAGGACGGCCAGTTTCCCATCTTATCATTTTGTTCTCTACTTATCTTCTCAAGAAAAGGGGTTGCCTTTTTAGAATACACTTTCAGATTGACAATAAGAAAATTTTGTATGCAAATGCCATATCACATTCATGATTCATATTGACAACTTTGCAAAATTTGAGCATAAAAGAAAAAAGAACAAAAAAAACATGATAACAGATATCAATACTATTAATGTATGCCACTCATCACAAAGAAGATATTGAATGTAACATGAACTAGTGATGAGGTGATAAAACTCATAATTACCTCTGAAGATTGGTCAACGCTGACGAAAGGTGTTGGAAAAATGCTAACTTGTCTGGTGTTCTGTAACCAACTCGGAGCATGCCCATTTTCATTAGGCAGCAAATCAAGAGATGGGCTTCGTCCTAACATTTACCGTGATACATTGTCAACAACATGATTAGGGGAAAACCAACGAAATATAAAAGTAAATGTCCGTTAACAAGATTCACAACAGAACCAATTAACCAAATACATGGTTCATATATAAATACATAAGTTACCAAAACTTATCAGTAGCCATCAAAATATATCTGCTTTATAACATTAAGCAGAAATTTGAAAATGTACCATAAATTTTGATCAATCTTTGTCGACGAATGCTCACCATAGCTTCCTACCACAAACCTAAATCATCAGATGATAAAACTTGTAGGTTATATACAGTGAGAAGGAAGAAAAGGAAGAACGATAACCGAACCAACAATCACATTACAAGAGCGTATAAATTACTCATCCCATGAACACATTTCAAGATTGCAACAAAATAATTGTTAAACATTCGTTACTTAATAAACTTTTTCACATGAATCAAACTAATAGTGAGTCTGAACATGAAACATTCGTATAAAGTACCTGTTATCCACCCTGCTTTATACGTAGTAGCATTTTGTACCTAACACATGACCAAATAATATGTGTACTCTATATTGTATCATCTTTGCTTAAAAATCAAAATAGTACAGCCGATGCAGAGCCGAAAAGGGTTTAAGGATCTTAACTGTCACTTAATAAAATACTTACAGTTCAAATTTAGATGCACAATAATGTACTCCATGTTACGAAAAACAAGATATATATACATACGGTAAAATACTATGATTCCAAGTCAACCCCACTTGATGAATGATTCTAAATCACCTAATAATTGCAAAACAAAGAAATAACATGGGAAAATAATTGAATTTACAAACTTATACACACCAACTTAAATCAAGAAAATCTAAATTGCATAGTAAAAGTTATAACCACATATTAAAGAAACATTTTACAAAACAGAAACACAATCTCAACAAACTAAAAAACCAAGATAAAAAAACCCAAATTCTGCTCATAAAAGTTAAGTCAACCCACCAATTAACCTACCACCTTTTATGAAGTCTTAAACCCTACTTACCAATCAATCAAGAAATACCCTCAAAGCAAAAGGATAATTAACACATGATCATATCATCTACTAAAAAAAGATGGTATCAAACTATTTTATGATGAAAACAAGCATTGTGGATTAAAAAAACAGTAATTTTTTAAGTCTTTTACTATGTTGTGAAAGTGTAAATACTAAACAGTATACCTGAGAAGGTGGTGAAATTAGCACAAGAATCAAGAAAACGATAGTGGGGTGTTTGATCAGGATGGTAGTGAATAGGATTACAAAGGCAAGGTGGTGAGGTTGGAGAGAGAAAGTTGAAATGTATTGGATATAAATATGTCTAATTGTCTATTTTGTAGAGAGAGATAAAAATAGTTTAGAGTTAGAGAGAGATGAAATGTAGTTGCTCTCATGCATCTACCACCTTTTGTTTTATTTCACTCTCTCATTATGTTTTGTTTGTGTTAGATGAAGTCATGAAGAGATGGTCAAGGATGGTGGTTTGATGGTTATGATATTTGTATAGAGAGAAAAAGTGAGGTGAGGAGTTGAGGGACAGTTTAGTACTCGTAATATATTTAAAGTCATCTTGTAAGCTTTCATTGAGAACCTATTTTTTTTATTATATCGGGGATTTTAAATAAATTAAATGATAAAAGGTAAGTTCTGTCAATTAGATAATTGTCCACGACTAGTGAAGACAATATAGAGTAATGTCAATTTTGCATTTTTTTTTATATATAAATGAGTGTAAAGTAAGTGAGAGTGAAGAAACTTAATAGTTTAAATCATAATTAAATATATAATAAATTGCGTTGTCTTTTATAAGTATGAGTATTTTAGTTTAATAATATTATTCATCAATTCTTTAATTTTTAAACAAATGTATTTTCTCTTTATATATAGCATAGATTCAGAGGCAAAAATAAATTAAATACGAGTTAAAGAAAAAATTAAAAATTCATAGTAAATACTAAATATTAATCAGTGAATTTTACCAGTTTTAAGTAAATGAAACGTATCGGTTCAACATCTAATTGCTTTAAATTGAACCATCTAAAATCAGATCTATTACTGTATATGACCAAGATCCTAACCTTTCAGTGTACATATGATATTAATTCAATTTAAATTCGAAACGTGTTCAATTATGGACATTTATCTGTAGCAATATTCTATTTTCAAACTATCCGTTTAAAAAACGCTTTGTTTTCATTTGTTCAAAAAAAAAAAAAAAAAAACGCTCTCATTTAATAAAGGGGTTACTATACCTGACCGATAACCAGATCTTTGATATTCACGATGGATCAAGAATCGATTGCCGTCTTAATCCAATTAGGATTGTTTTCTGTCTGATTTACCTGTTATATTAATTTTACCTAGTTTGACACAAACCAATTTTCGTTTTATATTATAGGGGCATTGTTTTTTATAATAAAATTACCTAACTAACCTTTATAGTATTGGTACACTATCAATGATGGAATGTTTAATAAAGGCTCATTTTGCAATTCACTTAAGTAATTTTTAAATGTGGTATTGCATGTTTTTAGCTAGGCTTTCTTTGGGGTGTTCATTTGCAGGGGTCGCGTGAATTGGCGACACACTCGTGTGACAAGCCATTGTGAACTATGGAAAACGTATAGGGTGGGGGGAGGTTGAATAAGTTCCCATTTAAAAACTTAAATTTCTCGTATCAAATAACCGATCAAGTTTGATGCAATATAAAAAGTGCAATAATAATTTTACAACTATAAAGATAGTACAAAGCACAAAAGAAAACATATCACCACAACACAAACATAAACACAATACAAATATAAACACAAAACGATAAGTAAAAGGAAGAGCAAACCGGACACAATGACTTTTAGTGATTCGGTCACGAAGCTTTTCTTCGCCCTACTCCACTCACCGAGTTTCCTACTCTAGAGTTACTTCACTAATTTAAAAAGCTCCGTTCTCGGCAGAGAAAACCTTACAATGTTGCTTATAATGTTTATCGATACTAAGCTAGATATCGAGTTTTTCTTCAGGCACAACAAACCCGTTATGTTTTGAGGTCCAAACACACTAAACCTATAACACTTGTGTTTTAAGACCTAAACACATAAACCATCTATCCTTTAATTTGAAATATAGTGGGAGATATAAGGTGTTGTATGATTGTGATACATGGTGTTGTATAATAGTGATCCAAGACATGGTTGTCTAATAGATGTGAGTGCCTATCTAAACATCAAGAACTATAAGTTTGAAATGGTGTAACTTTTTTTGATAAGAAACCTTCAATGGATGAAGATGACAAGAGATCTAATTTTGTTAAAGAGGGTTTTAAAGACTAGAGAGTGTGTTAAGTTAAATGCAAAAGATTTTTGAAAATGTTTGTAACAGGTTATGAAAATGTTATGCAAAAGGCTTGCTTAAATAGGCAAGAATATGGCAAGACCAGAGGGGGACAGATTCCCGGATCTCTAAAGGGATCTATCCATCTTGAGGGATCCGTCAACCAAAAACAAGGAAAAAATATATCCATTTTTTAGAGGTCATTCATGTCTTGTTTGGAATATTTTCTCTCTTAAGATGCATGAGAAAAGCTAAGATTAAAGGGATAAGATGCTTGATAAGGAGAAATTTGTTACGCTTTTAGGGGGTCATTTAAGCCCTAAATTATGTTTTTATGATCAAATATTACCCCAAATCGTTTCTTTTGTCAATTTAGGTAATTTGGAGAAGAATTCTGGAAAATGCAGTATTTTGGACATTTTTGGAGCATAAAGTGAAGACAACGACAAAGTCAAGAATCCAAGCTGGAAACAGTACCTGACGGCGTCAAGTGTCACAAGGTGACGCCGTCACATGTTGATCAAAAGGTGGATATTTGTTTTACACTTGACACGCCATAAAGGAAATTGGAGAACTACACGTGACGGCGTCACGTTCTAACTCACCAAGGCCGTCACGTATGAAGTTAAAGAGGGACGCCCCAGAGCAAATTTGAACCAGACGGCGTCAGATGTGGATCTAGGCAATCCGAGGAGTAATTTGGCGGCGACTTAACGGCGTCACGTCCCAAAAGGTGACGTCGTTAGCTATGTAATTCTACATATATTTTTAGATTTTTCATTCATTAGGAGAGGAACTTTTTTGCTACAAACCCTAGACAATTTTACAGCCTTTGAAAGGGTTTCAAACCCCTTCTTTCATCCATGTTTAATTGAAGATAAGTTATCCATTAATCATTCAATATGTCTATGTGTTGTTTGATTATCTTGTATGCTTTTCTTTCTATTAACATGCAAGCTTAGGTTATTTGTATTTAGTTAGATCTAATGAAACCTAGTTATTGATTATTTATTGTTGGTTTGTCATTGATTCTTGTGGGTGATTGATTTTAGCGTTAGGCTTAAGAAAACTGGCTAATCTCCTATACGGTAACTTGCTTGAATGTCTTAAGAACTCGGATGTGTACTACGTTTTTATTGGTTGTATTAAATGCATAAGTAACTATTAATGATGCCATGATAGGATACTAAACGTGTCGTCATAGGAAGAGATACAAGCTTATAGAGTTGGAGAAGATCGTACACGGCCCCACGAATGGTATTAAGAAATGCAACCCTTCATCCACGCAATTATGACAAATAAAATAATCAATAAAAGATAACTAGGGAGTAATGAAATCTAAGTAAATATGTTTTTCTCCATATAGAAGTTCCTACATTTTATTTTCTTGTTATTTTATTTTATTGCTTTAAGTAGTTATTTGGGTTAGTTGGCTAGCAACTAATTCCGCCCAGTCTTCCAATACCCGAGATATTTACTTGCTTTCCATAAAACATAAAAAAAATATACAAAAAGAATCATCCTACACCTTTAGACCTAGTTAGATTAGTTTCAATCCTAACGAACACTATTCCCTGAGAGAACGATCAATCCCTCGGTACTTGCCACTCACTATACTACATCGGTCAGGTACACTGCCTGATGGGGATTGCAAGCTTCTTAAGATCCCTTGAGAAATAAAACCTTTTGCAAGGTTGCAAAACCACGCATAAATGCTTGCATAAATTGTTAAACACATAAACTCCTAAAATGGCTAATTGTGTTTTCCATGCAAAAACATTTTTGATGCTTACCTTTTTGGTCTTGGATTATTGCCAAAATGGCTAATATATATTTCCATGCAAGATCATATTTGAATTACTTTCCAAAGGGGAAGATTCTACCTAGTTGGTCGAATGTGAGATTAAAACATTTTGTTTTAATGAAAGTAATCTTAATTATCTATAATAGAGAAATGGTCAATCTTGAAACTGTAATCTTGAAAGTTAGTCAAACATTGAAACTTAAAAAATCTTATTAAAGAAAATTATGAAATGTAATTAATACTCTTATTAAAACACCTCATTACTTAAAAGTACAATTATCTATTCACATTGTACAACCAATTAAAAATATATCTACCAAATTAAATACAACCAATTAAAACAATTAATACAAATGACAAACCGGGTTGACCCGGGACACTTCAAACCCGACGGGTTGAACCGGTTTAATTTGACCAGTTTTCGACCCAAACTAGCAAGTTGACCCGGTTTAAATCGACAAATTTTTCGACCGGAGCAGTTCACGCTTCAAACCTGACGGGTTGAACCGGTTTAATTTGACCCTTTTTCGATCCAACCTAGCAAGTTGACCCGGTTTAAATCGACAAATTTTTCGACCGGAATGGTTCAACCGGTTGAACCACCCGGGTCGAACCGGGTTTCAAAACATTATGTTTAATTCTCAAATCTTCAAACTTTATATCTACCAAATTAAATACAACTAATTAAAACAATTAATACAAATGACAAACCGGGTTGACCCGGGACGCTTCAATCCCGACGGATTCAACCGGTTTAATTTGACACGTTTTCGACCCAAACTAGCAAGTTGACCCAGTTTAAATCGACAAATTTTTCGACCAGAACGGTTCACGCTTCAAACCTGACGGGTTGAACCGGTTTAATTTGACCATTTTTCGACCCAACCTAGCAAGTTGACCCGGTTTAAATCGACAAATTTTTCGACCGGAATGGTTCAACCGGGTCGAACTTGGTTTCAAAACATTATGTTTAATTCTCAAATCTTCAAACTTTATATTTACCAGATTAAATACAACCAAATAAAACAATTAATACAAATGACAAACTGGGTTGACCCGAGACGCTTCAATCCCGACGGGTTCAACTGGTTTAATTTGACCCGTTTTCGACCCAACCTAGCAAGTTGACCCGGTTTAAATCGACAAATTTTTCGACCGGAACGGTTCACGCTTCAAACCCGTCGGGTTGAACCGATTTAATTTGACCCGCTTTCGACCCAACCTAGCAAGTTGACCTGGTTTAAATCGACAAATTTTTTGACCGGAACGGTTCAACCGATTGAACCACCCGGGTCGAACCGGGTTTCAAAACATTATGTTTAACCAAATCTTCAAACTTTTATTATTTTTCATTTATAACCTATAAACTTTTTTTTATCAATAAACTATCTGTCACTATAAAATCCCGTTGCTATGCACGGGTACTCGTCTAGTTTGTATAAATGAAAGTTTATAATTTTTTTGTGAAAGTTTATAATTTAATATTTTATAAAATGATGCAAGTGTTTTGTGCAAGTTTGTTTAATAAAAAAACATACAAAATGATTTTTTCTTGTTACCAAAACAAAATATCTTTTCCCTAATGGGAGGTTTATATAAACTAGGTGAGCACAATTTTGAATCTCTGCCTTAAGTGGAAGATTCTTGCATGTTGGAAATTCATTTTTAAAAATCATTTAAAGAGTTTTTATAAAAATGATGCAAGTGTTTAGGAGGCATGATGCAAGAGATTTTACAAGATGATGAAAGTTGTTTGATGCAATGTATATAAAATAAATGCAACTTTAATCATTAGGTTAGTTTGTAAAATCGTGTTCATAGTTTGTAAGAAATGTAAAATAAGGTTCAAAAGAGAATGATTTAAATTATAAATGCTTAATGACTAAAATATATTTTAAATATTCACAATAGTTTTTTAGATGGTTTGATCATAATTCAACATAACAAACATATTCGAACATGTGCTGAAGTATGAGAAGACTCGAGACATTGATAGGTGTTGAGGAGTATACGTTTGACGATCTATGGTTACGAGTAAGTTATGCACTATGTTATATATTACAATTTTTCATCATTAAAACATAAAAGACTGTTTAGTTCTAACATCTTCATATTTGCACTAACAATCTCTATCTTTTTTATGATGACAAACAATGTAAACCTTAATACATATTAAAGTGTAAAAGTTACTCATTTTATCCGTTTACACTTCCTTCTCCCCCTTTTGTCGAAACAAAGGCAGCCACTCCGAGCTCTCTACTAAAATAACCTTTTAAATTTCTTTCTCCTTAAAAGGGCGAGCTTTCATCATTCCCGTTTAAAGTTTACTTCCATCATCCCTGTTCAAAAATTCCAAGCTATTTACCCTACCCCAACTCATTACTCCCTCCATGATTATTGTTTCCCCATGTTCATTTCGCTCCATTGATAGCGAAGCCATGGATCCAATTCTTAAAAAGGCTTAACCTACATCAAGGGGTTAGTTTCTTGCAACATAATATATTGATAGTGAAAGAATGGGAGAAACATTATATGAATAAGAGCACATATCAAGACACTACTGGGGATTAAGCTATGCTAGTCTTAAACTCTTAAGGAGTATAATTGATATGAAGTGAAAGCATATTGAAGTATGCTAGAAAGTATAAACATGCAATTTTTGTTTTAAATCCACAACCTAAAGGATCAAATAAAGGAAAATGACTAGTGAGTTAAACGACAAAAAAATATGAATAAATATTGTTATTCAGAGACACGTAAGGGTCACAACTCGACTGACATTCTATGGAATAATTTTTCAACCAATCACACCAAATTTAACAAACAAGAACGCAATTCGTTGATTAATTTACACACATTATTGCAGGAATGACTTCTTCCTAGATGTCATTGGGATAGGGAGTTCTAACACAATTTTGGACGACATGTTCCTTTATGACATCATCATCTACCAACGATGATGTTTTGAATTCGGGTAGACTTTTGTCAAGGGTTACATTGAGATATTCCTCAATCCTAAAGGTTTCTTTAAGAACTATGTATGCTTTTGCTTGTTTAGGAGTATCCTAGAAAGACACCTTCATAAGATTTTGGGTCGAACTTTATGAGTTTTGTTTAGCAATAAGGATAACTTGTTAATGTGACATAGTCAAGCCTTGTTTTTAGAAGAAAAGTTTTATGTCATATGATATGTAAAGTTAGACATATGTCATTAATATCTTGACAAGTCATGTCATAATATATACTCTAAAGGAGTTATAGTACGAGAAAAAAAAAATGAAAACAATAAGCACCTAGATTTGAATAAAAATGATTCAATATTATGGGCAATTAGATTAACCTAGGTTTGAGCTAAGGTTGGCAAAATATCTTGACAAGTCATGTCATAATATATACTCTAAAGGAGTTATAGTATGAGAAAAAAAAATGAAAACAATAAGCACCTAGATGTGAATAAAAATGATTCAATATTATGGGCAATTAGATTAACCTAGGTTTGAGCTAAGGTTGACAATGACGGTTTAGATTAATACATCATTTGCACTGACAATGATATGGATGGTATGTTTCAAAAGAGAGGGAAAAAATGAGCATGTCATCCTAGTGTGAGTGGATTTCTCTAACAGAGTTGTGGTTATGGAATTTTTAATTTCTAGTTTTGAATAATCCTAAACTCCATTTAATTAATGCCTAAAATTTACATTATGGGAAGGTGTGAGAGATTACATCATTCTATTAATATTGAAATCAATTTGTGTCTCAAGAGTTGGGATAAAGTAACAAGCTACATTATTCCAATTGTGAATGCATGATAATCCTTATGATCCTAGATTAGAGCTGGCATATCGTGTCTGACACGACACGATAAGACACGAACACGAATGATCTAAACACGAACACGACACGATAACAAATCGTGTCACTTTTTTTGAACACGAACACGACACGAAAATTAATAGGTTACACGATAAGGAACATGTTAAGGACCTGTTAACAAAATTAACAGGTTACACGAATCTCATCCAACATCAAACAACAAATCTGAGTGTCCCAAACCAAATCAAACAACAGAAAAGAAAAAAAAAATACAACAAATCCTCATCACAACAAATCCTCATCAATCAACTTAATAAGAAAATACAACAACAAAAAAGAAAAAAAATATATTCCTCATCGACTATTCCTCAACAGCAACAACAACTATTCCTCATCGATCTTTATTTGAAGCTAAGCTTTAATTACTATCTTTCAGATCATCATCAAATCCTCATCAATCAAACGAAAAGAAAAAAAAATATCATTCAAATCTAAGCTTTTACTATCACTACAAAAAATAGTGCTATTCTCCACATTTATTTTGCCACGGTATGGTCAACCGTGGACTTTTTTTTTATATGGATAATAATTTTGCTACATTTATTGGTGTGGCAAATATTTAAAAAATAATCCATAGTGTACAATTACAATAAAGCTACACTTATAGGTGTAGCAAATATCTCCACACTTTTATTTTTGAACATTTTTTGCAATTTTGCCACACTTTTAGGTGTGGACATTCAAAGAATTTTTCCACACTTTTAACTATAGACATTTTGGATAATATCTCCACACTTATATGTGTAGCAAAATTTGTCACACCCATTATTACCACACTTGAGAAAGTGTGGAATCAATAATTTTACACGTTTTTAAATGTGGCCATTTGGCCTTTAAAGTGTGGAGAATTCAACTAATTTTTTGTAGTGTATCATTCAGATCTTTATTTGAAGTTAAGCTTTAATTACTATCATTCAAATCCTCATCAATCAAATGAAAAGAAAAAATATTAAGAAGATCTTGTAGCCTTCATAAAAGCTTTCTTGATCCGGATTGAGCAACGAATGAAGATATAGGTTAGGAACGGTTGAATTTGTGTTTGTAAGGTTCGTTTAGATGGGCTTGTTAATTGGATTATCATAGATGAGATATGATGAATTGAGAAGTGATGAGATGAGATGGGATGAGAAGTTACAGATATTGATGGGTGATGAGAGAAGGTTGGTGAGAGGTAAGGATAAGATGGGGGCGGAAAAAATATGTTAGGGTTAGGATTTTAGACATATATATATAACATCATAACAGGTCTCTTAACGTGTCTTAACAGGTCCGGACCTGTTAAGACACGAAACCTGTTAATTTCATTCGTGTCTTAACAGGTCCGGACCTGTTAAGACACGAAACCTGCTAAGACCTGACACGAAACCTGTTAAGAACAGGTCGTGTCGTGTCGTGTTAACAGGTCCGTGTCAGAAATTTCCAGCTCTATCCTAGATGCGTGTTAGAGATAATTGGATGGATTAAAGGTTTTTTTAGTGAGATAATGGTTGTGAGGATTAAGAGTTCTCAAATTGACTCTCACTATCAAGAGTGAATTATAGTTATAAGGTTTGGGAGTAATGGTTGATCATTGATGTATTTCTTGTAAGGTTTGGTTGTGATCGATATAAGGTTAAAGGTTTTTAAACTAACTATCACCATCAAGAGTGAAGTGTAGTTATAAGATTTAGGTACGATGGTTGATAATATTGTCATAAGGTTTGGGTATGATGTGAGAGTTGAAGGTTCTAGTGACAATCTTAATAAAGAAAATGAATGGTTAAAAGGTTGGTGACGTGTAATTAATTTTTTCATAAGACACGAAAAGTTGTAAAACACATGATGTGTTCTTCTTTTAAGGAGGTAATGATGCACATAATCATGTTGGGGTCACAAGGCTTGACCAATTGTGATTATAGATAGTTTTGCAAAGTAGTGTGCACTCGTGTGTTGGAATTTCGGTAATAAGTAGTGAGTATTTTTGTGTGTTTGTTTCTAGGGAGTAAGAACCACATGTATGTGTTCTTGAGAGTGTTTTGTAAAAGACTATATGTGTATGAGTAAGTTTACCCTCCTCCTTAATCGTTGGCCATCCTACACAATGTGCAACTATTCTAACCTTTTGAGATTCAGAATATGATGTTTAAGTATGGTACTAGAATTCACATGAATGTTTCAAAGAGATTTTTTTATCAATTTAGTATAAGCAATTATACTTGATAGATTTTAACATCATGAAATAACTATTTTTAAAGTATAAGACACATAGTATAGTCATATACACACGTAGGTGCACTTAGGCATGCATTGACACAATGATCAAAGAGATTAGCATGTATGACTATACATTGTCAAAATATTTATTTTTATTCACAAACCTATTTCATTTTTCATCAAAACAACATAGTATGGGTGCACAAGTAGCAAGATAATCACGTAAAATACCATATAAGGAACATGATTACTTTAAATGCAAATTTCATACAAAACATGTTTAAACCTAGTATTTAAGAGTATGTTTCATTTTGATAAACAAAAAGATATTATTTTGGAATAGCTCAACGAATATAAAACATTTCTAACATTTACACATTTTACTATTAAAAACATAGTCATCGAATACCAAGATAGCATCAAGACAAATAATCCTGTTACACAAGAACATGTTATCATTTTGAAACTTCAAAACACATATGTGAGATGCAAGTAGTCTAGGTTGGCTAAGAAAAAACTTATTTTCTACTTGTTTAATTAGTAATCCTAATGAGAGACAAAGTTTACAAATGCACTACAAACTTTAACCACATTTAGGAAGAACCGGTTTATCATGTGAGTGAATAAGTATCAAACTATCACTAGTGGTGCTCAGTTAAGGTTAAACACGACCATTTTTATGGGTGATGCCACATACCCTACTTCTCTCCTGGAAGAAATTCAACATTAGGTCAAATTGAGTTTTTAGTGCAATAGGTTCTCCAGTATTCATTCTCATGCTAGAAAAAATTGAATTCCTATATTTGCCTATCAAAGTGTAGGAAAGATGATATTTAGCTTTGTCCGCTAATACTTGGCCTAATGTGACTCAACTAAACACATTTAAACGCTGGTTGATGGAGACGCATATCTCATAATCCTAACCAAGATGTGTTAAATTCTAGGGTTGAATGAGAAAGTGAGCAAGATGCTTCGATATTGAGTTTAGGATCTAAAGATTGTTTGGTTTAGATGACATATTGATCTAATGGATGACATCTTGTATGTTGAGTTTTTATATGTATTTTAACATGACTAGTTTTTCTAATACATTGATACATGTTAATTTCTAACCATGTAGAGTATCCTATGTTAAGAGTGTTATAACAATGCTCTTTTATATGCTTCGCACAAAGAATCAAGTAAAGGTTACTTACCTATATAGATCTTATGAATGCTTTAGAATTGATGATATATTATATTTTACATGTTAGTTATATGTATGTTTTAACCTTAAATATGTGCAAGGCTAAATTATGCATGTAGGAGACTATGAGCGAAGTACGATTATAATGCATAATTGAAAAAAGACATATTATATCTTTCAACATATATGTTTATCAAAAAGGATAAATTTATCACCCTTATGCATGTTTAATAAAATAATGAAACAAGTATTTGAGTGTATGACATGATGAATGAAATTTACTTGTATATGCTAATGATACATATTGTAGTAGGTTATTTTTCAATTCTAATAGCCTATATTTGACAAAAAGGGTGTGATGTTGTAGGACCGATAATATACATGATTCACATGGTTCGGGAGGTCGAGGTTGATCAAAATAGATAAAATCCATGATTAGTTTAGAGAGAGAAAGAGTATAGAGAGGGTGAAGAAAAACACAATGTTTATTAGCTTGAAACAATAAGGTTATACAATGATTTTTCCACACCCCTCATGGAGATTCATGAGGGGTATTTATAGGCTCATTACAATATAATTTAGCCTAACGTACAATAGTAGTCCCTGCAGGCACTACTTGTTACTAATCTAGTCTAATTCACTTGTGTGACGTTATCTTTATAAAAAAGCGAGGCTAACAATCTCCCTCCAAGATATCGTCACACGTGAATAGTTACAATGAGACCTATAAACAAAGTAAATTACAATAATAATAAACTATGTTGACGTTGTTGAAGCACAAAGTCTCTGTAGTCTAGATACGGAGGCAAACTTGAAGTTCTTCTCTTCCGACGATCTCGACATTTGATCTTTGGCACTTAAGGCACTGATTCTTTGTAGCTCTGAACTTCAACTGTAACAGTCTAGTTAGGTTATTACTCCCTCCTAACTAGTGAGCCTTTTCTTTCTTTTTCCTGCTCCCTCCTGAACTAACAACTCTCTTTCATCAAGCAGCGGATAAAGTAGACTTTAAAGTGTAGTAACATGGTTGTCGTTCAGGGAGCATCATAACAACATGACTCACATAACATTGCATCCAAGTTAGTAATAAGCCTTGATGTACACATTAATGGTACTTCTTCTGTTTCAGTGTAAGCGCAGTTCCCTCAGCCAACTAAATAATTTAAGATGAAACACTACGTGTACTTCTCCCTCCTAATGGTTGCGATTTATCGAAATCATCATACTATTTTGTGTACATGCCATAAAATCACCTTGTACTTGATGCAATTTTGAAGCCATAACAGCTCGTTGAAACATATTTTGTGAGTATATGTCGCAAAAATATACTTTCAATACTTCTCTCAAATCGACCTGTAATCGAACCTCCTTTAAATTCACCGGCTAATAGTAATGACCACTAATGGAGACAACCCGATATGACCAACTTGAAAACGAAGTAAACATCCCATCTTGTGACTTAATGCTTGTACGATAGATGTGCCTTAATACCTATACTGAGCACTACAACATAACTCCTTTAAGTATGAGGTGCACGAAATATTCGCTTCTTAACCAATCCACAACTTCGTGTGACACTGAGTTTTACAACGTAACTCCTTTAATTGATAGCTATACTGTGAGTACTACAACGTGACTCCTTACATCAATTATAACTAGATTGTCAAGACCGAATTTTTATATGCGCAGACAAGTTATCTTCAAAAATCGTGCATCCAACCACCCCTAGACTTTAAGATAAATAAGTACACTTTTTGAAATGCCACTTCAAAATCAAATCAATAATATCGTACAAAAACCTCGTCATCATTTTGTTAAACGAAACAATTCTAGCCGTGAACAATGTATCCCCGTGAAATATTTTATAATACCAAAATACGACCCATAATCCAAGAGTTATCAAAAATTTATATCCAAAAAAAATTTAGATATTAGCTTTTGATAGTCCAAATCGTAAGCCCAGTACATCAATCCGTTAAATAAACGACGAACTAATCCAATATACACACCAATTACATAATCGGTTCACAAGCCCATTAAAAAGTTGACCCGATCTAGTCCACTTTTGATTACACGGTATAATACTTTTAACCAAATGAGTTTCCTTTCATCTTAACCCTAATACACATACATCATAAACACCGCCTACCACCAATAATATCTCTCACCTAACTTATCTCCACCTTCAATCAGATAACACATCCAAATTTGAACTCATCTCCATCAATTGAATCTCACAGACAAATCAAAGTGAATGGTCGTCTCGTCTTCTCCAATCATCATCATAGCTCAATATACCCACTAATGTCTCATGTGAGGTCCATGGTAGGTAATATTTATGTTTTTCTTTAGTTTGGATCGATGAGGAGTTTGGTTTAAACTAAAAAAATCTTATAAAGTATGGAAACAACGTTTGACCTTTCTGAGATCAATGGAATATTCATATCAGTTTTCATTTGTGTTTGTTTGGGAAAGAATCCAAGGAAAGAAGATAGCATAATTGTTATATTTCTTTGCCTTTATGTTTCGGATATTATTTGAAGCTGATTCTTCACAAATTGATCGATGATGATGATGATTCAATTAAAAAATCTTTAAAAGATTAGAAAAAATTGAATCAATTCTGAGATATTTGTTTATGTTTATCTGTTTATCTTTATAGTTCGATTGAAGATGTCGATTGGAGATGGGGTTAGGTTTAGAGATGGAGTTGATTATGGTTTTGGTCTGGTTATGATGCAACTGTGATGTTCTTCTTAGCTCTTTATTGTTTACGATTAATGGACCGATGATGTTGTGTAGCTGAGGTCATGTATGAGTTTGGTATTTGGTTAACGTGGTCTTCTTCTGCTTCATCTTGATTCTTTTTCTGTTTGGACACTTTACGCATAAGCTTATGCGTAACCTTGTTGGTACCTTATGCGTAAACAGTGTTTTGCGTAACCCAGGTCTTTTGCGTAAGTCTTACGCGTAAGATTAGGGTTTTATGCCTAAGTTGTACCTTATGCATAACTTTCCAAGCTATGCATAAATGGATCTGACAAGTTTTGCGTCAAAAGAGGGTTGTGACCTTTTGACCATATTTCCGACTAGATTCTGACCAAATTTCTGGCAAAGGTTTCCGACCAATATTCTGACACCCTTTTTTACCATATGTTTGAGATCACGGATTCACGGAAATGGAACAAAACAAGTTACAAAATAATAACAGTGTATAAAACTGTTTGGACAAAGGATGACTCAAAACTGTTATGACTTACTTTTTGTTTTGACCATTATGATACATCAACAATTTAGAGAAACTGTTCCCAAAAGAATAGAAAAAAAATTAGATCCAAAAAATATGGGTAAAACAGCTTCAATAAATAGTACGAACCACAAAAAAATCATCAAAACAACACAACGAGGCTCTAATGCCAATTTTAGGACCGATAATATACATGATTCATGTGGTTCGGGAGGTCGAGGTTGATCAAAATAGATAAAATCCATGTTTAGTTTAGAGAGAGAAAGAGCAGAGAGAGGGTGAAGAAAAACACAATGTTTATTAGTGTTGATACAAAAGTTGGGCGTTCCTTGTTTGGACTCCTGTTCTCGTACCAATTGGATCTTAATGCTTGAGACTTGCGCACTAAGAAAGCAAACAACACCGTTAGGCTTATCGTGGGATTATCTCCCATGATTATCCTCTGGCATGAGAGTAAGTAATCGGTTTTAGGGTTATAGTGAAGAGTTAGGGTTTTTAAATGATACCTCAATGAGGGCTGAGATGCCCTTTATATACACACGAAATCGTTGTTGGTTTTGTGTTCCTTACTCTTCGGCGTATCCCTATTAATGCGGTCTCTTGATCCTTATCCCATAAATAAGATATCACATATCAAGACCATAAATAATAATTACGAATTTGGGCCTTTGTAAGCCCAAATCTTGATCATGATAGCCCATGCATGATGGGCTAGGTATTAGTAGTGTCCATTGGTCGGGTTCGTGACCCGAATGCGGACTATACGTCATCATGTCCCCCCAGTCTAGTATGCGCAAGGTGCAACCGCGTATGCTAGACTAACAACTACAGCGGAAAATTATCCAGAACGCGTGGTGGGGAAGCTTCAAGTGTTTCCCGCCAAAAAGAAATATACGGTGTATCTAGTCCAAATATCCCTCGAAAATCGTGAGGAGGTGGGTGAAAAAGTGTTGTACCTCTTGATCTCCCAGCCACACGATTAGAAGTAGTGGGATCAACATGTCAAGCATCCAAGAATGTGGGTAACCCTATATAAAGGGTATCTCCCTTTTCACTGTGATTATCACAGTAAAAACTCCATTTCTGCCATTGTTAAATTCTTCAAACATCACTCAAGAAATCAACTTTATACTAAGGTAATAGCGCGTGTGCTTCTGAAATCATCAAATATTAAGAATGGTTCTCAAGTTATCTGATTTTACCTCCGATATAACCGAGGATGAACTTCGTGAGTTCACCTCGGATTACTATATCCCCCTCGCGTTGCACCCGGTAGTACCGGTGGCTACTGCATCTATGGCTGATTTCCCTGAGGGAAAGGTAGGGGTATACATGCGCTTTTTCAAATTTGCGAATCAGCGCGTGTCCATTTCGCTATTCTTGGGCGATGTCCTTAATTATTATCGCCTTCACCTATCCCAGCTGCACTGCATAGGCGCAGCTAAAATAACCAATTTTGAAGTAAACTGTCGTTTGCTGGCAGTTAACCCGACCATCAATCTCTTCTGCGCGTTTTATCACACAACGTGGTCAAACGGGTGGGTATCCTTTTCCAAGCGCGCAGGGCGCCTTCAATGCTATACGGAAAAGCTAGACGCTCTTAGGAATTGGAAGGAAAGGTTTTTCTGGGTTGATGATATAGTGTTCCCTTGGACCTTTGAGTTCTATACCCAGGGGATGTTACAAAGGATGAGCGCCCAAACCCCGGGACGTACAGCGCAGATGATGTGGAGACGATAAATGCCAACCGCATCCCCATAAACTCCTATCCAGAGGAGTTTTTGGTGCATGTGGGGATCAGTCGCAACTACTTCCAAAGTCCGGATGAGGTGCCAACTTTCCTGGATGAGAATAACCGGGGTGGGTGCTTGTCCTTCCTTTCCTTCGCATCTGTAGTGTAAGCGCTCTCTTTTGTTGTAATTTATGTAACTCCGTTTTGTTTGCTTGTTGTTTGTTGCGCAGAGATGGATCTGTTCAGCATAGTGAAGCTAGCAAAGCCCACACAGGTAACCATGGGGTGTGCCCTTTGAGAGATGGTGAGACACCAATTTTGGAGGCTACAACAGGGCGCACCATGGAGTATGTACAGGAGGAGCCGGCGAATGCCTACCCTGTGGTTCTAGAGGCAACCCCAGTGCGCAGTGTCCCAATTGAGAAGGTGCAATCCCCGGAGCTTTCGCGCACAGATTCTTTAGAGGGTATGGGGATCCTGAATGCTAATAGTGATCAGGAGGAGGCAAGCCGGGGGTGAAGTGCAAAAAGGCTTCTGGTGATGCTGGCGCAGGCACATCCAAAAGAAGACGCCATATTATGACTCTGGATGTGTCATCAGAGGAGGATGCGTCGCCATCCATTACTGCGCAGGATACAGCTGAAACTCCTTCCCCCAAGTAAGTAATGAAACCTATGCCTCGTTTATTTTTTATTTTATATCTTCTATTAATAGAACAACCTTGAATCCTTGTCATTTGTGTGCAGTGATGAAGCTGCAGGGGGAGATGCTGCGCATACTGGGCAATCGCCACCTAAGGTGAGTCTCCCTTAAATGGATGAGCCTTCGAAGGCATGCGAGGATGTGCCTACAGAGCAGCTGATAGAGGAGCTTAGCTTGGCTGCTGCGGACCAGGCCACATTGGTTGCTCAGCTCAAGGCTAAGTATGCTGGTGAAGGGAGCAGCAGTGCGCAGAAAGATGAAGAGATTGCGCTACTGAAGGCGCAGTTGGCTAGTGCTAATGTTGCAGTAGAGTCAACAAATGCGTACGCCAAGAAGCTCGCTGATGAGTAGATATCACTATTTGCCCAAGTGAGCCAAGAGCGTTCTGCTTTGATCAGTACAAGTCCACTTGCCTATAGGGGTTGAAGTACATGGAGCAGAACAAGAGCAAACACTTCTCTCAATTGGATGAGTTTCGCAAGACCGTGGAGGATGCGCTGGAGAAGCAGGAGGGTAAGCTGCGCAAGCTCAGTATAGAGTATGATGAAGAGCTATACCCACACTTGGTATCCTCCATTGCTGAGCGCAGGTAGCATTTGATTCCTTTGATTCCTTTAAATCCCATCGTATTTTTCACACTTGGAGCATTTGATTCCTTTGAAGTTATTGTCTATAATACAATGGGAATGGTGTTTTATTCGCAGGTGGCTAATCAGCCATGGTCTTCGTCTGGCTGCTATGAGCACTTTAGAGTCCCAAGAAGTTATAGAAGCATTTGGGAATGTTGTTCAATGCGCCTTGGCACGTGGCAAGGCGGAAGCAGTAGAGGAGCTGCACGAGAGCCAAATGTTGACGGTGCCCATCGCGGAAGTGCCAGGTTACAATGGTGATGCTTACGCTGAGCTTGTCGCTGCTATGGAGAAAATGAAGCTATTAGAGCTTCCTCATATTGCTCAACTGGAGCGCGACCAAGACTACCCCATAGGTGTTATCATGGACGGGTTGACCTTGGTGAGGCACACAGTAGAGGACCCTGAGGCACAACTTGATTACTTCCTGAAGCCTGATGTGTCGCAGCTGCAGGTACCTGTCTTTGCACGTCCGCGTGACATTCTCAAACCTTTTGCACTTGAGAAGGAGATCCTTTTGAAGGAATCCTTAGAAGCCCATGCCATGAGACTTGCTAGGAAGAAGGGTGTGAAGGGGAAAGCCACCCTTTGTGGTCTAGGTGTAGCACATATCCCGAGTTCTAATGGAGTACCTGTTAGTGTGGTGACGGTGTCACCCAGGGATATTGATCTGCTGAAGAAGCTTGAGGAAGCTGGGAGTAACGTGCACCGGGTTGGCAGCTCAAAGCTTGAGCGTTCCCATAATATGTAGGTTGTTTTGGTTTTGTTTTGTAATAGATTAACATTTTTGTTGCACATTTGCATGTTAAATCTATGTTTTGTATAAACTCGTAGTTTATAATAAAATTGATGTTGAAAGTGTGATTTGTACGCATATTTATAATGTTTGTACTTAGTTGTTTGTCTTTGCATAAAAGATGTCCAAGAATCAAACTGGTTTGTAAATATACTTAAAAGAGATTACATGATCTATAGTCACTTTATAACATAATTGTGTATGAAGTCCATCACTTAATGTATATGCAAATAAAATTCACAAGTGTATGGGTTAAGATGCAGCGTACTGCAAATACCATATGAAGGAGTCAAGAGTCTTGGCTCCTAATTTGTTAAATGCGCACAGTGTGCATTGTTGCGTATCCGTCGTGGGATGCACATTGAACTTACTCCAACGTCTTGAGAGTAAGGTGTTTAACAAGGATGCGTGATCCAATGTTGATGGGTTTGCAACCCTCTTACTCAACGAGTTATTTAGTAGGTTTACTCATCATTTACCATCGTGGGTTTTAATGAGTGCATGCACACCATGTAGGCAAAATATAACAACAATGTTGAGATGTAAATACTATGTAAATAACAAATTGAAGGTGTGTCACGGAGTTAGCTAGAAACCGCGACATTTAATTAATACTTGCAAGTTTTTGGGAAAAGAAAAAACATTTGCCTAAATAAAACAAAATGTAAATACACAGACATTTATTGAGCACTTACTAAAGTGCGGAGGTGTCTGTGCACGGGCCGTAGCCTTTTCTAAAGATAGCATTTCTTGAGATTGCAAATATTCCATGTGCGTTGTAGCTCACGGCCATCCATATCACGCAGTTTGTATGCGCCTTTTCCTAGTACTTCTGTGACCTCATAGGGTCCTTCCCACTTTGGTCCAAGTTTTCCTGTATCTTATGCGTGGCTTGCATCATTAGCGCGATATACAAAGTCGTCTGGTCTGAATGAGGTGCTTCTGACTTTAGCATCATAGTATACCTTCATTTTTTACTTAGCACTTGCCTCACATATAGCTGCACGTTCGCGCCTTTCTTCCAATAGATCCAAGTCTATACGTCGCTCATCGTCATTGGTTGTGACATTAACTTCCGCCGTACGAATAGTTGGCATCCCAATTTCAGCTGGTATGACAGCTTATGTCCAATAGACAAGAGAAAAGGGTGTATCTCCAGTGCTAACTTTGATTGTCGTGCGGTGCGCCCATAAGACGTGCGACAATTCCTCCACCCATCTTCCTTTGTGTTTGTCAAGACGCGCTTTAATTCCTTCGCCCAGACTACGATTCACGCGCTCAACCAAACCATTGGTTTGTGGGTGCTTAACTGACGCTAAGTGTTGTGTAATATTTAGTTGCGCGCACCAGTCTTTGAATGGGTTATCACATAATTGTTTTCCGTTGTCCGAAATGATTTCCCCTGGTAGTTCAAAGCGGCATACGATGTTTTCCCAAATAAATCATTTTACCTGGTTGCCTGTGATTGTTACCACTGCTTTTGCCTCAATCCACTTAGTGAAGTAATCTATTGCCACAATAAGAAATTTTAGTCCCCCTGCTGCAACAGGGAAGGGGCCTGCAATATCGATACCCCACTTATAGAATGGCCATGGTGAAGTGATAGGCGTTAACTCTTGTTGTGGTTGGCGCGGGATGGGTCTATGGACTTGGCAGTCGCTACATTTCTTTATCATGTCCCGCGCATCGCGATGCATAGTGGGCCAATAGTATCCTGACCGCAAGGCTCATGCTACAACGGACCGTGGTCTTGAGTGCATACTGCATGAACCGGAATGGATCTCTCGGTGTACGTAATCTGCCTGAAGAGGTCCAACGCACTAAAGCCATGGTTGTAGAAATGAGCGTTGATATAGGATACCATCTCGAAGTTCGAACCTCTGCACTGTGCGCCGTATCCGTCGAGCGTCCTTCTGCTCATGGGGTAATATACCCTTGCTTATGAATTCGATGATAGGGGTCATCCACGTAGGATCCTGCTCTTCTATCACTGTGGATATCTCCATCTCCGAGATGGATTTGTTTTTCAGGGTCTCCACCAATACTTGTTTTGACAGGTGAGCAAAGCTTGTAGATGCGATCTTGCTTAGTGCATCCTCTTTCCTGTTTTCTCCTCTAGGAACTTGTTTAATGGTGAACCTGTCAAAACCCTGGATTAGGGACTTGGTCTTGTCGAGGTATTGAACCATATTATCCTCTTTAGCCACATATTCGCCCAACATATGATTGGCTACTAACCGAGAATTGACATTTGCTTCTAGATTGCGTACACCCATTCGAGTTGCAATGCGTAATCCAGCAATTAGGGCTTCATACTCTGCCTCGTTGTTCATGGTTGTGAATTCAAAACGCAGTGCGTAAATGAATTCCATTCCTTCTGGGCTGGTGAGGATGAGGCCTGCGCCTGACCTGTCTACGCACGAAGATCCGTCCATGAATAGAATCCATGGTTCTTGTAGTTCTACCTCACTTCTTGAAGGTGGAGCAACAGTATCTGGTTTCTCAATGATGAAGTCTGCTAGTATCTACCCCTTAACTGCAGTGCGTGGTCTATAAGAGATGTTATGCTCGCTTAGCAACACACTCCATTTTTGTAATCGCCCCGATGCGTCAGGTTTGGAGATAATTTGCTTGATAGGTTGGTCCGTGATCACTGCTATTGGGTGTTCTTGAAAGTATCTGCGCAGTCTTTTAGCTGTGAATACTAACGCCAGGACCAACTTTTCCATTGCGGTATAGTTAATCTCTGTTTTCTTGAGTGCTTTGCTTACAAAATATACAGGTGTTTGTACGGAGTTCCTATCTGTCAGTAGCACCGCGCTGACTGCTCTATGAGTTGCAGACAAGTACATAATCAACTCTTCCCCTGGTCGGGGTGCGACTCGCGTGGGAAGCGCTGCTATATGTTGCTTAAGCTGTTAAAAAGCTTCTTCGGCTTCCGCAGTCCAACGAAAGTCTCCCTTTTTTGTACACTTCGTGAGTGTTTTAAAAATAGGAAGTGATTTATCCGCTGATTTGGACATGAATCTGTTTAGCCCGGCTAGTTTTCCATTCAGGGACTGGACTTCTTTCAACGTGCGTGGTGACGGGAGTTGGATGACAGCCTTTGTTTTTCTGGGCATGGCTTAATGCCATCAGGCTCTATCAAGTATCCGAGGATCATGCCTTATGTGGCACCAAAAGTGCATTTGTTAGGATTTAACTTCATGTTGATCTTTCCCAGCGTTCTAAATGTTTCTTCAATGTCGCGCACCAACTCTTCTTCGGTATGGCTTTTTATGACAAGGTCGTCAACATAGACCTCCAGGTTGTGGCCCACTTGCTTTTCAAATGCATTATCTACCAATCGCTGGTAGGTGGCTCCCACATTCTTTAAGCCAAAGGGCATTTTTGTAACAGTAGATGCCTTGGCTTGTGTGGAAGGCTGTTTTTTCCTCGTCTTCTTTAGCCATTTGAATTTGATGGTACCCTTTGTATGCGTATAGAAAGCATTTAAATGGGTATCCGCACAAGGATTCTATTTTCCAGTCTATTTCTGGTAGCGGGTAGCAGTCTTGTGGGCATGCTTTGTTGAGATCAATGAAATCCACGCACATCCTCTAGCTACCATAACTCTTTTTCACCATCACTGGATTGGAGAGCCAGTCATGGTAATAGACCTCTCGCATGATGCCTCCGTCCACAAGCTTGTGTACTTCCTCTATAATGGCTTTTGCGCGCTCTAGGGCCTGGCCGCGCTTTTTCTGCTGTACCGGAGGGTATCCTTGTCGGATTTTCAACTTGTGTTCTGTAATCGATCGTGGCACGCCATTCATGTGCTTTGGTTCCCATGCGAAGATATCTAGATTCCTTTGCAAGAGTGCGCACACGGTCGCTCTGCCTTTGTCAGACAGCGATCCCCCAATCGATACCTCTTGCTCCGGGTAATCAGGATGAATTGCGACCTTCAGGTTTGATACTTTAGGTGCGTGTTGTTCTGGGGTGTGTGTCGTCTCACATTTAACTGTGTTACACTCTCTAGGTGGGTACAGTGGTATTGTAGAGGGTGACAATGCCACCTTCTACTGGGAATTTGAGCATCCCATGTGCTGCGGACGGTACCGCGCGCATGGCTGATATTCCTGGTCTTCCAATAATGCCATTGTATGGTGAAGGAGATCTGATCACCATAAAATTCATCCAGGCCGCCGTGGAGTGTTGCTTATCACCAACGACCACAAGTAATCGTATTTGCCCCATGGGCCATATCTTTTCTCCTGTAAAGCCAGTCAACGACGTCGTGGCCGGAATTAACTGACTTCGTACTTCAGGTCGCAACCTTTTGAAACAGTGTTCATACATTATGTCTGCGGATGCCCCTCCATTAACATACATGCGGTGGATATCATGACCCCCGTATTTATCTCGATGGTGAGCGATTCTACTACTGCGTTGTCCGCAGCCAGAGTGGGGAAAAAGATTTCGCTCCCATAAGAAAACTTTTGGCTGACCTTTTGCCTAGTCTTTCGCTGCCATGATTGTATCATGTAGATGGTGTCAGCCTTGTCCTTAGGTGTTTCTTTCTTATTCCCGACCTTCTGTTTGTCTTTTCCATCTTTGATGCTCTTAACTAAATGATCCAATTTGCCTTCTTTCACTAATTTATCAATTAGTTGGCACAATTGGACACACTCATTGATGGTGTGGCCCTTTTGTCATGATATTCACAGTACCCGTTCCCTACGCGCCGATCCTCTAGGGTGCGCATTAGTAGGGGTTTCGGGAAGTTCGCACCTTCTGTCACAAATATCTCCCTTGGAGTCTTCGTTAGTGGGGTGTGTTTGTCATTCTCTCGTCTGCCCCCTGACTGCGATAGGTTTTGTTACGGTTGCTACTCTGGTCATTGGATTGTTTCCTGGGCTGTTCTTGCGACCTATAATTTGAGTAGCCTTTCTTGTTATCTGCATCGGCTGCTTCCCCTTGGATAAAGGACCTCGTGCGCTTCATAAGTTCATCAAAGGTTTGGGGAACCTTATCATTTAACCTTTTGATAAGTTCTGGGATATTGATTCCATTCATGAACCCTGAGATCTTTAGTATTTCGGGGCATGCCTTGATGTGTATGCATTCGTCCTTATAGCGCTCCACATAAGCGATTGTGGATTCCCCTTGGCGTTGTTTTACCCTAGCAAGTTCGACAAGGTTTTTGGCGCACTTCTTCCTTTGAGTAAAGTTCAAGCGAAACGCCTTTCGCAACTCTTCAAACCCATCTATGCTTCTTCGTGGCAGCTTACTAAACCAGGTTCGTGCATTCCCCACCAATGTAGAATTAAACACGTGGCACCACACGGGTTGTGGCCAATTTTTTACGGTGGCTGCTGATTCGAAAATTTTTAGGTGGTCATCAGGATCACCCGTCCCATCATAAGTTTTAACATTAGCGGGCATGTGTCTTCTCTTATCTTCTAAAAAATCGCTGATGCACCGAGTGAATGCGTCAACCTTTTGGCGGCCCCAGGGACTGGACATATCTTCGTCCTCCTCATCTCGATATCTTTTCTTGGACTTCCAATGTCCTGTTTCTTTGTCCTCGTTGTCCAATGAGTCACTTGAGGATGAGCTTACCCTTTTGCGGCGCTTGCGCCGACTTCCCTCAGAATCCGAGCTTGAAGGGCTTTCGCTTGGGGAGCGTTGTCGCCCAAGTCTATCATGAACTCTTCGACTGCTAAACCTTGGAGGGCTTTCGCTTGGTGAGCGTTGTCGCCCAAGTCTATCATGAACCCTGCGACTACCAAGCCTAGCGTATACATTGGTACACCTTCCATCGTCTTCGTGTTCCTCCAGGTATTGCAAGTCAGCTGCTTCATCATCCACAACTTTCTTTCCAACCCTAGTGAACACTGGGAGTCGGCGGCTATCCTTCTCGCGCCTCTCCTTTCGGTGACGTGGTAGGGATGCTTTATACTCAGGGCCGAAGTTGAGCCGGGCTTGAAGGCTCTGACTTGACCTCCTTTTCGCTTCTTCTTGCATAAGGGCAGCCAAGGTTTCGTAGTTTTGAGATACAAAATCACTTGGTGCTAGTTCAGGCGTGACTCCTTCTAGCGCGAGGGTGTCTGTTTCCATATTGGGACCCTTGTCTCGGTTAGGTACACGTGGCGGTTCAGTGGGGTCTGTTTCTGGCACCGTTTGGTGAGGGGTGGTGAAAGGAGTGCACTGTAGATCTTCCGCGCTAGTGGTTGTCGTAGTGGCCTGGGTAGTCCCTATGGGCAGTTCTACCGTTGGAAAGATCAGATATGGGCCTGACCCTTGGTGCCTGGGCGCACTGGTTGTTCCAGAGGCCTGCTTAGAGGTTGAATCACTTTGCTGCTTCTTCCCCTGCGGGTCACCATATGCTTTCTTCATCTGCGGAGTCCGCTGGTTTACGTTTCCGTGTTTCGTCATTCTAATTCTTAGTGGAGTTCTTAGAGTAGGGTCCTACGGATGGCGCCACTTGTTGATACAAAAGTTGGACGTTCCTTGTTTGGTCTCCTGTTCTCGTACCAATTGGATCTTAATGCTTGAGACCTGCGCACTAAGAAAGCGAACAACACCGTTAGGCTTATCGTGGGATTGTCTCCCATGATTATCCTCCGACGTGAGAGTAAGTAATCGGTTTTAGGGTTATAGTGAAGAGTTAGGGTTTTTAGATTATACCTCAATGAGGGCCGAGATGCCCTTTATATACACACGGAATCCTTGTTGGTTTCGTGTTCATTACTCGTCGACGTATCCCTATTAATGCGGTCTCTTGATCCTTATCCCATAAATAAGAGATCATATATCAAGACCATAAATAATAATTATGAATTTGGGCCTTTGTAAGCCCAAATCTTGATCATGATAGCCCATGCGTGATGGGCTAGGTATTAGTAGTGTCCATTGGTCGGGTTCGTGATCCGAATGCGGACTATACGTCATCAATTAGCTTGAAACAATAAGGTTACACAATGATTTTCCCATAGACCTCATGGAGAGTCATGAGGGGTATTTATAGGCTCATTACAATATAAGTTTTCCTGACGTACAATAGTAGTCCCTGCGGGCACTACTTGTTACTAATCTAGTCCAATTCACTTGTGTCACGTTATCTTTATAAAAAAGCGAGGCTAACAAATGTATTCTTTTGTAACACAAGCATTCATGCTACAAAGAGAATAAGATGCATATGACATAAATTATCCTTTATGAATCTTTTAATGAGAGAAATTAGTTAATGCATGATTTATTAGACATAATGTTTTCCCAAACACCATGTTTTCTGGTGTGTATTAATTTACACACCTTTTATAAGACCAAAATCGGACTCAAATGATCAAAAACTAACCAAATTATGCCAAACATGTTGTGTTTTTGCATTTGTGATTATGCAGGTACGGATATTTAAGAAAAAGACAAAAATCATGGAAAATTGACAATCACGAGCACGGGAATGGAAAGAGCGTAAAAGCCGTCGCCGGGAAGCATTTTTCAAGTACAGATTAATAATCAAGTTAAATTTGTCAAAACCAATCCTTGAAGATTCATTATGGTCAATTTCAGCCCTTGGATTTAGTTTTTGGGAAATGACAGAAGTGGCCCTTGGAATTTCAGATTCTACACTTTTGGTCCTTGAAATTTTAATAACAAAAATCTGATTCACAATATCAAAGCCTGGTCCAAAGATAATATCCAAAGCCCAAAGTCACATATTATTACCAAAGCCCATCATTTTCCCAACCCAAGCCCATCCATATATCCGGTCAACACCTAAAGTCAAACAAACAAAATAATAAAATCACCCCGTACACTTACCCGCCCCCCAATTCCTTTATTTACCCAGATAGCTACAGTAACTATGAACCCTAATCCTATTCACCGTCTCCCAATCCCACAATTTACCATAATTAAGGGTATGATTGTCAAATCATATTGCTTCTAGAAGACCAGGAGTGTGTCAGGATACGTCAGAAGATCTAAGAAGCACAAAACGGGACAGGAGTCAGCTCTTAATTGGTTCCACCACGTCATAATCTCCAATCCAAGGGTGTGTAATGATTGAAGAATGATGGATTGATCATCAAGGGCTCAGATGATGCTTGAAGAAACACACTACACGGATTGCCAAGGTGGCAATCCGTGGCTACCCTCCTCACTAGAACCTTCATAATTCAGCTATAGTTAGAGGTGTAGGCTATGTGATTTGGTGTGGAGTAGCCAAACTCTGCCAAATTCTCTTCTCATTTTTATTGTAATCTTTACTTTTTAATAAAATTCAGTTTGTTCATCTTTAATCATTTCTTAAATTGTAGTTTACTGGTTATTATTTCAATTTGAATCATCTTAGTTTACAGTAAATTCAGCTTGTTTACATTTAATAAAAGTCATCTTTCAACTTTAGTTTTCATTTTATTTCAAATTCATTTAAATCAGAAATTAAGAAAATTAGAAATAAAAGTAGTTGTAATTGGAAATCAGTTTTCATATAAGTTGATTTGGAATAGTTTGAATCTCAATTAAAGTTCCATAGCTTTTGTAAGACTGTCATTGCAATTCATTTGTTAAAAAGCTCTTTGGTCAAACTTTGGTCAACTGTTGAGATTGGTGGTGATTTGGACAAGTCTGAGTGAGATTGGGAAGCACTCAGCCTGTCAAAAGACAGGCAAGCAAAGGGAACCCCCTCTGTTCTAGCTGAGGGGGAATTTAGTTGGTAAGCTCTTTATTTTTAGTTTTATTTTAGTTTGTTTGTCTGATTTTAGTGGTATTAATTTGATTACTGTTTCATTGAGTTGAGTAGTGTAGTTCCTGATTTAGTTGTTGTAGTTTATAATTTAATTGATCATAGTTTAATCTGTTGCTTAGATATGTGTATTGACTGTTTCATTAGTTTATCTGTCATAGCTGTAGATCTGTTCATTTAATTTCTGTTTGATTTTTGTGTTGACTGTAGTTACATTGCTGATTTATTAGTGATATTAGACTGTTAATGGTAGTTGTTATGGTTATTTGTAGTCATATACAGTAAGTTGTAGTGTTAGCCAGTAATTGAAAGGGTGTTTGGCATAAGGTTGAATTTTGTATTATTGCTACTCTTTTGTTGTTTTTATCAGCATTAATAGATTGCTTTAGGCTTATTTAGAATAGATGCAGCATAAAACTTGTAGTTTGTTTGACAGATAAGTCAAACTTGGAACAAAACTTAGGAACTAATTGTATGTTTGCTGAGTTTATTGGCACTAACATATATTTAGGTGCATTGTAGTTAAACTTAGGATAATTAGAACTTAAACAAGCTTAATATAACATTTAGAATCATTTAGGATCTATAGAATTTCATTTAGGTCAAATTACTTTTGCACTTGAAAGTCGAATTGTTTCAGTTTGCAGCTTCTTAGGCTGCTAACATTGGCTCCCATTAGGTTTGTAGTTGAGAACTTATGAAAGGATTTGTTTTGTGGATTTAGTATTCTGGTAGATCAGTAAAGTAATTGCTTCCTTTATATTCTTAGTTTGTGCTTATTAGGACATCTTATTATTGTCTACAAATTAGGGGTTTGAGCTAGTTTTCTGAATTTAGACTTAGGACTGCTAGTGTTCTTTTAAGCTTGTACTTGAGGTAACTTTGTGGATTCTGAGTTTTAGTGATTGTGTTTAAGTTGTCTGATTGGTTCTGAGCTTCTGGAGTATTCATTTGTGATCTGTGCTTATCTGCTTATGTTTTAGCTTATTTCTCTACTGCTTAATTGCTTGCATTTATTATTTCTGTGTTTCATTTCATCATCTCTGAGCTTAACTGAGTCATTTGTTGTATTTTACATTTGAGTTGAGAGTTTGGTCAAGTTTATTTGGCAAGTGCTTATAAATAAGCACTTGCCATAAGCTGTTTAACTCTAAATAAGCACTTCTGCTTAACTTTTTTATTCCAAAATTTTTCTGCAAGTTCATTATAATATTTTAGATTTTCTGTAAATTTTTCATAAATTTTCTGAGTTGATTTGATATTTTTCTTAATATTTCTTCACTTTTAATCATTTTTATATCATTTTTAATTGCCAAAAATCAATAAAAATCAGAAAAAGCTTTGAAAAATACAAAAATATTTTTAGAAATTCTTTTATAATATTTTAGAATTTTCAGAATTAAATTTTCATTTTTCCACTTTAATTTTCTATTTTTCTTTATTTTTAATTCAATTTTAATTCCAAAAATAGGAAATAAATTCTAGAAAATAAATAAAAACTCAAAAAAATATTTTTCTTTTTCTTAAAATTCTTTTTAATAGTTTAAGATTTTTAGAAAATATTTTCAAGTTCGTAGGATCATTTTTCAATAAACGTTACAATTTAAATTTTACGGTTACATTTCCGTTTTTACGTTTTTCATTTTGGTGCATAATTAGCTTGTACTATTTGCATATTTCATAGTTGTTTGTGATTACTTGAATAATTTGATTGCTATTTTCACTTTCTCACTTTTCAATTCACGGTTTCACGAATCGATATTCTCGATACCATTCGCCTTCGTTGGGAAACGACTCGGGTGATCCGCATTTTACGTGGATCACTTCGATATTATACTATATATTATATAATTGGTTTTCACGATGAATCAATTTTTGGCGCCGCTGCCGGGGAAGGCCGAAGTGAATTTTTGAATATCTTTTTGAAAAATCGTGTTTTGTTAAGCCTTCCTCTACTTTGTATATATATCTCTATAAAAATTAAAAAATTCAAAACACTTTTCCTAAAGTGTTTTTAAAAATACCAAAAAAAAATAATAAAAGTTACAGCCTCGACTCGACCGAAAGGAAGGGCGTTGTAAACCAAAAAAATCTCACAATATAACGAAAACGTAATTTAATTGTTTATTGGATTATTTCAATTACTACAACCGATTAAGCGGGAAATACGGAAGTTAAGACATTAAATTGCTAGCTGAAGAGAGATTCATTCTTCTCTCCCGTCTCGTCGCGCGTGGTTTTGAAAGAAACGGTTTTCGATTAACATTACGTTTTAAGAAAAGAAAAACAAAAGAAATAAAAAGTTTTTGTGAAAAAAATATAAAAAACAAAAAGATTTTCTTTTCTCTTTTCTTTTTCATTTTCTTTTTGATTTTGCTCGTGGTGTATGCACACACGTTCTTCTTTTGAGAGTCTTACGTCTCCGTTCTCTAACCCCGAGCGGGTTTTACGACATACGAGTCGGGTTCATTTCCTTGACGACGAGGAGATGAACCAAAACGAACACAACGGACCCCCGCCGATGGGTGGTCCGCAGCACAATGTTATCCCGCCGATGGGACAACAACCGGCATTTGATCCACGTCCGATGGAAGAACAACTCCAATCACCATTCAATGGTGTGAGGAGAGCTATTGTTATTCCGGACATCAATGCCAATTTTGAGATCAATCACGGATTACTCAATTTGATCACGGGTATATCCTTTCACGGGTTTGATCACGAAGACCCCTATGCTCACATCAGAAATTTCACCGACATCGCTGAGACCATAAGAATGAACCAAGTTCCTCACGATGTGGTGAAATTGAAGTTATTTCCTTTCTCCTTAAAAGGAGCAGCCCGGACTTGGCTGGAAAAGGAACCGCCTAACTCGATTCACACTTGGAATGATCTCGCTTCCAAGTTTGTGAATTACTTCTATCCTCCCTCTAAAACTTCTAACCTACGTTCTCAAATCTTTCGGTTCCAACAAGCTTTCGGTTCCAAAGATTTGAAGGAAAAATGTCCGAACCATGGGTTTACCGACCTTCAGCAGATTGATACGTTTTATAATGGGTTATGTCATGCTGACCAAGATTCGCTTAACTCTACTGCGAGTGGTAACTTGTTGGCTAGGAACACGAATGATGCTTTCATGATAATTGAGAATAAAGCTCGTGTTAGAATGTCAAGGAATAAACCTCAAGTGTCTAATAATGGTAAAAATAATGATGAATTGGTAAATATGATTGTGGCTTTAACAAAGAAAGTTGATGCAATGTCCATTGAAAAACCGAACCATCAAGTCAATGTGGTTAGTCACGGTTGTGAGACTTGTGGTGGTCCACATTTGTATTATGAATGTCCGGCCACCGGTGCCTTTTCTCGTGAGAACGTGTATGCTGCAAACGTGGGTAACAACGGTTACCCACAACCTCAAGGAGACCGTAATCTCCTCAGCTACCGTTCACCTCATTTTCTTGGACCACCCGTTCTCGAACAACAAAACCAAGTCAATCAAGTCAACCAGAATCATAATGTGCAGAATCGTAATAATCAAGGAATTCAAAATCAGAGTCGAGCTAATAACGGTTTTCAAAATCATAATCAAGGGTTTAATCAAAACCGGGGTTTTCAAGGTAATTACAATCAAGGCCCGCCTCAAGGGAATTTTCAAAACCAACAAAACCATGGAAACCCTGGGAATTTTCAGAACGCTAATCATGGAAATCAGAATAATGGTAATTTCCAAAACCGTGGGCAGAATTTCAACAATAATCAAAATCAAGGTGTTATTCAAAATCCGTCGCCCGCGGATGATTTGATTAAGCAATTGATTCAAAACCAACAATCTTTTATGGCAAAATATGAAGAGTCAACACGGTTGTTTGCAAATCAAATCAGTGATATTAACAAACGTTTAAATGATCGACCCTTGGGTTCGGGTATTATATCTTTGCCTAGCAACACGATCGCAAACCCGAGGGGCAAAGTTAAGGTGATCATAACTCACAGTGGTGCTCAATATGATGGACCCACAGCTTCTACTACCTCTTCTTCTTCGTCTCCGCCTAAGGTAGTGGACTGTGAGACCGAGGCGACAAAGGACCCGGTTCCTCCTATTACTAATGGAGGAGCTGAAAACGTCCAACCTCCGGTTGTCCAAAAGTTAAAAGATAAGGAAAAAGTCATTTTTGAGAACAATGTGAAATACAAGTCTAAATTGCCATATCCGTCACGATTTAACGATGAAGAGCTCCGTGCAAAATCTAAAAAACAAATGTAAAAATTTCTGGATATTTTTCAAAAATTGCATTTTGATATAAGTTTTATGAATGCTCTCGTGTACATGCCGAAATTTGCTTCCACGTTCAAAAACCTCATAAGTAATAAAGAGAAATTGCTTGAATTAGCCGAGACGCCGATAAATGCTCAATGTTCCGCGATTCTTCTCAAGAAGCTTCCCGAAAAGCTTGGTGACTCGGGAAAGTTTCTCATTCCTTGTTCATTGAAAGATCAAGAAGTTTGGAACGCCCTGGCCGATTCAGGTGCGAGTATTAACCTCATGCCATTATCGATCTATGAACAACTTGGAATGGGGGCTCTTAAACCGACGAGAATGACTTTGGAGCTTGCTAATCGATCGATCACTCATCCAGTTAGAATTGCTGAGGATGTTTTTGTTCATATGAATTCATGTACTTTTCCGGTAGATTTCGTTGTTGTCAATTTTGAAGCTGATCCGAGAGTTCCTCTAATACTAGGGCGACCGTTTTTACGAACCTCAAAAGCCCTAGTAGATTATTTTGAGGACACTCTAACCTTACGACATGATGACGATATTATGATTTTTAAAGCCGATGCTTCGAAATTTCCATCAAAAGCATCGATGTTTGTGATTATACCTTTGATGATTTTGTTAAAACTTTCGTCTCCGACTCTTCCCCATCATTTCCTCCAATTAAGGAATTTGATTCTCTTTGGGAAGAGGTCGATGAATTTCTTGCAATTGAAACGATTCCGATTTCTGAGACTGACGACTCTTACTTTGATTCGGAGGGTGATATTATTTTTCTTGACAATTTGTTGAACGATGAACCGTCAATCCCTCCGGATAAAGTTAAGATAAAGATTGAGCTTATAATTGACGATCCTCTGGAGCCCGAGCTCGAGGAATTTTTACCAGATTTTGAGAGTTTTACCTTTGACACGACTGAGGACATAAGTGGAAATCCCACTTATCGTCCTGATTTTTCTGATCCGACATTTGAAGCTTTTCATTTCGATCACTCGGAAGAGACGAGTAGTGGCAGTACCACTTCTCATGCTTTTATCTCTCTTCCGGAGTTTGAGTCATTTCATTTTGATGAATCTGAATGTGAAATGGAAAAGTTTTCTAAATCTGAATATGAAAGTTTCAGTTTTGATCTTGAAGTTAATCATGATCCGGGTGGTGTGTTTAAAAATGAGAGTTTTAATGAAGATTTTTTCCCATCCCTCCCACCCGGAAAAGTTTTTAAAATGAGCTTAAATGATAAAATTCATAATTACACAATTATGAAGTTTTCTTTTGATGATGATGAGTTTTTCAAGATTGTTATCATGACTTTCTTGCCATTTGTAACGTTTGGTGTGATTTCTCTTATCCTTCACTCCGTGGGGAGTGAGGATGTTGTTTTTGACCCTGGTATCGTTTCTAATAGTTTTTTTAACATTCAAATACCATTGGTTATCTCTTCGGGATGGAACTTTCAAATAAATCATAAGTTTTTCAAAAATTTTGAACGAAAGCCCGAGTGAGATTATTTTTCCACGGTTTCTCCCCAAGGACGAATTAATTCGGGGATCGAGTCAAGCTACGTGACTCGGACATCAGAAACAAAGCGCTTCGTGGGTGGCAACCCATGCTTATCCAATTTCATCTTCTTACTTTCTATTTTCTAACAAATAACGTGAGGAGGGGGTGCCTCTTCTACTCTTGTGTTCCGTGGTTGTTTGTAATGTTTGTTAGGATTGTCCGCGATTTATGATGACTCTCGTGCTCGTTATCTTCTTCGCTCAAGTTTCATTCATCGGTGCTACTTGGAAATCCTATATCCGTGAATCTTATCGACTAACGTTTTCTTTGGCATAATTAATAAACGGCCTAGAATTTTGTTAGGATTACCTTAACCTGTAAAAACATTGAGGACAATGTTTCATTCTAGTCTGGGGAAGGGTGAATCTTCGATTCGATTTTAACCTTGCATTTTTCACAAATGTCGTGCACTCTTGCAACTCCGTTTTTCAACCAAAAATAAAAAATTGAAAATTTCAAAAATTTTGATGAAAAAGTCATGAAAAAGCACAAAAAAAATGAGAACAAGTTGAAAAAGTTGTGCAAAAAAATATAATAAAGTTTGAATAAGTGTTTTGACACCTTGTTGACTTTCTTGTTGGCGAGAGTAGGAATAAATATTTTGACTTGACCGGGCTTGTTGAGCCCTAGCTTGTTCCCTTAACCAATGATAATCATATAAGCTTGTGCTAGTCTTGTACACAAGGAGCTATAAAATGCGAATTCTTTCTTAAGAATCTGCAAGTTCCCGTACTTGACTTTATACATGCGCAGCTTAAAAGCTTTCGCTAGACTTTTACATCAGGAACTAGAAAACGCGAATTCTTCTTCTAGAATTTGCAAGTTTCCGTAACTGACTTTATATATGTGTGGCTGATTATCGGCTAAGTATTCGTTGGGTTCATTATTTGGAATCTTAAATTGCGAAGAGCAAGAAATGATAGAGTTTATTTAGAAGTTAGATGCTAAACGTGGAGTAGTGGTTCTCTTTAGAGCTCATGAGAGGTACTTGTGGCTTTTTACTCCCATCAGATACGTCACCAATATATAAAATAGATGTTCTAGGTTAATTAGTGGTATTTCGATTTGAATAATATTTAGTTCTTTGTTTTCTTAAGAGAATTTTTGCTTTAGAAGTTGGGTACATATCAAGGAACATAAAAAATAAGAAGAAAAAAAGTAAAAAAATCAAAAGTCAAAAGTTGATTATCTATGTGGTTTTGGAGCTACCCGATAAGCTTCCATTGATGTTATGAGAAAAAAAAGTCAAAGAAAGAAAAAAGTGAAAAGTATGAAAAGTATGAAAAAAGTGAAAAAGGTGAAAAATGAAGAAAAGTGAAAGTTGAAAGTTGTATCGAATAAGAGCTTATGTATAAATAAGTTGTTGGCGCGTGAGGTGCATGTTTTTTATTAGTAATCAATCACATGAGGTGCACGTGTAGTACTCCGCAACTTATATTTCTGATATTGTATGTACCCAAAATTCCTTGATGTGGACCGAATTTCTATTGCAGTGGTTCTTAAGAGAAAATGAATAACTACTTATCGTTTTAACTTAGGTATCACAATCGGACTAAAAATTATTGAAACGAGAAAATATGAAGCAATTCATTTCTCAACAAAATAAAATATTGAGATACAAAACCTAGGAAATGGGAGTAAGGAGTTTCCACAAGTAACTGTTATGAGTAGTGTTAGCATCTAACTTGTAGATAAGCTGTGATCTCGTTTATACGCTTAGTTTGGGGACTCGTGAAAAATCAAGGATGACGATTTTTATCCGTACGGTCACTTTTCTATGAAAAGTGTTTCTACTCGTTGACCCTAATAATTATTGCAAAATAATGAAAGTTCAATAAACCGTCACAAGTATGAAAAGTCCAAAAATAGAAAGTGTAAGTGAAATAAAGGAATAAAGGAAAATTTTGGAAAACGGAGCGTTTGCGGGAATAAATGATTTTATTACTTCTTTTGAACCTCCTTGCTACTTTTCAAAATTAGTAAAAAAATTTTTGAAATTATTTATCCCAAAAGCGTGAATTGATCACATTGCGTGAGGACACGGCAATACCTTAGTCGGGGGGATTTTGGTGTGTATTAATTTACACACCTTTTATAAGACCAAAACCGGACTCAAATGATCAAAAACTAACCAAATTATGCCAAACATGTTGTGTTTTTGCATTTGTGATTATGCAGGTACGGATATTTAAGAAAAAGACAAAAATCATGGAAAATCGACAATCACGAGCACGGGAATGGAAGAGCGTAAAAGCCGGAGCCGGGAAGCATTTTTCAAGTACAGATTAATAATCAAGTTAAATTTGTCAAAACCAATCCTTGAAGATTCATTATGGTCAATTTCAGCCCTTGGATTTAGTTTTTGGGAAATGACAGAAGTGGCCCTTGGAATTTCAGATTCTACACTTTTGGTCCTTGAAATTTTAATAACAAAAGTCTGATTCACAATATCAAAGCCTGGTCCAAAGATAATATCCAAAGCCCAAAGTCACATATTATTACCAAAGCCCATCATTTTCCCAACCCGAGCCCATCCATATATCCGGTCAACACCTAAAGTCAAACAAAACAAAATAATAAAATAACCCCGTACACTTACCCGCCCTCCAATTCCTTTATTTACCCAGATAGCTACAGTAACTATGAACCCTAATCCTATTCATCGTCTCCCAATCCCACAATTTACCATAATTAAGGGTATGATTGTCAAATCATATTGCTTCTAGAAGACCAGGAGTGTGTCAGGATACGTCAGAAGATCTAAGAAGCACAAAACGGGACAGGTGTCAGCTCTCAATTGGTTCCACCACGTCATAATCTCCAATCCAAGGGTGTGTAATGATTGAAGAATGATGGATTGATCATCAAGGGCTCAGATGATGCTTGAAGAAACACACTACACGGATTGCCAAGGTGGCAATCCGTGGCTACCCTCCTCACTAGAACCTTCATAATTCAGCTATAAATAGAGGTGTAGGCTATGTGATTTGGTGTGGAGTTTTGGAGTAGCCAAACTTTGCCAAATTCTCTTCTCATTTTTATTGTAATCTTTACTTTTTAATAAAATTCAGTTTGTTCATCTTTAATCATTTCTTAAATTGTAGTTTACTGGTTATTATTTCAATTTGAATCATCTTAGTTTACAGTAAATTCAGCTTGTTTACATTTAATAAAAGTCATCTTTCAACTTTAGTTTTCATTTTATTTCAAATTCATTTAAATCAGAAATTAAGAAAATTAGAAATAAAAGTAGTTGTAATTGGAAATCAGTTTTCATATAAGTTGATTTGGAATAGTTTGAATCTCAATTAAAGTTCCATAGCTTTTGTAAGACTGTCATTGCAATTCATTTGTTAAAAAGCTCTTTGGTCAAACTTTGGTCAACTGTTGAGATTGGTGGTGATTTGGACAAGTCTGAGTGAGATTGGGAAGCACTCAGCCTGTCAAAAGACATGCAAGCAAAGGGAACCCCCTCTGTTCTAGCTGAGGGGGAATTTAGTTGGTAAACTCTTTATTTTAGTTTTAGTTTAGTTTATTTGTCTGATTTTAGTGGTATTAATTTGATTACTGTTTCATTGAGTTGAGTAGTGTAGTTCCTGATTTAGTTGTTGTAGTTTATAGTTCAATTGATCATAGTTTAATCTGTTGCTTAGATCTGTGTATTGACTGTTTCATTAGTTTATCTGTCATAGCTGTAGATCTGTTCATTTAATTTCTGTTTGATTTTTGTGCTGACTGTAGTTACATTGCTGATTTATTAGTGATATTAGACTGTTAATGGTAGTTGTTATGGTTATTTGTAGTCATATACAGTAAGTTGTAGTGTTAGCCAGTAATTGAAAGGGTGTTTGGCATAAGGTTGAATTTTGTATTATTGCTACTCTTTTGTTGTTTTATCTGCATTAATAGATTGCTTTAGGATTATTTAGAATAGATGTAGCATAAAACTTGTAGTTTGTTTGATAGATAAGTCAAACTTGGAACAAAACTTAGGAACTGATTGTATGTTTGCTGAGTTTATTGGCACTAACATATATTTAGGTGCATTGTAGTTAAACTTAGGATAATTAAAACTTAAACAAGCTTAATATAACATTTAGAATCATTTAGGATCTATAGAATTTCATTTAAGTCAAATTACTTTTGCACTTGAAAGTCGAATTGTTTCAGTTTGCAGCTTCTTAGGCTGCTAACATTGGCTCCCATTAGGTTTGTAGTTGAGAACTTATGAAAGGATTTGTTTTGTGGATTTAGTATTCTGGTAGATCAGTAAAGTAATTGCTTCCTTTATATTCTTAGTTTGTGCTTATTAGGACATCTTATTATTGTCTACAAATTCGGGGTTTGAGCTAGTTTTCTGAATTTAGACTTAGGACTGCTAGTGTTCTTTTAAGCTTGTACTTGAGGTAACTTTGTGGATTCTGAGTTTTAGTGATTGTGTTTAAGTTGTCTGATTGGTTCTGAGCTTCCGGAGTATTCATTTGTGATCTGTGCTTATCTGCTTATGTTTTAGCTTATTTCTCTACTGCTTAATTGCTTGCATTTATTATTTCTGTGTTTCATTTCATCATCTCTGAGCTTAACTGAGTCATTTGTTGTATTTTACATTTGAGTTGAGAGTTTGGTCAAGTTTATTTGGCAAGTGCTTAAAAATAAGCACTTGCCATAAGCTGTTTAGCTTTAAATAAGCACTTCTGCTTAACTTTTTCATTCCAAAATTTTTCTGCAAGTTCATTATAATATTTTAGATTTTCTGTAAATTTTTCATAAATTTTCTGAGTTGATTTGATATATTTTTTAATATTTCTTCACTTTTAATCATTTTTATATCATTTTTAATTACCAAAAATCTATAAAACTCAGAAAAAGCTTTGAAAAATACAAAAATATTTTTAGAAATTCTTTTATAATACTTTAGAATTTTCAGAATTAAATTTTCATTTTTCCACTTTAATTTTCTATTTTTCTTTATTTTTAATTCATTTTTAATTCCAAAAATAGAAAATAAATTCTAGAAAATAAATAAAAACTCAAAAAAATATTTTTCTTTTTCTTAAAATTCTTTTTAATAGTTTAATATTTTTAGAAAATATTTTCAAGTTCGTAGGATCATTTTTTAATATACGTTACGTTTTAAATAACGCGTGTGCATTTCCGTTTTTACATTTTTGACTTTTGTGCATAATTAGCTTGTACTCTTTGCATATTTCATCTTTGTTTGTTATTACTTGTATTACTTGATTGCTATTTTCACTTTCTCACTTTTCAATTCACGATTTCACGAATCGATATTCTCGATTCCATTCACCTTCGTTGGGAAACGACTCGGGTGATCCGTATTTTACGCGGATCACTTCGATACTATACTATATATTATATATAATTGGTTTTCACACGAATCATTTTCCTAAATGAAATGTGTATTTGAAACGTATGCTATGATAATTTCATAATGTGATAAATATGAAAGCGATTTTCATTAAGTGTTTATAATCCACGGATTCCTCAAGAGGGTGGCCTGAGAAATATACTGACCTCTTCAAGAACCGTTGCATTGTACCTAGAGTACATTAGTCATTGCAACCTTTGTGTCCATTTTCACGATTTTTAATCGTGAAATTCTTGACTATCATGGGTTACGTTTTTCGCAACTCCACCCTAGTGATGTCCAAAAGATCACCACTTTCATTGTGGCTTGTTCAATGGTTAACTTAGCACCGGGCCTTTCTATTTTTGAAACCTTTACCAACTAAAACTTTATACGTCTTGGTGGACTTTGGAAAAGAGACCAAAGACCACTAGTACCTTTAAGTTGGTAACTACTAACCGTTGGTTTACTGGTTGGCACCAAAATTGGATCTGGGTTGATTTTAGCCCAAATGTGATGCTTGATGCCTTTGTTGGTTGGAGTGATAATGTTAATCTTGAAAATGCTTATGCACTTCCACCCATCCCACGTGGTCTTCCCATGAAACTTTTGACAGGTTTCAAGAAATGTCTGCCCACCAAAGACCTTTTACGAAGGTGCTTTGGTTCAAGTTTGGTTGAGCTCTCACTGGGAAGAGGGCATGTGCCTATATTCCGCTGGGATGGAGAGACTAAGGCATTTTTTTGTACTTGTTTTATCTTTTTATCTGTTGCAAAGATTTTCATATGCCTTTGTTTCTGTTTTGGATTTGTCTGGTCTTCTCTAGAAGTAAAATGAGGCATCCTTTGCCGTGACCAGTGTACCTAGGGCTCAAGTTCAGGCTGAGCCCGTGATTGTTGTTGGGCGAGCTGTATCAAATCAGCTAGAGAATACCCCCCCCCCCTCTAAGAATGTTGAAGGGATTGTTGATGATGCTCTAGTTGTATTGGAGGGTGTTGAGGATCCTGCGCCTGAGACTCGAGATACTCAGGCAAGGGAGCATGTTATCTTGTCAAAGGATATTGAGATGAAGAAGAGAACTTTGTACATTTTAGCTTTTTCAAAAAACTCTTCCAAGCCTCACCAAGGTGAGCCTAGTCCCCTTAGTAAGAAACATAGATGTTTTAAACATCCAAGAGCAGGTAGTTCGACTGCCAGGATAAGGGTGCTGATGATGGGCGTAAAGCAGCAACTGATGCTCGTAAAGCAGCTTGTAGAGGGCGTAAAGCTGCTACTAATGGGAATAACCAAAAGGAGTCAAATACTCTAGGTGGATGTTCATCTTCCATCAATGCTAGATTCCTTGTCTCGCAACCAGGGTCATCTCATGGCTTTCGGTGGCCTTAGGTGATAACAACAAAAAGGCACTTTTACATTTGTAAACTAAAGAGAAGTTGCATATAAACTTGAATTATATGACTCATATATGTTTAATATTATACATATTTATATGCAAAACAAATAAAAATGTGGCCCTTCTTAAGTGGAGGCCCTGTGCGACGACACCTATTGCACAACCCTCCGAGACCCCTCTGCTCACAACTCTTTATCATTTCTTTCTTTAAGTATTATGAAATATTCTAATTTATTTTGTCCCTGACTTGTCAGGTGGCGGAGCTGGTGGTGAAAGAACTAGGGCTTCAAAAGTTGAGAGTCTCACAATGTCCTTTCACACCACCCTGAAGCTGGATGACCCTATCACTGAACTCTTGTCTCAATGGGTTAATCTTGGGTCTATTGTTCTTTCTATCCGCAAGGCTTCCGGTGGACCTCGGCCATTGCATGTTAACCGAGAGCTCCCAGATCGGATGTGATGGATTTTATCTACGAGTATGAAGACTTGATTCAAATAGCTAAACTGAATAATTCAGTCTCAGAGGAAGTCGACAAACTGAACACATCCTTGGAACAGGCCGATGGGTTGTTTTCCCAGCTCAAGAAAGAGTTGTAAGCTGAATTAGCTTTTGCCAGGGTTGAGAAAATATCTTTAGTTGATGAGCTCCATAAGGCCGTGAAAGAGAAGGAAAGTGTCCTAGACCAAACACATATCTTATAAAAATTTCTATAGATTCACAAATCAATGATGAGAACTATTCTTTCAACAGAAATCATAACTACCAAAAATCAACATAAAACCATTCTTAATATTAGATCCTTAAATTCAACATGAAACATAAATTAGATGGGTTATTTGATCATCAAAATCCATGAAAATTGTTCTATCAGTTCTGAAAAGAAAAGAAAAAAAAATGTGTGTAGATATATTATGTTAATAGGATGAATTGGTGAGGATGATAAATAGTTCGGGTTGTCATAGTTTTAGATTATGAATTTGAAATTAGGGTTAATGTTAAGATGACATGTTAAGAAATTGTTTATGTGGCTTTTAAAAGGTGAGGGAGGGTTGGGTGTTTACACCTAAGATGTAAGTGACACATCATCTTCTGAAACTTTTCTTTTAATAATATATTGATACAATTTTAATCATAATTTGTTAAACTTACCCTTTGTGGTTTTAAATTTTATTTTTTTTTATTAAATATCCTAACAAAAAAGGTTTTATATTTTAATTTTTTTTAATTAAATATCCTACCAAAAAATATATAGTTGACTTATGTTTATAAAAAGTTATCATATGTTAGATTCATTTATGTTGCTGTAAGTATACACAATTAGAAAAAAAATAAATAAATAAATAAAAATAAAATCCTTCATTTTAAGTTTCACTAGTTGTTTTCATACTTTTTTTTTATACATTTTAAAATTGTTCTTATAGTTGAATTCTTGTATGTTATAACATTTTTTTAATTTATATTTTGATCATTTTATGTTGTGTGTATAAACATTACACGAAATATTTAGCAAAAAATATCGCAACTATAATTATCTGCCACTGTAAAACCCACTCACTATATATGAGTGATCGCTTATTATTTTTAAACAAGACATGTTATTTCGATATTTATAAGTAGAAGTGGAGGAGCAAATTAGTCATTTTGGTGAAGCAATAGACCACGTGGGGATTTGTGTGTAGGGTCGAGGCCTCGAGGGTAACTTAGGAATTTTAAGTGGAAGAACACATACAAACCAAGATGGCAAAAGAAGCCAATAATTAAAATGGACCGGGTTGGTTGGTAACTTGCGGAAAAATAAAAGTTTTGCAAAATGTAAAAAAGCACCGACGAAATGGTTGATTGGTGAAGCGGCTTGCGATGCCATCTATGAGATAACGTCCATTGAATGGGGCCTAATTACATTATTGATTATTCTATTGGGCTTATTTAGTTTTCATAAATTAATGAAGTTATAATACTACGTAGTAGTTATTTATAAGATCTTGGCAGGTTTAACTCAAGTATATAGTTTTGACTTTTGATACGTTGACTTAGTTTATCGGTTTAATTATCTCTCAGATTAAAAAGGTAATCTAAGGAAAATCAATCATGCCTGGCTAGTGTGGCTAAAAGAAACATAGAGATCGTTGCCTTTCGATGTGTTATGTTAACGTTTTAGAAATCATGCACATATGTCATTTTATATATGGATTTTCCTAACTTGTGCCCTAGAGGCACAAGTTAAGCATGCTAAAAGGATGTTGTGACCCACAAAAAAGGACATATGGATCCACAGAAAAGTACAGTTTTTGTGAATCCCTGTGTACTTTTCTGTTGGTCCCGTTGTCCTTTTAGTGTGCTTAACTTGTGCCCCTAGCGCACAAGTTAGACAAACCCTTATAAGATAAGGAATGATAGACACACAAAAACAAATCCACAAAAAAGATGTGACACTTTATGATTGTCTTATAAATGAAAAGAGATAAGAACTAAAATAAAATAAAATAAAATAAAAAATTAATCATAGAGTGACACATCCTTCTATAAATGATTTTGTGAATTTGTTTTTGTGTGTTTATCATTCCTCTTATAAGATTGATAAATGTTTAGACGAAACAGGGCAATCTTACTAATATCAGGAGTCAAATATGTTTTTTGAGAATTAAGTCATCATGATTCATGAACAAGTAACAGTGAACTGATAAAACTTTTGAATTAAGTGTGATATTTATAATAAGTAAATTAAAAGGATAAAAAAAGAAAGGTGATGCTGGTTATACGTTTCTTTAGAGTTTAGGGTACCATAACATGTTAACACGGAAAAAGCGTCGACACGTTATCGTCACATCATTTTAACACCAAACTATTTAACATCTAAAAATCATCATTTATCATAATACTAAATAACATCACATTTTTGGGACCCGCATCTTTAAATTTACAATTTACAAATTATACCTTCACCAATTATATTCATTAAAAATTTAATACTTCATTAATAAAATTAAACATTACAATACGAAAAAAATCTCCTTAAAATTACGAAAAAAAGTACGAAATGAAAAAAAACCGCTACGAATACATAAAAAAAAAGTTACGACATAAAAAATATAATAAGGAAATAAAATAAAACTACTCGGGTGGGTTTGGCAAATTATATTTTCTGCGATTTTCTTCTTTTCCATTTTTATCCAATACGCAGCTGCCGGATCCATCTCCTCATGTTAATACCGAGAAATTTAAATTCTTCCAAACACATTATCATCCGGTCTTTCTCTCTAGCCACCTCGTACACCTCTTGGGCCGCTTCGTGTCTAAGTTGAAGCTCGGATGACATAGCTTCCAATTAACTTGACGAACTTCCCCCGGTGCTAGTCGTTGTATCAGGTTTTTGTTTTTTTCTGGCGCGTGGTTTGCCAGCCGGATGCGGTCATGCATCATCACCGAATAGCTCTCGGTGGCTTTCACCGGGGACATCGTTAAGTCAACCGGTTCCGGCGCGTCCCATTTTGAATGGGACTTCAAAATTTCCCACGCTTCCTGTTAAGCAAACAAAACACCTTTATGCTCGTCACGATACAATTGTCTAGCCACTTTCATATTATCCATTTCATTTTCACCACTTTTTTGCCAAGCGTTTAGCACGTTTGAAAACCGCGTTGAACTTTTGGCAATTTTCGTTCACCGTATGCCACTTGCTTGTTAGCATATCCTTGTTGTGAAGTTGAAATTTTTTCTTGTTGAACTCGTTTATAACCCAATACCAAAATGTGGTGCACTTTTGTGAAACTCTGACATTTCGATCCTCGAAAACGGCCACGCAACACAAGGAAAGTAGTACTTCCTCCTCCGGTGTCTAACGTAACGTAGTCCCACTCACGTCGGGATTTCTTTCACATTATAGGGCTCGTTTTTTTTTTTTTTTTTTTTTTTTTTATTTTATTTTTTATTTTTATTTTTACGTTTACCTTGACTTTTGTGTTTTCGGAGAGACATAGCTTCGAGGTCAACTTGACATTGTGAGGATTAGGTTTGTGGTTGGGTTTGTTGGTCGAATTGTGGTGGGTTTTATTGAAGATTTTGGAAACTGTGTTGCAACAAAATATACATTTGTTGTTGTTGATGGAGTTGCTCGGGTGTCAAACCAAGTGGGTTAGGGAAAGCGGATGAAGACGCGTTTGGGTTAGGGTTTGAAGAAGATCCCGCGTTTGGATTTCCAAAACCGAGTAAGCCCAAAAAACTCTCGTCACGACCTCCTGATATTGCTTTTTTTCTTTTTTTTCTTTTTATTTTTATTTATTTATTTTGTGAGAATAGAAGTATATGAGTTTGAGTTGTGGAAGTGTGTAAAAATAATATGTGAATGTAGGTATTTATAAGGTTTTGATTTTATTTTTATTTTTTTAATTTATTATTATTATTTTTTAATTTCTAGCCGTTACATTCATTTTTTTTAACTAACCATTGTCAGGGGGTGTTTGTGTAAGTTAATTTTTGTCGCTGCCCACGTTTCAACTTGAGTTGGTGTAGCAACGCAAAACACAACAAGGGGGCAACGCCGGAGGACCCGGTATGATAACGCAGCCCAAACACAAGCCACATCGGCCTGAACGGCGTTGGTGCGTTACCATACCCAAGCCTCTTATCATACTAGGAAGAAATGGGCTCAAGCATCATTAGTGGTTTTCCTTCTGTAATTTTTATACTCACAATTAAGTAGGCCTAAGGTCTCTACCAAAAATGACAAGTTTGCAACCCAAACAAAGTTGACATGTTGTATTACTGTAGTATATGTAAATTCTTCTTATTTGGTTCAAGTTGATATATTAAAAATGGTAGTTTGATTTGAAATTATCTATTTTTCTCATCTCTCGCCCAGCCTCAAGGATGACCATCAAATAATGTGCAAAAGTTTCTCACTGTATCACTAATACTAGTGATGACCGACGGAGCTAGGGGGTTTCCGCGGGTGCCCGGGCACCCCATGGATTTTTTCAATGTAGTGTTAATTCTAGGAAAAAAACATTGATTTTTCCTAAAGTCATCTTAAATGCACCCGGTCCATCAAAATATGTTTTTAGTATTAGTGTTCAATTTTTTTGTGCACCCGATCATATTTAGTCCCGGTTCCGTCCCTGATGACCATGTTTTACCGCCTAATATATAACTTATCGTACAGTCAGAAGAAAAAGTGACTGAGCATTTACGCATTGCTTTTCTGACTTACTTGATAGCTGATCCAAGTGCCTATGAATTTTGTGTGTTTTTATGCCTTATCATACTACGTACGACATGTTGTGCCTTGATCACTTGATGTACATGTACTACGGTCTACACTATGGCTAATGGAATGACGGAAACCTTGAAGGGTAATTTGATGGTTCGACTTAATTGGTTTAGCATAAGTGCCTTAACAAATATATGAAGCATGTCTTAACAAATATATGAAGCTGATGATCCATATGTCAATATGTCATTGTTTCATGTTTTGTACCTTCACAACTCCATTTATGAATGCATTCTATATTATGTTTCTCTATATCTTTAATAAATTTACTCTACTGTTACTGTCCTTAGTTACTTTTGTTTCTTGATGGGAAGACTTAAAAATATATATTTAGTGACATTTTTGGATTGTATCCAGTACCTCGGTGCATGTTTTTAATGTTTGCTGCAAGCCTGCAAGATAGACGTTCTTATCTCAAATTTGTTTGAGTGGCCCGTTTCTTGTGGTTTACATCTAGGGTTCATACTTCATACACATATACATACATATTGATCTAATACATCTTGGAATACAATTTTTGATTTTTTGTATTTGTTTGTCTGTTGTCGTCTTCATACTATAGAAATTGGCAAAAGATGTTTTGTGACAGCAAAACCTGGTCCGGCCCAACCGCCCAAGCTCTTTTGACCCATAATAATGGTTTCAATAACCCACCCATATTGCCCGTCTGAGATAAACATAAACGTATGTCAGTCATAACTTAGGCAACCTATGAGGTGAGTGATCATTCTTGTGTAGTAATGCATACACACTTATTTACGATTATTAGTTGAGACATCAGCATCAAGGATTAAAGTATGGAAGTGAGTGTTAAAATGGTCACCATTAAATCATTTGTCCCACCTCAAGGCCCCATTTTTTGTGTTGTTGAGCGTCGTATCATTAATAAAATAATAGCGGTTGGTAGGACTTTTTCGTCCATAGATCATAATGCTGACTTTTAAGAAGGCCATAAAGGATTGAACTGTACTAATTATGAACACGGTAGAGCTGAAAACTGAACAGTCCACATTGGTGCACTCTCGGATTTGTGCTAAATTGGGTTGCCAAATATAATTATCATTGAAGTCATCCAAAGATTGATATAAGAATCTATTGACGTTAGGCCCTAGAGTTTACATTCAAACTTGGTATCCAATTCAGCCACAAGCCTAAAAGGCCGAGGAAAATATTCCCCAAAGCGCAGGCCAGAACCATGGCTCGGACTGGGCAAAAAGAAACCGGGTAAGATCTTGACCCGTAAGGCCGTAATCTAGTTGGAGGCATCACGACACCCTTTTCAATCTACTCTAACTACCTCATGGGAGATGATGACCGAGACTCATTGTCTATGTGTTTATATATCAGCACTTACAAGTTATGCAGAGCTTGAAATTGTATATGGCAATTTAGTGAGAATTCGAGTCGAGCTCTTAGACGTTTAACTTTGACTCGTTATATATTTAAGGTTTTCAATTTTTTTAGCTAAAACCAAAAGTAGATTAAACATAACTTAAACGAGCTATAGCTTTTTTTTTTTTTTTTTTTTTTTTTTTTGAAGGCAAGTTTTAGCTACTTTCAGGCTTAGGAGGTGTTTTTTTTTCCTCTTAGCTAAGGAAATGAGTAGGCCCCACATCTATTACTTCCTCTTAATGGGGAGGAGCTCATATTTTACACTCTATATAAATGCATTAGTGGAAATTAGTAGGCCACACTATAAAAAGAAATATTTAATTATGTTTAGTGGATCCACATCCTTAGCTAAGAAGAAAAAGAAACGCACCCTTAATATATCATGATAAAAACCCTACTTGCTCTATTAATTCAAAACGTGAAAATGGAAAAAAGAAAAGTAAAAGAAGTCCAATGAGTAGCTAAAATGGAAATGCATGACATTGAAGTGATGATGAGTGGTTCCCCCCACGTGGAAATCTTTATACGAACCTTCTTTCGTAGTCTTTTATAAACCCTTTTTCTTTCTTGACCACTCTATAGATTAGCCCCTTTCTTTAGCTCGATAAGGATATTAAATATCATACATTATCAAGGTAATTTATAAATCTACTTAATGAGTGTTAAATACATTTTTTCATGGAAAAAAAAAAGTTTTATTTTTTTTTTCTTTTTTTTTTACACTGGTAATTGAGAAAAATATTCAACAAAATATGTATACTTAAAAGTAATTAACATAATATTCTTTTTCTTTTACAAAGTCATAAAATTGATAGGAATTTATAACTAATTGGGCCTTAAATTCATTGCAGTCATTCTCAATCAGTGATGTCCTCGTCTCCTAATGTTTCGGCATGATTCGAACATATCAGTCATAGGCAGTGTTCTAAAAGGCGCGCCTTGACGCCGCAAAAGCCTCGCAAAGGCGCGAGGCGTCACCTCCACGCCGCGCAATAGACCAAGGCGTCGTCTTAGTTTGAGTTTTTGATACAACTAGGCAAATCAATACGAAACGTAGGATATTGTCGTATAACTTTGAGATAGTTATGGTTTTCATGTTATTCCTTAGTTCACAGTATTAGGTTTCGTTGATCGTATTGGTTGTTATGATAACCACTACATGGTACGAGTAGTTTGTTCACGTCGTTCCTCTAGGCGGGAGGTGATGAGTCTGAAAAATGAAAATGTTGATCTCTGAATCATGAAACGAGCACACAAAAATCAAAATTCCTTCGAGCAGGAATCATGCCTTACAAGGCTTACATCATCCCATTACCATGTAGGAGTGGCAAATGGCGAGATTGGTGAAAATGAGGACATCCATGGAAACATGGACTATGGCTGCTAAACGACTTATCTTTATGATTTTTCATCTTTTATGACTTTGTTAGTAAATAACTAATTGACATGTTAAGTAGTTCTAAAAGTACACACTTTATTAAATATCTTTTAAAATACAATGGTTCCCTTAAAAACTCCAACAACCTATCCCATGAATAATAACGGCTTGATTTATGACTCTTTTATACGGTAATCAATGACAAGTTTTGTTTCTTACATTCTACGTTAATAATTTGTGTAAATTGTTGTTGTCATTTTAATACTTCCTTTTGCGTGTTTAATGAAGAGGAACGTGAATAAGTTAAAATTTATAAATGCCTCGTGCAGGTTGTTGAAGGTACCTAAACTTTGATGAATGTAGTATGCTTAAATAATAATAATAATAATAATAATATACTTTCTTTATCCTAAAATTATACTCCCTTTTTGACTTTTTAAGTTTTTCATTTTTAATTTTGAACTTAAATATTTTTATTTCTGTAATATAATACTTGATGAAAATTATACCAATGAAAATACATTTAAAAACTAATTCGTTCATATATATTTTATCAAGTATTATATAATACAAACAAAAATATTTAAAGTCAAAGTTGTTAAAAAAAACTTAAAAAGTCAAAACGAGACTATAAATGACCAAACAGTCATATTTTTCAAACTTTGGGAGGTGTTTTTTTTTTTGTGTCAAGCAAACCACAAGACTCGATCGATAGGAAAACCAAGTTCTCTTTTTTTTACTTAGGCGACCCGTCTTCAGGGGTCACCCTAATGGAGGAGGACGTGTCCTCAATGCACAAGACCGGGTCCTCCAACCCCTTATTACGAGTGGTCTAAAGTGGGTAGATGGTGTCATAAGCTGGTCAGGCTAATCTTAACAATATTATCTACATTAGGTGAATGTGTAAGTCAATTAGATTAGTCAATTAGTAACTTTTTATTTTCTTCCAAAAACATAATCATTCATATGTATTTAATTTCTTCTACGTTTTTAGTTGTCAAGTATAAGGCAAATGACACAAAAAAGATATCAACGTTAGAGGTAATTTCGAATCTAGGTATCAAGTTTATTTATTTACTTATTATTATTATTATTATTATTATTATTATTATTATTATTATTATTATTGCGTAAAAAGGTAGCCAGCGTAATTTCTTCGCCAATTTGAGAATTTTCATTAAGTATTTAACGATTATTCGTTAAGTTTCACAATTTAAGTAACCACCACCACCAATGATCGTCGCTACCACCAACCCCACCCACCACTACCACCGCTTCCACCACAAACCCTGCCCACCACCACCGTGGTGGTTATAGAGCCGGTGGGTTGGATTGGTGATTACGATGGTGCTAGTGATGGCAGCGGGTGGGTTGGTGGTGGAGGTTGTCGTGGTGGGTGGTGGTGAGTGGGGTTGGTGGTGGCGATGGTGGTATTGGTGGGTGGGCTTGGTAGTGGTAGTGTTGGGTGGGTTGGTGGTGGCGGCAATGATTGGTACTGGTGAGAGCGATGATGGCGGTGGACGTAAAACATAAAACTTAATGGATGATTATTAAATGTTTAACGAAAATTAAATCCACAAAAAAGTTGACTATTTTTTATGCAAAAATAAAAGCATTACTCTGAATGGAAACGCCCATAACTTAGAATATCTTATTGGTCATTTGCCTTCGATAACTTGGAATATGTTTTTGGTCATTTGCCTTCGATATATATAACAAAACCTTTATTTATTTACTTGGAATTAATACATAAAATAAATAAATAACACTATAGAAAAAGCTTGTTACTTTTTCCGAATGTCACACTATATAGAGACATCACTAAAGTCAACAACAAAGGAATTCAGAAAAAACACAGCACCACAACACACACATCACCAATGTTGTCCTTCTTTCAACCTTAGTTAATCACCACAATGGCTGATCACCTTCGATTCACACCTTCATCATCATCCTACATCAAGTACAACCTTCATTTTCAACAATTCATAGGTATAATATTTCATGATGTATCACTCCTATGTTCCTTAATCAAATCCCACCTTTTATACTTTTGTTACTTCGTCTATTTTACACCATACTTAATCAAACTCGTCTCCTTCGTACCTCCGCTGTTAATAGCCGCCATTTCCCTCTCTATCCTCCTCACCACCACATTTTGTCCTAATCAGTTTGAACTCATAATCCTTCAAATGGTGATACATGAGCTCAAATCAAACTTAAATAACGGTAACCAATATGAAAATGACCATAACTTTAAGGATTTGGAGATATATAAAATGATCTTTGATACTACATTATCGATCACTGCAAGTAACGAACATGATGAAAATGTGAAAGGTTTAGAAAATTCATATATCGATAAGTTCGTTGTGGAGCACGTTTCAGAAGCAGTGGCGGAGCCAGAACTTATATCAAGCGGGTTCAAAAATGAATTTAGTAACGTTTGTATACAAAATCAGTTGGTTCAAAAGGCAACGAGGCATACGGATGTCGATGATTTAGGTGTTGATAAGTTTCTAGAAGGTTCCATACACGTGGAGAGCAGAAATGATGCGAAGATCAGTGATTTAAAAACTGTGGAGGAATTTTATGAAGAATTGGATCAATTTGAGGATTGTTTACAAGAGATTGAAATGAATTCGGATTCCGATAAAGTTAGTGAAGAACTATGTAAAGTAAAGCAAATGATTTTGTTGGAAAAAGTTGGTAAGGGATCCAAGGAGGAAAAGGTCGGGGTAAATTTAAGTGATCATGGCAAAGTTAGTGGAATTTTAGGGAGATCAAAGCCATGGAGGTCCAATGCTTCAAGTATATTACGTAGTCATGGATCAATGAAGGAGAAGAAGGAATGGCGGAGGACGTTAGCTTGTAAGTTGTTTGACGAAAGGCATAATTCGCCAAGAGGAGAAGAACGTATGGATTCGTTGTGGGAAGATTACGAAAATAGTAATTCGAAGAATTATAATAGCGGAATTGAGAAATATAGTGATAATGAGGAGGATGATGATGATGATGATGATGACGACGACGATGATGATGATTTAGAGATGAGTAATGGACATTTGTGTTGTTTACAAGCATTAAAATTATCAAGTGGGAAGATGAATTTGGGAATGAGGAAGCCTAAACTTGTGAAAATTTCAAAAGCTTTCAAAGGATTGGGATGGTTGTATCATGTGAAGAACAAAAATGGTAAGAAAAGCTAGGTTTATTTTCTTGGGTTAATTTGTAACTACTTTTAACTATATCATGTGTTTGTTTTTTTTTTAAATACATAAGATATATGATCATGTTTCCTATGCATTTTCCTGTTAAATCCATTTCCTTTGATGGGTTTCATTTACAATCATTGTTCTTGCAATTGTTTTTACATCTAATATAAGAGATGTTGAATATATATTGAGTTATCTTTGCAACTATGATATCTAAATATTAGGGTGTTCGCGCGTTACGGCGCAAAATATAGAGAGAAATGTTTTTCAATTTTATGTCATGTGATACAATAACTTTATGGATTAAGACAATTATAGGTTCAGATAATTTTAAGCAGTTTCAAACTAACTCATCTTATAGTTGTAGATTATCTCTGTGGCAATAGCTTGTAATATTATGGAGGTGTGAGGTTAATTAAATTGGTTGGCAATGACTTTTAGTTGTAACTGAGTAGGAGATAATGTCAGTTCATTACATGTATAGAGTATAAAAATATGCACATCCTAAAAGTGTGCCTAAAAATCAGATGAAGACATATGGCAGACTGAAGGTGAAGATTTAGAAGGAGAAAGTGTATATGACATGTGTCAAGTGATGAATGAATTAGACCTAATATTAGTCACATAAGTTAGTCATGTGTATCTTCACTCTAACTAAATATGTGTTTTATTATAAATTTTTTGCACCATGTTAAGAAAAATTAATTCTACAAATATACACCTTTAAAAGTTGATTTTGTGTTAAATTGTTAAAAGTATATTTCATCATGTTAAGAAAAAATAATTCTACAAATATACACCTTTAAAAGTTGATTTTGTGTTAAACTTGTTGGTATTATTCACAATCATGTTTATTATACTTGTCCCACATAGGTGTGGGATGAATTTTGCTACAACCACAAAAGTTTTACACAAAAAATCCACAAAATGATGTGGCATAACTTTTGGCCACTCATGTGAGAGCATTAGTGGGTCAAGTGAGAGCATTGAGTGGTCAAAAGGCATGCCACATCATTTTGTGGAATTTTTTGTGTAAAACTTGTGTGATTGTAGCATATCTCGTGTGGGATATAGGGATATAAGTAAAAGAGCATTTATAAATACTAATAAAACTCAAATGTTAAACAAATCATGTGAAGTTAACTACGAAAAGAGATTTTTAAATAAATAGCACAGTACCCATGCAAAACGGCGGGAACATATAGTTTAGAATGGTTTTTTATTTTTCTTTGGATTTGGTACTGATGGATGGCGGTTTTCAGGGATCATCAACTATTTTTAGGGATTGCCAAACTATTTTCGGTGGGAATATAAAGGATATGCAATAGAGGTGAAAATTGTGACTTTCGCAATATTTTAAGAGAAAATTGGTAGGTTCTTCGTTTTTATTTAAAGGTGTCCACGCAACACATGAGTAATTAATAACCTATTAAATATCATTGTTGCTTTTGAAATAAGTATTTTCTAAGGGTAGTGGCTATGGATTCGGTATGGAGCTCGGTATGCTTCATGCCGCTCGGCATGAGTATTGCCACATTCACGGCATGAGCAAATCGGCAAGGGGAGCAGGGAGCGGTAATCTTTGCCGAGACGGCGCGCATGGATCAAATTGGAACGTTGGAGCAATAAAGTTTTGTAACGTTGGGAATAAATTGGAACGTTGGAGATAGAGCCGTGAGAAATCGCCATTTTTAGGGTTGTGGTATGTGTTTGGGTGCTTCACGTTGAAGAAGATGATGAACACGTGGGTTTAATTAATTACTTAAGTTATTTTTTTATTTATTGGGCCTTTCTTTAAAGATGGTATTTACTGGATGGGCTCTTGTAGTCTTTTTTTTTTTTTTTTACTGGATGGGCTCTTGTAGTCTTTTTTTTTATTTAAAAGTTCTATAATTTGGAAGTTAACTTTTGTTTTTGTACGTCATATATGTCCAAAAAGTTGTGATTTTAGTTATTAAAGTTTGATTTCACAATTATGAATAAAAAAAAAATATGTGAGGTATGAGATCATGATTGACACTAAAAAAATATAGTAAGGTATGGTTGAGGTATGAGATAAGGTGGAATGATATTATTGGTGGGTTGAGAGGTATGGATTTTATTTTATTTTTTATTTTTATTATTTATTTATTTATTTTTTTAGCATGATTGCCAGCACCCTAAAGTATTATATGTGATATTATAATAATTAAGTTAATGTAGGAGCACAAATTTATAAAGTTTAAGAGTTTTATTCAATACCTTTAATTACTCACTTTTGAGTAATTCAATGACCATGATTAATGAATTTAACCCATGATTAATTGATGGTTACAAAATTGAATATTCCATCATTATTAAAATGGATCTTACAAGTTAAATAACAATATTAAGATCATGTATTTTTAAGGCATTAAATATATTAATAATTAAAAACTAGCAAGATGCTACGAGATACAATGACACACGCGACTAACGATTATAATATCACAACCTAAACGACCCGCAAACTACAACGATCCTTAAACCACAATGAACCTCAAACTACAACGATCCTTAACAACCCTCAAACTACAGCGATCTCAAACAACAATGACCCTACAGCTATGAACATCCAACAATCAAGAAGACGACCTCCCGCCGCCATCCAACCCATATATAACTCCTAACCAGTAAGGGCAATCACTTGGTAAAAGAAAACGGGTGAAAACCATCCACGACCATCAGGACACACAACAAAACCTGTCGAAGTCTTAAACCAACTAATTTCGATCACGCAATCAAACCAAAGGGTGGCAAGGCGAGATGTAGAGATGGTTGGCAGAAAATTACCCAAAATTATAAACACACAAAGCCGAAAAGACCACGACCCTAAAACTACTTGATCCACAAATCACAATCACCTTTCGAAACTTGGTAAAACTTACCCTAAAAGGCTAAAACTCTTGCCTGCACCGAACTTCTGTAACATGCCGGAAACTAGCACTATGAACCATGACCTCAAAAGACGACCCCTAAATCCTAACCGTAACCATCACGACATGTACCACGACCTCAAACCACAATTGTAATTGAATATTTGATCACTTGATATAAGTAATTATTACTTTGATGAGTTGGAATGAAGTTAACAATTAAGCTTTTATGAGCACGGTAATTAATACGTGATATCTTTTATATAATAAGAGAAAGTACAAATGGAGAAAACTAATTCATATATTGATGAATGTGAGAGCTCAATTGTAAAATGGGTGAAGTCTGAATATACGTAACAAACTTTCTGAAATTAACCAATATACGTAACATACTTATTTTACTCCAAAGATACGTAATATACTTTTAAATACTTACCAATGTACGTAACATTGACGATTACCATTTTAAAAAGTTATAGTTTTGGTCCCTGTCATTTGCGTTGACTTTCACCGTTAGTCCTTTGACAATTTTTTACTTAGAAAAGTTACAGTAATGGTCCCTTGATATTTTATTGACTTCCATTGTTAGTCCTTTGACATTTTAATAATCTTTCATCCATTTTCTTACGTTTTTTTTTTATCATTTTTGTCCGTTTTCATCTGTTTTTATAGGCTTTCGTCCATTTTTCTTACATTTTTATCCATTTTGTGCATTTTTATCCATTTTTATATGCTTTCATCCGTCTTTCTTACGTTTTTATCCGTTTTTGTCCATTTTTAAACGTTTTGCATACATTTTTGAAAGCTTTCGTCCGTTTTTCTTATGTTTCATAGGTTTTTATCCGTTTTCATCCATTTTTATATATGCTTTCGCCTGTTTTTCTTATGTTTTCATACGATTTTATCCGTTTTATACATTTTTATCCATTTTTATACGTTTTTATCCATTTTTTTAATGCTTTCGTGCCATTTTTCTTACGTCTTCATATATTTTTATCTGTTTTCATCCATTTTTATAAGAAAAAACGTAAGAAAAACGGACAAAGCGTATAAAAATGAATGAATACGAACAAACACATATTAAAACGTATAAAAACGTAAGAAAAACAGATAAAAGCTATAAAAACGGATGAAGACAGATAAAAACATATGAGAACATAATAAAACGAACGAAAGCATATGAAAATAGATGAAAATGATTAAAAACGAATAAAAACGTGCGAAAAATGCATGAAAGCATATAAAACAGATGAAAACGGATAAAAACGTATGAAACCGTAAGAAAAATGGACGAAAGCGTATATAAACGGATGTAAACAGATAAAGTCAAATAAAACAGATAAAAACGTATAAAAACGGATAAAAATGTAAGAAAACGTAAGAAAAAAGGACGAAAGCGTATAAAAACGGATGAAAACAGACAAAAACGGATAAACATATGAAAACATAAGCAAAATGGACGAAAGCGTATAAAAATGAAAGAAAACGGATAAAAGCGGACAAAAAATGATAAAAACGTAAGACAAAACGGACGAAATTGTATAAAAACGGAGGAAAACGGCTTAAGACGGATAAAAACATATAAAAACGGACAAAAGATTATTAAAATGTCAAAGGACTAACAATGGAAGTAAACAAAATGTCAAGGGACCATTACTGTAACTTTTCTAAGTAAAAAAATGTCAAAGGACTAACGGTGAAAGTCAACGCAAACAACAGGGACCAAAATTGTAACTTTTTAAAATGGTAATCGTCAATGTTACGTACATTGGTAAGTATTTAAAAGTATATTACGTATCTTTGGAATAAAATAAGTATTTTACGTATATCGGTTAATTTCAGAAAGTTTGTTACGTATATTCAGACTTCATCCTTGTAAAATCAAGCTCTTTTATTGGCTAATAAAAGTCAAAACTGAATTAATTTGGTCAAACTTTTAAAAAAATAAATAAATAAAAAACTAACTTCAAAAAATGCAAATCATAATTCTAAACTTATCTATAAACCAAACAGACCATTGGTTTCTTGCACTTTAATTCTTTTGTAGAATTTTTTATAAAATTAATTTGAATCTTATAATTAAAACATTATTTAATACTTCCTTCGTTTTAAAATTATAGCCTTTTTTTTTTTTTTTTTTTTTTTTTTTTTTTTTTTACTTTTTAAGTCTTTTCTTTTGAATTTTAACCTTAAATATTTTTGTTTGTGTTATATAATACTTGATGAAAATTATACAAATGAAAATACATTTAAAAACTAATCCGTTATATATATTTTATCAAATATTATATAAAACAAACAAAAATATTTAAGGTAAAAGTTATGAATGAAAGATTTAAAAAGTTAAAATGGGAATATAATTTTAAGACGGAGAGAGTAATATTGTAAGAATTACACACCTTAAAATATAAACACCTAAACTAATATGCAATAGCTTCAAGTGGTTCTTTTTGTACGTAAATATAAAAATGTGAATCTTGAGTGCCTGAGAAACACTGTAAAGAATCAAGAATGTACTTTGTTATTGTAGGGGCGATAGTCATTAAAAACTAGTACAATAATATCTTTTTGCAAAAGTACGTAATAATAAAGATGAGCGACTAATAAGCTTACTAAACCGCATCAACGTGCGAATATATTACACTCGTTTATACCGAACAAACTGGTTTTTCGTGCTGACTCATTTAGATAAAAATAAGTAAAACAAGAGAGTCAATAAGTAAAATAGACCCATAAAATTGCTCTTCCACAACATGTTAACCGAAGGAATCTAATCTTCTAAAATATAAGTTGAAACAAGAGGATACTAATCTTCTAAAATCAAGTTCAAAATGAGAGGATCGTAATCCTCTAGAATTAACTAATATTTTGTTCACCTGATTTATTTGAGAGTTGATACTCCCACCATATTTTTGCATGTTTTCACCATAACTTGTGCATTGCAGTATTGTACCGTACAACACTGTAATGCACAATTGTGGTATTTGCATCAAAAAATATGGTGGAAGTATCAACTCCCAATTTATTTAGTCTAGTGGCATGTGAGCTGGGTCACTAACGAAGAAATTATGAGTTCAAGTCTCATTGTAGAAATTTGTAGAACATATATATTGTGATATAGGTAGTTAAGATGTGTGATAAAGTTGCCATCTAAAGAAAAAAAGCCTTTTGTTTTATTTGTTATAGCCGCGCACACAGAGGGTGGGTGACACTGGGTGTTCAATTTTTCTCTGAATATCATTACCGCACCTCCTCCAGCATTGGACCAAGTCAGTGGACCTGAGGTTTTCTTCTACCTCGAGAAGGTTTCGAGTCATTTGACATTTTAGAACGGACCTCTCAAAGATAAAAAATTTTAAAACTCGTTTATTACACTCGAGACAATCAAAATACAGGTGGAACCCGCCCCAAAGCAGGTAGGTGAGAAGGGCTCGGCTCCATGCAGGTCTTTCACCAACAGCTGGCACTGAATTAGAACTTCGTGAAAGAATCGTGTGGCAATAAAGGCCTAATTAAACATTGAACGATATTCTGTTGCTACATATTTCAAGCAGAATACATGTCTCTTATAAAGTTGGAGCGACCACCAAACTTCCCTTCTCTATTTTTTCTTACTATAAAGCAGAATCCTTGACCCGCCTTTCAAATACTAATTAGCTTAAGACAGTAAAATCTTATACCCTTATCTCATTCTGTCCAAGTTTTACTGTAGCTTACAAATGTCATATATGGAATCAAAGCAATAATCATAATTTCCTCATGACAAGGCAATAATACGCAGTTGTACACCCAACAATAAATATTCATCTCTACTCTACCAAAATCCACTTCAAACAAAAATTTAAAAGAAAAATACAAATAGCTGGGACAACTATAAACTACACAACACAAATAACCAAGAAAAGAAAAAACCCAACTCATTCTATCCTCCAAGTTAGACAAAATTTTCCCAACTAAACCAATAGACTCTCGCCCTTTGAATCCCCCTACCAAATTTTAATAAAACTGATCACTCACTTATTCAAGCGGTAGCAGGAACTCGTGGAGCCATATTCTTGGCTGTTCCGTTAACAGCCATGCCCCTGTTGACACGCTCCCTCTGATATCCCTCACCAGCACCACCACGGTTTGAAGGAGCTCCTCCACGGCCACCACCTCTGTTACCATATTCATTCCTACTGCCTCCAAAATCATTCCTCCTATCACCAAAATCACCGCCCCGATTGAAGCCTCTCCCACCACTACCGAAGTTTCCACGCCCCCTCGCGCCCTCATTCCTAAATCCAGACCCTCTTCCAGCTGGAAATCTTCCACGTCCTCCTGAGACAAATAAATAAACGTCAGAAATTAAAGCACACCATTGACCAGTTTTTTTATAAAAAAATCGGCACTTTTTCAATTTCTATTATCTAACTGCATTATATGTTCTTGATATCTTCAACCACGTAAAAAGTATAGATAACTAAATAGCAGTGACAAATGGGTCTATTGGGTATGTTTCTAGAAAGTCAGATGGGTTATACTAACAGACCTAACAAATAAGCAACGGATCAAACAGATCCAAAATCAAAAAAACTTTCAAAATTGTTTTATAAAATGATACAAAAAATTGTATTGTCCAGTTACTTAACATATTAACGCTTTGAATCTACAGAAATCAACAAAATAATCAAAAAAAATTGACTCTGACGTGACCAATTCGTCGCTAAAAAATAAACGTTTTGACGCTAACCTATAACCTGTGAATTTTTCCACTCCATAACTGAAGTTAAAAATTTGTCTAAATTATATCTTAAAACATATGAAACTTGCCTTTGGAGTTTGTGGATCGCTTCTCCTCAACAACAGCACCACGACCACCAATATCGACTGGTGATGCCTAAAACAACATAAGATAAATGTCAGAAACCATAACATCAAGAAACATGACAAATTGACAATCACCAACAAGCTGGTTGCACTTTTTTATGTTGAAACGATCATAGTGAGTTATCTGGTGGGTGGTAAACTGGTAATACTAAGAGAGACGAGTAAGTTTGAGGAATAATGTAAACAAATATGCATACCTCAATCGCCTTTTGAACAGCCTCAGGCGCCTCGAATTCAACAAATCCAAAGCAGAATCCCTGTTGATACCAAATGAGTTTCAAGAAAATTTAAAATCAATAGCATAAGCAAAAGTGTCATAGAGAAGTGGAAACGCACCCTGTTGCTTCGAACTTGAATGCCATTGGGCTTAATAGCTCCAAACTTCTTGAACTCATCATCCAACATAGCAGGTGTGGCACTCATAGGGAGACCCTTGATATAGATAGAAAAACCATCTGCTGCCAAAGCCAATAAAGGTTGCCAGTTACTACATGTGCGTAGATTAAAAAAAGAAAAGGAATTATATGTGTGTAGACTAGAAAACCGGTCCAGATCAGAATTTGTAACAAAATTTACAGATCAGATGAAAATAGGTTAAAGCCAACAAAATCTGGGTAGGCAAAAATACAACCGGTGTGTAAAGATTAAAGAACTAGAAAGTACAAAAAAAGTAGCGTTTTGAATAGAATGATTTAAGAGGTTTTAAGTATCAAAATACACTATTGGTAACTTACGAACTTACTGATGTCGTATTTGACAATTTTTTTATTTATTTTAGAAGCATGAGAGGTTAAACAAAACCTAATTGAGCTATTAAATTGCAAATAGGGGTGTAAAAATACCTCAAACCCGACCAGCCATTAACCCAATTAAGCTTATTCTGGTCGAGCTATACGGCTTGAAAAACATTATTCCAGTTTGCCCGATTTAGCCCCATAAAAAAATTAATATTTTCTATTACCCAACACACGAATAACCCTTATTCGTGTCGGGTTAACCCTTAGATGCAGCAAATTTTCGAACAGGTTGGAATAGGATTGAGTAAGCATACCTTCTTCCTCATGAATACCATTTTCAACAGCATCAACATTAGATGCTGCAGCTTCAATAGCTGATGCAGTTGGTGGGACATTGTTCACCTGCTGCTCTTGTTTCCTTGGTTGAGCTTTCCTTGGAGCAGGTACTGGGGATGAGGAAGGGACGGCATACTGCTTCATGGCAAGTACCTTCAATAATAATCATACATATCAGAAATTACAGCAAGGGAAAGCCATTATTCTTACGACCATCATCTCTATTCTGCGGGACGGGACCACACAGGATCAAAACAGAATGGCAGAATTAGAACCAGACATAAAAACTAATTAAAAACTGAAACCGGCAAATAACTAAACCAATTGAAATATCTTTTTGGCTCTGATTTGAACCTGAAGTTTTACTATTTGAAAGATAGTTAAAACGACAGCAATTCAAGTTTTTAGTGAGGAGACCATTTAAATATCCATCCATTTCATTCGCCCAACAAACAAAACTATAAAGGTTCATAAAATGTTTTGGTTTTGTTTAATACCAGATCCAGAAAAGAAAGCGGCTGGATGACAAAGATTACCTTTACACCATTTGAGAACACCAACATATAATTAGTTATTTACTCAAACTATTCCAGTCCCCGACCCAAACCTAAACTTCTAAAAAATTGGGGAACCCGAATCCACATTTAAAACCTAAAAGGCTAAAACCGAAAACTGGTCAACTAACTTGACACATGCGTGACCTCAGAGAAAAAAATATATGCTTAACCAAAACATTCCTAAATCAAAATTCCTACAAAAACAAAATAGGCTGCAAATCAAAAGCATAAACAATTGCTCAAAGACGACTTACAGAAGCATATGATTTCTTTGGCAATTCCTCCATTTTGGTGTTGGGTTCAACAACCCGCTGTGAAGCCTCCGGCACTTCATCAACAACTTCAGGTACTGGTTCTTCCTCCTCTTCAACTGGCTCTACAACTTTCTCTGGAAGATTGCTCACTACTTCCGCTTGAGGCTCTTCTGTTGTTACAGCAACTTCAACAGGAGTATGATTCTCCAGCACAGGAACACTTTCGGCAACTGTATATACCCAAATATATAGTTAATAAAAGATTTTAAAAAAGAATTGAATTAAATGCCATATGACAAACCAAAAACGAATTAAATATCAACAGCACTGTTTGCAAGTGGTTCAGATACAACTTTGTTAATTACATATCTTCCAACATATAAATGCTCATTGCATAATAAGACTAATTTTATCAAATATATAAACACATAAAGCAATACAGATAAACAATCAATATTAGCTATATATGTAGATTTTTTAGTCACCTTGCTCAGGCTTGGCGGGAGCTTCAACATCCTCAGCAGGAGCAATGCTTCCTTCATAATGACTCACATTCTCCACATAACGGAACATATCGTTCAACACAAAGTAGCCTTTGTCTTGTGGTGCAAGGAAGAAAGACTGAGTGAACTTTCGGACAACATTGTCCTTTCCAGTCAAGAACCCAATGACTAAAACATTGACTCCACCATTCAAAGACTCTTGTGCGTCGACTGATTTAATCTCAGCCCTGAACTCGTGATAGTTAAGCGATATGATTTTAGAATTGATGTCCTGCACATCCAAAAGAGACTGATTAAAGTAGCAACACTATTATAAATGCATATTTACCGCTAGCTCCGTATAATGTTGTTTAAAAGAATGATAGACGGGTTAGTTGCATAAACCCATAAATTTATTATGACACAATTATTAAAAAAATCAAAGAAATACAAAAGCTACACATCTAGGGAAAAAATCAGCCTGAGTAATTGTAAAAAGAAAACAATGCATGTCACAAAAGCAAATTAATGAAGGAAAGGAATAAAGAACGTACATCCATGGTAGTTGTCAAGCTCATGGAACCATCCTCCTCGGGTCGTCCGAGTTTACTGATATCCTGATAAAATCGGTAGACTAAACTCGGAGATTGGTGCATTATCTGATAGTACTGCATAACGAAAGCATTGCCAACCTATTGATCCAACAAAACAGGAAACATATTAATGTGATTGCAGGAATATAGCATTAACAAATACATGATAAAATGATTATAACTTATAAGTTCAAACTAGTTAACATAGATTAAAAGGTCTTAAGGCTTTATAACAAAAAATAGAAAATCCCATGCGCAAAACCACCAATGTTTCCCTATGAATTACTACCAGCTTTTGCTCATAAATTAAAATCATAATTCAAATGAATGAAATTACTTATTACAAAAATTTTCACGTGTTATCATAGTTATTTATGGCGCGAAGCACCGAAATAAAAGGTCGGGCCTAAGTGCAGAGTGCAAAGCCAAGCGTGTAAGACACAACGTGCATGACATGCACCAAAGTATTTAATATAGATGTATATGCAACATGACATATTGAATTTGTTAATCATATACACGAGTAAATGTCAGCAACAGCGTACATAATACAAATAACTGCAATTCACTTGCAGAAACAAATTTAACATCTCAACAAAACAACCAGGACATGTTCACCATTCATACACCATCATCATGTACACAATCAGCATAAACTATTAAATTACAACTAACAACAATGAATGGACTATCAAATAAAAGTATCTGAATATTAATCCCTGATATTCAATAGACCTAGAGCCATAAACAAGAGCGCCAAATAAAAGAGACGACTCATTACATTTGTATACCCTTGAACCTTTAGGGTATGGGTAAATATTTTCTTTTACATTGCTGCAATGAATCCCTAAGACCAACACACAAGAACTAATAAGACAGCTAACAAACAAATATTTTTCTCAGGAAAATTTTATTTAGATTGGAGGAACATAATTTAAGATTAAACAAATCATACAAAGTATTAATTAAAATATAAGATTAAACAAATCAGTTTACAAATTTGAAATCTTTACTAAAACAAAATCAACAAACAAGACTATTAAAAACAGCATAACTTAATCTCAAAGCTAAAAACCATACAACCTCTAAAGTACTCATCTTTTTACATTAATCCACAACAAAACAAAAATACGTAACAGTTAAAAAGACTAATTTATTTATTTTCTCTAAACTATACAACTTCCATAAAGTACTCAACCTTTTACATCTATTCACATAAGCAATCAACAAATCATACATTACAAAACAATTAATACGATAAAAGAGTATAAACAAATTCGATTTCTTTTCGCGAAACCTCGTAAACTCATCCCACAATTAATAACCAATCAAATCAATATTGTATTCATATAACACAATTATTAACCTAAATTAATTCAAAAAAAAATTATTTTTTATTTAAAAAAAAAAAAAAAAAAAACATACAACTTGAGCTGCAGGTTGCGCTGCTGGTACAGTTGCCGCTGCCGCCATTGTCAATAATACCAAACCCTAAACAAACAACAAAAAACATAAATCAAATCTTATAAAAAAGAATGTAATTAGAAAACATATAGATCGAATGAAAATGAATAAGTTGTACCTTGAACGTGTGATCGATTTATGTGTGTGTGTTTTTTTAGGGTTTGGTGTGTGTGTTTTTTGACGGATCTTGGGAGAGTAAGTACGAAGAAGGAAAAAAGGAGTGTATTTATAGTACGGAGAGAGAGAGAGTGGTTGTAGCATCTCGGTTTTTTGTTAAACTAGTTTAGTTTGTGTCGGGTTGGGTTATGTTTTTAGGTCCGGTTTGAGTTTTTTTTATACATCTTTGATTTGGTTTTTAACACAAATGTATTAAAGGTTTGATTTTTTTTTTAGAACGGCATATTAAAGGTTTAGTTGAGATAGATGTAGTTTAATTATTGTGAATTAAATGTTTGGTTCAAGAATTTTGTTTAAATTTTTTGAAGAATTTTATTTATTTACGCGCGTTGTTGTATTAACTTTAGACTTTTAAAGTCATAAGACTTGTTTTGTGGACCACTGTTGAAGTTATTAGTTTTTCTTATAATGAAAATTTGTAAAAAAGTGGTTTACAAGAGATCGTCTGAATAAAATATCATTAAAAGATGTGCTAGTTGAGAACGCATAGGACATTTAGTTCTATTGACTAAAAGTCTGCATGCTTTAAATATGCCTGACAGTGGCCACGACTCATCATATCACACTTGGGAAGCAAACTCCCAGTCAACCTTTAACAACTAGTTTTTTAACTTGAATTTCCAATTTGGAAAGCAAGATATTACCCAACATACTTTGTCCAATAGTTCTTCTCTTTTTCTTTTATGTTGGACAAACACCCTGACTATCTTTTAACACTTCACATAATGTTTTTATCAAATGGTTATTTGAGTTGGGTGACCTTATAACACTTTGAGTGTTAGAATGAACTTAGGAAGGTCAAAAAGTGAAGTGCACTTTGGGGTTTAACAATATGGGGTGTTATAAACCAATCTTGGGAACAACAGTGTTCCTAGCGCGTTGGGTGACGCGTCAGCACACCAGACTACTGTGTTCCAAGAGCTTGGTCTATAATACCTTATCTTGTTTATGCATTATTCACCTCTTGTCATTCATTCTTTTTCTATTATTTCTTTTCTCTATCCCTCTAAGTCTACTAATATTCTTGTGTTCTAATATCCTCTCTTGTCATCTTTGAAAGAACACATTTTCACAAGAGAAGATTTACAAAAACCTAACCCACTCTTGTGAATTGTGTCGAGAGTCTTCTTCTCTATAACTTTTCTATTGTAATCGAGTCTCCAGGTTAGGTTAGGCTTGGATCGTTCATATAAACAAATGTATTCATTTTTTTTACGGGTGCAACAAGTATTGTACCTTTTGTATTCAAGCCAAGATCGAGTGAAGGTTTTGTTGGGGGTTTGATACTTCCGGGGGAAGTTCTTTGTGGTTAAGTCGAATCATGAGATTCTTGTGGGTGGTTTTCGAGGACGGAATGCTGTTGGGAGTAGTTCTTCGTAGTGAGTGTCGATATTTGCTTATATCGGTAGAGTGAAGTTGTAATGGTTTGTATCCATCATAAGAATTATACTTAGTAATAGTATCTGTGTCGTGGATTAGCAACTCTCTCTCTCTCTCTCTCTCTCTCTCTCTCTCTCTCTCTCTCTCTCTCTCTCTCTCTCTCTCTCTCTCTCTCTCGTGGTTGTTGTTTGATTGATTCACCACTTGGGCTCTTTAAGACTTGAAGTTGATAAATTTCTAAGAAGTCGGAAAGACCATATTCACTCCCTCAAAGGTTCTACATAAATGAACCCTAATATCATTAAAAAATTGTACCATGTCATTAGTATTATAAAAAATGTTCAACCTTGTGTTAATACTTAGGCAATAATGATTTTATAGTTGTAGGAACTTAAAGGCTTGCGAAACTCCAATGATACAAACTTACTTTTATTTTTTTAATGAGGCAACATACAAGTAGTGTACTCAATCATTACAGAGTAGTATAGGCAAATAGTGGACAGAAGTTCGTTCTCTAGGAGAACCTCGTGGATGAAATGAAGGCGATTTCGTAATGGTTTAAGGGATGGGGCTATTTTTTATATTTTTATGAAGGAATTAAATTCTTATGGATTTTGTATTGGATTACTTTAGAAAAATAGAAATAAAAATTAAAATAAAGTGGGAGATCAATCAAAAGATAGGGGAAATTACTCACGGACAATCCACATAGGTTTTGGACAAACTAACAATAATTTAATTTAATGAAAGCACAAGGGACAGTTTTAATCAAACTCCCTTAAAATCAAAAGCTCTGTTGGCCATGTGAAGCCATTTCAAGGAACTCACCAAGTTTCATTCTTCCTTTAAATTCTAAAATACAAACCTTTAAATCAAACTCCATTGGTTGATTTATTCTTCCGCAATTCTAATATATTTTATGACTCTCAAACTCTTCAGAACGTGAGAATTGAAAAATGAATTGAATTCTTCATCATCACTACTGTCTTCATCTTTATTATATCGCAAATGATTTTCATCTTATGGTTGTAAATGCTAAAGTTTCTCCCGGATTTGTTGCACATGTGTCCGTAAATCATCAATCTCAATATCATGACTATGCCACTCATGAACCATTCGTTTTTTAAGACCTTGACAGGGTCGACCAACCATTGAACAAAATAAACAACTTGTGTGTTTTAATACACTTGATACATGGATAATGATAAAATAAGTTTACTTACACCACCAAACATAAATCAACCTAAAGGATACATGCAAACAATCAACTCATGACCCTTGGAATCTACCTAGAGTTGCAGAGTTCGTAATGAGTTCACTTATCAATGAAAAAGTACCATAGATAACATAAGTACATAACACATTAAGCTTAAGACTCATGCTCAATTAAGTCGCAAATATTTTTCTTGCATCATTAATCAATGCTTGCAAGTTTAGCTAATGATAATAAGACGTTTCTAATTTCCTTACATCATAAATGAATGCTTGTAAGATGAATCTCCAAATGATCTCCAACATTAAGATACCTGTTATACTTGCTAGTATTTTTTTAGACATCAAGTGCCTAAGATCAAAAGAAAGAGTACAAATTCAAGTTCTATGAAATTAATCACTTAAGGTCATGGTGATCAAATTAGATATGATATATATTTCATGCCAAATTTCGGTGTCGAGTCTTCTTGCATATGATTTTTTTGGTTAACCATGGTTTTCAATCTTTTCTGGCCCAATAATCCACGAGATTTGAGCGCCACATAAACTCATACCGGATAAAGCCCTCCCCTTTTTAGAAAGGTTGGCGTGATTACTGATTGTGTCAAAATCAACTTATTATAGTATAGTAGTATAGTATCGAAATGATCCGCAAGAAATACGGATCACCCGAGTCGTTTCCAAGTGAAGGTGAATGGAATCAAAAATATTGATTCGTGTAAATCGTGAATTGAGAAGTGGTAAGAGTGAAAATAGTGATCAAGTAATTCAAATTATGACAAACAAACACGAATTACGTAAGGGGTACAAACTAAGGATGCACTAAAGTTAAAAACGTAAAAATGGGAATGCAAACGCGTTTATTTAAAACATAACGTACAAATTTAAAACGTAACTTTTATTGAAAAATGATCCTACAAACGTGAAACAACTTTCTAAAAATCTTAAACTAATAAAATGAATTTTCAGAAAAAGAAAAATATGTTTTTGACTTTTTATTTATTTTCTATGAATTTATTTATATTTTTGTATTTTTTTAATTATTTAAAAAGTAAATAAATATGAAAAATGACTTGAAAAATACAAATTAAGTTGGAAAAATCTAAAATTACTAAAAATTAATTATGAAACAGAAAACTAATTTTTTTTTGGATTTTTATGTAATTTTTAGGAATTAAAAGTAATTAAAAATTAACTAAAAAGGCTTAAAATCTAATTTTAATTATTAAAAATATCAAATAAGCTCATAAAAATATGAAAATTTTCAAAAAATTCTATTTTAATATTAAGAACCTAGGAAAAATAAAATGGACAGGTCACTGGCTCAAATAAACTAAATGGACATAAAAAGCACTTCAAATAAATGCTTATTTATAAGCTAATAAGCACTTAAAGGGACACAGAGCTCAGGAACAGTAAAGTCAACATGAATAAGCATAAAACAACTCTTGAAACACAGATAAGCACTCTGAATAGCCAAAAAATCACTTAAGCAGTTGGTTGATCAAAATAGAAACAAGGTTTAGAAGGGCTACTGCTAGCTTAATTTTAAGTTGTCTAAAGCTCTAACAAACTGGTTTTTCTTTCTCACAGAATTAGGGAAATCATTAGATTCTTTAAGCTGATTAGTGGGAGATTAAGGGGGCAAAAGCTAGACCACCCAGTAGAGAACACAAAAGTACTAAAAGCCCTAAAAGTAACACACCAATTGAACACTAATTTGACCAAAGTTCAACTGAGAAAAACTGGTTCAGCAGCTACATTTGACTTTTTTAATTAAGAACTAAAGTTGACTATGTTGGATTTTAACAACCTATATCTACTCTAATATGTTGTTTAATGATAATAAAGCACTGAATACATAAATACAAACACACATAGCACAAATTAAGGCTATAACAGATGAACAGTAGCTGGTTTATGTAGGTAATAATGAGATTGTTAGCAAATTTGACTTTTAACCTATGAACCACCAATTTTATGCTCAATCTGACTTTAATATACCTATTGCAACATGTTTAGGCTGAGCAAACTACTAGAACACAGATTCAAAGTCTAAACCAAACATTCCCCTAAATCTAAGTTTACACTACAACTTTTATATTCAAGCTATAACCTACTAATTTTATGCTGTAAACCAATTAAGTGAACTCTAATGAAGCTATCTGAGCACAATTAACACAAGAAAAACAGCAAGAACAAGGAATAGCAGTTTCAACTAATTAAAAGCAGTGGAAATGGAAACTTACCCTAAGCATACAAGAACCAATAAACAGTTACTCAAATGACTCTAACAAGCAGCAACTAGCACAGATAAACAACAACTACAGCAGATCTAAGTATTAAATAGAATCAAGAAGAAATGTAAAATAGAGAAACTCACAAAATAATCCCCCTCAACTCAAACAGAGGGGGTTCACTAAGCTTGCCTATCTTTAGATAGGCCAATGGCTTCCAAATCTCCACTTGGTCTACCAAATTCACCCAGATTCATGCTGTTCACATCATACTTTGACCAGAGTTGACCAGAGGATATTTTTGAGCCATTTGAATGTTTTACACTACTAAATACCTTACAAGAGCTAGAGAAGCTAGAATAAGGTATAAGCTACTGAAAACAAGCTTGATTGCAAGCTTGGTTTAAGAAAAGACACATCTTTTTGGATTTTTTAGGTTTTATAACTTTTTTGTATTTTTATAAAAGTTTAGTAAATGCAGTAAACAAAGTTTAGAGAAGCTAAGGAATGATTAAAAATGAGCAAAGGAACAGAGTAACAACTATTTTAACAAAGATTTAAGCTAAATTATAAACAGATGTAGATAACTAAAACATTAATTTAAAGACTTAAGAATAAAGCTTTTATTAAAAGAAACTGAGATTACATCAAACTTAAGCTAAAAATACATTCAGAAAACAAATTTGACAGCATTTCGTTAATCTAAAACCTACACTCTCAAACGTATACAGGGGGAGGGGTTTATATAGGAGAGCCCAAGGTGAGGGGTCTAGGGTTTAGGAAGCTGCTAGAGTTTTAATCATGGCCACATATTCTTCAGTCTTATCTCAATGTCGACATCCTACCAATTTTTGGCTGTTGGACTGAGTCTTATCCATATGCCACGATACATAAACCAATCAGAGAGCTTGAAGGCGTCACCTGGAGGGAATTATGACAACATTTCTGACAACGTGTCAGGTTCTAGAAGGTCTCAAACCTCGTACTAGCATCTTGGGTGAAAGTGATGGGAGCAGGGTAATTTATGTGGGGGAGAAGCACAATGAAACGTTCCTTTGGTTATTTTTTTATTATTTTGACTTTGGGTGGGTTTTGACCGGGTTAGTTGGATATGGATTGGGTATAAATGAAAGGGTGTGGGCTTTTGTGCACCTGGGCCAGGAATGGTGTGTAGTGGGTTAAGATAGGATATGGGTTAAAGGGTTATTAGTGTAATGGATTGGGTAAAGTTATTATTGGGTAGATTTGTAAATGGATCCGATTTGGTAACAAAGTAATCATAGGGACCATAAGTGTCAATTTAGAATTCTTAAAGGGCTAATGATGTCATATTTTCAAAACATTCTTAGAAAGGACCATTTGTGACATCTTTGAAACTTGGAGCGCCAAATATGTAATTTCTTCAAACTTTATCTTCAAGGACCAATCTTGCTATTTCTGAAATTTTAAGGACTTCTTATGAACATTTGAGCTTTGACTTTGACCACTAGCTTCCTCGGCTTCGGCTATTGACACTTTTCCAATTCTCGTGCTCGTTTTGTCATTTTCTCGTGATTTTTCGTCCTTTTCTTAAATATCCGTTCCTGCTCATTTACAAACACAAAAACATACACTCTTTGACAATTTTGGTTAGTTTTTGGTTTATTTGGTCCTATTTTGGCTCAAAAAAGGTTAGTGAATAAGCACTCACCAATTACTTAAAGTTGTTTGCACCTAGCAAGGATTGAACTTGAAACCTCTAAATAATTACAAGGTCTTTACCACTAGGTAATCACCCCATAAGTGGTTTTTCTAGCCTATCATTCTGTTATGTATTCAATAGATTTTTTTATGATTTTAGTTTTGCCAAATTAATGTCCAAGTTGTTAGCTTAACATGCCACTAATTAATATCAACTATGTTTTTTGTTGATCGTATTTGTAGACTTAACTAAGAAAATAATAAACTTTGACACCTAAGTCTCCAAACACATTGTGGAACCACAACATACAGATTAAGTAATTTTAATTCAGTTTCTTATCTCCGGGAATCTAGTTAATCGATCTATAGTTCTTGATAGAATAGTAGAACTCATCAGGTTGTGGCATGCTTAAGTCGTCATTCCAATATAGATGAATTAGATGTAAGTTGCTTCTGTTCAAAGATAAGAGGTGGGAAAATTAGACGAATCACGACGGCCAGGTAAAATAACAAAACCAGTGATTTTGAAAAGATCGGACCAAGTTACCTGAAACACACTCTTAATCTCTTATGACTAAATTTTATATTGTCATAACATGACCATAAACCATAATACTACAACAATAAATGAAGTTTTAAAAGCATGTATGCATCATAAAAGCATGGATGCCCTTCGATGAATTTTACACATCTTTTACTTAGTTGACTTGTTACAAGTATAACGTTACTCAAATCATGCATTATATAAATAAATGTGTCAACATTTTGTGCTCTATGTGTATTAGATGAAGTTTACACATCTTTACTTATGTGTCAATATTTCACATGCACCTACAAAAATAGATGCACCTCTCCTTAAAATTATCTCTCTTAATTAAAATATGTGGATAGAAATCCTTCTTATTCTTCTCAATTTAGTTTTTCTTCTCACTGGATCTCTTCCGTAGTGCTCATTGCTTAATGGTTTAGACTTAGAGATCGGTTTTGTTTAAATAGGTACCCAACAAGTTATCATTCGTAAGTCAAAGCAAGAAATGCAAATTAAAACACTAGTATCATTGAAGAAATATAGAATGTCAAAATTTTGATGTTATAACTGAATATAATGACATGAATCTTAACAAAACAACATAATAAGCATAAAGTCTCAATTTGATCAAAAAGTGGTTAAAACCTTACTCTCATTGCAATGAGATTAAAACATGCCTAAACAAGATTTCAGTCAATATCATATAAATTTAACAAAAAAATATAGATAAACCCAAAACCCTTACATTTACAGACTTTAAACTTTGACCCTGTAAACTTTTAAACCATGTGTCATACCCGTGGTACTCTCACCAAGCGACTGCCACTTACGATGCTGCAAAAGATGCAATAACGTTAATAGGGTATTAAAATTGGTACATCATCTAAAGCGAGTAGCGGCTAGAAGGTAAGTGTACCTTTTAAGATAATAGTAACAAAAGTCAGCCAATATGAACGTTTGAATGGTCTCTGATACCAAAACCATCGGGACCCAAAAGTAGCCACGTCCAAGTAAAAACAGATACGTTTCAGTTGATTCATAAACCTGAAGAAAGTGAGAGATCAAATTTGGGTTGTTTTCAGATTGGCCATTTAAAAAGTTATACTGAAAATGGGAACAAGCAAACCTTAGTAGTACACGAGTCTAAATATTATTAAATATTCAAGTGTGTGATGAATTTCTTACAAGAAATTTGATGTGCATGAATGGAAACTAACCCGGAGAATCCAATAGGCTGCCCCAAAAAATCTCGACATTCCAAGTGCAAATACGTATAAGGCGGTAAATGGTTCAATCATCTGAAATGTGCAACACAATGTATGAATCGTGAATGAGTTCATAATTATGTAACCTCTAGCATATGCATCAGATAATGATTTTATTAGAATATTTGTTTGACAAAACGCAAACCTGTGTTCTTTGCATCATACGGAGTTGTGGAATCACGACAATCGCCTCCAAGTACACGCTGAATGCCCACATCAACTTAGTGTATAGAGGAAATGAGCTATTCGGGTGAACAAGTACGGCCATAATAGCACAAGGAACCAACTGTACAAAGGAGCACAAAATGGAAAGATAATACATGTTCGAAAGATGGTGATAAAAAATTTGACCCAAAACAATATGATAGGGATGTTTGGATATTAGTCCAAAAAGTGATTATGTAACTATGAATAACTGAAAACTAATTTTCTTAGTTACATTAAAATGGGTCATATATATATAAGATATAATATTCAAATATGTCTATCATACTACTTAAAGAAGTGGTAAACAATTCAAAAATTAGTTTATAAACATAAAAAGAAAAAGGACAAAAGGATGTGTTTACCAAATAAGATTTTGGTGTTTTGTCGAGATGCTCATTATACGACACATATAGCTTACATCGCATCATGTAAATGACCCAAGTAGTAGAAACCAACGCAGCCATGTCAAGAAAAGTGTGAATATTATGTCCAATTTCAAAGCTACAAAGAGTTCTTACAGCCATAACTATAGCCGTGAGCTCTTGTGTTTGCAACGAAAGGCCTGTAAGAAAATAAAATAAAAATTGATGATTGTGAACAACAATTTCATATTAATATGTTTATTATTCAATGATATTAACCACACATATCTAAGATACATTTGTTGTTCTAATTCCGTAATAACACAAACACAATTGAGACATATGTGACATGAAAGGTGGAATATATAGGCGTGTAAATATTTATATTTCTAAAAAAGAAACTGCTAGATTTTAATGTTCGTTCATTAAATATAAACATACCAGAACAAGTTTTTAGGGTGTTGAGCTTGTAAACCAACGCAAATATTCCTATAGCATGAACTGATTCCGACACAACAAAAAGCTTATTATAATTCTTAACGAAACCTCTAAGAAAAGCGAGTGAAGAAATCATAAAAATAATAACAAACAACATCTTCATCTTCAATGGTTGCATGCGAACCCATGCAACCAATTTGTTCACAGATGACCCTCCTCTTTTCTTCATACCCATCATCGTATCAATGATCGACGGGTGGATGTCGTCGAATGAACACCCCCTCCGCCTCCTAGAAGGAGGTTCCTTCTTTATTTTCACCGGAGGAGGAGGGTGGTGGTTTGAGGAAACAAATTTGTTGGTCGGAATAAGACAGACTAAGATATTATTGGTTTTGTGTGTGCATATATATAGTTGTTTTTGGTTTAATGTTGTGATGATACGTCTTATTAGTTTATTGTGTGGTTTCTATAATTAGAATAAACTCAATGGTGTAAGTAAAATATTAAGAGGTCAACAAAAACAAAATCTAGCCACAAAACTTCATTTCTAATCATGGTGTGGATTTATAGTTATATTCAGTTTAGTTAATTATATCTTGTCATTTAAATGTATACTTATATTCATGGTTGGATTCCTAATCATTGTACATCGTACGAATTGAACATTTAGTGATGAAACTTTTAGAGACGACGACAAAAAACTGAGCTCCGTCTGACTTTTACTTTCAACAACACTTTTAACGACTACGTAGTAGTTGCTAAAGGCCCTTCACCCAAAATTCACCCGCCAAACAGATTTGAATTTCCCGCTGAACCTTTAGCAATGATGATAACATCATCGCTAAAGTTGTGCTCATTTAATTAACCAGCTAATTTTGGTGATTTAACCTCCCTAAAGAATTTTCTAATTATTTGTTATTTCGTGAAAAGTTATTATTGAATAAAAAATTCACCATAGGTGTTGTCTCTAAAGGGTTTTTATCCGTACTGTTCAATAAAAAATATAAAAACTACTATTAAATGTATAAATTACTATTGAGTGTTTAATAAATTAAAAAAAAATAAAAATAATAATAACTATAAAATCAGTATAAAAAAATTATATAGAATGTGAATTAAATTTTAAAAGCACGAAAAAATACTAATGTAATTCAAAAGACGTAGTTTCAAAAAAGCGTTATCGATATAAGTTTAAGCTCCAAAAATGATGTCGTTTCTTAAAAGCGCTATACACACTTCCTTCACATGAGTCGATCACTTGATTAATATAGTCTCAGATGTGATAACACTTGCCTACGAACAATGATACTTTTGTATTTGACTAACGTAATTTCTTGTATGATGTGATACTTGTGAAGTATGTGCTTAGTTTTGTGATGCTCTCTAGGCTCCTTAGCTTGCTTTACAGCTCTAATATTATCACAATAGATTTCCACAGGATCTGAAATACTAGGAACAACTCCAAGATTTGAGATACTAGCCATGGATCCATGTATATGTTACAGTCATAAATTAACTACATAGTTAGTTAAGACATGTGTACTTTTGATTTGCTTGGTTTGATCTCGTGATTAACCACCGGTACTGGTTACATTCAGAAACCGCTAGATAGTTGTATCTTGTTCCACGGCAAGTGATTCCATATCACCAAGACCAAAATCGGTCGATTAGGGTTTAATCCCTAAGTCGACTTTGTAGTCGACGAAAAAGGATAAATCCCTTTAGGGATTTTTGGTTGACCAAACAAGAGAGAAAGGAGGAGAGTTAATGATATTGTGTGTTGATTCGAATTATGTAGAATTAATAAGGAGCTGTTTGTTTATATAGGGGATGGTTTCGTGTTCAACAAAAATTCCTCCACTTTTTCATTATATCCCTATAATCTCTAATTTTCACACTTTTAGTTATATTCTATAAATTTAACCTCCATTAATTTAACTATCTCAATTCTCTTATTTACAAGGCGTTCAGACCTGTGAGAGCACTAGGTACCTTAACCCTTGTCTTGCGTTAAACCATAACTTTGCCGTGTTAACCCTCACGTTAAGGTATCCGTGCCCGGCGTTATTGCTGCGTTAACGCAGTGAGTGAACGGTTTAACGTCACGTTAAGTCGTTAAGCGTGATATTGAATAAAAAAAGCACTTAGCCCCCTTTAACTAACCGTTACATTTAAAAAAAATCATTTTATACCCCTTAACGTCTAGATTCCTTTAAAACGGCTATATTGTTAAAAAAAAAAAAAAAAGTTATTTCAAAACCCATTTTCAACCAATATAAATACTCATTTAACATATCATTATTTTTCAAACTTTCACAACTCAAATACAACATTATACACATTCTCTCTAACAAAAAAAAAAATCCTTGTTTATTCACAATGGATCCGAATCAAGTTAACTTCGGACAAATGAGTTGGTCCGATGTAGATGATGCAACCAACATTGAATTTATGATAGCTGCGTATGAATATCAACAACAATTGGAACAAGCAGAAGCAGCTCAAGCTCTTGTTCACCGTACTAATATCTATCGTGAACGCGAGGTTGCCGAAGAACGCCTGCGTAGCGACTATTTCTATCAAGGTTGTAAGTATACGAACCGTAATTTTCGAAGAAGATTTCGTATGAGCCGGAAACTATATCTACAAATAGTCGAAGGTATTGAATCCTATCATTCTGATCCTCTTCCAGAACATTTTAGTTTCTTTAGGAAAGGGCCCGATGCTTGTTGTCGACCTAGTATAAGTGCTCTTATGAAGTGTACATCTGCCATACGCCAATTGGCGTACGACAACTCACCTGACGCGTTTGATGAGTATTTGCAAATGGGTGAGCATTGTGCACGTGATTGTTTTGATAATTTTAACAAGTGTGTTATGAATCTGTTTATGTTGGAGTATCTAAGAAAACCAACATGGTCTGATGTTCAAAGTATTTATGTAAAACATGAGCGTGAACATGGTTTTTCGGGAATGCTTGGTAGCATTGATTGCATGCATTGGAAGTGGTAAAATTGTCCGGTTGCGTGGCAAGGGCAATTTGGTCGGGGTGATAAAAGATACCCAACATTAATGCTTGAAGCTGTTGCTTCGTATATTTAGAAATACTAGGCGAGTACCCGTGCATAGCAACGGAATTTTCTAGCGGCAAACATTTATAGTTGCGATATTGTGGTAAGTGTTTCTTGTAACGTTTAAACATGAACATGAAAACATCAAAATAAACTAAAACAATAATAAAAAAAATGTTGTAATATATTATCTAATCATAGCTTGATCATAGTACTTTTATAGTTTGAATAAGAAACTATGATTAAAAAAAAGGGCACCTGTTTTTACATGGAATATGAACGCCAAAAAACTTGTTTGGTTCATTTAATGATGTATCCCTCTCTACAATACACCCTCTTGTATAACAACGAGTTGGGCGTTGAAGTTGGTCGGGTTTTCGTACTGTAATACATGTAAATGTAGCTTCTACTTGGAATCCAAGAACATACACAGTAGATTCCAACACGGTTAGCAGTTCCGTTTTTAAAAAGTGTTACCTCATAATTACAACCGCATCACTGAATGACTAATACCTAGAATCTAAAAAACAAAATCCTACTTTATGGTTGTTTTCATACATAAGTGACTAAACAAATTGCTTCTAATGTACATGCAAGCATCTTGTATACTCTAAACGTATGCACACGAAACAAACTACAGCCCATTAAACGCATCCCGTACACGTGCTCGAAATATTATCTTACCGGCTGGAGTCTTCTGTTGCGTTAGTAGCATTTTACAAATCCCTTGTACTTTTTTGTTTGGCTGAACCGGGGGAAATGTGATTTCCATATTCCTTAAGACCAGTGCGTTGCCCAACTCGTACTTCACACAGTCTAGACTCAATTGCTCCCCATTGACTCTTTCAAACTTGTTCAGTAAAGCAAATCAGAACCAAGCCATGTTTATGCAAACCGGAATATGCCACCTAATCAAGTAGAATATAACAACTTACATGAAGAAACTCATCACATGGCTATATAATAATATTGTTTAAAAAAATGTTTCATGCAAACATTAGAGTAAACTCAAACAAATAATGACTTACAACACTCGAAAAAAACTCTCGACTAATTTAGGCATAATTATATGAGATCCACCTAGGGAGCAATTTTTTTTTTACGTATACGGCACATTTTCTTTTAGCGCTCTCCAAGTTTCGATTGCAACATAAATTTTAAGCATGCATTATGAAGTAATGAATAAACCCACAAAATCTGTATAATAAAACGGGCAGTTGGTACATAATTTGTCATCATCTTTTAGCAATTTATGTACTGTTTTTTGCCCATATCCCCCACAATTGCATAGACTGCAAGCATAACGGCGACAACAATATTCAACCATGAAGTTTAAGGAAATGTATCGGCTGCAAAAAAATGAAAAAGAGAGCAACCCTTACGGTCATTAATCGCGGCCGATAGGGGCATTTGCAACTCAATCGAAAAACATTGGCCCTTCAAAAACCATCTCCTTATCCGTAAACTCTTGATAACTTGTGAAACGAGAGTGCTTTGTGCATCCAATCCTGCGATGGCCAAAACAAGAGATGTTACTTTAGAGGACTTTAAACTATAAAAAGTCGCAGATACTAATGAAAGCTGAAAGCGAGAAAAAAGGCACATAAATGTGTTATCAACTTTAAGAATGTATTTAGGGTGTTTGGGATTGCATTTACATGAATAAAATTAAAAAATCCATTCAATAAATTAAATCGTCTATATACGTTTAGTTCATGCTAATGTCAGAATTCTTACAACATCCGTTAAGCGACTTCTACGATTAACTAAATTCAAGCCTAAATTCAATTGTAAAAATGCAATAAATCAAACAAAAACTTAAATAAATAGCATTACCCATCAAAGCGACAAAAACTTGACAAATTACTCGGAAGGTGAACACCTTAAGCTCTGTTGTTTTACAGCCCAACTCTGCACGGATTAAGCATTGGGTTGACCCGATCTAATCGCTCCAGCAGCAAAAGACACACTAATCCCTAACGGTCGATGACCATTTTCGACTCATTCCCTTTGTGTGTAAACCAACTACAATAAGTCCCCATGATCAAAAATTGAATTATAAAGTGAAAATACATTCAACATCACATTATAATTTTCATTAACATGAAGTTTCTTATTAACACTTTTTTAAAGTTTCTAAAGTTTCTAATAAAAGAGTTTCACATTTTTTGAGTCCACTGATGCAGTTGATACTACATTTCCGTGAGTCATTATCACCCCCTATTTAAAAAAAAAATATAAGAGCACAAATTATGCACTGTTAAAGTGACATATGTCTCTGAAAACGAAAAGTATAAAGGAAGAATCAAACCTTAGGAAACCTGTGGTGCCACTTGTATACATGATAATTGCAACATCTTTCTTGATAGGCAGTCTGACAGGAACCGGAGTCTCCTGTCCCATTTTCTCAACTTCCAAGAAAGAAGAGATTTCAGTATTAGTTAAAGCTTTGGTGTTATCACTTTATAAATCATCAATCTAAACAAAAAGAATACACATTGTGATAAACATATATTTGAAACCAACTGCTAAGAGCATATTGGATGCACCATCCAGAGCTCTCTTTTGCATCGAAGACCATATTCTCTGACCAGCTTCAACTCAGCATCCAAATGCTCCTTCTCATAAGGACGACGGGGCTATGTAGCAAAATTATTTCCATTGTATGAAATGGTAACACACAACAAAATAGATAACCAGTCAACTACTACATTATAAACTTTAATAAAGTAGTTCTACGAATGTTTGTTACATTAGTACTCCATAGACAAAAGTTTTGTTCCATCAAATAGTTAATAGTAACATACAACTACCGTAGTAACACACCCGGTCGCCCTTTACATCAATTTATAAGAAATCAAAAAGTTTTTCACATCAAATAATGATACATAAAGGTTCGATACATATAATGATAAAATCGTGCAAGTTAGCCACGAGGTGTTTAGCACACTTAGGGGGATTATAAGCTTAACGAAAACTTAACAAGCCAATAAACACAACTTTCCACTTCATGAGCTCAAGTTTATAAGCTCATTTTTGTTGGCTTATAAACTTAACAAATCTTCATTTAGCTGATGAACACATCAAATAAGCATAAACAAATACCCCCTAAAAATAAGCTTAATCACTTTTGAAAGTTAAACCACAATCCCATCAAACTAAAACATTCACCTCTTAATAACAGATTCATTATTTCATTCCAATACTAAACACAATAAAGCTATCAAGCAAATATTTCAAACAATAAGCAGCAACCTAAATACAGATTTGCTTCATAACAATCAAACCATAAGATAAATCTAAACATACATATTTAACTAACAAATGTAAATAAGTACAAGATATTATAAACTCAATAATGCTTACAGTTGCGGTAAAAAGAGACATGAACCATCCTTGTTCGATGTCGATGGTGATCCGGCGGCTGCTAAAATCCTCAATGAGAAGAAGACAGAAAAATCATTGGCACATTTCCACGGCTCATATTTTTTGAAACACGAAGGTTTCTTTGCTGCAAAAATGGAGGTCGCAAAGAACCAAAACCATACATACCTCCACCCGCTCGGTTTAGGTTTTCAGCAGATCTAAACGCATAACCATCATAGAACCAAAACCATACATACCTCCACCCGCTCTCTAATCACAATCGAAACCACAACATCTACAACTGAAACCACCAAACCGCCAGACCTATCACCAAAATAGCCAGATCTATCACCCAAATTACCAAACCACACCAAACCTGTGATATGGTGTGTTATTTGGATAGAGGATTCTTGAAAGAATGGTAGGGGCTTTGTGTTTTTGTATTGTTTAGATATGGAATACAGCCGTGTATAAGCATGTTCAATGATAGACATTGATTTGCAGTTTTGTTTTCCATTCATTACTTTGGCATATACTTTCCATAGTATACTTTCCATCAATAGTTGATTGCAGTTCCGATTTATAGACTTTACATCAATAGTTGATTGCAGTTTCGATTTACAGACATTGACAGGCATTCGATTTACATTTATTGGTTGAGAAAGAGTAAAATGGGCATTGACTGAAATTTCAGTTTTCCACATTTCACTTTGACTATTTTTCCATTATAAGTAGTTAAGATGTTTAGAAACATCAACATAATTATTCAAATACTTTAAACCGAGTTTGTCCCAGTTAACCTCAAGTTTTGACTGAATTTTGACCGAGTTCAATCATGACCTGGTAGCGATTATGTCGATTATGTACTTTGTAGCCAGTAGTCGATAGTTACTCAACCTTAGCATCACTTGTTTTACAACAGTGCGTTGGTATATTATTCCAGAGCTTCACCAAACTAGGAAAATCTATAATTATTTCAGAAAAATAATATACTAGCTCGTATTGATGTTTATAGAATTGCTGAATATACAAATATATTTAATTTTGCCTTTGTTACCTTAGTTATTTCGTTTTTAAAATAATATATTTTTTACAACAGTGCGTTGGTATATTATTCCGTGAGCATATGCTTACAAGAGACGAGGAGTCACTTGTGTACAAATATACACTAGTTATAGTAGTTGCTTTCATTAACGTTCGCTAAAGTCTAAAATCACAATCTTTAGAGATTGAAAATGAGCTTCACCAAAGGAGATGGAGCTTCCTTAATTCTTCAAGATATTGCTCAGGGACTCGAAAGACTACTTTGTGAGTCCATCTTTTTCCTTTTCTCACACACTTTTTATGTTTGAAACTCATCATGCATGCATGCATCTTTACATAAATTTGGTACATATATACATGTTTTGCAGCCCTTGCCAACTGCATTTGCCAACAAGTATCTAGAAAAATGCAACAACAAGAAACAAACCATAATCCTTAAAACAAATTCAGATGACAAATGGAGAGTTAAATGCATGTTTTTAAAGAACAAAGACATATATTACTTCACTAATGGATGGCTCAAATTCATGGAAGAAAACCGTCTTCAAAACGGCGACTTTCTTGTCTTTTGGCTTAAGTCGACTTCGAAACTAACTTTTCGAGTCTTCTTTTATGCACCAAACGGATGTCTGAAACAATACCGAGCTAGTTGTTCGAGTAAACGTCATATAGTTGTTCCGACCATCAGCCATAGCTCAGACAAAAAGAAAGAGGTTGTTGAAAATGAAGAAACGAGTGACTATGATTCGACGAAATATGAACAAAGGCAGTTGAGAAAGATTGTTGGAGAATCTGACTTAACTCATATGGTACGTATAATTTTTTTTATTTTATTATTTTTTTTTTTTTTGGAAAGCAAATATATAGTATTATAAAGCCATTAAGGCAAGAAAGTACGTATAATATTCTTTAGATTACATATCAACTTCAAGTCTCAACTCGAAGTGTGTGAGATATGTATATATAGTGTATAATATAATGTGAATTTGTTAGTTTTTTCTATAAATTAAAAAAAAAAAAAAGGGAGAGAGAGAAGAAGAAGAAAGAATAATTATGGTAAGTATAGTATTCTTTTAATTGCAAGTCAGGTAATATATTTTCTTGTACATCTACATGTGAAATGTTAACGCTTTACTTATACCAGACATTGACAAGGGATTTTGCGAAAGTGACCGGGATCCATACTTGCAACTGGGTGCGTTTAAAGAACGATAAAGGAGAGTGGGAAGTGGAGGTAAAGAACCGTAGTCGTGGGCGTGCCCGAACACAGGGGCGGAACTAGGAGCCAAGTTTAGGGGTAGCGAAATACGAAAATTTGTTTAGGGGTAGCGAAAATTTGTTTCAGGGTCGCGAAATCGCCAAAAAATGGCAAAAAATCGTCAAAAATTGCTAAAATTACACTACCGGGTAAAAGTTCAGGGGTAGCGACCGCTACCCCTGGCTTCTACATACATCCGCCCCTGCCCGAACACCAACCCTGCTGGTACAAAACTGGTCTGATTTCATAAAAGATAATAACGTGAAAGTTGGAGACACTTGTGTGTTTAATCATGTATAAGGTAACTTGTTTCATGTTCATGTGATTAAGAATAAGAAAGGGGGACCTATTAGCATAGAATCACACAAATCGGTGAAAGAAATCGATCAATCTACTATAATTAGTGGTGATACTGATGATCATGTTGTGGCTCCCTTCACTTTTACTGACATTAAAGGCAAGATTCTAATATCTTTGTAACCCACCCTAAAGTAGCACATTGACTCAGTTTAATTAAATCCTTTAGCTTTGATTTTCTTTTTAACTTATACCTTTTTTAATTTATAGTTGAAACTGATTCATTGTCTGAAGAAGAGGAGAAACTGAGAAAGAGTGGTCAAGAAATAGTGCACTAGAAGCAGCTGAATCTTTTAAATCAAACTACCCTTTTTACAAAGTTACAATAAAAGATTCATACATCAGATATCCGACATTGGTAATGATTTGCAAATATTTCAAATCTTCATGCCGACTAATTTCGATGGATCAACTGACTTTTATATTTCAATTTGTTAATGTGTCACAGCATGTACCTAAGTGGTTCTTACAAAGATACATGAGTAGCAATGAGTGTGTTAATTGTGTTTTTGAGGTGACTGATGGGAGAAAATGGAGTCCAGTTAAATGCAGGAGTTACAATACTTATCGTTATGGTAGAATGTATAGTGATAAACTGAAGACATTTCGTGACGAGAATCACCTAGCTGTTGGTGATGTTTGTATCTTTGTCTTTGAGCTGATCGATGAGGCTGAACACGTGCTGAGAGTTAACATCTTCAGGGCTCGCTGAATTGACTCAAGAAACAGGGTGTAGTGATGTAGATGTTTTGGTTTTTGATGTGTGGTAAAAAATGTATGGTGGATATCAACTGTTCTAGTTTTTCTCTTGATGCTTTTGCATATTGTATATGGTTTTGGTATCATGGTCGATGTACTGCTTATGGGTATTGGGCATTGGGCAATACTAATGTGGTTTTGCATGAGTCTATATGCCTATGTGGTATTGTGCAATCCTGAATTAATTGGCTGTGTTTTTATGGTTGCTATTTCATTTATTCTGGTATCCAAGTTGTTTTGGTAAACTTGCCACCGTAATATATTTGCTTGGTTTGAATAGTTTACCCCTACTGACTAGATATGAAAAAAGAAGTTACGGTTGACGAGCCAGAGTTAGTTTACCACTTGTTTAGTGGCGGAGCTAGCAAGGGGGCTAGCGGGTGCTTGGCTAGTTGGCCTCCCCCAACTGGCTCACCTAGCTCAAGTGATAGCTTAGATAATAGGTCAATTTTTTGAGTTTGACTTTCAAAGACAAAAAACCAACATTCATTTGACTTTGACTTCCAATGACATGTTTAGCGACGACATAGTTGTTACTAAAAGGCCTCCATCCAAAATTCGCCCGCTAAATCGATTTGCATTTTCCCATTGAACCTTTAGAGACGAAGGTGTCATCGCTAAAGGTGTGCTCACTTAATTAACCTGCTAATTTTGGTGATTAACCGGATTAATATGATGATTTAATCTTTAGGGACGACGTCGTCATCTCTTTTCTACTTTAAATTTAATATTGCGCTAAAAGTTATTACCGAATTGAAACGACGTCGTTGTCTCTAAAAGGTTTATCCATAGTATAAAAGTTAATTTTAAATATGTAAATTACTATTGAATTTCTAAGAAATAAAAAATTACTACGATATACAACTAAGTAAAAAAAAAGTATAGATAATGTAAATTGAATCTTAAAAGCGCTATCGGAAAAAATAATGGCGTAACTCAAAAGATGTAGTTTCAATAAGCGTTATCGATAAACTTTAAGTTTCAAATTATGTCGTTTCTTGAAAGCGCTATACACACTTGGTTCACATGAGTCGATCACTTGATTAATATAGTCTCCGATAACACTTCCCTATGAATAATGATACTTTTGTATTGAATAACGTAATTCAAAAGATGATGATTCATAAAAGTGCTATCGATATACATTTAAGTTTCATAAATTAAGTTTGTTTATGAATTTATAACCTCTCACTCCTTCCTCATTTATAAAATTTCACGTACATGACTCGATCACTTGAATAATCATAACGTGATACCACATTTGCTTAGTAACATCAATACTTTTATACTTGACTTGTGCAATTCAAAAGATATTGTTAGGTATATGTGGTATCAATATATATTAATGAAATTATATTAATGAAATGGGATGATTCCTCTTTATTGAATAAAATGTAGTTGGTTCACATGAGTCAATTACTTGATCAATAATCTCTGATGTGATAGCACTTACCTACACAACGATACTTTCTTGTTTGACTAACGTACTTCAAAAGATGTAGTTTACTAAAAGTGCTATCGATATACATTTAAGTTACATAAATAAGTTAGTCTATGAATTAATGACCTCTCACGCCTTACTCATATATTACATTTCAAGTACATGAATCGATCACTTGAATAATAACAAATGTGATAACACATTTGCTTAGTAACATCGATACTTTCGTATATGACTTGTGTAATTCAAATATATTGTTCGGTATTTGTTCTATCAATATATATTAACGAAAATGTGATGATTCCACTCAACTGTATATGAATAGTTGAATACACTAGGTTCACTTGAGTCAATCACTTGACCAAAGTATCGGATGTGATAGCACTTGCCTACAAACAACGATACTTTCGTATTCGACTAACATAATTCAAAAGATGTAGTTTCGTAAAAGCGTTATCGATATAAATTTTAGTTTCATATATTAAGTTACTTTATGAATTTATGACCTCACACGCCTTCCTCATTTATAACATTCCATGCACATGACTCGATCACTTAAATAATCACAAATGTACGTGATAACGCAATAGCTTGGTAACACTAATACTTTCGTAGTTTCATATATGTATATATACGATGATGTTTATGCCTTGGAAATTGTCTTAGAACCTCTGTGAATCGCTTCGTTTTCTCGGGTAAAGAAAACATAACCTAAATGTTTATAAAATTCGGTTTTTAAGCTCAATAAAGCCCATGCTCGTAAGTGATACGACATATACACATAATAATGTATAGCCATGTGACCAGTTCTTCGGGAATATACGGCGTATACAAGGCAATGAGTATACGCCGTATACTCTTCAACACTTAGGAAAATTTACCAGATATCAATATATATACGACATATACATAGGATGTGGTATACGCCGTATTTTCTTCCTCAAACTTGTATTTCTTCACCTTTAGCTCCAATTTCCATCAATTTTCGGTATTTTCCATGAGAATTACTCCATAGCTCCAGATTAATACTAAAATGTAAATTTTTAACAATTCAGTACCAAATATCATATTAATGCTATAAAATTGAACAATAATTGTGGGATTTTGATAACAAAAAAATGTTACTATCAAATATCTCCCCACTTGACTTCTACTTGTCCTCAAGTAGACTACATATTTAAACTTAATAAGATAATTTAGAAAATAAGAAATTACTTTTAACCTACCATAGTAAATCGCGAAACCGAGCACCTCACGAAAAGGCAAAAAAATAACACTCAATCTCTCGCTAGTCTACGTGTTATATTTCTGATCACTCAAAGGCTCAGTCATGGCGAATACACGATCATAAGCTTGATAATATTTCAACTCTCCACCAATAAAGTCTAGATCTATTTAAGCTAGAAGGCAAAATGGGTAAATAAACATGTCAAAGGCTTCGAGTTATAAACACGGTAGGATAAAGACATGGGAAATCAAACATTTAATGGGTGTTAAACATAAAATGAAACAAACAAATAGTTCTCTAAGTCCATAATCACTTGTCGCTAGTTGCTTTCAATTCCACAACCCTAAATCGCGTATCATCAAGAATCTAGAAGTCTTCAACAATCATTAATAACGAGTTAACGCATATTAACTTTGGAAAATGCTTTAACATTTCATAACCAATAATACTTATTCATATATATATAACTGACTAACTCGACCTGCAACATATACGAATTTAATGGTTATGAGTTAATGTGCACTATTTTCTTGACTTATGTCTTTAAACTTGATTACTAATAATACTTAGAAAATAATAGGCACATTAACACATAACTAAACATAACTGTAAAAATGCAGCGGGTTTATAAACGTACTCGCTGAAATGCATGGATCAAATGATAACAAGAATAAGAATAATACATTTTATCTTCACTTCTCTCTTTTTTTTGTTTTTTTTGCATAACAAATTAACAACACCGAAAAAATGATAAAAATAGTTGGAATATGGTGGACACTTGAACATTTTGTACTGATGAACATTTGGTAGAGTATTAGTAAACATTCTCTATTTATGAACACGATTTGATGAACATAAAAAATTGATAAACATGTATCGATGAGCATAATGAAAATCGATGAATATTAATGAGCATGTTTTGATGAACATAAAAATAACTGATGAACATTTGTATTGATCCGCATTGATGAATAGAAAAATATTAATGAACTGATGAACACTGATAAGGCGAAAAATGAACCACTTTTAGGGGGTCATTTAAGCCCGAATCCGAATTTATTTGATCAAATATTGCCCTAAATCATTCCTTTTGTGATTTTAGGTACTTGGAGAGTGAATTCTGGAAAAGAAGCCATTTTGGACGTTTTTGGAGCATAAAAAGTGAAGAAAACGGCAAAGTCTCAATTTTCCATGCTGGGAATAGTAGGTGACGGCGTCAAGAGTAATTTCCTGACGGCGTCAAACCTCAATAATAAAATCCGAGAGTTCATGAAGGCGTCAAGAGTTTGCCTGATGGCGTCAAAACCCCAAGAATTAAAATCCGTAGTTGATGATGGCGTCACACACAGGGCGTCAAGAGTAATTTGTGTGACGCCCTAGGCCTTGACGGCGTCAGAAGTAGATCAAGGCCGTCCGAGGAAGTATTTGGCGGCAAGATGACGGTGTCACACCTTTGTTCTTGAAGCCGTCATCCCTATTTTCCTATATATAGTTTTTTAGTTTTTCACATTTAAAGAGAGGAGTTTTGGGAGAAACCCTAAAGACGATTTTGGTGTAACTTTACAGGTTTTTCAAGGGTTCCAACCCCTTGATACCTTGCATGATTAATCAAGATAAGTATTCTTCTAATTCAATCAATATGTCTATGTGTTGGTTGTCTATATCTTGTTCTTGTCTTAATTCTATCATGCTAGGCTAGATCTCTCTTATGTTTGCTTAGATCTAATGAAACCTAGATATTGATTATGTGTTGATTACTTGTTTATTCTTGTCTTGGATGAATGATTTATATGTTAGGCTTAAGAAAACTGGCAGATCTCCAAATGGTAACATGCTTGAACGTCTTAAGAAACATGGACCGAGGCGCACTAGGTCTTTATTGGTTGTATTTAATGCATGAGCCACTGTTTACAATCCCTATAGTTGTGCTGGGCATGGTGTAGGAGGAGATAAGAGCTCATAGAATTGGGGAGTTATGTGTGTCACCCCATGAATGGTATTAAGGAATACAATCCATCATCCATGCAATTATAACAAGTAATTAACGTGTAAAAGATATCTAGGGAGTAGTGAAATCTAAGTAAACACATTTTCTCCAATTACTGCTCACAACTTTAGTATAAATTAGTTTATTTTCATTTTTATTATTTTATTTTGATTGCATCTTAGTATTGGGTTAGTTGAATAGCAACTAATTCCGCCCACTCTTCCAAAACCCGAGATTTTACTTGCTTTCATAAAAATATAAAAATACAAAAATAATCATCCCTCACCTTTAGAACTAGTATTTAGGCTTTCTAATCCTAGCGACACTATTCCTAAGCTGAACGATCAATCCCCCGGTACTTGTCACTATACTATACTACAACGATCAGGTACACTGCCTGGTGGGGGTTGTAAGCTTCTCGAGATCCCTCGAGAGGTAAAGCCTGTTGCGATTCCCACGCATCAAGTTTTTGGCGCCGCAGCCCGGGGAATAGTTATTGTCTAGGTTAGGATTTCTTTTTATTAGGTCTACTTGCTAGATTCCTTTCTAGTAAGATTTTATTTTTATTTTTAGGTTTTCTTTAGTCTATCTTATTTCTTCGTGCTTTTGTTCGTAACTCTTTACCATCCGACATCATGGAAGGTGGTAACATCTTTGAACCCATCATCCCACCACAACAAAACCCACCACTAGAACCCCTTAGGCCCCGAACCTTAGGAGAGTATTCCCGACCTAGCCACCACGGCTACCGAAACACCATTGAGCTCACCGGAGCCAATGTGACCCCCTTGCGATCCGACACTATCCGGTTGGTGCAAAGCGGATGTGCATTCCATGGACTTCGTTCCGAAGATCCAAACCAACATCTTAAGGACTTCCTCAAAATAGTAGATTCCATAGACCTAGATGTTGCAACTAGAGAGACTACCCGTTTACGTCTATTCCAATTCTCTCTACGGGATCAAGCTAGTCAATGGCTTGAGCGCTTACCCGCGGGATCCATCACCACATGGGACAATCTCACCACTCGTTTCCTTGCTCAATTTTTCTCACCGGGGAGAACTACTAAGCTTAGGAATGACATCTTGATGTTCCAACAACGTCAAAATGAATCTCTTTATGAAGCATGGACTCGTTTCAAGGACTTACTCCAAAAAGTCCCTCATCATGGCATAGATCTTTGGCTCCAAGTCCAAATCTTTTATGACCATATCGACATCTCCACGAGGCGAGCCATTGACCAATCGGCCGGTGGTAAGCTACGTGATCTTAGTGCGGAACAATCATGGGAACTCATAGAAGATCTTGCTCTCTATGACAACGAAAGTTGGAACGATCCCCGTGACTTGAACAAAACGGTCAAGGCAATATCTTTGCCTTCGAACAATTCTAGCACTCCCAACCGTAGGATCATGGAACTTGAAGGTCGAGTCAAGTCTCTCATGAAATCTTACGAAGCTCCAAAACCCTCAAGCCATGTAAGCAGAATCACTTCCACATGTAAATTATGTAATGGCCCTCACGAGACGCATAACTGCATGAAGCTACCAAAACATGCCTATAACGAATTCACATCGTTACACGTAGGACGAGGCCCTCGCACTTCTGACGAGGCCTATGAAGCATGGAAGGATAAACCTAATTTCAGATGATACCAAACGCGGAGCGTATCCTTCAATGATTCCTCACCCCTCACTTGGTCTGAGCATTTTCCCTCACAAAGCACTCCTAGGCAGAGCTGTGAAGATGCCTTGCGAAAGTTCATTCTATCTCAAGAATTACAGCTCTCCACGCTCGAGGCTAAATTTAGACAACAGCAGGCCGATGTGAATAACAAGATTTGTAATCTGTTAACTGCTATCAAAGAGCATGTTGTCAATAAACCTATTCGCGTTGATGAGGTCAAATCTGCTACCGTCATGAGTCCACCAACCTTCCCTGTGAAAATCAAAAGTCCGAGCAAGTTATTCAAACATCTATCTCCTAATGGAAAAGAACCTGTCAAAACCCTTGGACCAATCCACTTCGTAAACACCATCACCACAATATCTACTTCAACATCCAGCCCAACCCAACAACAAACTAACAAATTCAGTCGGACAGCTAAAGATGAGACCTCAAGGGTTGACCATGATTCAGCAAGAAAATCTACCAACTCACCCGAGCAATACACCGCGCAGGAATCCGGCAAACCGGATGAAGGGAAAGAGAAATCGGAGGAGCATGAGAGAGATCCAACCATTTTGGGTAAATCTATTATAGAAGAACCCGAGAGAAAAATGGAGGATGTTATTAGTGGGAGTAGCGATAGGACTAAGGGAAATAACCATAAAGTTTTCAAGATCTCCTGCACCATTAAGGAAAAGCTCCTAACCGAGAGTCATATAGATCCTAGCTCTCCAGTCAACCTAATCCCCCTTTCCTTATACCATGAGACTTTCCCAAAACGCATTGCGTGCGAAAGGGTAATGAATAATTTATCAATCAGGGTCGAAGAGCTTGTTTACAATACTAACCTCATCGTGGTCGATGATATAGACCCTCTCACCAATCAACCGTTAACCAACCTTGTTCTGGGGAAACCATTTATCAATGAATCAGGAGTAATCCTTGACGAGATGGATGGAAGTGTAATGTTCACCAATGGTGTTAGAAAGGTGATTTTTCGTGGGGGAAATGAAGAGGTTTACGAATATCGTCCTTCCCTTGAGGGGAATCTATTCGGATCCAGGAATGGAGAGTCGGGGAAGATAAGGAGGCGTGATCCGAGTAATCTCAAAATTCCATGCATGATCGGTCACAAGCATTTTGATAACGTCTACATCAACATATTCATGCCTAAGAATGTTATGTCCCTGTTCCATTACAACAATATCTGCAGATGGGGAATGATTTACAAAGGAGAGAAAGTGGTTGGTAAAGATCATGAAATCCAGGTGTTCGTAGGAAACATGGCATTTACTATGGAATTCACAATTGTGGATAACATAGAAGACTATGTCGACCCCAGGTTATCACAAGTAGTTTTGGGAGCACCCTTCTGTGAAATCACTAATTTAATAGTGGATGACTTGAACGGAATCATGACCTTCACTGATGGGATTAGGAGGATTTCATACCAAACGCCATATAAGAGAAAAGACCTTAAGGAAATCGACTGTGACGGGCTTGATAAGATGAGCTCCCAACTTATCTTGTGTGATGAAGACGTTAGAAGAGGATGTGAGAACATTACTGATTTATCTTGTGGATTCTTTAAGGATGTTGGCAAGCTTGATTCTAAGTGTCGAAAAGATGTCTTCGAGTTCGAAGACCCGAAGTACTTGAACTATGAAAGCGATACTGATTTAGAAGACGACCTAGAAAGTGGAACCAATGATGGAATCACGTAGTAACCCATGACCTTGAGTCTAGCTACAAGACTCGTAAATAAAGAAAAGCGCTTCTTGGGAGGCAACCCATGCTTTGTGTGATTTTATTTGTTTGATTGTTATTTGCTTCCGTATGCATGTTTTATTTTTATTGTTGGTAGATCATGTTTCTCAATTAAAAAAGTGGAAATACTTTACTATGTTGTTTGGCCTAGTCTTAACTCCAACCTAAAAGTATTTTTGCAAAAGATAAGTGTAAGGGGAAACCCCAAATGTGTTTTCAAGAAACACACGATCATGATTCTCCACAATTTTAAGTGAGCATGTATATTCGTATTCGTTAGAGTCAAATGCTTGTATTGAGTCATAATGAAGTTTTGCAGGATTTTCCAGGAAGTAGGACCAAGTTTTTCCAGAAATTTTTCGGAAACTTAACATAAGAATTTATGCAGGTCCATTTTGACGGCGTCAGGGTTTTACTCTTGACGGCGTCAGGAGTAAAAATCTGGAAATTTTACCGGTTTTGTTTTTCTAACGGAGTCTTATGGTTTTTGTGAATTATTAAGTTTTATAATCTCCAGGAGATCTGCAAACTTCATTCTACAAGCATTATATCTTACTTTGTTTTCTAGGATTTAGTAACTTATATAGGATGCCGCCGATTTTACGCGAGGTTGTCTTGTCTATTTTTGTCAGGATTTACAGGTTATGTTCGACAAGGAGATGATTTATATTCAGGAAGGGAAGCTTTGATTGTTCGTTTTCTTGGAGGAAGATCTAACCTGGCCAACCTATAATCCATACCGAGCGAATCAGGAGAGTATTTGATTTCATTCTCTTTACTTTTTTCACTTTTACATTCTTTACTTGAACATTGGGGACAATGTTCATCTTAAGTGTAAGGGGAGGGTAAAAAGATGATACCTTATGATGCGTGGGAATCGCACCTTGCTTTACCTCTCGAGGGATCTCGAGAAGCTTACAACCCCCACCAGGCAGTGTACCTGATCGTTGTAGTATAGTATAGTGACAAGTACCGGGGAATTAAACGTTCAGCTTAGGAATAGTGTCGCTAGGATTAGAAAACCTAATTAATAGTTCTAGAGGTGAAAGATGATTATTTTTGTATTTTTATATTTTTATGAAAGCAAGTAAAATCTCGGGTTTTGGAAGAGTGGGCGGAATTAGTTGCTAATCAACTAACCCAAAGCTATTATATAATTAAAATAAAATAATGAAAATGAAATTAAACTAAATTATACTAAGGTTGTGAGCAGTAATTGGAGAAATTGTGTTTACTTAGACTTCATTACTCCCTAGATATCTTTTACATGTTAATTACTTGTTACACTTGTATGAATGACGGATTGTATTCCTTAATACCATTCGTGGGGTGGCATACATAACTCCCCAACTCTATGAGCTCTTATCTCCTCCTACACCATGACCCAGCACAACTATAGGGATTGTAAACAGTGGCTCATGCATTAAATACAACCAATAAAGACCTAGTACGCCTCGGTTCATGTTTCTTAAGACGTTCAAGCATGTTACCATTTGGAGATCTGCCAGTTTTCTTAAGCCTAACATATAAATCATTCATTCAAAACAAGAATAGACAAGTAATCAACACATAATCAACATCTAGGTTTCATTAGATCTAAGCAAACACAAAAGAGATCTAGTCTAGCATAATGGAATTGAGACAAGAACAAGATATAAACAACCAACACATAGACATATTGATTGAATTGAAAGTACACTTATCTCAATTACAATGCAAGGTCTCAAGGGTTTGGAACCCTTGAAAAACCTGTAAAAGAGGCACCAAAATCGTCTTTAGGGTTTCACCAAAACTTCCCCTCCTTTTAATGAAAAATCTAGAAAACTATATATAGGCAAAACAGGCTGACGGCGTCAAGAGTTACTTGTGACGCCGTCACCTCGCCGCCATATACTTCCTCGGACGGCCTTGATCCACTTATGACGGCCTATGTGACGCCGTCACTACCCACGGTATTTTATTCTTGCCACTTTGACGCCGTCATGAAGCCTTCTGACGCCGTCACCACCTTCGATGTTTAATTCCTCATGTCTGACGCCGTCAAGATGGTGGTCTTGACGCCGTCACCTTGTATCTTCAGCATGGAAATTTGGTACTTTGCCGTTTTCTTCACTTTTATGCTCCAAAAACGTCCAAAATGGCTTCTTTTCCAGAATTCACTCTCCAAACACCTAAAATCACAAAAGGAACGATTTAGGGCAATATTTGATCAAATAAAGTCGGATTCGGGCTTAAATGACCCCCTAAAAACGGATCATTTTTCGCCTCATCATATACCCTTACACTTGAGATTTGCTTGTCCTCAAGCAAATGAGCTTTTATTCTACTCAAAAGACAAGTTAGGGGTCATTTAACACTAATATAAAAGTAATTACAACAAATAATCGTTCCACTAAAGACCAATAGACAAGCACGGAGGTCATACACAAGCACCTCACAAATAGTGTTTAGATACTCACATCTCTCGGGTGTAATAAAGTAATATAACATTATGGAAATGGAAGATATCTCTCACTACCTGTCATAGCAAAATAGATTACCATAGGCTTGGGAAAGGATCAAACCTCCACCACATGGCGTAAGCACCTAGGATAAACTATCATAGAGGTCTTTTAAAGGGTTATAACGTTAGGTGTAGGGATATGAATTACACGGTTTTGTTGGATAAAGGAAGTTTTACTGGTGGCGAGTTAACAATCTTGGTTAATTACATGTACAATATGGCGTTGCTAAGCCAAGACTAGACTCGACTTAAGCTAATAAATGAAAAATAACAAAAACATAAAATGAACATAGAATGAAAACGGGATGGTAGTCCGTATGTTTTTTCTCTTTTTCTTTTCTATTTTTTTTTTCTTTTTCTAATTTTTTTTTTTTTTTTTTTTTTTTTTTTTTTTTTTTTTTTTTTTTTTGCATACACTCTTACCCTACCATCCAAAATAATACATCATAGGGGATGAGAATTCCCCTTACACTTGAATCTTTACATACTTTACAATTAACTAATCTAATGACTCGAATTAAGAAAATCAAAACACTTGAAGCACTTTTAAGATTAACGTACATATGGGGGTAATATATTATGTTCTTCCCCATTACTCCATAAAATAAGTACTTACCCATGAGTCCCAATCGTCCCAAAACAATATGTACAATGATATGACTCGACTTAGCAACTATGTAATCAATTAGAAAGTTAACTTAGGGTTTAACAAATAACAATAATGCACTAAAAATGAGCACATACACGGAAGGCTAAGGCGATTTGGGTGTACATTTAAGTGGGGTGTAACAAATTCTTCCTTTAAGTAAAATGCTTAAAGTTAGAAACGAAAAGATAGGCTCGGAGGGGTGTACTAGGGGTTTCGTGTACTAAAAATGAGTACAACGCTAAGGGTGTGGGAAAAATTAGTTGACTTAACTAGCCAAGTAATATGACTTAAATGGTCAAGTAATTATAATACGGGTTTAACACAAGGGTGATCCTAATGCCTCTTATCATGTAGTAAATCCTACCACACGAATGTAGTCTCACTAGCGGTCTCGGGATGCATCACTAACGCAAGTTCTAGAATCTAAATACTACCGGTACACTCATAAGCACTAATAGTAAATGCTTTTCCTATCAAAACTAAAGGCGAACCTCACATTTTTGGGTGGAAAATTTTTCTGAATATACGGTTATGTGCTAGTCATACAACCTCCTATCCATGAGACGCTTGCTATGGCTAAAGTTTCACTCCTAAATGTTGTAAAAAATTTTAAATTTGGCGCTAAAATTACACTAACAAGTATTTCTCATAGTTTTATTACTCATCTACTATCAAACAAAACAAACTCAAGCGAAAGTGCATATGTAAGGTATCATCTTTTTACCCTCCCCTTACACTTAAGATGAACATTGTCCCCAATGTTCAAGTAAAGAATGTAAAAGTAAAATAAGTAAAAAGAATGAAATCAAATACTCCCCTGATTCGCTCGGTATGGATTTTAGGTTGGCCAGGTTAAATCTTCCTCCAAGAAAACGAACAATCAAAGCTTCCCTTCCAGAATATAAATCATCTTCTTGTCACAAATAACCTGTAAATTCTGACAACAATAGACAAGGCAACCTCGCGTAAAATCGGCGGCATCCTATATAAGTTACTAAATCCTAGAAAACAAAGTAAGATATAATGCTTGTGGAATGAAGTTTGCAGATTTCCTGGAGATTATAAAACTTAATAATTCACAAAAACCATAAGACTCCGTTAGAAAAACAAAACCGGTAAAATATCCAGATTTTTGACTCCTGACGCCGTCAAGAGCAATACCCTGACGCCGTCAGAATGGACCTGCAGAAATTCTTATGTTAAGTTTCCGGAAAATTTCTGGAAAAACTTCGTCCTACTTCCTGGAAAATCCTGCAAAACTTCATTATGACTCAATACAAGCATTTGACTCTAACAAATACGAATATACATATTCATTAAATATTGTGGAGAATCATGATCGGTTTGTTTCTTAAAAACATATTTGGGGTTTCCCCTTACACTTATCTTTTGCAAAAATACCTTTAGGTTGAAGTTAAGACTAGGCCAAACAACATAATAAAGTATTTCCACATTTTAGTAGAGAAACATGATCAACCAACAATAAAAATAAAACATGCATACGGAAGCAAATAACAATCAAACAAATAAAAATCACACAAAACATGGGTTGCCTCCTAAGAAGCGCTTTTCTTTATTTATGAGTCTTGTAGCTAGACTCAAAGTCGTGGGTTATCGTGTATCGCTTATGCTCACATAACCAAGTGTGAGCCATCTAATTGTCGCCTCATCTTTCTTATATTCTTCTCCTAACTCTAAGCACCCGCGATAATATCTTTTATTCTTTCATACGTGTACTTAAGTCCTTTTCTCTTATCATTCTCACTTAGCATTTCCATAGGCGGATACCTACTACACTTTTCCATGGAGAAATCCTTGAACCTAGGGTGTGTGCGGGGCATTTGATAGACAAATTCTTCATCCCCACCCGAGAATGTAATTAACCCTTCTATGAGTTTTTCATCGATGTTGGTCAACCGTTTGAAAGGTTTTCCAAACACAACTTGGGTCAATTTATCATCAATAAATTCTCCTAGATTTTCCATAACCATGAACTCAACAAGATAAACCAAACTTCCTACAAACACATGCAATGGTATAGCCCTAGCCACAATGTTTTCTCCTTTGTATTTCAACTCATCTACCATGATTTTATTGTATTCGTTACGTGAGATTACGTTCATTGGAAGAGATGAGTTGAGATAGGCGTTAAAGCTCTTAAATCCAATCTTACAAGGGAATTGCATGCTGAATGAACTATCACACTCAATCCTAGTTCTAGGGTCAACATACCTAAGAGGGTTTATTTCCTCTTCCATACTATCCTCATTAATCACATCGCCATCATCAAGATCCTCATCGGAGTCTGAATAATAAAAAGGACTAGCCCTATGGTCATCATCATGATCAGACTCTTCTAGCTCAGAATTATTGTCAAAGTGGTGGTTGGGTGAAAGGTTAGGTGGGTTCTCATTTTCTGCTAAAGGAAGTGGGGCGGGCAATTGGAACATCCTACGACGAAAAACACGAATAACAGGAATCAGCCGATCAATGTTATTGTTATCCATCGAAATAGTTTACGAACAAAGACACAAAGAAATAAGATAGACTAAAGAAGACCTAAAAATAAAAATAAAAATCTTACTAGAAAGGAATCTAGCAAGTAGACCTAATAAAAAGAAATCCTAACATAGACAATAACTATTCCCCGGGCTGCGGCGCCAAAAACTTGATGCGTGGGAATCGCACCTTGCTTTACCTCTCGAGGGATCTCGAGAAGCTTACAACCCCCACCAGGCAGTGTACCTGATCGTTGTAGTATAGTATAGTGACAAGTACCGGGGGATTGATCGTTCAGCTTAGGAATAGTGTCGCTAGGATTAGAAAACCTAATTAATAGTTCTAGAGGTGAAAGATGATTATTTTTGTATTTTTATATTTTTATGAAAGCAAGTAAAATCTCGGGTTTTGGAAGAGTGGGCGGAATTAGTTGCTAATCAACTAACCCAAAGCTATTATATAATTAAAATAAAATAATGAAAATGAAATTAAACTAAATTATACTAAGGTTGTGAGCAGTAATTGGAGAAATTGTGTTTACTTAGACTTCATTACTCCCTAGATATCTTTTACATGTTAATTACTTGTTGCACTTGTATGAATGACGGATTGTATTCCTTAATACCATTCGTGGGGTGGCATACATAACTCCCCAACTCTATGAGCTCTTTTCTCCTCCTACACCATGACCCAGCACAACTATAGGGATTGTAAACAGTGGCTCATGCATTAAATACAACCAATAAAGACCTAGTACGCCTCGGTTCATGTTTCTTAAGACGTTCAAGCATGTTACCATTTGGAGATCTGCCAGTTTTCTTAAGCCTAACATATAAATCATTCATTCAAAACAAGAATAGACAAGTAATCAACACATAATCAACATCTAGGTTTCATTAGATCTAAGCAAACACAAAAGAGATCTAGTCTAGCATAATGGAATTGAGACAAGAACAAGATATAAACAACCAACACATAGACATATTGATTGAATTGAAAGTACACTTATCTCAATTACAATGCAAGGCCTCAAGGGTTTGGAACCCTTGAAAAACCTGTAAAAGAGGCACCAAAATCGTCTTTAGGGTTTCACCAAAACATCCCCTCCTTTTAATGAAAAAACTAGAAAACTATATATAGGCAAAACAGGCTGACGGCGTCAAGAGTTACTTGTGACGCCGTCACCTCGCCGCCATATACTTCCTCGGACGGCCTTGATCCACTTATGACGGCCTATGTGACGCCGTCACTACCCACGGTATTTTATTCTTGCCACTTTGACGCCGTCATGAAGCCTTCTGACGCCGTAACCACCTTCGATGTTTAATTCCTCATGTCTGACGCCGTCAAGATGGTGGTCTTGACGCCGTCACCTTGTATCTTCAGCATGGAAATTTGGTACTTTGCCGTTTTCTTCACTTTTATGCTCCAAAAACGTCCAAAATGGCTTCTTTTCCAGAATTCACTCTCCAAACACCTAAAATCACAAAAGGAACGATTTAGGGCAATATTTGATCAAATAAAGTCGGATTCGGGCTTAAATGACCCCCTAAAAACGGATCATTTTTCGCCTCATCACCTTACATATGCACTTTCGCTTGAGTTTGTTTTGTTTGATAGTAGATGTGTAATAAAACTATGAGAAATACTTGTTAGTGTAATTTTAGCGCCAAATTTAAATTTTTTTACAACATTTAGGAGTGAAACTTTAGCCATAGCAAGCGTCTCATGGATAGGAGATTGTATGACTAGCACATAACCGTATATTCAGAAAAATTTTCCACCCAAATATGTGAGGTTCGCCTTTAGATTTGATAGGAAAAGCATTCATTATTAGTGCTTATGAGTGTACCGGTAGCATTTAGATTCTAGAACTTGCGTTAGTGATGCATCCCGAGACCGCTAGTGAGACTACATTCGTGTGGTAGGATTTACTACATGATAAGAGGCATTAGGATCACCCTTGTGTTAAACCCGTATTACAATTACTTGACCATTTAAGTCATATTACTTGACTAGTTAAGTCAACTAATTTTTCCCATACCCTTAGCATTGTACTCATTTTTAGTACACGAAACCCCTAGTCCACCCCTCCGTGCCTATCTTTTCGTTTCTAACTTTAAGCATCTTACTTAAAGGAAAAATTTGTTACACCCCACTTAAATGTACACCCAAATCGCCTTAGCCTTCCGTGTATGCACTCATCTTTAGTTCATTATTGTTATTTGTTAAACACTAAGTTAACTTTCTAATTGATTACATGGTTGCTAAGTCGAGTCATATCCTTGTACATATTGTTTTGGGACGATTGGGACTCATGGGTAAGTACTTATTTTATAGAGTAATGGGGAAAAACATCATTTATTACCCCCATATGTGTGTTAATCTTAAAAGTGCTCCAAGTGTTTTGATTTTCTTAATTCGAGTCATTAGATTAGTTTAATGTAAAGTATGTAACGATTCAAGTGTAAGGGGAATATTCATTCCCTATGATGTATTATTTTGGATGGTAGGGCAAGAGTGTATGCAAAAAAAAAAAAAAAAAAAAAAAAAAAAAAAAAAAATCGAAAAAATTCAAGAAAAAGAGAAAAAAAATAGAAAAAAAAAAGAAAAAAAACATACGGACTACCATCCCTTTTTATTCTATGTTCATTTTATGTTTTTGTTATTTCTTATTTATTAGCTTAAGTCGAGTCTAGTCTTGGCTTAGCAACGCCATATTGTACATGTAATTAACCAAGATTGTTAACTCGCCACCAGTAAAAACTTTCTTTATCCAACAAAACCGTGTAATTCATATCCCTATACCTAAAGTTACAACCCTTTAAAAGACCTCTTTGATAGTTTATCCTAGGTGCTTACGCCATGTGGTGGAGGTTTGATCCTTTCCCAAGCCTATGGTAATCTATTTTGCTATGACAGGTAGTGAAAGATATCTTCCATTTCCATAATGTTATATTACTTTATTACACCCGAGAGATGTGAGTATCTAAACACTATTTGTGAGGTGCTAGTGTATGACCTTTCGAGCTTGTCTATTGGTCTTTAGTGGAACGATTATTTGTTGTAATTACTTTTATATTAGTGTTAAATGACCCCTAACTTGTCTTTTGACTAGAATAAAAGCGCATTTGCTTGAGGACAAGCAAATCTCAAGTGTAAGGGTATATGATAAGGCGAAAAATGAACCACTTTTAGGGGGTCATTTAAGCCCGAATCCGAATTTATTTGATCAAATATTGCCCTAAATCGTTCCTTTTGTGATTTTAGGTACTTGGAGAGTGAATTCTGGAAAAGAAGCCATTTTGGACGTTTTTGGAGCATAAAAAGTGAAGAAAACGGCAAAGTCTCAATTTTCCATGCTGGGAATAGTAGGTGACGGCGTCAAGAGTAATTTCCTGACGGCGTCAAACCTCAATAATAAAATCCGAGAGTTCATGAAGGCATCAAGAGTTTGCCTGACGGCGTCAAAACCCCAAGAATTAAAATCCGTAGTTGATGACGGCGTCACACACAGGGCGTCAAGAGTAATTTGTGTGACGGCCTAGGCCTTGACGGCGTCAGAAGTAGATCAAGGCCGTCCGAGGAAGTATTTGGCGGCGAGATGACGGCGTCACACCTTTGTTCTTGACGCCGTCATCCCTATTTTCCTATATATAGTTTTCTAGTTTTTCACATTTAAAGAGAGGAGTTTTGGGAGAAACCCTAAAGACGATTTTGGTGTAACTTTACAGGTTTTTCAAGGGTTCCAACCCCTTGATACCTTGCATGATTAATCAAGATAAGTGTTCTTCTAATTCAATCAATATGTCTATGTGTTGGTTGTCTATATCTTGTTCTTGTCTTAATTCTATCATGCTAGGCTAGATCTCTCTTGTGTTTGCTTAGATCTAATGAAACCTAGATATTGATTATGTGTTGATTACTTGTTTATTCTTGTCTTGGATGAATGATTTATATGTTAGGCTTACGAAAACTGGCAGATCTCCAAATGGTAACATGCTTGAACGTCTTAAGAAACATGAACCGAGGCGCACTAGGTCTTTATTGGTTGTATTTAATGCATGAGCCACTGTTTACAATCCCTATAGTTGTGCTGGGCATGGTGTAGGAGGAGATAAGAGCTCATAGAATTGGGGAGTTATGTGTGCCACCCCATGAATGGTATTAAGGAATATAATCCGTCATCCATGCAATTATAACAAGTAATTAACGTGTGAAAGATATCTAGGGAGTAGTGAAATCTAAGTAAACACATTTTCTCCAATTACTGCTCACAACTTTAGTATAAATTAGTTTATTTTCATTTTTATTATTTTATTTTGATTGCATCTTAGTATTGGGTTAGTTGAATAGCAACTAATTTCGCCCACTCTTCCAAAACCCGAGATTTTACTTGCTTTCATAAAAATATAAAAATACAAAAATAATCATCCCTCACCTTTAGAACTAGTATTTAGGCTTTCTAATCCTAGCGACACTATTCCTAAGCTGAACGATCAATCCCCCGGTACTTGTCACTATACTATACTACAACGATCAGGTACACTGCCTGGTGGGGGTTGTAAGCTTCTCGAGATCCCTCGAGAGGTAAAGCCTGTTGCGATTCCCACGCATCAAACACATATTGCATATTCGAAGTTTTATTCATCATAAATTTGATTTTTTAAGGAAATATTGAAGCTTTTTTGAATTACTAAAACGTTTGTGTTCTAATGAACAATTTCAAACAGTAAAATCACAAAATTACTTCATTGATGCATTTCATCAAACACCTTATGGGTGTATTCATGAACACTTACTTTGTTGGAAAAGTTATAAGTATAAACATCAAAAAACAAAAAAGATGAAGAATTGATGTTAGTTTAGGTTTTGTTGATCAAGAATTACTATAGTAATTTCATATTGACTCAGATTGATCTATAGGTCGTGGTATTTGTGTTTTATCGTCAAGTCTTCAATTTTTGGTAAGTGGTCATGGTGGTTCAGGATGGTGAGGTTGTTGAGATGGTTCATTTCGAGGAGATGATGAGTTCATGAGATGGTTCACATTGTATTTTGAAGGTGAGTTGGCGAGGATATAAGGTCATGAGGTGATTCAGGTCATGAATGTGGTGAGGTCATGAGATGGTTCTTATGGTTATGGAGAGGTCATGAGATAGTTTGGGTCGTGGGTAATTGAGTATGCAGTTTTCGTGAGATGGTTTCGGGTCGTGGGTATGGTGTGTTGGCGAGATGGTTTTGATTGTGAGTATAGTGAGGTCGTGAGATGGTTTTGGTCGTAGGTACGCTGAGGTCGCGAGATAGTTTTGGTCGTGGGTATAGTGAGTTCATGAGATGGTTTAAGTCGTGGGTATGGTAAGGTCGCAAGATGGTTTTGATTACGGGTATAGTGAGGTCGTGAGATGGTATTGGGTCATGGTTGTGAGGTCATGAGATGGTTTTGGTCGCAGGTATGTGAAGTCATGCAAGGATCGTGTGTATAGTGAAGTCGTGAGAGGTCTAGTTCGTGGTTACGGTGAAAGGAAGTCGCGGAAATGGTGGAGGAGATGGTGAGGTTGTGAGGTTAGGTAATCAGGTAGTGAGATGGTATTTCCCTGGCGATGAAGATGGTCAAGTCAACGTTGCTATTCCAATCGTGAAATGGTGAGAGTCAAGTGTTTTAAGCTAAGGGTCGTTGAAGCAAAAGTTTGAGGAATCGATCGTTTCAGTACGGATTTTCATTAGGTGGTATGTTTACATCTTGGGGGTATTCTTTTCAATCTACCATCCTTGCTATTTAGGGTGACACCACTTGGTCAAATTGTGTGTTGAATTGTTTGTTTTGAGGTTTTTGCGGGTTATGTTTCATGTGTGAGGTTGTATGTGTCGTGGTCGGTTTCAACCCGAGTCATACTTTCTACTAGGTGTGTGCTCTTAGTGTCACTGTGTTTGTAGGTTTGGTGTGTAGGAGTTGTATCTCGGTATGTCAGATATTCAATTTATGGTATCCTTATTTGATCCGAGTGTAGGTGTTGGTCATCGAGTCGGTTCATCGGTGTAGCTTGCTCGGTTTGTTATGTTTGTGTCCTAGTAGTTTTAGCATTTTGCTTCGAATTCATAAGGATATCATAAAGTAACTTCATATTAACTTGCTCAGTTGTATCTCGGAATGTCAGATATTTTCTTTTTATAAATCAATTAACTTCGAATTCATAAAAAAGTTATATTTACTTGTGATTGAACGAATATATGTTGAAATTAAACATAAACGAAACATAATTTGGCGATTTTTGAATGATTCAAAACTGAACTCTGTGTAAAGGTGTTCATTAGCATTGAAAAGGGTACATGAAGATGTAAAAAAGAACTGTGGAATTAAGGATAAATATGAAACACGTGTTAGAATGAAGTGACTTTTTACTTTTTATTTTTCAACTACTTTGCAAAAGATCACACCGCATTACTTTTTATGTTATAGGAAACGAAACTCACACAATAGGTCATGCAAATATGCAATCATACATGCCACAACAAAGTCAAGTGGATACACGTACACCGATGTAAACATATTAATACTACTTTGAATCAAACATATAAGAATTATGTCATGATCATATCGTTGGTCTATTTTGCATAACAAAATTGGAGAATTTATGCGTTACGCCGTTACAGGATATTCAACCAAGCAACTTAACAAACATCTTCACGTTCATTTTAGTTACATATCACTGTTGTAAAGTCTTCATAAAAGTTTTAATTAAATCAATGAGATTATTCTAGCAACCTTTTGTATCAAGTCCTTTTCTTTCGACTTTCAATATTGCTCGATATGTATCAGTGTATGCCTACAACAACTAGCTACTTTTCAAGCAAAATAATGAGGTAGTTAAAACTCTCATTTTAGCTTAGTTAAGCAGTTGGTTCTTGTATGTGCACATCACTAGGCTAGTATCTCGTCATAAAACTTAGTTGCAGGCCAACCCGACCCATTAGATTTGTAGTGAATGTTACTCATTCGACTCAAAACCGTTTCTGAACCTTTACCCACTATGATGGAGCTATCCATTTTACCCGGCCTGTTTGTAAATTTGTGTAGGTAAAAATGTAAAATACATCACATGCATGCATATCTACAAGTTGGTGTATTTTCCCAACTGGTTTGATGTAGAGAAAAGTATTGATGATGTCATCAATCCAAATGATTATCTCTTAAATTACTTATATCTTAGCAAACTTGTTGATGGTGGTAAAATTCAACGAAAATTCTTATGGTTCATCACAAATGGGCCAACGAAAATCGGTAGTGGGGTCATTTAGGGGCCGAAAATAGCCTTTGTCTTAATTTTGGGTTTATTTTAAGCTTTGTAAATTTCTGTTTAGTTAGTTTCTTTTTACGTTTTTGGTAAGTCTTTTTAACTTTCTTACCAAAGCTAATATTTTCCCTTTGTTTAGATACCGTCCTACTTAAAGGTTACATGCATATTTTGTTTTGAGTTATTGCGATAAAAGAATCACCCAGTTACATATTGGAATTCGATCGATATATATGTCTATCTTGTTATTCGTTCGTGTGTTGTTCTTGGTCATAGATCCGCCGTTATGGTTTATATAGAACTAGCGGAGTTGCCCGCGCGTTGCGGCGGGTGCATTTTGTGTTTTGTATTTTGTCGGTTGTACGGTGTAATTAATAATTTTGTTATTTGATATGCATATGTTTACTTGGAAGCATAATTTGTTTATGTTTACGGATTTTTTTTTTTTTTTTTTTTTTGGCGTTGCGGTTGAAATTTTTTTTGGTTGCTTGGGTATTTTAAAAGAAACAAATTTGTGTAAGTGTATTATTTTTCGTATTTTTTTATTTTTATTTTTTGTTATTAATTTTAAAAAAAAAACAAAATTTCATACGGAAATTTATGTAAAAAAAAAAAAAAAAAAAAAAATTGTACCGAGTACTGTAGCAACGAAAAAAAAGAGTTTACCGTAGCGAGTACTGTAGCAAGCACTGTAGCGACACGTGTCGCGTTGTGGTGAGTTGCCCGCCTTTTATATATATAGTATAATTAGTTCGTAATTAAATAAGATTAGCATCCACCGTTTTTCAAGTGGCTTCTTTATATATATTGATAAGTTCGTGATTAATTAATCAACGTACTTTTGGCTGCTTGCCTACATGTTTCTTCATTGTTACGTACAACTTTCTAACTATGCTTGTCTTAATTAATGGTAGATAAAAAAAAATACCTAACGATTCACCTAACTTTTGATTTTATTGAAATAACACTCATTAATCTTCGTATTGTCGATATAAAAAAAGGGATAACCACATGATGAATTTCATGTCATGATCATGATGGTTTGGATCCATATACAATTAAGGCAAATGCATCAATTAAAAGTGCAACACTTTTTCTTAACAAAGATGAGCAAGTGGTCGAATAAATAGTGAAATGTGACCCATAATTTGATATAAAAAATAACAGATTTTTAAGCGTTACCTTTAATAAACAGATCCATAACACAAACAAACACAAGCAACCTAATTAACATTGTTTTTTCCGGCTTGACGACATACATGCATGTGTTAATGTGTAGTCCTAACTTTGTCGACGAACTAACTTTTATACTGTATCAGTTTTACCATTAAGTAGGTAATATATATATATATATATATATATATATATATATATATATATATATATATATATATATATATATATATATATATATATATATATATTTTATCCTGAACTATTTCAAAATTATTGTCATCCTTGGCGATTGAGAAAAGCGATTTTTTTTTTTTTTTTTTTTTTTTTTTTTTCATTCATTACAAAACTGTAATATAAATATGGTTAGATGCTATAGAACCAATTTTAGTTGTGGTTTCATTAAAAGAAAATTTATTTTACATTTAGTTGATAATTAGATTTAGATATATTGTAATTAATCAAAGAAATGCATCAACAAACATGAACGTAAGTATCTTGAGGCTACCTAGCTACTTCTCTATTTAAACAGGAAAATCTAATCCAACTAACCTAAAACCTAATCGTATCTTGAAATTATCTAAGAGTTGGTATAGTTATATATTATTGGACGACTTTCTCATATGCATACGTATACATGTACAGTTGTGGCCTTTTCGGAGATCCACTGAATCTTAATAACCTATATAATTATGTTTTATCAAAGATATAAAAATAAAAAGTATCATTGGATGTGATAACTTAGTTATTTATGCGAAAAAAAAAAAATACATAATCAATATCATTGTATCACATGTACAAATCATGCAACCTATATGTTTCGTTTTCTCAAAAGATAAAAAAAATTGGAACGTTAGGTGCAAGTCATGCAACTAAAGTCATCTCTCCGTAATTTTTATACATTGTGTCACAATCATAGATCAACAATTATATATAATTTAGGACAATCTAACGTCATTTTAATATTGAATAATATCAAGTTACGCGTAAGCAAATAGTAGTATAATATTTTCGAAACATCCATGGAGATCAAAATGTGAGTTTTTTTCTGCTATATTTTGACCATTGAAACCACAAAATCTTGATAATCATCCATGACAACAGCTGAAATGTAAAAATCAAAACGTAATTGCTAATGAGAGTTGCCAAAAAAGGTACGACTTCCATTGTTTATTGTCTAACGAGTAAGTATTAAAACTTTAACCTCATAATAATGACAGCTAGCACATCATCGTCTGGTCGATCACATCTGCGCCCTACAGATCATACTTGAGCAAGGAAATGAATATAGATGATGAAATAAAAACACATGTTTCACTATCGCCTTGTATTTTAGTAGTACCCTCGTGGTGTAGTAAAATTGTTTTTCAACAAAATGGTTAATTATAGGCTCAAATTTCGTCTGAGACATGTGAATCTTATTAGGATATTAGCCGATATAAGTCAAGCCCAATATGTGAGTTTAGAGTACATGAGGGTTTTTTGTACTTTATAAATATTAGTGATTAATAAAGTTAAAGCTAAGCATTTTCAATGTAAACATATGGTTCAACACGGTATAAAGACTTATCCTAATCCTAACACATATTATTATTATTATTATTATTATTATTTTGTTCCCATTAATATTTTGGTATTTGATTGTTTCAGTTTTCCCCCACCATACAACTATCACCAGTTTGTTTTTCTTTTTAGTCAATTTCAAATACCATTCATATTTTGTTTCAGTCAGTCCCTACAAAACAATTATCATCAGTTTGTTTTCTTTTTAGTCAATCACATACCACCATACCACACAGCCAAAGAAATCGATCCCTAAAAACACAACCATTCTTCTACAAACCTACTGCGCCAAACAACTTCTTCACTCACCTCTTCTATCATAGTTCAGTCTCATATTATTCACCATCATAATAACTAATGGTGAAAAAAGGTTCGACCTTCATTCTTCATTGTTTGTTTTATGCTTTTATTTTTTCTTCTTCTTTACACTTCAAGTCGACTAATGCTCAACTTCTCTCCACCTAAAATCGACTAAAGCTCGCTCACTGGTGTTACTTCATTCAATAAGACGCATGAAGTTACTTCTTCAAGAATCAATGTGCAACCTTTTGATGTCATAATGCACATCATTGGTGAATATACAAGTTCTTTGACAAATGCCGCTTTCTTTGTTTGCTTTGTTTTCGCTTGCTGTGGATGTCTTCGGCAACAAAAATAGTTATAGCTTTACCGTTTTTAAGTATCTCCAATCCGAGCTTTCGCGATTCGCCGCTCGGACTGCGGGGGAGTGTTAGCCGATATAAGCCCAAGCCCAATATGTGGGCTTAGGGTACATTAGGGTTTTTTGTACTCTATAAATATAGGTGATTAATAAAGTTAAAGCTACCAATTTCAATGTAAACATACGGTTCAACGTATCTGTGGTATAGTATGAGATATAGTTAGTTTGCCTTTAAAAAACATACCCCATTTAGAACAAAAACAGTTGGTTAGAAATTACTCCGTAATGAGATATAGTTATATTTAGAGGACTCTAAAATAAACTAATTGAGCTCAAATTACCCATAACACAAAGATACCAGGCCTAACACTGATATATCGTCTAACAAACATATATATACCTAAATAAAATATTTCACTACCTTTAAGCAAATAACGAATTAGTATTTTAGCAACTCCGGTGTTAAGGTCAACTTCAACAAAAGCAAGCTTTATGGTAGTGGTGTTAACACTTTTGAACTAAACTTCCTTGCAAATACCTTAGGGTACGTATCAATCCTCCAATTTCCCTTGCACCTACTTAGGTCTCCTAATTGGTGGAAAAATGTCTAGATGTGTAAATTGGTCCACGTTAGTTGACGAGTTCCATAAGAGGCTTTCTAATTGGAAATCTAAGTCCCTTTATTTCGGTGGATGCCTTACTCTCATCAAATCCGTTTTAGCTAGTCTCGGGGTGTACTTCTTCTCCACTTTTAAAGCCCCTACCAAAATCATCCATACTTTAGAAGGAACTAGAAGAAACTTCTAATTTTTTTATTACTTTTTTTAGGGGGGGGGGGGGGGGGGTTGCCATGGAAGAAAAAAAAACTTGCTTGGGTCTCTTGGAACAAGCTTATATCATCTAAATCAAACGGTGCCTTAGGATAAGTAGTTTAAAATCTACCAACCATGCAATGCTTGCGAAATGGAGATGGTGGTTTCATAATGAGGGAAATGCTCTTTGATGCAAATTGATCTGCTCAATCCATGGACAAAGTGATGATTCAAATACCACTCTTCCTCTTAAATCAAAGTAAGGTACTTGGTACCACATTATGTCCATAAAGAATGATCTTTTCAACTTAGGCATTGATATGTCCTTGATCTTTAAAAAGAAGATTGGTAATGGGAATCATACGAGGTTTCTGGACAGAAAATTGGGTGGGTGGAGGCCCGCCAAAAACTTTCTTTATTGAGATTATACCGTTTAGACACAAATCAACAGTGTGTTGTGTCAGATAGAGCTCCAACTTTTTATCAGCAATATGTCACGACTTCTGCTCCAATTGCTACTGTTTCTCCTTCTATTGACTCTCATATTGGGCCTTCTGCTCCCCAAGTGGGTCTTGTGTACAAATGGTCTTTGTTGGGTCACTGAATTCCCCAATCTTCTTCTAACAACGTAAAATAACCTAAGTATAAACAAGTCACTGAGTGAACAGTAACTCAGTGAGTCATCTTCAGGATGCTTAGACCGAGCCTAAGAAGAAAGGTTCTCCATTCAGTGAGGCGGAACTCAGTGAAGTGTGATCTAAGCCAAGAAGAAGGTGATGGGTTCAGTGAGGATGACAATAGCTCACTGAATCCCAAGACTCCTCAACAACTATCATGGTACTGAAGACTGATGACTTGAAGACTGAAGTTTTGGCGGGACTGGGCGGGAAAGTTTAATCTGTTTCACTAAAGTGCTTTATCACTTTAAGGTCAAACTTCTCCCAAATGGTTAAAACCAGGCTGTCATCAGAAAGTGCCTTTTGGACTTAACCCAAAGAAGTTTCCCTTGCCAGAGAATAAAATCTATCAAGATTTTATTGAGGAACACTTAGGTCCATTGTATAATAGGGTTGTTCATATTTGTGTATAAATAGGTAGCATAAGTGAGGAGTAAAAGTTGACAAGTTTGTGCAATTAATGCAAAGCATTCACAAACCATTTTTACTCCTCCAAAGAACAACATAACCCCTGAGATAGCTCAGTGGGTAATGAAAGTTGTCACTCAATATTGTTTGAGTTTAGTGAGGAGTCAATACTACACTTGTCGTTTCAATCCCAAGTGTTATTCCGCAAACACTTGGGTACGATTCTTTTTGATTAACTTCTAATAAAGAATTAAACGTTGAAAAATATTGTCTCTTATGTTTACGTTACTTTATTGTTAATCATTTATACATCTTTGTTAAAAGTCATACAACTTGGTTACTTTAGCTCTTTAGTTACTATTAACCAAGTAAAAGGGACCAACAAGTGGTATCAGAGCCTCTGGTTTGTAAAACTTAAACCTGTTTTCAAAACTTAAAGAATGCTCAAGTTTTTAAAATCAAGATCCCACTATGACTGACATAGATGTTCCCCAACTTGTCGACAAAAAGGGTGGAAGTTATTCAGCAACTGCCCCTCGACTTGAAGTTGGCAAATTTAATAAGTGGAAAAAGCGAATGCTTTGCTACTTAACTGGGATGGAACCATATTACATTAAGTTGTTTAATGATGGTCTATATGTCCCAACGACAACCCAAGGTTTAATCAAACCTGAAGCACAGTGGACCCCAGATGAAAGGAGGGTGGTCAATCAAGACCAGCACCTGAAAAGCATCATTATATCATGCCTTCCTGATGATATAATGGAATCAGTGATCAACTGTCCCACTGCCCAGCAGACATGGACTGACCTGGTTCATAGCTATGAAGGGCCTTCTGATACCAAAGATAATAGAATCATGGACCTGAAGCTTGAATTCAATACCTTCAGGGCCAAGGATTCTGAAAGTCTCTCTGAGACTTATACTCGGTATAAGACCCTCCTGAATGAGCTGACCAATGATGATGTTATACTGTCAAAACATGAGATCAATGTTGGTTTTGTCAACAGTCTCCCTGAGAAGTGGTTAAACTTCTCTCAGGGATTAAGAAATGCAAACATTCAGAACCTTGAGCTCCCTGCCATCTATGGGAAGTTTGTCTATGAAGACAATCTTATCACCAGGAGATACCCTGGTAAAGCTCAGGAGACCAAATAGGCCTTGACAATTTCACCTATATCAACTGCTTTCTATTCAAAAGGTGTTGTGCAGGATTTTCAAGATGGATCTGATGATGAGGTTGACCAAAGAACCATTAAGGAGTACCTAAATGATCTTCAAATTGAATTTGATGAAAGGGCACTCCTTGCTAATTCAAAAAGGTTTTTTTTTTTATTATTTTTTTTTTTTTTTTTTTTTTTATTTTTTTTTAATCCCTTCAAAAGCAAATGAAAACACTAAATGTTTTAAATGTGGCAAAATGGGCCATTTTGCTAAAGATTGTTTTTCAAAAACAACCTCAGAACCATCTTTCAAATTTTCAGGAAATAACTCTTTTTCAGGCCCCATCAAATTTCAACCAAAAATGCTTCAGTCTAGTCAAAGATTTGAAAAAGTCCCTCAAATTGACTTTGAAGCCAAGTACAGAAAGGTAAAAGCTAAACTTGCCCTTCTTGAATCATCCTCAACAGTCTCTCAGCCTCCTCAAGCTCCAAAGCCTTCTCAAGCCAAGAACAAAGGGCTTGTTGCTGAAACATATGACTGGGATGAGTTTGAAGTGTCCTCTGATGATGATGAAGTTCACATCAGTGCCCTGATGTCCCTATCAGATGACAACAAGCTTGCTGTGGGGAAGAGTCATGCAAGAAATGGTGAATGGGTTAACATCACTATGAGGAAGGTAAACCTTTTACTTTCTATGGATGATAATGATGATTGGAAATCTTACTTAGATTATATTAATGTTGATCTTAAGTATGTTGAAGAGCAAAGACTTAATTTGTTTTCAAAATTTAACAAACTGAGTTTTGAATTAAATCATAGTAGAGATGAACTACTTGCTTTAAAACAAACCAAGCTTGAAAGTGTTACACTTCAAATTCAAAATTCTGAACTGGTAAAACAAAATCAAGCTCTTCAGGAAGAACTTAAGAAAGAAAATGATGTTATTTGGAAATGGACTCAGAAAAACCCCAAACTTTATGAAACAATGAGTCTCACACCCTGCTCCAAAAGGGCTGGTATGGGTGATGATCAACTCACTGAAGTTTCTGGGGAAAGTAGCCATTCAACAACTTTTCTATCAGCCAACATACTTTCTAGCAAAGAACTTGCTCCTAAACCCAGTGGTTGGATTGAAAGAAACAATCCTGACAGTAAAATGCCAAATTTTAATACTGGAAGAATCCTGGAGCCTGAAAGTCAGGCTATCAAGGAGCTGCTAGGAGTCACTGATGAACTTAGTCCTACTGAGTCCATCACTGAGTCTAAGTCTGATTCACCACTCCCTCCACTGAAACAACTTCAGGGAGTTGAACCCAAGTCTGACCTTGCACCATTAGTCTATCAACCCCATTCTCCTAAGGAGAAATCAGGATTAGGAAAGACTATTCTGAAAAGACCTACTCCTGCACCCACTGAACACCTAACACCTTCAGTACCTACTGAAGTGAAATATGAAAGCACTGACTCAAAGGTTTATCAGCTTACTGAACTTGTCAGGATGCTGAGTGAGAAAATTGAGTCCACTGAGAAAAACTCTGACTCAAAATCTAATAAGCCCTCAGTATCCTCAAGTTCTTCCAAACCAAAAACCACACCCAGACCTTCAGGGAGATGTGAACTGTGCAATTATCCAAATCACAGCACTGATAAATGCTACAGAGTCCTGTTTTGCATGATATGCAAACAAGAGGACCACAGAACTTGTGATCACGTCCCCCACACTGCTTCCTTAAAAGCAAGAGGTCTATACAAAACTCAAGGCTATCAGTATGCCACACCTTCCAAACAAAGACTGAAGGTTAAGCCTTTCTTGCCATGTCCTCACTGTGGTTTCAATGATCATCTTCCTGATGATTGTATGATGAAAGATTGCTGTGACATCTGTGGAGATCCCTCGTATGAAACCAAAGGACATGACAGAGTTATTCAGTCAAGAAGGAAAAACCTCACCAACACTTCTCAGTCACCTTAGGCATCAACCTCCACAAAATGTAAAACATGTGGAAGCTCAGGTCACACAACTTCAGACCATGATTCATTAGCTGAGTTCAAGAAGTCCCTGAGGACTAATCCCACTAGAAAGTGGGTCAACAAGAAAAAACTAACCCAGTTTACTGTTTGTGTAGAAACACATCAAGGATCCTACCTGGCATCTAGACAGTGGATGCTCCAGAAGTATGACTGGTGTGAAAAGTTTTCTGCACAAATATGTGGAAGAACCAGGACCCAAAGTAGTATTTGGTGATAACTCATCAGCTCCCACTGAAGGTTATGGTTCAGTAAACTGCAATGGTATAGTTTTTACAAGAATAGCTTATGTTAATTGTTGATACAAAAGTTGGGCGTTCCTGATTATGGGCTCTTGCTCTCGTACCAATTCGCTTCTTAGTACTTGTAACCTGCGCACTAAGAAAATAAACAACACCGTTAGGCTTATCGTGGGATTGTCTCCCACGATTAGACTCCGGCGTGAGAGTAAGTAATCGATTTAGGGTTCTCATAAAGAGTTAGGGTTTGTGAATCGTACCTTGAATGAGAGTTATGTCATTCCTTATATAGGCGCAGAATCCTTGTAGGGTTCGTGCTCCTTACGTTTCGCACCCATGGTGCTTATCCGGATAAGGATATCTATTCCATAGATAGATGATCCTTATCTATACCGTGTATAGTTTATTTGGGTTGGGCTTACGTGAGCCTGTTCCCATTATTAATGCGGCCCAAGTTACAATAGCCCACGCATGGTGGTTTTGGGTCTTAGTAATGTTTATCATTTGGGCTCGTGGCCCATATATAGACTATACGTCATCATTAATGGTCTCAAGTATAATCTGATAAGTGTTTCCCAACTATGTGATGCCAAATACATAGTTCAGTTTGATGACAAGAGAGGGACCATCTTTAATGCCAATAAGGAAGTTGTGTTGATTGCCCCCAGGAGGGATGATGTATATGTTCTAGACATGTCATCCCTGACTCAAAATGGGACTTGTCTATTCTCAAAGGCAAGTGAGACAATCAACTGGCTATGGCATAGGAGACTCTCTCATCTCAACTTCAAAAGCATCAACAACCTGGCAAAACAGAACAAAGTTCTGTGCCTTCCATCCTTGGTGTACACCAAAGACAAGCCTTGTTCTGCTTGTGAAAAAAGAAAACACCACAGGGCATCATTCAAAACCAAACAAACCTTTTCCATCAAAACCTGCCTACATCTTCTTCATATGGACCTTTTTGGATCTGTCAGTCCAATGTCCATTCACCATGAGAAGTATACTCTGGTCATAGTGGATGAATACTGATGAGTGTATAAATACTCATCAATTTTACCTTTTCTGAGCTGCCAAAACATCTAAAAACACTCAATATTGCACCAAAATAGTGAAAATATCCCAGGAATGTGTTTTATATGTTTCAAATGCAAAATAATCAAAAACAGATGAAAAACGTACAAAGTTTGCAAAATTGGCAGTTTCAATCCCTCAACTTTCAAAAAGTTGTCAAATCTAGTCCCTGATTGTTCTAAAAACTTGAAAAAGTCACCAAAGGCCCTTTTAAATCAAAAAGTTACATAATTAGTCCTTTGGTGCAAAGTTTAACAAAATGTCAAGTTTAGTCCCTAAAGTTTGGAAAATTGTCAAAAATGGTCCCTGGGATATTAAATCTTTGAGAAAAACAAAATTTTGTCCTTGTACTTCTCATATATGGCAGGATTGGTCCTTGATTGGCAAGTTTGGTGAAATTACATAATAGGTCCCTGAAGTTTCACAGTTTGGCAGTTTTAGTCCCTGGAAAAGTCAAAGGTGAAAAGTCAACATAAAACCTTGGACTATGGAAACTTGGCATAAAATACCCTTATGAATACTTTGGAAGAATGCCAAATCACACCCCCAAACTTTCGGCTAATTACAAAATTGGTCCTTGTGTTATTTTAAAACCAAACCGGACCCTTTATATTATTACTAATCCAAAACCAAGTCCAATCCAAACACAACCCCAGCCCACTCCCTTGTTTTTGCCCAATCTCCATAACAGCCCAACACCCCTTTTGTATAATACCAGGGTCAACGTTTGACCCTGAGTCAAACCGGTCAAATAAACCACTATTCCCCCTTCCCTCTCACCCAAAACCACCCCAGAAACCACCAGTGGTATTCATCCCCCCATCCCCACTTGCCCATCACATCCTCACCACTATCACCTAACAAACAAGCCACAATAAATGCCCCCCTCACCCCTCAAGTTATCAGAGCCAATTGCAAAAACAATTTTCCCGCCAAAACTCGTAGCAAATGATTAGAGGCTCTTCAGTGATCCAATGGCCATAATTAATGATGGGAAATGATCAGAGAGATGGAGGAACCCTAATGGAGGGCTATATAAAGAGAAGATTGCAAGAAGTATGATGTATTAGTCACTTAGCTTAATTTTTAGGTCGTACTATTGTAATTTCAAATTCTAGTCACTAGTTTTAATCAAAGAAGCTTGTAATCTGTTTTAGTATTGTAATCTCTACTTTTCTTAATCAAAATTCCAAGTTTTATTCAACAATTCAGTTTTTAGTATTTAAATTTGCAATTTCTTACTTTGAGCTTAATTATGGTTTAAATTGTTATTCTCTGTTTCATAAGCTCACTTAGATAGTATAAGTCACCAACTAAATACAAAAACTAAAAAAAATATATAAAAAAGGGAAAATCAGAACCAAAGAATACAACACAGGTTACCTTTGCAATTAAGTGGTAAGCTAATGGAAGTTGCCTGCAATGGAGGGGCAAGAAGGATTTATACCTAGCTTGTTTACAAGCTAGGAGCTTGTAGCTGCCCATTTGGGAGCCCTTGTTTAGCTAGGGTCTCAAGTGAGTTCATAATTTCATTTTTCCATGAAATTTTAGCTTTGTACTGTAGCTTAGCTTATTATCTGCTTATTTGTGTTAATTTTAGCTTATTCAGTGTTCAATAGTGATATCATTACTTAAAATCAGTAGGTTGTTAGTTGATTCTCATTGTTGCTTAAAATTCATAGTTTCACAGTCAAGTAGCCTAATTAGTACTTTTGATCATTTGTGGTTGTCATCTGTTTCTAAATGCTCATTTAGACTTAACATACCATAAAAAGTTGTATTGGATCAGATTCTATAGCCCTAACACCCAATTGCTTTGAAAATCATAAAACAGTCTTTTAAAAGGTGTGTTTGGATCAGGGTATTCTTAGGTGTTGTGGTGTGTTATTGTGGTTATTTCTTGTTCACACAAATCACTCAGGTCATAACTAGCTCAGAACAACAACAAAAACCAAGGTTTAATCAGCAAAAAGTCAAAATCAAGTATTAATAGGCCTAGATTACCCTCTGTGTTGGATTAAGAGTGGCATATGCCCCAAATCCATTCACTTGTGAGTGGTTTAGCTTAATTTAGTCTTATAATAGCTTAAATAATCAATTTCAATCAGAAAATCAGAATCAAAGTTCACTTTAGTCAACTTAAGCTTGAAACTCAAAAAGTCAAAAAGTGCCTTTGTTTCAGAAAACCATATTTTGGAGGAATTTTTGTGATTTTTGTGTTAGCATTGAAACCTTGCCCTTTTCAGAGGTTAAAGTCTACCACCTAGTGTACAAAAGCCCATAGTCAGCTTATTTTTAGGAATTTTATATAAGCTTGTGCATTAGCTTATTTCAACCTGCAGGGCAAACACTTGCCCTGTGCACAGGTTTTGACCATATTCCCCAAGACCTTTGCTACTTCACCAGTGGGACCCACCTTCTGCTTTTTGGCTTTTTGGAAAGCCATACAACCCATTTTGATAAGTCAAGGCTTATTTCAGCTTTTTGAGCTTATTTGATAGGGCTGCAAGTGCCCTTAAGTTTGGCCATTCCCTGAGTGCATACTGAGCATTCAGTGTAAGACCCCCAACTTCCAAGCCTTACACACACCTCATTAATAAGCCATAAGCCTAGCTTATTGGCTTATTTCAAAGCTGAACAGTCCATCTTTAGGTTTCAAGTTTCATTTTGAACCCCTGAGTTCTTTTGTGAACCCCACAGAGGTCCAAAACCCTTAGGTTTGACCTGATTTGGTCTGAGATTAAGCTTAAGTGCTTATTTGTGATATATTGCTTATTCAATTTGCTTCTTTGTTCTAATTGGCTTATTTTAAGTTGGTATTCATCTGTGCATGTTTAGTTTCTTATTTCCTAGTTTTTTTCAACATAGCATAAGTCCTAATAAGCTATTTGTACACTGTTTGGAAACAAGGGGGGTGCACACAGCTTATTTTTAAGCTAAAACAAAAGTTGTTTCACAAAAGTTTCTTATTTTCATCTTATTTTCAGCTGTCAAAAAGAAAAACACGAAAAAACCAAATTTAAAATTAGTGATAGCTTCTATTTAATAGATTCTATCTTTTTCATTTTTTCATTTCAGCTTATTAATAAGCACTTTATCATTTTTATAATTTTCTTAATTACCTCTTACCTTTAAGTATTTATAATAATTTTCTTAGATTTTTCCTAAACAGTTTACTATTTATTAGAATTAAAAATAGTTTAAATAATTAATTAGGTAATATTAGTAATTAGTTAGTTTTCTTAAATTTTAATTAACAACAGTAGGTTTTTATAATTTTCCTAGGTTTTATAAATTAGTTAAGAATTTTAGAAAATATATTTTTAATTTCTACTGTTCATTTTCCAATTTTCTTATTTAAATTAGTTAAACTAGGTTTAAATTAATTAAAAGGTAAATAATTAGTAAATTAGTCTAAAAATAATTTTTAGAAGTTTTTTTTTTTTTTTTTTTTTTTTTTTTTTTTTTATTATTTTGTAGGATTCCTGTGATGGTTAATTAGTTTTATAAATTTTTCCATAATTATCTACGTCATTTAGGTATTATTAGTAATTTAAAATAGTTTAATTAGTTTAATTAAGATAATTAGTTTTTAATTAATAGAAAAACCATAAAAAGACAAAAATATTTATTTTTATTTTTTATACTTTCTTTAAGTTCTTTTTAAGGTTTAGAAATTAGTTTTGTAAGTTTTTAGTTTAATTTGTAATCTTTGTCATTTTTAGTTAAATTTAAATTACATTTAATTTACTTTTTTAAATAGTTTTAGTTAATTAAGTAATATTTAAATATTAAAATAATCATTTTCATAATTTCATTTTCATTTTAAATTTTCTTTTAAATTTAAGTTTTAAAAAGTTTCACTTGCACCCCCTGTAGTTTGTAATTGTTCAAAACCCACTTTTTCCAGTCTGTAATCTGATTCCAAGTTGTGCATTTGTAATATATATGTATATCTGTTATTGTGAATATTATATCATTGTGCAATTACCAAATATCAGTAGCATAATCAATTCCCAATAATCTTGGCTACTGTCCTCAGTGCCACTCATCCTCATAAACGTTTTCCAAAAACACCATTGCAATCTCGCTGGGACATAACGACCCGGGGACACACTATACTATCACCGGAGAATTGGAACGGAGCTGTCTTTGACTTATTGACCTTGGTCAATAATATCTGACCGTTTCGGGACTAATCAAATACTCAAGATATACTTGGGTTTACTTCCTGACCAAAAAGAGTCAGGCAGCTGAAACCATCATGTCATTTGTCAGGAACATTGAAAATCAAAATGATGTCAAAGTTAAACAGATCAGGACTGACAATGGCACTGAGTTCAAAAACCAAGACCTTAAGTGTTTCTGTGATGAGAAAGGAATTTCTCAAAATTTCACTTCTCCCTATACTCCTGAACAAAATGGAGTAGCTGAAAGGAGAAATAGAACACTCATTGAGGCAGCAAGAACAATGCTAAATGGCTCAGTCCTCTCAAAACATTTTTGGACTAAGGCAGTTAAAACAGCTTGCTACACTCAAAATAGGTCAATCATTGTGAAAAGGCACAATAAGACTCCTTATGAGATATTTAAAGGAAGGATTCCTGACATCAGCTACTTTCATGTATTTGGGTGTCCTGTGTTTATTCATAATCACAAGGATCAATTGGGTAAATTTGATGCCAAAGCTGATGATGGATACTTCCTGGGATATTCCCTGGTTTCAAAAGCCTTCAGGGTGTTCAACACAAGGAGACAACAAACTGAGGAAACTTATCACATTACTGTTGATGAGAGCACTGAATCCATCAGGTTCTCAAATTCCTCAGTTGAAGAAATTGGTATTGATGACTCATCAAGGTATCCTCCTGATGAGTATCATCCTGAGAACAATCCCTCAACCCAATACCAAGCTGATGCTGACGTCTCCTATTACATCATCCCTCACAACCTACCCCAACCACCTATCAGTGAGTTCATTGAAACTCAGCATGTCTCCAATGAAACTGCAACCACTGAACAAATTGTTCAAGAACCCTCAGAGCAAATTGTTCCTACAAATGTCACTGAAGCACATAGTGATGAGTCACCTCATGTTCCTGAGTCTGAACCTAATCAGGCTCCTTCAAGCTCAAATTCCTATCCCAAACCTGAGGATAGCTGGACTAGATCCAAAATCATTGAGCTTGTGAACATCATTGGTGAACCCACTGAAGGCATGCTCACAAGAAGCAAGGCTGCTAAACTCAAGGCCGCCTCTGCCAATATATGTCTTTATGCTGACTATCTCTCAAAGATTGAGCCAAAAAATGTCAAAGAAGCCCTGACTTATGAAAGTTGGGTTCAGGCCATGAGAGATGAATTGGAACAATTTGACAGAAATGATGTTATGACCCTTGTTGAATGCCCCCAGGGTGTTTTAATCATTGGTATGAAATGGGTCTTTAAAAACAAGACCGATGAGAATGGCACAGTCATCAAAAACAAAGCAAGACTGGTTGCCAAAGGATATAATCAACAGGAAGGTATAGACTATGAGGAAACCATTGCACCTGTTGCTAGAATGGAAGCCATCAGGATCTTCCTTACCTATGCAACTTACATGAACTTTAAAGTTTACCAAATGGATGTTAAAAGTGCATTCCTGAATGGTAACATCAAAGAAGATGTTTATGTGCAACAACCTCCTGGTTTTGAAAGTAGTGAATACCCCAACCATGTCTACAAGCTTAACAAACCCCTTTATGGACTGAAAGAAGCTCCCAGGGCATGGTATGAAACTCTTTCAGCCTTCCTGATCCAAAACAAGTTTGTCAGAGGAAAGATTGACAACACACTGTTTATCTAAAGAACAAAGAGTGATGTCATTCTTGTCCAAGTATATGTTGATGACATCATCTTTGGCTCAACAAGTTACAAACTTTGCAAACAGTTTGAGAAACTGATGACCACAAAGTTTGAAATGAGCATGATGGGTGAACTCACATACTTTCTTGGACTCCAAATTAAACAAACTGAAAAGGGAATATCCATTTGCCAAGAAAAATACCTCAGGAACCTACTGAAGAAGTATGAGCTCACTGACTGCTCCTCAGTAAAGACTCCAATGGTTCCTCCAAACAACCTTGGCCCTAATCTCACTGGAAAATCAGTAAATCAAACCCAATACAGAGGAATGATTGGCTCCCTGATGTACTTACTTGCCTCAAGGCCTGATATCCAATTCTCAGACTGCCTGTGTGCAAGATACCAGGCTGACCCTAAAGAATCACATCTCACTGCTGTCAAGAGAATCATCAGGTACCTGAAGGGTACTCCAAACCTTGGTTTGTATTACTCAAAATGTTCAGGATTTAATCTCAAAGGGTACACTGACTCTGACTATGCAGGATGTAATATGGATAGGAAAAGTACTTCAGGATCCTGCCAATTTCTTGGTGGTAAACTTGTGTGTTGGAGTACAAAGAAACAACAGTCAGTGGCCATGTCCTCAGCTGAAGCTGAATATATGGCTGCTGCAGGATGTTGTGCAAATGTACTATAGATGAAGAGGCAACTGAGTGACTATGGCATTTAGTATAAGATGGTACCTATCTTTTGTGATAATACAAGTGCCATAGCCATCTCAAACAATCCAGTACTTCATCAAAGAACCAAACACATTGACATCAGATACCACTTCATCAGGGACCACATCACTAATGGAGAAATTGAACTACATTTCATCCTCACTGAGTATCAGCTAGCTGATATCTTCACAAAACCTTTGGATGAACCCACTTTCACAAGATTGAAAGCTGAATTGGGCATGTTGGACATAGAATCAGGAAACTGATCAAAAGTGTTCCAACCTGATGTAAATTCTCTAGGTCCCTGATCACACCTTCCTGAAACTCATTTTTATTGAATGAAAATTCATTCAGGGGGCTCAGGATGAAAAATGGCATTGAATACCCTAACTAAATGCTCTAAGTACTTAGTTAGTTAATGTCCCAAGTAGGTAACTGATTCCTATTAAATATAGGAATATATGTCACTTACATAACTGGCATCCACTCCTTGGGCCCCCACATCTCTCTCACCAAACACCACTGTGCATTAAATGCTCCCTCACACACAAAAGTTGTGATGATTTTTTCTCTGCAAAAGTGCATTATTTGCAGAGCCTCACAACTGTTCACCCTTGATGTGAGAGACAATAGGGGCAATGGGAATCGTGATATTAAATGCGGATATCAAACCAATATTATTATGCCGCTTCGGTTGAATAATATAAACCTTTGGTATCCACAACATCACTACCCTAATTCCCACCCTATAAATACCCCCACAAAGAAGAACACACACACGCTTTAAAAATCTTAACAAAACTCTTGCAAAATTATTTCAAGAATCCTTTTGCTTTCAAAATCTGTGTATGCTTCTTCTTTATTCAAAACCAGACCTTTTATCAAACTAAAATGGCATCTTCAAAGGTCATAAAATACGCACCCAATATGGAATTCCAAATGGAAAGCGTAGACCTCACCAAAAATAATGTGGTGGGGAACTTTGCCTACCCTGAAGGGTTTCCTGAATACAGGAATGTGGTGAAGTTCCAACAAAACTGTTTTCTCACCACCACATTCGCAAAGACCACCTCAGTCATCTATCATGACTACTTGAGGGAATTTTGGTGCACAGGGGTGGTTGAAAACCCTGATGCGCCAAAGGAGGCCAAAATCAGGTTCTCAGTGAAGAATGGAACCAAGTTCCCAACTCTTGACTACAAAACCTTTGTCAAAGCCACTGGCCTTGACTACATTGAGACCTTTGTAGCCCCACCTACTGAAGAGGAAGTTAAACAACTCCTCTTGGAACTTGGGCCCTATGATAAACATCATCCTGATGTTACTCCAGGGGCTCTACTGAACAAAGCCCCCATAATCAAAACATGGTTCCCTGCTCCCTGGAGGATCCTGATGACATTTGTAATTCAGGTCCTTGGGGGGAATAAATCCTTAACTGAGGAACTAAACACTACTCAATCAATGATAGTGTACTGTCTCATTGAGGTTAAAAAGATTAAACTTGGAGAAATTATCTTCAGGAACCTCATAGGCAAATTGGGTGGGAAGTCTAGGCAAAAACACATGTCTTACCCTAAATTCATTTCCTGTGCCCTGAATGACCTATTAGGGTCTGAGTATATCAAGCCTGACAGTGTCGGCTTTGAACCTGATGTCTTACATAAGGAAAACTACTCACGTGACCCTAATGAGGTAACACCTATCGCCCTGACCACATATATGCTGACTGCTATCCAGGGTGACAACATCGTTTCACCAATTCCCTCTCCCACAAAAAAGGTGAATAGGAAGAAGGGACAGGGGTCCAGGAAGGTGGTTCAACCCAAGCCACTCGCCAATGAGACCTCTGCCCCTAAGCCTGACAATAGGGGGAAACAACAACAACAGACCCTGACTGAAGACACCCTCAGGATCATTAGCCAATCTTTGACCCCAAAACAAAGGCCAACGGAGGGCACTGAGACATCACACTCAGTGTCCTCGGGCGAACCCGTTCCCAAATGCTCTGCTGACATAAACAAGTCAGTGGGGTTGGAACCAACCAAACCTTCACATCCTGCTAAAGACTCTGGCAAATCACAACCAGAGTATCAGGGAGTAAGGGGTCCTATACCCTCGGTGGGGCAGCACTACTCCACTGAGAAGGGGATCCACAAACATATACATCCTGCCAAAGGCTCGGGTAAATCACAACCCAAGCAACAGGGAGTTCTCGCCCCTAAATCTTCAACAGGCCAGCACAAGCCTATTGGAAAGGGGGCATAACCACTCAGGTGCCTAATGAGGACATTTACAAATCAAAGCTTTTGTCTGAGGGCACAAAAACTCATCCCAAAGACTCAGAGGGAAACATACAACCCGCTGATAGGGACACAACATTCACGGCTCCTCAGGATGGCACTAAAAAACACCCATCAATGCCTGAAGGGGTCACGAGGGACAAAGATTCATAGGGACAAATGCCACCCCCTGATATGGAACCCACAACCACCACCGAAGGTGCGCAAAACTCGAGAACTGACCTTGAGGGCCAGGTAGATAAAACCCAATCTACCGGATTTGAGAGGTCAGGACCTGGCCACAACGAAGGCAAGTCTTCTTATGAAGAGGAGCCGGATAACCTTGTTTTGCAGATTCAGTCCCTAGCTGATGCTCAGGCGGTTTTGTATTCTGATGACGAATTTGACAGTGATGAGGAAGTTTTTAAGGCCGGAGATGACATGGAGCTTGAGGAGACAGTCCCTGAACCAATTCCTCATTCTCCTCAATCTTCTAACCATGACGTAGCTGACACACATTCTGAGCCAGAGTCCTCAGGAGATGATCAAACTCCTCTCACTGTGAAAGCCTTCACCAAATTCATCAAAAAGATTACTAACATTTTATACAGGGGGATCACTGATGAGGTCTTTGACATGCACACTGAACAGGCGGTTCATTATCATAATCTCAAAGATGCTGTCGAAGACTTCGATGATGATGTCAGGGAACAGAATGCCTCAGTTAACCACTCCCTGACACAGATGATCACTCGCCTGAATCAGTTTTTGATAACCCTTAGTCAGCTGAATGTAGGGGTTCAGTCGGTTCAAGAATCAGTCAAGGATGATCCTGAACTCACCAGGAAGCTTCTTCAGTCATCTGAGACGTATCAGGTTAACTCAGTGGCCCTCACGGAGTTACTTGACTTGATAAAGGGTTCGAATGTTCAGGGTCTCACCACTACAGTGGAGTCTCTTAAATCTTCCTTCACAAAAATGGAAGAATCAGTGGCAGCTCAATCCCAAAGGTCCACTTCTCTGGCATGGACTCTGGGATCCAGGATGACAGCTCTTGAACAAGCACAGGCTACAGTTGACTCCAGAGTATCCATCATTCAGCAAGATATTTAGGAGATCAAGTCTATGATGACTAAAATTTTTCAAGCCTTCAAGGGATCATCTACTTCTTCTTCAGTACAACCAATACTTGCCATCACCGACACTCAGGCAAATGTTGAGGGGGAGAATGCTACTGAAGCCCCTAATACTGTTGAACAAGAAGCTGGACAGCCCTCTCACACTGAGGGGGAGCATGTCACTGAAGCCACACCAATCACTGAAGCTCCACCACAGGAGAAACCAGTCTCCTCCACTCTCAGGCAGGACAGAGGCAAAAGTATTGCTACCACTTCTGATCTTGAAATTGTGCTCAAGCCAGCCTCAACCATAGTCAGATATGACCCTGATGAACCTATCAGAGTCCCGTTTGAAATCAATGGAGTAGTACATCATCTCACCAATGCTGAAATTCAAGCTCATATGGAAAGGACTGAGATACTACTAAAGGTGGCTGAAGAAGAGAGAATGAGCAAGCCTGCTCTTATTCATGTTGTTCATGAGGAAGCTGAAAAGATTGGTTTGGATACTGAGGTACTAGCATCTGAACAAGCTGGTGCAGCCTTTAAAAAGGCTCAGGAAGAAGAGCTAAATGCTCTCAAAAGGGAAAGGGAAAATAAGCTCAGGAAGGACGCTCAAATCAGAAAACACAGGGTCGAAAAGTATACTTGGGTGATGAAAGAAAGGCTAAGACCTGAAACCATCACTGATATTCAAATTCACAGAAACACCGATCCTGCAGTGGTCACCGTCTTCAGGGGACGTGATCAAAGAATATTTGACGTCCATAAGCCATTCAGGTTTGCTGATTTTGGCATCACTGAACTTGATGAGCTTCGTCCTATCATTGCCAAGAAGAACAATGTTGTAGTTCCCAGCCTTCTCAAGTCACTGAAGGAAAGTTACGACAGACTGAGAGCAATGCCTAAAGCTCTTAACATTCCCTCACTTCTTCCTGCCTCAGCAAAAGAGACTGCTCCATCTAAGGCTTCCAAGAGGAAAAGGAAGCATATTGAGATGGAGCCTGAGATCAAAGTACCAGGGCTAGAGTGTGACAGGTCGCTTCCTGAAGGGATGACTTTCGTGAACAATGTGGTCCTTGAAGCTCCTGAAAGAGGCTTATGCTTCACTGATGAGTATGTAAGCCTTGCTTTCCAAAGATGGTCTGATATGGATAAGGCAGGAATCAAAGCAATGCTCATATACCTCATGTTGGCGTCCCCCATCAAGAGTGCTGAGAACAAAAGATTCTGCCAGGACTTGGAAGCAATGATCAATGAACATCCTGAAAGACATCTACTCAGATCAAAGAAAGCAAAGCTTGAAGCCCTAGGATACCACCTGAACATCTGATATGCAACAACTATCCTTTTATTTTTTTGTATTTTGTAGGACTTGTAATAACTATGAATAAACTTTGATGTTTTGTTTAAATTATGTATCCTACTTATAATTACAACAACATTCAGTAAGAGATAAAGACCCCTGCAAACTCATACTGAATCAAGAGATACTTAGGCTATTTGTATGTTCAAATAGGGGGAGATTGTTGGGTCACTGAATTCCCCAATCTTCTTCTAACAAGGATTTGAACGTAAAATAACCTAAGTATAAACAAGTCACTGAGTGAACAGTAACTCAGTGAGTCATCTTCAGGATGCTTAGACCGAGCCTAAGAAGAAAGGTTCTCCATTCAGTGAGGCGGAACTCAGTGAAGTGTGATCTAAGCCAAGAAGAAGGTGATGGGTTTAGTGAGGATGACAATAGCTCACTGAACCCCAAGACTCCTCAACAACTATCATGGTACTGAAGACTGATGACTTGAAGACTGGAGTTTTGGCGGGACTGGGCGAGAAAGTTTAATTTGTTTCACTAAAGTGCTTTATCACTTTAAGGTCAAACTTTCCCCAAATGGTTAAAACCAGACTGTCATCAGAAAGTGCCTTTTTGACTTAACCCAAAAAAGTTTCCCTTGCCAGAGAATAAAATCTATCAAGATTTTATTGAGGAACACTTAGGTCCATTGTATAATAGGGTTGTTCATATTTGTGTATAAATAGGTAGTATAAGTGAGGAGTAAAAGTTGACAAGTTTGTGCAATTAATGCAAAGCATTCACAAACCACTTTTACTCCTCCAAAGAACAACATAACCCCTGAGATAGCTCAGTGGGTCCTGAAATTTGTCACTCAATAGTGTTTGAGTTTAGTGAGGAGTCAATACCACACTTGTCGTTTCAATCCCAAGTGTTATTCCGCAAACACTTGGGTACGATTCTTTTTGATTAACTTCTAATAAAGAATTAAACATTGAAAAATATTGTCTCTTATGTTTACGTTACTTTATTGTTAATCATTTATACATCTTTGTTAAAAGTCATACAACTTGGTTACTTTAGCTCTTTAGTTACTATTAACCAAGTAAAAGGGACCAACAGTCTTGGATTCGGCTTATTCGTTCAGGGTCTGATCTTGCTGAGCTTAAAGATCTCTACAGTTTGGATGCTCATCTGTGCCAATTTGATAATCAGGAAAAATGGGAATGCATCATTGGCAACCCAAGAACATTCATTGTGAAAGGTATGAGGTCACACATTACCCACCTGTCAACAAAGACTTCCCTTATTCATATTCATTGGAACTTAATTCTGCCCTCTAAGGTCAATATTTTCACATGGAGAATCACTAATATGAGGCTCCCAACTCAGGTCAATCTCTATTACAGGGGTATTGATTTAGATAGTATTCGTTGCTTTATATGTGATGTTGCAATTGAGACAGAAAATCACCTTTTCACCTAATGAGATTTATCCAAATCCACTTGGAATCATGTCCTGGAATGGTGGAGAATCTAAAACATAAACATCACAAACGTCAATGACATAATAAGCCTTGCATATCGGGCTCACTTGCTTGCCACTACCATTAAGATCTTCGACTCAATAGTCCAAACCACCTTGTGGGTACCATGGCGGTTCAGATTCGAAGCAACATTTGCCATCAAGTGTCCCAACAATGATCTAATCATCAACTCTATCCATAACTTTGTATCCTTCTTCTTAGGATCTTGCCAGAGGTTCTCTTAATTTATATTCATTTGCTGTTCAAAAAAAAAAAAAAAAAAAAAAAAAAAAAAGTATCTTAACTTTTCTAAAATCAGGTGTTCAAAATGATTATTGAATTGAAAGTTTAGAAATAGGTGTGAGAGCATCAGGCGTTAGAGCTCTATTTTTGCACGTTAGTGTCACATTGTTTTAGGTTTCGTTTTTTAATATCATCTATTTAAATTTTTGTATTTTTTAACTTCTTGCTAGTTTTCAAATGGCTAGACAGTAAGGAAAATAACTTTTCAAGTTTAATTGGGGTGGGGGCGTGGGGTGTATGCACATTCTTCATCCAAGAGTCAAAATTCATACGAAATTTCCATCCACCGAAGCCTCCTCGTGCAACTATCATTATTTATTTCGTCAACTTGTCAAGTCTAGTGTTTAAAAACCGAATTTATATTAAATTGTTGGATAATGTTGTATTTTCTGGTTGGCTGGAGGTGGGACCATAATGGAGATAATTTTCCACCCTATATATACGTAACTTTAACCTCAACTCAATACACACAACCCAAAATGCTGAGCTCTACTTCAAAACCAATTTCCTCACAAATTCAAGCCCACTTTAATCCCCCTTCAATATCACATAAAAATTCACTAATCCCGTTTCAATCACACCAATTTAATCTCGTAAAACCAATAATTTTGACTAAAACAAGGCTTAATTCACCACCCAAAGCCAGTACTAGTGGCTTTTGTACAACGTCTTCTGAAGAGACGTTGTACGACTTGTTAGGTATCTCAGCGAGTGTTCCACTCTCTGAGATCAAAAGAGCATATAAACAAATGGTTTTGAAGTACCACCCTGACGTATCACCTCCTGATCGAGCTGATGAGTATACTACAAGGTTTATAAGGGTCCAAGAAGCGTATGAAACATTATCTGACCCTGAAGCTCGAGCTATGTATGATAGCTGCATGGATAAGGGTTTACACTTGGCGTTTTCCGGGAAAGTTGGATCGCGGTTTCAAGCAAGATCGGATGAGAAACAACGGTGGAAAACGTCGTGGGAGGCTCAGGTGACCGAGCTGAAAAGACGTAGCGCGGTCGATGAGGGAGGGAGGATGTCGTGGTCAGCCCGAGTACGAAAGCAACGGAGCGAAAATGGGTTGAACCCTGGTGAATATGGGTCGGGCTGAGTATGTGAATAACATTTTCTTGTATGATTAGCTGATTATTTATGTTATCTAATATTAATTAAATTAGTTAAAGTTGTGTCCGTAGATGTTTAGGTTTTATTTGTTCCTAGTGAAATGTCATGTTATTTCGAGGATGGAAAAGTTGACGGGGATATATATGAAAGAGACGTTAGGTATAAATTTCGTATAGTAGTATAAAAGATATATAAGAGGTCGACAAACAGAGTCTGTATAAGTGGTTGTAGTTAGAAACTTAGAATTATGGTATATCCACACACGTCTTTGTTTTTTGACTCTGTAAAAATTATGTTTTGAATAAACAGAAATACAAAAATTACGTGATTGAGAAAGAAAAAAAGTTATTGCTAAACTAAGGCATAGGGAAAAAAAATTAAGAGAAAATTTCCTTTGCTGCATGTTTGTCTATAAGAAGAATTAACAGCATATAATAAAGATTTAGAGAAGGAAACACATACCTTTAAACATTTCACAAGTTGCAAAGGTTACTTGGTCGATTGTCCTTACAAACCACTCAATTCTTTCATGGAGGATATGATGTCCTTTGCGGAACGTGCCTCACTGCCTACCCGGTACATGTCTCTCTGTTGCGATTCATTCTACCGTGTGGCCCTTTAACGCTATAGAATGATGTTTTTTTTCGAGTTGAAAATGTTAAGAAAAAGAGTTGATTTTACTCATATAAAGCTTATGTTATTCACTTGGATTTCTGATGGATTAGAAAGAAATTTTGTAACTGGATCAAGTCATTTAGCAAGTCTAGAATCGCTTTATCAAACCCTTTTGACATTTTTTCTGGCCTCTTGCAAAATGTAAAATTATATAATGTTTTGGCCTTCAGAAAATAGATACTTTAACATATAGAAACGACTTGTAATGGTTTCCAAAACCAGTTATCAACTTCAGTATCTTAGTATCTTAGAGTGATGGTAACCTTGGTGCCATGGGCCAAAAAGTGCTGCTACGTCAGCAAAAATCTCTATGGCACCAGAAATCTGACGGCACCACATTCTGGCCGTATCCGTTGGCACCAGAAATTCTGGTGCCGTCGGCCTTTTTTTTTTTTTTTTTTTTTTTTTTTTTTTTTTTTTTTTTTTACATAAAATTAAACATACATAACATTAAAAAAACAAACATTACATAAAAAAACACACACATTACTCATTCATAAAAACGTAAACATTACATAAACACCATACAAAGTTAACATGGTTACAAACGATACAGGAAACAACTAATCACGATACGAAAAACAGAAAGAAACGAAGTGGAATACTTAACATAAAAGATCATTACTCATCGTATCTGTCCCATGCCCATGTGTTTCTCAGAGTGAACCACACTTGTGGGTAATGTAGCTCTCTCCCATAGCGTTCATAATAAATTCGGTTTGCATTGGTGAGACGATTGGTGTCTTGACCGGTACGTTGCAACTCTTTGTAAATAGCATTATATCTACCACATTCAATGTTCATTCTATTCCATTGAGCCGTAATACTATTCTTATTACGTTGAACACCATTAGTCTGCTCGTTAAACTTTCGTGTAACGATTCCAAAAAGAACGTTCATTCAAAAGGTCTGTAGATTCTTGAACTTCTAGCCATACGATAGCTAGCAAGACTTCTTCTTCCATTAACCAACAATTATTCATTGTGAAGAGATGTGTGAAGAAAAGTATTAGATGGTGAAGTGTGTTTAGAAAGTGAAGTATGTGAAAAATTGTATGATAATGTATGCTATTTATAGGAGTGTATTAAAGTTTAAAATTCAAAATTTGAACATGTGAGCGGGATTGCAACTTTTAAATTTCAAATTCAAATATAAAAAAAAAAAAAAAAAAAAAAAAAAAAACGTGTGCAGTAAATGGGCGATTAAACGATTGAATTTCAAATTCAAATTCAATAGCGGGATAATTTTTTAATTCAAATATGTTCAAACAGCCCTATAAATACCCATTCCCAGTTCATTAAAAAAACACACACAAATCATACACAAATCACAAATTTCATCTCTCAAACCAATGGCTAATCACAATTCACCAAATAACGGTTCAGAATACAACACCCTTCCTGAAGATTTGTATCCAGTTTTCCAGTATGACACTCCACCAAAAAACACTCCACATGAAGTTCTGTTTCCATCTTTAAACAATCCCCCACCACAAAACCCACAACCGAACAATACACCACCACGGGCATTGACTGAGGATGAACTGTACGAGCAAGACATGCAAGAGTTGTTGAGGGTTCAGGCTGAGGAAGAAGAGGAGAGAAGAGCTCATGAGGAGTACTGGTTAGCTAAACGGGCTCGGAGAGAAGCTCGTTGTGCATATCGAATCGCACATGGATTGCCCCGTGTGTCAACGAGTGATGACGATTCGAGTGCTTCAAGTGACGAGGGCTGGGTCTCGGATGATTCGTTTTACTGAATCGTAGTTTTATCGTACTGTAGTTTAGGGCTTTCAATTTCCGTTTTGTTGTTTCATGGTTTAATTAACGTATCTATGTTTAATGTATTTTCGTTTTAATGCTTAACGTATTTTCATTTCGTTAAAATCTTACATGAACTTACTATCTAAGTAGTATTTTTTTATACAAAGAACATGCTTAAAAAATAGAAAAAAAAATAAAAAAAATAAAAAAATAACTCACCGCGTGGGCTGGCCACCACGGCGCAACAGCCGACGGCGCCACCCACGGTGTCGTGCGCCAAAGGCTTTTTTGGGCTGGTGCGATGGCGCCACCCTAACAGCCATCGGTACCCCTTGCTCTTAGCAACAAGATTCCTTAAATAGAGCTACAACACCATTTTCATCTCTGTAATTCCTTCTGGTTCTTAGCTCTAGTTTTTAATGAAACTAGGCCGCTAACTTTGAAGAAAAATTTGTTGAAAAAGTGTCTTACTAGCCTCTTACTCTTACCGAGTCAGAGGCGGTAAGAAGTGGTCAAACATTAGTGTTGTTTGTTTTTTTCTTTTGAGTCAGACCTGGTCAGATATATAACATCTTACTCAATAATAGGTGGGAGACTTGTTTTATTGCCTCTTACTCTATAAGATATTAAAGACTTGTGTTAATATAATATATTTGATGGTTTATTAACTATGTTATATTTATGATAAAAAGTCTTATTTCATACTTTCCTAAGTTACTTATTATTGCATTACGTTGGTTTAATAAATAAATTGCAGAAACGAACACTTATAATCATTCAGACAATCATACAAAACAAACAACATTATTTCGTTTATATTTAAACTTTCTAGCCACCTCATACCTGTAAAATGTGGTAGTTAGATTAAAACCTAAAACACCTTAATGAAACACACCCTTACATAGACCCATGATAAATTAGAGCACTAGGTGCAGACAACAAGCTCAAGCTCCTCATTCGGGCCTCACGTGTGCAACATCACCCAACACCTCTTCACAACTAACCCCCCCCCCCCCCCCCCCGGCCTTCACCAAACAACAAATCTCAACTTCTTCATTAGGGCCCAACGACTTACACCTTTATTTTTTATTTTTTTTATTTCATTAAATTAATTAAATTCATTCCACAATTACTTAAAAATAACACAACATACTAATTTTATTTCATTACATAAAAAAGTTACAATACGGAAAAAAAATACGATACGGGAAAAAAAACGATACTAATATGAAATTTAAACATTTTATGCGTCATCTTCGAGGTCGAGACTTTGGTTGTCACAACTCACCATTTCAGGTCATTTCCCAAACTTTGACATTTTACTATTTAAAATCACTATTCATCAAAACACTATTTATCGTTTTACTATTCATCATTTCCGAGGTCAATTTGATATTCTGAGAAGCATTTGAGAATTTTACTATTCACTGAACACTATTCATTGCCGGAAAAGTTTTCACTATTCACTTGCATTACCCATTTCATCGTAAATTTAGTTTACGGGTATTAAAATTCGCGTAACCGTATTGGTTTAGGTGCGAATTCATTTCATTATCAGTAAGGACACTGCATACGGACTAGAGACAGTCTGCATATCATCATAACAACATTTTCATGTTATACCACTCTTAGGATTTTTAAATTTATATATTTGATACATTTAACGTTTTCCTTATAATTGTTTATAAATAAACGTTAACACCCGGTTTATAAACACGACGAATATATCTAAATATTCCCACAATGGTCCCGACATATTTTTATATCCATTATATTATCATAAAAGTTATAATATTCATTTACCCAGTATTTTGGAAATTTATTTTTATTTATAACGCAAGTTTATAAATATTACGACGGTTTTCGTGAAAACTAAACAAGAATCACCCGAACACTCAATACTTGTACTCAACGTATTTTTAACATTTTTATGACTTTATTAAGTCCCGACTAACTTGTTAAAATTCATTTCTCGCAAACCCGGTACTCAATGATAACTAAAAACTAACTACGATTACCTAAATTTAACACCTAAAAACCTATACTTATACTACAAATCATCCACTAACTATCCTAAATAAATCAAAGTCTATATTATTGCTTTTGAACCCTTTGAAAATCAGCAATGAACCCCCCTTGACCTTATGCCTTAATGTGATAATATAATACCTTATAATTTTACTTAAATATCTAGCAAAAACACCTTTTACACATTTATTCTTGGATCATAAAATCAAAAACTCATCTTTCTCTTCCTCATCTCAAAACCCATGACCCAAATAAGATCCAAGACCAAAATCCATTATTTTTCAAAGATCAAAGCTACAAAGTTGTTCCTTTTGTCATTCTAATCAAGATTCTTGCAACATAAATACAAGTAACACAAGGTTTCTCATCATCTAATCACCTATTATTTCAAAGTGAGTTATCAACTTTATTTTCATGATTTCATCTAATTAACACTTGTATCTTATGGTTTTCATGCTCAATTTCATGTACAAGTTAGCTATACCACATTATTTTTGTTAACTTTTTGAACATACAAACCCTAGATTTTGATTTAGGTGTTCCTTTGTTAAATTAACATGATTACTAGTGATTAGGAACCCATGGCATCCTAAGAAGGTGTATGGTAGGATTAGTATAGCTTTGTAGTGTTTGCAAGAGATTTGGTTGAAGTAGAAACTAGTTTTGTACATGAAAAATGGATTTGTAACAAGTATATAAACCTACTGTCCTATTTTTATAAATCCAGGAAAATCAGTAAACATAAAGGAAACTTTGGCAAAATTTTTAGAAAATACTTTCAAAAACGAATCCGTAGGCGAAAGAACGGATTAAAAAGAGTTTATAACGAAGAAGTTATGAATTTTGCAAGTTTATTGACGAAAAGTATTTTTTTGAAAATTTCATGCTGTTGGACGTTTTTCGTCGGACAAAAAGAGGCTTTAGATGTAACCCGGAGGAGCCAAGCTTTCCAAAATATATTACTACATACTAAGACGTAACCGTGGATATAAAGAACAAGTAAAACGGACTTATAACGACAAAGATATTCACGTTTCAATATCGGCAAAACTCATATTATTTTGACAGCTTTTGAAAATAATAACACTAAAACTACGTAGTAACTCTAGATTTCTAGAACTAATACCAAGTACCCAAATTCATAACTAATGAAGTATTAGTGATTACAAGTATATTTTTATCACTACAAGGCGTTATTTCAAGGATTTCAAACCGAGGATTTCAACACTAACATTGATACAAACGATATATATATATATATATATATATATATATATATATATATATATATATATATATATATATATATATATATATATATATATATATATATATATATGTATATTTCAACTAGTTTTATTTTTCTAGTTGCCATATTTTCCTAAGTCTTGGAAAATGTATATTTTTGATAACAACAAGTATTTTCCAAAGAGTAGAGTGGTATAGGAAACATGTGCATGGACATTTATAAAATCATTTTATGATCTAAAGTAGATCGTTCATCATTCATATTAGGTTGCGGCAGCTAATCGTTCATTGTTGTTCATTACACTTCATCATACAGTATCATCAGTTTAAGGTGAGTTTTCATAGCCCCGTTTTCAATACAATATTTTGATTTCAAATCCCACGGGGGAATACATTGCATCAATTATTTTAGTACGAGCCCAAGTACCAAAACATATGTACATTGCTTAAGTTGCCTTACCAACCTGTTAAAGTTCCCTATTTATTATCATGGACCGTTAATTTGCCGATTAAGCGAGAGTGAGTGGATAGATTTATCGAGGGTGACGCCTCCATCCGTGGTAGTTATTACCAACAGTAAGCGGATGCATTTTATTTTGACATTTTGGGAGTGTTCTGGTAAAACATTCGGGAGGGGCATATAATTTCATCTGTCATAGCTTCGGGGTCATGAGCTTAAGGTCTATTGTACTATTTTACTTGATTTTTATCTTGCACTTATACTTGTGGTGGCCGTACAACATTACATTTTATAAACCTATGGAATTCACCAACATTCGTGCTGACGTTTTAGCAATGTATTTTAGGTTATTAAGGTAGCTCATGTGACATGCATTTGGACCTTCATGGAGTCGCGGGGTCGACGCGTCTCACCATTATTTCATGCACTTATGTAAACGTTTGATCTAGTAGGACTTGTTTTCATAAACATGCAACACCTTTTGGGGACCTCATTTTGTAAACTCTGGATTATTTCAATGATCAAACGAAGTATTTTCCAAACGACACTTTAGGTCATTCAATGTAACTGTAACTGTGATGCTATGACAGACACCCCAAGGTATTCTATTCCGCTGCAAGTCAGGTAAATTGGGGGTGTGACAGATTGGCATCAGAGCTAAGGTTATAGCAAACTAGGATGTATCTTGGACCCTAGACTATAACCAAATCATCATAGCATCTCATCATTTCATCATAAGTGCATAATCATGATACATGTTGTTTCATGCATACCCTGTGCGAGTTATTTATACTCATATTTGTATATATATATATCATTTTATTGACCTGGTTCACAAGTGACATGTCTTCAGATACTCACCCTGACATCCTTTTATCGGATTCCGACATTGAAGATGCCTTGTCATCTTCCACTACCATTATACCACCAGTTGCACTTACACCACCATTAGCACTATTAATTTGCCATAGGAACAGGGTTTTCCTATCATTCAGCCCATACATAGAATGCCTTTTGGTAAAGTATTCAGACTTAATCTTAATGGACGTATTAGGATGTTTATTGCAAGGAAGATAGTATGTTTCTTTCCATCACTAGTAGAGCACTCACTACTCAGGTACTACCACCACCATCAGTTACTTATTACACTATTGGTCGTCCCACAGTGCGTACTTTAGTTTTACCTCTTAGATGTCGCGAGGTAGCGCGAAAGAGGGTAGTATTCCATTCACTAGTACCACCATTGTCATTTTCCTTTTCCATTCCCACTTGCCATGAACTAGATAACACCTAGTAGATAATACCAATATCACGGACTCAACAGGAACATCCGCAGATTCTTCAGGAATGGTTCAGAACCAACATTATCTAAGATTTGATAGATGCACAACTTCAGACACCACTTCAGGACTATCTCGACCTTATGATGCCACAAACCTGATTTCACACAGAGGGACACCAGGATGTCCCTAGACCAAACTTATATCCTCACTAGCTTTTACTATTATCCTAGCCACAGAAGGTGTGGGACATAGTCTAAAGAACTTGTTGTCTTTTTGTTGTTGTACAAACAAATATATCAAGTGTGACTCTACTATGTAAGAAATGGTTGTGCTATTTGTGATATCGGTTCACGTAGACCGAAATTTTCATGTATTATATTCATGTGTTGTGAATATGATGACTTTGATTAACTATATATTCTCATGGTCTCTTATGATTTGATGAAGAGAGATTTAAGCAAACCACTCCAAGCATGACGCAAGCTGCTGTTGGACAAGTCATTGCCAAGAACATAGCCACCGCCCTCACTAAGGAACTTACTCACGTGGAATTTATGGGGTGCAATCCTCCCTCCTTTAGCGGAACTAGAGACACAAAGGAATTTCTCAAATGGTTCGAAGAAATAGAAACAATATTTCAATGTGGCGACTGTCGTAAGGAAGACAAGGTTAAGTTCGCCACATGCACTTTTCAGGATCAAGCCCAGGAATGGTGGACCAAACATATTAAGATGGTGGGAGTTGATGCTGCCTACTCACACTCTTGGGAGAAACTAAGAAGGATGATGGGTATAACATTTTGTGTAGGAAATGAATTACGAGAAAAGGAACAGGAAACACTAAACTTTACCATGGTAGGAAATGATGTTGACGAGTACACTACTCATTTTTATGAATTAACACGACTAGGTCCTGCAATGGATGAACCGGAAAGCAAGAAACTTGAAAGGTACATCGGGGGACTCTCAAATGGAATTCGTATGTTAGTCATTGCATGGGAACCCGATACTATGTCTGAAGCTATCAAGATGGCGATCGAAGCAAAGGAACTCATAGTTCACGCCGAGACATCAGGAAACAATAGTGACAATAAAAGGAAGTGGAACAACAATCTAGGTTGTAATGCTGCTCAACAATCACCCAAAGGACAAGAAGTGAATAGAGCCTTTACTGCAGAACCGCACACAAAGAGAAGGTATATTGGAAAATTACCTTACTGCAACCTGTGTAATCAACATCACCGAGATCATTGCAGTAAAACGTGTGAAGTGTGCAAGAAGCAGGGTCATCGGACTGAAGACTGTAGGAAACTCACAAATCAGAAGACCCCAGGGAGTTGCTTCAAATGTGGAAACTTAGGGCATTTCAAGAATGACTGCCTGGAGCTAAGGAACAAGGAAAATCAGGAACTTGGAATCAAGACTGAATCGCTCGAGGAATAGCGTGAGCTGTTGAAAGAGAACCGTCAGGATATTAGCAACATCAAGGATAACAACAATGCTTCAGCAGGAGGAGCCTTGTTTCAATATATAAACCGTAGTTCGAGCCCTTTAGGGTTGTATCTTTCCTTTTGTACTTACCGTTGGTACAATGACATAACCTAGTTGTATTAAGCACTTTTCTATCCAATGTAGTATCTATCCTTTGTTACCTCTGTGATAATCAAAACCATCGTTTACTCCATTTTCTATCCCAATTGCTCAGACTTCAATCGTTTCGCGACATTTTAGCATTGTCTTATCAGGGATTAGGCTGATTTCGTTTTTGATGAATTAGTAGACTATTACCATTCGACAAGATTCACCCACGTATCCAATATACCATTCAAACTATTTTACTATCATATGGGGAAATTGTTTTACAGAAAAATTTCTGAAGTAAGCTATTTTATTACCATCCTATAAATTGATTTTTCTGTCATTACACCAAGTATTTACTATTATTACGCTAGGCAATTTTCATGTTACTTGAAAGAAAACATCAGGATACCATTTTTAATAACAATGCGTTGAACACCATCTAAAACTTTTGAGAAAAGTTATGATATTTTGACAAAATCTAACATCGCATCATTAGTCCTCAATTGTACATAGCCTGATCACCTATGTAAAATTCAGGAAGGATTATGCCATGAAGGAAATAATTACCTTTCCAAAGGATTGTTAATAACAATCTTCATTTAAAAGTTTTGTAAACAAAGGAACTCTTCCATAAACATCCCTTTTGCCGAACTATCCCTGGATACTTACCCCACCTGTCACCCACTTAGCCATTAAGTTAGATTTTCCCATTGACTTCCCTAGGAGAGACTTTCCATATCAATTACAAGTAGGATTCCTCGATACAAGAAAAGCAATGAAAGGATTACAGAACTACTAAACAGAACTAGAAGTATATAGTGAGAGAATTCATAACTCAACAACAAATTCTAAGATACCGCGAGACCATCCGAATCACCATCTCTGACTCAGTTGTCAAATTCTATCGTTTAAAGGTACTAGCTAGACTGAGCTACAGGATTGAACTCAATATAAATGTCCGCAGGACAACACAATAGAAATAAACCAAGCTTCTAATTGAGACTGTAGAGCATTTCATTTAAACATGGCCTCATTCATACATAAACTTTCCTGCAGTAAATTTTCACAAAGGACAATTGTTTGAATCAAGAATATCGATGTAGATTCCTCTAAGGCATTATGTCTCTAGAAATTTCAGATAACCTCACCTTCATACCAAGCAAGGGATCAAACCGGAACATATCTCCTCATCTACATGGGAAAACAGAATAGACATTCATCGACACAACATCAAGTGATACGTTCGCCTTGCCAATTACAACGATAAACTATTTCAGGACTTAAGTTAGTCTAAATACCTATGCTTGTAGTTATAACTGATAACCACCAATAGGCATTATCCAACCTCAGGAAGTAAATGTTAGACATCTATGCATTTAAGCGAACATTTCCTATTCTACCATTTTATCCTTGTTAGTGTTATCACTTTTAAATAAAGTTGATGCGTTTACATAAATCACATACCTTGTGGAAAAATGATTTCTAAAATTCCTATTTTGAACAAGTACGATCCTTTTTGGTCAATCTTTAGCAACACTATTGTACAATGAGAAATATACATAGACATCAAACTTTGGTAAGCAGTCTTAATCACAACATGTTTGAAAACATTTTTTTTTCTATTTCATAACTACTGAAATTTTGAATCAGCAGGAAAAATATTACTATGTAAATCATTTGCTCCATTTTCTAAATTCGTTTATTCAGAAAAAGATTTCAACCAAAACTCACAATCGTGAGACAAATTTCCAGAACCAATTTCCCTACAACATCGCTTATGCATTTAGGATTTGTGACTTGACAATAAAGAATATTTGGAATATGTGATGAAGGAATTAGGAAGGACATCACAAATTAATCACGAACTTCAGTAGTGAAGACCAAACCCAATAGACAAAGAAGGACATATGTCTTATCATCCGTTGGAACAAAACATAAAGAATCAAATTGTTAGCTATATTCTATCCCTTTCAGATAACGCCAAGTTCGAAGGACCGAACGTTGTGGAATTAGTCACAAAGGTTTATTGTACCCATTTCAGTTATTCCTGATAAGGAAATCGATTCACCTTGGACTTCAAGAAATCATTTCAGGATTTCCTTCAGAAACCCATTTAGATGTAAACATCACCTATCATCCTCAGACTGATGGTCAAAGCGAGAGAACAATTCAAACATAGGAAAGTATGCTCAGAGCATGAGTGATTGACCCTAGAAATGGTTAGACTAACCAGTTATCATAGATCAAATTCAGTTGCAATCATAGTTATCGCGCGAGCACAGAGACTACATCATTTGAGGCACTTTATGGTCGAGATACCAATATCCATTGACGGATCGAAATTTGGAAAAGCCCAACATACTAGTCTAGTAGGCATTCATGAAATAACCATAAATTTTCTACAAGTCAAGAATCAGTTACAAGTTCAATAAATTGTAAACCATTAAAACTTTAAGTTGGTAGGCAGAGTTATGCAGAAAGTTCTGCCTAGGAAAGGCATGATATCATTCAGAAAACTTGGAAAGTTAAACCCGATACACACTGGACCATGTAATATTTCAGACAGAGTAGGCTTAGTGGCTGTCAGACTTGAGCCTTGATAGAGAACAACAGGATTACACAACCATGTATTATCATCTTTTCAGATTAGTCACTCATAATCCCATTTGGAAAGGAATCCAACCCAAAGTCAAACATAAACCTTGTAGGAGAACAAGTAGAAATCATGGACAGTTAGGTCGAACAGTTGAAGCAGAGTCGAATTCCTATCGTGAAAGTTCGCTGGAATTCCAGAATATCATCACCTTTTCACCAATACGTCTTCAGAGACCAACACTAGCTGAATTCAGGGACTGAATTCCTTTTTGGGTGGGCGACTGTCACAACTCACCATTTCAGGTCATTTCCCAAACTTCGACATTTTACTATTCATAAATCACTATTCATCAAAACACTACTCATCGTTTTACTATTCATCATTTCCGAGGTCAATTTGATATTCTGAGAAACATTTGAGAATTTTACTATTCACTAAACACTATTCATTGCCGGAAAAGTTTTCACTATTCACTTGCATTACCCATTTCATCATAAATTTAGTTTACGGGTATTAAAATTCGCGTAACCGTATTGGTTTAGGTGCGAATTCATTTCATTATCAGTAAGGACACTGCATACGGACTAGAGACAGTCTGCATATCATCATAACAGCATTTTCATGTTATACCACTCTTAGAATTTTAAAATTTATATATTTGATACATTTAACGTTTTCCTTATAATTATTTATAAATAAACGTTAACACTCGGTTTATAAACACGACGAATATATCTAAATATTCCCACAATGGTCCCGACATATTTTTATATCCATTATATCATCATAAAAGTTATAATATTCATTTACCCAGTATTTTGGAAATTTATTTTTATTTATAACGTAAGTTTATAAATATTACGACGGTTTTCGTGAAAACTAAACAATAATCACCCGAACACTCAATACTTGTACTCAATGTATTTTTAACATTTTTATGACTTTATTAAGTCCCGACTAACTTGTTAAAATTCATTTCTCGCAAACCCGGTACTCAATAATAACTAAAAACTAACTACGCTTACCTAAATTTAACACCTAAAAACCTATACTTATACTACAAATCATCCACTAACTATCCTAAATAAATCAAAGTTCATATTATTGCTTTTGAACCCTTTGAAAATCAGCCATGAACCCCCCTTGACCTTATGCCTTAATGTGATAATATAATACCTTATATTTTTACTTAAATATCTAGCAAAAACACCTTTTACACATTTATTCTTGGATCATAAAATCAAAAACTCATCTTTCTCTTCCTCATCTCAAAACCCACGACCCAAATAAGATCCAAGACCAAAATCCATTATTTTTCAAAGATCAAAGCTACAAAGTTGTTCCTTTTGTCATTCTAATCAAGATTCTTGCAACATAAACACAAGTAACACAAGGTTTCTCATCATCTAATCACCTATTATTTCAAAGTGAGTTATCAACTTTATTTTCATGATTTCATCTAATTAACACTTGTATCTTATGGTTTTCATGCTTAATTTCATGTACAAGTTAGCTATACCACATTATTTTTGTTAACTTTTTGAACATACAAACCCTAGATTTTGATTTAGGTGTTCCTTTGTTAAATTAACATGATTACTAGTGATTAGGAACCCATGACACCCTAAGAAAGTGTATGGTAGGATTAGTATAGCTTTGTGGTGTTTGCAAGAGATTTGGTTGAAGTAGAAACTAGTTTTGTACATGAAAAATGGATTTGTAACAAGTATATAAACCTACTGTCCCATTTTTGTAAATATAGGAAAATCAGTAAACATAAAAGAAACTTTGGCAAAATTTTTACAAAATACTTTCAAAAACGAATCCGTAGGCGAAAGAACGGATTAAAAAGAGTTTATAACGAAGAAGTTATGATTTTTGCAAGTTTATTGATGAAAAGTATTTTTCTGAAAATTTCATGCTGTTGGACGTTTTTCGTTGGACAAAAAGAGGCTTTAGATGTAACCCGGAGGAGCCAAGCTTTCCAAAATATATTACTACATACTAAGACGTAACCGTGGATATAAAGAACAAGTAAAACGGACTTATAACGACAAAGATATTCACGTTTCAATATCGGCAAAACTCATATTATTTTGACAGCTTTTGAAAATAATAACACTAAAACTACGTAGTAACTCTAGATTTCTAGAACTAATACCAAGTACCCAAATTCATAACTAATGAAGTATTAGTGATTACAAGTATATTTTTATCACTACAAGGCGTTATTTCAAGGATTTCAAACCGAAGATTTCAACACTAACATTGATACAAACGATATATATATATATATATATATATATATATATATATATATATATATATATATATATATATATATATATATATATATATATACATTTCAACTAGTTTTATTTTTCTAGTTGCCATATTTTCCTAAGTCTTGGAAAATGTATATTTTTGATAACAACAAGTATTTTCCAAAGAGTAGAGTGGTATAGGAAACATGTGCATGGACATTCATAACATCATTTTGTGATCTAAAGTAGATCGTTCATCATTCATATTAGGTTGCGGCAGCTAATCGTTCATTGTTGTTCATTACACTTCATCATACAGTATCATCAGTTTAAGGTGAGTTTTCATAGCCCCGTTTTCAATACAATATTTTGATTTCAAATCCCACGGGGGAATACATTGCATTAATTATTTTAGTACGAGCCCAAGTACCAAAACATATGTACATTGCTTAAGTTGCCTTACCAACCTGTTAAAGTTCCCTATTTATTATCATGGACCGTTAATTTGCCGATTAAGCGAGAGTGAGTGGATAGATCTATCGAGGGTGACGCCTCCATCCGTGGTAGTTATTACCAACAGTAAGCGGATGCATTTCATTTTGACATTTTGGGAGTGTTCTGGTAAAACATTCGGGAGAGGCATATAATTTCATCAGTCATAACTTCGGGGTCATGAGCTTAAGGTCTATTGTACTATTTTACTTGATTTTTATCTTGCACTTATACTTGTGGTGGCCGTACAACATTACATTTTATAAACCTATGGAATTCACCAACATTCATGTTGACGTTTTAGCAATGTATTTCAGGTTATTAAGGTAGCTCATGTGACATACATTTGGACCTTCATGGAGTCCCGGGGTCGACGCGTCTCACCATTATTTCATGCACTTATGTAAACGTTTGATCTAGTAGGACTTGTTTTCATAAACATGCAACACCTTTTGGGGACCTCATTTTGTAAAATCTGGATTATTTCAATGATCAAACGAAGTATTTTCCAAACGACACTTAGGTCGTTCAATGTAACTGTAACTGTGATGCTATGACAGACACCCCAAGGTATTCCATTCCGCTGCAAGTCAGGTAAATTGGGGGTGTGACATTGGTATTTCTGAGTTATTCCTGCTTGTCTCTTGCGAATTATTTCGGCTCTAACCGGGTCAGTAACCGTACTTGGATCGAGCATTAGCATCTGCATATCCTGCCACTCCAACGCCATTGCTTCTTTCTCGAACGCCTTTTCCTCTCTCTTCCTCCGCGCCTCGTAACAAGCCGTTCTAGCGTCTTTTGCTTGCGTATACTTTTCGGATAATTGTCCCGAAAAAGTACTTGTTTGACTCCAACTGGAGCTCGCCGCACTCGGCGTTTCCGTCGACTTTTGTTTCTTTCCGGCTCGTTTGTTGTTTCTTTCGGGACGAGGTCGTTTGTCTGGCCCGAATATATTCTCAAGACATGTAATGTCTAGAGGTTCTTCATCATCCCATTTCGGGTAGCGTTTCAGGATCTCCCTAACGTGAACCAAAGTGAAACCCCTCTGTCCAAAGCGTTATGCGAAGCTCGTTTTGGCATTCTCGATATGATCATGCTCAGTTTCACCACTGCGACGCTCTAAATTTCTATAAATAGCGTGGAATTTTTGGCAGTCGCCATTAAGCCCGACCATTTACCGGATAGCATGTTTTTGGTTCGAGGGTCTTCAGTAGTCCGCTCGTTGAAAATTGCATGAATTTTGTTCCAAAAAAAGTCATTCTCTTTGTCATTTCCCATCTCTTGGTCTTGGGAAATTTCTCTCCACGCTTCCGCAAGGATCTTTTCTTCTTCTTTGGACCACAATTTTCGAGCACGCGTATGACCATCTTCTTCCAAGACATCGTCATCGTCCGCGTCCAAATTTATGACGCATTTTCCTCTTTGGGCTTTGGTTTTTTTTCCTCTACCTTTGGTCGGTGATCGTACCTTAGGTACTTTAAACGTTTGTTGAGATGGTTATGATGGAGGAAACGTGGGTGGTTGATTCGGGTTATAAAAATGTGGTGACGGATTGAATTAGGGTTGATTTGCGAATCCTTGTTGAAACGCATATTGTTAGTTACGGTAAATTTCATTTGGATTGAATGGTTGCGAACCGTATGGCGACGACGAGTTTGGATTTTGCGACGATAGAGTCGAAGAGTTTGAGGCTCCCCCATATTGAGGGTGGTTCGACGTTAAGAGGTTCGTGAAATAGCCTCATTCATTCGGATTTTGAGACATTTTTGTGTTTATTTGGAGAAGAGGTATAGAAATTTTTATTGTAGTTTGTTGAAATGTAGTGAAGAGAAATGAAAATGGGGTTAGTATTTATAGTGTTTATATGAAAGAGTGAAGGGAAAAAAAACCGTTTGTAATTTCTGCAAACCCAAACGGTAATAAAGCCATTGTATATTTCTGCAAATCCAACGTCCTTAATACACTTTTTGTCAGCAACTTTGCTCGCCGTGGCCACGAACAAAAACCCAACGAATAGGAACGGCGAGGCATCCCTGGTGTTGCAGCGAGCTTCGGCTCGCCGTTGGGCATTCCACGTCGGACGGCGAAGTGCAACGATGAGACTACACCGGGTGCTCTTAGAAAAAAGCTTTAACTTTGGTTAACAAACTAACCATTGGTCCATAAGCATGAACCTTTCCATACATGTAATAATTGGTGTTTCAAAATGGCTAAGCAATTTTTAATTAATTAGAACCAGTTGTCAATTGGTAATATGATGTTGATTGTTAATTTAGTTTTTTCTTTCTTAATCAACCTTTCAGTTCGGTGTTTGCTATAACTACTTGAAAATACCCATATCTCAAACTAGGTTGCTAATATAAAATTAACAAATCTATAACACGCATACGCATTTTTTTTTCCTTGTTAAAAACTAAAAAGTGAAAATATGTATTGATTTGAAAACAAGAGACATCATTCAAACCTATCTATGAAAACAATATATACCACATATACGGATGGTTGTATCACATGTACACTACCAACCATCCGTATACATTCAATAATTCTAAATTTTGGGTATAACCAAATAAATCAATCTATCACGATTAAATAATTTGTGTCACAATCATACATATCCATAATAAAATAAAAAACTAGGATTATAACATCATTTAAAATTAGAGAATAATATTATAGCCTTATGCATTATTGCATTAGTAAAGAATTATATTTTAAAGACTTCAATAGATATCAAATCTATTGATCAACTTTTCTATCATGTATCTTGCAGTTTAAACACAAAAAAACATCCATGGCAACAATAACATTAATTTTATAGCTATTAGAACTAGGGCTACAATCAAATCAAGCTATTATCAAGCAACTCGAGCTCGAGCTCGAGCTTGGCTCGATCGAGTCAAGCTTTTATCAAACTCAAGCCCAAGCTCAAGCCAAAAAATTAGCTCGAAATATTTAACAAGCCAAGCTCAAGCTTTGGATAGCTTGGCTCGAGCTCGTATCAAGCTTTATTATAGATATTTTCATATAAATTTCATATAAGTAATTAGAATCAAATTTGGTTATTAAGCTAATTATAAAGGCTTAGTTCATAAATATTGGATAATGTATTCTAGAAAAGTTGTTCATTTTATTTACTCAACTCAGTAATGTGTCGATAAGTGGTTAGTTACACATTCTAGTTGTCCTATATGCAGAGCTACTGTACGAGTCAACGACTCACCTAGGTAAAAAGAGTGCTTAGTTGTGAAATACAGAAATAGTATTTTCACTTTTATTGTAAGGATATGATGTATCTTTAGTTTTGAAATAGTATTGCACTTTTATTGTTAGTGTAGTTAACTTGTTGCAAGTTGCAAATGCATGAAGCCAATATATCTTTATGTACGATGCATGAGTTAATATCTTTTCTTCAAGTAGACAAGCACTAACACAATATAAACTCCCAGGTTCTTACAATATAATGCTAAGGAAATCATCAAGTTAGAAGATCATTTTGCTCAAGAATTCAAGATATGTGAACCTTATGAAGCCTCACGAGATATATTTTGTTGATATGTTTTAGACATTTGAACCTTAATTAGTACTTTGGCTTATGTTTCATTTTGATGTTCGACTTTGGTACGAGAATGTTGTTATTGGTTTTATTAGTGTTAAATCAATCTAATTTGGTTTTCAAATATGGTTTTAGCTTGTTTTACTTTATACATATATTTATTTTTGAGTTTAGCTATTGAATACAATATTTTTGTATTCATTCAAGCTTTTCAAGCCAAGCTCAAGCTTTGCTCGAACCTACTCAAGCCAAGCTCAAGCCTGGATGATGAAAGCTTGACAAGCTATCAAGCCAGGCTCAAGCCTAGTGTTTTTCTTTCAAGCCAAGCTCAAGCCTTGTTGAGCTTGAGCTCGGCTTGACTCGATTGCAGCCCTAATCAGGACTTAAGCATTTAACATCTATCTCAGACCCGATATTTTGCAAATAATCTATTACTTTGATTCCCATGACAATAACGTGTCATTTAGCATGTAGATCAAAGAAAGAAGTGTTTGATGGAATCTTAGAAAGCATTTGTAATGGATGATGTAGAGTGAAAGTGTTTAACAAAAACACTCGGTATAGTCAAGTAATAAGGACCTTGTGATTGACATAATTAATTAAAATGTGAGACGCATCAATTTCGAATTATGTTTAGTGCTAACAACACTGAAGTGGTCTGACAAAGTGGAGGGCTTTATACCGCTTTTGAGTATTTGAGCTCAAACAAAATGGATTAGTTGGTCAAAATATCGCAAAACCATGGTTAAAAAAAATGTGTAATAAACACCATCCTTCCATATAATAAGATCTTCATCGCTGTTAACAAGGGATAAAAGTAGCTATCAGAAGGTCCAATAACTCGCTAACTATGTATTACTATGTCATTTTTATTTCTTAATGAACAAAAAAGATACATTGAGAGATATTCCAACGACAATTGATGTATTTTAATTAACTTACTGGTGTGGGCGTCACGCATCCTTTTGACAAACATCAATATATCATAACCCTCTTTTCATTCATAATTATTAAAACATTATTTATTTTGTAACATGTCAAACAATGACCAAACCATATATCAAGTAAAGATCAATATACTCAGGATGCAAGAAACGTGTTTATACCATGTCTGGGATATTCATGTGAAATAGTAATATTAATTTACATCATTCGATCGATACTCGTTGACCATTTTGTTCAAGTATAAACTGTTAACCGTATATTGTAGATAAGTATCAAGTAATTTGTGTGTGAGTTGTAGAATTTTTGTCCCGTTATTCCCAGTTTCCCCAAAAGTTTAATTATAATTTCCTCAGTATTGTTATTCGCCTTTGGCTCAACAGTGCGTACGGTATGTTTATTATTAGCATCATGGCAGGGCCGGCTTTGAGGGTGTGTAAGGTGAGCGATCACACAGGGCCCTAAAATTTTTAATGGCCTCAAAATTTGCCCCATTAATAACTATATGCATGTGTACGCATATTTTTCAAAAAGAAAAAAGCATTTAGATGATAAAGTATCTTAAATGAGTAATATGTTAAAATATTTAGTTAACTAATTGCATTATATCTCATAAATAGTGACAGTTTATAAATAGTATTACTTATCGAAAGACCTCATTATGTAATTTCGTCCAGGGCCCTCAAATATTTCATAAATTCATGGGACGGCCCTGCATCATGGACAAATTTGCAACCCACTCCATATAGACACGAACCCTTAGCATAGTTAATACATGGTCTCCATGATTTCACTTGAGGGTTAGAGGAGTTTCGAGACATACCATTGTCGGTCATGAGCACCAATGGAGATGAAGAAGAGGAGTCCATAGAAAGGGAGATGGACTTGGATTTCAATCGCATCTCTTCGGTAATGAGCATGGAGCGAGCCGTTTTGAAGTCGGGAAAGGTATGCATGATGCCACAAACTTGATCATATTTGTCGGCGAGGCTTTCAAGTGCATAGTGTACGAAGTCTTCATCCGGAATGGGAGAGTCGAGGCTCGCAAGAATGGTGACAACTGACTCGAGTTTCCAAAAATACGTTTCCATGCTTAGGTCTCCAAGTTGAATAGATCGTAACTCGGCTTTCAAGGCATTGGTGCGTGAACGCTATCGGTGAGAATGTCCCATGTCTACCTTGAGTTCCCTGAAATTTGCTTCTTGAAATGATAGAAGGATCATGTTGAAGAAAACGTGCCTTCGCTTCGCCTAATGAGCGAACTTCATATCCCTGAAATCACGTAACAACCACAAGCATAAAACCTAAAAAGAAAAACAAAATGAAAAACAAAAATCCTAACTCACTTTCGTAGGAATCACGGTTGCATTTAGCGCATGCAACAAGCCTTTTAAACTACTTGGTGTCCCAAGTGGACGAGTGAAGTCTCGTGAGGGTTTATAGTGAACACACCCACAAAGTTCATTTAAAAACTAATATAAGTTAAAGTATGTTTGTTATAAAAAAAATTTAAAATTTAATTGGTACAGGAGAAAACTACGGCATGGTGATAATATAGAACTACGCCGTAGGTAATGAAACCTGACAGACATCTGACACCTGGAGGATGCTACGGCGTAGCCATAAATTTAGCTACACCGTAGAAACTTTCTGAGGTGAATTCTTTGGTGAAATTACCAAATCCAGCTCCTCCATTGTCTACCTTTCTCCAACTACAAAACCTAAAAACTAACAAAATGTCCAAAAAGTCTAAAGCTAAAATCAAAATAAAAATAAAAAGATAGGCATGGGATGCCTCACACGAAGCGCTTATTTTTATTCGAGTCAGGAGCTTGACTCCACCCTTATTTACCAAGTAAAAGGGTGTTTATCCCTTCACTTGAAATCAAGTGTGGGTGAAAATAGCAATAAACACCTTGAGGGTATGAATTTGCTATAGGATAGGTAAATGATGAATTAAAATTATACCTTAAAGGAGATTTCATTTTCCTACTTACTTTACCTAGTTTGAGTGATGGATTTTATGATTTGAACATTCCGTTTTGTGGCTGAATGATTGGCTTTAGTGCCTCATTTTCCTTGTTATTCATGGTAGTGTCTAGGACTTAGCCTCCCAATTTCTTCTCGAGCTCAACCAAAATTGGTTCAGTAGCCGGTGCTACATAACCATCATCAGGTGGTGTGATGAGCATGGTTTGTGAGGTTAAAGGTTGCACTATGTCATCCACAATTTCTGCAACCTGTATAGGAAATCTAGCAAGATCTTTAGTAATAAGAATGAAAGAGGAGTTAGAAATTTTACCATTCTGTGTTGTAGTCGATTCCACATTAGCTCGTGGAATTGCTTCTTCACCTTGTAAGCACCTTTCTTCCATACTCTTCAATTGATCTTTGCTCGTTTCTTCTTTTCTCACAACCTTCAAACGTCCTGGAAATGGGATAGGTGGTACATATGGTCTGAAAATAGGTAAATCATGAGGAACCGACTCCTTGTTGACTCATGTGATCTTTCCCACTGTTACTTTGATATTTCCAACCTTAATCTTATTATCTTCTAGGATCGTTTGGTTTAATTTTTCAAGCTTTACCTCCACACTCTTTCTCTCAGCATTGAGCTTCTTTAAGTTCAAGTCCGTGGTCTGCTTGAATTTCTTAATCCATTCATCATTCGAGTTGTGCATCCTTTTTAATTTTTCACGGATTTGCTGATTGTTTGCTCCAATGATTCCATATACTTAACCTGCTCACTTTCTTCTTGGAGAGGACACTTTTGTGTAATATGCATACCTTCACAAATCTTGCACCCTACTTTCATAGTACGAATACTCTCCTTAAGCTCATGCATATCACACCTAAGGCTATTAAGTCTATTGGTAATAATCTCAATGTCATCAAAGCTATCACCATTCTTTAGCCAAGTGGTTGCTCCATCATACCAATTTTGTGAGTGGTTTGCCACCTCTTGTATTGATTTAAGGGCTTGAGCTGGTGGCATTTTAGGGATTGGCCCTTGAGAGTCAAGCATTTGACGGGAAGGAATGTTTAAACCCTTGTAAAAAATGAGAACCTTCTGATGGTTGTTAAGATCATGTATTGGGCAAATGTAAAGAAGGTCTTTGAATCTTTCCCAAGCTTCACATAATGACCCGTTCATCTCTTGTCTGAAATTCCTGATTACTTCCATTCTCTTGGTCGTCTTTGAAGGAGGACAATATCTCTGAATAAATGCCCTCTCTAGAAAATCCCATGTATTGATTGTTCCTCTAAACAATCTACCAAACCACATTCTGGTTGCCCCTGTGAGTGTAATTGGAAATACCCTAAGCATCAATGCATCATGAGTGATGCCAGGAGTGTGGAAAAGATCAGCAATCTCCAACACTCTTCCTATATGTAGGTGGACATTTTCATCGTTAGTTCCTGTGAAAAGCTTACGTTTTAACTTCTTCATAAACTGGCTACTGATCTCAAAGTTGACTTTATTATCAATTTCGAGTCCTAGCACACCTGGTATTTTGTTACCTTGAGTCAAACCTATGTATTGCTCCATAGTGAGCATGTTGATATCAACGTCACCCATAACCTGAAATGACACAAACAAACAAAAACAGAAGAGAGTGGAACAAGTAAACTAAAAACAAAAATCCTAAAAAGCAAATAAAAACTTAAAAGCAAAAATATTTAGAAAACTTAAATAAAAATCCTAAATAGCTCCCTGGCAGCGGCGCCAAAAACTTGATGCAGAATTTACCGACCAAGTTTTATATTTATAATAGTCTCGTCTACCTAATGCACTATCGGGCAGTGTACCCGGTAGTGTATGGTATAACTAGATGGTAAAGCCGAGGTCGTCCCAATAGCTATGTGTGTGAAAGTTATCTAAGTTTAGTGTCACTAGTTTAAAAGAGGGGTTTATGAATAATTAATTAAACTAAAGAAAATGAAATAAATAATAAAAACAATTAATTAAGCGAAAGGAAATTCAGATGGGAGAATAGTGTTAACCTAATTACTACTTTTGTTATTAACATGAAAAGTTTTCTAATTAATGCATCCTATCGTTTCATCTGGAGATTCAAGTCGATAGACTCAGATGGTCAAATCGCCTATCTTATCTTACACCTTGCCCTATTCTTATAACTGTAACATTACAACTAGTTTAAAAGAGGGGTTTATAAATAATTAATTAAACTAAAGAAAATGAAATAAATAACAAAAACAATTAATTAAGCGAAAGAAAATTCAGATGGGAAGTGTTAATCTAATTACTACTCTTGTTATTTAATGACAAGTTTTCTAATTAATGCATCCTATCATTTCATCTGGGGATTCAAGTCGATAGACTCAGATGGTCAAATCGCCTATCCTATCTTACACCTTGCCCTATTCTTATAACTATAACATTACAAGAGTTCATCGATTGGTCGCTTTGCCTACGAGGTGCAAGAGTCGTTAAGCGCCTTGCCTCTACTAACTTAGAATAGTCTAGCGGGATGCGGCCTTTCGGAACTTACATCCCCTCTAATTCCTTAAGCAAGTCTGTTTGGTAGGTGGTCGTTCATTAAAATTTCCACATAGATGATGATATTACTATCACCAAGACACACCTTATCCGCTTGGGTCCTATGGTCAATTCTCCTAGCCTCAATGGAACTACCAAACATCATCACTACCGAAACTAGAGTGTCCTAAGACATGCTAAGAAAGTATACAAATAAAATGATAATAAATGCGAGAAAACTAAATCATGGCAATAACAATTTCATAACAAGGCTAACACATGAAGTGATTAGCCAAACATATAGTAAATTATACCAACAAGAATGAATAAAACATGGATTAAATTGAACATAATGTTTGATACAAATCACTTGATGTAGATATAATAATTATGGTGATTGCATGTGAATGCTCCCTTGGAAAGTGGTTGGTTGCTGCTGGAAAATGCTCTGAGATGGTGCCCTAATCGCCCCCTTGAAAGGGAGGAAAAGAGATGATGAATAGTGCAGAATTCGGCCTCTATTTATAGGGTTTGAAACAGCTATGGCGTAGCCAATATTTCAGCTACGACGTAGTTATGGCGTAGCGGATTTTTCCAACTATGGCGTAGTTCACTCTTTTGCCTAGCTATGGCGTAGCGGATTTTTCCAACTATGGCATAGTTTCTTTAGCTTTTCACCCCTTTCTTATTAGCAATATTGCAACTTAGGCCCTTGTATTCCTTCATTCCTTTGAAGGATTCCAACACATAAATGTGTTTATCAAATATAATTTAAGCTCAACTACGCCGTAACTTAAAGATAAGTTACGGTCGTAAACCAATCTATGGCATAACCAAATGAGGGACTATGCCGTAACTCCATCAAGGATAACGAAAATCTTCTAAGTATGGAATGAAGATCTACGACGTAGCTTGATATTAGCTATGCCCGTAGAAGTCATAACTACGCCGTAGTCCAAAGTTTGACTACGCCGTAGGTCTTGGTCATCGTATGATTTTTGTCTTCAGTGAGTGTTACGACGTAGGTAGAGAGAACCTCTGAGCCATAGTTGGTGCTGATTCCGCATACTTCAAATATTTTCATTAAGAACCTCCCAATCCCGCGTATTTTCGTTCCTATGCTCATCTTTACCCTGAAAACCGAATATAAACAAATAAGAGCATATATATCCTTACAAAATAACACAAAAGACGAACATAATAGGGGGGAAATTAACACTAAAATAACAAAACTATTTGATGTTATCATTCACACCTAATTTAAGTGTGAAATTAGGTCTTTTCAATTTGATCATGGGGGTGAATTTGACAACTGAAGCCTAAATTAACTTTTTGCCAACAATGGCATCCAGTTTCGCTGTTCATGCCTAAAAATATCACAACAAAATGGCAAGTCCGAACGAATGGTTCGCACCATCAATAATCTTATCCGACCTTATTTTTCAAGCTAATCTTCCACCAATATTCTGGGTTGAAGCCCTCAATATGGTTTTTCATTTAATTAATATCTTACCCTCAACTAATATTACCAACGAAACCCCTTATACCCGCCTGTTTGGTCAAAACCCATATTATAGCCTTTTACGCACATTTGGCTGTTTATGTTACCCTCACTTATATGCTAATCACAAAGTTGACCCTCGCGCCATACCCTCCATTTATTTGAGCCAAGTATCCAATCATGGTGGATATCATTGTCTTTCTTTACATACCAATAAAATAATACTTTCTCGCCATGTCACTTTTGATGAAACTATATTTTCATATTGTTCATCCCCATCAACATCAGCTCTCATCTACACCTTTTTGGATGACTCACCCGATATAATTCCTCCCATTTATCACAGTCCCAACCAAAAAGCTGTTGAACACCACGAGCCAACAATACTAATTAATCACCATCCCACCCCATCACTTAAAGAACCCAATACGACCCAACAAGATGAAGCATCACCACACACACAAAATCCATCACCACCCTTCAACTCACCAGCAACCCAAACACCAACACTATCACTAGTCATAGACCAGCATCAACCACTTATTATCCCGGATCCTCCTCACAACCCAAACCCTGTCTCGATTCATCCTATGGTCACACGATATCGTGTCGAGACTAATCGTCCTACTGAGCATCTTAATATGCATGTGTCTTCGATTTCACCATTACCAAAAACCTATCATGGTGTGTTTAATGATCCAAATTGGGAAAATACTATACGTAATAAATACACTGCACTTATTAAGAACAGAACTTGGACACTAGTGCCTCAACCCATGACACCAACATTATTCGCTCTATGTGGCTTTTTCGCCATAAGTATTTGGCTGATGGAACTCTTAGTCGCTACAAGGCTCGTCTTGCGGCAAATGGTTGTACTCAATTAGAAGGGGTTGATGTAGATGAGACTTTTAGTCCGGTAGTTAAGCCGGGTACTATTATGACCATTATGAGTTTGGCGACTTCTCGACATTGGTCGATTCATCAGCTTGATGTCAAGAATGCTTTCTTGCATGATGATTTATCTGAGACCATTTATATGCATCAGCCTCCCGAATTTTGGGATTCTCAGCATCCTGATTATGTGTTTTTATTATAGCGGTCTTTGTATGGGCTCAAGCAGGCCCCTAGAGCTTGGTTTCAACGATTTGCATCTTATATTACTCGGGTTGGGTTTCATCATAGTCGTTGTGACTTATCATTATTTATATACAGACAAGGGATGAATACTGCTTATCTATTATTATATTGATGAAATTGTACTTACTGCTTCCTTTGAGACTTTGTTGCAGCGGATCATTAGTTCTTTATGTTAGGAGTTTTCCATGACAGTGATCTCGGTTCTCTTAATTATTTTATGGGGATTTCTGTTAGCCGTGATTCTACAGGGTTGTTCTTATCTCAGTGCAAATATACCCTTGAGATTCTCGAGAGAGCACATATGGTTTCTTGCAATCCCAATCGGACTCATGTGGACACTTAGTCTAAACTAGGGGATGATGGTGATCCAGTTTCTGATCCTACTTTATATTGAAGTCTTGCCGGTTCTCTTCAGTATCTCACATTTACTCACCCAGATATATCCTATGCAGTTTAGCAGGTTTGCCTTTATATGCATGATCCTCGAGAGTCTCATTTCTCAGCTCTCAAACGGATTTTGCGATATGTTCGAGGCACCTTAGACCATGGGTTACAGTTTTTTACTTCTTCTACATTATCATTGGTTGCTTATTCAGATGCGGATTGGGTTGGTTGCCCTACTAGTAGGAGATCGACTTCGGGCTACTGTGTCTTTCTTGGCAACAACCTTCTATCTTGGTCCTCTAAGCGTCAACCGACTCTCTCTTGTTCTAGTGCAGAAGCATAGTATCGTGGGGTTGCCAATGCTGTTGCTGAGACTTGTTGGTTACGAAATTTACTTCGTGAGCTACACAAACCTCTATCTTCCACTAAGCTTGTCTACTATGATAATGTTAGTGTTGTCTACTTATCTTGTAATCCGGTTCAACATCACCGTACGAAAGCATATTGAGATTGATATTCATTTTGTTCAAGACTTGGTTGCTACTGGTCATGTTCGAGTTCTTTATGTCCCTTCACATTATCAGTATGCGGACGTACATCTTCACGAAAGGATTACCATCTGCTATGTTTGAGGAATTTCGCTTCAGTCTAAGCGTCTGGTGTCCTCCCCTTCGACTACGAGGAGTGTTAACCGTATATTGTTGATAAATATCAAGTGATTTGTGTGAGTCTTACATTAGTGGATGATAACAAAATGATTAGTGTATATTTATTGTGATTAGCAATGTTTTGAAAACCGGGTTCAAAATCGACCCGGTCGAGTCACCGGGCACCGGGTCAACCAGTTCGACCGATTGGACCGCCGGGTCAACCCGGTTTTGAATTTATTATTTTTTTATTTTTTTGACCGGGTCAACCGGTTCGACCGCCTGGTCAACCCGGATTAACCCAGGTTTTTATTAAAAATTTTTGAAAAAACGAAACCCGGCCGGGTTTCGAGAACCGGATTGACCCGGGTCACACCGGTTAACCCGGTTTTAGAAACCCGGGTTTTTTGACCCGTTTTTTTTGCCGGAACCGGTCGAATCGGTAACCCGGCCGGGTAGACTCGGGTTCAAAACACTGGTGATTAGCTTGATTAGTGGGTTTACTCAAAATAACTATGTATTGTACCTATATGTATCCTCTCATTTGTGGGTAATAATCAATGAAAATCATTACATATCCAAAATCAGTATGTTACGTGTATTTCTTGATCGACAAGTTGTAGCAAATCTTCTATTTTAAGACTAAATATATTTAACTTTTGGTTAGTGGAAGCTTTTTCCTGGTTGGTGGATAAATGGGACCAATGAATTAATCTTGCACTACATATAGTTAATACACGTTACTCTTCCGTTAGCTAATATTGCTTCCCAAAATGATCAATTCAACTTCACTACAAATTTCTTCGCAAGCCGAAACACATGTCCCCTCAAATCCACACAAGAATTCATTGGTTCCGTCTCGGTTACACCAAGTTTCCTTCGATTTTCGTAACAAGCGTCTTATAAACACATCATTTTTAATCAAAACAACCTTTACTAGTTGTTCACCACTTAAAGCCACAACCAGATGTTACACACCATCACCAGATGAGACGTTGTACGACTTATTGGGTATCTCGGAGAGTGTAACACTCTCCGAGATCAAACTAGCCTATAGACAAATGGCTTTGAAGTACCACCCGGATGTATGTCCACCGGATTGTGCCCACGAGTGTAACATGAGGTTTATTCAAGTCAAAGAAGCGTATAAGACGTTATCTAATCCTGAATCTCGTGCTATGTATGATACTTGTATTACAAAGGGTTTAAAACATTTGGGCCAAACAAGTTCGGATGAAAAGAGGCAGCGGAAAGCAACGTGGGAGACACAGGTGGAAGAGCTTAAACAACGGAGCGCCATGGATGATGATGGAAGGACTTCGTGGGCGGCAAGGGTCCGAAAGCAACGGAGAGAGAATGGGTCAGACTCTGATCAACACGGGTCCGACCCTGATCAACACGGGCCGTGTTAACTACGTGAACAGCCTTTTCTTGTGTAATATATGCGTCTCTGCTATTAGTTTAATTAGTTGTCACCTTTGATGCATACTATGTCCATCTTTTGGGAACGAAAAAGTTGACTAATATACGTGAAAAAATTGTTTTGCATGAATTTTGTATATTAGAATTTCGGAAGACGTAAAAGGATGTTGACAACACGCTATATAAGAAATACTTTTAAGCAGTCATTGTTTCGATGTATGTGTACTTAATAATTCTTTATATAGTTAATTGTGTTTTAGTTGTTTAGCTAATTCAATCTATATTATATTCACGACCTCGTCTTCCAATCTTTTGATGTAACTAGTCGTAGATTTGGTATGACCATCCTTATTAGACAGTAGTAGTGGAACCAAACCATTCCTTTTGTCTAGCCAAACAGGACGTGTCCCTTGCTACGAGGATCGAATGGAATGCTCTTCCCCTTTAATTTGCATTCTTTTGGTCTGTTAGTGAACCGAGTAAATGAATTGATTTGTGTGTGTGAGTGGACTGAAGAAATGAATGGTTTGTGTGTGTGAGTTGTTTTTTTATAAATTTTTGTGCGGTACGTTTTTTGTTATGACTGCAGTCCTGTTACTAAGAATGTTTGGTCTGTGTTTGGTATAAGAGAGAGAAAATTAAATTGACGTTGATACGATGGGTTGTTTGTGGTCTTGTTACTACCAGTCTTATACACAATGACTTTTTGTATTTTCAAATATTTAAAAAAAATTTTGTATAATCGTATAAATTTTAGAAACGAATTTTGGCGTAATGATGTGTCATAAAATGATTTGTTAAAAGAAAAGAGTTGATGAAAGAAGTAAGAGAACAAGTTGTCTAAGTTTAATGACCCATCATTACGTGAATGTTTTTGTGTGAACAATATTTGATCGTAGCATACCCCTCTTTTTAAAAGGTGTGTGGACCATAAGAGTGTTGCCGGCGCTAGAGTTGAATGGCACGCCATCGGCCTTTTTATGCCCAATGGCGTCACCGTTCTTCACTAGTTTTCTTAATTAGAAGTTTTAGCAAGGAAGTAAAAGGGAATTGGATAAGAGATTAAATGTTTGTATAGGTTATAAAGGATCGTTGATTTGGTCTATCCATTTGTTGATTTGATTTGCTATTATATAGGAACATAAGATCCACGAATACGATACTTCTTCCTCACAATTTTTTAGTTTATGAATTTGTTTTCGGTTGCTGGAAATATTTGTCCACTTTTATATTTTAGTCAATTAAAAGAGATATAAATAGTTAAAGATGATATTTGATTACGTAGTAAAAAGTGTAGTTAGTGACAATCTGTAATTAGTGACAATCGGCTAATAAACTGGGACCGAAAAAGTAATACCTTAATTTCTCTAAACATGTTATAGGCAAATTTAAGCAAAACGGTTCTTACATCTTCGTATTACCAAGTGGATTACAACACCGAAGCACTATTTGATTTCTCTATAGATATATAGAACAAAAAGTGAACATTGCATGAAAGGAATCTAAGAGAAAGATGATATTTACGTAATTTTATATTAGTCGTTTTAGCTGTACATTATTGTAATTGATTTATGCTTATCGGTTTCTAGTCATTTACGGAGTATTATATTTGATATGGTCTTGATATGTAATTAGCTGGAGATTAAGATGTCATGGGTAGTTACCCAAAATACCATTGTATTGTTAGGATATATATCTCCATTCTTTGTAACCGTACATTATTCACGATCACATGGTATCAGAGAACCATTGATCCTAAAGCCTTATCACCACCAAATTCCGCTCCTCCTAATCTCTAGCTCATTACATATCAAGACCATGTCAAATATAATAAATGACTAGAAACCGATAAGCATAAATCAATTACATTAATGTACAGCTAACAAGTCGTACTAATAAACTCAAACCACAAAGGTGATAAATGTTGAAGTGCAAGAAAAGAAAGCCGATACATATAGCTAAACTTCAGCTTAGAGTGACAAATTTATCATTTGTGGATAACTTTGATATTTGAATATAAGACCAGATCGAATGTGCTACAAACATGAGAGGCGAAGAATTCTAGTCACCCTTTAAAATGTCTACACCACCAATACCACTATTTGACTATTTGCATTTCTGTAAACAAAGTAACTGCCTTCTTTATTTGTTTTTGATAACAATTAGTCCAGAAGTATGAACAACAGTCAACATATTGGTACTAGCGCAATGAACTAATTTATCTGTAACAAGTGGTATGAAATAGTCAACCAATAAGGGGTGCGAAAAGTTTGTACCAAATGGTTTGTTTCAAAGATACACGACTTTGCATTCTTTAAGGAGTGGTTGTCGGATGGTCATTTAACTTTTACCGAATACCCGCGCAAAATTATGTTTTATAACGGTAAATAATTATTACTTGCAAATCGTAATTTTGATTTCATCTTTTATTTAAAACTTACGAGTTTAATTTATAATTATTGCGAGAAAAAAGTGTATAGGTTAGAAATAAAAAAGATAAAAGTTTGAGGATTAAACAATATTTAAAATATTAATTTAGTGATAGATGTTGTTATCATTTTTAAAATATAATAGTCCACTAAAATTACTCAATTTTAAGTCATTTTAATTTAAAAAAGAGCATACACTCTTTATAAATAGCAGAGATAGAGATTATTGCCCATTATTTTATGATTCGTTGAGTTTGCAGATGAACAAATTATATATCTGAATATATTGGCTATGAATATAACTTATAACTAAAGTATACAAGTATAGAATTGGAAATTTGGAATAATATGGGTGACAAATTATTGCTATTTTAGTCAAGACTTATGCAAAGCATTTACTTTTGGAAAGTGAATAACTCGTAAAGTATTTGAGGCAAGACTTTGATCACGTTCACAATTGAAAGGGTATTTTGTCATAACATATTACTCTTTTTTTAAGAACTTTAAGTTTCAAGGACAATCAAGATTTGCTTTATAAATAGGATATTATTTTTTCACACTTTGTAAAGCATGTATTTGAACAAAACATGCCGTTGTTTGACTGTAATGTAAAGAAAATTTCAAAGAGCAACATGTATAATGTTTTTATTTCCATGTCTTGTTTTCCGGAAGAAAACGAAGTTTTTGTCAATATCAATTGGATTTCAAACCTAAATAGAAAATATGTAACATTTATATTCTAAAATTAGGTTTGTTGGATTTGGCTCAACATTCATGCTGCAAACAGTAGGTAACTTAGTTTGCAACATGAATGTTGTTTGAAAAGTGGGTTTCACATTTTCCTTTTACATTTTTCAATTTTTATAATTTTTAACAATTGGTCTCTCATTTATATGTAGCATCAAATAGAGTTCCTTGCAGTTTGCTGCAGGGATTATTTTCCCTTGTTGGATTCCTATGCTCAAATTTATAATCATAATTGTTAAATCTAGAAACCAAGGGTAAGAAACACTAGATTTACAAAACAACATTCATAGAAACTCATCTAAGGTTTTTTTGTGTTGGATGGCTTGTAACTGTGCCGAATTTAGGTTTGTTAATAATCTCCAGTTTTAAAGTGTTGGATTGCATAAACTCACTCAGAACTTAGGGTCCGTTTGGTTTGTAGGTGAGTTTAAGATTATAGTTTAGACTTAATATAAAAAGAGAAAAAATATTTTAAAATATGATTTATAAATTATTTATATACAAAATGAGAAGAGATAGATAAAGAAAAAATAAGGTGAGTCTCATCATTTGTCTTAAAACCTATCTTAACCCCCCCTACACACACACACCCCCAACTTTAACACAATCCTTAATATTTGGGACTAACTTCAAACCCAAGCTATATATTAGATGCATAAAAATCATTATATCATATGCGTAAAAAACTTGTACCAATAATATATACACAATTATTCGCGAGGGATATATTATATGCAATTCCTCCAATAATAAAAATTATAACCAACAAATAAAGAAAGAATTGAAAAAATCATCCCTAAAGTTTGGCCAAATTGCACGTTTCATCCTTAAAGTTTGAAAAGTGTAAGGATCGTCCCTGTGCGGAAACTTTTGGTGCAAGTATCGTCCTTTTGGGGGAAACCTTTGTTGCAAGTATCGTCTCTATGGGGACGATATTTGCACCAAAGATTTCTTCACAAGGACGATCCTTGCACTTTCCAAACTTTAGGGACGAAACGTGCAATTTGATCAAACTTTAGGAACGATTTTTGCAATTCTCTCACAAATAAACTTAACAAAAGTCTATTTGTAAACTCGATTTTACAATATTAAAAGCCCAATCAACAATACAACTAGTCATACTATGGGCCAGTGCTAATATCATCATAATACAAACCACAAGCCCGCATTAAGAAAAGCCCATAACTCAATTCAATAACCTGCACTCCTGCAGAGAAGAACACCATTCTCATTTCCTCAAACAAACAAGAACAACAACAAAAAAAATGGCGACTAATTTCTGGACATCAACACACTTGTAAGAACCAAAAAAGAAAAAAACTCTTTTCGATCATCGGGTTTTAATCTAAAAGTTTCAGTACGTTGGTAATTTAATGATTTAATTAACTATGTTTTTCTTATGGTTAAATTTTGTAGAAAAGAATTGTTGGAGCAAGAAGAAGTGGATGTGGTTCATAATCTTGATAAGCAAAGGGGAATCACCCTTGATGATTTTAAGCTCATCAAATTGCAGATGACTAATTGTATGTTTTTTTTTTTTTTTTTTTTTTTTTTTTTTTTTTTTTTTTAAAGTTAATTGCACATTTGCACCTATTTGGATTTGGTTATGTTGTAATGGAATGCAATAAACAATGCTAAATATACCAAAGGGTGAGGCCTGGGATTTTTCATAGAACAAAGTTCAAACCCCACCGGTACTAGTTTTAGGTTGAGGTGCGTGGCTTAGTTGGTTTAGGAGGAGAGCAATGTCCAAGACAATGTTCACATTACCTAAAGAGCATAGACGGACCTTAGTTCCCAAAACTTTGAGGTTTTACTTATGTTTGCTTAAAGGAAATACAACTTCGGCCCTCCCAATAAATTCACCCAAGTTCCGTCTATGCTAAAGAGGACCTCACTGGTTGACCGGGGAGGTGAGTTGGTCTGAACATTGCCTTCCATATATTGGGTATGTTTGACAAGGAGCTTTTAAGAGCATTTAGGAGCGTTTAGCGTTTAAAATTGAAAGCGCTTTTGGCAAGGATCGTTTATTGTTTTGGGTAATCATGGTTTCCGACCTTTTGACCGACTAATCCACAGGGTTTGCCATACGGACTGAAACCAGGTGAAGCCTTCCCTTTTTGCTTTTTTCTAAACACGCTACTTGAAGAAGCGTTTAGCGTTAGCATTTAGCTTTTACTCTCATTTTACACTTTATAATAACTAATACAACTTCGTTGTCAACGATTTGCAAAAATAAGCAATTCCTAACCCCCCTCCCCAAAATGTAAAAAGCTTTCTTCTTTTGTCATTCCATTGTATGTAAGATAATGAAAGTATGTTACAAACAATTAAAAACAAGTTTGGTGTGTTCCAATGTGATCTTTTTACAAAAAGAAAATTCTCAGCAATAATGAAAGTATGTTACATACAATGAAACAAAAGGATTAGTATATGTTGAGAAAAGGTGTAACTTCGCTACATTTTGGTGCAATAAACCCTTCTATGTACATTATTCATTGAATAATGGTATTCGTTTGGAGATATTTTGTTTTATATGTGTTCATTATTTTTGCTGAACTCATAAGCTGCTCCTCATCAGTTTGCATTGGCAATTATATATAGTGAGATTCTCTACTATAACTTGCCACGAGTCGCAGATTTTGAAATTTGGGGATTATGAAAATGAAATTAAGCTATTTTGCATGGATGCGCGTTAGACAAACTTGCTGATTCTTTGCAGAAAACCCGTTTTCTAAATTGTGGTTTCACTAGGATGACACTTATTTGTTCTTTAGGTATCATAAAATATTAGAATGATACGAGCTGAACTTTGAAGTAATGGTGACTTAATCATAAATTGCATATCATCTATTGCAATGAGCTCATGATAAGCTTGTCGATATATATAAGTTGATTGCAAGCTTCCAAAATATGATATGAATTTCTAATGTATATAGCTTATCACCTTACATATGTTGCCTTTTAAGGCCTTTTCTGTTTGTGAACTCTCTAAAACCTGATCTACGATCAACATGAAAACGAAGTTGCGGATTGCTCTTATTTAAATAGTTTCTGAAACTTGCTATTCTTCTCTTTTTGTTTTTCTTTCCAGACATTGCGAGATTGGCTCAAAATGTGAAAGTGAGGCAAAGGTTAGCCTCAAGTTTTTTGTTTTTTTGGATAAATAGATTTTACTGCTATGCTACCTATATTCTTTCATGTCGATTTAGTTATGCAGACATTACTCATTAAATTATTAATTTATCAATAAGCCGCTGTCGGCAGTATAGATATGTTCACATTTTCTTTTTAATCTGTTTACCAAGTTGCAGTAGCGGGTTCTCATTGTATTGGTTACTATTTCAGGGTCGTAGCAACTGCTGTAACGTATATGAGACGTGTTTATACAAAGTACTTATTTGCTCTCAGATACTTTACCTGATATACAAATTCATTGGTTTATGCACACTTGTGTTTTTTTTTTATTATTATTCTTTACACTTTCAATTTATGATCTTTAGGAGAAGTATGACTGAATATGACCCGCGTCTATTGGCCCCGTCGTGTTTGTACTTGGCAGCAAAATCAGAAGAAAGCACAGTGCAAGCAAGACTTCTTGTATTCTACATTAAGAAAATATGTAGTTGTTTCTCTTAAACTTAAACAATATTGTCTCAATTAAATTATTATATTTGGGAATTGCAGTATTAGCAATATATCGTCTTTGTGTTTCAGATCCAGATGAAAGGTACAGATGTGAAATAAAAGAGATACTTGAGATGGAAATGAAAATTTTGGAAGCACTAAACTATTACCTTGTTGTGTTCCATCCTTATTGTTCACTGCCTCAGTAAGTATATTCACTAATTATTTGAATACATTCTTTTGGGAAGCACTAAATCACTACCTTGTTGGATTGATCTCCAGCCTCTTTTTCGTCTTTTTTGCTCCCGTTTTTTAATATAGTTAAATGCATTAAATATGCTTGCAAACGCTATATCTATTCTAATTTTTTGAGTAAAATGATTTAAGAGGTTTTCTGCATATGAATACACCTGCAAGACAATTTTGATCCATTTAACCTGTTCCATTTTTTAGCTTGTTGATTCAGTCGATTTTAGATAAGCATAACCCAAGCTGATCCATTTATAAGCTAATGGGTCGGAATTGCCACCTTGATGTTTAGTACATTTTGGCGAACATATTTACCACAACATCCAAGCCTTACTATGAATTTTTTTACTTAAACAAGGTTGCTTCAGGATGCTGGGATGAGTGATGCAATTCAATTGACTTGGTAAGATTGTAAGAAGTTTGTCGTTGACTAGTTTGGATTTTTGTAACTTGTTGTGTTGACCGTCTTTATTTCAATATCGTTTCAAAATGAATTTCAATATCGTTTCAAACCAGACTTTGTGCTCAAAGTCATGTCAAAGCTTGATTTCGTTGTTTTTTTGCGAGCGCGATGTAATTATGCAAGTCTAATATTGATCTGTTCTATTAATTTTTTTAGGGGAATTGTTAATGACACCTACAGGATGGATTTAATACTCATACATCCACCATATCTAATTGGATTAGCCTGCATTTATGTAGCTAGTGTGCTCAACGAGAAAGATAACACAGCTTGGTTCGAAGATCTGCGTGTCGACATGAACGTGGTACGTATATGTATCAAAATGGGCATGGAGGATGGGTTGGGTGATCGGTTATAATACTTTTTTGTTAAAATTAATAAAAATATTATTGATAGTTTGATACTTTGCCACTTAGAGTGCCATATATGTTAAAAGACATGGTATTTCAGTAATTATCAGGTTTTATTGAATAAATTGATTTGGAAGGTTTTATAGTTTATACACTAGACACCTGTGTGACCATTTTCTTTTAATCAATCCATCTTTTGTAATTTTGCCAGCTTTACCCATTGTCCTGTTTAGGACACATCAGTTAAAATTGTCACCTCTACATTTAATGTAACACTTGAACAAAAGCATAAATTTGAAGGCGTAAAATGTACCTAAAAATGGGTCGACGTAAATTTTAGTTTATCACCAATGGGTCAAAGGGTTAAAAAATCATAAGAACTTGCCTAAAACATTAACACGTCAAATGAGTTAAAAATGGGCTCAATTGACTTGAGGGTTTTAATTTTTGAAAATGCTTACAACATCCTAAACCGATTTTACTGAAACATGATATTCATGATTTCAGTTATTTCCTGTTATCCAACCCCACGCAGTTGTCACGCTTTTAATTAAATGAATCGTTAGGCTCATTTCTCATTAGCATGATAATGGGAAAGGAGTTGGAACTCGTATTGCATGCATTAGTTAATTCCTCTGAACACCTTTGTTTGTGTTGTGGGCCATATGTTTGATTATTTGAATGACAGGTGAAGAACATAGCAATGGAAATCCTAGATTTCTATGATAAGCAAAGAACGATAAGCGATGAGAGAGTGAATGCTGCCATGCACAAGCTCGGCGTAAGAAAATAGACTGCCTTTCATTGGTCACATACAAATTTTAAGTTGTAACCTCCATTAAAATGGTTACCATGCCTACTTTTTTATGTTGGCTGATTAACTTGAAGTAGTGTAGTTTCAATGTTGCAGAAATTGTTATCATGCACATTGATTAAAAAGCAAAAATACCTCATTTCACACCTATTGATCATATGGGTATGTTTGATTTCGAATTAAATCAGCAGAATCAGGAACAAAATGCGATTCAGTACCATGGAAGATTAAATGAGTTTGAATAGCTGATGACGTGTTAAGAGTCATTATGCAATGATTAATTATAGATTAGATTATCATTTATTATAGATTCTGGTATAGATAATAGTGTTAGAATGTGGCTTTATTGCTTAGGTTCTTATATTGATCATTGTCCGTTTTTAGATTATCGTCCGTTTTTACATGTTTCCATCCGTTTTTACATGTTTCCGTATGTTTTTGCACGTTTCCGTCTGTTTTTATATGTTTTTGTCTGTTTTACACGTTTCCTTCTGTTTTTACACGTTCTGTTGGTTTTTACACGTTTTCATCCGTTTTTACACGTTTCTGTCCGTTTTTGCACGTTTTCATTCGTTTTTACACGTTTTTGTCCGTTTTTACACGTTTCCGTCTGTTTTTGCACGTTTCCCTAGTTTTTACACGTTTTCGTCTATTTTTACACGTTTCCGTCCGTTTTTACACGTTTTCGTTTGTTTTTGCACGTGTCCGTATGTTTTTACACGTTTTCGTCCATTTTTACACATTTCCATATGTTATAATATGTTTCCGTCCGTTTTACATGTTTTCTTCCATTTTTGCACCTTTTTTTTCGTTTTTACACGTTTTCATCCGTTTTTTCACATTTCCATATGTTTTTACACATTTTTGTCTATTTTCACACATTTTAAAATGGATGAAAACATGTAAAAACAGAGGGAAACATGCAAAAACAGACGAAAACGTGCAAAAATGGATGCAAAGTGTAAAAACGGACAAAAACGTGTAAAAACAGACGGAAACGTGCAAAAACAGACGGAAACGTGCAAAAACCGATGCAAAAGTGTAAAAACGGACAGAAACGTGTAAAAATAAACGGAAACGTGCAAAAACAGACGAAAACGTGCAAAAACATATGGAGACGTGAAAAAACAAACGGAAACGTGTAAAAACGGATGAAAACGTGTAAAAATAGACGGAAACGTGCAAAAATAGACGGAAATGTGTAAAAACGGATGGAAACGTGTAAAACCGAATGGAAACGTGCAAAAACGGATGAAAACGTGTAAAAACTGACGAAAACGTGCAAAAAGAGACGAAAATGTGTAAAAACATACGGAAACGTGTAAAAACGGACGGAAACGTGTAAAGGCGGATGAAAACATGTAAAAACAGAGGAAACATGCAAAAACAGACGGAAACATGTAAAAACGGATGGAAACACGTAAATCAGACGAAAACGTGCAAAAACGGATGAAAACGTGTAAAAACCGACGGAAACGTGCAAAAACAGACGGAAACGTGTAAAAACGGACGAAAACGTGTAAAAACAGACGAAAACGTGCAAAAATAGACGGAAACGTGGTAAAACGGATGGAAACGTGCAAAAACAGACGAAAACGTGTAAAAACAGACGAAAATGTGTAAAAACATACGGAAACGTGTAAAAACAGACGGAAACGTGCAAAAACAGACGGAAACGTGTAAAAACGGACGGAAACGTTTAAAAGCGGACGAAAACATGTAAAAACAGAGGAAACGTGTAAAAACAGACGGAAGCGTGTAAAAACGGATGAAAACGTGTAAAACGGACGAAAACATGCAAAACGCACGAAAACGTGTAAAAACGGACAAAATGTGTAAAACGGGCGAAAACGTATAAACACGGACGAAAACGTATGCAAACGTATGTAAACGGACGAAAATGGACCAAACATGAAATGCCTATACAAACTCAAGGACCAAACATACTAACGAAATTTTTAACGGAAGTTAGAAAATAACCTAAATCGGCAAAAAAAAAAGTCGGGTACCTTAAATTGAGAAAAAAAAAAGTAGTACCCTTAATTGAAATTGAACCTAAGATGTGTACCTTTTTATGCAATTTAAAACTTTTTTTAATTATTTGCAAAACTCTGGTTTCTGAGAAATTATTCAACGAAAAAGGGCAAAAGAGAAATGATTTTTTTTGTAGGATGGGGTAAAAGTCTTTTGGACTAGGTTAAAATTCAAAACCATGTTAAAGCAATAGATAGATCAAAAGCAAAATAGATAAACCTCAATAGAATGAGAGGTACGTATTAATAAACTAAGTGGCTTCGACATATCCCATCCCTTTGAATTCACGGGTTTAATTTGTTTCTAAATCACAATTTTTACTTTTGGGATGATAAACTTTGTAAGATTAGAATTCTATGCCTTTAGGCAATTACGATCAGAAGACATGCAGTAAAATATTGTCAAAGCCTTTATAAATTACCTACGCAAAACATATTAAGGGTATGTTTGGCACTAGCAGGAGCTGGAGCGGATCGCTTGAGCAGGTTGCTGGAGCTTTTTTCTACATGCTCCTTCAACTAGCATTTCATTTAGTAGCTTATTTTTTTACATGCTCCTTCAATTTTTGTCAGCCAAACGAGACTTATTTTTAATGGTAGCTTATTTTTCAAAAAAAAATAAGCTCATGCTGTGATAAGCTCTGTTAAGTTCGCTCGCCAAACATGCCCTAAATAAGAAGACAAATCTTTTGCATATCAATAAAAAATCTATTGGAAATCTATTGATGTGCCAAAAACGATTTATTTATCCAATCTTGCAAACACGAAATTAAAAATGTCTAACAGTCAAAAAAATTATCTATCAACTACATATGTGCGATCTTTTATACACGAACAAAATATTTTTAAATGCTTACAGGAAACTTTACTGAGGTGACAAAACTATTTATGAATCACATATGAAACCTACTATGTGCCAACAAGTATTCAAAATGTTATTTGTGTTAAAGTATCTTGTAAAGTAATGTAGAAATCTTCTTATATGTTTACAAGATTTATAAATCAGAAATGCTAAATCCTCTTCATATTGTTTTCATCCTTTTAATGAACACCACAAAGAGAAAGAAAAAAAATTAAAAAAGAAATGAGAAAACATACCCTTTGGCTTTTACTTTAGTAATTGTACTAATTAAATAATTATATCTACAAATGGTTTTTAGGAACATGTTTACTCAATTAACAAAATAATATTTTTATACAAGATTAAGACCTAAGCCTTTATAATTGCCTATGCAACACATTATAAAAAAAGACAAAGTCTTTTGAATATCAACAGAAAATCTATTGATGTGCCAAAAACGATATATTTATCCAGTATCTTATAATCGCAAAATTAAAAATGTCCGATAGTAAAAAACATATTAACATATGTGCTATCCTTTAAACATGAACAAAATATTTTTAAATGCTTACAGGAAACTTATTGAGGTGCAAAACCTATTTATAAATCACATAGTAATATCTTGTTAATAACAAATTAAATGTTCAAAATTTTACTATGATATATAATGTGTGCCAACAAATATTCAAAATTTTATTTATGTGAAAGTATCTTGTAAATAATGTAGAAATCTTTTGATATGTTTACAAGATTTATAAACAAGAAGTGGTAAGTCCTCTTATATTGTTTTCAGTTTTTCATCCTTTTAATGAATACCCATTAGTTATACTTAAAAATTGCTATAATTACATGTAATTTTCTATTTAATAAATTAGTACTTGAATTTTTTATTCGCTCCTTCAGAGCATATTTTAGAAAATCCCTTTTAATAATAGGGATTTTCTAAGAAGTGTTATGGTGTATATGTTAAAGAGAAATAAAATATTTTAATTGGCTTATTAAGGGTGTGTTTTGTACCTTGGAATGACAATGAGTGAATACTTTTATTGTGAATAACATTGTTTGTTTGACACCTATGACTATATTAATTGACTATGATAGCAAGATATTAGTCGTACTCTATTCCTTATCATATACGGAGTATATTGGTTTGAAAGTATTCCATGAGTCCCACTACTTTTTTTATCATTAAATAATCAAAGAACTCATGCAAATTGTTTATTTGTTTGATCATTCACTTCATATACCAGGCCACACTTTATGATACCCAAATCTAATTAGCAAAACTAAACAATGATATCATAATTAATTCCATGACTAATACACATACTCATTCTACCATCTTATAAAGTTATACCGATTATTATTTATAGCAACAAACCATTGGCGCCTAAATGCTAGTTGACATTATTATTTTTCTGAACTAGTTATAATATCTGTGCACGCACGGGATTTTTAAAAAAAAAAATTAATTATATAGTATTATCGTTTAAAAATAGAAAATCTTATGTATATTATAAAAAGTTAGAGCATGAACATGTGCGAAAGTAAGAAAAATAGTTATCAGAAATTATAAATACAACCGTGGCGTCGACCTTGTATTGGATTCTTGAGCTTGTCTCCTTATAATGGTATTGTGTCAAAAGTTCTTTGATCACATGGGTTTACACATAAATCAAATTTATTTTAAAATTTTTGTTTACTGTATAGACATATAAGAATTTAACCGTAAAAATTATGATATACGTACAACTAATAAGTATGCAAGAGTTTTTCATTATGTATTAATATCAATTAATATTTTGTAAAAAATTTATTGGATGAAAGATTTAACTTTATTTAGCTGACATAGATGTTAATGTTGAGGTTGATTTTGTTGTTTAACTTTAACTATTAATATCATGTTGTACAAAATATGCAAGTTCAGTAGCACATAATGAGCGTTGATGAAGTTAAAATATACTCCGTAAAGTTTTTTAAGAATGTTTTTCCGGATATCCGTATATAAACTTTAAATAATTATTACATGAGTCGTTATAAGTACAATCGTGTATATTTATTTTCATATCACAGTAACTCTTACTTACCATTTGATATTTATATTACCGTTAATAATAATTTAATTGTATTTAATATTCAACTCTTGTACGTATAGATTATACTTTTAAACATAATAACATGAGTTCTTATTTATATTTAACGTACATAGTAAAAAGATATTTTAATAGATGAAAGTTTAAAACTAATATATATTGTAAAAGTATTTAACGTATATTAAAACTAATTCTTACATTTATAAAATTTTGTAAGTTTAATGAATGGAAGTCTCAAACCGATACTAATACTTATGTAATTGTAAACAAAGTTCATATTATAAAGTGTGGGGGTATAAAGTGTAAGGGGTTATTTGTTTATTATCTAAAGTTATCAAAAAACATGGAGATTAATAATTTTACACTTAACTCCATACAATATATTTAAAATTCAACCACTAATGTTTGATTAATTACCTCATATTTTTTTTAAGTTTTTATTTTCATAAATTTGACACCTATATTTTTATGTGTTTTTTTCTTAATCAAATTCTCCACCAAATTTATTAAAGTTTTGTGGAAAACTAGAAGGGGGGTTGAATAGTTTTACGTCCGATTTAAAATTTATAAAAACAAGTTTGTTTTAAAAAAACTTCGATTCTAGTTTATGTGATTTCAATACTTGCACTATATGAACAATTATATGGTTACTAACTAACTAAGCTAATATTGTATAAGTAAATAACTAAGTAATGAAAAGAGTTGGAAAGATCAAACCACAACACAAGGATTTATAGTGGTTCGGCTACAAGGTCACCTTCCTTGTTCCTACTCCACTCCCTGAGTCACCTACTCGAGAGTTTTCTTCACTATGTCAACAAACTCCCTTGTGGCGGAGAAACCTTACACAACTTTCGCTTAGACCGGCTTACCGACACAAAGCTAGATGTCGGGTTCTAATCCTAGCTAGAACCAATCTCACGACTTCTTCACAACTTCTACACTACTTATACACACCACACCTTCTTCACAACTTCACACTACTTCACTACTACACAACTTCTTCTCCCAACACAACTTCTACTTCTTCTAAACTACATATTACAAGCACAACACAACTTCACAAATAATATACACAATATACACAACTACTCTACAATACTTCTTGAACTTTGTTGTTGAAGGAGTATTCTTCTTTTGCACTTTGGATGAGAATGGATGAGAAGGGATTGAATCACTTGAAACAAGGATTAGTAATCTAATGATCAAAGGGTTTTGGAAGATGTTTAGAGAGTTTTAGATCTGAAATTTTCGTGCAAAAGGTTAGAGAAAATACCAGATTTAAGGTGGTATTTATAGGAGAAAAATTCTGACAGATTCTGACACAGGAGCCTGGCCGGTCCCCTTAATTCATGGCCGGTCCCCTTAATTTTAAGGAGACCGCCCCTTATAATTAAGGGGGCCGCCCAGCTGTAACGGGCAGAAAATCTGTCATTTAGTGGGGAAAGTTTATTTTGTGAAAAACTAACTGATTTTGGTTAAAAATTTGAATTCATATATTTAGTATGATTAAAACATTTTTCTTTATTACCAAAAGTGTTTTTCAAAAATATGTAATATGTTTATATAATTAAATAAACTTTGTAATAATTAATTAAATACCCCTTTGATCATGAGATGTATTAAGCACTTGTTTATCCATATCTTTAGTGATTAAGTTGGATATAATGATATAAATTAGCTTAATACTTGTTTACGTAGTAATCTTACGCTTGATGATTTTACATTTTGTGATCGTCAAAACATAAAGATATCGAAAAATATAAATAACATTTTTATGCATTATTTATATCAACAATCTCCCCATTTTTAATGATTACAAAATCTAAACTCATTAAGCGAAAATTAGTATATATACAAGTATTATTGTGAGTTTATATCAATTCTCCCCCTTTTTGTTAGCATCAAAAAGGTTATCCCGATTAAATTGGAGCTCCCCCTTGATGTATACTCCCCCTCGTTTTGAGGTCATAAAGGAATCGAGATATGAAATTCTTGCAAAATATATTTAGTGGACAAGCAACACACACACACATACATACATACATACATACATACATACATACATACATACATACATACATACATATATATATATATATATATATATATATATATATATATATATATATATATATATATATATATATATATATATAGAAACTAAACATAACCATAATCATTGATAGAATTAAAAGGTTACAACAAGCATTACATCAACAAACTAAATGATTAAACAAGTAGTGCAAATAATAAAAGCCTTGAAGGCTTAGAATCATAACTAAAATAAACCAAAGCTCTAACATGAAGGTCCTCTCTAGAGCTTGCCATCCAAAATGATTTAAGATAATTTTATTTGCAAAATACCAAGCATGTTTAATTGGGTGGAATTGATGGTGAACATGGAGATGGTGATGGTGGAGGAGTGTTTGTTGATGGCGGTGTAGGAGATGTGTTTGTTGTTGGTGGTGGTGGAGTTGTAGTAGTGGTGGTTGGTAGTTGATGCAACAAGTTTTCAATGTGTGAAAACATGTAAAGTATCTCATCTCTTAGTCCGAACATAATTGTTCGGTTATGGATGCAACAAAGGCAAGTGTCATCATGAGCTTCAAGTAAGCTCCATGGGACGGGGTTATAGGTTGGTGGATTGATAGGGGATGATGGGAAGTGTGCATCAAGAGGTGTTAATGGTGATAATGAGAGGGTTATGTCAAGAGTTGTGTTTTCAATGGTATGTTGTGGTGGTGGAGCTCTTGGTGGAGGAGACAAGTGGGTGTTTATGTAGTCATTTATGGATGAAGTGGATGGTATGGAAGAAGTGGAGGTTCCATTTATTGATGGTGTTTTGGAAGGTGCATTTGGTGCACTAGGAGACGAGCATTGAGGTGGTGGTGATGGAGTGGTATTGTCTTCATTGGTGAGATCAATGAAGAGTTGTTTTGGTGGAATAATGACAAGTTTTTGTTTTTTTGGCATTGTTTAAGTAGGTGGTTCTTGGTGATGACATGATGAAAGGATGAGGTTTGATGAAGGTTGAGGATGATGGAATGTGAATTAAACATGCATGGGGATTATATAGTATGAAAACATGTTTAGAAATGGAATTAATTTGAAAATAGATGGTTAGATACCAAAAGCAGTTTAGATTTAAAGAGAAATGGTAGCTGAGACTAGCAAAAGAAGTCACAAGATGCAAAAGAAAATAGTAAAAATTACTGTATGGGTGGCCGGTCCCCTTAAATTTAAGGGGGCCGTCCCTTATGAATTAAGGGGGCCGCCCATCTGACGACCCAGAAATCAAAATTTTTCTGGAAAAACGTTATATTCTGTTTTATTTTTGCAGCAAGCTCTATTTGGACATTTCACATTTGTTTTGGTTTATTAGAAAGCATACATGTTTTATATATATATATATATATATATATATATATATATATATATATATATATATATATATATATATATATATATATATATATATATATATATATATATATATACACACATAAACTAATCATGCAAGCATATATATAAATTAAGTAATAAAACATGCAATTATAAGCATATATTAAACATAATTAAACAAGTTATCATCCTAATCTAATATCCAAACAATTATCTAAGAGAATTACAAGTACTTCCGAATATAAGTCGGACAAGTAGCAAATAAATATCCATGATCAAAAGTCATAAAAATAAATAATGTTCAACAATCATAAGCTAATCTCTATCATCTCCTTTTCTTCCCGAAGATACCCTTTAATGTCTTCACGATGGATTTGAAGCCACCTCTAACTTCTTCATGCAAACTCTTTTGTCGTCTAAGCACCTTGGTTGTTCGTTCATGAAGTACTTCGTCGATTTGTTTGCTAGGAGATGGGGTTATATACTCGGGATAGTCGAGATCCTCTAGATTATCAACGAACTCGGAGAACGAAGGGGTACTAGCACCATGGGTGTTTTCCTCCTCATCGTCATCATCTTGTCGAGAAGATGAACCTTGAAAGCTATGACGACGAGATTTTCCCTTGTCACTTCGAGTTAGTCGAGTTTGTTTTAGAGCGAGAGGACGTAAGGTGGGATAGATGGACTCGTAGATGCTATTGTCAAGATCGGGGTAGTACTCGATAACATGACGATAGAGACGAGTTAGAAATATTCCATATGGAAGATTTGCTTTGGGAGTTTTTCTAGCACACTCAATCCGTTTGATAAAAAAGTAGGCCTAATTGTATGGCTTTTCAATAGCGATACAATACAACATGTGAGCAAGGCATGCCGGGAGATGGTCCTGGTGACCTCCGGTACCAAACGCATTCTCACGAATGAGTTCTTCCCAACGCTTCATGTGGGGGCCTAATTCCTTGAGGAGAATTTGGTATGAAGAGATTTGGACATTTTTTGATTTTATTTTACGGGTTGTAGTGGCACGCTCCACACCAAGGACTTGACGAATTTCGTCGGGATGAGGGATGTCGGAGAGATATGGACCAAAGGTTGGTCAACAACGATGTAGAGATTCGAGGTCCCACTCGTTTGTGAAAACGGCTTGACCTCTAAAAGGAATTTGAAGGATTTGACCGAATTGGTCAAGAGTTAAGGTGATAAATTCATTTTGGATCATGAAGGAGATGGTAATGGCACCAAGATCATTGGTTTGAACCGTGACTTGGCTATAGGAATCAACTATGAAACGAGGAAAAATGGGTTCATTGATTTCAAAGAGGCAATTGAAGTTGATGCTTGTAAACAAGCGATCAATGTAGTCGGATTGAGCATAAGCTAGATCTACTACACGTCTCTCATGAACGTTTCTATCTTCAATTTGACGATATATACGTCCAATGGAAGGAGATGTAGTAGGGAGTTGGGAAACTTTAGAAATGTAGTTTTTAGTGAGGTAAAGATCTTCGGTAGTCGCTTTTAGCATTTTCACCTAAACACAACAACAATACAAAATACCAAAATAAATATAAAGAAGAATAAAAATGTATATATTGTTAAAACTTATGTTGGAACGTAAACATACTTCGACTCTAAGACAATAATCCTGATAAGTAGTTTACCATGTTCCTTTTTATTTTTAACTCGTTCTAGATATATTTTACGATGTTTATCAAGTAGTTATGGACAAATCCAAAGCCCTATTAAACATCTTAATATATCATGAAATTTACTAGATTTACTTTAGGTTGTAAAACTAGCCATTTCTTACGAGTTTCTTATGCATGTGATTTGTTTTCGAAAAAAGATGGTTTATGTTTTGACTCAAAAACGTTATTTTTCGTACTAAACCAAACGTTTCCTTAACTAGACACTTACACTACTAGTATGTCAATATATATATGAATTATATATCTTGACAAGTCCGAATTACTAGTTTTAGGTTTATAATCTTGACAACAATTTATAAAAATTACAACGACTTAATTTCGACATTATTTGGACATAATCCAAACACCCTCTTATCGTGTACAAAAATATTTTTACTTAGTCGAAAAATATAGTTTCATGTTTTACAAGTTATAAAAACATAATATGATTAGTTTTAACAAGTTTTTATAGCATTATTCAACAATGTGTTTACCAAAATTTTGAAAAGGAGTGTATGAAATTTTTCAAAAATTTTCAACAAGAGGGTTTGTAATTATTAGTTTTTAGAGTCAATTTAGCATCCTATTCCTAAGGAAAGCATTTAGTTATAGAAATTCTAGACCCAATTCAGAAAAAAAATTATGAATTTGAAAAAGTTATTAGAACATGCATAATCTTGAGTTAGACCAAATTAGATGGAATTAGATGAAATGTGTTATGAAAAACTTACAATATGTAATGGTGATTGTGTTAGATGAATTTTCCCTTTGCGAATTAACCCGAATTAAGTGAATTAGATGTTGGTTTTTGAGTTTTTGGGGTTTAAAATTCGTCACAACAGCAGCAGATGGAAGGGGTGTTGGAAAAGTGGAGTGTTTGGCAAAAGAAACAAGAGGAAAAACGATTTGGGACTATCAGATGGCTGGCCCCCTTAAACATTAAGGGGGCCGCCCTTTATTTGGCTGTCGGTCCCCTTAAACATTAAGGGGGCCGCCCTTCAAAACGAATACGTTGGAGAGTATTCGCACGAAAGGAATTACTAGACACTTTTACTTGATATTTCGTCAATTAAAATTTCTTGATCATTTCGGATGAAATTTATCAAGTTGTCTAGTGGACGAGAGAGTTGTGGAAGGTTTATAAGTATATATATATATATATATATATATATATATATATATATATATATATATATATATATATATATATATATATATATATATATATATATATATACGTATATAGTATGGGCTTATAAGACGAGAATATAGGAGGGAGACGTATGCAACGGAAGACGGGAGTTTGTTTCATCCATAGATTTTCCGACTCATTTCTCTACATCAACATGAGTGTCGTTGAACATTGAAGTTCAAGAAGGCAAATGGGGGAAAGAAAAGGTTCGTAGACGAACAATTTCTAGTTCTAGAAATTCAACAAATGAATTTTCTAGGTTATAAGATCCTAGATATAGCTAAGTGTATATATATATATATATATATATATATATATATATATATATATATATATATATATATATATATATATATATATATATATATATATATATAGATAAGTATATATATGTATAGATATAAAATCTAGAAGAAACTATAAGCCAAACAAAATCACATAAATACTAGAGACTAAATTAAGCATGCATTTTTTGACAATGAAATAAAAGGAAATGTGTACATTTCGTCTTCAATGCGTTTTTCTTCAAAGTCTTCGAGGAATAATACGAACAAGAGGTGACAACTTAAATTTCCAAGTTTGAATGGCGAATTTTCTACGTTGGTCCCCATTGTCTCATTTGACCAAAGTTATTTGATCCGAACATGTTTAACATTTGGCTAGGATGCATGAAGGGTGGTAGTATTCCCCAAGGATTGTATATTTGTTGATAATTCCACATTTGATTACTAGTGTTACTGTAGTTTTGCCTATTTTGGTTTCTTCTTGGTTGAGGTGTTTTAGACCTTGGATGAAGGTTATTTGGTTTTCTAGGTGGTGGAGTTTTAGATCTTGTCTTAGGTTTAGAGGATCCTACTTCAGTTTTTAAAGACGGTTTATAAAAATCTTTTACTTCTTCATTGTTTGCAAGAGGTACTTTTCTATCATTAATAAGTATATACTTAGGATTAGATTTTAGAGGTTTTAGTTCATTAAGTTCACTTTCAAACTTGACATTTTTATTTTCGCTTGTTGAAGCTTCGGTTGAGTTAAATCCTAAACAGGCTTTATCTCCAGATACTCTTTGAATACTTATTATTTTACTAAGTGAGTGACTACTATTTTCAAATTTATCAAGTTTGCGAATTTCTTCCCTGAGTATTTCATTTTCACCTTTAAGCTCTTGACATGATTTACATTCATCAAAAATTTCCTTACCTTTTTCAAGTTGATGTATTTTAATTTTTAGTTCTAGTACTTTATTTTCCAATTGGTTGTTTATACATTTTAGTGATTTGTTTTTAGCTATTACTTGTTGTCCTAGTTTGCATAATCTATTGTATTCACTATCTAAATCTTTTTCATCTAATGATAAATTTTCATCATTAAAGTATTCGGTTTCGGAGTGTACCTCACTTGATGTCTTCGCCATGAGACACTTTTCTTCCATGAGACACTTTTCTTCCATTGTCGTTTCTTGCTCTTTGATTTTGATCTCTTGTCATCATTGGACATTTTCCAATGAGATGATTTGGATCACCACACTTGAAACATTTCCTTTCATTCTTGTTAATCTTGTCATCCTTACTCTTTTGAAATGCTCTCCTTTCATCATGTGGTTGCCTTACGAATCTTCCTCGCCTTTTAAAAAATTTCTTGAAATCTCTTACGGCCATGACATATTCTTCGTCATCACTTTCGGAAGATGAGATATCTTCGTTGTTGGATTCCTTTCTAGCTTTCAATGCGATTGACTTGCTTTGCTCTCGTTTTCCTTTGACCATTTCGGAGTCCTACTTTATAATAACTTCGTGGACTTTCAAGTTTCCAATTAATTCATCAAGTTGTAACGTTGATAAATTCTTTGATTCTTCAATAGCCGTTACTTTAGCTCGCCATTTTAGGTGAAGGGCTCTAAGAAACTTCCTAACAAAATTCTTACTAGAAAAATTCTCATCAAGTGCTTTTAAACTTGTGATGATAGTGTTAAATCTAGCGAAAACATTATCAATTGATTCCTCTTCCGGAATCGTGAATTGCTCATATTGTTGAACAAGTAGATCTATTTTATTATCTTTGACTTGACTATTACCTTGGTGAGTTATTAATAAAGAGTTCCAAATTTCTTTTGCGGTTTCACACATAAAGATCCTTTCGTATTCTTTACGTGGTAGCGCACTATAAATAACCATTTTTGCTTCATTATTTTTAGCAAGTTTTCATTTTAAATCATCATTTTGTTTTTCAAAAGGTACGATTTCATCTTTCTTTGTTTCGGGATTATTTTGAATAGGTAAAAAATCACCATTAGTAATAACATGCCAAAGATCTAGATCTTTTGATTTCGCATAAGTTTCGAATCGATTTTTCCAATATAAAAATCCATCACTTTCAAATATTGGTGGTCTTTGCATAGATTGCCCTTCTAAATATTTTTCAGATTCCATAGATCGTTACAAGTTTTAAAATACAATATATTTTAAAGATCTTGCAAGACGTGACTCTGAAACCAAATGTGGAAAACTAAAAGGGGGGGTTGAATAGTTTTACGTCCGATTTAAAATTTATAAAAACAAGTTTGTTTTAAAAAACTTCGATTCTAGTTTACGTGATTTTAGTACTTGCACTATATGAACAATTATATGGTTACTAACTAACTAAGCTAATATTGTATAAGTAAATAAGTAAGTAATGAAAAGAGTTGGAAAGATCAAACCACAACACAAGGATTTATAGTGGTTCGGCTACAAGGTCACCTTCCTTGTTCCTACTCCACTCCCCGAGTCACCTACTCGAGAATTTCTTCACTATGTCAACAAACTCCATTGTGGCAGAGAAACCTTACACAACTTTTGCTTAGACCGGCTTAACGACACAAAGCTAGATGTCGGATTCTAATCCTAGCTAGAACCAATCTCACGACTTCTTCACAACTTCTACACTACTTATACACACCACACATTCTTCACAACTTCACACTACTTCACTACTACACAACTTCTTCTCCCTACACAACTTCTACTTCTCCTAAACTACTTATTACAAGCACAACACAACTTCACAAATAATATACACAATACACACAACTACTCTACAATACTTCTTGAACTTTGTTGTTGAAGGATTATTCTTCTTTTGCACTTTGGATGAGAATGGATGAAGGGATTGAATCACTTGAAACAAGGATTAGTAATCTAATGATCAAATGGTTTTGGAAGATGTTTAGAGAGTTTTAGATCTGAAATTTTCGTGCAAAAGGTTAGAGAAAATACCAGATTTAAGGTGGTATTTATAGGAGAAAAATTCTGACAGATTCTGACACAGGAGCCTGGCCGGTCCCCTTAATTCATGGCCGGTCCTCTTAATTTTAAGGGGACCGCCCCTTATAATTAAGGGGGCCGCCCAGCTGTAACGGGCAGAAAATCTGTCATTTAGTGGGGAAAGTTTATTTGGTGAAAAACTAACTTTTTTTGGTTAAAAATTTGAATTCATATATTTAGTATGATTAAAACATTTTTCTTTATTACCAAAAGTGTTTTTCAAAAATATATAATATGTTTATATAATTAAATAAACTTTGTAATAATTAATTAAATACCCCTTTGATCATGAGATGTATTAAGCACTTTTTTATCCATATCTTTAGTGATTAAGTTGGATATAATGATATAAATTAGCTTAATATTTGTTTATGTAGTAATCTTACGCTTCATGATTTTACATTTTGTGATCGTCAAAACATAGAGATATCGAAAAATATAAATAACGTTTTTATGCATTATTTATGTCAACAAGTTTGACAAAAATCAATTCAATTTTGACTTTATTGCTCGATTTCGCATATGTGTCAAAATTGAGCTTTCCTATTGGTTCAATTTTTTTTCAACTAAGATTGTTTTGTTAAAAATACTCTGAAATAATGTAATTCCTTTATTATATAAAAGATTGATTTTGCATACTAAATTTAGCATTGTTAGTTGTTAGATACAAATAAACCTATTTACAAAATATAAATATGCTAATTTAAATTTTCTTAACCCCTCATTATATATGTTAGAAAACCTCATAACAATAAAGTCTTCGGTAAGAAAAAGTAGACATTTAGATAAATCTATTTCGATAACATTAAAATAATATTATGTTATTATCCTATAAAGAAACTAATAAATTTAACCTACCAAATCTAGACATAGGATTATTTTGTATAAAATATTATCGAATCCTATAACCTGAAAGAAGACATTAACAATAAAATAACTTTAGAAAATAAAAACGTTTAATCTCACTCTTATTATTTGTATAAAACAAGATATATTTGCACACGTGTTACAGCGTGTGGAAAAACTTTTATTTTTTTAGCTATCAAACAAAGTTTTAACAATCATATGAGCTTTTATTTATTTATTTATTATTTTTTTTAAAGTTTGTTAATAATAATAATGAAAATGATGTAAAATAATAGAAACATGAAGTTTATTGGGTTTAGAGGTGGTTATAACAGTAAATTTAAAAAGACTTGAAACATAAAGTATATTGGATTAGGGTTTAGTTTGTTACGAGCGGGGGCACCCGCGCGTTGCTGCAGGAATGTTGTGTTTAATTTAAACTCGGAATAAAACGAACGTAAAAAAAAATTTACTTTTGTTATTAAGGACTATATTTGCAAAAGTTCGGTAACGGGGGACTAACTCTGCCATTTACAGCTAACCTGAGGGACCATTTTTGTAAATTTCTTAGGAACAGTAATCACTGTTCCTAATCAAATCATTTTTAGTATATATATATATATATATATATATATATATATATATATATATATATATATATATATATATATATATATATATATATATATATATATATATGGGAAAATGTTAGCTACAATTAATTGTAGCTAGTTGGCTACAATTCCTTTGAAAAAACTTTTAATAATGTACAGTTCAGTCCCTGCGGTTAGACCCTGACACATATTTTCCCCCTGTCCCCACCTTTTTTTTCAAAGGAAATGTAGCCAATTGGCTACATTGTGTTGTAGCTATGTTTTCCCCTATATATATATATATATATATATATACATATATATATATATATATATATATATATATATAAAATAAATTAAACTTATTTAGGTGTTAAATCAAGAAAATTATAAATCTATGGGCTTGTATGATAATTTAGAAACGTTAAGGGGGTTATTTTTATATTTTATTCAAAAATTATTATAGATGAATAATGTCACACATTTGTTAAATGTTAGAACATAAATTAAATTTGTTTTTTTTTAACTCCAATCCATTTCAACAAAACGAATAGTTAAAATCCTGACGGATTTAAATATTTTTTGCGAGTAAGGTAATGAAATTCTACTTAGGCAAGTTGAGAGTATCATGTTTCACATTTAATAATATAAGATACTAGAAGTTTCATTTAACAAAGTTTAAGGTACTAAACTACATTTTAACCAAAATATATCGAACTTGACACTTAACCATCTAAGTTTGACACATCTGATGAGACGAAAAGTGTACCGCTTTTAGGGGTCATTTAAGGCCAAAATCGAGATTATTTGATCAAATATTGCCCTAAATCGTTCCTTTTGTTATTTTAGGTACTTTTGAGAAGAAATTTGAAAAAGGAAACATTTTGGACGTTTTTTGAGCGAAAAAGTGAAGAAAACGACAAAGTCTCCAATGCATACTGAAAACAGTACCTGACGGCGTCAGGATTTGCTTATGACGCCGTCACTCATTGGCAATTAGGTGGATAATCAAGTTACACGTAACGCGCTAGAATGATTTTGGAGGATTTACACGTGACGGCGTCACCAAGGCCGTCACGTACAAAACACAAAAGACGGCCAAGAGGGAGTTTACACATGACGGCGTCAGAATTGGATCTACGCAATACGATAGTATTTATGGCGGCGAGTTGACGGCGTTAGAATTTACTCTTGACGCCGTCAGACTCAAAACTCTATATATAGTTTTTGATTTTTCATTCATTGGTGTGCAACTTTGATAGGAGAATTTTGGAGAAACCCTAGACGAATTTCACCTTATTTTTAAGGGTTTCAAACCCTTGTTTTATCCATGTTTAATTGAAGATAAGTTTTCCAATAATCATTCAATATGTCTATTTGTTGTTTGATTCTATCTTATGCTTGTCTTCACTTTAACAAGCTAGGCTAGGTTTTCTTTGTGTTTGATTAGATGTAATGAAACTTAGTTATTGATTATTGGTTGGTTGTTTATTTATAATTGTTGTGGATGAATGATTTCGATGTTATGCTTAAGAAAACTAGCAGACTTCCAATTGGTAACTTGCTTGAACGTCTTAAGAAACATGATCGGATGTGTACTCCGATAAATTGGTTATATTTAATGCATAAGTAACTACTAAGGAGGTCATGTTAGGAGCTAGTAGTCGGCTCAACATAGGAAGAGGTAGAAGCTTATAGAGTTAGGGAAGATCGTACACGGCCCTACGAATGGTATTAAGTAATATAACCCGTCATCCATACAATTGTAACAAACTAATCAACCAGTAAAAGATAGCTAGGGAGTAGTGAAATCTAAGTAAACACATTTTTTCTTATTATTGTTTTTCTCCACATTTACTTTAGTGTAATTTTATTTTATTTTGTTTACATTTGTAGTTATTTGGGTTAGTTGATTAGCAACTAATTCCGCCCATCCTTCCGAAACCCGAGATTTTTACTTGCTTTCCATAAAATATAAAAATACAAAAAGAATCATCACTCACCTCTAAACCTAGTTTAATTGAGTTTTAACTCTAGCGAACACTATTCTTGCGTTGAATGATCAATCCCCCGGTACTTGTCACTATACTATACTACAACGGTCAGGTACACTGCCTGGTGGGGATTGCAAGCTTCTCAAGATCCCTTGAGAGATAAAACCTTTTGCAAGGTTGCAAAACCACACATCAACATCTTAATAGATAATCGTTTGAAAAATCGTTGAACTTTATCCATAATAATACACATAATATAGGAAGAAAAAGATAGCTTAATGCTTAAAAAGCAAATGTCCAGTTTGATACATTATCCTAAATTTTTCCATTGACAATTTCAAGTCTCTGATATTATCAAACACCTATATTTGACAATCTTATTCCTAATCACTCTCTCTTCTCCACACTAACTTAAGCCTTCATAGAAAATCTACGCGACACATTGTAAAAAAGAAAACAAATTTTTTGAATATCATAATGAAATTTGTTGATGTGCCAAAAACAATTTATAAATCACATTGTCTAATATCTTGTAAACACGAAATTGAAAATGTCTGAAAGTCAAAAAATATCTATCAACTACATATGTGCCATCTTTAACCATGAATAAAATATTTTTAAATGCTTACAGGAAGCTTACTGAGGTGACAAAACTATTCATGAATCACATATGTAATATGTTGTAATTGTTCAAAATTTTAATATGAAATCTACTTTGTGCCAACAAATATTCAAAATGTTATTTATGTTAAAGTATCTTGTAAAGTAATGCAAAAATCTTCTTATATGTTTACAAGATTAAGAAACCAGAAATGATAAATCCTCTTCATATTGTTTTCATCCTTTTAATGAACACCACAAAGAAAAATAAAAAATAAACAAAAACTACATGCCCTTTGGCTTTTACATTGGTAATTGTACTAATTACTAATTATATCTACAAATGTCTTTTAGAAACATGTTTACTCAATTAACAAAATAATATTTTTGTACAAGATTATGGCCTAAGCCTTTATAATTACATACGCAACACATTATATAAAGAAGACAAGTCTTTTGAATATCAATAGAATCTATTGAAATCTATTGATGTGCCAAAAACGATTTATTTATCCAGTATCTTGTAAACGCAAAATTAAAAATGTTCAATAGTCAAAAAAATATCAACATATGTGCGATCCTTTAAACATGAACAAAATATTTTTAAATGCTTACAGGAAACTTATTGAGGTGCCAAACCTATTTATAAATCACATAGTAATATCTTGTTAATAACAAACTAGTTATAATACCCGTGCACGCACGAGCTTTTTTCAGGAAAATTTAATTATATAGTATTATTGTTTAAAACAGAAAATCTTATGTATATTTTAAAAAGTTAGAGCATCAACATGTGCGAAGTAAGAAAATAGTTAGCAGAAATTGTAAATATAACTGTGGCATCAATCTTGTATTGGATTCTTGAGCGTGTCTCCTTATAATGTTATTGGGTCAAAGGTTCTTTGATCACATGGGTACACATAAATCAAATTTATTTTAAAATTTTTGTTTACTATATGGACATATAAGAATTTACCCGTGAAAATTGTGATATAAGTACAACTAATAACTATGCATGAGTTTTTCATTATGTATTAATATCAATTAATATTTTGTAAAAATTTTATTGTATGAAAGATTTAACTTTGTTTAGCTGACATAGATGTTAATGTTGATTTTGTTGTTTAACTTTAACTATTGATATCATGTTGTACAAAATGTGCGAGTTTAATAGCACATAATGAGCGTTGATGAAATTAAAATACTCCGTAAAGTTTTTTAAAAACGTTTTTCCAAATATCCGTATATAAACTTTAAATAATAATTACATGAGTCGTCATAAGTACATCGCGTATATTTATTTTCGTATCACAGTAACTCCTACTTACCATTTGATATTTATATTACCGTTAATAATAATTTAATTATATTTAATATTTAAACCCGTGTACATATAAATTAAACTTTTAAATATTTAACGTACATAGTAAAAAGATATTTTAACAGATGAAAGTTTAAAACTAATATGTATTTTAAAAGTATTTAACGTATATTAAAACTAATTCGTACATTTATAAAATTTTGTAAGTTTAATGGATGGAATTCTCAAACTAATACTATTGCTCATGTAATTGTAAACAAAGTTCATATTATAAAATGTAGGGGTTATAAAGTGTAAGGGGTTATTTGTTTATTATCTAAAGTTATCAAAAAACATGAAGATTTATAATATTACACTTAAATCTATGTAATATATTTATAATTCAACAACTAATATTTTATTAATTACATCTTCTTTTTTTAAGTTTTTATTTTCATAAATTTGACACCTATATTTTTATGTGTTTTTTTTTTCTTAATCAAATTCTTCATCAAATTTATTAAAGTTTGACAAAAATCAATTCAATTTTGACTTCCTATTGGCCAATCATATTGCTCGATTTCGCCTATGTGTCAAAATTGAGCTCTCCTATTGGTCCAATTTTTTTCTCATAAGATTGTTTTGTCAAAAAAACTCCGAAATGATCGTAATTCTTTTATTATATAAAAGATTAAACATTCAAAATTTTACTATGATATATATTGTGTGCCAACAAATATTCAAAAATTTATTTACGTGAAAGTATCTTGTAAAGTGATATAGAAATTTGGCTATTACGAGCACAATGATAATATTGACGGAATATTCTATGAAAGAAACAATACTATCACAACAAGGTTTTGCCAACTTTTCCGTTTGTTATTCCATTAGCCCCAATGCTATGTGATCAAGTATAGCACGGTTTACATCTAACAGGGATCAAAGATCCTTGAGGCTAAACAAACCTAACAACAACAGACCCCTTGTCTGATGTTCCCACACACACTCTTCTAAGTGCTTTACATTTTAACACACTTGGTGTTGTTGTAATTTGTAAGTACGAAGCACTTTGGTGATGTTCACTTTGTTTCACTGTGAAGCATACACTCACATATCTAAAGGGGTGTGATCTCCTTTTTATAGAACAAAGGAGGTCATTACAAATTTGATAAGTCTTTGACATCTACTTTCTAGCTTTTGACTAGGATGTCAGTCAACACGTATCAATGTTTACAACTCACTTGGAGTGTTCAAATTGATGACTGATGAAAGATATTATCTAAAGGATATACTTGACTTTTATGCACATAATATCTTTTTCATCTTTATCCATTTGGTAGTATGACTCTTTGATCAGCAGCAGTGTCAATCAGCAGAATCCATCAGCAGAATCACTTTTCAGTAGAAACGTTCTTCAGCAGAATTCATCAGCAGAACTATTTTGCTCTTCAGCAGAATCCATCAGCGGAAACATTTTGCTCATCAGCAGAATCCATCGGTGGAAATACTATCTTCAGCAGAATTGCACTTAGCGTATTTTGCTTATCATTTCAGTATTCTTCATGTTTCATTCTTCTTGTTTCAGATCATCAAATCTATCAAATCTATGGAATATTTAATTCCTTACAATCTTCCCCTATTTGATGATTACAAAACAAAAACATTCTTGTACGAATTTCCCTAGACGAAGTAGAGAAATTGAGATAACTAAATCTCACCATGAATGAAACTATACTGTCTTCCCCTTATTTTATGCTATCCACCACATCTCTTACCCTTTTTGTTATCAACAAATAGAGAATATTACAAATATGATCTTTACAGCCATGAACTAATACTACACATCCAATCTATCCTTCTATTATCTCAAATTACCCTCCATTAAGTTTTCCGCACTAAAAATGAACTTGAGACAGTAAAAATCTAAACCATCAGTAGCAACACTAATTAACAGTAGTAAGAATCAATTACTTTCCCTGTGGTGATGCACATACATAATAAATGGTTGAACACTTGAACATTTAAGCTTCCCTTGAAACCCATATGTTAACCATTTGAATCTCCATTTCTGTAGGCTTTTATGACTTGATGAAAAAAAACCAATCATTACTAACTTGATGCTAAAGTGAAAGAAACCAACCTTGTGTCTTATATATTGTACTAAATCTGACTTCGAACGTATACCCATCCTTGATGTATAGGGAGACCGCAATCTCATGACAATAAACTCATCTTCTATAAGGCACTGAGCACTACAATGTAACTCCTTTAAGTGTTTGTCATTTCGTAGTCACTTGAACGAACGAACAAGTTATCTTTAAAGTGTACACATCACCTTAAGATATGATAAGAACACAACCTTGAAAAATTTCACTTCATCTTCAAATAAGGAACAAATAAATTTCTTTATCAATAATAACTTGATAAACAAGCCTTTTTATCTTTTAAGAACCAACTCTCTTCTGTGTGTGATTCTTCCCCTTTGTGTGTGTAAACCAAGAAAGAAAACCAAAAATTCGACCATACCTCAACTGTTTCTGCAGCAGTTTTCAACGATGCATATCTTGCCATCTGAAGCTTAGATTGAAGATCCTTCCAGTGAGAATCTACCTTGATATGCCAAGAACCTTCAACAAAAATTTTAGCCCAATCCAACGGTTTACGAAGGAGCTATAGCCTTTGTAAAACTGCTCTTCAGAAAGTTGCGAAAAATTAAGCAAAAACGATTTTTTCTTCTTTCTTCTTTTCTCTTTAACAAAAACCTTCTCTTTTCTAGATCCAGAGCCCCCTCGCTCTGATACCAACTGTGAAAAGCTTGTTTGAAAAACTTTTACTTCATCTTTTAAGGGCTCTAGGATGTTAAGCCTTTGATCTAGGAATTTGGCTATTACGAGCACAATGATAATATTGACGGAAATGAAAGAAACAATACTATCACAACAAGGTTTTGCCAACTTTTCTGTTTGTTATTCCATTAGCTCCAATGCTATGTGATCAAGTATAACACGGTTTACATCTAACAGGGATCAAAGATCCTTGAGGCTAAACAAACCTAACAACAACAGACCCCTTGTCTGATGTTCCCACACACACTCTTCTAAGTGCTTTACATTTTAACACACTTGGTGTTATTGTAATTTGTAAGTACGAAGCACTTTGGTGATGTTTACTTTGTTTCACTGTGAAGCATACACTCACATATCTAAAGGGGTGTGATCTCCTTTTTATAGAACAAAGGAGGTCATTACAAATTTGATAAGTCTTTGTCATCTACTATCTAGCTTATGACTAGGATGTCACTCAACACGTATCAATGTTTACAACTCACTTGGAGTGTTCAATTTGATGACTGATGAAAGATATTATCTAAAGGATATACTAGACTTTTATGCACATAATATCTTTTTCATCTTTATCCATTTGGTAGTATGACTCTTTGATCAGCAGCAGTGTCAATCAGCAGAATCCATCAGCAGAATCACTTTTCAGTAGAAACGTTCTTCAGCAGAATTCATCAGCAGAACTATTTTGCTCTTCAGCAGAATCCATCAGCGGAAACATTTTGCTCATCAGCAGAATCCATCGGTGGAAATACTATCTTCAGCAGAATTGCACTTAGCGTATTTTGTTTATCATTTTAGTATTCTTCATGTTTCATTCTTCTTGTTTCAGATCATCAAATCTATCAAATCTATGGAATGTTTAATTCCTTACATTAATTTTGTTAAAAAACCTTGATTTTTCTTAAATGCACCTGGTCCCTAAAACTTTTGTTTGTAGTCTTGTTTAGTTTATTCTAAGTGCACCTGGTCTTTTTGTGTCCTGGTTCCGTCCCTACGTATAACAATGGTTGAAAACGAATAAAAACGGATAAAAACATATGAAAACAAATAAAAACGGATGAAAACGTATAAAAATGGACAAAAATGAAACTATATTACCTTAGGTTCAGTAACACATTTAACAAACCTGTAAACATGGGTAACCTATATGAACAAAATGAAACTATATTACCTTAGGTCGAATTTTCTAGAAACTTTAGTAACTTTTTTGTAAGGTAGAAGTTTCGTCAGGCCGCCGTGGCATGGGTGACGGGCTAATAGCCGGTAACCCTTCCACTAAATAACATTAGCGTCGCCATTTTACACGTTTAATGACCAAATTAACAAACCCGTATACCAGATTTAAGGTGGTATTTATAGGAGAAAAATTCTGACAAATTCTGACACAGGAGCCTGGCCGGTCCCCTTAATTCATGGCCGGTCCCCTTAATTTTAAGAGGACCGCCCCTTATAATTAAGGGGGCCGCCCAGCTGTAACGGGCAGAAAATCTGTCATTTAGTGGGGAAATTTTATTTGGTGAAAAACTAACTTTTTTTGGTTAAAAATTTGAATTCATATATTTAGTATGATTAAAACATTTTTCTTTATTACCAAAAGTGTTTTTCAAAAATATGTAATATGTTTATATAATTAAATAAACTTTGTAATAATTAATTAAATACCCCTTTGATCATTAGATGTATTAAGCACTTGTTTATCCATACCTTTAGTGATTAAGTTGGATATAATGATATAAATTAGCTTAATATTTGTTTATGTAGTAATCTTACGCTTGATGATTTTACATTTTGTGATCGTCAAAACATAGAGATATCGAAAAATATAAATAACATTTTTATGCATTATTTATGTCATCAAGTTTGACAAAAATCAATTCAATTTTGACTTTATTGCTCGATTTCGCATATGTGTCAAAATTGAGCTTTCCTATTGGTTCAATTTTTTTTCAACTAAGATTGTTTTGTTAAAAATACTCTGAAATAATGTAATTCCTTTATTATATAAAAGATTGATTTTGCATACTAAATTTAGCATTGTTAGTTGTTAGATACAAATAAACCTATTTACAAAATATAAATATGTTAATTTAAATTTTCTTAACCCCTCATTATATATGTTAGAAAACCTCATAACAATAAAGTCTTCGGTAAGAAAAAGTAGACATTTAGATAAATCTATTTCGATAACATTAAAATAATATTATGTTATTATCCTATAAAGAAACTAATAAATTTAACCTACCAAATCTAGACATAGGATTATTTTGTATAAAATATTATCGAATCCTATAACCTGAAAGAAGACATTAACAATAAAATAACTTTAGAAAATAAAAACGTTTAATCTCACTCTTATTTTTTGTATAAAACAAGATATATTTGCACGCGTGTTACAGCGTGTGGAAAAACTTTTATTTTTTTAGCTATCAAACAAAGTTTTAACAATCATATGAGCTTTTATTTATTTATTTATTGTTTTTTTAAAGTTTGTTAATAACAAGTAGAAAGCGCCCGCCGCGTTGCGGCGGGGTTTTATACCAAATTTCACAATTTTTTTAACCTCGATATGTCAGTGGCATGTTCGTTTATTTGTTTATTATTAGAAAATTGCTAGGTATCTCTATTTTTTTGTAAAAGAAATATATCCTAAATTTCAATTTTTTTTATAAAAGCGCAAGTATGTCAAGAGTATATTAATATTAGACATGTTTTTTTTTTTTTTTTTTTTAATGCTGAAGCGTTTCTACAATGTAAATCGTTAGATATTTGTTATATGCTTGGTAAATAAACTTTGCTCTATAAACAAAAGAATTCTATATAAATTTTATACATCTGCATGTCTTTGGGCTTTATAATTTAAAAAAGTTTAGGCTAGTTTTTAAAGTTATTTTGATATATGTTAAGGGTGCATTTTGAAAGTTCTTTTATTTAAAAACTATACATATATTCAATTTTTTTTATAAAACCGTACGTAGGTCAAAAGCATATCAATATTGAGCTTGTTTTGTTCGTTATCGAGAGACCTATTTGATAGTATTTTTTTATTTAAGAAACCGCTAGAGATTTTTTAGATATTTGGTAAATAAAGTTTGTTATATAAAAAAGTTGTAAATATTAAGAAGTTTAGGATGTGTTTCGTAAATATTTTTTTTTTATGAATGCCTTGTTTTGATCATGTGCTTGTGAGTGCATGGAGTTATGGTGTGGACTCATTGCAAGAACCAATAGGACTTTAATCTTTTACTAAGAAACTATTTTTTTTATCCGCAAATATTATTTTATAGATGCACAGAACCCTGTGTGTTTTGTAAATTTTCTTTTTTTTTAACTAATATTCGAATAAATTAAACTTCAACATTTTTTATAAAACCGTACGTACGTCAAAAGTATATCAATATTGGCTTGTTTTGTTCGTTATCAAGAGACCTTTTTGCCAGTATTTTTTTATTTAAGAAACCGGCAGGTATCTGTTAGATATTTGGCAAATACAGTTTGTTATATAAAAAAATTGTAAATATTAAGAAACTCAGGGTGTGTTTTGTAATTTTTTTTTTTTTTTAACTAATATTCTAATAAACAAATATTTTTTTTTCTCTTCGCTCGATACAACTATCGCTCTATTATATATATAGAGAAACTATATATATATTAAACTTCAACATTTTTTATAAAACTGTACGTACGTCAAAAGTATATCAATATTGAGCTTGTTTTGTTCGTTATCGAGAGACCCTTTTGCCAGTATTTTTTTATTTAAGAAACCGGCAGGTATCTTTTAGATATTTGGTAAATACAGTTTGTTATATAAAAAAGTTATAAATATTAAGAAGCTCAGGGTGTGTTTTGTAATTTTTTTTTTTTTAACTAATATTCTAATAAATTAAACTTCAACATTTTTTATAAAACCGTACGTACGTCAAAAGTATATCAATATTGGGCTTGTTTTGTTCGTTATCGAGAGACCTTTTTGCCAGTATTTTTTTATTTATGAAACCGGCAGGTATCTGTTAGATATTTGGCAAATACAGTTTGTTATATAAAAAAGTTGTAAATATTAAGAAGCTCAGGGTGTGTTTTGTAATTTTTTTTTAACTAATATTCTAATAAACAAATATTTTTTTTGTCTTCGTTCGATACAACTATCGCTATGTTTATCCTCTTAAAAAAAACTGGTCCATTTTTATGTTTATTAAAAAAAAATTAAAAGTATAAAAATGTCTAAATTTTTTTTTATGTTTTTTTACAAAGAAGTTTAAGAAATTGGTTTTGGTTAAAAAATGTTTGTGGTGACGAAATGAAAAACAAAAGAAAAAAATAAACTTTTTATAAATGTCTTGTTCTATCACGTGCGTGTGCGTGAGTGCATGCGGTTATGGTGTAGACTCACTTAGATTGGTGGTTCACATAAAGATCAACGGTCGAGATTGATTTTGGGACAATTGATCATGAAAGTTTAGGTCATATTTTTCTATATAACAAATATTTTATGTAAAGGCCAATAGGAGCGAACCGTTTGTATACTAATAGTATTATTTTAATGTATTGGAACTTGATCCGTAGAGAATTGTTATATATAGATAATAGAGTAAAGTGCAAAATACATCCCTGTGGTTTGCAGTTTTTGAGACCTTACATCCCTGTCAGAAATTATTGGCAACTTACATCCTTCGTTAGGCAAACGTTTACCATTATACATCCTTAAGGATGAACGGCGCAAATATTTTTTCGTTAACTCCTAACGGGAGTCTAATAGAGGGTTGTTTTGGTCTTTTTACCCATAAGAGGGATGTATTTTGCAGTTTACTCTTTTACTCATAAGAGGGATGTATTTTGCAATTTACTTTTATACTTTACTTTTTTTAATTATTATTATTATTATTATTATTATTAATTAAAAAAAAGTTTAAAAATTAAAAAATAAATTGAAAAAAAATATTTTCGAAAAAAAAAATATTTAAAAAAAAAATCAAAATTTTTTCCAATTTTTTTTTTCGATAATTACTTAAAAAAATATTATTTTTCAAAATTTTTTTTCGAATTTTTTTTTATTTTCTAATTTTTGTTTTTTGAAAAAAAATATTTTCGAAAAAAAAAAATTTGAATTTTTTTTAAAAAAATTCGAAAAAAAATATTTTAGAAAATAATTTTTTTTTTTAAATTCAAAAATTTTTTTTCGAAAATATTTTTTTTCAAAAAACAAAAATTAGAAAATAAAAAAAATTTCGAAATTTTTTTTTGAAAAATATAAATCTATGGGCTAGTATGATAATTTAGAAACGTTAAGGGGGTTATTTTTATATTTTATTCAAAAATTACTATAGATGAATAACGTCACACATTTGATAAATGTTAGAACATAAATTAAATTTGTTTTTTTTTTTAACTCCAATCCATTTCAACAAAACGAATAGTTAAAATCCTGACGGATTTAAATATTTTTTTGCGGGTAAGGTAATGAAATTCTACTTAGCCAAGTTGAGAGTATCATGTTTCACATTTAATAATCTAAGATACTAGAAGTTTCATTTAACAAAGTTTAAGGTACTAAACTACATTTTAACCAAAATATATTGAACTTGACACTTAACCATCTAAGTTTGACACATCTGATGAGACGAAAAGTGTACGGCTTTTAGCGGTCATTTAAGCTCAAAGTCGAGATTATTTGATCAAATATTGCCCTAAATCGTTCCTTTTGTTATTTTAGGTACTTTTGAGAAGAAATTTGAAAAAGGAAACATTTTGGACGTTTTTGGAGCGAAAAAGTGAAGAAAACGACAAAGTCTCCAATTCATGCTGAAAACAGTACCTGACGGCGTCAAGATTTGCTTATGACGCCGTCACTCATTGGCAATTAGGTGGATAATCAAGTTACACGTAACGCGCTAGAATGTTTTTGGAGGATTTACACGTGACGGCGTCACCAAGGCCGTCATGTACAAAACACAAGAGACGCCCAAGAGGAAGTTTACACATGACGGCGTCAGAATTGGATCTAGGCAATACGATAGTATTTATGGCGGCGAGTTGACGGCGTTAGAATTTACTCTTGACGTCGTCAGACTCAAAACTCTGTATATAGTTTTTGATTTTTCATTCATTAGTGTGCAACTTTGATAGGAGAATTTTAGAGAAACCCTAGACGAATTTCACCTTATTTTTAAGGGTTTCAAACCCTTGTTTCATCCATGTTTAATTGAAGATAAGTTTTCCAATAATCATTCAATATGTCTATTTGTTGTTTGATTCTATCTTATGCTTGTCTTCACTTTAACAAGCTAGGCTAGGTTTTCTTTGTCTTTGATTAGATGTAATGAAACTTAGTTATTGATTATTGGTTGGTTGTTTGTTTATAATTGTTGTGGATGAATGATTTCGATGTTATGCTTAAGAAAACTGGCAGACTTCCAATTGGTAACTTGCTTGAACGTCTTAAGAAACATGATCGGATGTGTACTACGATAAATTGGTTATATTTAATGCATAAGTAACTACTAATGAGGTCATGTTAAGAGCTAGTAGTCGGCTCAACATAGGAAGAGGTAGAAGCTTATAGAGTTAGGGAAGATCGTACACGGCCCTACGAATGGTATTAAGGAATATAACCCGTCATCCATACAATTGTAACAAACTAATCAACCAGTAAAAGATAGCTAGGGAGTAGTGAAATCTAAGTAAACACATTTTTTCTTATTATTGTTTTTCTCCACATTTACTTTAGTGTAATTTTATTTTATTTTGTTTACATTTGTAGTTATTTGGGTTAGTTGATTAGCAACTAATTCCGCCCATCCTTCCGAAACCCGAGATTTTTACTTGCTTTCCATAAAATATAAAAATACAAAAAGAATCATCACTCACCTCTAAACCTAGTTTAATTGAGTTTTAACTCTAGCGAACACTATTCTTTGCGTTGAATGATCAATCCCCCGGTACTTGTCACTATACTATACTACAACGGTCAGGTACACTGCCTGGTGAGGATTGCAAGCTTCTCAAGATCCCTTGAGAGATAAAACCTTTTGCAAGGTTGCAAAACCACGCATCAACATCTTATTAGACAATCGTTTGAAAAATCGTTGAACTTTATCCATAATAATACACATAATATAGGAAGAAAAAGATAGCTTAATGCTTAAAAAGCAAATGTCCAGTTTGATACATTATCCTAAATTTTTCCATTGACAATTTCAAGTCTCTGATATTATCAAACACCTATATTTGACAATCTTATTCCTAATCACTCTCTCTTCTCCACACTAACTTAAGCCTTCATAGAAAATCTACGCGACACATTGTAAAAAAGAAAACAAATTTTTTGAATATCATAATGAAATTTGCTGATGTGCCAAAAACAATTTATAAATCACGTTGTCTAATATCTTGTAAACACGAAATTGAAAATGTCTGAAAGTCAAAAAATATCTATCAACTACATATGTGCCATCTTTAACCATGAATAAAATATTTTTAAATGCTTACAGGAAGCTTACTGAGGTGAGAAAACTATTCATGAATCACATATGTAATATGTTGTAATTGTTCAAAATTTTAATATGAAATCTACTTTGTGCCAACAAATATTCAAAATGTTATTTATGTTAAAGTATCTTGTAAAGTAATGCAAAAATCTTCTTATATGTTTACAAGATTAAGAAACCAGAAATGATAAATCCTCTTCATATTGTTTTCATCCTTTTAATGAACACCACAAAGAAAAATAAAAAATAAACAAAAACTACATGCCCTTTGGCTTTTACATTGGTAATTGTACTAATTACTAATTATATCTACAAATGTCTTTTAGAAACATGTTTACTCAATTAACAAAATAATATTTTTGTACAAGATTATGGCCTAAGCCTTTATAATTACATACGCAACCCATTATATAAAGAAGACAAGTTTTTTGAATATCAATAGAATCTATTGAAATCTATTGATGTGCCAAAAACGATTTATTTATCCAGTATCTTGTAAACGCAAAATTAAAAATGTTCAATAGTCAAAAAAATATCAACATATGTGCGATCCTTTAAACATGAACAAAATATTTTTAAATGCTTACAGGAAACTTATTGAGGTTCCAAACCTATTTATAAATCACATAGTAATATCTTGTTAATAACAAACTAGTTATAATACCTGTGCACGCACGAGCTTTTTTCAGGAAAATTTAATTATATAGTATTATTGTTTAAAACAGAAAATCTTATGTATATTTTAAAAAGTTAGAGCATCAACATGTGCGAAGTAAGAAAATAGTTAGCAGAAATTGTAAATATAACTGTGGCATCAATCTTGTATTGGATTCTTGAGCGTGTCTCCTTATAATGTTATTGGGTCAAAGGTTTTTTGATCACATGGGTACACATAAATCAAATTTATTTTAAAATTTTTGTTTACTATATGGACATATAAGAATTTACCCGTGAAAATTGTGATATAAGTACAACTAATAACTATGCATGAGTTTTTCATTATGTATTAATATCAATTAATATTTTGTAAAAATTTTATTGTATGAAAGATTTAACTTTGTTTAGCTGACATAGATGTTAATGTTGATTTTGTTGTTTAACTTTAACTATTGATATCATGTTGTACAAAATGTGCGAGTTTAATAGCACATAATGAGCGTTGATGAAATTAAAATACTCCGTAAAGTTTTTTAAAAACGTTTTTCCGAATATCCGTATATAAACTTTAAATAATAATTACATGAGTCGTCATAAGTACATCGCGTATATTTATTTTCGTATTACAGTAACTCCTACTTACCATTTGATATTTATATTACCGTTAATAATAATTTAATTATATTTAATATTTAAACCCGTGTACATATAAATTAAACTTTTAAATATTTAACGTACATAGTAAAAAGATATTTTAACAGATGAAAGTTTAAAACTAATATGTATTTTAAAAGTATTTAACGTATATTAAAACTAATTCGTACATTTATAAAATTTTGTAAGTTTAATGGATGGAATTCTCAAACTAATACTATTGCTCATGTAATTGTAAACAAAGTTCATATTATAAAATGTAGGGGTTATAAAGTGTAAGGGGTTATTTATTTATTATCTAAAGTTATCAAAAAACATGAAGATTTATAATATTACACTTAAATCTATGTAATATATTTATAATTCAACAACTAATATTTTATTAATTACATCTTCTTTTTTTAAGTTTTTATTTTCATAAATTTGACACCTATATTTTTATGTGTTTTTTTTTTCTTAATCAAATTCTTCATCAAATTTATTAAAGTTTGACAAAAATCAATTCAATTTTGACTTCCTATTGGCCAATCATATTGCTCGATTTCGCCTATGTGTCAAAATTGAGCTCTCCTATTGGTCCAATTTTTTTTCTCATAAGATTGTTTTGTTAAAAAAACTCCGAAATGATCGTAATTCTTTTATTATATAAAAGATTAAACATTCAAAATTTTACTATGATATATATTGTGTGCCAACAAATATTCAAAAATTTATTTACGTGAAAGTATCTTGTAAAGTGATATAGAAATATTCTGATATATTTACAAGATTTATAAATCGAAACTGCTAAATCCTCTTTTCAATTTTTCATCCTTTCACCCACATTAATTATACCTAAAAATTACTTTAATTACATGTAATCTAGTATTTTAATGAACAGGTACTTGACTTTTTATTTGCGTCAAATCTGCCTTCGGGGCACATTTTACAAAATTTCTTTTAATAATAATATGGATTTTCTAATAAGTTTTATGGTGTAAATGTTAAAGAGAAATAAAATATTTTTAATTCGCTTATTAAATGCTAGTTGACATTAATACTTTTTCAAATTTATTTTGTGTACTAAGTTTAACATTGTTAGACGGGTTATGGTACACAAAAGTTACTAAAATTTTCCAGAAATTTGTCCTAAAAAAATATAGTTTTATTTTATTCATCCATGTTACTTAACTTTTACAACCGGTTATAAATGTTACTATATTTTTGGTAACTGGACATAACAGGTAAAAATCATATGTGGCTTATTTTCTTAATTACAAAACGATCCTTGTGGTTTGTCGCGTTTCACGGATTTAGTCCCTAGACCACTATTTCTGTTAGTTTAACCGTTTTAAATCCATTTTTGTACGTTTTCGTCTGTTTTATCTGTTTTCATCCGTTTTTATAAGTCTTTATCCATTTCAACCGTTTTTATACGTTTCGTCCATTTTTATACGTTTTCATCCGTTTTTCTTAAGTTTTCATACGTTTTTATCTGTTTTTATACGTTTTCAACCGTTTTTATATGTTTTCGTCCGTTTTTATATGTTTTCATCCGTTTTTCTTACGTTTTCATACGTTTTATCCGCTTTTATTCGTTTTTGTCCGTTTTTATACGTTTTTATTTGTTTTCAACCGTTTTTATATGTTTTCGTCCGTTTTTATACGTTTTCATCCGCTTTTCTTACGTTTTCATACGTTTTTATCCGTTTTTATACGTTTTCGTCCGCTTTTATATGTTTTCGTGGTTTTATCTGTATTATCCATTTTTATACGTTTTTATCTATTTTCAATGTTTATCCGTTTTTATACGTTTTATCCGTTTTAACCGTTTTTATACGTTTTTGTCATTTTTCTATGTTTTCATCCGTTTTTCTTATGTTTTTATCTGTTTTTATATATTTTTCTGTTTTTATACATTTTTGTCCGTCTTTAAATATTTTCGTTTGTTTTTATATGTATAAAAATGAACAAAAACCATATAAAACGGACAAAAACGTATAACAATGGATTAAAACATAATAAAAACGGACGAAAACGTGTAAAAAGGGTTGAAAACAACTAAAAACGGATGAAAACGTAAGAAAAACGGATGAAAACGTATAAAAACGGATGAAAACGTATAAACAATGACGGAACTAGGGGTGTCCCGGGGGTCCCGGGACACCCATGGATTTTTGTTGCATAGTGTTAATTGTGAAAAGCTTGTTTGAAAAACTTTTACTTCATCTTTTAAGGGCTCTAGGATGTTAAGCCTTTGATCTAGGAATTTGGCTATTACGAGCACAATGATAATATTGACGGAATATTCTATGAAAGAAACAATACTATCACAACAAGGTTTTGCCAACTTTTCCGTTTGTTATTCCATTAGCCCCAATGCTATGTGATCAAGTAAAGCACGGTTTACATCTAACAGGGATCAAAGATCCTTGAGGCTAAACAAAACTAACAACAACAGTCCCCTTGTCTGATGTTCCCACACACACTCTTCTAAGTGCTTTACATTTTAACACACTTGGTGTTGTTGTAATTTGTAAGTACGAAGCACTTTGGTGATGTTCACTTTGTTTCACTGTGAAGCATACACTCACATATCTAAAGGGGTGTGATCTCCTTTTTATAGAACAAAGGAGGTCATTACAAATTTGATAAGTCTTTGTCATCTACTATCTAGCTTATGACTAGGATGTCAGTCAACACGTATCAATGTTTACAACTCACTTGGAGTGTTCAAATTGATGACTGATGAAAGATATTATCTAAAGGATATACTTGACTTTTATGCACATAATATCTTTTTCATCTTTATCCATTTGGTAGTATGACTCTTTGATCAGCAGCAGTGTCAATCAGCAGAATCCATCAGCAGAATCACTTTTCAGTAGAAACGTTCTTCAGCAGAACTATTTTGCTCTTCAGCAGAATCCATCAGCGGAAACATTTTGCTCATCAGCAGAATCCATCGGTGGAAATACTGTAACACCCCCAAAATACCGCAGCGGAAGACTGTCTCATAGGGATGCTACTTCAGGGCACAAAGTACAAGATATAGAAAACGAACTCTAAACGATACGTTTTTGAAAAGTTACCATTCGAATAGATAAAAGTCATAGTTTACAAAACAAAGATCCCAAAGTAGAATAATACATAAGTTTCTAAAGTGTATCGAATGGTAAACGATAAAAGTGAAAGTCTCCAAAAGCATGCCCTAAGACTCTCAGCTCCACATACCTGCTATCGCCTTTCTAACCTGAGATAAACATGCTTAAAGTGTCAACACAAAGGTTGGTGAGTTCATAGAGTTTGTCTTAATACAGTTGAAAAGCCTATAAAGAATGTTCACACAGCAAAGGCATCGTAAATCCACTCAGTTGCAAGTCCCGCCATAAGAGACTTGTAACCTGTGTGTTCACAACCCACTGCTACAAAATAAAATGATTAAGATATGTATAAGTTCATAACAACAGTTAAGCAATTAGTAGTGAGTCTACACTTCATCTCCGAAGACCTCACTTAAGTATGTTGCTCACAAGGAAGGTAGTGGCATTGGTTCCACTTCATCTCCGAAACCCAATACATGTGTTATCCAAGGAGACTTTATGTTGCTCAGAAGGAAGGTAGTAGCATTGGTTATACTTCATCTCCGAAACCCAATGCATGTGTTATCCCAAAGAGACTTACAAGTTTAAGTATAACGCCATCAAGTATAATGAAATCAAGTATAATGTAATCAAGTATAATGTTATCAAGTATAAATGTTATGTGAATCTGTACAAGTAAGCAAGTAGTAGGTGTGGAACTAGTCTGGCTAATTCATGGAATCGATCTGTATAGGCTGCATGTCCAGCCCCTATCATAGAGTGATGATAGAGTTCATCCTCCAGCTTCTGCATCTCATTATCCGGGCAGTATTCCTCCTTCAGTAATGCCTTAAAATCGTCCCATGTCATACCTACAGCTGCCGCTCTACCCCTAGCTTGAATCTGCGTATTCCACCATGTCAATGCCTTTCCTGATAGTAAGCACATGGAATACTTCACCATTTGATGTGCTGCACAGTTGCTAATGTCGATCACCGACTCCATCTTTTCAACCCATCGAGTATACACCAACGCGCCTCCTACACCATCGAAATCAATTGGCTTGCATGACGTAAATTCCTTATACGTACATCCGGTCCTAATGTTGTTGTTGCCATTACCATTCTGGCCTATACCATTGGTGTTGTTAATTCCGCTTTCGTGGTTTGCCAAGTTATTCATATGATCGCCAACTTGAGTGACAATAGTGGGGAGAAAGTTTTCAAGTTGTCGAGCGATGATGGCTTCAAAATTAGTATTTCCACCGTCATTGTTATCATTGTTTTCAACGCCGTGACCACCTCCTCTACCTCCACGCCCACCAGTTCTTCTACCATCGTTACTTGGGTTACTAGTGTCATTAGCAACTCCTCTACCTCCTCTACCTCCACGTCCACCAGTCCTTCCACCCCTTGGTGTTGCGCCTCCTCGACCAGAGCTACGAGTCACTCTCTTTGGTGCCATGATTTCCTGAGAGGAAGGACATTTAGTGAACGTCAGAGATGAGGGAAAACCGTTGATTAACCAAAGTCTATACTTAACATCCTCGTATATAATACCGTGCTACCAGTTGTTTCCTAAGTTGTGCCAACACCGATCTACATATGCATAGTCATATGTCCACGTGTGTCGTGAAGCACTTATAATTATGTTGGCCACCACAATTATAAATGTTTCCTTTCACAAGTGTACATATCACCAGGCACACATATCTCAGTGGTAGACGTTGCTTAAATGGGCATCTAGGGAATGTCACGCTTAGTACAAAGGAACAAAGGATTCTCCCTTAAGTGTTAAAGTCACCGGGAAGTCTAGTTTCTAACGGTTTCTACAAAGTATCTAATAGCGTAGGTCTAAAAATAAATTACCAGCAAGCGTATGTGTATGTAAAGTGCAAGGCGATAGGGAGGAGAGTCTACATGTATGTAGTTATAGTCTAGACTCTAAAACAACCTAGTTCTCTATAACCAAGGCTCTGGTACCAATCTGTAACACCCCCAAAATACCGCAGCGGAAGACTGTGTCATAGGGATGCTACTTCAGGGCACAAAGTACAAGATATAGAAAACGAACTCTAAACGAGACGTTTTTGAAAAGTTACCATTCGAATAGATAAAAGTCATAGTTTACAAAACAAAGATCCCAAAGTAGAATAATACATAAGTTTCTAAAGTGTATCGAATGGTAAACGATAAAAGTGAAAGTCTCCAAAAGCATGCCCTAAGACTCTCAGCTCCACATACCTGCTATCGCCTTTCTAACCTGAGATAAACATGCTTAAAGTGTCAACACAAAGGTTGGTGAGTTCATAGAGTTTGTCTTAATACAGTTGAAAAGCCTATAAAGAATGTTCACACAGCAAAGGCATCGTAAATCCACTCAGTTGCAAGTCCCGCCATAAGAGACTTGTAACCTGTGTGTTCACAACCCACTGCTACAAAATAAAATGATTAAGATATGTATAAGTTCATAACAACAGTTAAGCAATTAGTAGTGAGTCTACACTTCATCTCCGAAGACCTCACTTAAGTATGTTGCTCACAAGGAAGGTAGTGGCATTGGTTCCACTTCATCTCCGAAACCCAATACATGTGTTATCCAAGGAGACTTTATGTTGCTCAGAAGGAAGGTAGTAGCATTGGTTATACTTCATCTCCGAAACCCAATGCATGTGTTATCCCAAAGAGACTTACAAGTTTAAGTATAACGCCATCAAGTATAATGAAATCAAGTATAATGTAATCAAGTATAATGTTATCAAGTATAAATGTTATGTGAATCTGTACAAGTAAGCAAGTAGTAGCATGTATCTCCCCCAAAGAGTTGATAGAACAATTAAAAGAGTAGGGGCTATGACTCACCTCGAAGTGATAGTACAATGCAACGGAATGATAAGGACAACAAGGAACGAAATCAACCGCGACCTATGATGAATGAATATGATCTAATTTAGATCACCAAATGATGTTATGAATGTCCATGCTCATGTTCCTATACCACTCTACTCTGTGGAAAAACACTTGTGTTATCAAAAATATATAATCCAAAAATTTGGAAAAATATAGCTATTAGAAAATAAAATAAGCTAGTTGCAATATATATACTTATATATATATCGTATGTTTCCATGTTAGTGTTGAAATCCTCGGGTTGTAATCCTTGAAATATCGCCTTGAAATGATGAAAATATACTTGTAATAACTAATACTTCATTAGTTATAAAATTTGGTACTTGGCATTATTTCTAGCTTCTAAAAGTACTACGTAGTTTTAGTGTCAATTTTACTAAAAGCTGTCAAAATAAAAATGGGTTTTGCCGATATTCAAACGTGAATATCTTTGTCGTTATATGTCCGTTTTACTTGTTCTTTATATCCACGGTTACGTCTTAGTATGTAGTAATATATTTTGGAAAGCTCGGCTCCTCCGGGTTACGTATAAAGTCTCTTTTTGACCGACGAAAAACGTCCAACAGCATCTATTTTCCAGAAAAATACTTTTCGTCAACAATCTTGCAAAAATCATAACTTATTCGTTATTAACTCTTTTTAATCCCTTCTTTCGCCTACGGATTCGTTTTTGAAAGTATTTTCTAAAAATTTTGCCAAAGTTTCCTTGGTGTCTACTGATTTTCCAGAAAATAACAAAATGGAAGAGCATGTTTATAAACTTGTTAGAAATCTATTTCAAAGGTTCAAAACTAGTTCCAACTTCAACCAAAACTCTTGCAAACTTCACAAAACTAATCTAATCCTACCATACACCTTCTTAGGGTGCCATGGGTTCCTAATGACTAGAAATCAAGTTTATTTAACAAGGGAACACCTAAATCACAATCTAGGGTTTGTATGTTTCAAAAGTCTTCAAAAATAAAGTGGTATAACTAGTATGAGCATGAAATTAAGCATGATTACTATGATATATAAGTGTTAATTAGAAGAAAACATGAAAATAAATTTGTATACTCACTTTGAAATATGAGGTGATTGAATGACTAGAAACCTTGGATTACTTGTGTATTTCTTGTTTGATTCTTGACTAGACAAGTATAATGAACAACTTTGGTGCTTTAACTTTTGTAAAAACTTCACTTGATCTATGTTTTTGAGTTTGGTCGAGGGGTATGGTGATGAGGAAGAGAGAAAATGAGCTTTTTGATCTTAAGGATTTAGTATGATTTGTGAAAAATGGTTTATGTAATTACTTGTATAAGTATATTAGTATAAAATGAATACATTAATGCATGGGGGTTAAAAATTGTAAGTATTATCCTTGGGAGGACTTTAGGGGGCCGGTTATGGTGAGCCGAAGGGGGGGGGGGGGGGTAGGGGTACTTGTGATTTAATTAGAAATCTTGTGTAGTTTAAGTGTTAGTTTGTGTTATTTGTTAAAATCGGGTACCGGATTTAATAGAAATAAATGTTCACGAAGTTATCCGGGATGAAATAAAGTCATAATAATGATAAAAATATGTTGAAAATATGTTGGGTACAATTACTGAGTGATCGGGTGATTATTGTTTAGTTTTCACGAAAACCGTCGTTATATTCATAAGCGTACGTTATAAATAAAATAAATTTCCAAAATACTGGGTAACTGAATGTTATAACTTTTATGATGTTAAAATGGATATAAAAATATGTCGGGACCATTGTGGGAATATTTAGATATATTCGTCATGTATAAACCGGGTGTTAACGTTTACTATAAATACTTATACGTAAAAACGTTAAATGTACTGAATATAGAAATTTGAAAATCCTGAGAGTGGTATAACATGAAAATGCTGTTATGATGATATGCAGACTATCTCCAGTCCGTATGCAGTGTCCTTAGCACTAATGAAATGAATTCGCACCTAAACCAATCCGGTTACACGAATTTGAATACCCGTAAACTAAATTTACGAAGAAATGTGTAATGCAAGTGAATAGTGAAAACTTTTCCGGAAATGAATAGTGTTCAGTGAATAGTAAATTTCCCAAATGTTTCTCAGAATATCAAAATGACCTCGAAAATGATGAATAGTAAAACGATGAATAGTGTTTTGATGAATAGTGATTTATGAATAGTGTTTTTCCAAAGTTCCCGAAATGACCTGAAATGACCTGAAATGATGAGTTGTGACAGTCTTCCCCTCTAAAAGGAACTTCGTCCCGAAGTTCAGTTAATGTTAATCAGTTAAGTGTGTGTTTAAGAAAATGTGTCAAAGCTTATGTATGTGGGTTTCCTATCCAACTAGGTACGTTCTCGTGGTCAGACTTGATGAGGCAAACCTTCCCAATCCCGAGCATAGTCCTCAAAAGACCTCCTTTAGGTTAATCCTTTAGGTAACCGATTTTCACTTAATCCCACAACCCAGTCAAACAAGAACAGTCATGAGATTAGGCTAAATCGGTTTGAGTGATGACTTTAACTTTTAGCTTGATTTTCGCAACCCAATCAAACAAGAACAGTCACTAGAACCAAGCTAAAAATCAAGGTCTGGATTCAACATCCTTGAAAAGATCTTTTGAAAGATTGGCTCGACTTTGGAATTGCTTACACTAATCAAATTACTAATGTTAGTATGACTAAGGTTAATGCTGCTAGGTCTCAGATTAGTCAATGTTGTGTATAGGTCCTATATTAAGACTTAAGTGCTACAAAAATACGATAGTTGTTCAAGAGAGTGTACCCGTTGTGCTATCTCGGACATGTTGGGTGATAGGATTTCCTAGGAAGTAAGCTCTGCCAAGTGCGGGTGGAATCTCATTGGCCTCATCTCGTGGCCCTTCAATTGCTGCTGCTAAGTTTGGACGATTGCCTCCTTGGTTAAAATTCCTTTTCAACTTAGGACAGGTGTTCCGAAAGTGATCCGGGCTGTTACACTCATAGCATGTCTTTTGGATGTTCATCATATTGCGTTCTCTACACTGGTTTGTAAAATGACTAGACTGTCTGCAAATTGCACACACACGGCAAGGCGCAATCTTTCGATGATGAAAGTTACATTTCGTACATTTAGGATGCTGGCCTAAATACTCTCCCTGACCAGAATTAGTCACCGCAAAGGTCCTTGCCCTTTTGTTGTCTGCTATCGCGCCCATCTGCTTGTTCGACTCGCTTGTTCCCTTCCTTTTATCATTGTTCCTCAAGCTTCCATTTCTAACCATCTCATCTGTCAGAGTCCCTGCCCTCAATATTGCACTCTGAATTGTAGAAGGCTCAGTTGTTTTCACAGTCCCACGAATTTCTGGGACAAGGCCATATATGTACCTCGCGATCCTCTTGGACTCAGGGGTAACTAGGTGTGGAACTAGTCTGGCTAATTCATGGAATCGATCTGTATAGGCTGCATGTCCAGCCCCTATCATAGAGTGATGATAGAGTTCATCCTCCAGCTTCTGCATCTCATTATCCGGGCAGTATTCCTCCTTCAGTAATGCCTTAAAATCGTCCCATGTCATACCTACAGCTGCCGCTCTACCCCTAGCTTGAATCTGCGTATTCCACCATGTCAATGCCTTTCCTGATAGTAAGCACATGGAATACTTCACCATTTGATGTGCTGCACAGTTGCTAATGTCGATCACCGACTCCATCTTTTCAACCCATCGAGTATACACCAACGCGCCTCCTACACCATCGAAATCAATTGGCTTGCATGACGTAAATTCCTTATACGTACATCCGGTCCTAATGTTGTTGTTGCCATTACCATTCTGGCCTATACCATTGGTGTTGTTAATTCCGCTTTCGTGGTTTGCCAAGTTATTCATATGATCGCCAACTTGAGTGACAATAGTGGGGAGAAAGTTTTCAAGTTGTCGAGCGATGATGGCTTCAAAATTAGTATTTCCACCGTCATTGTTATCATTGTTTTCAACGCCGTGACCACCTCCTCTACCTCCACGCCCACCAGTTCTTCTACCATCGTTACTTGGGTTACTAGTGTCATTAGCAACTCCTCTACCTCCTCTACCTCCACGTCCACCAGTCCTTCCACCCCTTGGTGTTGCGCCTCCTCGACCAGAGCTACGAGTCACTCTCTTTGGTGCCATGATTTCCTGAGAGGAAGGACATTTAGTGAACGTCAGAGATGAGGGAAAACCGTTGATTAACCAAAGTCTATACTTAACATCCTCGTATATAATACCGTGCTACCAGTTGTTTCCTAAGTTGTGCCAACACCGATCTACATATGCATAGTCATATGTCCACGTGTGTCGTGAAGCACTTATAATTATGTTGGCCACCACAATTATAAATGTTTCCTTTCACAAGTGTACATATCACCAGGCACACATATCTCAGTGGTAGACGTTGCTTAAATGGGCATCTAGGGAATGTCACGCTTAGTACAAAGGAACAAAGGATTCTCCCTTAAGTGTTAAAGTCACCGGGAAGTCTAGTTTCTAACGGTTTCTACAAAGTATCTAATAGCGTAGGTCTAAAAATAAATTACCAGCAAGCGTATGTGTATGTAAAGTGCAAGGCGATAGGGAGGAGAGTCTACATGTATGTAGTTATAGTCTAGACTCTAAAACAACCTAGTTCTCTATAACCAAGGCTCTGGTACCAATCTGTAACACCCCCAAAATACCGCAGCGGAAGACTGTGTCATAGGGATGCTACTTCAGGGCACAAAGTACAAGATATAGAAAACGAACTCTAAACGAGACGTTTTTGAAAAGTTACCATTCGAATAGATAAAAGTCATAGTTTACAAAACAAAGATCCCAAAGTAGAATAATACATAAGTTTCTAAAGTGTATCGAATGGTAAACGATAAAAGTGAAAGTCTCCAAAAGCATGCCCTAAGACTCTCAGCTCCACATACCTGCTATCGCCTTTCTAACCTGAGATAAACATGCTTAAAGTGTCAACACAAAGGTTGGTGAGTTCATAGAGTTTGTCTTAATACAGTTGAAAAGCCTATAAAGAATGTTCACACAGCAAAGGCATCGTAAATCCACTCAGTTGCAAGTCCCGCCATAAGAGACTTGTAACCTGTGTGTTCACAACCCACTGCTACAAAATAAAATGATTAAGATATGTATAAGTTCATAACAACAGTTAAGCAATTAGTAGTGAGTCTACACTTCATCTCCGAAGACCTCACTTAAGTATGTTGCTCACAAGGAAGGTAGTGGCATTGGTTCCACTTCATCTCCGAAACCCAATACATGTGTTATCCAAGGAGACTTTATGTTGCTCAGAAGGAAGGTAGTAGCATTGGTTATACTTCATCTCCGAAACCCAATGCATGTGTTATCCCAAAGAGACTTACAAGTTTAAGTATAACGCCATCAAGTATAATGAAATCAAGTATAATGTAATCAAGTATAATGTTATCAAGTATAAATGTTATGTGAATCTGTACAAGTAAGCAAGTAGTAGCATGTATCTCCCCCAAAGAGTTGATAGAACAATTAAAAGAGTAGGGGCTATGACTCACCTCGAAGTGATAGTACAATGCAACGGAATGATAAGGACAACAAGGAACGAAATCAACCGCGACCTATGATGAATGAATATGATCTAATTTAGATCACCAAATGATGTTATGAATGTCCATGCTCATGTTCCTATACCACTCTACTCTGTGGAAAAACACTTGTGTTATCAAAAATATATAATCCAAAAATTTGGAAAAATATAGCTATTAGAAAATAAAATAAGCTAGTTGCAATATATATACTTATATATATATCGTATGTTTCCATGTTAGTGTTGAAATCCTCGGGTTGTAATCCTTGAAATATCGCCTTGAAATGATGAAAATATACTTGTAATAACTAATACTTCATTAGTTATAAAATTTGGTACTTGGCATTATTTCTAGCTTCTAAAAGTACTACGTAGTTTTAGTGTCAATTTTACTAAAAGCTGTCAAAATAAAAATGGGTTTTGCCGATATTCAAACGTGAATATCTTTGTCGTTATATGTCCGTTTTACTTGTTCTTTATATCCACGGTTACGTCTTAGTATGTAGTAATATATTTTGGAAAGCTCGGCTCCTCCGGGTTACGTATAAAGTCTCTTTTTGACCGACGAAAAACGTCCAACAGCATCTATTTTCCAGAAAAATACTTTTCGTCAACAATCTTGCAAAAATCATAACTTATTCGTTATTAACTCTTTTTAATCCCTTCTTTCGCCTACGGATTCGTTTTTGAAAGTATTTTCTAAAAATTTTGCCAAAGTTTCCTTGGTGTCTACTGATTTTCCAGAAAATAACAAAATGGAAGAGCATGTTTATAAACTTGTTAGAAATCTATTTCAAAGGTTCAAAACTAGTTCCAACTTCAACCAAAACTCTTGCAAACTTCACAAAACTAATCTAATCCTACCATACACCTTCTTAGGGTGCCATGGGTTCCTAATGACTAGAAATCAAGTTTATTTAACAAGGGAACACCTAAATCACAATCTAGGGTTTGTATGTTTCAAAAGTCTTCAAAAATAAAGTGGTATAACTAGTATGAGCATGAAATTAAGCATGATTACTATGATATATAAGTGTTAATTAGAAGAAAACATGAAAATAAATTTGTATACTCACTTTGAAATATGAGGTGATTGAATGACTAGAAACCTTGGATTACTTGTGTATTTCTTGTTTAATTCTTGACTAGACAAGTATAATGAACAACTTTGGTGCTTTAACTTTTGTAAAAACTTCACTTGATCTATGTTTTTGAGTTTGGTCGAGGGGTATGGTGATGAGGAAGAGAGAAAATGAGCTTTTTGATCTTAAGGATTTAGTATGATTTGTGAAAAATGGTTTATGTAATTACTTGTATAAGTATATTAGTATAAAATGAATACATTAATGCATGGGGGTTAAAAATTGTAAGTATTATCCTTGGGAGGACTTTAGGGGGCCGGTTATGGTGAGCCGAAGGGGGGGGGGGGGGTAGGGGTACTTGTGATTTAATTAGAAATCTTGTGTAGTTTAAGTGTTAGTTTGTGTTATTTGTTAAAATCGGGTACCGGGTTTAATAGAAATAAATGTTCACGAAGTTATCCGGGATGAAATAAAGTCATAATAATGATAAAAATATGTTGAAAATATGTTGGGTACAATTACTGAGTGATCGGGTGATTATTGTTTAGTTTTCACGAAAACCGTCGTTATATTCATAAGCGTACGTTATAAATAAAATAAATTTCCAAAATACTGGGTAACTGAATGTTATAACTTTTATGATGTTAAAATGGATATAAAAATATGTCGGGACCATTGTGGGAATATTTAGATATATTCGTCATGTATAAACCGGGTGTTAACGTTTACTATAAATACTTATACGTAAAAACGTTAAATGTACTGAATATAGAAATTTGAAAATCCTGAGAGTGGTATAACATGAAAATGCTGTTATGATGATATGCAGACTATCTCCAGTCCGTATGCAGTGTCCTTAGCACTAATGAAATGAATTCGCACCTAAACCAATCCGGTTACACGAATTTGAATACCCGTAAACTAAATTTACGAAGAAATGTGTAATGCAAGTGAATAGTGAAAACTTTTCCGGAAATGAATAGTGTTCAGTGAATAGTAAATTTCCCAAATGTTTCTCAGAATATCAAAATGACCTCGAAAATGATGAATAGCAAAACGATGAATAGTGTTTTGATGAATAGTGATTTATGAATAGTGTTTTTCCAAAGTTCCCGAAATGACCTGAAATGACCTGAAATGATGAGTTGTGACAAATACTATCTTCAGCAGAATTGCACTTAGCGTATTTTGCTTATCATTTCAGTATTCTTCATGTTTCATTCTTCTTGTTTCAGATCATCAAATCTATCAAATCTATGGAATATTTAATTCCTTACAATCTTCCCCTATTTAATGATTACAAAACAAAAACATTCTTGTACGAATTTCCCTAGACGAAGTAGAGAAATTGAGATAACTAAATCTCACCATGAATGAAACTATACTGTCTTCCCCTTATTTTATGCTATCCACCACATCTCTTACCCTTTTTGTTATCAACAAATAGAGAATATTACAAATATGATCTTTACAGCCATGAACTAATACTACACATCCAATCTATCCTTCTATTATCTCAAATTACCCTCCATTAAGTTTTCCGCACTAAAAATGAACTTGAGACAGTAAAAATCTAAACCATCAGTAGCAACACTAATTAACAGTAGTAAGAATCAATTACTTTCCCTGTGGTGATGCACATACATAATAAATGGTTGAACACTTGAACATTTAAGCTTCCCTTGAAACCCATATGTTAACCATTTGAATCTCCATTTCTGTAGGCTTTTATGACTTGATGAAGAAAAACCAATCATTACTAACTTGATGCTAAAGTGAAAGAAACCAACCTTGTGTCTTATATATTGTACTAAATCTGACTTCGAACGTATACCCATCCTTGATGTATAGGGAGACCGCAATCTCATGACAATAAACTCATCTTCTATAAGACACTGAGCACTACAATGTAACTCCTTTAAGTGTTTGTCATTTCGTAGTCACTTGAACGAACGAACAAGTTATCTTTAAAGTGTACACATCACCTTAAGATATGATAAGAACACAACCTTGAAAAATTTCACTTCATCTTCAAATAAGGAACAAATAACTTTCTTTATCAATAATAACTTGATAAACAAGCCTTTTTATCTTTTAAGAACCAACTCTCTTCTGTGTGTGATTCTTCCCCTTTGTGTGTGTAAACCAAGAAAGAAAACCAAAAATTCGACCATACCTCAACTGTTTCTGCAGCAGTTTTCAACGATGCATATCTTGCCATCTGAAGCTTAGATTGAAGATCCTTCCAGTGAGAATCTACCTTGATATGCCAAGAACCTTCAACAAAAATTTTAGCCCAATCCAACGGTTTACGAAGGAGCTATAGCCTTTGTAAAACTGCTCTTCAGAAAGTTGCGAAAAATTAAGCAAAAACGATTTTTTCTTCTTTCTTCTTTTCTCTTTAACAAAAACCTTCTCTTTTCTAGATCCAGAGCCCCCTCGCTCTGATACCAACTGTGAAAAGCTTGTTTGAAAAACTTTTACTTCATCTTTTAAGGGCTCTAGGATGTTAAGCCTTTGATCTAGGAATTTGGCTGTTACGAGCACAATGATAATATTGACGGAATATTCTATGAAAGAAACAATACTATCACAACAAGGTTTTGCCAACTTTTCCGTTTGTTATTCCATTAGCTCCAATGCTATGTGATCAAGTATAACACGGTTTACATCTAACAGGGATCAAAGATCCTTGAGGCTAAACAAACCTAACAACAACAGACCCCTTGTCTGATGTTCCCACACACACTCTTCTAAGTGCTTTACATTTTAACACACTTGGTGTTGTTGTAATTTGTAAGTACGAAGCACTTTGGTGATGTTTACTTTGTTTCACTGTGAAGCATACACTCACATATCTAAAGGGGTGTGATCTCCTTTTTATAGAACAAAGGAGGTCATTACAAATTTGATAAGTCTTTGTCATCTACTATCTAGCTTATGACTAGGATGTCACTCAACACGTATCAATGTTTACAACTCACTTGGAGTGTTCAATTTGATGACTGATGAAAGATATTATCTAAAGGATATACTTGACTTTTATGCACATAATATCTTTTTCATCTTTATCCATTTGGTAGTATGACTCTTTGATCAGCAGCAGTGTCAATCAGCAGAATCCATCAGCAGAATCACTTTTCAGTAGAAACGTTCTTCAGCAGAATTCATCAACAGAACTATTTTGCTCTTCAGCAGAATCCATCAGCGGAAATATTTTGCTCATCAGCAGAATCCATCGGTGGAAATACTATCTTCAGCAGAATTGCACTTAGCGTATTTTGCTTATCATTTTAGTATTCTTCATGTTTCATTCTTCTTGTTTCAGATCATCAAATCTATCAAATCTATGGAATGTTTAATTCCTTACATTAATTTTGTTAAAAAACCTTGATTTTTCTTAAATGCACCTAGTCCCTAAAACTTTTGTTTGTAGTCTTGTTTAGTTTATTCTAAGTGCACCTGGTCTTTTTGTGTCCTGGTTCCGTCCCTACGTATAACAATGGTTGAAAACGAATAAAAACGGATAAAAACATATGAAAACAAATAAAAACGGATGAAAACGTATAAAAATGGACAAAAATGAAACTATATTACCTTAGGTTCAGTAACACATTTAACAAACCTGTAAACATGGGTAACCTATATGAACAAAATGAAACTATATTACCTTAGGTCGAATTTTCTAGAAACTTTAGTAACTTTTTTGTAAGGTAGAAGTTTCGTCAGGCCGCCGTGGCATGGGTGACGGGCTAATAGCCGGTAACCCTTCAACTAAATAACATTAGCGTCGCCATTTTACACGTTTAATGACCAAATTAACAAACCCGTATACCAGATTTAAGGTGGTATTTATAGGAGAAAAATTCTGACAGATTCTGACACAGGAGCCTGGCCGGTCCCCTTAATTCATGGCCGGTCCCCTTAATTTTAAGGGGACCGCCCCTTATAATTAAGGGGGCCGCCCAGCTATAACGGGCAGAAAATCTGTCATTTAGTGGGGAAAGTTTATTTGGTGAAAAACTAACTTTTTTTGGTTAAAAATTTGAATTCATATATTTAGTATGATTAAAACATTTTTCTTTATTACCAAAAGTGTTTTTCAAAAATATGTAATATGTTTATATAATTAAATAAACTTTGTAATAATTAATTAAATACCCCTTTGATCATGAGATGTATTAAGCACTTGTTTATCCATACCTTTAGTGATTAAGTTGGATATAATGATATAAATTAGCTTAATATTTGTTTATGTAGTAATCTTACGCTTGATGATTTTACATTTTGTGATCGTCAAAACATAGAGATATCGAAAAATATAAATAACATTTTTATGCATTATTTATGTCATCAAGTTTGACAAAAATCAATTCAATTTTGACTTTATTGCTCGATTTCGCATATGTGTCAAAATTGAGCTTTCCTATTGGTTCAATTTTTTTTCAACTAAGATTGTTTTGTTAAAAATACTCTGAAATAATGTAATTCCTTTATTATATAAAAGATTGATTTTGCATACTAAATTTAGCGTTGTTAGTTGTTAGATACAAATAAACCTATTTACAAAATATAAATATGTTAATTTAAATTTTCTTAACCCCTCATTATATATGTTAGAAAACCTCATAACAATAAAGTCTTCGGTAAGAAAAAGTAGACATTTAGATAAATCTATTTCGATAACATTAAAATAATATTATGTTATTATCCTATAAAGAAACTAATAAATTTAACCTACCAAATCTAGACATAGGATTATTTTGTATAAAATATTATCGAATCCTATAACTTGAAAGAAGACATTAACAATAAAATAACTTTAGAAAATAAAAACGTTTAATCTCACTCTTATTTTTTGTATAAAACAAGATATATTTGCACGCGTGTTACAGCGTGTGGAAAAACTTTTATTTTTTTAGCTATCAAACAAAGTTTTAACAATCATATGAGCTTTTATTTATTTATTTATTGTTTTTTTAAAGTTTGTTAATAACAAGTAGAAAGCGCCCGCCGCGTTGCGGCGGGGTTTTATACCAAATTTCACAATTTTTTAACCTCGATATGTCAGTGGCATGTTCGTTTATATGTTTATTATTAGAAAATTGCTAGGTATCTCTATTTTTTTGTAAAAGAAATATATCCTAAATTTCAATTTTTTTTATAAAAGCGCAAGTATGTCAAGAGTATATTAATATTAGACATGTTTTTTTTTATTTTTTTTTTTATTATTTTTTTTTAATGCTGAAGCGTTTCTACAATGTAAATCGTTAGATATTTGTTATATGCTTGGTAAATAAACTTTGCTGTATAAAAAAAAGAATTCTATATAAATTTTATACATCTGCATGTCTTTGGGCTTTATAATTTAAAAAAGTTTAGGCTAGTTTTTAAAGTTATTTTGATATATGTTAAGGGTGCATTTTGAAAGTTCTTTTATTTAAAAACTATACATATATTCAATTTTTTTATAAAACCGTACGTAGGTCAAAAGCATATCAATATTGAGCTTGTTTTGTTCGTTATCGAGAGACCTATTAGATATTTGGTAAATAAAGTTTGTTATATAAAAAAGTTGTAAATATTAAGAAGTTTAGGATGTGTTTCGTAAATATATTTTTTTATGAATGCCTTGTTTTGATCATGTGCTTGTGAGTGCATGGAGTTATGGTGTGGACTCATTGCAAGAACCAATAGGACTTTAATCTTTTACTAAGAAACTATTTTTTTTATCGGAAAATATTTTTTTATAGATGCACATAACCCTGTGTGTTTTGTAAATTTTCTTTTTTTTTAACTAATATTCGAATACATTAAACTTCAACATTTTTTATAAAACCGTACGTACGTCAAAAGTATATCAATATTGGGCTTGTTTTGTTCGTTATCGAGAGACCTTTTTGCCAGTATTTTTTTATTTAAGAAACCGGCAGGTATCTGTTAGATATTTGGCAAATACAGTTTGTTATATAAAAAAATTGTAAATATTAAGAAACTCAGGGTGTGTTTTGTAAATTTTCTTTTTTTTTAACTAATATTCTAATAAACAAATTTTTTTTTTTCTCTTCGCTCGATACAACTATCGCTCTGTTATATATATAGAGAAACTCTATATATATTAAACTTCAACATTTTTTATAAAACCGTACGTACGTCAAAAGTATATCAATATTGAGCTTGTTTTGTTCGTTATCAAGAGACCTTTTTGCCAGTATTTTTTTATTTAAGAAACCGGCAGGTATCTTTTAGATATTTGGTAAATACAGTTTGTTATATAAAAAAGTTATAAATATTAAGAAGCTCAGGGTGTGTTTTGTAAATTTTCTTTTTTTTTAACTAATATTCTAATAAATTAAACTTCAACATTTTTTATAAAACCGTACGTATGTCAAAAGTATATCAATATTGGGCTTGTTTTGTTCGTTATCGAGAGACCTTTTTGCCAGTATTTTTTTATTTAAGAAACCGGCAGGTATCTGTTAGATATTTGGCAAATACAGTTTGTTATATAAAAAAGTTGTAAATATTAAGAAGCTCAGGGTGTGTTTTGTAATTTTTTTAGAGGTGGTTATAACAGTAAATTTAAAAAGACTTGAAACATAAAGTATATTGGATTAGGGTTTAGTTTGTTACGAGCGGGGGCACCCGCGCGTTGCTGCAGGAATGTTGTGTTTAATTTAAACTCGGAATAAAATGAACGTAAAAAAAATTTACTTTTGTTATTAAGGACTATATTTGCAAAAGTTCGGTAACGGGGGACTAACTCTGCCATTTACAGCTAACCTGAGGGACCATTTTTGTAAATTTCTTAGGAACAGTAATCACTGTTCCTAACCAAATCATTTTTAGTATATATATATATATATATATATATATATATATATATATATATATATATATATATATATATATATATATATATACATATAATAAATTAAACTTATTTAGGTGTTAAATCAAGAAAACTATAAATCTATGGGCTAGTATGATAATTTAGAAACGTTAAGGGGGTTATTTTTATATTTTATTCAAAAATTACTATAGATGAATAATGTCACACATTTGATAAATGTTAGAACATAAATTAAATTTGTTTTTTTTAACTCCAATCCATTTCAACAAAACGAATAGTTAAAATCCTGACGGATTTAAATATTTTTTTGCGGGTAAGGTAATGAAATTCTACTTAGCCAAGTTGAGAGTATCATGTTTCACATTTAATAATCTAAGATACTAGAAGTTTCATTTAACAAAGTTTATGGTACTAAACTACATTTTAACCAAAATATATCGAACTTGACACTTAACCATCTAAGTTTGACACATCTGATGAGACGAAAAGTGTACCGCTTTTAGGGGTCATTTAAGCCCAAAGTCGAGATTATTTGATCAAATATTGCCCTAAATCGTCCTTTTTTAGGTACTTTTGAGAAGAAATTTGAAAAAGGAAACATTTTGGACGTTTTTGGAGCGAAAAAGTGAAGAAAACAACAAAGTCTCCAATTCATGCTGAAAACAGTACCTGACGGCGTCAGGATTTGCTTATGACGCCGTCACTCATTGGCAATTAGGTGGATAATCAAGTTACACGTAACGCGCTAGAATGTTTTTGGAGGATTTACACGTGACGGCGTCACCAAGGCCGTCACGTACAAAACACAAGAGACGGCCAAGAGGGAGTTTACACATGACGGCGTCAGAATTGGATCTAGGCAATACGATAGTATTTATGGCCGCGAGTTGACGGCGTTAGAATTTACTCTTGACGCCGTCAGACTCAAAACTCTGTATATAGTTTTTGATTTTTCATTCATTAGTGTGCAACTTTGATAGGAGAATTTTGGAGAAACCCTAGACGAATTTCACCTTATTTTTAAGGGTTTCAAACCCTTGTTTCATCCATGTTTAATTGAAGATAAGTTTTCCAATAATCATTCAATATGTCTATTTGTTGTTTGATTCTATCTTATGCTTGTCTTCACTTTAACAAGCTAGGCTAGGTTTTCTTTGTCTTTGATTAGATGTAATGAAACTTAGTTATTGATTATTGGTTGGTTGTTTGTTTATAATTGTTGTGGATGAATGATTTCGATGTTATGCTTAAGAAAACTGGCAGACTTCCAATTGGTAATTTGCTTGAACGTCTTAAGAAACATGATCGGATGTGTACTACGATAAATTGGTTATATTTAATGCATAAGTAACTACTAAGGAGGTCATGTTAAGAGCTAGTAGTCGGCTCAACATAGGAAGAGGTAGAAGCTTATAGAGTTAGGGAAGATCGTACACGGCCCTACAAATGGTATTAAGGAATATAACCCGTCATCCATACAATTGTAACAAACTAATCAACCAGTAAAAGATAGCTAGGGAGTAGTGAAATCTAAGTAAACACATTTTTTCTTATTATTGTTTTTCTCCACATTTACTTTAGTGTAATTTTATTTTATTTTGTTTACATTTGTAGTTATTTGGGTTAGTTGATTAGCAACTAATTCCGCCCATCCTTCCGAAACCCGAGATTTTTACTTGCTTTCCATAAAATATAAAAATACAAAAAGAATCATCACTCACCTCTAAACCTAGTTTAATTGAGTTTTAACTCTAGCGAACACTATTCTTTGCGTTGAATGATCAATCCCCCGGTACTTGTCACTATACTATACTACAACGGTCAGGTACACTGCCTGGTGGGGATTGCAAGCTTCTCAAGATCCCTTGAGAGATAAAACCTTTTGCAAGGTTGCAAAACCACGCATCAACATCTTAATTGACAATCGTTTGAAAAATCGTTGAACTTTATCCATAATAATACACATAATATAGGAAGAAAAAGATAGCTTAATGCTTAAAAAGCAAATGTCCAGTTTGATACATTATCCTAAATTTTTCCATTGACAATTTCAAGTCTCTGATATTATCAAACACCTATATTTGACAATCTTATTCCTAATCACTCTCTCTTCTCCACACTAACTTAAGCCTTCATAGAAAATCTACGCGACACATTGTAAAAAAGAAAACAAATTTTTTGAATATCATAATGAAATTTGCTAATGTGCCAAAAACAATTTATAAATCACGACGAAATTGAAAATGTCTGAAAGTCAAAAAATATCTATCAACTACATATGTGCCATCTTTAACCATGAATAAAATATTTTTAAATGCTTACAGGAAGCTTACTGAGGTGACAAAACTATTCATGAATCACATATGTAATATGTTGTAATTGTTCAAAATTTTAATATGAATTCTACTTTGTGCCAACAAATATTCAAAATGTTATTTATGTTAAAGTATCTTGTAAAGTAATGCAAAAATCTTCTTATATGTTTACAAGATTAAGAAACCAGAAATGATAAATCCTCTTCATATTGTTTTCATCCTTTTAATGAACACCACAAAGAAAAATAAAAAATAAACAAAAACTACATGCCCTTTGGCTTTTACATTGGTAATTGTACTAATTACTAATTATATCTACAAATGTCTTTTAGAAACATGTTTACTCAATTAACAAAATAATATTTTTGTACAAGATTATGGCCTAAGCCTTTATAATTACATACGCAACACATTATATAAAGAAGACAAGTCTTTTGAATATCAATAGAATCTATTGAAATCTATTGATGTGCCAAAAACGATTTATTTATCCAGTATCTTGTAAACGCAAAATTAAAAATGTTCGATAGTCAAAAAAATATCAACATATGTGCGATCCTTTAAACATGAACAAAATATTTTTAAATGCTTACATGAAACTTATTGAGGTGCCAAACCTATTTATAAATCACATAGTAATATCTTGTTAATAACAAACTAGTTATAATACCCGTGCACGCACGAGCTTTTTTCAGGAAAATTTAATTATATAGTATTATTGTTTAAAACAGAAAATCTTATGTATATTTTAAAAAGTTAGAGCATCAACATGTGCGAAGTAAGAAAATAGTTAGCAGAAATTGTAAATATAACTGTGGCATCAATCTTGTATTGGATTCTTGAGCGTGTCTCCTTATAATGTTATTGGGTCAAAGGTTCTTTGATCACATGGGTACACATAAATCAAATTTATTTTAAAATTTTTGTTTACTATATGGACATATAAGAATTTACCCGTGAAAATTGTGATATAAGTACAACTAATAACTATGCATGAGTTTTTCATTATGTATTAATATCAATTAATACTTTGTAAAAATTTTATTGTATGAAAGATTTAACTTTGTTTAGCTGACATAGATGTTAATGTTGATTTTGTTGTTTAACTTTAACTATTGATATCATGTTGTACAAAATGTGCGAGTTTAATAGCACATAATGAGCGTTGATGAAATTAAAATACTCTGTAAAGTTTTTTAAAAACGTTTTTCCGAATATCCGTATATAAACTTTAAATAATAATTACATGAGTCGTCATAAGTACATCGCGTATATTTATTTTCGTATCACAGTAACTCCTACTTACCATTTGATATTTATATTACCGTTAATAATAATTTAATTATATTTAATATTTAAACCAGTGTACATATAAATTAAACTTTTAAATATTTAACGTACATAGTAAAAAGATATTTTAACAGATGAAAGTTTAAAACTAATATGTATTTTAAAAGTATTTAACGTATATTAAAACTAATTCGTACATTTATAAAATTTTGTAAGTTTAATGGATGGAATTCTCAAACTAATACTATTGCTCATGTAATTGTAAACAAAGTTCATATTATAAAATGTAGGGGTTATAAAGTGTAAGGGTTATTTGTTTATTATCTAAAGTTATCAAAAAACATGGAGATTTATAATATTACACTTAAATCTATATAATATATTTAAAATTCAACAACTAATGTTTTATTAATTACATCTTCTTTTTTTAAGTTTTTATTTTCATAAATTTGACACCTATATTTTTATGTGTTTTCTTTTCTTAATCAAATTTATTAAAGTTTGACAAAAATCAATTCAATTTTGACTTTCTATTGGCCAATCATATTGCTCGATTTCGCCTATGTGTCAAAATTGAGCTCTCCTATTGGTCCATTTTTTTTTTCTCATAAGATTGTTTTGTCAAAAAAACTCCGAAATGATCGTAATTCTTTTATTATATAAAAGATTAAACATTCAAAATTTTACTATGATTTATATTGTGTGCCAACAAATATTCAAACATTTATTTACGTGAAAGTATCTTGTAAAGTGATATAGAAATATTCTGATATATTTACAAGATTTATAAATCGAAACTGCTAAATCCTCTTTTCAATTTTTCATCCTTTCACCCACATTAATTATACCTAAAAATTACTTTAATTACATGTAATCTAGTATTTTAATGAACTGGTACTTGACTTTTTTATTTGCGTCAAATCTGCCTTCGGGGCACATTTTACAAAATTTCTTTTAATAATAATATGGATTTTCTAATAAGTTTTATGTGTAAATGTTAAAGAGAAATAAAATATTTTTAATTCGTTTATTAAATGCAAGTTGACATTAATACTTTTTCAAATTTATTTTGTGTACTAAGTTTAACATTGTTAGACGGGTTATGGTACACAAAAGTTACTAAAATTTTCCAGAAATTTGTCCTAAAAAAATATAGTTTTATTTTATTCATCCATGTTACTTAACTTTTACAACCGGTTATAAATGTTACTATATTTTTGGTAACTGGACATAACAGGTAAAAATCATATGTGGCTTATTTTCTTAATTACAAAACGATCCTTGTGGTTTGTCGCGTTTCACGGATTTAGTCCCTAGACCACTATTTCTGTTAGTTTAACCGTTTTAAATCCATTTTTGTACGTTTTCGTCTGTTTTATCTGTTTTCATCCGTTTTTATAAGTCTTTATCCATTTCAACCGTTTTTATACGTTTCGTCCGTTTTTATAAGTTTTCATCCGTTTTTCTTAAGTTTTCATACGTTTTTATCTGTTTTTATACGTTTTCAACCGTTTTTATATGTTTTCGTCCGTTTTTATATGTTTTCATCCGTTTTTCTTACGTTTTCATACGTTTTATCCGCTTTTATTCGTTTTTGTCCGTTTTTATACGTTTTTATTCGTTTTCAACCGTTTTTATATGTTTTCGTCCGTTTTTATACGTTTTCATCCATTTTTCTTACGTTGTCATACGTTTTTATCCGTTTTTATACGTTTTCGTCCGCTTTTATATGTTTTCGTGGTTTTATCTGTTTTATCCATTTTATACGTTTTTATCCATTTTCAATGTTCATCCGTTTTTATACGTTTTATCCGTTTTAACCGTTTTTATACGTTTTTGTCCTTTTTCTATGTTTTCATCCGTTTTTCCTATGTTTTTATCTGTTTTTATATATTTTTCTTTTTATATACATTTTTGTCCGTCTTTAAATATTTTCGTTTGTTTTTATACGTATAAAAATGAACAAAAACTATATAAAACGGACAAAAACGTATAACAATGGATTAAAACATAATAAAAACGGACGAAAACGTATAAAAAGGGTTGAAAACAACTAAAAACAGATGAAAACGTAAGAAAAACGGATGAAAACGTATAAAAACAGATGAAAACGTATAAACAATGACGGAACTAGGGGTGTCCCGGGACACCCATGGTTTTTTGTTGCATAGTGTTAATTTTGTTAAAAAAATATTGATTTTTCTTAAATGCACCTGGTCCCTAAAACTTTTGTTTGTAGTCTTGTTTAGTTTATTCTAAGTGCACCTGGTCTTTTTGTGTCCTGGTTCCGTCCCTACGTATAACAATGGTTGAAAACGAATAAAAACGGATAAAAACAAATAAAAACGGATGAAAACGTATAAAAATGGACAAAAATGAAACTATATTACCTTAGGTTCAGTAACACATTTAACAAACCTGTAAACATGGGTAACCTATATGAACAAAATGAAACTATATTACCTTAGGTCGAATTTTCTGGAAACTTTAGTAACTTTTTTGTAAGGTAGAAGTTTCGTCAGGCCGCCGTGGCATGGGTGACGGGCTAATAGCCGGTAACCCTTCCACTAAATAACATTAGCGTCGCCATTTTACACGTTTAATGACCAAATTAACAAACCCGTATACATGGGTAATCTGGTTGAACGAAATGAAACTATATTTCCTTAGGACAAATTTATGGTAAACTTTAATAACTTTTGTATACAATAACACTTGTTAGATACAAATAAACTTATTAAAAAAACACAATTATGTTTATTTAAAATTTCTTGAGCCCTCATTATATTTTAGTAAACCTCATAACAATAAAGTCTTCCGTAATAAAAAGTAGACATTTAGTTAAATCTATTTCGATAACATTAAAATAATATTATGTTATTATCTTATAAAGAAACTGATAAATCTAACCTACCAAATCTAGGCATAGGATTATTTTGTATCAAACGTCATCGAATCCTATAACCTGAAAAAAGACATTAACAATAAAATAACGTTAGAAAAATTAAAATGTTTAATCTCATTCTTATTATTTGTATAAAACAAGATATATGTGCACATGCATTACCGTGTGCAAAAACTTTTATTTATTTTTAGCTATGAAACAAAGTTCGAACAATCATTTTTTTTTAATAGATGTGTTAATAATAATAATAATAATAATAATAATAATAATAATAATAATAATAATAATAATAATGATAGAAACATGAAGTTTATTGGGTTTAGAGGTAAGGTTGTTATAATAGTAAATTTAAAAAGACTTGAAACATAAAGTACATTGCGTTAGGGGTTAGTTTGTTAAAAAGTAAACTTATTTAGGTGTTAAATCAAGAAACTATAAGTGTATGGGCTAGTATGATAATTTAGAAAAGTTAATGGGGGTATTTACTTTTTTAATTTTATTGTATTCAAAAATTACTATATATGAATAATGTCACACATTTGATAAATGTTAGAACTTAAATTAAATTTGTGTTTTAAATTCGATCCATTTCAACAAAACAAATAGTTAAAATCCTGATAGATTTAAATGTTTTTTGCGAGTAAGGTAATGAAATTTTACTTAGACAAGTTGAGTGTAACATGTTTCACATTTAATAATCTAGGATACTATAAGTTTCACCTAAAAAAGTTTATGGCACTAAACTACATTTTAACTAAAATATATCGAACTTGACACTTAACCATCTAAGTTTGACACATCTTAATAGACAATCATTTGAAAAATCATCGAACTTTATCCATAATAATACACATAATATAGGAAGAAAAAAGATACCTTAATGTACCAAAAGAAAATGCCAAGTTTGATACATTATCCCAAAAATTTTCATTGACAATTCACGTCTATGATATTATCAAACACCCGTCTTTGACAATCTTTTTCCCTTCTCCACATTAACTTAAGCATTCATAGAAAATCTACGCGACACATTGTAAATAAGAAAAAAAAATCTTTTGAATATCATAATGAAATTTGTTGATGTGCCAAAAACAATTTGTAAAAAACGTTATCTAATATCTTGTAAACACGAAATTAAAAATGTCTGAAAGTCAAAAAAATATCTATCAACTACATATGTACGATCTTTTAAACATGAACAAAATATTTGTAAATGCATACAGAACTTACTGAGGTGACAAAATTATTTATGAATCACATATGTAATATGTTGTAATTATTCAAAATTTTAATATGCAATCTACTGTGTGCCAACAAGTATTAAAAATGTTATTTATATTAAAGTATCTTGTAAAGTAATGTAGAAATCTTCCTATATGTTAACAAGATTTATAAACCAAAAATGCTAAATCCTCTTCATTTGGTTTTCATCCTTTTAATGAACACCACAAAGGAAAAAAAATAATAAAAAAACAACTGCATACCATTTGGCTTTTACTTTGGTAATTGTACTAATTAAGTAATTATATCTACAAATGTCTTTTAAAAACATGTTTACTCAATTAACAAGATATTATTTTTGTACAAGATTAAGGCCTAAGCCTTTATAATTAACTATGCAATACATTATAATAAGAAGACAAGTCTTTTGAGTATCAATAGAAAATCTATTGGAAGTCTATTGATGTGCCAAAAACAATTTATTTATCCAGTATCTTGTAAACGCGAAATTAAAAATGTCCGATAGTCAAAAAAAATATTTACATATATCTGATCTTATAAACATGAACAAAATATTTTTAAATGCTTACAAGAAACTTATTGAGGTGCCAAACCTATTTATAAATTACATAGTAATATCTTGTCAATAACAAATTAAATGGTCAAAATTTTACTATGATATATATCGTGTGCCAACAAATATTCGAAATTTTATTTGCGTTAAAGTATCTTGTAAAGTAATGTAGAAAGCTTCTGATATGTCTACAAGATTTATAAACCAGAAATGCTAAATCCTCTTATATTGTTTTCAATTTTTCATCCTTTTAACGAACACTCACATTAATTATACCTAAAAATTACTATAATTACATGTAATTTATTATTTAATGAACTATGACATGACTTTTTTATTCGCTCAAAAATGTGCCTTCGGGGCACATTTTAGAAAATCCCTTTTAATAATAATATGGATTTTCTAAAAAGTGTTATGTTGTATATGTTAAAGAGAAATAAAATATTTTAATTGGCTTATTAAGGGTGTTTTTGGTACCTTTGAATGACAATGAGGGAATACTTTCATTAACATGCTACAATAACATTTGACAAAAATTTGTGTGAGGCATGTTACTGTAGCATGTTAATATTCCCATTCCCCTCACAAAGTTACTGTTCATAAGGATTTAGTAATAAAAAATTGCACCGTCCAATTATCTTTTCATTCGGATAAAAAAAATTGTGCCTCCTTTTTAATTCAGCCAGTGGTTTTTCACTAACCTTCAGCTACTCACTCACTTCAGCTGCTCACTCTCTAGAACTCACTGAGACGATAACCCTATATCATTTTTGCTCCTCAAATATCTTTGAAGTTGAACCTCTAAAAATGTATGGATCGGTACAAAAAGCTGAGGATGTATTTGTGGCACCGGAAGCCGACTTGATTGCATGTGAGTGATTTTGATTTTGGTTTTGTGGTTGCTCTTTGATGTCTTTAAAAATTAGTTTTATGTATTTGTTGTATCGATAGCCAACATGATTGCATGTAATTGATTTTGATTTTGGGGTTGCGGCTACTAATTGATATCTTTATAAATGAGTTTCAATTTTTTTGTGGGGTTTAAAATGTATATGAGTATTGTGGTTTAAGTTATTTTAGTATTTTGGGTTGTTGGGTGGTTCGTATGTGGTGTTTCATATTCTAAATGCATATTTGATGTCTAGGTGGCAGCCTTGAAGAAAAGGGATGGTGTTAAGAGAAAAATAGGAATTTTGGGGTTTGTATGTTGTTTACTTATACTTTCAGATTGTTGGTTGTGTCTTGCAATTGTTGTGTTACAGCACAAAATGGAAGGATAGTTGAGTGGGAGATTTACTCGGCTCAACAACCTCTATTATTGCTGCAAAAATGATGCACAAAAAAACAGAAAACAAACATCTCATATGTTGGAATACGAAAAGTGTAAATCATTAGATTAGGAACTTCTATTTATACTTTGTAATAAGTTAAGGGTACATTGTGTAATACTGTTGTAGTTTGCGATAGCTGTTCACCCTCGCAACACTTGTATAGTTGCGTGGGGAAGCTAAGCGTATGTATGTGTGTAAATACCCCTACCTCATGGGTTATGAGGTGTATGTTTATCAAATGTCTTGTGAGACTTTCTTTCTTTCTATCTCGTTTCTCTCTCTAGAATAAAGTGTTCACACCCATTTTTTCTCTCTTAGATTAATAGTAGATATGGTATTTTGGGAATAACAATTGGTATCAAGAACCTAATATGCTACGTTGTTTATTATTTTTTTTTTATGTTTTTCTTAGCTTTAGATCTTCATTAGTAGTAAATTTTAGATTTTTATAGCTTATAGAATACTTTTTCTCTTTATAAATTTTTTCTCTCGTACGACTTTGTTAAGATCATTCATTAACGTGTTTAATCTGTTAAACTTGTATTAGAGAAACATACTAGAGGTTAAAGAAATGTGTTTTTTTTTATTAATCTATACAAATACTTTATGAATTTGGTGAAGATTTATGCATAGAAATGTGGTTAACAAGTTTTGAAAAAGTGTACTTTTTGTTCGTAATTTTAAGGATTAGTTTGCTCGCAACGTTAGGGTTTTGTTGCGACAGTTTGGTGTAAGTTGGTTATGATAGCTAAAGTATTTTAGCTTGCGATAGTAGAAGTTGCGACACCTGCTTTACGAAGCATTATGTTACCCGCTGTTTACAAAAGAAAACTCTTCCTATTTCGCAAGAAATTATTGCGAGAGCTTAATTAATAGTTGCGGTAGAAGCAGTTTGTGATACCTGCTTTGCAAAGCTTACTTTTTGTTAATATAAATAATATCAAAATCTTCATTTGCATTCTTCGGTCTCTACACGTTTTGATAATCACAAAATATAAATGCACGTTGCGTAAAATTACGTTTAACAAGTTTCTAATCGAGAAAACTCGTTTCAACTACAACATCACTTAAGGTATGATAAAAAAATCTACAAACTTAGTTAAGTGATCAAAGAATTTAATTTTCTCTAAACTTCAAATTTTTATGTGACAAAACATTTTTACAGAAGTATTTTTGTAATTTTAAAGAAATTTTTTATTTAGAAAATAAATTTGAATTTCAAATTCTCCAACAACCATATTTCCCGCACAAACCAGATAAGGTTTTTACTAGATAAACTTTCACCACATCAGGACAAAAATAGGAGCGTATATCGGGCGGTCCCGTAAACATGGCAATGGTCCCTTATATATATAGAACCGTCCAGTGTTTAAAGGACCGTCCCCCGCTCCCCCGGTGCCTATAAATGCTGCACTGTTTCATGCAGAAAAACCACCTCTTGTGCACTAAAACTTTTGGTCTTCTAAAATCATTCTAAATACTCTTCTTTGATCACATTAACGGGTTGTTAGTTGTTTACATGTGATCTCATTCATCCTTCCTCCAAGTGCAAGAGAAGAACGCTTGTATTCGTCAAGAAACAAAGTGTTGAAGAATACTCCTATCTCATAACCGTTGATACAGATCTCTCCTCAACCTCCATTATTTGTATTTCAATTCTTGTGGCTAATCCGACTCATGTGTGAGCTCGGAATTGTGTGTTGTGTTGATTCGGACTTGATGTTGGTTTGAATTGTGAATCCACGTGGGCTTTATGTCTAGATTCGTTCTAGCTAGCATTAGGACTCGACCTCTCGCTTAGTGTTGTTATTGGTGTAAGCGTTAGTGTACGGTTTGTTCCACTATTAGGGAGCGTGTTGATATAGTGTTTATGAAACTCTTGAGTTTGAGACTCGAGGAGTGGATTAGGGCGAAGAGTGAGCTTCGTAGCCGAACCGCTATAAATCTCTGTATCCCGGTTTGATCGTTTCTTTCATTTACTTTTACTTACTCTTTTATAGTTGTGTTCATAAATTGTTGTATTGATATTACATAAAATTCGAATCCAAAAAGAATCTCAAAACAAACTTGGAAAAGATTTTTTGAAAACGTAATTAAATCGGTGAAACTATTCAACCCCCCTTCTAGTTCCTACAATTGGTATTAGAGCAGGTCACTCAAGATTTTTAAAGTATACTATATTTTTAAACTTAAATCAATCAATGGATTTTGAAAAATATCAAGAAGAGCAATCGATGCAAAGACCACCACTTTTTGAAGCTGATAGCTTCATTTAATGGAAAACTAGATTTGAAACTTATGTGAAATCAAAAGATCTTGATCTTTGGCATGTTATTACTATGGGTGACTTTCACCTATTGAACAAAACCCTGAAACTAAAAAGGATGAGATAGTTCCTTATAATAAACAAAGTGAAAACCTTAAAAAGAAATTAGCTAAAAAGGATGAAGCAAAAATGGTAATTTATAATAATGCTTTACCGATCTCAAAGAATTTTTATGTGTAATACGGCTAAAGATATTTGGAAAACTTTGTTAGTCACTCATCAAGGTAATAACTATCAATCCATTACAAACATAAATATTAACATACCTCTAGCCACTTTAATCATCACCATACTATCTCAACACACATAAACCCACTTAGCTAATACTTCGATTGCTAGCTATACCAAGCTAGCCTTATAATCACTTTCACATAACACATAACTTCCAAACCATTCAATAACCATATCATGATAAGCATATAACACATAATGTAATGAAATCAACATAACATCACATTATAACCGGTTACTTACCCTAGCTTCCACAGCTAAGCTACAATCATAAAATCAATATCATCATCATCATCATCATCATCATCATCATCATCATTACTAGCCATCATCATCGTCATCAACCTTTATCATCTATCAAAACCTAAAACATAATAATCAATAACATAAACAAGGGTTTATATAAAACCCACAATAACTTACTCATCATTCTTTCTATATCATCATATGATCATGTCTTGATCATATGATGACTACCCACTTCAATCATAAACCTTAACTTCATTAGAATTCAAATAGGAAGATTACTTACTTGGGAAATCATTGCTAGAACTTAACCCTTAACAAGGAACTCTTCTCCTTAATCTCTTCTTCATCCAAGCTCTATTCCCTCTCTTTCTTTTCTCTAAAAACCATACCCCATGGATTATCCAAGAAAATGATGGAAATGTCTAGACTTGTGTAAAGATAAGATATTTATCTTTCACAAGTTTGGACCAATGGCAAAAATGTCCCTTCAAGTCTCTTCTTTCATATTTAGGCCACACTTCATATTATAATACCTTTAATACAAGGCAACTTTAGTCCCTTAAGTTAAGCATCATACCCTCCAAATCCATGTTACACATTCATTAACCATTAGGTTGACTATCGGGTTCGACTAGTCAATCACCTTAAGCCTTAGTCAATTTTGTCTAGGGTAGGGCCTATTTGTATCTGGGAAACAGGTCTAACAATTCTACCCCTTATTTAGATTTCGTCCCCGAAATCTCTCGTCCATTAATATCTAAAACTAAATCACAATATACACCCGTTCTCATACTTTAAATCCTATTCATTTTATTGCAACGGTCTAGATGATCTTGCAATTCTAAACTTACTATAACATAATCATAGCTTATAATCCACTATATAAAAAAACACTTCTCGTCACAAGCTTATCTAAAATTTCCAACAATGACAACTTGTCATCCGGAAACATCTACTATTTGATTTTATATAAGTCAAACTTCAACACTATTTCCATGTCATTCACCAATGCACTAACATAGCCTTAAGTAATAAACCGGTCAATAACGCATTCTACATAACACCCAAAACTCATATCTACTTCAAAATCGATAACTTATTTCAATTTTATCTCAAGTACCTGTTGGGATCATAGTTTTCAATATTTTATCAAGTCTCGGTCATTTGTAATAATGTTAGGTTGCTTAACTATTATTTACTTTCATTTACTAAATGTATTAAGTTTACTAGGCTTAAGGTATGTAATCCATGGGCCTCAAAGCCCACGAAATGATGAAAGGAAGGAGAGGGAGTGTTGCCCTAGCTCCTTCCCTATAAATAGAAGCCTTAGGTCATTTGTAAACTTGGTTGGTTATTTTGATTTCTTAAGGAAACTCTTGCGCTTATATTTCTCTTTATCATATAATCACCCAATCTCATTTCTCATCTCATTTCTATCATTATTATGCTTGTGTTTACAAAATGGTGACCTAACAAGTGGTATCATTCGCCGGAAGAAGGTGTAGTTATAGTTTTCTCATTGAATTTTGATCTTAAACGTTTTTTTTAATCGAATTTTTTGTTAAATTTTTGCACTTTCTTGCTTGTTTCTTGGTTTTTAGCACATCTTTGCTTACAAACTTGTTCTACAAATCAAAACAATCAAAAAGTTCCAAACTTTTATCACAAAAATTCGAATTAAGGTTTCTTGTACTTGTTTTCGAAAACATTTTGTTTTTTTATAAAGTTTATCAAGTTTTCAACTTTCTTCAATAAATCTTCATTTTATTACTAAAAGTACAAGAATCTTTAAAGAAAAACGCGTTTTAGGTTAGCTTTCCTTGAAAACACTATTCGCCCAGCTTATCGAGAACCTGCTTAGTCCCTTTATCGAGATCTACATTAAGTGCTCTACATCGACTTCGTTTTTTTGTGGACTCAGTATTTTCTTTCTTGTACAAGAAAGAAAGTTACTTCGACTTTTAGATAAGTTTCGAAATTGTATAATTTCAAAATTTGGCTTTTGAGTTTGTGTTCTCGAAAATATTACAATTTTCGAAATCACAAATTTCAAGTTTTTCGAAAACATCTTCAGTTTTCGAAATTTCAAGTTTTCGAAAATTTCTTAAGTTTCGAAATCCCTAAAGTTTCGAGAACCTGATTTGTTTCGCAATCCCAATATTTTCGAAATCCCATATTTCGCAATCACAGTTTTCGCAATCACCATTAAGAAACTTTCGCAATCACAGTTGAAGACAAGTTTTCGCAATCCGAAGTTGAGCAAAGTTTTCGAGATTTGGCTAATTCTATACCTTCTACAAGTCCATTATTACACAAGTGTTCTAAGATGTCTCAACCACCTAATTACTACTTCCCTCATTCTCAGCAACAGCAACATCAGCAGTATCAGTAACAACAATACCATCAGCAACAACCGTATCAACAACCTTCACAATCACACGTTCAACAACAACCGTTTAATCCACTACATCATTATCTCATGATGCAACAACATCAAATCATTCCTCAACAACAATCATATCAGATGTCACAACAGAACACTCAGGTCTCCTCCAAACAACCTCACTGGTTTGATAGAATGTGTGAAGTTATTACAACTCAACAATCCCGACATGAGGCAGGATCACTTGAAACACCTCCAATGCTAACACCTGGGAACTATGTTCAATGGTCAAGTCGATTCTTACGATTTCTTGAACTAAAGAAACCTCATGGGAAATTCTTGAAACAAGTGATACTTGAAGGACCATTTGAGTGGCCAACAAGATTTGAAGCTGGTGATCCAACTGCTGATCCTCCACGTCCTCCTGGTGATAGACCTCTTCTAGAATCTCAACTCACAGAAGAACAGAAATTACATCGTGAAGCTGATGAGTATGCAATGGCTTATATACTTCAATGAATACCAAATCCAATTTATCGAAGCGTCGATGCTCAGAAAACAGCCAAAGCTATGTGGGAACATGTTCATCTCCTTATGGAAGGCACTCAATTGAACAAAGATGATATGAAATCCAAACTCTACATGGAATACACAGACATCTCAATTGAACCAGGAGAGTCACTTGAATCCTACTATCATCGTTTCACAAATGTGGTCAATGATCTGGAACGTCACAAAATCACAGTACCAAGGATAGCAGTGAACTCCATATTCGTCGGTAGTCTTGGTCCAGATTGGCATAAATATGTGACATTTGTACGTCAAACCAAAAATCTTCATGATGCTCCATATGGTTTGTTGTATGATTTTCTGAAACACCATGAACCTGAAGTGGAAAAAGATAGAGCTCTACGAGGAGGATACACACCAACACCAACACCAAATTCTTTGGCTCTCGTAGCTCAATCTCCCTATGCTCCACCACCAATGTCAAATCATGCATATGCTCAAGAGCAGAACTACTTCAGTTATCCACAATCTACCACCTCGAACCAAATGGTCCCTCATGATTCATCTCCACAGAATGCTTCTACTCAACTTGTTCCGTTAAACAACAATGATGCTGTGTACTACTCAAACTCCAATGACGATGACGATGATGACTTTAATACGTTGAATCAGGGACTTGCTCTTATTGCTCGTGCTTTTAGAAAATTCTCCAACAAAACAAACAACCGTCAACGCTCATCTTCTAACACAAGGAATCAAGCTGTTGTCAATGATGGAAGAGTGGAAATTCAGAATCATAGCTATGGTCGATCTGGTTCAGGAAGTTCTTCAGGAAACTTTGGGAATGGTCAGAGGTTTAGTAACAATGCGGGGTTCAGGAACAACTTAGGATCTTCTCAGCAAAGGTCGGAACCAGTTGCAACAAGGAACTCCAACTCAGGGAATGCAGTATGGTGCTACAATTGTAATGAACAAGGTCATATAGCGACTGCATGTCCTAAACTGAGAACTCGGGGTAGTAAGTTTCACAAGCAGGCATTACTCATGGCTCTTCAAGATGAAAAAGATGGACATTTCCCTGAACAGGACAACAAATTCATGGCAAATGTGAACAATGACGATGACATGGAAGATCTAGAAGCCAATGCAGCTGTGATGCTTATGGCCAACATGCAGGAACTCAAGCTTAATGATTCAGGTCCAGTGTATGACACTGACGGCTTGTCTCAGGTACATGACCTCAATGCATGCTTTATAAATGATATAGTCTCACCTTCTGCTTATGAATCAGATATGGCGCAAGTTGTTCCATCTAAATCATCTTCATCTTCTCAAACAGATGAACAAATAAGCACAGTTGTCATATTTGATGATGACACAGTTGTTTCATTTGATGATCCTATTGAGAATGATAAACATGATCATTTAGAACAACATGAACCATCATTTGATCCAGACCCTGAACTAATATTGTTATCTAAACAACTGGATGCTCAACAAATGCAAATCATAAAATGCAACGAGAAAAACAAAGTTTTAAAAGAACAAAATGCGTCACTTGCAAGAGATATTGAGTGTTATAAAATTCAACTTTCAAGTCAGCAAGAAAAGATTAAACATACAAAAAGTTTTGAAAAAGCTTTTCAAGAATCTTACAACAAAGAGCAAGATCTTCAGCACAAGATGCAAGATCTAATTCAAACAAACGGAAAGTTGATCTCTAAACTTGAAAGTGAAAAATGTGAACTGAAAATGCAAGTTGAACGTCTTCAAAGAGACCTTTCAAAAACAGAAACAGAATTGTCCAATTGCAAAAAGGAGTTTTGTGAACATAAAATACGAAAAAGGAAGTATATAAATGATTTACTCGGTGATATTGTTGATCTTGAAAAACAACTCAAAGAATTTCGTAATGTTGTTTACAAACACGGGAACTCTGTTACAACTATTCAGAAATTTACTTTAAAACCGAGACCCGATAAAGGATTTGCTCTTGGCGATTACAATTCAATGTTTCTTCATACGGCTTTCAAAGAAATTCCTAAAATTTACAGTATGGACCATTTGCTTGATAATACGATTGTGCGTGCTGTTGTTTTTGATACTGAGGAAGAAGAAGAACTTGAAGAAGAGAGTCGATCAAAAATGAGTTATGTTCAATACTGGACACCATATGACTATTCAAAAGCTCCACCTCTTTCTAAATCTTTTGTAACTCAAAAGGAATTACCTGAGAAATCATGGTTTTTCGAAGAGTCATATGTTTCATCCTCTAATGCGGCCCTTGTCCAAACTGTAGCACAAATAAATGGTCCTTTACCATCCTCCGGTGAACTTACACCATTACCGAAAACTTGTCGTGTCTTAAATTATTTCAAAACTTTTATGGAAGACATTGAAATTTTGGAGGAGACAATTGAACGTAATTCTGAAATAAAAATTGAAACTTTTCAATCCGCTTACGAGCGAGAAAAGAGGGATATTTTTCAAAAACAAATGAAGCCAATTGTCAAACACCTCCGTCTCTGTGCTACACGTTCGGATCAGGAACTTCAAAATGAGGTGAAAAATATGATAAACGTTTTCAACGCAACTGAAAATGACATCTTGGTTCAAAAGCAAAGAAATAGAGTTTTAAAAAATGATGCTGATCGACTCTTGGAACAAGTTCTCAATGCTGATATTTTGTCTGTTATCATGAATGATCTCTATAAATCTGGTACTTCTATGCTAATGGATGATCTTTGTGTTGATAATAACTTGTTGAATGAGGAAATTGAGACACTGAAACATGAGAATGAAAAGTTGAGAATTAAGAATGATGATGTGACAAAACAATTTTCAAATGAAATTTGTCAACTTAAACAACAGATTGAATGGTGTCAAGCTAAAAGTCTTGAAAGGGAATTGAAACTTCAAAATCAAAATGTTTCAAACTCGTGTCAGCTTTGCAAAAACAATGAGTCTTTAAAAAGTCTCTGTCTCAAATATGAGAAAGAAATTGCGGATTTAAAAATTGAAAATGTCGAATGGCAACAAAACCGCGATGATATTAATTATTGCAATGTGAAACTTGAGTCTCAAATTCAGGATAAAAATCACATCATCATCGATTTAAAAGAGAAAATTAAGCTACTTCAAAAAGGAAAAATGGTTGACACCACGGTGATAGCACCAGGAATGTATCAATTAGACAAATCTTCTAAAGGGAATGTTGTTCAAAATACTAATGTTGGTAACTCCACTTCTACAGGACTAGTCTCCACTAATAGCGTTAGCAGACCCAAGCAAAAAAGTAAAAAGAAGAATAGGCTCTGGCAACGTAAAAGAGGATCACTAGAAGCTCAAGGAGTAGAAGACCAACTTAGGAACTTGAACAAAACTCATGTTGCATCAGATTTAGATTCTAATCTGGCAAATTGTAATCAAAATCTAAATGTAACGAATGATGAACCTTTGAATGTTTTGAATATTAATGCATCTTGTGTGTTTTGTCGTAAAAGCGTATCATCTGGTGATCATACAAAATGTATAGCTAATTCTCTTCTTAATCATCATAAGAAACGTAGGACACACATTCCTTCTAGGCCCACTACTGCCTCTAAGTCTAACTTAGGAAAGCCGCCTTCTACGGTATCTAATGATGTTGAAGTTACCCCCATAGGTGCCGAGAACAAATTTAGGAATCAGCCACCTACTAGTGCATTTAACATTAAGAAAGCAAGAACTAGTTGGAATTGGCAACGTTGGTTACAACACAAACCAGACTTTAAATGGATTCCCAAATTGTTGAATACATGTGCTTCTAACCAACAGGAACCCACACATTCTTTGGGTTCCACCCTTACTTCTGTTCCATCTGTGTCTTCTTCTTGTGATGCAGGTGGTACAGATTGTTCTCTGGATTGTTGATAGCGGATGCACCCGACATATGACAGATAATATCAAACTGTTACACAACTTTGTCTCAAAGTTCATTGGTACTGTCAGATTCGGGAATGATGATTACGCTTTAATCATGGGATATGGTGACTATATCAGTGGGAACATTGAAATCAGTCGTGTTTATTATGTGGAAGGCCTTGGACAAAACCTTTTCTCAGTCGGTCAATTTTGTGATGGAGATCTAGAAGTTGCATTTCGTGAGAAAACCTGTTTCGTTCGTGACTTACAAGGAAACGATCTAATGTCTGGCTCACGTGGTTCTAATCTATATACAATATCAATGTCAGATATGATTGCTACATCTCCGATATGTCTTCTCTCCAAAGCAGAATCGACTAAATCTTGGTTATGGCACAAACGTCTTTCGCACTTGAATTTCAAAACAATGACTGACCTTGCTCGTCACAAACTTGTTGATGTATTTCCAAGATTCCGCTTTACCAAAGATCACTTATGCCCAGCCTGTGAACAAGGAAAAAGTACTCGAGCTAATTTTCCTTCAAAACCTGAGCAAAGTACGAATCATGTTTTACAATTGCTTCATATGGATTTGTGTGGACCGATGCGTGTTCAAAGTATCAACGGTAAACGCTATATACTAGTAATTGTGGATGACTTCTCCAGATGGACTTGGGTTTATTTCTTACGAAGTAAAGATCAGGCTCCTTCAATGATCATCACCTTTCTCACTAAAATTCAAGTTCAGCTACGCAATACGGTACGAATAGTCAGAACTGACAATGGAACTGAATTTAAGAATCAGACACTTCGGTCATATTTTGAGAAAGTGGGAATTGAACATCAAACATCTATTCCTAGAAGCCCAGAACAGAATGGAGTTGTTGAAAGACGCAACAGGACGTTAGTGGAAGCTGCTAGAACTATGTTGATTAATGCTCAATTACCAGATTACTTGTGGGCAGAAGCTGTTTCAACCGCATGTTATACCCAAAACCGTTGCATGATAACAAAACGCCATCGTAAAACACCTTATCAAATTGTTCACAAAAGAAAACCGAATATCGATTACTTTCATGTATTTGGAGCACTTTGTTATCCAAAAAATGATCGTGATGATTTAGGCAAACTTAAAGCAAAGGCTGACATCGGAGTGTTCGTTGGATACTGTGAAAATTCAAAAGGTTTTCGGATATGGAATCGTCGTACAAGAGAAATTCAAGAAACCATTCACGCTTATTTTGATGAACTCACACAAATGGCTTCTGAGCAACACAGCTTAGGACCCGAATTCAACCGTCTTAACTATCAGGAATCTTCGGCTGAACCATTGCCACTTAACCGCAAAGAATTGGAAACCTTGTTTGCTCCACTATTTGATGATACAATTGTATACCGTTCTACTGAGGTCTCACCTAATTCCGCTGCTCAACCTGACAACATTCCAGTACCAGACTCACCTCAACAAACAACTACAAGTGTTGCGAGAGACGGTCCTCCAATTGTATCACCATCTACAGCTGAACAAACTGGTTCTACTTCCCACCATCCAGCTGAAGATCTAACACCACAATCAGTTCCACAACCCACAGAGCATGATCCAGATGCGTTCTTTAACCCGTTTGCACTGGCTCCTACTGTTCCTGATACAGCTGAGTCATCAACACGCAATTTGGATCCTGCTAACATGCGAGATACCTATCAACTACACCCTTCAACACACAAATGGACTCGAGACCATCCCCTAGTTCATATTATTGGCCATCCAGATGCACCTGTAATGACAAGACAACGACTTCACACTGATGGAGAAACTTGTATCTATGCACTCACAGTTTGTCACGAAGAACCAAATAACATTAAAGAAGCAATGACTTATGACAACTGGATTGAATCTATGCAAGAGGAATTTCAGCAATTCATAAGATTAGAAGTCTGGGAATTAGTTGAACGACCTGACGGAGTCTTTGTCATCGGGTTAAAATGGATTTGGAAGAATAAGCTAGATGCCGAAGGCACTGTCATACGTAACAAATCACGCCTGGTAGCGAAAGGATACTCCCAACTAGAAGGACTTGACTTTGCTGAATCCTTTGCTCTAGTGGCTAGACATGAAGCTGTTCGGATCTTTTTGGCCTATGCTCCACACAGGAATATGGTTGTTTACCAAATGGATGTGAAAACCACATTTCTTAATGGAGAACTCCGTGAAGAAGTGTATGTGAGCCAACCAGACGGCTTCGTTGATCCTGAGCACCCTAACCACGTTTACCGACTCAAAAAGGCACTCTACGGACTCAAGCAAGCCCCACGGGCGTGGTATGACAAACTGTCCACTTTCTTGCAGGCCAATAAATTTTCAAAAGGATCAGTGGATCCAACACTATTTACAAAAACCTACGGGGAGGACTTACTTGTTGTTCAAATATATGTCGATGACATCATTTTTGCCTCAACAAAAAGAAGTTACTCTAATGATTTTGCAAAATTAATGAAAGATAATTTTGAAATGTCCATGATGGGTGAACTTTCGTTCTTTCTAGGACTACAAGTTCATCAATCACCCCGTGGAATTTTTATAAATCAGTCCAAATACGCTCTTGAAATTTTAAAGAAACATGGAATGATGTCCAGTGATACTTACAATACACCAATGGGCTATACCACAAAACTAGATGCTGACTTACATGGGACTCCAGTTGACCCTACCAAATACCGAAGTATGATTGGGTCCCTCATGTATCTCACAGCTAGTAGACCTGATATAGTATTTGCTGTCTACATGTGCTCTCGCTATCAGTCTAAACCAACTGAAAAACACCTCAGTGAGGTCAAAAAAATCCTTCGATACATAAAGGGAACCATTAACTTGGGAATCTGGTATCCGAAGGATTCTGGTTTTGAACTAATTGCTTTTTCAGATGCTGACCATGCAGGATGTTTAGACACACGCAAAAGTACATCTGGTGGATTACAATTTCTCGGAGACAAACTTGTGTCATGGCAATCAAAGAAGCAGGACTGCACATCACTGTCGTCAACAGAATCTGAATATGTAGCCATGTCTGCTTGTTGTGCTCAAGTCATTTGGATGAGATCACAACTTAAGGATTATGGCTACCTATTCAACAAGATTCCAATCTACTGTGATTCCAAGAGTGCCATTGCTATCTCCTGCAACACAGTTCATCACTGCAAATCCAAACACATCGATCTCCGATATCACTTCATCAAAGAGCACGTTGAAAAGGGCCTGAATCATTGGATCATATTATTGCAAAAGAAACATTAACATGGCTGAACACAACGAGAACGTCACTGAACAAAGCCAACCACTACTCACCATGGATGACATCACTCCCGATAACTACAATGTTACGATTGGCAACAACAATCCACGAGTTGATTTCGACAAATTGAAAATTATAGAGAACTCGTGCATGATTGTCAAAGATATTCTACTTGCACATCCATGCAAACATCTGCTCATCTGTTCTACTTCAGTTCCTCTGTTCTACCTTCATCAGTTCTGGCTTACGGCTAAGGCTAATTTGGATGATGAATCTTTTACTGTTACATTGGATCGCCAAGTCTACACTGTAGATCACGACGTTCTTCGTACAGCCCTTCTCCTGCCTCAAACTGACAACGAATTTGCTCCTATATTACCTGAACTGGATCTTCTTGACTTCTTCATTGAGTTAGGATATGAGGTTGATGATGACGTACCACTAGTCAAGCTTTCCCGATTCAATGCCAAGAATATCCCTCAGCCTTGGAGAACATTCTGTCTGTTGGTTGTAAGATCGATATCAGGAAGAAAAAGTGGTCATGAACATCCTAGGCTTGAACATTTGCAAACATTCTGGGGAATGGTGACTCTGACACCTATGGACTTTGCAGTTCCTATCATGAATGATATAGTCCACAGTATTCAAACCGAACGTGTGAAGACTATGATACCATTCACAAGATTCACCAAGCTTCTCATAGAACATCTCTGCAAAGACACTCCAGAATTCATCAATAGGATGACTGATCCTAATGAGCCGAAACACCTCTTCGAGGAAGATTTCACCACCTCATTCATCAAGACGACCACTTCCTCTACCAAGATCAAAGGAATGAGGCTTCCCGAATACCTTCTTGATGATAAAATCAAGAAAAGTCTGAACTACAAGCTGTATGATAATGCTTACAAAGGGGTACAGGAAGAAGCTACTATTCAGACTCGTAGCAAAGGCGGTGTAAAGTCTGGGAGTACTACAAGCACCACTGGCTCACCTCATACCAGATCTAAGGCTGCTCCTAAGTCAAAACCCAAGACTTCCACCAAACCTAAACCTACATCCAAACCCAAACCTGCAACCAAGCCAAAACAGAAGGTAACTCCTGAGTACACTCTTCATGATGAACCTACACCACCACCTTCTGACACCGAATCCGAGTTCGACACGGAATCTGAAGAAGAAGAACCAGATTATGAACTGAGAGTAAGAGCACCTGATGAAGGATTTCCCGCAACTGAGATCGCCATACAACAGAGTCTTGAAACTTATGAAGAAGAGACAAGGAAAAGAAAAGGGACCACTATTAATGAGCCTAATGATGATGAAGACGAACCAATCGTTGAACCTTTGGTCGATAAACGTAAACTGAAGAGTATAGTTGTCGACACTCGAGCTGAAGAAAAGCGACTTCGGAAAGAACAAAGGAAAGCAACTCTTGAAAGCCGACTTATGTCTCAACCTTTAACTCCACCACCTATCGATCAGTCGGAACATGAAGGAGCTACTAGCAGCATGATTCCTCCCGTTGTATCCACTACGTTAGAATCAGCTCCACAGCCTGATGACACCGTTAAAGATACAGACAAAACAGGAGATGTCAATATGACAGAGACTGCAAATATAGAGGAGAATGTTGGCAGACAAGAGAATATTGCTATGGATCAGGAACATGAATACCTCATTACTCCAGAGTTTCTTGCACGAGAAGCAGAGGAAGCAGAGGAACGTCGCAGAAAAGAAAATGAAGAAAAGAACGCGTTCGACACCAACATATTTCTTAAGTCATCTTCTCAGCAGACTTCCTCAGCAAAACCTCCTTCTCCTCAAGACTCTCCACCAAAGGATCCGACTCCTCCCGCTTCTTCTTCAAACTCTCACAACGAGTCGTCGTCCGAATCATCACCTGAGCATTCATCTCCCACACCTTCAGAAACCGCATCAAAACAGCATTCAATCAATGAACCGAAACAACCAGTTGATCTTCAGGAGCAAGTCAACAAACTTACCAACATGGTTACCAGTCTTACCAAACAAGTTGAAGATTTTCAGGAGTCAAAGCAGCTGATCGATAAGTTCTTGAACTCTGATTACACAGGATTTATCAGGACCGCCACACATGATTTTCTCACTGAAAATCTAGTTGAGATGATCACTCCTGAAGTAGCAAAACTTCTTGAACCAATCAAGGACAACTTGGATCACAGAATCAGAAGTGTCACTAGAAAAATGTTGTCAACTACACCATTCACACTTCACACTGCAAAACCTTCTACTGTTGCTCCAACCGTCCCTGAATTATCTTTCAATGAAATGCTTGCCAAACTCTTCGACAATGTTGCCTCCAAAACCACACAAACTGCTGAAGAAAAAGCACTTTATGATGCTATGGTGGCTTACATAGCCAAAGAGTCATGCAAAGATGCAGCTGGAACCCTGAAAAGGACAAGAAAAGATGACGATCCTGACCCAAACTCTAAAGGCAAGAATTCTAAGTCTGGAACCGGTCCCTTATCGTATCTACAACCACTAAAGGACTCCAATCCTCCTGGAAATCAACAACACCCCTCAGCTACTGGTCAAGGTCAAACTGAAGAGGAAGAAACTTTCATGGAACCTACAGATGACTACCAGGGTCAACCTGACACCGATTACCGTGCTTCACCTATTCATGATTCTCATACTGGACCATCGTCACCATCCAAGGCTAAAGACAAAGATGCTGCATCTAAGTCTAAGAAATCAAAGAAGAAAAGACGTCATTCATGGCTCGACAATGATGACACTCCTCAGAATGATTGGCTGACAGAAATGGTTCAAGCTCAACCTCCTCTCGAAGAAGAAGAACCCCTTCCTGGTAACACTCTACAGTTTACCCAAGTCATAATGAAGGATCTTCAGATCAACAAACTCACAAAGGCGGAGCTCAGAAGAATCAATAGAGATGCACAAGAATTCCTCAAGAAAAGATCAGGAAACAAAGTGGAATATGAATATCATATGCAGAATATAGCTAGTGCAATGTCTGCCGACTTTGACTGGCTAAATCCTGAAATGAATATCGATCTCAGTTCCAAGAATCATGAAAAACCTTACTTCACTGACTGGACCAAACCATTACCTTTGAAAGGATTTCCAGACAAACCTAAGATATACCTTACAACATCTTCTTCAACAAAGATCTTAGTAACATCCAGCTCACCCAGGAGACATCCAAGAAGAAATATGCTTCCTCACTCACAATCTCAGTACCTGCCGCAAGATACGAAATTCCTGCCATTGAAGAAACCACTCGTATTTTCAGCAACTCCATCGTAGCTTACGACAGAGATGCTCTACATGGAATTCAACAATGGCCAGAACGTCGTCGTCTCGGATATACCAGCAGATTAGGTGAGACATCATTGGAAAATGTGAAGCAGAAATCTAAGATCATCGCTATCTTGGAGATTCAACAATCGAAACGGTTTAACTACATATTCATGCGTGAAATTGTTGTTAAACGACAAGATGAAAAGAAGTACAAGTTCTCCGAAGCAGAATTTCCCGACCTTAATATCAATGACATCGAAGACATGTATCTCGAAAAGGTTCAAAGAAAAATGCGTGGATTCGATAGAGATGTACAGTACAACTTCATGGCATCACTACTTCTTTACATCCGACGATTGATTGTTCAAGAAAGAGTGGAAGATCTTCAGCTTGGAGTGGAAAGTTACCAACAGAAGATCAATTTGACAAAGCCGCAATTCTACTTTGATGGTATCTATCAAACACCACAGTTTACTCTCAACCAAGAACCTTTTGGTTTCACCTACATCAACAGCAAAAAGCTACAAAGTTTCATGAGGTTCGATGAGGTACACAAATTCTGTGATGTCACACTCAAATCTGTTCGTGATGGGCTTGTCAAAAGGTTGAATGATGATCGCCGAAAGATAGCTAAGGGGGAACAACCTAGATGGAAATCCAGCACAAGAAGACAAGTTCGTAACTTTGTCTTAAAGATTGAAGAAAGGTTATTTCGACGGGAACAGATCAGACGACTAGAAAGCTATATCAATGTTAGACCATCGTTTCCTATCAGACTCTTCGAAAGACCAGAACCCAAGTTCACTGACTTTGATGCTCCACTTCCTGACGAAGATTAACTTGGTACATTTGGTTATTATTTTCAATATCAATTGTTTCATTTGGTTGAATTATTTTCATTATGGCTTGTGCACGCATTACAGTGCACAACCCGAACTTGTAAAGAAAGGACCCTGAGGTACGCATCAGTGCCTCAATCCTAAATGTAAGGAGCGAAGGCTTCTTACTTTTGAGTAGAATTAATCAAACATTTTCTGATTTTCATAATTCTCCTCAAAATGACAAGTATTTCACCTCAATAAGACCTAATCACTGGTTGAGGGGGAGCACTTGTCACAACAAAACACTTTGCTCTAAATCAAAAGTTCTTGGTGAATCTCCCCGTAAGACTCAAAAGGCATATTTTAATCTAAAAGTTTGTCAAAAAGATCATTTTCTATGCTATTTTTGAGGGGGAGAAAATGAAAAAGTGATTAAAATATACGAAGTCAAAGCTTAAAAGTTGTATCATGTGCGAGCTAGACTCAGTATTGACCCAGGAATTGACGAGACAATAAAAGTTAGTAATATCGAAAGGACTTATCCTCGACGGGTAATAACATCAAGTTAGTTACTAGAGCTAGTTGTCACCTAAAAGCTGACAATGTATCTCTTTAACTAACCACGTAAGCGTGTCTCGAAAAGGATATGTCTTAGTAGAACAGTACCGTCTCGAGAAACTTTCTGTGGACTTGACCAGGCCGGGTTATAACTTCAAGCTAGTCTAACTAGTGATGTAAGCGTGTCTCGAATCGGTCTTGTTCACGTAAAGTGGATCAATTCAAAAGTGCTTGCTCCTCCCGCATGTGCAAATTTATTAAATGCTTATGAGCACATGTGCAGGGGGAGCCCTTCAAAAGTGTACACAAAACTCTCAAAGTGTTAACCAAAATTATTTATCACAAACACTTTGAGAGATTTTCTATCAAAGGTTTCTTGGCTACTATCGGAGTTATAAGGTGATTAAGATAGGAATATCCGTCCTATGATCCGCCAGAACCGGAGGGATCTACCCAAGGACATCTCCCATAGTTAGAATTAGAAGTCCTTAGGTATGATACGAAAAAAGGAGAAAAGAATGAAAGGGAAAGAAGGAGTTGAAGAATTAAAAGGAAAAGTAAAGTAAAGGGTGAAAAGAAATAGCCCTCCATATGATTCAACCTTAGGGCAGACACCGGGTTCAATACGTATGCTACTGGCTGTTGCAAAAGTCAACACCGGTATTGAATATTAAGTCGTCATGGACCCAGTGCCGCAATGCACTAAACCTTCTTAACCACTCAAGTTCTCTTAAAAGAGCTTGTTTCATTCTCACGGGGAACCAGTGTAATCTATCGACCTATCTCTTATAGACGGTTGATATTGAAGCAGGAGACCCCTCCCTAGTCTCCGCATAGGAAACCTAGGTGTGCAATTATAGAGTCTAGAGCCTTGAGATACATCAAAGATCTCTTAGGAACACTTAGTATTTCTACAACTGGTGTTCTACATCAATGGGCATCAGTTGCAAACTATCGAGTCCTTCGCAGATCTTAGCAATCTGCCGAGAACGTTTATGAGAGGATTACGTAAGTATTTCTCAATGATTGAACGGAAATCCTGCCAGGGTCAACATCAAACAGCCCTGACAGCAGGTCACTTCGGTAACCTCACAAGGGTTACGCTTAGTGTTTGCGGTGGTTCCATTACGGTCTACAGTCGTGGAGTGATCCCCAGCGACTCACCCAGTCATTGAGCTACTTAGTAGGTCTCTTAAGCTCATTCGGGAGTATCTGATATGGGAACGGTCTGGATAAGGATTAGAAGGAGTCTTCACAATATGCTGTTGATGAGCTCTAATTCCTTATCTGTAAGTACCGGCTATTTTGCTAACTGTTTACTCGCAGGTACCTCACTTCCATGATGGTAGATTCCAACATGCTCATACATACATCTTGAAGTCAATGAAAGCTCCCCCAAAGATCTTAGCAACACAAAGTTCCAAGAAAGATTCTACGCCAATAAGAAGAATCTACAAAGCATAAAGACAGAGATCTCAATGTATGAAAAGGAACTTCTTGTACATGAAAGTCTAAGTCCAAAGATGTGTGAGTATGTTGGAATGGCGGACAACCACCACAGACGCAGAAGTGTCAAACGGCAGACTACTTCGTGACACAATCACTACATCGTCACCAAAGAACAAAGACATAGAGCAAAGTTCATTCATTATCATTCAAACCATTTTTGAAGACGTCTAGAGTTTAACATGTCACAAGTCAACGACAAAGATGAAGACGTCAAGCAACCGAGATGACCGACCCTTAGGGGGAGATTGTTGGGATCATAGTTTTCAATATTTTATCAAGTCTCGGTCATTTGTAATAATGTTAGGTTTCTTAACTATTATTTACTTTCATTTACTAAATGTATTAAGTTTACTAGGCTTAAGGTATGTAATCCATGGGCCTCAAAGCCCACGAAATGATGAAAGGAAGGAGAGGGAGTGTTGCCCTAGCTCCTTCCCTATAAATAGAAGCCTTAGGTCATTTGTAAACTTGGTTGGTTATTTTGATTTCTTAAGGAAACTCTTGCACTTATATTTCTCTTTATCATATAATCACCCAATCTCATTTCTCATCTCATTTCTTTTATTATTATGCTTGTGTTTACAAAATGGTGACCTAACAGTACCATCTAAATGGAACTTTCAAAATCTTTGTCACGCATTACTTAAGCAATCTTTCTTGTTAAATTTGGGAATACTACCCATCATCTTCTTGAAGAATCCTGTAGAATCCTGGAAGGCAGTTCAAAGTCAATGGGCATGACAAAATGGGGTTTGATAAGTCAAATGTTGAATGCTACAACTATCACAGGAAATGCCACTTTGCCAGAAAATGCAGAGCACCAAGAAGCCAAGATCAGAAGAATGGTGAAAGTTTAAAGCGAACTGTGTCTGTGGAAACTAACAATACCACAACTTTGGTGTCTTGTGATGGTTTGGGTGGATATGATTGGAGTGACCAAACAGTTAAAGGACTAAACTTTGCACTCATGGCTTATTCTTCTTCACATCAGGATCTGACTCTGTGGTGTCTAATGATTCTGATTGTTCTTATAAATCTTTTTTAGTTACTGTTGAGCAACTTAAGGCTAGGAATGAAAAATTAATAGAAAATTAAAGAAGTCAGAGTTAGACAACTTATGTTATAAAGTACGTCTAAAATCTGTTGAGCAAAGAGTTAAATTCTTTAAGCAGAATGAGGTTAAATATGCTGAGAAGGTTAATATTTTAGAAAGCAAACTTTATGTTCAAGATAATGTAATTAAAGAGCTTACTAAGATACTAGAATAGGCTGAAAAAGAAAAAGATACAGTTCAAAAAGAAAAAACAAGCATACAACTAAGTGTAGATACACTTGAATATGCATATGAGAGAACTCAAAAGATAATTGATAGTCAGATTTTTAACAAGTGTAATTCAGGATTAGGGTACAAGTGTGTCCCCCCTCCCATTACAAGAAAGTTTGAGCCTCCAACTATAGATTTGCCCTTTACAGGTTTAGAAGAGTGTGCTGCTAAGTCTATAGATGAGACTCCTAAGGTTAAGTCTAGTGAGGTAGAATTAAGTCAGATAGGAATGATGCACCAATTATTGAAGATTGGGTAGCTGATAGTGAAGATGATGTTGAGACTCAATCTAAGGAAGAAAGAAAAAATGTTAAGCATTGTGTTGAAAAGATAAAGTTTGTCAAACCTAACTTTGGTCACAAGTTATATAGGAAAGTTTTTGATCAGGTTGAGATACCTAGGAACAACACACACAATCCTAAAGGAAAAGAAGAAGAATTAATGTGTTTGGAAGCATCCTCCTAGTGATTGTTCAAGCTTTTATTGAACCTTGACGATTTTAGGTGAAAATATCAAGTTTAGGGGAGGATTGTTGGGAATTAAAGATTCCAAGATGTTAATATTGCTAAAGATAGATAAAGCTGCTCATGTAATTACAGTGTTTCTACTGCTGGTATGAATATTACTACTACTAGTGATGCTGAAGATGTTCAAGAAAATACACTAAGTAGTTACTGCTGCTAGACTTAAAGGTTAATGTTGCTAGTTCAAAGTAACAACTGCTACAAGAGTACAACTGCTAAAGTTAAAATTAAGACTGTTGAGTCTTAGTTTATACTGTTAATGAGATAAACTTGTATAGTCGGTTAGATAAATATAGAAAAGATTTTTTAAAGATTTATCTTGTATAGAAATTAATTGTAAGCCGACTATGACTCCTTAGTATATAAAGGAGGTACTAGGGCATAGAGTTTGGTAGGTATTATTCTTTGCTTCAAGGTTGTAAATATAACAACCCGTAAAATCTCACCACTATGACTACAAATACCTATGTTAGGTATTTCACAAGTAAATTTTTACTTTCTATGTACATTCATTATCTGCATGACTTTCTAGACTTGCTCATGTATCTACACAAGCCAAATATCTCTACCCACACATCCTATAAACCTCTGATATGTCAAGCATAAGATCACAACAACTCCACAATAAGTAATCTATCAACCTAACACACTAAACATATCACAATATCATAATAAACCCTAATCTAACCCTAATTAAGCCCTAATCAGGCCTATATGTTTACAAAACCCTAATTGCTTATCTAAACCAATTTAAAAGTGTTCAAGGCTTATGTATGAGTTACCTTAGGAACAATAGGATATCTTAGCACCCTTAGACCATAGTACAACCCCTTAGAGCTTAGGTATAAGTCTCTTAAACACAAAACCATAACTAGGTCATAACTTCTCGGAATTAGGTCTAAACTATCCCAAAACTTCACCATAAGCTACCACCACTTAGTGTAAGCCTCCTAAGACCTAGGATTATTCACTAAACACTCATAGGACCCTAATCTAGGCACTAAACGTTAAGCTAGATCCTAATCTCTCACTAAGCAAGATTAGGTCTAAACTAAACCTAAACTAGTTAAAACCTAAACATAAGCACCTTAAGAACCTAGCCTAGCACCTTAGTCACCCTAAGCACACACCCTAGAACCTCCCTAGAAAGCACACAAGTAGGTGCATCACCTACTTGTCACCTACTTGGTGTTTCGGCTTCATCACCACCACAAACACCCTACGCCCCCTAGCTAGTTATAGCAACCCTTAGTCATCACTTAGGCTCTCCATATCACCCCCTAGCTACCATGAGTCGACATCCCCCCACTTCGACACCTAGCAACCCCATTTGCCACCTAAACCCCCACGACCCTATAAATACCCTCGTACCCCTTTCACTTCAAACCATCCCATTCAACCTTCTATACCACACACACTCTGGTCCTAGTAGTAGTAGTAGTAGAGCCCTTGTAGTCCTAGAAGTTGAGTACTAGAAGCCTTGAAGCCTTGTCGAACTAGTTTTTGCCCTAGAAAACCCTAAACTCCTCGTTAACCTTTCCCTAGACCAAGTAAGCTTTATTTTTGCTTCTATTAGCTTTATTACAATCCTAGGATAGATATTAGATGCCTTAGATCACCTAGGAACCCTTTCTTGAGCCTTGATCATTTTCCTTTAGAACTTTTCATTTTAAAACCCTAATTATAGACTAAATGCTAATTATATGATATAATCCCTTATTGTAAGCTATTAGTTAGTTTAAGTAACTTAGTTAAGCTAATATTAGTTAACCATAATTAGGAAACCTTTTTGTTTTATAAAAAATGATTTGCATGGAATTAGGACTAGTTTTGCAAAGTTTTCCATGCATAGGGGTATATATGGTAATTTTCTGAAAATATTAAGTCTAGGGACTATTTTTGACATTTCTTAAAAGTTATAAGTATAAGAACTCTTTTTGCAAAGTTATATAACCTTAAGATAAAAAGATAAATAGTTATAAACATATAAGGACTAGTTTTGCAAAAGTTATAAAGTAAAGGGCATAAATGGTAATTTTTGAAACATTATAAGTCCAAGGGTCATTGCTGCCATTTTCCTAAAATATAGAAGTATAGGGACTAATTTTGCTAAGATTAGATGGTTAATTATAAGTTTATAAGTCTAGGGTAGATTTTGTAAATATATAAACTATAATGGTATAAATTGAAAGTATTTTTATAAATATAAAACCCTAATTTAAGTTAGAAGTATAACACAATACTAGGGAGCTTAATGTGAGGAGTATCATGTGGATATTTCGTTTTGACGAGTTTGCTGGGTTTACAAATTAAAGTGCCCTGGCTCCTCAAACGATTATTGCATGACTTCTGAATTATGATGGCCCGAACGGTGTTATGTTATAACTAAACTTAATAACAACATAGCTCAATAGTAGGGAACTTCATGTGAGAGTATTAACTTCTGAATTATGATGGCTTGAACGGTAGTAAGGAGCTTCATGTGAGGAGTTATATACTTTTGTATTGTGATGGCCCGAACGGTGTTATGTTATATCTAAAACACTAACAACCCTAAGAATGATTACTTAAGAAACTTAAACAAGATAACTAAAGCTTGACATACATCCACAACCACAATACCACCAGGATACGTGAGTAGGTAGTCTAATCTCCGAGTCACTTTTCACATCAATTAGATTTCCCTAAGCCCAGGTGAGTTTTCATAGCCTCACTCTTTTAAATGTTTTACAAACCCTGTGAGGGGGATACATGCTACTTGCTTTCTTTAAATCGAATACAAGTCTTTTTCTTTGGTTGTTGCACGAGTAAACTATCTGCCACCCCTACACAACAAAATTCATGAATCTAATCGCTTATGATATTTTACACAAGTGAATGCGAACATAATTGATAGATCTATTGGATTTTGACAACTCCTGTTGGTACTACCTCTCACTAGAGGGTACCAATATGTATTATATTTGAACCCTCTGAAGGATTAACTTTGGCAAGTTATCCTTCCCGTCCCATCATGGATTGGTCTGCAGACCCCATGATCTGGACTGTTAACGTGTGGTTCATGAGCTTAGTGCAACATACCAACACTCTTGATAATTGTACATGCATTGGAATTATCACACACACTACATTTTCCTTGAAGGGTGTAACAACTGAACCCCGAGGAGCTTGTATTCACTAACACTTAAACCTATGACTCTCACTCAACACCTAGTGTTGACTCTTTAAGCATGTATCCTAGGCAATGGAGCTTTGTGGAAATTATGGCATGGAGTGGCACGAGACTTGAAAGACTTTCCATTTGGTTATCATTCAAACATAACATTTCACACTTAGATTCACGGGACCTCATCTTATAAAACTCTGATAATTTTAATGAACGATAACTCATTTTTATAAAATGTCTCTTTTCGAGTCATTTTCTATTACTGTATCTGTGATCCATGAGGTAATACCCCAGATTCAAATTCCGTTGCAATCTGTGAAAGTGGGGGTGTTACAGTAAACCCTAATACTTTCAGAGTATTCATATTAATATATTGAAACTGTTTGTTTTCAAAATACTTGTGTTCTTTATTCACTATTACATTCAATACTAAGTTCTTCTTAAGATCAAGTACAAGATTCCGCATTGTATTTGATAAATATCAAGACAGTTTCTATACTAAGTTGTGTTAGTTTATCTAACATAGCTAAATCTATACAAGCTAGAGAATTTGTTCAGTTGTATATCTGGGATCAACACGATCACTCATAACTCTCTTACTATCACTAATGTTGAACATGTAGATAGCTTAGGTTTTAATATCTTAAGTATTAGTCAAATGTGTGACAATAAGTGCAAGGTAATTGATGAGTGTGTAAATACTCATCATTTTATACCCATTTAGACTACGAAAACAACCAAAAACACACACATATATGTCATAAAATACTGCAAATATCCTTGGATTGTGTTTTTATGTGTTTCAGGTACAAAAGGATTGAAAACAGACTAAAAATGAGCAAAGTTTGATGAATTGGCAAAAACAGTCCCTGAACTTCCAGAAAATGTCAGAATTGGTCCCTGGAAGATTTATTTTAAAAAAAAGTCAACATTCGTCCCCCAGGAATCAAGGAATGACATTTCTGACCCTTGGAGTTCAAATTTCAATAATTGGCAAAAATGGACCCTCAACTTTGAATTTTTGCAGAAATGATCCCTGGGAATTCAAATTTGGAAAATAACATTTAAGACCCTTTGGATTATTGGAACTTGGCAATTATGGCTCCTTGGATAACTATGGACAGTGGGCAAAATTACCCCCCCAAACTTTCAGCTTATTGCAAATATGGTCCTTGTGGTTTTTAGCTATAATACCAAACGGACCCTTGTTTAAATGATGACCCAACAAACAAAACCCAACACCACTTATATCACTAACCCATCCAGTCCAGTCCACCCTTTATTTAACTCCACCAGGCCCACTCACCCACCTCAAGCCCAAAACCTACACACACCCTTAGTAATATAAAAAACGGGTCAACACCCTTTGACCTTTTGATTGGGGCAAAAGCGGTCAACCTAAACTGACCAGGTGATGGCCAACTAGGTCAAACTGCCTAAGAGTCAATCTCCGCGGAGTATAGTCTTTTCCCGGGTCGTTATGTCCCGACGAGGTGTGAATTGTTATCAAACGGGTTTGTGATCGGGTGAATTTGGACAAGAAAGAGTTTGTAAATGGTTATACTAAGGAATCTACAAAGTAATAGCTTAAATCCGCTATATGAACAAGACTGGAAATTTAGAAAAACCAGAAACGTTTAAAACGTAAAACGCGTACGTTTACATTTAAAATAACGTAAAGGGGTAAAGCTAAAGATACGCAATAAATTTTTTCAGATAAACACAAGTACGCAACATATTTAGTAAAGTGTTAAACGTACGCAACATATTTTCAAAAAAACGCCGATCTACGCAATATTACCTGCTATAGCAGGTTAGCACCTAAGCTTAACTTTAAAAGTTACGTCTTTGGTCCCTAAACTGTCTTATATCTCGCGTACATGATCCTATTTTGGTAACGGTCGTTAAAAAAGTTTTTAAAAAAACTTTTTAACATTTTTTTTAAATCGAGATAAAAAAATAAAACAAAGAAAAAAAATTTTAAAAATTATTTTTTTTAAAGTTAATATTAAAAAAAAAATCAAAATTTAAAAAAAAATTAATATTTGCGAAAAAAAAAATTATTTTTAAAAAATTTAATTTTTTTAAAAAAAATATATATATTTTTTTAAATTTTCGCAAAAAAATCAAAACTTTTTAAAATTTAAAAAAAAAAAATATATTTTAAATTTTTTTTTAAAAAATAAAGTTTTTTTTTCGCAAATATTAATTTTTAAATTTTGATTTTTTTTAAAATAAATTATTTTTTTAAAAAAAAATTAATATTTTGCGAAAAAATATTTATTTGCGAAATTTTTAAAAAATTAATATTTTGCGAACAAATAATTTTTTTTAAAACAATTTTAAAAAAAATTTGATTTTTTTGCGAATTTTTAATTTTTTTTTAATTTTAAATTTTTAAAAAATAAAATTTTTTTTCGAAAATATTAATTTTTTTAAAAAATTTTGATTTTTTTAAAAAAATATTAACTTCAAAAAAAATTAATTTTTAAAATTTTTTCCCTTTTTTTATTTTTTTTATCTCGATTATAAAAAGAAAAATGTTAAAAAGTTGTTTTAAAAACTTTTTTAATGACCGTTACCAAAATAGGATCATGTATGCGAGATATAAGACAGGTTAGGGACCAAAGGTGTAACTTTTAAAGTTAAGTTTAGGTGCTAACCTGCTATAGCAGGTAATATTGCGTAGATCGGTTTGACACTTTACTAAATATGTTGCGTACTTGTGTTTATTTGAAAAAATATATTGCGTATCTTTAGCTTTACCCATAACATAAACGTACAAAATAAAAAGTGAAAACTAAAATCTGAAAACCCTCAGGGGGTGAAAATGATTTTTTTACAAACCTAAGGATAAGAGAAAATTTTTAAGAAATTAAAATGAATTTTTACACTAATTAATTATTTTTTATTAATTAAATACTAATTAACACTAATTATTAATATTTAAATAACTTAAATATAATATAATATTATTTTAATACTAGAAAAATGAAAATTAAATTTCTAAAATTATAAAATAACTGAAAACAAATTTTAAAACTAAAAATATGTCTTTTTGTCTTTTTGTGATTTTTATATTAATTAATTACTAATTATATTTAATTAAACTAATTAACAAATTTTAAATTATTAAAAATACTAAAAAGACTTAGGAAATTAAGAAAATTTTTATAAATCTAAGTAACCATCACAGGAATCCTAAAAAATTATAAAAAGTTTGTTTTATATATTTTTACACTATTTTACTAATTATTATTCTAAATATTAAATAATTACTAATTAAACTATTTAAATTATAAAAACTAGGAGATGAATAGTAGAAATTATAAGAAAATTCCTAAAAATGTTTTATAACATATAAAAGCTAGGAAAAATATAAAAACTAGGGTTTAATTTATAAAAACTAATTTTCCTATTTAATACTTAATTATTAATTAATTATAAATAAAACTAATATTAAATCTAATAAATACTATATGACCATATAAAAATCTGAAAAAATTACTGAAAGTACTTAAAGATAAAAGGAATTTAACAAAAATATAAAATTGCAAGATGCTTAATAAAAATCTAAAAATGAAAATTAAAAAATTAAATTACATTAAATAGAAACTATCACTTATAATTAAATTGGTTTTTTTTTGGATTTTTCTTTTACACAACTATTTTAACACTAAAAACAAACAACTTCTATGAAAACAAATTTTTCAGAACTTAAAAATAAGCCAAATGCATGCAATAAGCTTGGACAGTTGACTTATGTTGACCAAACAAGAAAATAAGCTCAAATGAGCTTATGTGGGGTCCACAATGATGAAAGTAAGTTCAAATAAGTGTTTTGGATAGGAATGAACAAGAACCAAAGAGATTGTACCACAGAATAAGCAATTAAGCCAAGATAAGCACTTAGATTTCTTAGTTGAACACTGAAAATGGGACAAGGTTATTGGGAGGATTAAGGTGGGTCCCAGGGAGCCTAAGCTCAGGAGCTTGCTTGAAATGGATTGGGGGCCAGCTAGTGAGTTCAAAGAACCCAAGGGGGCCTGTGGGACCCACTGTGGTGGCCAGAGTGAACCACCAAAGTGGTGGTGTTGGATGGTCTGTTCTGTGTAGCAGGGGAGGCTCACCCCCTGCAGGTGTGTTTGAAGGGTTGTGGGGCCCACAACAAAAATCACAAAAATATAAAAAAGCAAGGAATTCAAAGTTGAGCTAGGAGACTACATGCCATTTTGACTTTTTGGTATTTTTGATTATTTTGACTTTGGTGAGATTCTAATCTATCCTACTGATTTAATATGTTAAAATAAGCTATAAGTAAACAGAATTATGCTTAAACTCCTGTTTATGAATTGAAATGGTGAAATGATCACCCCTAAATCTCAACAGTTAACAATTTAGGGGATCAAATTATGGATTTTGACTTTTTATTAAATTAGAGGTGAGTTTTATGATCTCATGAGGCTAATAGAACCTAAGGTAGACTGTTACAACTACCTATATCAACTAAAGAAGACCAAAACTCATGGGAAAAGCCTAAACCAAACACCCCTTATAAACCTGTTTTGAAGGTTTTGTGAGGCAAACTCACAACCTAAACCTTAAACATGAACTCTAAGCTTATCTTAACACTAAATAAGCATAAATGAACTGAAATAAGCACTAAATTACCTAAGCTACAGTAAATTACAAAAATTTATGAAAATGCTTACAGTTGAAGCCTGTGAGCATCCAAACCAAGAAACCAAGTACCATGATCTGTCCTAAACCTCTGATACGTGGGAATCGCACCAGGCTTTACCTCTCAAGGGATCTTGAGAAGCTTACAACCCCCACCAGGCAGTGTACCTGATCGTTGTAGTATAGTATAGTGACAAGTACCGGGGGATTGATCGTTCAGCTAGGAATAGTGTCGCTAGGATTAGAAAACCTAAATACTAGTTCTAAAGATGAGGGATGATTATTTTTGTATTTTTATATTTTTTTTAGAAAGCAAGTAAAAATCTCGGGTTTGAAGGATTTGGGCGGAATTAGTTGCTAGTCAACTAACCCAATACTAAAGATGTAATCAAAATAAAATACTAGAAATGAAAATAAACTAAATTAAACTAAGGTTGTGAGCAATAAGTGAAGAAGTTGTGTTTACTTAGATTTCACTACTCCCTAGATATCTTTTAAACGTTAATTACTTGTTATATTTGCGTGGATGACGGATTGTATTCCTTAATACCATTCATGGGGTGGCGCACTTAATTTCCCAATCCTATGAGTGCCTACTTCACTCCTATGTCGAGCCGGCTAAGAAGCTCCTAACATGGGATCATTAGAATTTACCCATGCATTAAATACAACCAATAAAACCTAGTGCATGTCAGTTCATGTTTCGTAAGACGTTCAAGCATGTTACCATTTGGAGATCTGTCAGTTTTCTTAAGCCTAACATCAAAATCATTCATCCAATACAACCATAAACAAGTAATCAACACATAATTAACATCTAGGTTTCATTATCCAAGCAAACACAAGATAGATCTAGCCTAGCATGATGGAATTAAGACAAGAACAAGATATAGACAACCAACACATAGACATATTGATTGAATTAAAAGAATACTTATCTCAATTACACATGAAAGGGTTCAAGGGCTGAAAACCCTTGAAAAACCTGTAAAATTCGTACTAAGTTCGGCCTTAGGGTTTCTCCAAAACTTCCCCCCCTTTTTTTATGAATGAAAATTAGAAAACTATATATAGGAAATTGAGGCTGACGGCGTCAAGACCAAATTGGTGACGCCGTCATCTCGCCGCCAAAATACTTCTCGGACTGCCTTGATCTACTTTTGACGCCGTCACGTTATAGCATTTTCCAGGCCGTCATGTATTTTATTCTTGACGCTCTACTTTGTGACGCCTTCAATTCTCTACTGGGCCGTCATGAAAATTACTCTTGACGCCGTCATAAATTCCTTCTTGACGCCGTCACCTACTGTTCCCAGCTTGGAAAATTAAGACTTTGGCATTTTCTTCACTTTTATGCTCCAAAAACGTCCGAATTACTTCCTTTTCCAGATTTCTCTCCCAAAGTACCTAAAATCACAAAAGGAACGATTTAGGGCAATATTTGATCAAATAAATTCAATTCCGGGCTTAAATGACCCCCTAAAAGTGGTTCATTTTTCGCCTCATCATATACCCTTACACTTGAGATTTGCTTGTCCTCAAGCAAATGCGCTTTTATTCTACTCAAAATACAAGTTAGGGGTCATTTAACACTAATATAAAAGTAATTACAACAAATAATCGTTCCACTAAAGACCAATGACAAGCACGGAGGTCATATACTAGCACCTCACAAATAGTGTTTAGATACTCACATCTCTCGGGTGTAATAAAGTATAGATTACAATATGGAAACGAAAGATATCTCTCACTACCTGTCATAGCAAAATAAATTACCATAGGCTTGGGAAAGGATCAAACCTCCACCACATGGCGTAAGCACCTAGGATAAACTATCAAAGAGGTCTTTTATAGGGTTGTAACTTAGGTGTAGGGATATGAAATACACGGTTTTGTTGGATAAAGGAAGTTTTACTGGTGGCGAGTTAACAATCTTGGTTAATTACATGTACAATATGGCGTTGCTAAGCCAAGACTAGACTCGACTTAAGCTAATAAATGAAAAATAAAAAAAACATAAAATAAACATAAAATGAACGGGGATGGTAGTCCGTATGTTTTTTCTCTTTATTTATTTATTTATTTTTTTTTCGGCATACACTCTTACCCTACCATTCAAAATAATACATCATAGGGAATGAACATTTCCCTTACACTTGAATTTTTACATACTTTACAATGAACTAAACTATTGACTCGAATTAAAAAAATCAAAACACTTGTAGCACTTTTAAGATTAACGTACATATGGGGGTAATATATGATGTTCTTCCCCATTACTCTATAAAATAAGTACTTTACCCATGAGTCCCAATCGTCCCAAAATAATATGTACAAGGATATGACTCAACTTAGCAACCATGTAATCAATTAGATAGTTAACTTAGGGTTTACCAAATAACAATAATGCACTAAAGATGAGCACATACACTGAAGGTTAAGGCGATTTGGGTGTACATTTAAGTGGGGTGTAACAAAATCTTCCTTTAAGTAAAATACTTAAAGTTAGAAACGAAAAGATAGGCTCGGAGGGGTGTACTAGGGGTTTCGTGTACTAAAAGTGAGTACAACGCTAAGGGTGTGGGAAAAATTAGTTGACTTAACTAGCCAAGTAATATGACTTAAATGGTCAAGTAATTATGATACGGGTTTAACACAAGGGTGATCCTATTGCCTCTTATCATGTAGTAAATCCTACTACACGAATGTAGTCTCACTAGCGGTCTCGGGATGCATCACTAACGCAAGTTCTAGAATCTAAATGCTACCGGTACACTCATAAGCACTAATAGTAAATGATTTTCCTATCAAATCTAAAGGCGAACATCACATATTTGGGTGGAAAATTTTTCTGAATATACGGTTATGTGCTAGTCATACAATCTCCTATCCATGAGACGCTTGCTATGGCTAAAGTTTCACTCCTAAATGTTGTAAAAAATTTTAAATTTGGTGCTAAAATTGCACTAACAAGTATTTCTCATAGTTTTATTACACATCTACCATTAAACAAAACAAACTTAAGCGAAAGTGTACATGTAAGGTATCATCATTTTACCCTCCCCTTACACTTAAGATTAACATTGTCCCCAATATTCAAGTAAAGAATGTAAAAGTGAAAAAGTAAAAAGAATGAAATCAAATACTCCCCTGATTCGCTCGGTATGGATAATAAGGTGGCCATGTTAAATCTTCCTCCAAGAAAATGAACAATCAAAGCTTCCCTTCCAGAATATAAATCATCTTCTTGTCATACATAACCTGTGAATCCTGAGAAAATAGACAAGACAACCTCGCATAAAATCGGCGGCAACCTATATAAGTTACTAAATCCTAGAAAACAAAATAAGATATAATGCTTGTGGAATGAAGTTTGCAGATTTCCTGGAGATTATAAAACTTAATAATTCACAAAAACCATAAGACTCCATTAGAAAAACAAAACCGGTAAAATTTCCAGATTTTTACACGTGACGCCGTCAAGAGTTAACTCGTGACGCCGTCAGAAGTGACATGCAAAAATTCTTATGTTAAGTTTCCGGAAAATTTCTGGAAAAACTTGGTCTCACTTCCTGGAAAATCCTGCAAAACTTAATTATGACTCGATACAAGCATTTGACTCTAACAAATACGAATATACATGTTCATTTAAATATTGTGGAGAATCATGATCGGTTTGTTTCTTAAAAACATATTTGGGGTTTCCCCTTACACTTATCTTTTGCAAAAATACTTTTAGGTGGAGTTAAGACTAGGCCAAAACAACAAAGTAAAGTATTTCCACTATTTAATTGAGAAACATGATCTACCAACAATAAAAATAAAGCATGCATACGGAAGCAAATAACAAACAAACAAAATAAAATCACACAAAACATGGGTTGCCTCCCAAGAAGCGCTTTTCTTTATTTACGAGTCTTGTAGCTAGACTCAAGGTCATATGTTACTACGTGACCTCATCGTCAAACATCACATCCTCCTCACTAATCATTTCATTGTTATTTTCTTGATAATGTTTTACACGTTGTATGTTAACAGTAAATTCCCTACCTTCATCGTCTAATAACACCACGGCTCCAGTTTTAGAGGAATTCTTCACCATAAACGGTCCATACCATCTAGACTTAAGTTTTCCCAGAAATAATCTCAACCGAGAATTGTACAATAGGACTTTGTCTCCCTCTAAAAATTCTTTGGGTTTCTTAATTCTCTGGTCATGCCATCTTTTTGCTCTCTCTTTATATGTGATGGAAGATTCGTAGGCTTCTAACCTAAGCTCATCAAGCTCATGTAATTGCAAGAACCTATTAGTTCCAGCAATTGTGTAATCTAAGTTACATGTCTTAATCGCCCAATAAGCCTTATGTTCTAATTCCACTGGTAAGTGACATGCCTTACCATACACCATGCGAAACGGGGTCGTTCCAATAGGTGTTTTGTAGGTGGTTCAGAATGCCCACAAGGCTTCGTCGAGTTTAAATGACCAGTCTTTTCTATTTTGACTAACCGTCTTTTCGAGTATTCTTTTAATAGCCCTATTGGTGTTTTCGACCTGGCCATTGGTTTGTGGATGATAGGCGGTGGAGAACCGATGGGATACTCCATACCTCTTCATGACCTTTTCCATTTGTGTATTACAAAAGTGGGTCCCCCTATCACTGATGAGAGCTTTAGGAATCCCGAATCTAGCGAAAAGCTTTTTCAGGAAGTGAATAACTACTCTGGCATCATTGGTCCTAAGGGCTTGTGCCTCAACCCATTTTGAAACATAATCGATGGCAACTAAAATGTATTCGTTCCCCCCTGAAGATGGAAAGGGTCCCATGAAGTCAATTCCCCAAACATCGAAGACCTCACATACTTGTATAAAATTCTGAGGTGCTTCATCCCTATGTGATATGTTCCCGGCCCGTTGACATGCATCGCATGCCTGCACCATCTCTTTTACATCACAGAAAATTGTGGGCCAATAGAATCCCGCATCGAAAATCTTTCGGGCGGTGGTGTTTATCCCATGATGCCCGCCAGAGGGACCGGAGTGACATTCCCTCATAATCTTTACTGCCTCACTTTCTGAAACACAGCGTCTTATAATCTGGTCTGGACACCTTCGGAATAAAAATGGTTCATCCCAAAAGTAGTATTTTAACTGAGAAAAGAACCTTTTTCTTTCGTATCTAGTCAGGTGTTCAGGAACAAGTCTACTTGCGAGATAATTAGCAAAATTGGCGTACCAAGGCTCCGAATCAATCATTAACATGAGTTGTTCGTCAGGAAATGAATCCCTAATCTCACTTCTATCGTGCTTATCCAAGGGGTTTTCAAGACGAGATAGATGATCTGCGGCCAGATTTTCTGCCCCCTCTTATCGCGAATCTCAACATCGAATTCTTGTAGCAACAAGATCCACCGAATTAGTCGTGGCTTAGCATCCTGCTTCGCGAAAAGATATCGAAGAGCCGAGTGATCAGTGAAAACGACTGTCTTTGAAAGGACAAGATATTGTCGGAATTTGTCGAATGCAAACACTACGGCTAATAATTCTTTTTCGGTGGTGGAGTAATTCTCTTGAGCGGGATTCATGGTTTTGCTAGCGTAGTAAATAGGTTGGAAAAGCTTGTCACGCCGTTGGCCCAATACAGCCCCAACAGCGAAATCGCTAGCGTCACACATACTTTCAAACGGTAACTCCCAGTTGGGTGTGATCATGATTGGAGCTTGTGTGAGTTCCTTTTTTAAGAGATCGAATGCATCCTTGCATTCTTGGGAAAAATCGAACGGAGCATCCTTCACAAGCAATTGAGTCATTGGCCGAGCTATTTTGGAGAAGTCTTTGATGAATCTCCGATAAAACCCAGCGTGCCCCAAGAAGCTGCGTATTGCTTTAACAGTCGTGGGGTATGGTAACTTAGATATAGCTTCAACTTTAGCTTGGTCCACCTCTATTCCGTTCCCTGAGATCTTATGCCCTAACACAATCCCTTCTTTTACCATGAAATGACACTTTTCCCAGTTTAACACCAAGTTGGTTTCCTCACAACGTTTAAGCATCTTTTCTAGATTAGCAAGACAGCGGTCGAAGGAGTTCCCGAAGACCGAAAAGTCGTCCATGAACACTTCCATGCTGTCTTCCATGAGTTCGTGAAAGATTGCGGTCATGCATCGCTGGAAAGTGGCGGGGGCATTACATAGCCCAAAAGGCATCCTTTTGTAGGCAAATGTTCCATAAGGGCAAGTAAACGTGGTCTTTTCTTGGTCCTCAGGTGCTATGGGAATTTGAAAATACCCAGAGAATTCATCCAAGAAGCAATAGTACTCGTGTCCAGACAATCTCTCTAACATTTGATTAATGAATGGTAAGGGAAAGTGATCTTTCCTCGTGGCATCATTGAGCTTCCGATAGTCAATGCATACCCGCCATCCAGTGACCGTTCTCTGGGGCACCATCTCACCCTTGTCATTCTTAACTACAGTCATTCCACCCTTCTTAGGTACAACCTGTACAGGACTGACCCATGGGCTATCCGAGATTGGGTAAATCAATCCTGCATCTAGAAGTTTGATGACTTCTTTCTTTACTACTTATTTAATGTTGGGGTTCACCCGCCTCTGGGGTTGCACGGTAGGTTTATAATCTTCTTCCATGAGAATCTTATGTGTGCAAAAAGTTGAGTCAATCCCCTTAATGTCGGCTACACTCCATGCGAGCACTCCCTTATATTTCTTTAGGACCTCTAAGAGTTTACCTTTTTGTTCATGTTCCAAGGAAGAGTTTATGATTACCGGCAGTTGGTCCTCTCCCTGAAGGAAGGCATACTCTAAATGGTTAGGAAGCTCTTTAAGATCTAACTCAGGAGGCTCGATAATAGAAGGTTTAAGCTTGTTTTCGGGCTTTCGGAGCTCAATATGCTCCGTTGCCTCTTGTCTGGGGTAGAAGGAGACTGCACCAACATCCTCCATCTTTTCCACCTCTAGCAAAGGCAGAAAACTCTCGTCCCGTAGCCAACCTTCCTCGATCTGTTCATCGACACAACTATCAATGACATCTGTGAGTTCATCGACCTCCCCAATGAAATAGAGCCGGTTAGCTGCTTCGAGGGAGAGGTCCATAGAATCCTTAATGTCGAAGGTTGTGCTATCGGTTCCCACTCGCAAGGTTAATTTGCCGTCATAAACATCAATGACTGCACGAGCGGTAGAAAGAAATGGTCTCCCTAAGATGATGGGTACCAAGTCATCCTCCTCAATATCCAGGATTACGAAGTCGACCGGGAATTTGAATTTCCCAACTTTGACTAGCACATTCTCGCATATCCCTACGGGGTACTTGACTGATCTATCGGCTAGTTGGATGTTCATACGGGTAGACTTTAATCCAGAGTATCCTAGTTTAAGGAACATAAAGTGAGGCATGAGATTGATACTCGCTCCCAAATCGGCAAGAGCATTCTTGATTGATATAGATCCTATGGCGCAAGGCAGGGTGAAGCTGCCTGGATCGTCTACCTTTTTTGGTAGCCCTCGATGGGTCACCACTGAGCATTCTTCCCCCAGGGTCACAAGACCCTTGAGTTTCTTCCGGTTAGCAAGTAGTTTTTTAAAGTATGCGCTATACTTTGGCATGTGATAGCAAGCATCAAGGAGGGGTATGGTGACAACCGAGTCCTTTAGGTATGACAAGAATCTTTTATTATCATTCTCAGTTTTCTGGTTCCTTAATCGGGATGGGAACGGGATTCTCATAGGCTGGTTAGGTAGGGTTGATGGGGAAGGGGTCGTCAAGGGAGGTTGGTCGGGGTTCTTGCTGCCTACATCCTCCTCCTCCTCGCCAGGTTTGTTTAGATTGGGGGCGATGGGGGACGAGCTTGGGTAAGGTGGGTCCTTGGTTGTTGTTCCAGCTCGAGTGGTATCGCGAGCATGGGGTCTTTTTTGCTTACTGATGGCATTTCAAGATTATCTAGGGCTGAATTAAGCTTGTTGAAAAATTCTCCAATGTCATCCTGCTGCTCGTCGACAAGTTCATTAAGACCTTTCATTTGCAAGCCTTTTTCTTGAGTGAAGTGACCAAGGTCATCTTCAAAAGTGCTCCTGATTTCGAATGCAGGGCCTTCCTCTCCTTCTTTTCTCTTTACCAGATTTCCCCAGAGGGTGTAATCGTCATTTTGGTAAAAAGGCAGAAGGGAGGGATCAGCATAGATCTGATGTGATTTCAGAAATTCTGACAGTCGACTCAGGTTCATCCCAAGTGTCATCCTGGTCTTGAGCATATTCTTCAATCCTATCTCATCCTTCTTCGGCACTAAGATTGGCCAATCTCCCTTTTCTAGATTGGTTGATTCTGTTTTGATCATTAGAGGAGACATTGTCGTAGAAGATTTGGACCAAGAGCCAGAGCTCAATGCCATGATGGGGAACTTGTCTTATTAAATATTTGAATCTAACCCACGATTTATGGAAGGGTTCGTCCTTCCCTTTTCGGAAACGGAGGATCCTATCTCTAAATGCTGAGGTTTTTCCAGGTGGAAAGAACTTCTCATAGAACTTGGATATGAGTTGCTCCCATGTGAAAATAGATTCAGAAGGAAGTTTATCATACCATTCTTGGGCTTTTTCATATAGAGTGAAAGGAAAGAATCGCAATCGGGACGTGTCTCTAGTAGCCCCATCCGTATGGAGGGTGTCTACTATTTTCAAGAAGTCTTTAATGTGTTGAATTGGATCTTCCTCATCTAATCCACAAAACTTACACACACTTTGGACAAGCCAAACATCGTTCGCATGCAAGACCTCGTTGGTGTGTTCGTTTGGGTAGACAATGGCGTTTGAGAAGCCACGAGGGGTTGGGGAGGAGTAGTCCTTAAGGCGCTTAGGAATGGGAGTTGCGGGGGTACTCATCTCGTCGTTGGTTTGGGAGCTAGGGGTTGTAACATGATTTTCTGAATTCTCTTCAGAAAGGGGTGCATCAAAATCAATGGCAACGCTAGATGGTTCAGAAGTTGAGTGATATTGTCTTAATCTATGCATTTCTCTTTTGGGTTCTGCATAAGGCAAGACAAAGTTTCTAGTGGAACTATGACTCCTAGTGATCCTAAGGTTAGAGGATTCGTCGGTTGCCATGATGGCAGGTGGTGAAGAGTTACGAACAAAAACACAAAGAAATAAGATAGACTAAAGAAAACCTAAAAATAAAAATAAAATCTTACTAGAAAGGAATCTAGCAAGTAGACCTAATAAAAAGAGATTCTAACCTAGACAATAACTTTTCCCCGGCAACGGCGCCAAAAACTTGATACGTGGGAATCGTACCAGGCTTTACCTCTCAAGGGATCTTGAGAAGCTTACAACCCCCACCAGGTAGTGTACCTGATCGTTGTAGTATAGTATAGTGACAAGTACCGGGGGATTGATCGTTCAGCTAGGAATAGTGTCGCTAGGATTAGAAAACCTAAATACTAGTTCTAAAGATGAGGGATGATTATTTTTGTATTTTTATATTTTTTTTAGAAAGCAAGTAAAAATCTCGGGTTTGAAGGATTTGGGCGGAATTAGTTGCTAGTCAACTAACCTAATACTAAAGATGTAATCAAAATAAAATACTAGAAATGAAAATAAACTAAATTAAACTAAGGTTGTGAGCAATAAGTGAAGAAGTTGTGTTTACTTAGATTTCACTACTCCCTAGATATCTTTTACACGTTAATTACTTGTTATAGTTGCGTGGATGACAAATTGTATTCCTTAATACCATTCATGGGGTGGCGTACTTAATTCCCCAATCCTATGAGTGCCTACTTCACTCCTATGTCGAGCCGGCTAAGAAGCTCCTAACATGGGATCATTAGAATTTACTCATGCATTAAATACAACCAATAAAACCTGGTGCACGTCAGTTCATGTTTCCTAAGACGTTCAAGCATGTTACCATTTGGAGATCTTCCAGTTTTTTTAAGCCTAACATCGAAATCATTCATCCAATACAACCATAAACAATTAATCAACACATAATTAACATCTAGGTTTCATTAGATCCAAGCAAACACAAGATAGATCTAGCCTAGCATGATGGAATTAAGACAAGAACAAGATATAGACAACCAACACATAGACATATTGATTGAATTAAAAGAATACTTATCTCAATTACACATGAAAGGGTTCAAGGTCTGAAAACCCTTGAAAAACCTGTAAAATTCGTACTAAGTTCGGCCTTAGGGTTTCTCCAAAACTTCCCCCTTTTTTTTATGAATGAAAATTAGAAAACTATATATAGGAAATTGAGGCTGACGGCGTCAAGACCAAATTGGTGACGCCGTCATCTCGCCGCCAAAATACTTCTCGGACTGCCTTGATCTACTTTTGACACCGTCACGTTATAGCATTTTCCAGGCCGTCATGTATTTTACTCTTGACGCTCTACTTTGTGACGCCTTCAATTCTCTACTGGGCCGTCATGAAAATTACTCTTGACGCCGTCAGAAACTCCTTCTTGACGCCGTCACCTACTGTTCCCAGCTTGGAAAATTAAGACTTTGGCGTTTTCTTCACTTTTATGCTCAAAAAACGTCCGAATTGCTTCCTTTTCCAGATTTCTCTCCCAAAGTACCTAAAATCACAAAAGGAACGATTTAGGGCAATATTTGATCAAATAAATTCAATTCTGGGCTTAAATGACCCCCTAAAAGTGGTTCATTTTTCGCCTCATCAACCTCCCCTGAGATACTAAAAACCATGTTCCATCCAATTTCTAACCCTGCTCCACTTCTTCTCTCATGAACACTAAATTTTTATTTTTCATGAATTTTGAGCATTTTATGTAAACTAAACAACAAGGGCACTGAATTGAGTTAAATGGAACAAGAAACAACCACAATTGACAAGATTGGAGCAAGGTTGTCAATCTCACTCTAAAATTGCAAAAACTGAGTTTACTAAATGGAGCCTGGAAGTAAGATAAAAAACAGTTACATCACATTGAAAATGATGATTACAAGCTGTTTTAACTGAAAAGAACAACTAAAAAGGAAAATTATACTAATTCGACATTGTTTAAAATTAAGCAAAACTAACTACTCTAACACACACTTCATTCTTCATTTTCTTTTTCTTTTATAACAACTGGTGGACTTCTCTGACTTTCCCACACTTTCCTGAGCCTTTTGATTGTCCCCAATTGATCTCAGCCGTCAAATATGGTTTTGGCAGGTTTGAGTGGAGTTGGTGAAGTACTAAATGAGGAGGGGGGGTTGGTTTGGTAGGTGAAAGTATTGATGATGGTTGGTGAGTTGATGAGAAAATTGGAGGAGGGGGGAGGCAGGATTACATGGATTAAGGTGGGAGGTTAGGGGTGAATGGTGGTCGGTTTGACCTGGGTTTGACCGGGGGAGGTTTAATATAAAAACGGGGGTGGTTTGTTGGGCTGTGGGAATGGGCTTAAGGGATAGGATGGGCTGGGGTATTTGTTGGGTGGATTTGTTTAGCAGGTTGGGTAAATTAATATCATAGGGTCCATTTGGTTTATTTAGATTTCACAAGGACCATGCATGTAATTTTCTAAAACTTGGGGGCTGAAAATGTAATATTCCCCAAACTTGATTCAATGTTCTTTCCTTCCAAGCTTTAATAACCCAATGATGATGGTGCACTTTTCCACTTTTGAAATATTCCAGGGACCAAAAATGCCAAATTGCCAAACTTGAGGGATCAAAACAGACAATTCTCCAAACTTCACACCAGGGACTAAAATTGACACTTGTGACTTTCCAGGGACCAAAAGTGACTTCTTATCCAAAAATATTTCACCAAGGACCAATTCTGTCAATTTTTGAAACTCTAGGGACCAAAATTGTAAATTTCCAAAACTTTTGAGATTTTTCACCAAAGGACTAAATATGACAACTTATGATTTTAAAAGGAACTTTGGTGATAATTTTCCATATTTTGAATGACCAGGGACTAGTTTTGACATTTTATGAAAGTTGGGGGACTGAAACTGCCAATTTTGCAAACTTTGTACGTTTTTCATCTGTTATTACTTTTTTTGCATCTAAAACATATAAAACACAATTTTAAAATATTTTCAGTATTTTGATGCATTTCTGAGTATTTTTGTATGTTTTGCAGTTCAGATTTGACCAAAAATGATGAGTGTTTGAGCACTCATCAATCCCCCACACTAAACTATTGCTAGTCCCTAGCAATAAACTGTTTTGAAAACTTAATGGATTTTAATCTCTTTACCAAAAGCCATTACTTCTGGAGTAGCCAAATGTATCAGTTCAAGTGAGAACTATGGTCCACTTGATAACCATGTGATTTTGAGCAAACCACCAGCTGTCAACGGATTTGATTTGTCTTTACCAAAAGCCGTTTGCTTCTGGACTAGCCAACTCTTGATGGAATAGTCAACATCTTGGTGAGCTGATTACCAATTATGGTTTTTCCACTGCCTTTACCACAAGCCATAATCTTGCGGGCTAGCCAACTCTTTCACTTTTTAGGATATGGCGAGTTGAGATACCATACAATTTTGGGCACATTGCAAGCCATCAACGGATTTGATATATCTTTACCAAGAGCCGTTTGCTCCTGGATTAGCCAATCCTTTTGTCGTTTAGACATGGTGGACTGATACCCACAAAAAATTTTGAAACTCAAGTGAAATTTTTTTTAAAAATTTTGAAATTTTGGCCAAAGCGGGGGTACTAGATGGTAAAATGTGATAAAATTCGCTAGAATACCCCCCACACTTAGAATGAATATTGTCCTCAATATTCAAAGTCCTGGCTATTATGCCGACTCTTTGAACATAAAAGGGCAACATTACAAGCTAAATGTGGAAACACCATTTTCTTTTCACTGTATTTGTAACCACAACAGGTGTAACTCCCCCACACTTAGGGTGAAAACCCTAAGTACATGCTACTGTTTTTGTTTACCGAGTCGCTAGCTTGACTCGACCACGAATTCATTGGTTCTTAGGGAAGCATGATGTGGAAGAAACAATCTCCATCGGACTTTCATTCAAGATGTTTGGACAAACATTTGAAGCACGTGAAAGTTCCACACCGATGAGATAAGTATCCGGCTCAAGATAATGGTAAATGAAAATGCCGGGATCAAAGATGGTATCTTCATTCCCGAAGGAGTGAAGAAGAGAAGAAGTCACCTTATAGGTGAAGAAAAGGAAGAAAACCATGATGAAAATCATGATTTGATCTTCTTCCTTGAGATCAGGCTCATTTGCCTGAATTTGGATTTCAAGGGTTAAGCTAAAAAACATCCCAGGAGGGAGGGTGGGAATTTGTAAATTCTCATGATTGAGTGCGTGTCCCTCTGGGCTATCATACTCCGGAGGAGTCATGATATGATGAGTGAGTTCACCGGAGAACTCCTCATGAAGAGAATCATTCACAAGATTTGAATCTGTGAACTCATGTTCCAGAACAGACTCATCACAATCCTCATTCCGAATACCAAAGATTGGATTATCAGAAATCAAAGTGAATTCAGATTCGAATTCAAATAGAGGATTGGTGAGAGTAGTATTGAATGCTTCAGGAACAAAGTGATTATTATTCTCTATTGGACTGTTTGGATAAGAAGTGAGTGGTGGATCATGATATAGGAGACTTTCAATTTCTCCCAGATCGGCTTCGAAATCAAGGAGACCATCATCATTTTCCGATGAAAGTGGATTGATGTGAGTAAGTTCATCGGCGAACTCCTCAAGAAGAGGATCAACATCAGACTGTGGGAGTGATGCCTCAATATACTCAATATCTCCATGAGATGTACAATCATCATTAAAATCTGAGAAAGTCTTAAAATGATTGTTTGAACACTCAAGAGGGGAAGGAAGATCACACATATGCTCAAGAATTCCCTGTGACTCTCTTGGGATTGGGACAAGGTTCTCAACGCTAGACTTTATGAATTCGCCCGATTCCTTTTTAGGAACAGTGTCAAGATGCTCGTCCCCCATACTCAGAGAGTGAGTGGGAACCTCGGGTGTGATAGCAGTTGTTTGAGATGGAATCTCAACTGCTAGGATATCAACTGATGAACTTGATGAAGTTTTATAAAATTGAAGAATATCAAGGGTATCTTCATCATCACTGTCATCAAGAATAAAACGGAACTGAGAGCTAGATCTGGCTGCTTTTTCTGTTGCAATTGATTCCCTAACAGATTTTTCATAGGCATCTTGGGAATTTATTCTAGCAGCATGCTGATGCGTGGGAATCGCAACAGGCTTTACCTCTCGAGGGATCTCGAGAAGCTTACAACCCCCACCAGGCAGTGTACCTGATCGTTGTAGTATAGTATAGTGACAAGTACCGGGGGATTGATCGTTCAGCTTAGGAATAGTGTCGCTAGGATTAGAAAGCCTAAATTACTAGTTCTAAAGGTGAGGGATGATTATTTTTGTGTGTTTATATTTTTTAGAAAGCAATTAAAATATCGGTTTTTGGAAGAGTGGGCGAAATTAGTTGCTATTCAACTAACCCAAAACTAAGATGCAATCAAAATAAAATACAGAAAATGAAAATAAACTAATTATACTAAGGTTGAGAGCAGTAATTAGAGAAAATGTGTTTACTTAGATTTCACTACTCCCTAGATATCTTTTACACGTTAATTACTTGTTATAATTGCATGGATGACGGATTGTATTCCTTAATACCATTCATGGGGTGGCATAAATAACTCCCCAATTCTATGAGCTCTTATCTCCTCCTACACCATGCCCAGCACAACTATAGGGATTGTAAACAGTGGCTCATGCGTTAAATACAACCAATAAAGACCTAGTACGCCTCGGTTCATGTTTCTTAAGACGTTCAAGCATGTTACCATTTGGAGATCTGCCAGTTTTCTTAAGCCTAACATATAAAATCATTCATCCAAGACAAGAATAAACAAGTAATCAACACATAATCAATATCTAGGTTTCATTAGATCTAAGCAAACACAAAGGAGATCTAGCCTAGCATAATGGAATTGAGACAAGAACAAGATATAGACAACCAACACATAGACATATTGATTGAATTAGAAGAACACTTATCTCAATTACAATGCAAGGTATCAAGGGTTTGGAACCCTTGAAAAACCTGTAAAAGTTGCACCAAAATCGTCTTTAGGGTTTCTCCAAAACTTCTCCCTTTTAATGTGAAAAACTAGAAAACTATATATAGGAAAATCGGGGTGACGGCGTCAAGAACAAAGGTGTGACGCCGTCATCTCGCCTTCCTCGGACGGCCTTGATCTACTTCTGACGCCCTGTGTGACGCCGTCATGAGCTACGGATTTTAATTCTTGGGGTTTGACGCCGTCATGACTTTACTCTTGACGCCTTCATCAACTACGGATTTTTATTATTGAGGTTTGACGCCGTCATGACGTTACTCTTGACGCCTTCATGTACTGTTCCAGCATGGAAAATTGAGACTTTGCCATTTTCTTCACTTTTATGCTCCAAAAACGTCCAAAATGGCTTCTTTTCTAGAATTCACTCTCCAAGTACCTAAAATCACAAAAGGAACGATTTAGGGCAATATTTGATCAAATAAATTCGGATTCGGGCTTAAATGACCCCCTAAAAACGGATCATTTTTCGCCTCATCATATACCCTTACACTTGAGATTTGCTTGTCCTCAAGCAAATGCGCTTTTATTCTACTCAAAAGACAAGTTAGGGGTCATTTAACACTAATATAAAAGTAATTACAACAAATAATCGTTCCACTAAAGACCAATAGACAAGCACGGAGGTCATACACTAGCACCTCACAAATAGTGTTTAGATACTCACATCTCTCGGGTGTAATAAAGTAATATAACATTATGGAAATGGAAGATATTTCTCACTACCTGTCATAGCAAAATAGATTACCATAGGCTTGGGAAAGGATCAAACCTCCACCACATGGCGTAAGCACCTAGGATAAACTATCAAAGAGGTCTTTTAAAGGGTTGTAACGTTAGGTATAGGGATATGAATTACACGATTTTGTTGGATAAAGGAAGTTTTACTGGTGGCAAGTTAACAATCTTGGTTAATTACATGTACAATGTGGCGTTGCTAAGCCAAGACTAGACTCGACTTAAGCTAATAAATGAAAAATAACAAAAACATAAAATAAACATAGAATAAAAATGGGATGGTAGTCCGTATGTTTTTTCTCTTTTATATATATATATATATATATATATTTTTTTTTTCTTGATTTTTTCGATTTTTTTTCTATTCTTTTTTTTTTCTTGATTTTTTCGATTTTTTTTTCTTTTTTTTTTTTTTTTTTTTTTTTTCATACACTCTTACCCTACCATCCAAAATAATACATCATAGGGGATGAGAATTCCCCTTACACTTGAATCTTTACATACTTTATATTAAACTAATCTAATGACTCGAATTAAGAAAATCAAAACACTTGGAGCACTTTTAAGATTAACGCACATATGGGGGTAATAAATGATGTTTTTCCCCATTAATCCATAAAATAAGTACTTACCCATGAGTCCCAATCGTCCCAAAACAATATGTACAAGGATATGACTCGACTTAGCAACTATGTAATCAATTAGAAAGTTAACTTAGGGTTTAACAAATAACAATAATGCACTAAAAATGAGCGCATACACGGAAGGCTAAGGCGATTTGAGTGTACATTTAAGTGGGGTGTAACAAATTCTTCCTTTAAGTAAAATGCTTAAAGTTAGAAACGAAAAGATAGGCTCGGAGGGGTGTACTAGGGGTTTCGTGTACTAAAAATGAGTATAACGCTAAGGTGTGGGAAAAATTAGTTGACTTAAGTAGTCAAGTAATATGACTTAAATGGTCAAGTAATTATGATACGGGTTTAACACAAGGGTGATCCTAATGCCTCTTATGATGTAGTAAATCCTACCACACGAATGTAGTCTCACTAGCGGTCTCGGGATGCATCACTAACGCAAGTTCTAGAATCTAAATGCTACCGGTACACTCATAAGCACTAATAGTAAATGCTTTTCCTATCAAATCTAAAGGCGAACATCACAATTTTGGGTGGAAAATTTTTCTGAATATACGGTTATGTGCTAGTCATACAATCTCCTATCCATGAGACGCTTGCTATGGCTAAAGTTTCACTCCTAAATGTTGTAAAAAAATTTAAATTTGGCGCTAAAATTGCACTAACAAGTATTTCTCATAGTTTTATTACACATCTACCATCAAACAAAACAAACTCAAGCGAAAGTGCATATGTAAGGTATCATCTTTTTACCCTCCCCTTACACTTAAGATGAACATTGTCCCCAATGTTCAAGTAAAGAATGTAAAAGTGAAAAAGTAAAGAGAATGAAATCAAATACTCCCCTGATTCGCTCGGTATGGATTATAGGTTGGCCAGGTTAAATCTTCCTCCAAGAAAATGAACAATCAAAGCTTCCCATCCAGAATATAAATCATCTCCTTGTCATACATAACCTGTAAATCCTGACAAAAATAGACAAGACAACCTCGTGTAAAATCGGCGGCATCCTATATAAGTTTCTAAATCCTAGAAAACAAGATAAGATATAATGCTTGTGGAATGAAGTTTGCAGATTTCCTGGAGATTATAAAACTTAATAATTCACAAAAACCATAAGACTCCGTTAGAAAAACAAAACTGGTAAAATTTCCAGATTTTAACTCCTGACGCCGTCAAGAGTAATCCTCTGACGCCGTCAGAATGGACCTACAGAAATTCTTATGTTAAGTTTTCGGAAAATTTCTGGAAAAACTTGGTCCTACTTCCTGGAAAATCCTGCAAAACTTCATTATGACTAAATACAAGCATTTGACTCTAACAAATACGAATACACATGTTCATTTATTATTGTGGAGAATCATGATCGGTTTGTTTCTTAAAAACATATTTGGGGTTTCCCCTTACACTTATCTTTTGCAAAAATACTTTTAGGTTGGAGTTAAGACTATGCTAAACAACATAGTAAAGTATTTCCACATTTTAGTTTAGAGACATGATCAACCAACAATAAAAATAAAACATGCATACGGAAGCAAATAACAATCAAACAAATAAAATCACACAAAACATGGGTTGCCTCCCAAGAAGCGCTTTTCTTTATTTACGAGTCTTGTAGCTAGACTCAAGGCTATGGGTTACTACGTGATCTCATCATTGGTTCCATTTTCTAGGTCGTCTTCTAAACTAGTATCGCTTTCATAGTGCAAGTACTTCGGATCTTCGAACTCGAAAATATCTTGTCGATACTTAGAACCAAGCTTACTAACATTCTTAAAGAATCTACATGATAAATCAGAAATATTTCTACACCCTCTCCTAACATCTTCATCACACAAGATAAGTTGGGAGCTCATCATATCAAGCCCGTCACAATCTATTTCCTTAAGGTCTTTTCTCTTGTATGGCGTTTGGTATGAAATCCTCCTAATCCCATCAGTGAAGGTCATGATTCCGTTCAAGTCATCCACTATTAAATTAGTGATTTCACAAAAGGGTGCTCCAAAGATGACTTGTGATAACCTAGGGTCGACATAGTCCTCTATGTTGTCCACAATTGTGAATTCCATAGGGAATGCCATATTTCCTACGAACACCTGGATTTCATGATCCTTACCAACCACTTTCTCCCCCTTGTAAATCATCCCCCATCTGCAGATATTGTTATAATGAAACAATGACATAAAATTCTTTGGCAGGAATACATTAATGTATATGTTATCGAAGTACTTATGACCGATCATGCAAGGGATTTTGAGATTATTCGGATCACGTCGTCTTATCTTCCCCAACTCTCCATCCTTTGACCCATATAGATTCCCCTCAAGAGAGGGACGATACTCGTACACCTCCTCACTATCCCTACGAAAAATTACCTTCCTAACACCATTGGTGAGTACTACACTACAATCTTTCTCATCAAGGATTGCTCCCGATTCATTGATAAATGGTATCCCAAGGACAAGGTGGGTTAACGTTTGATTGGTGAGATGGTCCATGTCATCAACCACGGTGAGGTCAGTATTGTAAACAAGCTCTCCAATCCTAATTGATAAATTTTCTATTACTCTCTCGCACGCAATGTGCTCAGGGAAGGTTTTGTGGTATAGGGAAAAGGGGATTATGTTGGCTGGGAAGCTAGGATCTATATGACTATCGGTTAAGAGCTTTTCCTTAATGGTACAGGGGATCTTGAAAACTTTAGGGTTACTTTCCTTAGTCTGATTGCTACCCACACTAATAACATCCTCCATTTTTCTCTCGGGTTCTTCTATAATAGATTTACCCAAAATGGTTGGATCTCTCTCATGCTCTTCCGATTTCTCATTCCCTTCATCCGGTTTGCCAGATTCTTGCGTGGTGTATTGCTCGGGTGAGTCGGTAGGTTTCCTTGCCGAAGCATGGTCAACCCTTGAGGTCTCATCTTTCGCTGTCTGACCGAATTTGTTAGTTTGTTGTTGGGTTGGGTTGGATGTTGAAGCAGATATTGTGGTGATGGTGTTTACGAAGTGGATTGGTCCAGGGGAGTTGACAGGTTTGTTAGGAGAGAGATGTTTGAATAACTTGCTAGGGCTTTTTATTTTTACAGGGGAGGCTGGTGGGCTCATTACGGTAGCAGATTTAACCTCATCAACGTGAATGGGCTTATTATCAATATGCTCTTTGATAGCAATCAACATATTACAAATCTTGTTGTTCACGTCAGCCTGCTGTTGTTTAAATTTGGCCTCGAGCGTAGCGAGCTGTAGTTCTTGAGATAGAATGAATTTTTTTAAAGTGTCTTCACAGCTTTGCCTAGGAATGCCTTGTGATGGAAAATGCTCGGACCAGGTGAGTGATGAGGAGTCATTGAAGGATACGCTTCGCGTTTGGTACCCTCTAAAATTAGGTTTATCCTTCCATGCCTCATAGGCTTCAGCAGAAGTGCGAGGACCCTAACCTACGTGTGATGATGTGAATTCATTATAAGCACGTTTTGGAAGTTCCATGCAGTTATGGGTCTCATGAGGGCCATTGCATAGTTTGCATGTAGAAGCGATTCTGCTTACTTGGCTTGAAGGTTTATGAGCCTCGTAAGATTTCATGAGAGACTTGACTCGACCTTCAAGTTCTATGATCCTACAGTCGGGAGTGCTAGAATTGTTCGAAGGCAAAGACATTGCCTTGACCATTTTGTTCAAGTCACGGGGATCGTTCCAACTTTCGTTGTCATAGAGAGCAAGATCTTCTATGAGTTCCCATGATTGTTCCGCACTAAGATCACGTAGCTTACCACCGGCCGATTGGTCAATGGTTCGCCTCGTGGAGATGTCGATATGGTCATAGAAGATTTGGACTTGGAGCCAAAGATCTATGCCATGATGAGGGACTTTTTGGAGTAAGTCCTTGAAACGAGTCCATGCTTCATAAAGAGATTCATTTTGACGTTGTTGGAACATCAAGATGTCATTTCTAAGCTTAGTAGTTCTCCTCGGTGGGAAAAATTGAGCAAGGAAATGAGTGGTGAGATCATCCCATGTGGTGATGGATCCCGCGGGTAAACGCTCAAGCCATTGACTAGCTTGATCCCATAGAGAGAATTGGAATAGGCGTAAACGGGTAGTCTCTCTAGTTTCAACACCTAGGTCTATGGAATCTACGATTTTGAGAAAGTCCTTAAGATGTTGGTTTGGATCTTCGGAACGAAGTCCATGGAATGCACATCCGCTTTGCACCAACCGGATGCGGTCGGATCGCAAGGGGGTCACATTGGCTCCGGTGAGCTCAATGGTGTTTCGGTAGCCTTGGTGGCTAGGTCGGGAGTACTCTCCTAAGGTACGGGGCCTAAGGGGTTCTAATGGTGGGTTTTGTTGTGGTGGGATGACGGGTTCAAAGATGTTACCACCTTCCATGATGTCGGATGGTAAAGAGTTACGAACAAAGGCACGAAGAAATAAGATAGACTAAAGAAGACCTAAAAATAAAAATAAAATCTTACTAGAAAGGAATCTAGCAAGTAGACCTAATAAAAAGAAATCCTAACGTAGACAATAACTATTCCCCGGGCTGCGGCACCAAAAACTTGATGCGTGGGAATCGCAACAGGCTTTACCTCTCGAGGGATCTCGAGAAGCTTACAACCCCCACCAGGCAGTGTACCTGATCGTTGTAGTATAGTATAGTGACAAGTACCGGGGGATTGATCGTTTAGCTTAGGAATAGTGTCGCTAGGATTAGAAAGCCTAAATTACTAGTTCTAAAGGTGAGGGATTATTATTTTTGTGTTTTTATATTTTTTAGAAAGCAATTAAAATATCGGTTTTTGGAAGAGTGGGCGGAATTAGTTGCTATTCAACTAACCCAAAACTAAGATGTAATCAAAATAAAATACAGAAAATGTAAATAAACTAATTATACTAAGGTTGAGAGCAGTAATTAGAGAAAATGTGTTTACTTAGATTTCACTACTCCTTAGATATCTTTTACACGTTAATTACTTGTTATAATTGCATGGATGACGGATTGTATTCCTTAATACCATTCATGGGGTGGCATACATAACTCCCCAATTCTATGAGCTCTTATCTCCTCCTATACCATGCCCAGCACAACTATAGGGATTGTAAACAGTGGCCCATACATTAAATACAACCAATAAAGACCTAGTACGCCTCGGTTCATGTTTCTTAAGACGTTCAAGCATGTTACCATTTGGAGATCTGCCAGTTTTCTTAAGCCTAACATATAAAATCATTCATCCAAGACAAGAATAAACAAGTAATCAACACATAATCAATATCTAGGTTTCATTAGATCTAAGCAAACACAAAGGAGATCTAGCCTAGCATAATGGAATTGAGACAAGAACAAGATATAGACAACCAACACATAGACATATTGATTGAATTAGAAGAACACTTATCTCAATTACAATGCAAGGTATCAAGGGTTTGGAACCCTTGAAAAACCTGTAAAAGTTGCACCAAAATCGTCTTTAGGGTTTCTCCAAAACTTCTCCCTTTTAATGTGAAAAACTAGAAAACTATATATAGGAAAATCGGGGTGACGGCGTCAAGAACAAAGGTGTGACGCCGTCATCTCGCCTTCCTCGGACGGCCTTGATCTACTTCTGACGCCCTGTGTGACGCCGTCATGAGCTACGTATTTTAATTCTTGGGGTTTGACGCCGTCATGACTTTACTCTTGACGCCTTCATCAACTACGGATTTTTATTATTGAGGTTTGACGCCGTCATGACGTTACTCTTGACGCCTTCATGTACTATTCCAACATGGAAAATTGAGACTTTGCCGTTTTCTTCACTTTTATGCTCCAAAAACGTCCAAAATGGCTTTTTTTCCAGAATTCACTCTCCAAGTACCTAAAATCACAAAAGGAACGATTTAGGGCAATATTTGATCAAATAAATTCGGATTCGGGCTTAAATGACCCCCTAAAAACGGATCATTTTTCGCCTCATCACATGCTCTTCAGCTAGCCATTCTTCCATGGATTTTTGATGAGTGTCTTTTTGGGCAAAGTCTTTAACTAAACCCTTAAGCTCATCAAGTATTTCCAGTACATTTTGAATTTCTGGAAGAATTGCTTGATTCATTTGGTACTGTGGAAGTTGGTCATAATAGGGTGTGTCAATATTGTCACAAGGATATGGATTCCCCATTTGACAATCTGAGCTGAAGTGTGGACCTCCACAGTAATCACAACAGTAAAACTATTGAGTCTGGACTGGTGAATCATATGGGTATTGATCATAACCAAAGTTCTGAGTATCACCGGAAAACTATTCATAGACAAACGTGTTTCCAGCTTGACACTCAAATCCTTGGTGAGGACCTCCACAAAACTCACACAGATATGTCAGTATCTCATGATGTGGTGGCTGGTAGGATGTATCAGATGTGTCATGGTAAGGAGAGGGAGCTTGGTTATAGACAGACCCATCTCCTGACTCTACCATACTACAGCTGGGACAATTCCCACCATTATGAGGACCACCACACCATTGGCAACCAAAATGGTGTGGATACGACATATGAAAGAATCAAAGGTTTACAGAGGGGTAGGGATGAAGAATCAAATATGTGAGAGGGTAAAGGTGAATACTTTTGGATTTTTGGATAAACATTTTGTACAAATAAGAAAGAAAATGTTTTTGGGTTTTTGTGTTCGTTGAAAACTGGTTTTAAAATGTTTTCGTGAACTGTTTTATTTTATATGAAAATAAGAAGATAATATGAACAAGGGTGGTAAATATACAATGGATGTATATCCAGGTTCACCAATACGCAAAACCGTTTAAAATAACGCTCACAACCTCCCCGGCAGCGGCGCCAAATTTTGATTGGGGCAAAAGTGGTCAACCTAAACTGACCAGGTGATGGTCAACTAGGTCAAATTGCCTAAGAGTCAATCTTCGCGGAGTATAGTGTTTCCCCGGGTCGTTATGTCCCGACGAGGTGTGAATTGTTATCAAACGGGTTTGTGATCTAGTGAATTTGGACAATAAAGGGTTTGTAAATGGTTATACTAAGGAATCTATAAAGAAATAGCTTAAATCCGCTATATGAACAAGACTGGAAATTTAGAAAAACCAGAAACGTTTGAAACCTAAAACGCGTACGTTTACATTTAAAATAACGTAAACGTACAAAATAAAAAACGAAAACTGAAATCTGAAAACCCCCAGGGGGTGAAAATGACTTTTTTACAAACCTAATGATAAGAAAAATTTTTAAGAAATTAAAATGAATTTTTACACTAATTAATTATTTATTATTAATTAAATACTAATTAACACTAATTATTAATATTTAAATAACTTAAATACAATATAATATTATTTTAATACTAGAAAAATGAAAATTAAATTTCTAAAATTATAAAATAACTAAAAACAAATTTTAAAACTAAAAATATGTCTTTTTGTCTTTTTGTGATTTTTATATTAATTAATTACTAATTATATTTAATTAAACTAATTAACAAATTTTAAATTATTAAAAATACTAAAAGACTTAGGAAATTAAGAAAATTTTTATAAATCTAATTAACCATCACAGGAATCCTAAAAAATTATAAAAAGTTTGTTTTATATATTTTTACACTATTTTACTAATTATTATTCTAAATATTAAATAATTACTAATTAAACTATTTAAATTATAAAAACTAGGAGATGAATAGTAGAAATTATAAGAAAATTCCTAAAAATGTTTTATAACATATAAAAGCTAGGAAAAAATATAAAAACTAGGGTTTACTTTATAAAAACTAATTTTGCTATTTAATAATTAATTATTAATTAATTATTAATAAAACTAATATTAAATCTAATAAATACTATATGACCATATAAAAATCTGAAAAAATTGCTGAAAGTACTTAAAGATGAAAGGAATTTAACAAAAATATAAAATTGCAAGATGCTTAATAAAAATTTAAAAATGAAAATGAAAAAATTAAATTTCATTAAATAGAAACTATCAGTTATAATTAAATTGGTTTTTCTGGATTTTTCTTTTACAAAAATATTTTAACACTAAAAACAAACAACTTTTATGAAAACAACTTTTTCAGAACTTAAAAATAAGCCAAATGCATGAAATAAGCTTGGATAGTTGACTTATGTTGACCAAACAAGAAAATAAGCTCAAATGAGCTTATGTGGGGTCCACAATGATGAAAGTGAGTTCAAATAAGTTGTTTGGACAGGAATGAACAAGAACCAAAGAGATTGTACCACCAAATAAGCAATTAAGCCAAGATATGCACTTAGATTTCTTAGTTGAACACTAAAAATGGGACAAGGTTATTGGGAGGATTAAGGTGGGTCCCAGGGAGCCTAAGCTCAGGAGCTTGCTTGAAATGGATTGGGGGCCAGCTAGTGAGTTCAAAGAACCCAAAGGGGGCCTGTGGGACCCACTGTGGTGGCCAGAGTGAACCACCAAAGTGGTGGTGTTGGATGGTCTGTTCTGTCCAGCAGGGGAGGCTCACCCCCTGCAGGTGTGTTTGAAGGGTTGTGGGGCTCACAAAAAAAATCACAAAAATATAAAAAAGCAAGGACTTCAAAGTTTGGCTAGGAGACTACAAGTCCTAAAAAGATCAAGTCCTAAAACACTTCACAAAATTCTATAAAAATCTTGCAAGAAATGGAAAAAACTGAGTTCAGGCCATTTTGACTTTTTGGTATTTTTGATTATTTTGACTTTGGTGAGATTCTAATCTATCCTACTGATTTAATATGTTAAAATAAGCTATAAGTAAACTGAATTATGCTTAAACTCCTGTTTATGAATTGAAATGGTGAAATGATAACCCCTAAATCTCTACAGTTAACAATTTAGGGGATCAAATTATGGATTTTGACTTTTTATTAAATTAGAGCAAAGTTTTATGATCTCATGAGGCTAATAGAACCTAAGGTAGACTGTTACAACTACCTATATCAACTAAAGAAGACCAAAACTCATGGGAAAAGCCTAAACCAAACATCCCTTATAAACCTGTTTTGAAGGTTTTGTGATGCAAACTCACAACCTAAACCTTAAACATGAACTCTAAGCTTATCTTGACACTAAATAAGCATAAATGAACTGAAATAAGCACTAAATTACCTAAGCTACAGTAAATTACAAAAATTTATGAAAATGCTCACAGTTGAAGCCTGTGAGCATCCGAACCAAGAAACCAAGTACCATGATCTGTCCTAAACCTCCCCTGAGATACTAAAAACCATGTTCCATCCAATTTCTGACCCTGCTCCACTTCCTCTCTCATGAACACTAAATTTTTATTTTTCATTTATTTTTCATGAATTTTGAGCATTTTATGTAAACTAAACAAGAGTATTTAAAATGGAACCTAAGCTTCAAAAAGCTTACAAGGGCACTGAATTGAGTTAAATGGAACAAGAAATAACCACAATTGACAAGATTGGAGCAAGGTTGTCAATCTCACTCTAAAATTGCAAAAACTGAGTTTATGATACGTGGGAATCGCACCAGGCTTTACCTCTCAAGGGATCTTGAGAAGCTTACAACCCCCACCAGGCAGTGTACCTGATCGTTGTAGTATAGTATAGTGACAATTACCGGGGGATTGATCGTTCAGCTAGGATTAGTGTCGCTAGGATTAGAAAACCTAAATACTAGTTCTAAAGGTGAGGGATGATTATTTTTGTATTTTTATATTTTTTGAAACCAAGTAAAAATCTCGGGTTTGAAAGATTTGGGCGGAATTAGTTGCTAGTCAACTAACCCAATACTAAAGATGCAATCAAAATAAAATACTAGAAATGAAAATAAACTAAATTATACTAAGGTTGTGAGCAATAAGTGGATAAGTTGTGTTTACTTAGATTTCACTACTCCCTAGATATCTTTTACACGTTAATTACTTGTCATAGTTGCGTGGATGACGGATTGTATTCCTTAATACCCTTCATGGGGCGGCGCACTTAATTCCCCAATCCTATGAGCTCTTATCTCCTCCTATGCCATGCCCAGCACAACGATAGGGATTGTAAACAGTGGCTCATGCATTAAATACAACCAATAAAACCTAGTGCACGTCAGTTCATGTTTCCTAAGACGTTCAAGCATGTTACCATTTGGAGATCTGCCAGTTTTCTTAAGCCTAACATCGAATTCATTCATCCAATACAACCATAAACAAGTAATCAACACATAATTAATATCTAGGTTTCATTAGATCCAAGCAAACGCAAGATAGATCTAGCCTAGCATGATGGAATTAAGACAAGAACAAGATATAGACAACCAACACATAGACATATTGATTGAATTAAAAGAATACTTATCTCAATTACACATGAAAGGTATCAAGGGCTAAGAACCCATGAAAAACCTGTAAAATTCGCACCAAGTTCGTACTTAGGGTTTCTCCAAAACTTCTCTCTTTTTAATGTGAAAATTAGAAAACTATATATAGGAAATAGGGTCTGACGGCGTCAAGACAAATTTTGTGACGCCGTCATCTCGCCGCCAAAATAATTCTCGGACTGCCTTGATCCAGATCTGACGCCGTCAAGTGGTGTATGTTTCCAGGCCGTCATGTGTTTTCCTCTTGACGACCTACTTCGTGACGCCTTCAAATCTGTACTGGATCGTCATGGAAATTACTCTTGACGCCGTCAAGATTTTCTTCTTGACGCCGCCACCTACTGTTCTCAGCAAGGAAAATTAAGACTTTGGCGTTTTATTCACTTTTATGCTCCAAAAACGTCCGAATTGCTTCCTTTTCCAGATTTCTCTCCCAAAGTACCTAAAATCATAAAAGGAACGATTTAGGGCAATATTTGATGAAATAAATTCAATTCCGGGCTTAAATGACCCCCTAAAAGTGGTTCATTTTTCGCCTCATCATATACCCTTACACTTGAGATTTTCTTGTGCTCAAGCAAATGCGCTTTTATTCTACTCAAAATACAAGTTAGGGGTCATTTAACACTAATATAAAAGTAATTACAACAAATAATCATTCCACTAAAGACCAATAGACAAGCACGGAGGTCATACACAAGCACCTCACAAATAGGGTTTAGATACTCACATCTCTCGGGTGTAATAAAGTATAAATTACAATATGGAAACGGAAGATATCTCTCACTACCTGTCATAGCAAAATAGATTACCATAGGCTTGGGAAAGGATCAAACCTCCACCACATGGCGTAAGCACCTAGGATAAATTATCAAAGAGGTCTTTTAAAGGGTTGTAACGTTAGGTATAGGGATATGAAATACACGGTTTTGTTGGATAAAGGAAGTTTTACTGGTGGCGAGTTAACAATCTTGGTTAATTACATGTACAAGATGGCGTTGCTAAGCCAAGACTAGACTCGACTTAAGCTAATAAATGAAAGATAACAAAAACATAAAATAAACATAGAATGAAAAAGGATGGTAGTCCGTATGTTTTTTTCTCTTTTTCTTTTTCTATATTTTTCTTTTCTTTTTCTTGATTTTTTTTTTTTTTTTTTTTTTTTTTTTTTTTTTTTTTTTTTTTTTGCATACACTCTTACCCTACCATCCAAAATAATACATAATAGGGAATAAACGTTCCCCTTACACTTGAATCTTTACATACTTTACAATAAACTAATCTAATGACTCGAATTAAGAAAATCAAAACACTTGGAGTACTTTTAAGATTAACGTACGTATGGGGTAATAAAATGATGTTCTTCCCTATTACTCCATAAAATAAGTACTTTACCCATGAGTCCCAATCGTCCCAAAACAATATGTATAAGGATATGACTCGACTTAGCAACCACGTAATCAATTAGATAGTTAACTTAGGGTTTAACAAATAACAATAATGCACTAAAGATGAGTGCATACACGGAAGGCTAAGGCGATTTGGGTGTACATTTAAGTGGGGTGTAACAAATTCTTCCTTTAAGTAAAATGCTTAAAGTTAGAAACGAAAAGATAGGCTCGGAGGGGTGTACTAGGGGTTTCATGTACTAAAAATGAGTACAACGCTAAGGGTGTGGGAAAAATTAGTTGACTTAACTAGCCAAGTGATATGACTTAAATGGTCAAGTAATTATGATACTAGTTTAACACAAGGGTGATCCTAATGCCTCTTATCATGTAGTAAATCCTACTACACGAATGTAGTCTCACTAGCGGTCTCGGGATGCATCACTAACGCAAGTTCTAGAATCTAAATGCTACCGGTACACTCATAAGCACTAATAGTAAATGCTTTTCCTATCAAATCTAAAGGCGAACATCACATATTTGGGTGGAAAATTTTTCTGAATATACGGTTATGTGCTAGTCATACAATCTCCTATCCATTAGACGCTTGCTATGGCTAAAGTTTCACTCCTAAATGTTGTAAAATTTTTTTAAATTTGGCGCTAAAATTATACTAACAAGTATTTCTCATAGTTTTATTACACATCTACCATTAAACAAAACAAACTCAAGCAAAAGTGCATATGTAAGGTATCATCTTTTTACCCTCCCCTTACACTTAAGATGAACGTTGTCCCCAATGTTCAAGTAAAGAATGTAAAAGTTAAAAAGTAAAAAGAATGAAATCAAATACTCCCCTGATTCGCTCGGTATGGATAATAATGTAGACAGGTTAAATCTTCCTCCAAGAAAATGAACAATCAAAGCTTCCCTTCCAGAATATAAATCATCTTCTTGTCATACATAACCTGTAAATCCTGAGAAAATAGACAAAACAACCTCGCGTAAAATCGGCGGCATCCTATATAAGTTACTAAATCCTAGAAAACAAAGTAAGATATAATGCTTGTGGAATGAAGTTTGCAGATTTCCTGGAGATTATAAAACTTAATAATTCACAAAAACCATAAGACTCCATTAGAAAAACAAAACCGGTAAAATTTCCAGATTTTAACTCCTGACGCCGTCAAGAGTAATCCTCTGACGCCGTCAGAATGGACCTACAGAAATTCTTATGTTAAGTTTCCGGAAAATTTCTGGAAAAACTTGGTCCTACTTCCTGGAAAATCTTGCAAAACTTCATTATGACTCAATACAAGCATTTAACACTAACAAATACGAATATACATGTTCATTTAATATTGTGGAGAATCATGATCGGTTTGTTTCTTAAAAACATATTTGGGGTTTCCCCTTACACTTATCTTTTGCAAAAATACTTTTAGGTGGAGTTAAGACTAGGCCAAAACAACAAAGTAAAGTATTTCCACTATTTAGTTTAGAAACATAATCAACCAACAATAAAAATAAAGCATGCATACTGAAGCAAATAACAAACAAACAAAAATAAAATCACACAAAACATGGGTTGCCTCCCAAGAAGCGCTTTTCTTTATTTACGAGTCTTGTAGCTAGACTCATGGTCATGAGTTACTACGTGACCTCGTCGTTGGTTCCACTCTCTAGGTCGTCTTCTAAACCAGTTTTGTATTCCGGACCTAGTTGCAAGCATTCTTTGTAGAAACCAAGCATCCTATTCTTTACATACTCTACTCCTCTACGTCTATCCTCCTCATTCCTATAATAAGTCGCTTGCTTGTGTTCCTTTTCGAAATTAGAGAAAAGTCGGTATTGCTCAATCTTGTAGGGAATTTGATAGGAAACCTCATCATTCTCTTCTTGAATCTAACTATCCCTAGAGTCGGGTCATAACTTATCCTAGTGGCTTCAACAAATGGTTTTCCAAATATTACTTGGCTTAGGCAATCATCTATCACCGGACGAGTGTCTTCTACTATCATAAAATCGATCTCATAGGTGAGATTACCTATAATCACATGCAATCCCTTCACTCTTCCTACAAAATTACTTATTAAATTCCTATTGGGCATCATCCTAAAATCGAGTTGTTTCTTCATCACCCAATTGTAATAAGTCCTAGTCATGATGTTTACAGGAGATCTAGGATCGATATAAGCTTTCCATATATGCATATGCCCGATGTTGCATGGTATGTTGATGTTAGAGGGGTCTCTCATTTTGATAAGGGGTGTGCCAAGGATATATGGTCTCTCGGGACTATCGAATAAATCCTTATGGTAGTCCCGTTCTTCCTTGGTGGGCAACTTATCAAAGTACTTTTCTTTAGGCTCTACTTCCTCTAATTCCTCTTCCTTTTTAACCTAAACTTCCTTACTTTCATCCCTAGTCTTGGTTTCTACTCCAACTTCATCTTTGTCACTCCCTTCTATCTCCTTATCTATCGGCTTAAAGGTGACAACATTGACAAAGTGGACATGTTTGGATGATGAGGGGTCCTTAATTTGGATTCCGTTATTGGTGTCCCTAGTGTCCTTCCTAGGTGTGGCTAACGCTTGGTTGTTGAGGGCCTTCAACAAGTTGTCAATCTTGTTGGTCATCTCCGTTTGTTGTTGGTTGAATTCGGTTTCAAACCTAGCTATGCGAGCTTCTTGAGATGCCATAAACTTTGACATCAATCCTTCAAGATTGTTGGTACTACCATAGTTGTTAGAAGGATTGTTGTTGAAAGTACGGTTGGATGGTGGACCGTTTGGTTGGTAACGATTAGGCGGGTTGGAAGAATTGGGTTGATTTTGTTTCCACCTAAGGTTTGGGTGATTTTTCCAAGAGGGGTTGTATGAATCACGGTAAGTGTTTGGCTCGGGCTTGAAAGTGTACCACTTATCTCCCGCTTCGTCGGTACGCGTGGATGCGTAGTCCGCAAAAGCTGTTCCGGGGAGTTCCACACAATCACGAGTGTCGTGGGGACCACTACATAATTCGCATGAAGAAGTGATTTTGTTCACTTGGCTTGAAGGCTTAGGAGCTTCGTAGGATTTCATGAGAAACTTGACTTGGTCCTCAGGTTCCATGATCCTACGGTCGGGAGTGCTAGAATTGTTCGAAGGCAAAGATATTGCCTTGACCATTTTGTTCAAATCACGGGGATCATTCCAACTTTCGTTGTCATAGAGAGCAAGATCTTCTATGAGTTCCCATGATTGTTCCGCACTTAGATCACGTAGCTTACCACCGGCCGATTGGTCAATGGCTCGCCTCGTGGAGAGATCGATATGGTCAAAAAAGATTTGGACTTGGAGCCAAAGATCTATGCCATGATGAGGGACTTTTTGGAGTAAGTCCTTGAAACGAGTCCATGCTTCATAAAGAGATTCATTTTGACGTTGTTGGAACATCAAGATGTCATTTCTAAGCTTAGTAGTTCTCCCCGGTGGGAAAAATTGAGCAAGGAAACGAGTGGTGAGATCATCCCATGTGGTGATGGATCCCGCGGGTAAACGCTCAAGCCATTGACTAGCTTGATCCCGTAGAGAGAATTGGAATAGGCGTAATTGGGTTGTCTCTCTAGTTTCAACACCTAGGTCTATGGAATCTACGATTTTGAGGAAGTCCTTAAGATGTTGGTTTGGATCTTTAGAACGAAGTCCATGGAATGCACATCCGCTTTGCACCAACCGGATGGTGTCGGATCGCAAGGGGGTCACATTGGCTCCGGTGAGCTCAATGGTGTTTCGGTAGCCTTGGTGGCTAGGTCGGGAATACTCTCCTAAGGTTCGGGGCCTAAGAGGTTCTAGTGGTGGGTTTTGTTGTGGTGGGATGACGGGTTCAAGGATGTTCCCATCGTCCATGATGTCGGGTGGTGAATAGTTACGAACAAAGACACAAAGAAATAAGATAGACTAAAGAAAATTTAAAAATAAAAATAAAATCTCACTAGAAAGGAATCTAGCAAGTAGACCTAATAAAAAGAAATTCTAACCTAGACAATAACTATTCCCCGGGCTGCGGCGCCAAAAACTTGATATGTGGGAATCGCACCAGGCTTTACCTCTCAAGGGATCTTGAGAAGCTTACAACCCCCACCAGGCAATGTACCTGATCGTTGTAGTATAGTATAGTGACAAGTACCGGGGGATTGATCGTTCAGCTAGGAATAGTGTCGCTAGGATTAGAAAACCTAAATACTAGTTCTAAAGGTGAGGGATGATTATTTTTGTATTTTTATATATTTTGAAAGCAAGTAAAAATCTCGGGTTTGAAAGATTTGGGCGGAATTAGTTGCTAGTCAACTAACCCAATACTAAAGATGCAATCAAAATAAAATACTAGAAATGAAAATAAACTAAATTATACTAAGGTTGTGAGCAATAAGTGGAGAAGTTGTGTTTACTTAGATTTCACTACTCCCTAGATAACTTTTACACGTTAATTACTTGTTATAGTTGCGTGGATGACAGATTGTATTCCTTAATACCATTCATGGGGTGGCGCACTTAATTCCCCAATCCTATGAGCTCTTATCTCCTCCTATGCCATGCCCAGCACAACCATAGGGATTGTAAACAGTGACTCATGCATTAAATACAACCAATAAAACCTAGTGCACGTCAGTTCATGTTTCCTAAGACGTTCAAGCATGTTACCATTTGGAGATCTGCCAGTTTTCTTAAGCCTAACTTCGAATCCATTCATCCAATACAACCATAAACAAGTAATCAACACATAATTAATATCTAGGTTTCATTAGATCCAAGCAAACGCAAGATAGATCTAGCCTAGCATGATGGAATTAAGACAAGAACAAGATATAGAAAACCAACACATAGACATATTGATTGAATTAAAAGAATACTTATCTCAATTACACATGAAAGGTATCAAGGGCTAAGAACCCTTGAAAAACCTGTAAAATTCGCACCAAGTTCGTACTTAGGGTTTCTCCAAAACTTCTCTCTTTTTAATGTGAAAATTAGAAAACTATATATAGGAAATAGGGTCTGACGGCGTCAAGACAAATTTTGTGACGCCGTCATCTCGCCGCCAAAATAATTCTCGGACTGCCTTGATCCAGATCTGACGCCGTCAAGTGTTGTATGTTTCCAGGCCGTCATGCATTTTCCTCTTGACGACCTACTTCGTGACGCCTTCAAATCTGTACTGGATCTTCATGAAAATTACTCTTGACACCGTCAAGATTTTCTTCTTGACGCCGTCACCTACTGTTCCCAGCAAGGAAAATTAAGACTTTGGCGTTTTCTTCACTTTTATGCTCCAAAAACGTCCGAATTGCTTCCTTTTCCAGATTTCTCTCCCAAAGTACCTAAAATCACAAAAGGAACGATTTAGGGCAATATTTGATCAAATAAATTCAATTCCGGGCTTAAATGACCCCCTAAAAGTGGTTCATTTTTCACCTCATCAGTTTACTAAATGGAGCTTGGAATTAAGATAAAAAACAGTTACATTACATTGAAAATGATGATTACAAGCTGTTTTAACTGAAAAGAACAACTAAAAAGGAAAATTATACTAATTCGACATTGTTTAAAATTAAGCTAAACTAACTACTCTAACACACACTTCATTCTTCATTTTATTTTTCTATTATAACCACTGGTGGACTTCTCTAACTTTCCCACACTTTTCTGAGCCTTTTGATTGTCCCCAATTGATCTCAGCCGTCAAATATGGTTTTGGCGGGAAATTTGGTATTGGCAGGTTTGAGTGGAGTTGGTGAAGTATTAAATGAGGAGAGGGGGGGGGGGGGTTGGTTTGGTAGGTGAAAGTATTGATGATGGTTGGTGAGTTGGTGAGAAAATTGGAGGAAGGGGGAGGCAGGATTACAGGGATTAAGATGGGAGGTTAGGGGTGAACAGTGGTCGGTTTGACCTGGGTTTGACCAGGGGAGGTTTAATATAAAAACGGGGGTGGTTTGTTGGGCTGTGGGAATGGGCTTAAGGGATAGGATGGGCTGGGGTATTTGTTGGGTGGATTTGTTTAGCAGGTTGGGTAAATTAATATCATAGGGTCCATTTGGTTTTTTTAGATTTCACAAGGACCATGCATGTAATTTTCTAAAACTTGGGGGCTGAAAATATAATATTCTCCAAACTTGATTCAATGTTCTTTCCTGCCAAGCTTTAATAACCCAATGATGATGGTGCACTTTTCCACTTTTGAAATATTCCAGGGACCAAAAATGCCAAATTGCCAAACTTAAGGGACCAAAACTGACAATTCTCCAAACTTCACACCAGGGACTAAAATTGACACTTGTGACTTTCCAGGGACCAAAAGTGACTTCTTATCCAAAAATATTTCACCAAGGACCAATTCTGTCAATTTCTAAAACTCTAGGGACCAAAATTGTAAATTTCCAAAACTTTTGAGATTTTTCACCAAAGGACTAAATATGACAACTTATGATTTTAAAAGGACCTTTGGTGATAATTTTCCATATTTTGAATGACCAGGGACTAGTTTTGACATTTTATGAAAGTTGGGGGACTGAAACTTCCAATTTTGCAAACTTTGTACGTTTTTCATCTGTTTTTACTCTTTTTGCATCTAAAACATATAAAACACAATTTTAAAATATTTTCAGTATTTTGATGCATTTCTGAGTGTTTTTGTATGTTTTGCAGTTCAGATTTGACCAAAAATGATGAGTGTTTGAGCACTCATCACCTTTCCTTCCCACAACCACTTGCCTGCAATCACCCTTGCAACACTCCACCTCCTCTTGTCTCCTCCACCTCACACAAAACCCTAAACCTCATTAATTGCTCACCAATTACTCCAAGTTACATATAACTGCCAAAAACCATTTCCCGCCAAAAATCCAAATCAATGGCTAGGATGATAAAGTCCAATCCAATGGCTCCAATGTGATAGTATTAACTCAGGACCCCACCCTGGTCCGTATAAGTGAAGAAGGAAGGAAGGAACAAAGGCAGTAGATAATGTTGTGTAATTTTAGTTGTAGCAGGTCGAAAAAATGTAATTTCTATTTAAGTTGTCAAACTTAGTTTAAAAAGGCTGTATTTAGCATCCTTAGTGTGCTTTAAAATTCCTGTAAGCTTAAATTCAAGTTTTCTTTTGAATTCACTAATTACAAGTTTTTAAGTGAAATTTTTAAGTTTTCTCAATTAGTGTTAAAAGTTATTGAAACTGTTCCATTTAACTCAACTTAGGTCACTTATGAACTTTTATAAGTTTTCTAAGTAGTTAAACTAGCTCTCATTCAAGTTTAACAAAAATACCAAAAATACTAGTAAAAATAGGAAATAAATCAAAAATCATAGGAGAAGATGGATGAACAGTGGAGGAAGGTGTCTTTTGCATTGCTATTGGTTTTGAACTCCTTGGGGAGTTTAAGGATTGTGACTTTGGCCCTGGTATCTCAATTCTTAGCATGATCAAAATTGTGAGTTCATTTTTCAAATTTTTGCTATATACTGTATGAGTACTAGTTGCTTGTTTAAATACGTGTTTCTATGTTTCTTAAGGTATATATAAGTAATATTATTGCTTGATAGTGTACAATTGTTAACTAGTTGCTTTGTGCTAAAATTCTCTCATTTAACTGATAAATATAGCTTTGTAGCAATTTTTATAGTGTTTGTTGTTATTGTGGTAGTTTTGTATTAAAATAGAGTTATTGCATCATTATAAAACCTTCTGAGTTGGTTCCATGGATTAAAGTAGATTCTAGTTTGAAAAATCTTTAAAATAGTATCCTAAAGGAGTGTTTGGATTTAACTGTTTCCTAGGGCCCTGAGCTTTTTAGTGGTTAGAAACAACTTAGGTTTCATTCTTAGGTTCATCTGTGAGTGTTGGAAGCTTTGCATTGGTAGTTTTAAAAGGAAAGTCAAAATCACATCTCATCTCAATTTTTGCATAACTGTTAAAATTTTAGAATTGGATAATCTAGGATTCATTTGCATAAGTTGTTTTAATGACTTGAATCAGTCTCAAATCAGTTATAAAACTCTGATAATTTTAATGAATGATAACTCATTTTTATAAAATGTCTCTTTTCGAGTCATTTTCTATTATTGTATCTGTGATCCATGAGGTAATACCCCAGATTCAAATTCCATTGTGATCTGTGAAAATGGGGGTGTTACAGTTGATGAGTGATGAGGCGAAAAATGAATCACTTTTAGGGGGTCATTAAAGCCCGGAATTGAATTTATTTGATCAAATATTGCCCTAAATCGTTCCTTTTGTGATTTTAGGTACTTTGGGAGTGAAATCTGGAAAAGGAAGCAATTCAGACGTTTTTAGAGCATAAAAGTGAAGAAAACGCCAAAGACTTAATTTTCCAAGCCGGGAACAGTATGTGACGGTGTCAAGAGTACCATCCTGACGGCGTCAAGAGTAAATTGCATGACGGCCCAGTACAGAAATGTAGGCGTCACAAGGAAGAGCGTCAAGAGTTAAATATGTGTCGGCCTGGAAAAATTTAATACATGACGGCGTCAGATGTAGATCAAGACAGTCCGAGGATTCTTTTGGCGGCGAGATGACGGCGTCACCCCTTTGTTCTTGACGCCGTCAGACTCAATTTTCTATATATAGTTTTCTAATTTTCATTCATTAAAAGAGGAACAAGTTTGGAGAAACCCTAAGGCCGAACCATATACGATTTTTACAGGTTTTTCAGCCCTTGAACCCTTACATGTGTAATTGGGATAAGTGTTCTTCTAATTCAAACAATATGTCTATGTGTTGGTTGTCTATATCTTGTGCTTGTCTTAATTTCATCATGCTAGGCTAGATTTATCTTGTGTTTGATTAGATCTAATGAAACCTAGATGTTGATTATGCGTTGATTACTTGTTTATGGTTGTATTGGATGAATGATTTCAATGTTAGGCTTAAGAAAACTGGCAGATCTCCAAATGGTAACATGCTTGAACGTCTTAGGAAACATAAACCGATGTGTACTAGGTTTTATTGGTTGTATTTAATGCATGAGTAAATTCTAATGATCCCATGTTAGGAGCTTCTTAGCCGGCTCGACATAGGAGTGAAGTAGGCACTCATAGGATTGGGGAGTTAAGTACGCCACCCCATGAATGGTATTAAGGAATACAATCTGTCATCCACGCAACTATAACAAGTAATTAACGTGTAAAAGATATCTAGGGAGTAGTGAAATCTAAGTAAACACAATTTCTCCACTTATTGCTCACAACCTTAGTTTAATTTAGTTTTATTTTCATTTCTAGTATTTTATTTTGATTACATCTTTAGTATTGGGTTAGTTGACTAGCAACTAATTCCGCCCAAATCCTTCAAACCCGAGATTTTTTATTTGCTTTCTAAAAAATATAAAAAATACAAAAATAATCTTCCGTCATCTTTAAAACAAATATTTAGGTTTTCTAATCCTAGCGACACTATTCCTAGCAGAACGATCAATCCCCCGGTACTTGTCACTATACTATACTACAACGATCAAGTACACTGCCTGGTGGGGGTTGTAAGCTTCTCGAGATCCCTCGAGAGGTAAAGCCTGGTGCAATCCCTACTCATCATTGAGGCGAAAATTGATCCGTTTTTAGAGGGTCATTTAAGCCCAAAATTGAATTTATTTGATCAAATATTGCCCTAAATCGTTCCTTTTGTGATTTTAGGTACTTTTGGAGTGAATTCTGGAAAAGGAAGCATTTTGGATGTTTTTGGAGCATAAAAAAGAAGAAAACGGCAAAGTCTTAATTTTCCTTGCTGGGAACAGTACCTGACGGCGTCACCAAGTTCTTAATGACGGCGTCAAGCGTAAAACAAGAGGTGAAGTGGATAGAGTACGTGACGGTCCAGAGAGTTTTTACACTAGGGCATGACGGCGTCACCATAGGCCGTCATGGTCCCTTTACACGTGACGGCCCAGAGGAAATTCGCTCTTGACGGCGTCAGATCTGGATCTAGGCAATCCGATTTTATTATGGGCGGCGGGTTGACGGCGTCAAAATTTTCTTCTTGACGCCGTCACATTGGAAAATCTATATATAGTTTTGTAATTTTTATTCATTAGGGAGGAAAATTTAGAGGAAAAATCCTAGCACGATTTTTATCAGTATTTTCAAGGGTTTTCACCCTTTGAAACCTTTCATGTTTAATTAAGATAAGTATCTTTTCAATTCATTCAATATGTCTATGTGTTATTTGAATATATCTTACGCTTGTCTTGATTTTAACATGCTAGGCTAGATTTCTTGTGTGTTTGCTTAGATGTAGTGAAACCTAGATGTTGATTATAGGTTGATTGCTTGTTTATAGTTGTTATGGATGAATGATTTCGATGTTAGGCTTAAGAAAACTGGCAGACTTCCATAGTGTAACTTGCTTGAACGTCTTAAGAAACATGAACCAATGCATACTAGGTTTTTATAGTTGTATTTAATGCATGAGCGAATTCTAATGATCCCATGTTAGGAGCTTCTTGCAGGCTCGACATAGGAGTGAAGTAGGAGCTTATAGAGTTGGGGAAGTACGTACGCCACCCCACTATTGGTATTAAGGAATATAACCCATCATCCACGCAACTGTAACAAACTATCAACCTGTAAAAGATATCTAGGGAGTAATGAAATCTAAGTAAACACAATTTTCCCATCTATTGTTCACACCACTAGTTTAATTAGTTTAATTTACATTTTTGTTATTTTATTTTGATTGCAACTTAGTTATTGGGTTAGTTGACTAGCAACTAATTCCGCCCACTCCTCCAAAACCCGAGATTTTTACTTGCTTTTCATAAAATATAAAAATATAAAAAGAATCATCCCTCACCTCTAGACCTAATTTTTAGGCTTTCTAATCCTAGCGACACTATTCCTGAGTTGAACGATCAATCCCCCGGTACTTGTCGCTATACTATACTACAACGATCAGGTACACTGCCTGGTGGGGGTTGTAAGCTTCTCAAGATCCCTTGAGAGGTAAAGCTTGGTGCAATTCCCACGCATCAAGTTTTTGGCGCCGCAGCCCGGGGAATAGTTATTGTCTAGGTTAGGATTTCTTTTTATTAGGTCTACTTGCTAGATTCCTTTCTAGTAAGATTTTATTTTTATTTTTAGGTTTCGTTTAGTCTATCTATTTCTTCGTGTCTTCGTTCGTAACCTTTACCATCCGACATCATGGAAGGTGGTAACATCTTTGAACCCATCAACCCACCACAACACGACCACCCAAAAAACCCACCACTAGCAAACCAACCTCTTAGGCCCCGAACCCTAGGAGAGTATTCCCGACCTAGCCACCAAGGCTATCGAAACACTATTTAGCTCACCCAAGGAGCCAATGTGTCTCCCTTGCGATCCGACACCATCTAGTTGGTGCAAAGCGGATGTGCATTTCATGGACTTCGTTTCGAAGATCCTAATCAACATCTCAAAGACTTCCTTAAAATCGTAGATTCTATAGACCTTGATGTTACAACTAGAGAGTCGACCCGATTACGCCTATTCCAATTCTCTCTACGTGATCAAGCTAGTCAATGGCTTGAACGTTTACCCGCGGGATCCATCACCTCATGGGATGATCTCACCACTCGTTTCCTTGCTCAATTTTTCCCACCGGGGAGAACTACCAAGCTTAGAAATGATATCTTGATGTTCCAACAATGTCAAGGTGAAACTCTATATGAAGCATGGACTCGTTTCAAGGACTTACTCCAAAAAGTCCCTCATCATGGCATAGATCTTTGGCTCCAAGTCCAAATCTTCTATAACCATATCGATCTCTCCACAAGGCGAACCATTGACCAATCGGCCGATGGTAAGCTACATGATCTAAGTGCGGAAGAATCATGGGAACTCATAGAAGATCTTGCTCTCTATGACAACGAAAGTTGGAATGATCCCCGTGATTTGAACAAAACGGTCAAGGCAATATCTTTGACTTCGAACAATTCTAGCACTCCCGACCGTAGGATCATGGAACTTGAGGACCAAGTCAAGTTTCTCATGAAATCTTACGAAGCTCCTAAGCCTTCAAGCCAAGTGAACAAAATCATTTCTTCATACGAATTATGTAGTGGTCCCCATGACACTCGTGATTGCGTGGAACTCCCCGGAATAGCTTTCAAACTCGAGCCAAACCCTTACGGTGATTCCTACAACCCTTCTTGGAGAAATCACCCGAACCTTAGGTGGAAATAAAACCAAAACAATTCTTCTAATCCGCCTAACCGTTACCAACCAAACGGTCCACCCTCCAACCGTACTTTCAACAACAATCCTTCTAATAACTATGGTAGTACCAACAATCTTGAAGGATTGATGTCCAAGTTTATGGCATCTCAAGAAGCTCGCATATCTAAGTTTGAAGCTGATTTCAAACAAAAGCAAAGTGAGATGACCACCAAAATTGACACATTGTTGAAAGTTATCAATGACCGAGAAATGGGAGCACTCCCAAGCGACACGGTCAAGAACGCGAAACTAAACGTTAATTCCATATCATCAGTTTCGTCACCCACTTCTTGTCCGCAATATTACTCGGTAAAATCAATGAGCACATGTTTCAAGCAAAACCAAATTCTTCAAAAGGACCAATTAAATGAAACACCCGATATCAAACCGGTCAAAAGCATAGTTGAAACACCTCCTACATAAGACCTTGACGATGAATTCAAGGAGCTCCACCTTGAACGCCCCGTCATTGATGTCTTAGCCCGTGCTCCCTACTATAGTGCCCTCCTAGAAAAATATGAGAAATTTAAACTAGGTAAAAATGGGACCGCCTTCGTTCAAAACAAGTTGCCTAAAAAGCTTGATGATCCGGGTATATTTGTTTTGCCTTGTAAGATAGGAAAATCCGAAGCTTTCGACACACAAGCCGATTTAGGATCAAGCCTCAATTTGATTCCCTTATCCCTTTTCACCACTCTCAAGCTAAGAATGTTAGAGGAGACGGAGGTATTAATTGGTCTAGCGGATGGGAGTATTGCCCACCCGGTTGGGATGATCAAGGATGTAGTTGTTCACGTAGGGAAGTTAACTATTTTAGTGGATTTTCACGTCCTTTATATGGTTAGTGATACTACATGCCCATTATTAGTAGGAAGAGGATTTTTAGCAACCGCTAGTGCCATGATATATTGTAAGGAGTCTAAGATAGCGGTAGGTGAGGGCGATACTTGGTCGGTATATGATGTTAAGAAGCATAGCTACGATTGTGAGGATGAACCGACACCACATTGGGTAGAGATGAATATGAGACCATCTAGATATGGACCTTGGATAGAAAGAAACTTTATAGGACCTCAACGCCCATTCTATCTAGAAAAAGATTTCATCGATAAATCACATTCGGTGGAACAACTCATAGCTAGAGATGAAGAGCTAGACCCTTTTAAGGACCCCCTAGTCTTTAGTAAAATGATTGAGTTATTAAGCGTAATGCCTATTAACATAGAGATGAACAAGTGGAAAAGAGAGGGGGATAAGTGTAAATGGAGGTGGGACAAGCCACCTAAGGAAGGTGACGGATCATGGCATATGAAGATGATTTTGTATGATCCGGATGGAGAAAAGTTTGAAAGGTCATACCGTACTAAAAAAACCGATAGGAAGTTGAAACCTAAGTTTGATCCCAAAGATGTCCTCAATGAGGAACTCACCCATATCACGTAGTAGCCCATGACCTTGAGTCTAGCTACAAGACTCGTAAATAAAGAAAAGCGCTTCTTGGGAGGCAACCCATGCTTTGTGTGATTTTTATTTGTTTGATTGTTATTTATTTCCGTACGCATACTTTATTTTTATTGTTGGTAGATCATGTTTCAAATTAAATTGTGAAAATGCTTTATTTTGTTTTTAACTTCGTCTTAATTACATATAAAGGTATTTCGCAAAAGATAAGTGTAAGGGGAAACCCCAAATATGTTTTTAGAAAACAAAATTGATCATGGTTTTCCACAATATTAAATGGACATGTATATTCGTATTTGTTAGAGTTAAATGCTTGTATCGAGTCATAATGATGTTTTGTAGGATTTTCCAGGAAGTAGGATATAAGTTTTTCCAGAAATTTTCCGGAAACTTAACGTAAAGATTTCTGCAGGTCACTTCTGACGGCGTCAGGAATTAACTCCTGACGGCGTCATGTGTAAAATTCTGGGAATTTTGCTAGTTTTGTTTTTCTAACGGAGTCTTAAAGTTTTTGTTAAATCTTTAGTTTTATAAACTCCATGAAATCTGAAAACATTCATTCCACAAGCATTATACCTTACATTGTTTTCTAGGATTTATTAGTATATATAGATTGCCGCCGATTTTACGCGAGGTTGCCTTGTTTGTTTTCTCAGGTTTAACAGGTTATGTATGACAAGAAGATGATTTATATTTCTGGAAGGGAAGCTTTGATTGTTCATTTTTTTGGAGGAAGATCTAACCTTGTTACCACACTATCCACACCGAACGAATCAGGAGAGTATTTGCTTTCATTCTTTTACCTGTTTTACTTTTACATTCTTTAATTGAACATTGGGGCCAATGTTCATCCTAAGTGTAAGGGGAGGGTAAATGATGATACATTATAGGATACACTTTCACTTGAGTTTGTTTGTTTGATTGTAGGTGTGTAATAAAACTAAGAGAAATACTTGTTAGTGTAATTTTAGCGCCAAATTTAAATTTTTTTACAACATTTAGGAGTGAAACTTTAGCCTTTGCAAGCGTCTTATGGATAGGAGTTGTATGACTAGCACATAACCGTACTATTCAGAAAAATTTTCCACCAAAATATGTGAGGTTCGCCTTTAGATTTGGTAGGAAAAGCATTCATTATTGGTGCTTATGAGTGTACCGGTAGCATTTAGATTCTAGAACTTGCGTTAGTGATGCATCCCGAGACCTCTAGTGAGACTACATTCGTGTAATAGGATTTACTACATGATAAGAGGCATTAGAATCACCCTTGTGTTAAACCCGTATCATAATTACTTGACCATTTAAGTCATATTACTTGGCTAGTTAAGTCAACTAATTTTTCCCATACCTTTAGCGTTGTACTCATTTTTAGTACACGAAACCCCTAGTACACCCCTCCGAGCCTATCTTTTCATTTCTAACTTTAAGCATCTTACTTAATGGAAGAATTTGTTACAATCCACTTAAATGTACACCCAAATCGCCTTAGCCTTCCATGTATGCACTCATCTTTAGTGCATTATTGTTATTTGTTTAAACCCTTAGTTAATTATCTAATTGATTACATGATTGCTAAGTCGAGTCATCTTGTACATATTGTTTTGGGACAATTGGGACTCATGGGTAAAGTACTTATGTTATTGAGTAATGGGGAAGAACATCAGATTATTACCCCCATATGTGCATTAATTTTAAAAGTACTTCAAGTTTTTTTATTTTCTTGATTCGAGTCATTAGATTAGTGTATTGTAAAGTATGTAAAAATTCAAGTGTAAGGGGAATGTTCATTCCCTATGATGTATTATTTTGGATGGTAGGGTAAGAGTGTATGCACAAAATAATAAAAAAAAAATCGAAAAGAGAGAAAAAAAAGGAAAAAAAGAGAAAAAAAAAGAAAAAAAAAAGAAAAAGAAAAGAAAAAAACATACGGACTACCATCCCGTTTCATTCTATGTTTGTTTTATGTTTTTGTTAGTTTTCATTTATTAGCTTAAGTCGAGTCTAGTCTTGGCTTAGCAACGCCATATTGAACATGTAATTAACCAAGATGATTAACTTGCCACCTGTAAAGATTGCCTATATCCAACAAAACCGTGTTTTCCATATCCCTACACCTAACGTTATAACCTTTTAAAAGACCTCTTTGATAGTTTATCCTAGGTGCTTACACCATGTGGTGGAGGTTTGATCCTTTCCCAAGCCTATGGTAATCTATTTTGCTATGACAGGTAGTGAGAGATGTTTTCCATTTCCATATTGTGATATATACTTTATTACACCCGAGAGAAGTGAGTATCTAAACACTATTTGTGAGGTGCTAGTGTATGACCTCCGTGCTTGTCTTTGGTCTTTAGTGGAACGATCATTTGTTGTAATTACTTTTATATTAGTGTTAAATGACCCCTAACTTGTATTTTGATTAGACTAAAAGCGCATTTGCTTGAGGACAAGCAAATCTCAAGTGTAAGGGTATATGATGAGGCGAAAAATGATCCATTTTTAGGGGGTCATTTAAGCCCGGAATTGAATTTATTTGATCAAATATTGCCCTAAATCGTTCCTTTTGTGATTTTAGGTACTTTTGGAGTGAATTATGGAAAAGGAAGCATTTTGGATGTTTTTGGAGCATAAAAGTGAAGAAAACGGCAAAGTCTTAATTTTCCTTGCTGGGAACTGTACCTGACGGCGTCACCAAGTTCTTAATGATGGCGTCAAGCGTAAAACAAGAGGTGAAGTGGATAGAGTACGTGACGGTCCAGAGAGTTTTTACACTAGGGCATGACGGCGTCACCATAGGCCGTCATGGTCCCTTTGCACGTGACGGCCCAGAGGAAATTTGCTCTTGACGGCGTCAGATCTGGATCTAGGCAATCCGATTTTATTATGGGCGGCGGGTTGACGGCGTTAGAATTTTCTTTTTGACGCCGTCACATTTGAAAATCTATATATAGTTTTGTAATTTTCATTCATTAGGGAGGACAATTTAGAGGAGAAACCCTAGCACGATTTTTATCAGTATTTTCAAGGGTTTTCACCCTTTGAAACCTTTCATGTTCAATTAAGATAAGTATCTTTTCAATTCATTCAATATGTCTATGTGTTGTTTGAATATATCTTACGCTTGTCTTGATTTTAACATGCTAGGCTAGATTTCTTGTGTGTTTGCTTAGATGTAGTGAAACCTAGATGTTGATTATAGGTTGATTGCTTGTTTATAGTTGTTATGGATGAATGATTTCGATGTTAGGCTTAAGAAAACTGGCAGACTTCCATAGTGTAACTTGCTTGAACGTCTTAAGAAACATGAACCAATGCGTACTAGGTTTTTATGGTTGTATTTAATGCATTAGCGAATTCTAATGATCCCATGTTAGGAGCTTCTTGCAGGCTCGACATAGGAGTGAAGTAGGAGCTTATAGAGTTGGGGAAGTACGTACGCCACCCCACGATTGGTATTAAGGAATATAACCCGTCATCCGCGCAACTGTAACAAACTATCAACCTGTAAAAGATATCTAGGGAGTAATGAAATATAAGTAAACACAATTTTCCCATCTATTGTTCACACCACTAGTTTAATTTACATTTTTGTTATTTTATTTTGATTTCATCTTAGTTATTGGGTTAGTTGACTAGCAACTAATTCCGCCCACTCCTCCAAAACCCGAGATTTTTACTTGCTTTTCATAGAATATAAAAATACAAAAAGAATCATCCCTCACCTCTAGACCTAATTTTTAGGGTTTCTAATCCTAGCGACACTATTCCTGAGTTGAACGATCAATCCCCCGATACTTGTCACTATACTATACTACAATGATCAGGTACACTGCCTGGTGGGGGTTGTAAGCTTCTCAAGATCCCTTGAGAGGTAAAGCTTGGTGCAATTCCCACGCATCAACAGTAAACCCTAATACTTTCAGAGTATTCGTATTAATATATTGAAACTGTTTGTTTTCAAAATACTTGTGTTCTTTATTCACTGTTACATTCAATACTAAGTTCTTCTTAAGATCAAGTACAAGATTCCGCATTGTATTTGATAAATATCAAGATAGTTTCTATACTAAGTTGTGTTAGTTCATCTAGCATAGCTAAATATATACAAGCTAGAGAATTCGATCAGTTGTATATTTGGGATCAACACGATCACTCATAACTCTCTTACTATCACTAATGTTGAACACGTAGATAGCTTAGGTTTTAATATCTTAAGTATTAGTCAAATGTGTGACAATAAGTGCAAGGTAATCTTTTCCGAATAAGGCAGTGAAATCATAAATGATGGAAAAGTCATTGCCAAAGGCATTAGTAAAGGAGACTTATATGTCATGAAGATAAGTAATAAGTCTAGTAACAATATATGTTTGGATACGGTTAGCTATAACTCTACTTTGTGGCCTAGAAGAGTAGGTCCTGCAAATATGCGTTTATTACAATCATTAGCGTCTAAGGATTTAGTTAGAAATCTTCCTAATCTTAAGTTTGACCAATATTTTTGTGACTCTTGTAAAGTTGGAAAACAAGCTCACTCTAGCCATAAGCCGAAGAATATAGTCTCAACCTCTAGATGTCTAGAACTCCTTCACATGGATCTTTTGGTCCTTCCGCCGTATGGAGCTACGAAGGAAATCTCTACACCAAAGTAATAGTGGACGATTACTCTAGGTACACTTGGACTAGATTTCTTAAGAATAAGACCGAAGCCTTCGAGTAGTTTAAAACATTTAGCAAGAAAATTCTAAATCAACTAGGTTATTCCATAGTTTCTATTAGGACAGAGCATGGTAGAGAATTTGACAATGAAGTGCAATTCGGAGTCTATTGTGATGCTAATGGTATTACTCACAATTTCTCAGCTCCACGCACTTCACAATCAAATGGGGTAGTCGAAAGGAAAAATAGAACACTACAAGAAATGAGTAGAACAATGCTAAACGAACAATCCATCCCTCAAAAATTGTGGTGTAACGACATAGACACCTCCACATATATACTTAATAGAATTCTCATTAGGCCAATCCTAGGAAAAAAAACCCATACAAAATCTTGAGAGGTAGAAAACCTACTTTAGATTACTTCAGTGTGTTTGGAAGGAAAAGCTTCATTCTAAACACCAAAGACTATCTCACCAAGTTTGACCCGAAGTCTTGCGAAGGTATGTTCCTAGGATACTCACAAAATAGTAAAGCCTATATAGTACTCAATAAGGAAACAATGGCCGTCGAAGAATCACTCAACGTAACTTTTGATGAAAGTCCTCCCCCACCTATAACATCAATTTTCGTAGATGATGATTTAGAGGTAGAAAATGCCATCATAGATAACATGAAAAATCTAGGAATCAATAATGTGAATGAAACCATAGAAATAGATGAAACCACAAACATTAAAGAATCTTGAAATCATCCTTTAGACAACGTCACTAGAAATCCAAACCAAAGAACCCTTAGATCATAAGCTCAAGTAAAAGCAATTTCTTTTGCTTTGTCTCAATTATAGAACCTAATAACGTCAACAAAGCATTGAAAGATGAAAGTTGGATCATCGCAATGCAAGAGGAATTAAATCAATTTAAGTCTAATGATGTTTGGGAGTTAGTATCAAGACCTAAGTACGTGACCATAATAGGAACCAAGTGGGTATTTAGGAATAAATTAGACGAAAACAAAATTGTATCTAGGAATAAAGCGAGGTTAGTAGCACAAGGTTATAATCAACAAAAGAGAATTAATTATAACGAAACCTATGCACCTGTAGCTAGACTAGAGTCCATTAGGATATTACTTGCCTATGCTTGCGCGTTAGACTTTAAGTTGTTCCAAATGGATGTGAAAAGTGCATTCCTAAACGGTTTCATCAATAAGGAGGTATATGTAGCACAACCTCCAGGATTCATTGACTTCGAGAGACCCGAGAATGTTTATAAACTTAAGAAAGCTTTGTATGGTCTTACGCAAGCTCCTAAAGCTTGGTATGATAGGTTAAAAGCTTTTCTTCTTAAACATGTACTCAATAGGAATGGTAGTTATCACTCTTTTCACTAAGAAGAAAGAATCAAACATCATCCTCGTCCAAATATATGTCGATGACATTATATTCGGATCAATTTTCCAAGACAAGTGTGATGAATTCTCTAAAATCATGACGAGTTTGAAATGAGCATGATGGGCGAAATTAACTTCTTCTTTGGACTTCAAATAAAACAATTAGAAGATGGAACATTCTTTAATCAGTCTAAGTACATTAATGAAATGCTTAAGAAATTTAGATTAGAAAATACTAAACCTATGAAAACTCCAATGGCTATGGGCACAAAGCTCACTAAAGATGAAGAGGGTGAATCCGTAGATAGTACTAAATATAGAGGTATGATAGGAAGTTTATTATACCTAATGGCAAGTATGTCGGATATCATGTTTAGTGTCTGCCTTTGTGATCGCTTCCAAGAAGATCCCAAAACTTCTCACCTTGAAGCAGATAAGCGTATCTTTCGATACATTAAAGGCACTATGCACTTAGGATTATGGTATCCTAAGGGGACCGACATAGAAACCATAGTATATGCTGACTCTGATCAGTGGGAGATTATGTGGATCGAAAAAGCACTAGTGGCATTTATACCTTCATGGGTTGTTGCTTAACTTCTTGGTTCTCCAAGAAACAAGCGACACTAGCCATCTCAATGAACGAAGCCGAATATGTAAGCACTGGAAAGGCATGTCAATAAGCACTAAGGATGTAAGAAGCTCTCATAGACTACGGCATCACACTTGATGATATCCCAATCATGTGTGACAACAAAGGAGCCATTGACTTAAGTAAGAACCCCGTGCAACATTCTCACACAAAGCACATAGAAACTCATCACCACTTTCTTAGGGATAATGTACAAAAGGGAAACATCTCCATCGAAAAGGTTCCAACCGAAGAAAACATTGTAGACGTCTTCACTAAACCTCTCAAGCGGGAACCTTTATTCGATCTTTGTCTAGGTTTAGGAATGATGGAACACATCTCTTCTTCTTAACTTCCGCAAGTCTCTTTCTTCTCTTATGAGTCTAGGATTCTATTGAGCACAAAATTAAATTGGGAATTTTTTCTTTAAAACCTTACTTATCTTAAAAATAATCCTTGCATGATTAAAACCAATTCTAAAATATTTTGTGCATCAAAAACCCCAATTCCTTCTTTTCAAAACTTCTCACATTTATGGAAATCACCTTTCTCGCATTGTTAATACTATTCAAAACCGATTTTCTCATGCGTGCATAATGTACTCAAAATCTTTGATTGGATCATGTAACTAATATATAACCCGACATGAAAAAACGAGCAAGATTGAACTAAGGATACTTTGGATTATCTCTTAGGTTTTCTTTTCTATAGAGTCGAGATAATCACATATCCACATATGTTTCATGTAGGCACACACTAGGAATACTTTCTTCTAAAGCAATTTCTGACTTTCTAGTGGCGGTCCCTTATCTCCAGATGGTCCCCAATATATAGAGGACCGTCGACCTATATACGGGACCGTCCAACATTATTCTGTCGTTATTCTCTTTTCTGATTTCTTGCCTATGCACTCTTGATCTTCTACTTGATAGTCTAACCTACTCTTCCCTTATTACTTAAACATAATTTGAATTAGTAAAACATAAAATGCATGCTTTGCCTAAGATAACACTCTCTTCTTCTATTTAAACCTTCATCTTCCTCCCTAAATCTCATGGCATAACTTCTTCTTCCTCCTTCCTCACAATGACATCCACTAGAAAACCTAGAATGTCGGTCAAACCCATTTGGAGGAAGAAACAAAGCCTAGGTAATTTCATGAACAATTCTACCACTTCAAACAATCACAATCCCTAGAAAGAAGCATCTTCCTCATCCTTCTCTTTCTTTGCTTCGCAATCACAAAATGAGTCTCCATCAATTCACAAAGAGTCTCTCAACCTTGCTCCTCAAGATCATTCATTGCCACCACCATATCCACCTCAAACGACAAATCCAAACTCTCTAAACTCCACCAAAGCTCAAGAATTCTCCAATCCCATTGACTTGAACCTTCTAAATATCATTCTCTCATAAAAGCTTCACCCTCCAACCGTGCTTCATCCCTCTCTTGACCAAGTTGATGCCTATGGAGATTATTGCGTTTGTTGCATTTACAACCGCAACTACTTTCAAAAGCTCAAGAATGATCTTAACTTGATCACATCTCTTCTCTTGCCACCCGGTTTTCCACCACCTTCGAACAACACACTTTCACCACCTTTTCTCCGCAAATATTAGACAACATGCACACTCTACAATAAAAATGGACTTAACTTTGAATACAAGACTAGGACTAGGACTAGTAATGTAGGATTTTGTTGTAATGGTCATCCTTATGTATAACTTTGGTTGTGGTTTATGAATGCTTAACTTTATGCATGCTTATTAAATTCTATCTCCTGTCTAACCCACTGCCGGCGGTCCCCTAAATACCTGGCGGTCCCCAATATATAAGGGGCCGTCCAAGCATTTACAAGACCATCCAGCTGCTTCTGCTTTTGATACTATCATCTTGCGTGTTCTCATCTATTATGTGTGTCGCATATGTATACTCTTACACCTGTATGCTAACTTGTTTTTGTAGCATACCATCAATCGATTCCCTGGTGCCCTCATCTAGGGAGAGCAATAAGCAAGGGGGAGTCTTGATACCGTCGATTTCTTTCCTCTCTACACATCGAAAAAGCCTTTTTGATTCTACGAAAAAGTGGGAGAAGTAAACGAAAACTCATTAAAAACTTATTAATAAATAATTTTACCAAAAATGAGTTTATATTTTGTAATAATCAAAAAATGGGAGATTGCTAATACAAATAATGTCATAAATGTCATTTGCATTCTTCGGTATCTACACGTTTTGATAATCACAAAATAAAAATACACGTTACGTAAAATTATGTTTAACAAGTTTCTAATCGAGAAAACTCGTTTCAACTACAACATCACTTAAAATATGAACAAACAATCTACAAACTTAGTTAAGTGATCAAAGAAATTAATTTTCTCTAAACTTCACATTTCTATGTAACAAAACATTTTTGCAAAAGTATTTTTGTAATTTTAAAGAAATGTTTTATTTAGAAAATAAATTTGAATTTAAAATTCTCCAATAGCCATATTTCCCGCCCAAACCAGATAAGTTTTTCACCAGATAAATTTTCACCACATCAGGATAAAACTAGGAGCGTATGTTGGACGGTCCTATAAACATGGCGACAGTCCCTTATATATACGGGACCGTCCAGTATTTAAAGGACCGTCCCCCGTTCCTCCTGGTGCCTATAAATACTGCATCGTTTCATGCAGAAAAACCACCTCTTGTGCACTAAAACTTTATGTCTTCTAAAATCATACTAAATACTCTTCTTTGATCACATTAATGGGTTGTTAGTTGTTTACAAGTGATCTCATCCATCCTTCCTCCAAATGTAAGAGAAGAATGCTCGTATTTGTCAAGAAACGAAGTGTTGAAGAATACTCCTTCATCTCATAACTGTTGATACGGATCTTTCTTCAACCTCCATTCTTTGTATCAATTCTTGTGGTTAATCCAACTCGTGTTTGAGCTCGAAATTGTGTATTGTGTTTATTCGAACTTGGTGTTGGTTCGAATTATGAAGCCACGTGGGCTTTTTGTGTAGATTGGGTCTAGCTAGGATTAGAACTCGACATTTTGCTTAGTGTCATTAATTGGTGTAAGCGTTGGTGTAGGATTTGTTCTGCCATAAGGGAGCGTGTTGATATAGTGTTTGTGAAACTCTCGAGTGTGAGACTCGCGAAGTGGAGTAGGGCGAAAAGTGAGCTTCGTAGCCGAACCATTATAAATCTCCGTGTCCCTGTTTGATCATTTCTTTCCTTTACTTTTACTTACTCTTTTATAATTGTGTTCATAAATTGTTGTATTGATATCACATAAGATCCGAATCCAAAAAGAATTTCAAAACAAACTTGGAAAAGATTTTTTGAAAACGTAATTAAATCGGTGAAACTATTCAAACCCCCTTCTAGTTTCTACACTGTTATCCACATTTTACGAAAGAAAACACTGCCCGTTTCGCAAGAGATTGTTGCGATAGCTTCAAGTTGTTACGAAAGATTGTTTGTGATACTTTATGTTGCGAGACCTGTTTACAAGACTTTTTACCCACAATTTTCACCACACTCACTTAGCTCTTACAAGACTTGGATTGTGAGACTTTGACTTTGTTTGCAAGATTTGACTTTCCATTTCAAATTGAACTTAAGCAATTAAAACTTTTTAGGTGTGCAAATTCTTAAAAGACTTTAATCAACTCATAATTCACAAACCCTAAACATCAAAAACTCAACAATCTCAATTCCAAAAAGCTACAAACACAAAATCTTTAAACACAACAACACTTCATATCAAAATCCACCATCAGAATGTCTACTAGCTACGCTGCAATGATGTTAGGAACCAATGCTAGACCACCCATGCTACTCCTAGGGAACTACATAGAATGGTCATTAAGATTCAAGTTATGGCTCACAAACTTTGATGATGTTGAACACATGTTAAATTCAATCAGAAGTGGTCCATATGTCATGAAACAAGTTGCTGACCCAAGTCATCCAGAATTCATAAAACTTCAAACACCTGATTTGCGAAAGACGAGGGGGTTGATGAGGATGCTTAGGCAAACTAACAAAAACATTGTTTCCAAGATTGAATTTTCTGTGAGGCAGAGGTTCATGTTAGGGAGTTGGTTGCTGGAGGCTAGGACGGTTTCTTTTGTTGTTTATGATGAATGTAGATACTAGGGGGTTGGGGACTTGTGGTTATTTTGTTGTTCTTGTTTCTCCTGTTGAATGTAGATGTAGATAGGGGTTGTGGTTTCCCCTATTGTAAGCTTGTACATGTAAGGTTGATGAATGTAAGGTGTCGTTTGATTCTAATTTTCTTTGTAGAATGTGTTCAATTATGTATTTACCAATATAGAGTCTTCGAGTCGTATCACAAACACAAACATGAAAATGACAGTAATCCAACCGTAAAACACAATTATTTACATGAAAATGGGATTATTCTAACCATAAAACACAAAGACAAACATGTAAATGACATTAATCCAACCATAAAGCACAAACACAAACATATAACTGGCATTAAGATAGTGAATGCAGATAACATATTATGTATAAGAGTAGTAATAGTAATGAACCATCACTAAAGGATGAACCCATTTCTAATATTTCAAGTTATATACATAATATCCTTTAGCATGTACTAAAAGATGAACCCATTACATTATCCCAAAAGATAAACAAGCAAATTACAAAGTTAATTAGTAATATACAAGCAAGTTAAAACTATTTTGGTGCATTACACTTCAACATTAAAACCTCCAAAAGCTTGTTCAGAATGCACCACTACAACATTAAACCTTATACTGGCTGCATCAACTAGTGATCAACTATACCTGCAAATGCAAAATATGAAATGCAATGTAGTTAGTATAATATGCAATGCAATGTATTAACAGAAAATGCAAATAAATTCATTAGACCCACCTAGTAAAAAAGACACCATCTTGTTTGAAGTTTTGGACAACAAATGACTAGAAAAACATAAACCTATGTTTCGGCTTGTTTAAGTTAACCTTGTTAAATGACTTGGGTTTTACATGTTTGACGTTTTGGTCGAAAAACTCTGTGGTCGAACCACAATGGAGGGGTCGCGAGGTGTTATTGTCGAGTGTTGTTTGCCGCGAACCCAAAATAGTATGATGGTCTTAGTTTGTTGTTTATTTGGTCTTTTCTCGACATTCAAGTGTTGTTTTTAAGGCTTAAGATATTGAGGAGTGGATGCTTAATAAGATTACAAATCAACTTTGAAATGGAAGAAAACACAAAACTTCACTCATGCAAATAAATCATACGCATGCTCAGTATACTGAGTAGAAATTTAACAAAATATAAAACTGATTAGAGCACTTTAAGTACACATGATTTGTAAACATAAACAAGTAGCATCCTTAGCATAGTTAGCTGTGTTGCTTGGTTCCAAACGGGAGGTCAGGTGTTCGAACCTTGCACCTGTCATTATTGTTTTTATTTCTTTTGACTATTTTTCACAGGGGTTGGCTAATATCTTTTCAACAAAATGTAACATCTTAATTAGTTAGACTATTATATAAACTATATTTTGACATGGGATATATTTTTTCGCGGCAATTGATTTATAAAAGGAAACTAATAGTTACGACCATCATGCCCGATTATTGTCAAATTCTTATAATTAGTCTATTTTCACAAACTAGACCAAACTATGAAAACTAGATGATATAATCTATAGAAAATAAATTATAGACTTGTTCCAACTTATATGTTTTTATTTCTTTTGACAGTTTTTCACAGGGGTTGGCTAATATCTTTTCAACAAAATGTAACATCTTAATTAGTTAGACTATTATATAAGCTATATTTTGATATGGGATTTTTTTTTTTTGCGGCAACTGATTTATAAAAGGAAACTAATAGTTACGACCAACATGCCCGATTATTGTCAAATTCTTATAATTAGTCTATTTTCACAAACTAGACCAAACTATGAAAACTAGATGATATAATCTATAGAAAATAAATTATAGACTTGTTCCAACTTATCATCCATTATCTAAACATATATATAAACACATTTATATATACACCGTATCACGTAACCGTTATTAATATAAATACTTAGCGCCAAATATTTATTACTATTTTACTGAGCGTTAATTCTCAAACACTTTACTTATGAATAATTTCCGTATGAAGTCTTTCGATTATTCTCGAACCAGAGACTTATCCGTCTTGAATACTATTAAATATAAATCTACTTGTCCACTTCGTCCAAGGGCCAATACTTACAAATTCTTTGAAATAATTTAAACGTAAACTCTACCACACAAGCAACATTAAACACAGCCACTTGTAAACACTTCAACTTATTTAAATACTTTGAGTCGTGAGTACACAAAAGTATAAACTAAGAATTGCCATAACAATTTAGGTCACATGTCAGTGCCACAGACTTTTGCTACTCGACTTGTCATTTCAGATAACTTATTTCGGATGTGAGTTCATGACCCCTACTTTACTTGTTTTTAAACTGTTTTAGGGGAGAATACATGCTTGTTTTTACTAAAATCTAGTATTTGCATTACTTAAACATATGATTTGTTTACTAGAAAACTTCATGAGCCTTGCTAAATTACTTTTTCGATTATTCAACCGCATGACTTGATTTATTGTAACAAACTAGATTACTCTATTTATGGACACAAGTGCTTGAAACATATATGTGACTTTATAGCCTCATTTTATTATAAGTACTGTTTTATAAACCTTGGGGGTGAGAAACATGCGAATTTTTTTTCATGGATCAAAACTAAACTTTGTTTTATGCACACTAGTATGCAGTAAACCTAAGTATGATCATCCCACCTTGCCCACTATCATCAACCGTCAATTCCTACAGGAAGCGCGAATGATATAAATAGATCTATTCGGGGTGACTCCCCCGTTCGGTTGGCCAGACGGGACAATGTGAGCGTATACCATGTCGGGCTTGCCAAGTGTATTGGGATAAACACTCGCTGGGCTCCATTATTATTATCCTATGCCAGCCTGGCATACTGATCTGTCATAGCATCGGTTGCATGAGCTTAGGGATGTACACGGATAGTGTGTACTTGTTGATTATTTGTTGTGGTCCATCTATGCTTATTTACTGTAACCCTTATGATTTGCACTTTATGCCTTATACTGTAGAGGCTAATTTACTGATTTTCTCTTGACACTGTGATTAAAGCAGTGGTCACTAAAACTGATATTGACTTGTATGTGAACGATTATTCACACTCGAAAACCTTGTAGTCCACTTTACTGCATTTACTTGAAAGTAAACTCTATATTTTCATGACGTTGTGAGCGACACAATGGTCACAAAACTTTTATCAAACTCACATTTCTTTTGCACTGAATTGCTAATTATACAAACCTATGAACTCACCAACCTCGTGTTGACACTTTTAGCATGTATTTTCAGGTTAAGGCGATAGCCTAGTTGTGAAGGCTTTTGGCTTGGCATGGCATGGTCATAAATGACTTATGTATTTGGGACCGCTTTATTTCTTTTATGGGCTTATATTTCCGCACTATTTTTGGAATGCTGTAAACAAAATACTTTTATATATGAAGTTTCTTTTAAACGGTTGAGGTAAAACCATTCTTTGTACTTTGCGTTAGGATACCAATTTAGTAACGCCCCAATGACATGTATGTTTCCGCTAAATCAATTTTTGGGGGTGTTACTGGTTAGTTATATTTCAAGTATGTAAAAGTTTAAGTGTAGGGAGGTTGCAAGATCCCTTTGATGTATTATTTTAGATGATAGGTCAAGAGTGTATGAATATATATATATATATATATATATATATATATATATATATATATATATATATATATATATATATATATATATATATATATATATATATATATATATATATATATATATATATAGACACACACACACACACACAAGCACTACCATGCCGTTTCTTTACTTTTGTTTAAGTCAAGATAGTGTCATGAAAAATACAAAAAGAGTTAGTAGGTAGCGAGTTGAGTCGAGTCGAGTCTTGGCTTAGCAACACCTCATTGTACATGTAATTGACCAAGATAATTGACTTGCCACCAGTAAAAATTCCCTTTATCCAACAAAACCATGTTTTTTCATACCCTTACACCTAACATTATAACCCTTTAAAATACCCCTTTGATAGTTTATCGTAGGTGCTTATGCCAAAATGGTGAAAGTTTGATCCATAACCAAGCATATGGTAATCTATGTGCTATGACAGGTAGAGAGTATTTTATTTTCCCATTTTCATATGTTATATAACTTTATACACCTGAGAGATGTGAGATTCCAAACACTTTATGTGAGGTGCTAGTATATAATTTCCGTGTTTATTTTGTCTATTGTGGAACGATTGCATATTGTAATTACTTTTATATTAATGTTAAATGACCCCTAACTTGTAAGTTGATTAGAATAAAAGCATATTTGCTTAAGGAAAAGCAAATCCCAAGTGTAGCGATATTTGATAAGGATTTATTTGATACCTTTTTAAGGGGTCATTTAAGCCCAAAATCGTATTTATATGATCAAATATTGCCTCAAATCGTTTATGTTTGCATTTTAGGTACTTGGGACGAGAAATCTAGAAATCGGCACTTTTAGGACGTATTTGGATGGAAAAATTGAAGAAAATGACAAACTTGTGAAAACCCGTCAGAAACGGAAGGCTGACGACGTCATGATTACAAGGTGACGCCGTCACTTGATGATTGGAGCTGAATAAAGATTTACACACGTCGCTTCATAAACAATTCATGAATTAACACCTGACGGCGTTAAGTGTATTTTGGAGTAGGGAGTCACGTTTTAAGTCAACAAGAGATGGCTCAGAACTATTACTAAGGGACGATGTCAAGAAGAAGCTAACGGCATCAGGGTTTACTGAGTGACGCCATCAGAACAGCGAGTTGCACAAGATGAAATGATAACATCAAATAAGTCCATGATTTAAGTGTTAATTTCCCCCTTAATTGCTCATCATTTGTATTCATATGTTAGGATATATACTCTTATTTGTTTATATTCTGTTTTTAGGGAAAAGATGAGCAAAGGAGTGAAGAAACGCGGAAATGGAAGGACTAAAGAGACAGTATGCGAAGTATGTGGATTCTGCACCAACTACGGCGTAGAGGTTTCATCTGCCTACGCCGTAGCAAGTACTTATGAAGACTACAGCGTAGCTCAGCAATGACTACGGCGTAATGATCTACTAAAGGGCTATACGGAGTAGCCACTCTTCACCTACGACGTAGACCCAAAAATGAGGCAGTAAAGAACTCACGTAGCCAAAGAAGAATTTACGGCGTAGTTTACCATATAACTACGCCGTAGAAGCATCTAAGGAAGAAACTACGCCCGTAGCACTTGATCAAGCTACGGCGTAGTTGATATTAACAAAGGATACAGCGTAGCAACTCATCTAGCTACGCCGTAGCAAAGTCGGGCCTATAAATACCAGCCCAAATTTCGAGTTTATTCATTCACCTTTCACCACACAGAAGTTGGGAGAAACTAAAGGAGCAGGAGGAACGAAGTTCAGTCTGCATACAAGTCATTTCCAAAAGAGAATTCACACAACAATCATAATTTTATTCATTCCTTTGATTTGTATTCGATTCATGTTTAAATTTATGATAATAAACTCTTGTTTTACTGAAATTATGAATATGAGTGACTAAACACCTCTTGGTGATAGTCTTGTTATGAAATTGTTATTGTTATGATTTAGTTTTCTATGCATCTATTATCGTCTTGTTTGTATACTTTCTTGGCTAGTCTTAGGACACTATAGTTTTGGTAGTGTTGAGTATTGGTAGCTCCTTGGAGGCTTGGTGAATTAACCCTAGGACCCAAGCCAATAAGGATGTGACTTGGTGATAGAAATATCACCATACATGTGCGAATTAACCCTAGGACCACCTACCAATGTGATATGCTTAAAGAAGTTAGAGGGGGTGTAAGATGTGACCAATACCCGCATACCTATAGACTTGTCCAAGTTAGTAGAGGTACTTAATGACTCTTGCATCTTCATAGGTTCACACCGCCCGATGAACTCTCATCTTTACAATAGGCGGGAATAGGACAAGGTGTAGGATAGATTTAGGTGATTTAACCCTCTGATCCTAAATGTATATAACCCTTAGACAAAATGATAAGATGCACTTTATAGAATAATAATCATAATAATAACAAGAGTAGTAATTAACACTGCTTCTCCCTAATGATTCTCTTCTATTTACTTAATTGTCTTGTAATTTACTTTTATTAGTTAATTAATCTCTATAATCATAAACCCCTTTTTAAAACGTGACACTAAACTTAGATAGACTCCGCACGCATAGCTCTTGGGACAACCTCGGCTTTACCAACTAGCTATACCTCACACGACCGGGTACACTGCCCGATAGTGCATTAGGTAGACCTTAGGTAAACGAGCAACTTTATAAATATTAAAACCTGGTCGGTAAACCTACATCAAGTTTTTGGCGCCGCTGCCAGGGGGCTATTAGGATTTATTTAAGTTTGCAATTTTATTTTTTATTTTCAGTTTCTCACGATCATTTTTAAGTTTCAGGTACCATGGAAGAAGTTTACATTGAAAATCTCACTCTTGAGGAATATTTGGCTCTTACACGAGAAGAACAAGGGCCTGGTTTGGTTAGGCCAGCTATTAGGGATGACGTGCATTTTGAAATCAAGAATCAGTTCATAAGGGAATTACGAAAAGACCCATTCTCGGGAAGCAAGACGGAAGATGCTCAAGAACACATTGATAATGTTCTTTACATTGTTAGTTTGTTCAACATTCTGGGAGTATCTCATGATGCGATTATGCTCAGAGTGTTCCCTATGACATTGATCGGAGGAGCCAAGAGATGGATCGATAGGTTACCAGCGGGGACTATTAACACTTGGACTCTCCTAAAGAAGCATTTCATCCAGAGATATTGCCCTCCTTTAAGGAGGGCAAAGCAGCTTGTAGATATTCACAACTTCAAGCAAGATGGAGATGAAACATTGTACCAAGCTTGGGATAGGTACAATGATCTTTTGTACAAGTGCCCAACTCATGATCTCAACAAGCAACAAGTGGTCAACATTTTTTACAAAGGGATCAATATCTCCACCCGCCAAATGTTAGATTCTCAGGGACCGATCCCTAGAATGATCCCTGCTCAAGCCTTAAAGGCTATTGAAGACATGGCGAACCACTCTCATAAGTGGCATGAAGGTGGAAGTAGTAAGAGCATTGCTGGAAAGCTTGGGGCATGATATGAAGAAGCTCAAGGAGAATGTTCACGCTATTCAAGTTGGTTGCGAGATTTGTGAAGGACCGCATTTGGCTAGATATTGTCCATTGAAAGAGGATGATGGACATACTGAAGAGGTGTGTGGAAAACTAGAAGGGGGGGTTGAATAGTTTTACGTCTTTTTAATTTGTTATAAAAGATTGTTTGAAAGTTTTCTTTGTTTTCAAAAATATAGATTCGATGCTATATGAAATCAAGTCATGCACAATATGAACAACACTAAATATGTACGATAAAGCAATAATAATGTAAGTAAAGAAATAGATGAGAGTTGGAAAGATCGAACCGCGAGACAAGAGATTTATAGTGGTTCGGCTACAAGGTCACCTTCCTTGCCCTACTCCACTCCCCGAGCACCTAACTCGAGAGTTTTCTTCACTATGTCAACAAGGTCCCTTATGGCGGAGAAAACCTTACACACCAATTTACACACGACAACTACGTCACAACTTATTCACACCTTCTACACAACTATTTCACACCTATCTCCTACACACCAATCTTCTTCACACCTATCTTCTACACACCAATCTTCTTCACAACTATCTTCTACACACCAATCTTCTTCCTAACCTTTCTTCTTCACAACTAACTACTAACCAATCACACTATATATATATCTAACTAAACTATCTTCTAACAAATATTCACAACTATTCACACAATGAGATAAATACAATGATGATGCTCTAACAACTTAGCTGTGGAGATCACAACAAGTTGTAATACTTCTTGTCTTGAGGGATAGAAGTATTCCTCTCTTGCACTTGATAGGATGATGTTTGGATCACTTTGAAACAAAGATTTAAGAATGTATGATCAAAGGATTTAAATATTGGAAATGGAGATCTAGAATAGAAAGTTTTGGAGTGCAAAAGGTGAGAAAATTTCAGATTTAAGGTGGTATTTATAGGCAACAAATTCTGACAGAGGAGCGTGGCCGGTCCCCTTATATCAAGGTCGGCCCCCTTAAAATTAAGGGGACTGCCCCTTATAATTAAGGGGGCCGCCTAGCTGTAACGGCCAGAATTTTTGTTTTTTAGTGGGGAAAGTTTATTTGGTGAAAAACTAACTGATTTTGGTTAAAAATTTGAATTCATATTTTTAGTATGAATAAAACATTTTTCCTTATTACCAAAAGTGTTTTTCAAAAATATATAATATGTTTATATAATTAAATAAACTTTGTAATACTTAATTAAATTTCCCTTTGATCATAAATTGCACTAAACACTTTGTTTATTCATACTTTAAGTGATTTGGATGTAAAGAGAAAATGTTAATCACTAAATACTTGTTTAAGTCACAAGTTTTAGTTCTATGAGTTTATATTTTGTAATAATCAAAACATAGAGATATTGATAATATGTGAATAATGTTTTTAGGCATTATTTATGTCAACAATCTCCCCCTTTTTGATTATTACAAAACCTTAAACTCAATGGGTCTAAAATTTGTTTTTAGACAAGTATTAAAGAGTTTGCATTTCTATTCTCCCCCTTTTTGTAAAATAAAAAAGGTTAAGCCGAGTAAGCTTCGTGAAAGAAGTTTAAACGGGTAGAATGCTCCCCCTTGATGTATGCTCCCCCTCATTTGAGAGCACCAAGGAAATGAGCTATGAAAATCTTGGCTACACAAAATATTTGAAGAGAACAAGACACATATACATGCAAAGCAACAATTATGCAAATAAAAATAGATTCATTCAAGCATCATAGAAATGATTAGTATTACAACATTCAATATGCTTAAAGCATATTGATTACAATAAAACAAAAGAAGAGACATAGTCCTATATTGCCTAAGAGAGCACTTGGACTTGCTTGCAACCCATGGTTGATTGTTTTATTTGCTTGAAGGAGAACGTAAGCATAAAGCTTAGTTGTTAGATGGAGAGGGATATGGAGTGGGGTATGGAGCGGAAGAGGTGGATCATACGATGTTGTATCGTGTTAAGGGTGGTATGGGATGAGGACGAGTGAGGAGATATTTAATCCAATAAATATCTTCACTCAAGTATAGAATTTGTTTTTGAAGAAAGATGCAACAAGGACAATAGTGAGTGTGGTTTGTAACTTGATCCAAGTTGAGAGAGTGGGGTAGGCAATTGTTGTAGGGTGATGATGGAGGTTGCCCTTTGTTGCGTTGTGCAAGGTGCATGGCATTGAGATCACTAAGATAATGGATTTGGGTTATTTCAGCACGGAACTTTTGCTTTTCCGTGGCAATGCGAAGAGAGTCATTGTGTTGATATGGATGAATTTGGTGTAAAGTTTGGGAAGTAAGTGGTTGGAGGTGTTGAGTGATTTCCAACTTCATTGGTTATGATGGATTTGTTTCGAGGGCTTTTTCTTCGCCAAACGGGTTTTTCCGTCATCCTTGCAAGCCTTGAGGCTTTTGGTTTTGGTTTGTTTGGAGAAGTCATGAAGGGATGAATGGAGAGTGTTGAAGATTGGGGATATTTATAGTGTAAGATTTGTGTGTTTATGGATGGACAAAGTTTGTTTGGGAGATTAGGACAAAATGTGTTGTTAAAAAATGGGAAATGTAGGTTGAGATAGGCTAAAAAAACAGAAAAGATTCTGTGAATCCGTCCAGCAGATGGCCGGTCCCCTTAATTAGGGGGCGGTCCCCTTAAAATTAAGGGGGCCGCCTTGCATAATTAAGGGGGCCGCCCATCTGATGGTTACCAGATTGCCAGAAATGGGTTTTTGGCAGAAAGGTTGTGTTTTTGGATTTAGATTCAAGCAAGTTCAATTCCTTTAGGCAATATAGCATCTAATCTAATCAAGATATAGCATGCATGCAAAAACACTTAAGCAAAAGAGCAAATAAGCAACACATAATAAGCTAAAGGAGACAAATAAGGGCAAGAGCACTAAAACTTCCTAAGGCAACTATCTTAGATCAAAGGCAAAGGCAACTAGTGAGTCGAAAATCTAGTGATGAAGCAAGATGACAATGTTATGAGTGATTTTGTCCTAGTGTGTGCCTATATGCAACAAATGTGGATTTGTGATTGTTTCGACTCCTTAATGCAAAAAAAAATTCCTTAAGAAACAATCCAAAGTCTCCTTGATTCGATTTTTGCTCGATCATGAATGTCAAAGATATATATTAGATTATATACCTTGACAATTTATGTGAGAGTTTATGCATGAGAAAAGATTGTTTTTAGCATTAGTCAACAATGCAAGGAAAATGATGTTCATGTGATTCCTAGATGTGAGAATAATTTTAAAGAAAATTGATTGGGTTTTACAAAAGAGTATATGCAAAGAAAATAAAATTTCCCAATCTTTAATTTTGTGCGAAATAAATTCCTAGACTCAGAAATGGAGAAGTGGAAGAAAAGTAAATCTTATGCAAGAAAAAAATTGTCTAAATGCAATAAAATTTAGTCAACTTGTTCCATCATTCCTAATCCTAAACGCAAGTGATTGAATAATTCACGCTTAAGGGGTTTAGTGAATATATCCACAATGTTATCTTCCGATGCAACTTTTTCTATAGATATGTTCCCTTTTTGTACATTGTCCCTAAGAAAGTGGTGGCGTATTTCTACATGTTTTGTCCTAGAGTGTTGCACCGGATTTTTACTTAAATCTATCGCACCTTTGTTATCGCACATAATGGGAACGTTTTCTAACTTAATGCCATAGTCTATAAGAGCTTGTTTCATCCATAGTGCTTGTTGACATGCCTTTCCAGCGCTTACATATTCGGCTTCAGTGGTAGAAATAGCAAGAGCGGTTTGCTTCTTCGAAAACCAAGATGTTAGACAACATCCCATAAACGTGCAAATACCGCTAGTGCTTTTTCTATCTACGTAGTCTCCCGCATGATCCGAATCCGCATAGACGATGGTTTCTATGCCGGATCCCTTAGGATACCATAATCCTAAGTGTATAGTGCCTTTAATGTATCGGAAGATACGCTTAACCGCTTCTAAGTGAGAGGTTTTGAGATCCTCTTGAAAATGGGCACAAAGGCAAACACTAAACATGATATCGGGTCTACTTGCCGTCAAGTATAGTAAACTAACTATCATTCCTCTATACTTGGTGTTATCTACGGACTCACCTTCATCATCCTTTGTGAGTTTTACTTCCGTAGACATGGGAGTTTTCATGGGTTTTGAGTCTTCTAGGCCAAATTTCTTAAGCATTTCCTTAATGTACTTAGATTGGATAAAGAATATTCCATCTTCTAATTGTTTTATTTGTAATCCTAGGAAGAAGTTAAGTTCACCCATCATACTCATCTCAAACTCATCATGCGTGATTTTGGCAAATTCATCACACATGTCTTGACAAGTCGATCCAAATATAATGTCATCAACATATATTTGAACAATGATGAGATTTGGGTCTTTCCTTTTAGTGAAAAGAGTGTTATCTACCATTCCCATGGAATAATCATGTTTAATAAGGAAAGCTTTTAATCAATCATACCAAGCTTTGGGAGCTTGTTTGAGTCCATACAAAGCTTTCTTTAACTTATAAACATAATCAGGTTTTGCGAAGTCAATGAATCCTGGAGGTTGTGCCACATATACCTCCTCATTGATAAAACCGTTAAGGAATGCACTTTTCACATCCATTTGGAATAACTTAAAATCTAGGGCGCATGCATAGGTAAGTAGTATCCTAATAGATTCTAGTCTAGCTACGGGGGCATAAGTTTCGTCATAATTAATTCCTTCTTGTTGATTATAACCTTGGGCAACTAACCTAGCTTTATTCCTAGTAACTACTCCATTTTCATCTAATTTATTCCTATATACCCATTTAGTTCCTATGATGGTCATATTCATTGGATTTGGGACTAATTCCCAAACTTCATTTGCCTTAAATTGATTTATTCTTCTTGCATAGCTATAACCCAACTTTCATCTTTTAAAGCCTCATTAATATTCTTAGGTTCTATTGCTGAGAGGAAACAAAAGAAATTATTTTTATCTTGAGCTTGTTAGGTGCCCATATTGATATCACACAAGTAAAGAATGAGATAGATATAAGGATTGGTTGATTATAAGATATGAGAGAATTATAAAAGCAAGAGTTTCATTAGAATATCAAAATAACCAACAAGTATTATGATACCATAAGCTTGGTATATATAGGGGAAGGAGCTAGGGCAACACACCCTCCTCCCTTCCTTTTCTAACGTGGGCTTTACTAAAGCCTTTTGGGCCTTACATGTTATCATAGACATAATAAAGTAACTAACAAAGCAAACTATTACAAAATGTAATGACCGAGACTTGACTAAATACTAAAGTATGTTCCCAACAATCTCCCCCTAAGGTTCGGTCATCACGGTTGCTGGACGTCTTCATCTTTGTCTTTAACTTGTGACATGTAATACTTTTGACGTCTTCAAAAAAGTTGTAAAATGAATGTACTTTGCTCTAAGTCTTTGTTCTTTGGTGATGATGTTGTGATTGTGTTATGAAGTAGTCTGCCGTTTGTCACTCCTGTGTCTATGGTGGTTGTCCGCCATTCCAACATGATCATACATCTTATGGGCTTTGTCTTTCAAGTGCATGAAGTTCTGTATCATTAATATTGATCTTAGTCTTTAAACTTTGTAGATTCTTCTTATTGGTGTAGAATCTGTCTTTGAACTTTGTGGTGCTTAGATCTTTGGGGGAGCTTTCATTGACTTCAAGATGTATGCATGAGCATGCTGGAATCTACCATCATGGAGGTGATTTGTACCTGCAGGTAAATAGTTAGCAATAATCAACCGGTACTTACAGATAAGGAATTAGAGCTTGTCAACAGCATAGTGTGAAGACTCCTTCTAATCCTTATCAAGGCCGTTCCCATATCAGATACTCCCGAAGGAGCTTACGAGACCTACTAAATAGCTCAATGACTGGGTGAGTCGCTGGGGATCACTCCACGACTGTAGACCGCTATGGAACCACCGCGAACACTAAGCATAACCCTTGTGGGGTTACCGAAGTGACCTGCTGTCAAGGCTGTTTGATGTTGACCCTGGCAGGAATTTTCGTTCAATCATTGAGAAATACATTTGTAATTCTCTCATAAACGTTCTTGGCAGATTGCTAAGATCTGCGAAGGACTCGATAATTTACAGCTGGTGTTCATTTATGTAGAACACCAGTCATAGAAATACTAAGTGTTCCTAAGAGATCTTTGATGTATCTCATGGCTCTAGACTCAATAAGTGCACACTTAGGTTTCCTATGCGGAGACTAGGGAGGGGTCTCCTACTTCAATATCAACCATCTCTAAGAGATGAGTCGATAGATTATACTGGTTCCCCGTGAGAATGAAACAAGCTATTTTAAGAGAACTTAAGTGGTTAAGAAGGTTTAGTGCATTGCGTCACTGGGTCCATGACGACTTTATCTTCAATACCGGTGTCGCCTTAGCAACAACCAGTAGCATACGAATTGAACCCGGTGTCTACCCTAAGGTTGAACATATGGAGGGCTATTTCTTTTCACCCTTTTCTTTACTTTTCTTTTTAATTCTTCAACTCCTTCTTTCCCTTTCATTCTTTTCTCCTTTTTTCATATCATACCTAAGGACTTCTAATTCTAACTATTGGTGATGTCCTTGGGTAGATCCCTCCGGCTATGGCAGATCATAGGACGGTGTTTCCTATCTTAATCACCTTATAACTCCTTGATTAACCGACAGTAGCCAAGAAACCTTTGATTGAAAATCTCTCAAAGTGTTTGTGATAATCAAATATTTTGGTTAACACTTTGAGAGTTTTGTGTACACTTTTGAAGGGCTCCCCCTTCACATATGCTCATAAGTATTTAATAAATTTGCACATGCGTGAGGAGCAAGCATTTTTGAATTGATCCACTTTCAGTGAACAAGACCGATTCGAGACACGCTTACATCACTAGTTAGACTAGCTTGAAGTTATTACCTGGCCTGGTCAAGTCCACAGAAAGTTTCTCGAGACGGTACATTTCTACTAAGACAAATCCTTTTTGAGACACACTTACGTGGCTAGTTAAAGTGTTCCATTGTCAGCTTTTAGGTGACAACTAGCTCTAGTAACTAACTTGATGTTATTACCCGTCGAGGATAAGTCTTTTCAAGATTACTAACTTTTATTGTTTCGTCAATTCCTGGGTCAATTCTGAGTCTAGCTCGCATAAGATACAACTTTAGCTTTTTGACCACTTATATTTTAATCACTTATCCATTTTCTCCCCCTCAAAAATAGCATATAAAATGATGTTTTTGATTATCTTTTAGATTAAAATATGCCTTTTTGAGTCTTATGTGGAGTTTCACCAAGAACTTTTGATTTTAGAACAAAGTATTTTTGTTTTGACAAGTGCTCCCCCTCAACATGTGATTAGGTCTTATTGAGGTGAAATACTTGTCCTTTTGAGCAAAATTATGAAAATCATAAAATATTTGATTAATTCTACTCAAAAGTAAGAAGCCTTCGCTCCTTATATTAGGATTGAGGCACTGATGCGTACCTCAGGGTCCTTTCTTTACAAGTTTGGGTTGTACACTGTAATGCGTGCACAAGCCATATTGAATAATAGTATTGACAAATCATATCAAAATCTTACAATACTTCTACCATTCCGGTCTCTGAAACGTCAACACGGGAAATCCTGGTCTGCCTCCTACATAGCTTTCCAATCTTCTTATCTGATCCCGACGCTTTAACCGATTCTCAATCCTTGTAATGAATCTGCGAGCTTGTCTGGCCTCATCGGTATTCCACCTTTTGGATTTGTGTAGTGCAATATCATCTAATCTGCCTTTGATTCCATCTCTGACGAACTTCAGGGTTTCATCACAAAACTTGTGGATCTCGTCATAAGCCATGAAGCAGTTTCGACGGTTGACACTGCGGTATGTGAACCCAAAAGCCGGATGCTTGATCAAGGTGTATTGAGATTCGTGTTGAAGGTTGGGGATGTTGTAGAGATTAGGTTTTGTGAGATTCAGCTTCTTCTGATAACTTTCCACTCCCAGTTGAAGATCTTCTACTCTTTCTCTGATGACTATTTGTCTTATGAAGATTAGGAGAGCTGTGATAAAGGCAAGCTGCATTGGCTTGGGTAAGTTGCAAAGCTTTCCTTGGACTTTGAGCAGATACATATCTTCTATGTCGTTGAGGAGCAATCGTGGAAAGTCTGACTCGGAAATCTCGTACTCTTGTTCATCAAGTCTTTTGAGTACAATTTTGTTGAGAAAGGAGTACCCAAAGTGAGTGACTGTCGAAATGAACTGGATGGAGACAATCTTTAACTCACTTGTCACATTACCCATAGTATGATTGAGTCTGCTGCTTCGATAATACTATGCCCGGTTAACTGGCCAATGATGTATTCCATAAAGTGCGTTCCGGTCATAGTCAACAACTTTGTCGATGAATAAGTCGGAGGCTTCTTCTTCGATGGCGTTGTTGAAGTATCTGGCTGCAGGGATTGAGAAGGTAAGTGAAGTGGCGTACTTCTTTTCTATCTTGCTGCCGTGTTGTAGAAATTCCAAGTCGTTGTTGAAGAAGAACTTGTAAGGGATTTTCTCTTGTTTCGGCTTTCCAACCAAGGGTAGAGGTTTGGTCCAGTCAGTGTAGTAAGGCCCTTTTGTCTTTGAGTAGTAATCAATGTTGGACTCGGGATTTAGCCAGTCAATTTTGTTTGACATTGCACGGGCTATGTTTTCCAGGTGGTATTCGAGTTCAACAGAGTTGGCTGAGCGGTCTTTTAACAGGTTGAATGCAACATTCTTTATCCTTATCAGCTCTTTCTTGCTCATATTCTTTAAACCATTGTCTCTCTACAGAAGTTGTGCATATTCCACTGTGTGACCATCTTGTGGTGATTGATCTTCTGCAAGAGATGGTTGAGCTTTAACCATTTCATCAAACCAAGAATATTCAGCCGTTTTGTCTTCGTCCAGTCACTTAAGAATCTTTTTCGGTTTCATTGGTTCGGTGCTTTTCGAAGAGGTTTCAGGTTTATGCTGATGATGTTTTCTTTTCTTCTCTTTCTTCTTTGGTGATAGTTCTGGTATGTCATCTGGCTGAGGGAAATCGTCTCCGCTGGTGTACTCAAAATGATCATGGGCTTTAGGACCGGAACCCGATGCCTTTGGTTGTTGAGTGGATGTAGTGGTAGTAGGAGTTATGACCGGTTGCTTGTGTTGAGATGAGGGTCCTTCGGCTTGTTTTTGTTTCTTTGCCTGTGAGTTCAGGTCTTGGTCTTCATCATCTCTTTGATGTTTCAGTTTGTCGGCCTCAGTGCTGCAAGTATCTTTAGACATCTTGGCTCGTAAAGCTTCCCACAATTTGGTTTCTTCAGGTGTCATGGTGGTTTTGCTTGCCAATATGTAGAAGAGCTGAGTCTCAATCTCATTTGCTGTCAACTCTTGTTGTGGAAGAGGTGTCTTGTCAGCTCGGAGAGTGAAATAAGTAGTTCTAATCACTTTCTTGACAGCCTATTCAGCAATCTTTGTTAGTTCGTCCTTCATCGGCTTCAACAAATCTTTCAATTCTGCCACTAGGTGTTGTTCCATGAATTGAGTTGCTTGAGCAGCCAAAGTAGCTTCCATAGCTTCTTGTACGTCTTTGGCTAAGAAGGCGTCAACTTTTGTATTCATTTCCTGAACAGTCGTCATTTGTTTGGTTAACTCTGCAACTTGGTTAGCCAGTGATTCAACTTGTGTTTCTAGCTTGTTTTTCTTCTTATCTCGAACTCTCTTAACTGCCCTCTTGATCAACTTTGATGCATCTGAGGTTCAACTTTGGAAGGTTTCTTGATAGATTCGTCATTTGTAGGTTGTGATGCAGGAGGTGATGATTGTGTTGATTCAATTATGGTAGTTGTGTCTTTATCGTCTCCTTTGGGTGATTCGGGTTTATCCTTAGTCACTTCTGCCTTATCTACAACAGTAGTTTCTTCAGCCCTTAGTCTCTGCTCTTCTGCAAGTAGGTCAGCTTCTGCCTTTTGTCTTAGTTCTTCTGCAATTTTAGCTTCTTCTTCTTTTCTTTTCTTTGTTTCTTCTTGAAGCTTTAATTCCTCGGCAAGTTTAGCTGCCTCTTCAGCTTTCCTATTTTCCTCCATTCTAATGGCTTCTTCCAGTTTTGCTTGTTCGATAGCCTCAAGCCTTGCCTCTTCAGCCTCTTCTTTTCTCTTGATCTCTTCCTCTTGAGCCTTTTCCATGGCCTCCATCTCTTCCATAGACATAAGATGTGGAATGTCTGTGTCTATATGGTCTTCCACATCATCGTCTCCTCTTTCTGAAGCATTCAACATCTCTACGTATTCAGGTGTGACATTGGGAGATTCGTAGACTGCCAAATCGGCAGTGGTTCCCGTTTCCTGAGTTTGATCAACTAGAGTGGACTCAGGGATACTGCTAGACTCTCCTGCTTCAGGAATGCTACTTGATCCTCCAGCCTTGGTTGTTTGAGTAAACAGAGGTGGCGGAGGTTGATCAGCTTGGAGGGAGTCGATTCTGCTGTGGAGGAGACCTAACTTTAGTGCTCGTTCATTTTCTTCTTCCACAGATAAACCAATGTTTGTGTCAACCTCTTCTTGTTGTTCTTGTTCGGCGGTCATCGGTTCTTTCAACTTTTTACCCCTTAACAGTTCTTCTTCCAAGTTTGTATCCTTTTCAGTTAACGGTCTTTGAATTGTTTCCCTTTCGATTTGATCAACAAATTCATCGATGTTTTTGTCCCAATCTTCTAGAGACATATCCAGATCATCTAAATTGTCATCTGGTTTGTTATAAGCTTCGCTGTAAACTGGACCTCTATCAGATTCGGTTTCTGAGTCGGATGGTTTTGGAGAATGTGATGGTGAGGGTTCAGGAACTGGTTCAGGGATAGGTTTCTTTGCCGGTAATCTGATCTTGAGAGTTCTCTTGTGAGGCTTTTTGGTAGTCTTTGAAGAGCTTTCGGAGCTGCCAGATTTACTTGCTCTCTTTCCCTTTTTCTGCATGAATGATGGTAAAGGAATTTCGTCCAAGAACCCAACTTTCTCTTCTTTAACAGCTTGGACATAGTACTTGTAATTCGAGCATTTCTTTAACTTATCATTCAGGAGGCACTCGGGAAGAATCATTCCTTGCTTACGTGTACTAGTCTCAACTCTTTTAATTTGCCTAAGAGTAGACTCATTTCTGAATGTGTTTTTGTCTTCATCATCCAGTCTTTGAGGAATGTCGTCATACTCACGAAGGAAGCTTTCGATGAGCAGCTTGGTGTAGCGAATAAATGGAATGTTTGCTGTTGGGTGTTGAATGTGCCACACTAAGTCTTCCCAGATGATGCTAGCAAAGTCCACCTTCTTGACATTTGCCATAGCCCAGAAAAGTTTGAGATGCTAGAGTTTGGGGTGTTCGTGACCGGTGTCTCTTCCAGACATGGACTTGGCTATAAGGATTGATGCGTGAGAATTGCACCAGGCTTTACCTCTCAAGGGATCTTGAGAAGCTTACAACCCCCACCAGGCAGTGTACCTAATCGTTGTAGTATAGTATAGTGACAAGTACCGGGGGATTGATCGTTCAGCTAGGAATAGTGTCGTTAGGATTGAAATTAATCTAACTAGGTCTAAAGGTGAAGGATGATTCTTTTTGTATTTTATATTTTATGAAAAGCAAGTAAAAATCTCGGGTTTTGGGAGAGTGGGCGGAATTAGTTGCTAATCAACTAACCCAAAAACTACTATTTAAACTAATTAACAAGAAAAGTAAACTAGGGTTCTACAAGATAAGTGAAGCATGTCTACCTATGATATGTTACTCCTTGCTAGCTATCCAATTCTACCTATTGACTGTAAGCCTTATTTTAATTGACGGGTGTATTCCTAATAACTCATGGAGTGGCATACATATCTCTCCAATTCTATGAGCTCTTATCTCCTCCTATGCCATGCCCGGCACAACCATAGGGATTATAAACAGTGGCTCATGCGTTAAATACTACCTTAATAGCCTAGTATGCCTTGGCTACATGTTTCTTAAGACGTTCAAGCATGTTACACGATGGAAATCTGCCAGTTTTCTTAAGCCTAACATCGAAATCATTCAATCAAAACAAGAATCAATAGGAAACAAGAATTATAAACTAAACCAACTAGATCTATTGAAGTTGTCACGCCTTAATTGATGGAGATAGACACACACATCAACAAGCCCTCATTGATGGAGATAGACACAACCATCAACAAGAAATCAATGAGATCTAATCAATTATATACAAGTTTCACATAATCATAAGTAGACACAAGGTGAATTAACAAAACATAATCAAAGAAGGACAATCAACAAGAATAATGAAAGACATAGTTGAGATAGAATCATCAAACCAATACATGATGTTTATGGAGTGATTGAAACCCTCTAAGTTGCTGGAAAAACACCCACCAAAACCCGGGAATTGACCTTAGGGTTTAGGGCTTACAAAAAGCGAAGTTATGATGTTATATTTATAGGCATGTTTTCTGTCGGCAAGGCTTGACGGCGTCAGCTCTTTCTCTTGACGCCGTCACGACCATTTTTTCACCAAATTGAAGATCTCTTCATCCTCTTCACGTGGGCTTTTGAATCACCTAAATCCGAGTTCGTATGCAAAAGTTATGACCAAAACAATATCAGCTACTCCGCGCGAAAGTTTTGACAAGTTTATACGTGACGGCCTTGGGTGACGCCTTCACATTCTCTCTGGGCCGTCACCACTTTTACTCTTGACGCCATCACCAAAATGCCCTTGACGCCGTCAGGTACTGTTTCCAGCAAGGAAAATTAAGACTTTGTCGTTTTCTTCACTTTTATGCTCCAAAAACGTCCAAAATGCTTTCTTTTTCAGAATTCACTCACAAAGTACCAAAAATCACAAAAGGAACGATTTAGGGCAATATTTGATCAAATAAATTCAATTCCGGGCTTAAATGACCCCCTAAAAGTGGTTCATTTTTCGCCTCATCATATATCCCTACACTTGGGATTTGCTTGTCCTCAAGCAAATGAGCTTTTCCACCAATCAAAATACAAGTTAAGGGTCATTTAACACTAATATAAAAGTAATTACAACAAATGATCATTCCACCTTAGTCAAAACAAGCACGGAAATTATACACTAGCACCTCACATTAAGTATTTGGATACTCTCATCTCTCGGGTGTTGTAAATTTATATGTCATAATTGGAAATGGAGAAATATCATTCTCTACCTATCATAGCAAATAGATTACCATAGGCTTGGGAAAGGATCAAACCTCCACCACTTGGCGTAAGCACCTAGGATAAACTATCAAAGAGGTCTTTTAAAGGGTTATAACGTTAGGTGTAGGGGATATGAAAAACACGGTTTTGTTCGATAAACGGATATTTTACTGGTGGCAAGTCAATTGTCTTAGTTAACTACATGTACAATGAGGCGTTGCTAAGCCAAGACTCGACTCAACTTAAACTAACCACAACTCTTTTTGGATTTTCAAGACACTATTTGACTTAAACATAAATAAAAGAAACGGATGGTAGCCCGTATGTTTTTCTCTTTTCTTTTTCTATTTTTTTTCTTTTTTTTTCGATTTTTTTTTCATACACTTTTACTCTACCATCCAAAATAATACATCAAAGGGAGCTCGTTTCCTCCCTACACTTGAACTTTTACATACTTTACAATCAACTATTCTAATGACTCGAATCAAGATAATCAAAACACTTGGAGTACTTTTAAATATTACCGCACATATGGGGGTAATATATGATGTTCTTTCCCATTACTCCATAAAATAAGTACTTTACCCATGAGTCCCAATCGTCCCAAAACAATATGTACAAGGATATGACTCGACTTAGCAACCATGTAATCAATTAGATAGTTAACTTAGGGTTTAACAAATAACAATAATGCACTAAAAATGAGCGCATACACGGAAGGCTAAGGTGATTTGGTTGCACATTTGGGGTGGATTGTAAACAAATTCTTCCTTTAAGTAAAATTCTTAAAGTTAGAAACGAAAAGATAGGCTCGGAGGGGTGTACTAGGGGTTTCGTGTACTAAAAATGAGTACAACGCAAAGGTGTAGGAGAATTACTTGACCTATGAAGTCAATGTAATTATATTACAGGTGTAGAACAAGGGTTATCCTAATGCCTCTTATCATGTAGTAAATCCTAACTACACGAATGTAGTCTCACTAGCGGTCTCGGGATGCATCACTATCACAAGTTCTAGAATCTAAATACTACCGGTACACTCATAAGCACCAACAATGAATGCTTTTTCCTAAAGATCTAAGGGCGAACCTCACATATTTGGGGTGGAAATTTTTGAGTGGTATGGTTTTTTGTGCTAGTCATACAACTCCTATCCATGAGACGCTTATTAAGACTAAAGTTTCACTCCTACATGTTGCAAAAAAATTTTAATTTGGTGCTAAAATTACCCTAACAAATATTTCTCACAGTTTTATTACACATTCACTATTAAACAAAACAAAAACCAAGTGGAGTAGTAGTTTCTAATATACCCTCCCTACACTTAAACCGAACATTGTCCCCAATGTTCTAGATAAAAGATGTAAAAGTAAATAAATAAGAATGAAAGAAACTAATACTCCCCTGATTCGTTCACCGTGGATGATGTGACAACACGGTTAAATCTACCTCCAAGAAGACGAACGTTGAAAGCTTCCCTCCAGAAATATAAATCATCTTCTTGTCCTGTAATCAACAAACACAAAAACCAAAGCATCAAACCGAACAAAAATCACAACTAGATGTAATTCCAGACTTAGAAATAGAAACAAGACAAAGCAACAAAAGGATAGGATACTTGTGGAATGAATTACAAATAGGAACTCATAAAACATATCCATAATTATTGACACACAAACAAGATAGAATATATGCTAATCATGAATTGTGAAGTTTTCATGTTCGAATTTAGTTCTTTTTAACAAAATATAAATTTCCCTACACTTATCTTTTTGTAAAATACCTTTATATGCAATTAAGACGAGGTTAAAAACAAAATAAAGCATTTTCACAAATTATTCGAAACATGAAAATTAAACAACTATGATTAAGCATATATGGCACTAATAAACAAATAAAATAAAAACATCAAACAATTAAAAACATGGGTTGGGTTGCCTCCCAACAAGCGCTTGTTTTTGTTCGAGTCACGAGCCTGAATCTACCCTTATTTAACAGAAATAGGGGAGGTTTTCCCTACACTTAGGATTAAGTGTGGGTGAAAGTAGCGATACACGCCCTTAGGGTGAAAATATGCCACATGAGGTGAAGGGGGCGAGTGAATGGGGAAAGAGTCTACCACCTTCATTGTTAGGTTACCTGAATCCTTTGGTTTGATGGGTGGATTTGAAGTTAGAAGAGTTTTACGACAAAGATTTGAGCTCTTTCCATTTTCATGAATAGTATGCTCTAACGGTTCTTCATCCACTCCGGTTCCCATCTTTTTTATTTCAACTTCATCTTCATCTTCATCTTCGTACTCAAACTTGCTTTCATCAAAGAAGTGGAGTGTTGGCGTTTTGAAGTTGGAATGTTGGAAAGAGGTTTTATGGATAATGGGTTTGGTTTGAGAAATCATCGAGACCTTATGCATCAAGGTTGGTTTGAGTGATTTAGAGGTTATGGTGTAGGCGTGAGAGTTCCCTTTCTCAAAAGGAAGCTTATGAGAATATAAGTTATTCTGGGTTGAACTCACAGAGAGAGGTGTTTCATTGTGCCCATCACTGCCTGTTTCATTAGGGATTGGGAATTCAAAAATCTTTTCGATCTTCTTGGTTATAGCTTCTTCCCTAATTTTCTCCTTAATCCTTGATAGAAACTTATCAGCCAAGTCCATGAAAAGACTTCGGGTGCTTTCCATGCGGGCTTCTAATTGTTGGATTTGCCTCTCTTGGTTGTTTACAAAAGTCAGCATTATCCCTTCGAATTCCTTTTGTCGTGAATATTCAGGAAACGTATATTTACTGTCTGTATTCACATAACCAGAGGGATTAGCCATGGGCATCTCGGCTCTTATCAATTCCTTAACCTGCCTTTCGATGTTCTCAAATAACGGTTCTTGGGTTGCATTCATGTAATCTAAACTTCCTTCCTCCAAGAACATTGGATCCTCCCATTCTTCTTCTTCGTATTGTGCTAAGTCCTCAATGACCTCCCAGCACTTATCAACACTGAGCTTGCTCAATCTACCATTGGCAGTGTGATCTATAGCTTTTCTAGTTTGGTGATTAACTCCATCATAAAAGATTTGGATTTGAAACCAAAGATCGAGGCCATGATAGGGGACTTTGTGGAGTAGTTCCTTGAAACGATTCCATGCTTCATAAAGAGTTTCACCTTGACGTTGTTGGAACATCAAGATGTCATTCCTTAGCTTGGTAGTTCTCCCCGGTGGGAAAAATTTAGCAAGGAAACGAGTGGTGAGATTATCCCAAGTTGAGATAGATCACGCGGGTAGACGATCAAGCCAATGGATAGCTTGGTCACGAAGAGAGAAATGGAAGAGACGCAATCGGGTAGTATCTCTAGTAGCACCGTTAAGGTCAATGGCATCTACGATTTTAAGAAAGTCCTTAAGGTGTTGAATTGGGTCTTTGGACACATGTCCGTGGAACGCACATCCATTTTGCACCAACCGGATGGTGTCGGGTCGCAGGTGGGCTACAATGGCTTCTTTGGGAAGCTCAATGGCGTTTCGGTAACCTTTGCGGCTTGGTTGGGAGTATTCTCCTAAGGTGCGGGCTCTAGGAGGTTGGTTTAGTTGTTGTGGGTTTGGTTGTGATGGGATGATGGGATCTAAGATATTACCACCTTCCATGATGAAGGATGGTAATGGTTACGAACAAAGAAACGAAGAAATAAGATAGACTAAAGAAAACCTAGAAAAATTAAATAAAAAATCTCACTAGAAAGGAACCTAATGAGTAGACCTAATAAAATTAAAATTTCAACCTAAGCAATAACTATTCCCCGGGCTGCGGCGCCAAAAACTTGATGCGTGGGAATTGCACCAGGCTTTACCTCTCAAGGGATCTTGAGAAGCTTACAACCCCCACCAGGCAGTGTACCTGATCGTTGTAGTATAGTATAGTGACAAGTACCGGGGGATTGATCGTTCAGCTAGGAATAGTGTCGTTAGGATTGAAATTAATCTAACTAGGTCTAAAGGTGAAGGATGATTCTTTTTGTATTTTTATATTTTATGAAAAGCAAGTAAAAATCTCGGGTTTTGGGAGAGTGGGCGGAATTAGTTGCTAATCAACTAACCCAAAAGATACTATTTAAACTAATTAACAAGAAAAGTAAACTAGGGTTCTACAAGATAAGTGAAGCATGTCTACCTATGATATGTTACTCCTTGCTAGCTATCCAATTCTACCTATTGACTGTAAGCCTTATTTTAATTGACGGGTGTATTCCTATTAACTCATGGAGTGGCATACATATCTCTCCAATTCTATGAGCTCTTATCTCCTTTTATGCCATGCTCGGCACAACCATAGGGATTATAAACAGTGGCTCATGCGTTAAATACTACCTTAATAGCCTAGTATGCCTTGGCTACATGTTTCTTAAGACGTTCAAGCATGTTACACGATGGAAATCTGCCAGTTTTCTTAAGCCTAACATCGAAATCATTCAATCAAAACAAGAATCAATAGGAAACAAGAATTATAAACTAAACCAACTAGATCTATTGAAGTTGTCATGCCTTAATTGATGGAGATAGACACACACATCAACAAGACCTCATTGATGGAGATAGACACAACCATCAACAAGAAATCAATAAGATCTAATCAATTATATACAAGTTTCACATAATCATAAGTAGACACAAGGTGAATTAACAAAACATAATCAAAGAAGGACAATCAACAAGAATAATGAAAGACATAGTTGAGATAGAATCATCAAACCAATACATGATGTTTATGGAGTGATTGAAACCCTCTAAGTTGCTGGAAAAACACCCACCTAAACCCAGGAATTGACCTTAGGGTTTAGGGCTTACAAAAAGTGAAGTTATGATGTTATATTTATAGGCATGTTTTCTGTCGGCAAGGCTTGACGGCGTCAGCTCGTTCTGTTGATGCCGTCATGACCATTTTTTCACCAAATTGTAGATCTCTTCATCCTCTTCGCGTGGGCTTTTGAATCACCTAAATCCGAGTGCGTATGCAAAAGTTATGACCAAAATAATATCAGCTACTCCGCGCGCAAGTTTTGACAAGTTTATACGTGACGGCCTTGGGTGGCGCCTTCACATTCTCTCTGGGCCGTCACCACTTTTACTCTTGACGCCGTCACCAAAATGCCCTTGACGCCATCAGGTACTGTTTCCAGCAAGGAAAATTAAGACTTTGTCGTTTTCTTCACTTTTATGCTCCAAAAACGTCCAAAATGCTTCCTTTTCCAGAATTCACTCACAAAGTACCTAAAATCACAAAAGGAAAGATTTAGGGCAATATTTGATCAAATAAATTCAATTCCGGGCTTAAATAACCCCCTAAAAGTGGTTCATTTTTCGCCTCATCAAGGATATACATGGTTCTCCATGGTTGTGGAAGATTCCTTGTGTTGACCTTAGAATGTCTAGTCACGACTTCAGCTGACTCATCGTAACCAATATCACGTAACCACTCAATCAACTCTTCTTCATTAGGAACTTGGTCATACTCTTCATCTGGACCAAGTTCAGGCAAGCCTAGAACGCCACGAAGAATATCTTTGTCCACTGTGACTTGTCTTTTGTGAAGCGTGCATGTAAAAAATTCCTCTCCAAGGTCCAGCTGAATAGTATGCCAGAACTGGTGGATATAGAAACAGGCAACTGATGCAGATTTGGTGAGCAGGATTTTGTACGGGTGATAGACAAGAGCATCCACAGCTACAATGCAAGATGATTCATTGCACGTGAATTTGTTGAAGTTGACCCTTAAGTTGTTCTTTCCAATCTTTCTGGAGTAATTTTCAGGAAAGGTTTCTTCCCATGTGAGCTTAGGTTCAGGTGCTTGTGGGACATTAGCTGGTTGGGCCATCTGGATGATCATACACAAACATAGACATTGCAATATTATTTGTTAGCACATTTGTTAATATACTTGTTTATGCATGATGGATTGATCAGTGGATGTTTTTGTTGTTCAAACTGTTGATATGTGGTACACTTTGTATATTTGATGTTAAAAACTTAGTTGAAACTGATAACAAACAAGTTACAATATAAGTTATCAAATACAAGCGAATACACAATAGAAAGTTTACAACACTTAGACAAATTTCAAGGAAATATACAATGTTACGCGTAAGATTAGGGATCCTACGCATAACATTTCTTATGCGTAAGAAGTTATTTTATGCATAAATGAAAAGTCTACGCATAACTTATATATTACGCGTAAGGTTTAAACTTTTGCGTATGATTCATGTTATGCGTAGAATAAATTCTTTAGCGTAAGATAAAAACTTTAGCAAAGGTTTGAACGTTATGCGTAAACAATAACTCATGCGTAAGTTTCTGACTTATGCGTAAGATATATCTTATGCGTAAGAAATGAACTTAAGCATAAGAGTTAATGTTCTGCGTAAACATTGTCTTATCCAAGACAAGTTTATCCAACTGTCGAATCTTACGCGTAAGATTTCATCTTACGCGTAAGATGAATCATCTTTTGCGTAGGATTGCATCTGATTGAAAAATCACCTTTAGATTTTAAGTATCTTTGATTCCTGAAAGATTTAAACACAATCACTGATCAATACTTTATCCAAATATATCCCAAAACACTTATTTCACAAACTTTTGCGTAAACATGGATAACACCAATCTTTTGCGTAAGTACGCATGAATCAACAAATCATAACATATGAAAACAAGATTCTGGGTGGAAAAATATGTTAGGCGAGTGTTTTAAACATACTAAGGAACATATTGACCAAGTTATAACACTTTTTAACCACAAAATCTCATGTTCATAGCTGCTAGTGCCGTATGAACCCTAAATCAAAGATTCTTGATCTATACTTGTTACTGAAACAATTAAGCCACTACAACATGTTCCTAAACCACTTCTAACAATATCCTAACCATTTAATTGTTTTAAAACATCATTACACAAAAACCCCCAAATCGTACGATGAACCCTAATTTTGATTTTCATTAATAGATGTTTCTGGGCACGATTGGAGTTTAGTAACATGTTTAGCATCATCTAATGATCATATCCCACTAACTAAATCAAACAATAACATTCTTAATTTCATGTTCAAATTTTACGCAAACCCTGAGTCTATTTTCAATGATTTTAATGAATTGGACCGTTAGATCTTAAAGAGATTTAAAACCATTGTTAAGAAACAAGATCAAAACATATTGGCACTTACAGATTTGAAGAACAACGATTAGATTAGCAGGTTGATTGTGAGTCATTGATTAGTTTGGTGGAGTAGTAAATGTGTTTTGCAGAAAAGTACTGATGCAGTAAATGTGGTGGGTCAAAGTAGTTTTGACTAGGTTTAAATCATGTTTGAATAACTGTCACTTTAAGTCCCTTAACCTTAACTAATGTAGCAACTAGTATACCATTCTAACTCACAATATAACATTCGTTAACTACACCAAGTGTTTAGAGAAGAACAACTTGTAGAATTTTACTCCCCCTCAACCTTAGACCGATGTCTTTAAAATAGAAAATTTATTACAATAGTCAAGGAGAGTGTCCCGAAAAACACTTTTAAGCAACACTTATATTACATCAATAAAAAATGTTTTTGGTAAAATGCAAGTACGAAGTAACTATTTTGAGAAATTGTAAAAATACTTTACCTCCCCCTCAACACTTGTTTTTGTAATATTGTAAGACATTTTTATAAAAAATAGTTTTGAAAAGAGTGGTTTGTACTTGCATTTTTTTTATAAAGCAAAAGAAAAAATCTTTTTGTGTTTTTGTTGGTTTTATATTTTTATATTTTTGTTTTTGGAAAATATTTTACAAAAATAGTTTTGATGTTTGACGATCATTTGTGTTTTAAAAACTTTTCCAGATCTTCTGGAGTCAAACATCGCATACCAATTTGGTGGACTAATTCAGCAAACCTTGTAGGAGGTAATGCTTTAGTGAGTAAGTATGCCAACTGGTACTCAGTTCCCACAAAATATAATTCAACTGTACCCTTTTCGACATGCTCCTTGATGAAATGATATCGGAGATCAATGTGTTTGGATTTGCAGTGATGGACAGTGTTGCAGGAGATTGCAATGGCACTTTTGGAATCACAGTAGATTGGAATCTTATTGAATAGGTAGCCATAGTCTTTAAGCTGTGATCTCATCCAAATGACTTGAGCACAACAAGCAGACATAGCTACGTATTCAGATTTTGTTGATGACAATGATGTGCAGTCCTGCTTCTTTGATTGCCAAGATACAAGCTTATCTCCAAGAAACTATAAGCCACCTGATGTACTTTTTCGCGTGTCTAAGCATCCTGCATGGTCAGCGTCTGAAAAAGCTATTAGTTCAAAACCAGAATCCTTCGGATACCAGATCCCCAAATGGATGGTTCCCTTTATGTATCGAAGGATTCTTTTTGCCTCATTGAGGTGTTTCTCAGTTGGTTTAAACTGATATCGAGAACACATATAGACAACAAATTCAATGTCAGGTCTACTAGATGTGAGATACATGTGGGACTCAATAATACTTCGGTATTTGGTAGGGTCAACAGGAGTCCCATGTATATCAGCATCTAGTTTTGTGGAATTGGCCATAGGTGTATTCATTGTATCACAGCTTTGCATTCCATGTTTCTTTAAAATCTCAAGAGCATATTTGGATTGATTTAGAAAAATTCCACGGGGTGATTGATGAACTTGTAGTCCTAGAAAGAACGTAAGTTCACCCATCATGGACATTTCGAAATTATCTGTCATTAATTTTGCAAAATCCATTGAGTAATTTTTGTTAGTTGAAGCAAAAATAATGTCATCGACATAAATTTGAACGATTAATAAGTCCATCCCATATGTTTTTGTAAACAGTGTTGGATCCACCGAGCCTAGAGTAAAATCATTAGCCAACAGGAATTTAGAAAGCTTATCATACCACACCCTAGGGGCTTGCTTGAGACCGTAGAGAGACTTCTTAAGCTTGTAGACATGATTGGGACGTTCTGGATCAACGAAACCTTCAGGTTGACTAACATAAACCACTTCACGGAGTTGTCCATTCAGAAAAGCCGTTTTCACGTCCATTTGGTAAACCATCATATTCCGATAAGCAGCAAATGCTAAGAAGATCCATACAACTTCAAGTCTAGCTACTGGATCAAATGATTCTTCAAAATCAATTCCTTCTTCTTGAGAGTATCCTTTTGCTACCAAGCGTGATTTGTTGCGTATGACAGTTCCTTCTGCATCCAGTTTGTTTTTCCAGATCCATTTTAATCCAATGACAATGATTCCTTCTGGTTTTTCAACCATTTCCCAGACTTCTAATCTTTGAAAGGATTCGAATTCTTCTTGCATAGACTCAATCCAGTTTTCATAAGTCATAGCTTCTTTGATGTTTCTAGGCACGGTTTCACAAACTGTGAGTGCATAAACGCAAGTTTCACCGTCTGTGTGAAGGCGTTGTCTTGTCATAATTGGTGCATCTGGATGGCCAATAATTTGAACTAAGGGGTGATCTCTAGTCCATTTGTGTGTCGAAGGATGAAGTTGATAAGTATCTCGCAAGTGAGCGGGACCCAAATTGCGTGTAGATGACTCAGCAATGTCGGGGACAGGTGGAGCCGGTGCAAATGGGTTGATGAACTGTTCTGGGTCATGCTCTGCGGTTTGTGAAACTGATAAAGGTATGGAGTCTCTAGCTAAGTGTTATGAGTTGGACCCGGTTTGTTCTGTTGTAGGTGATATGATGGGAGGACCGTCTCTTCCAATAGTAGTAGTAGTTTGTTGAGGTGTATCAGGTGCTTGATGTTGATCAAGATGTGCAGCGGAATTTGGTGTGGCCTCAGATGGATGGTTAACAATCGTATCATCAAACAATGGAGCAAACAAGGTTTCCACTTCTTGACGGGAGAGTGGCAACGGTTCAGCCGAAGATTCTGGAAAGTATAGACAGTTGGATGCGGGTCCTAAGCTGTTTTGCTCAGAAGCCATTTGAGTGAGTTCATCGAAATTAGCATGAATAGTTTCTTGAATTTCCCGAGGATGACGATTCCATATCCGAAAGCCTTTTGAATTTTCACAGTATCCTATAAATATTCCAATGACAGCCTTTGCTTTAAGTTTACCTAGATCATCACGATCATTGACTGGGTAACATAGAGCTCCAAATACATGAAAGTAACTGATGTTCGGTTTCCTTTTGTGAACAATCTGATATGGGGTTTTGTGATGGCGTTTTGTGATCATACAACGGTTTTGAGTGTAGCAAGCCGTTGAAACAGCTTCTGCCCATAAGTAATCTGATAATTGAGCATTGATTAACATCGTTCGAGCAGCTTCCACTAACGTTCTGTTGCATCTTTCGACTACTCCATTCTGTTCGGGTGTTCGTGGAATTGATGTTTGATGTTCAATTCCCACATTCTCAAAATACGACCTTAGAGTCTGATTCTTAAATTCTGTGCCATTGTCAGTTCTAACAATTCTGACTATGTTGCGTAGCTGAACGTGTATTCTGGTGAGAAAGGTGATGATCATTTGAGGAGCTTGATCTTTACTTCGAAGAAAATAAACCCAAGTCCAGCGAGAGTAATCATCAACAATTACTAAAATGTAGCGTTTACCGCTGATCGTTTGAACATGCATCGGACCACACAAGTCCATATGAAGCATTTGTAAAACATGATTAGTACTGTGTTCAGGTTTTGAGGGAAAATGAGCACGGGTATTTTTTTCCTTGTTCACAGGCTGGACATAGGTGATCTTCGGCATAACGGAATCTTGGAAAGCCTTCAACTAATTTGTGACGAGCGAGATCAGTCATCGTTTTGAAATTCAAGTGAGAAAGGCGTTTGTGCCATAACCAGGATTTAGTCGTTTCAGCTTTGGATAGAAGACAGATAGGAGATGAAGCGATCATGTCAGACAGTGAAATTATGTAAAGGTTAGTGCCATGTTTGCCTGACATCAAATCATTTCCTTGTAGATCACGAACAAAACAAGTTTTCTCTCAAAATGCTACTTCTAAATCCCCATCACAAAATTGACCGACTGAAAAGAGGTTGTGACCCAAGCCTTCAACATAATATACTCTTCTAATTTCAATATTCCCATTCACATAGTCTCCGTAACCCATGATTAAAGCGTATTGATCATTCCCGAATCCGACAGTTCCAATAAACTTTGAGACAAAGTTAGTTAACAGTTTGAGATTGCCTGTCATATGTCGGGTGCAACCGCTAACAACAATCCAGAGAATGATCTGAACCACCTGCATCACAAGTAGACGATAGAGATGGAACATAAGTAAGGGTGGAACCCGAAGAAATAGTGGGTTCCTATTGGTTAGAAACACAAGTATTTAACAGTTTAGGAATCCATTTAAAATTTGGTTTGTATTGTAACCAACGTTGCCAATTCCAACTAGTTTTTGCTTTGTGTTTGGTAAATGCACTAGCTTTTGGCGTGTCCCTAGAATTGTTGATTTCTGATCTTGGGTTGACTACAATATCATTCGAAACGGTAGTTGGCATTTTTCCTAAGGTAGACTTAGAGGCAGTAGTGGGCCTAGAAGGAAAGCCGGATCTACATTTCTTTTTACGATGTAAGAGATTATTAGCTACACATTTAGTATGATCACCAGATAACACACTTTGACGACAAAACACACAAGATGCATTAATATTCAAAACATTTGAAGGTTCAGCATTCGTTACATTAAGATTTTGATTACAATTTACCAGATTAGAATCTAAATCAGATGCAACACGAGTTTTATTCAAGTTCCTAAGGTGAGCTTCTACTTCTTGCACTTCTAGTGTTCCTCTTCTACGTTGCCAGAGCCTAGTCTTTTAAGTCGTCTTAACGCTTTTTGTCTTTGGGCTGCTAACGCTCTTAGGGAAAACTAGTCCTGTAGAAGTGGAAGAACTAACATTAGAACTCTTAGCATGATTACCCTTATCTGTTCTATCTATTTGAAACATTCCTGGTGCTATCACTGTGGTGTCAACAAACTTTCCTTTTTGAAGTAGCTTAATTTTCTCTTTCAAATCAATGATGATGTGATTTTTATCCTGAATATCAGACTCAAGTAAACCATTGCAATAACGAATGTCATCGCGGTTTTGTTGCCATTCGACGTTTTCAATTTTTAACTCCGCAATTTCTTTTTCATATTGAAGACATTTGTTTTTGAGAAAAGCATTTTTACTTCGTAGTTGCAATTCAGTTTCAATACTTTGAGCTTGACACCAATCAAGTTTTTGTTTGAGTTGACAAATTTCGTTTGAAAGTTTGTTTTTCACATCATCACTGTTTTGACGCAACGTTTCATATTTATGTTTCAATGTTTCAGCTTCAGACTTCAGCAAATCAATATCAGCACAGTAATTTTCAAATACCGTAGCATTGCTGGAATAATAAAGATCATTCATGATGAGAGTACGAATATCAGCTGTGAGGAGTTTTTCCAAGAGTCGATCAGAATCCGTTTTCAAAAATCAATTTTTGCGCTGTTGAACCAAAATTGCATTTTCATTTAGAGCGAAAATGTTTTTCATATCAGTAACTTCTTTTGGAGCTCCTGTTCCCAACGAGTAGCACAATAACGTAAATTTTGAACTAAAGGCAGAAATTGTTTTTGAAAAATGTCTCGCTTTTACCGCTCGTAAGCCGATTGAAAAGTAGCAATTTTAATTTCCGAATGATGTTCAATTACGTTTTCCAAGTTTTCGATGCCTTTCATGAATGTTTGAAAATAATCTAAAACTTTACAACATGTTGGTAATGGTGTCACAGTACCAGAAGATGGTAATGGACCATTTACTTGTGCCACGGGTTTGACAGGAGCCCCATTGGAAGATGAAACATAAGACTCAGTTACATACCATGATTTCTCTGGTATTTCTCTTGATGGAACAAAAGATTTTGAAATGTGAGGAGATTTTGAGTAATCATATGGTTTGCAATATTCAACTTGACTCATTTTTGATTGACTCTTTTCTTCAAGTTCGTATTCTTCCTCAGTATTATGTACAATAACATGCACAACATTATTATCCATCAATTGGTCCATACTGTAAAGCTTATGATTTGTTTTGAATGCAGTGCAAAGAAAAGTGGATCTGTAATCGCCAATGGAAAAACCTTTATTGTGTCTTGGTTTTAAAGTAAACTTTTGAATTGTCGTTACAGATTCTCCATGTTTATAAACGATATTTTGAAAAGCTTTAATTTGACGTTCGAGAGTGAGATTTTCTTCAATTAAAGAATTTTCTTTTTCTCGTTTTTGCACTTTGTGTTCATAAAATTATTGTTTGCAAGCTGTCACCTCTGTTTGTGTTTTTGAAAGTTCCTTTTGAAGTTGTACAACTTATTTTTGAAGATCATGTTTTTCATTTTCCAGTTTGGAAACCAATTTACCGTTTGACTCAATTATGTCATATATTTGCTTTTGAATATTTTGTTCTTTGACATATGATTCCTGAAATGACTTTTCAAAGAACTTTTCACGTTGAACTGCATTTTGAAGATGTGAAAGTTGTATTTTATAACATTCAATGTCCTTTTTCAAATCTGCATTAGTTTCTTTCAAAACTTTAGTTTGCTCGTCCATTATGTGAGTAGTGAGAAGTTGTTCTTTAAGTTGTTTTGCCATGACAGTACAATCAGGATCTGGATCAGAAGAAGGTTCATGTTGTTCAATATTGTCATTTTTGTTTTGCTCAATAGGATCATCAAATGAAACGACAGTGTCATCATCAAATATAACAACTGTGTTTAATTGTTCATCCTCTTGAGAAGATAGAAATGATTCAGATGGAACAACTTGCGCCTTATCTGATTCAGAAGCAGAGGGTGATGCATTAAATTCAATGGAGCATGTGGTTAGGTCATTTACCTGAGACAAACCATCAGTGGTGAAAACTGGGCCTGAGTCATTCAACTGATGTTCCTGCATGTTGGCCATAAGCATCACAGCTGCATTTGCTTCAAGATCTTCCATATCATCATCGTTATAAGCATTAGCAAAGAAACTGTTCTCTTGTTCATTGAAAGTTCCTTCCTTTTTATCTTTGAGAGCCATTAGTAATGCCTGCTTGTGAAACTGACTGCCGCGGGTTCTCGGTTTAGGACATGTTGTAGTAATATGACCTTTTTCGTTGCAGTTGTAGCACCATATATCATTCCCAGATACTGTATTGCTATTTGCCACATTATCATTACTTCTCTGAGGAGCACCTGAATTGTTTCTGAATCCCCCATTGTTATTGACTTTTTGTCCATACCCAGAATTTCCAGAATACCCTCCTGAGCCTAAACATCCAGGATTATGGTTCTGAATCTCAACTCGACCATCATGAATGACAGCTTGATTCCTTGTATTTGATGAAGAACGAAGACGGTTGTTGGTTTTGTTAGAGAATTTTCTAAAAGCACGAGCAATAAGAGCAAGTCCTTGATTCAATGTATTGACGTCATCATCATCTTCATTCTGATTAGAATAATACATGCTATCATGGTTGTCATATGGAGCGGGTTGAGGAGAAGCGAGTTGCGAGGATGATTCATATGGGACCATTTTGGGTGAAGTAGCAGGTTGCTGGTAATTGAAATAATTCTGTTCCTGATCATAAGCATGATTAGACATCGGAGGATGTGTAGCATGAGTTTGAGCAACGAGTGCTAGGGGATTAGAAGTAGGTGGTGGTGTATATCCTCCTCGTGCGGCTCTATCTTTTTCAACTTCAGACTCATTGTGCTTAAGATAGTTGTACAACAAACCATATGGATCTCTATGAAGATTCTTAGCTTGTCTCACAAATGTCACATACTTTTGCCACTCAGAACCCAGACTACTAACAAACTTTGTATTGACAGTGATCCTTGGAAGGTGTACTTCATGTCTCTCTAAGTCGTTGACGACATTGGTGAAACGATGAAAGTAAGATTCAAGTGATTCCCCTGGTTCGATCATGATATTAGTGTATTCCAAGTAGAGTTTAGATTCCATGTCTTCCTTGTTCAGTTGTGTGCCTTGCATAAGTAGATGGACGTGTTCCCACATAGCTTTTGCAGTTGTCTAAGCATCAACACTTCTGAATATGATATTTGGTATTCCCTGAAGTATGTAAGACATAGCATACTCATCTGCTTCACGATGGTGGTGTTGTTCAGCAGTAAGTGAAGACTCAGGAACTAGCATAGCAGTTGGAGCTACTGGAGGATCAGTAGATTGGTCACCGCCAACGTAGTTAACAGGCCACTGAAACGGTCCTTCAAGGATAACTTGTTTCATGTACTTACCATTGGGTTTCTTGAGTTCTATAAACCTTAAGAATCGACTTGCCCACTGAACATAATTACCCGGTGTTAGCATTGGTGGGGTGTCAATAGATCCTGCTTCATGTCTGGATTGTTGAGTTGAAATGACTTCACACATCCTGTCAAACCAGTGAGTCGGTTTTGATGGGAGTTGGCCTTGTTGTTGTGACATTGCATAGGATTGTTGCATTGGAACCATCTGATGTTGTTGCATGAGAAGATGTTGTTGTGAGTAAACCGGTTGTTGATAATATTGTGGTGATTGTTGATACTGTTGTTGTTGCTGATGATACTGTTGATTTAGATGTTGCTGAGGATGGTTAAAGTTGTAGTACGGTGGTTGAGACATGTTGAAACAATTGTGTGAAAAGATGGATCTTGTAGAAGATTGAAATGTACGTTCCTTTGGTAAAGTTCAAAATCCTTGGGCAAAGTTGAAATCTTACACGTAACAAAACTTATGCGTAAATTTAAAGTTAAGCGTAGAAAGGTGATGTTATGCGTAAACACAGGGTTTATGCGTAAGATTACCCTTTTACGCGTAAGTTTAAACCTTTTGCGTAAAGCAAGTTATGCGTAAGGTAAAAACCAAACAAATCTTTCAAACTTGTCCAAGCTTGAAAGATATCCTTAGTCGAAGTATTCCACTAACTTGTCCAAGCTAGGGAAGTACTGAGTCACCTTTGCTAGAAGAGAGAACCTTAGAAGATACTTTTGCGTAGAAATCAGGAACTTACGCGTAAGAAGAATCTTATGCGTAAGAAATGTCTTCAGCGTAGAACTTTGGCGTAGAAAGTGGCTTCTGCGTAGAACTTAGGCGTAGATTGCTCTCTTATGCGTAGGAATGGGGTTTTAGACCAAAACTCACACGTAAGAAGTTGTCTTATGCGTAGGGAGACCAAAAGTACTGTTGACAGCTTTCAAAATGTACTGTTCCACTAATTCTTATGCATAGAGTGACCAGAAACTATTAAAAATCACTACTTTTTGAAGAAAAATGCTTAGAAATGAGTGACTTTTGATCAAATAACTTCCCCAACACTTAGAAAACACAAAATATGAAAGTTTTAGGTACCAAAGACTAGTTTTCTAATATCAAAGAAGCTATAAAACTTAAGAAACAATGATAAAAAGTACTAAAAACTATGAAAGATCAAAACTTTATGCAAAATCTAAGCTTCTAATCACTATATCAACCTTGAAACTTGTCCAAGCTTCAAGATTAAGTGATAGAAACAAAGAAAAAGCAAAAATATAAGGAAAAATATGCCTAAATCCCACGTAGACCAAATAAACAACACTTCAATCTCTATTAGGCGAATGATACCACTTGTTAGGTGCCCATATTGATATCACACAAGTAAAGAATGAGATAGATATAAGAATTGGTTGATTATAAGATATGAGAGAATTATAAAAGCAAGAGTTTCATTAGAATATCAAAATAACCAACAAGTATTATGATACCATAAGCTTGGTATATATAGGGGAAGGAGCTAGGGCAACACACCCTCCTCCCTTCCTTTTCTAACGTGGGCTTTACTAAAGCCTTTTGGGCCTTAAGGCCTTACATGTTATCATAGACATAATAAAATAACTAACAAAGCAACCTATTACAAAATGTAATGACCGAAACTTGACTAAATACTAAAGTATGTTCCCAACATTGAGCTTGTGACTTAAGGGTTCTTTGGTTAAGATGTCCTATTATATTATTTAGTGGATGTGATCTAGATTCTTTAACATTTACAGTTTCGTTATTTTCTAAGTTAATGTCTTCATTATCATTTCCTATGGGTTTTGTTTTACTAACCTCAATAGCTTCTTCTTCGACTAAGTCATCATCTTCTAAAGGTAAAGTTTTAGGAGGTGGTGGTGTTTCATCAAATGTTACATTTAGTGATTCTTCTACTTTCATGGAGTGTTTGTTAAGTATTATATATGCTTTACTATTTTGTGAGTATCCTAAAAATATTCCTTCATACGATTTTGGATCAAACTTAGTGAGGTAATCCTTAGTGTTTAGAATGTAACATTTACTTCTAAAGACCCTAAAGTAGCTTAAGTTTGGTTTTCTACCTCTTAGTAACTCATAAGGAGTTTTTCCTAGAATTCTCCTAATTGATACCCTATTAATAATATATGTTGAAGTATCTACGGCGTGACACCAAAATTTTTGTGGGATGGATTGTTCATTTAACATTGTTCTACTCATTTCTTGTAGTAACCTATTTTTTTCTTTCTACTACGCCATTTGATTGAGGAGTACGAGGAGCGGAGAAATTGTGAGATATTCCATTTAAATCACAATATTTTCCGAATTGTACTTCATTGTCAAATTCCCTACCATGGTCCGTCCTAATGGCTACTATTGTGCATCCTAATTTATTTTGAATTATTTTACTAAATATTTCGAATTTTTCAAAGGCTTGGGTCTTGTCACTTAAAAACCTAGTCCACGTGTATCGTGAGTAGTCATCTACTATTACTAAGGTATATTTGTTTCCTCCATAGCTCCACACAGCGGATGGACCAAAAAGATCCATATGTAATAGTTCTAGGCACCTAGTAGTGGATACTATATTCTTAGCTTTGTGACTAGCATGAACTTGTTTTCCAATTTTACATGCATCACAAAAATGCTTGTCATATTATAGGCAAGTTTCTAACTAGTTCCTTAGAGGCCAAAGATTGTATTTGTTGCATGTTAGCATGTCCTAATCTCCTATGCCACAATGTGGAGTTTTCGTCTAGGGTCGTTAGGCATATCCTATCCTCAGGTTTGTTTCCTAGTTTCATAACATATATGCCTCCTTTCCTAATTCCTCTACCTATAATTTTTCCATTCTTAATTATTTCGCTATCCTCTTCGGTAAAGGTGACTCTACATTTATTATCACATATTTGTCCTATACTAAGCAAGTTATATGTTAAATTATCTACATGCTCTACATTTTCAATAGTAAGTGAGTCTTGAGAAATCGTACCTTTGCCAATGATTTTTCTACGTAAGTCACTACCAAAAATAACGTTACCTCCATTGTATGCCTTGTATGAAGAGAATAGCTTGCGGTTCCCCGTCATGTGCCTCGAACATCCGCTATCCTTGATCCATTCGTCAGGCTCCAAGTCAATTCCTAAACATATTTTGTCGGTTCCTTTTGCCATAAAACACTTTTCGTCTCTTGGTTTTTCCACTTCTTCTTTGTCACTATCACTCCATGTTCCACTAACAAATGCGCCTTGATTTTCATAACCCGACGGCTTTAGACATTTGCCAATGAGAAGATTTGGACTTCCACATCTAAAGCATTTTCTTTTCCCGTGGTTGTCACTTCTATTTCTTTGGAACGGTTTTCTTTCGTCTCGTGGTGATCTAGTGAATCTTCCTCGTCTCTTGAAGTATTTCTTGAATTCTCTTACGGCCATTGCATATTCTTCGTCTTCACTTTCGTCACTTGAATCATCATCGTCACTAGGTTCCTTTTTGGCTTTTAGAGCAATGGATTTGGTTTGTTCTTTCTTGACTTTGACCGTTTCCGAATCTCTTCTTATAATTTCTTCATGGACCTTCAAGTTGCCAATTAGTTCATCTAGTGACAATGTCATCAAATTCTTCGATTCTTCAATAGCCGTGACCTTAGCTCGCCATTTTGGATGCAATGCCTTAAGAAATTTCCTAACACAATTTTTCCTAGAAAATGTCTCATCAAGTGCTTTTAAACTTGTAATAATGGTGTTAAATTTAGCAAAAGCATTATCAATTGATTCCTCTTCCGGAATCGTAAATTGTTCATATTGTTGTACAAAAAGATCTATTTTGTTATCTTTAACTTGACTATTACCTTGGTGAGTAATTAGTAAAGAATCCCAAATTTCTTTTGCGGTTTTACACATAAAAATTCTTTCATATTCTTTGCGTGGCAACGCATTATAAATAACCATTTTAGCCTCATTATTTTTTGCTAGTTTCTTTTTCAAATCATCATTTTGTTTTTCAAAAGGTACAATTTCATCCATTTTAGTTTCAACATTATATTGAATAGGGGGAAAATCACCAAAGGTAATAATATGCCAAAGATCAAGATCTTTTGATTTCACATAAGTTTCGAATCTATTTTTCTAATATAAAAATCCCTCACTTTCAAATAGTGGTGGTCTTTGCATAGATTGCCCTTCTAAATATTTTAAAGATTCCATAGATCGTTACAAGTTTTAAAATACAATATATTTTAAAAAATCTTGTTAGACCTGGCTCTTGATACCAATTGTGGAAAACTAGAAGGGGGGGGGGGTTGAATATTTTTACGTCTTTTTAATTTGTTATAAAAGATTGTTTAGTTTTCTTTGTTTTCAAAAATATAGATTCGATGCTATATGAAATCAAGTCATGCACAATATGAACAACACTAAATTTGTACGATAAAGCAATAATAATGTAAGTAAAGAAATAGATGAGAGTTTGAAAGATCGAACCGCGAGACAAGAGATTTATAGTGGTTCGGCTACAAGGCCACCTTCCTTGCCCTACTCCACTCCCCGAGCACCTAACTCGAGAGTTTTCTTCACTATGTCAACAAGCTCCCTTATGGCGGAGAAAACCTTACACACCACAACTACATCACAACTTATTCACACCTTCTACACAACTATTTCACACCTATTTACTACTTAATCACACCACTTCTTCACACCTATCTCCTACACACCAATCTTCTTCACACCTATCTTCTACACACCAATCTTTTTCACAACTATCTTCTACACACCAATCTTCTTACTAACCTTTCTTCTTCACAACTAACTACTAACCAATCACACTATATATATATATCTAACTAAACTATCTTCTAACAAATATTCACAACTATTCACACAATGAGATAAATACAATGATGATGCTCTAACAACTTAGATGTGGAGATCACAACAAGTTGTAATACTTCTTGTCTTGAGGGATAGAAGTATTCTTCTCTTGCACTTGATAGGATGATGTTTGGATCACTTTGAAACAAAGATTTAAGAATGTATGATCAAAGGATTTAAAGATTGGAAATGGAGATCTAGAACAGAAAGTTTTGGAGTGCAAAAGGTGAGAAAAATTTCAGATTTAAGATGGTATTTATAGGCAACAAATTCTGACAGAGGAGCGTGGCCGGTCCCCTTAAATCAAGGCCGGCCCCCTTAAAATTAAGGGGACCGCCCCTTATAATTAAGGGGGCCGCCCAGCTGTAACGGCCAGAATTTTTGTTTTTTAGTGGGGAAAGTTTATTTTGTGAAAAACTAACTGATTTTTGTTAAAAATTTGAATTCATATTTTTAGTATGAATAAAACATTTTTCTTTATTACCAAAAGTGTTTTTCAAAAATATATAATATGTTTATATAATTAAATAAACTTTGTAATACTTAATTAAATTACCCTTTGATCATAAATTGCACTAAACACTTTGTTTATTCATACCTTAAGTGATTTGGATGTAAAGAGAAAATGTTAATCACTAAATACTTGTTTAAATCACAAGTTTTAGTTCTATGAGTTTATATTTTGTAATAATCAAAACATAGGGATATTGATAATATGTTAATAATGTATTTAGGCATTATTTATGTCAACAAGGTGAAATATGGGGAAGGAAGACCATTCCAAGGTTACAATAGTAACAGTTATCATGCAGTGCCATCAGGTTACAATCGGCCACCTTACGAGAGAAGATCTAACCTTGAGCAGTCCATCCAAAAATATTTTGACGAATCATCTAAGAAGCAAATGGAACGGGAAGGATGGCTTAAAAGTTTTCAAGAAGGAACAACACTTAACCTAAGAAGCCATGATGAAACAATTAAAATCCTTGAAACCAAAATTGGGCTGTTGACCAATCAAGTATCCAAGGAAGCTGATGATGCCAAAGGAGAATACACTAAAGATTCTAGAGCATGCAAAGCAATATTTTCTAACAATGGTCAACCTCTTTACACTCCTTTCATGTATTCTAATGAAGAGCTTGAATTTTTTGCTAAACGGGATGAGGAGGAATCTGACAATGAAGAGGAATTAAAGGAAGAAATGGACCTTTTCTCTTTGGATGCTGGAGAAGGAGAAGAAGTTAAGCTAAACACCACATGCTCAGCAATCATTTAGCATCAATTGTCTCCAAAAGAGAAGGATCCAGGAAGTTTTATTCTCCCTTGTTCAATTGATAGCTTGTTTATTAGTAACGCTTTAGCCGATCTAGGAGCTAGCATTAGTATCATGCCATTCTCTATGTACAAACATTTAAGTTTAGGTCCAATTAGACCAGTTTGCATGACTATAGAAATGGCCGATAGAACAGTTAGCATCCCTAAGGGCATAGTTGAGAATGTATTAGTTAAAATCGACAAATTCACTTTTCCTGTCAACTTCGTCATACTCAACATGGAGGAAGATAGCGAATTACCAATTATTTTACGAAGGCCTTTACTTGCCACTGTCCATGCTATGATTGATGTCTTTACTAAACTGATTTCTCTTACTATTAATAATAAGAAAATAGTTTTTAATATGGATGAAGGAGGGAAGTGTAATAAAATAGAAACTGTTTATGTCATCAACAATGGTAATACAAAAATTAATAAGGAAGAGGATTTTTCCCCTAATTTAACTGCACACGAACTCTTAACCCCTGATCATGATGATGCACCTAGTGATTTTTCGCAGGAAAGGTATAGAGAGGAAATAAGCCATATCCCTTCCAACGAGTTATAGCACAAGGAAGGCACTACTCCTAAGTCTAATGCTCAAGGTTCATCAAGAAGAAGGATTATTCCTATAAAAGGAACGGAAGCCGTAAATGTTATGGGAATGTTAGCCCAGCATGACAGGAATAATGGGGAAATAATTAAGAAATACCATTGGTGTGAGGTCATACCTGTTGACAACGAGATATGGTATGAATTGTGGGCATCTTGCAACCCAAACGCCGATCTTTGCGATGGTGGAAATGACACGGATAGAGTAGGAAACAATAAACACCTATAGAGTTCTACCAATGATGACAAGAGAAGACTCCTTGAGTGGAATGGAACCATGGCATTTGACGATTGGGTTCGAATCGTCTACAGTAAAGTCAGAAGATATGAAAAACGGAAAATTTGGAATGAACTTAACAAAAAGGACAATCCACCCGCAATAATCGAAAAGACTCTCCAAAATGATGTTAGTCATGACAATCTCACTTCATCACAAATAGAAAGGACCGCAAACAAAAAAACGCATTGGTGCGAGCAAATAAAAACCCGCGATATCAATGGTAATAAATTATGGGTATCTTGTAACCCCTATGAAGACGAGTGTAATAGAGGAAGTAGCATTGCACGAGTAAATGATGATGAGTACCTATGGACTTCAACAAATGATAATCAAAGGAATGATTTGGAATGGGTTGATAATTTAGGATTTGATGATTGGATTAAAATCAAATATGGAAGAATTAATGCGGCTATGAAGGAAAAGATTTAGAATGGCTGTGTGAGCCGGTCAAATCCATGCGAGTGAAAAGCCAACAATGAGGCAAAAGGAACGGAGTATAATAAAACCACAGGGGAAGATGAACAAGACCAACGCAAGAGGGAGGTTGTTGAAGGAAAACTAAACCACAATGGAATGGAATCTGGTGATGATGACATCGACGGAATAATGAATTACCTAGAGTTGCAAGGGCCTAATGGGTTCACTGATCCTGATGACGAGACCTACGAACAACGACGGTGTAAACTTCTAGGATTACAATACAAAATACCTCCACCAATCATTGTAGAAACATATGAGTTAACCCGATATAATTTAGGACCCGACAAAAGATTCTCGAAGGTACGGAGAATTGAGAGGAAGGAATATTGTCGCACCGCCACAAATGTTGCTTGGATAAGACATAACCTACTTAAGGAAATGGACGTGTGTGGGCAAGTCCTTCATCAAACCACTTGAAAGAACATGGCAGTGAGTCTAACTTAAAGACTCGATAATATACAAAAGTGCTCTTTGATGAGGCTCAAACACTCATCATTTTTTGTCAATCTGAACTGCAAAAACATACAAAAACACTCAGAAATGCATCAAAATACTGAAAATATTCCAAAATTGTGTTTTATATGTTTTTGATGCAAAATGAGTAAGAACAGATGAAACACGTACAAAGTTTACATAATTGGCAGTTTCAGTCCCCCAACTTTCAAAAATTGGCAAAAATAGTCCATGAGCACGTATTTTAAAAGAAAAGTCACCAAAGGTCCTTTTGAAATCATAAATTGTCATATTTAGTCCTTTGGTGAAAAAATTAAAAGTTTTGAGAATTTACAAGATTGGTCCCTGAACTTCATAAATTGGCAGAATTGGTCCCTGGGAAATATTTTTGGATGGAAAAGTCAACTGAGGTCTTTGGAAACTCAAAAGTGAACACATATGGTCCTTGGGTGGCAAGATTAGTGAAATTACATGTTTAGTCCCTGGAGTTTGAAAGTTTGGCAGAAAAGGTCCCTGGGAATTTTGAAAAATGGAAAAATGCAAAATTGGTTCTTGGGTTATTGAAGTTAGCAACTTTGGTATAATTGCAAAATGGGACCTAGTTGATTAATACTAAAACCAAACGGATTCTTTTATTATTAAAAAAGCCCAAAAAACTAAATCCATACACAACCAGCCCAATCCCTTATCTTGGCCCATCTACCCACAGCCCACTCCCCACACCCCTTTGATATTACAAACCCGGTCAACACCTCCAGTCAAACCACTGTGCACCCTCCATCTTCCTCCCTAATTACCCGCTCCATGTCTCCCCCCTCCTCTCATATTTTCACCAACTCCACCAATTTCATTAATAATTAATCACCTACCAAACCAACCCACCCCCTCCTCATTAAATATCCTCACCCAAACCACCTAACTGCCAAGTTGGCATTTTCCCGCCAAAACCAAATTAAGGGACAGGATCAAACATAACTCATCCAAAGGCTCTAATTAGAAGTGGGAAAATCAGTGGGACCCACACTGGGCTATAAAAGTGAAGAAAGAGAAGCAGAGGAGGCAGTAATCAGAGTAGTTAGTATAATTTAGTTAATGTATGTCATTTAGTTTATAGGTTAGTGTTTCAGTTAAAATTACAAGCTTGTAAGCTTTGTACTAGTGTTTTCATGTTGTAATAAAACTTTATTCAAGTTTAAATTCAAGTTCATGTTCAATTTCAGTTTCTAAAATTTTGCTTTAAATTCAAAAATCTCAATAAGTTTTATAGTTGTCATCTGTTGTTATTTTGAATTCCTAAGCTCATATAAGTTCTTAACATAGCTGATATAAGCTATTAGAAGTATTAAGATTAGTTGAAGCCGTCAAAAGTAAAAATTCATAAAAATCAAAATAAATAGAGTGAAAATAAAAAAAATAGTGTGCAATAATGATGGTGATTGGAGCAGGGAAAGTTTTGGAATACTCTGGGTTGTAGTGCCTTATGGAAGGCTATAGGAGGTGATAATAATCCTTGGTTCTCAGTTCTTAGCCTAAAACATTTGTGAGTCCATTTTCCATATCTTTGGCATTTGTACTGTTTCATTACTTATTCCTGATTTTAATTCAATTCTTATAGCTCAGTAATCATATTGCATAAGTAGTGTAGTTTGTATCACATCAAATCAACAAAAACTTAAAAATCAATTAGCTAAGGGGTGTTTGGGTTAACCTGGTTCCAAGGGTTCACTGTTGTTATTAGTGTTAATTGTTATTGCAACATAATAGTCTAGGTACCATTAGGTGATAGCAACCTTAAAATTTCAAGTTTATTGACAGAAAGTCAAAATCACAAAACATCCCACCCTCACAGTTAACTGTTAAGTCATTAAGGTTCATAAAGCCTTATACCTTTGTCTAAGTTATACTTTTAACTTATTTAGGTCTTAGTTTAGCTTAATGCATCATTTTCAAGCAGTAGAACATAATCAAAATCCAAGAAAGTCAAGTTTCAAGTTTTCAACAAAAAAAGTCAAAATTTACCCTTTTTCAGAAAATCCAAAAATAGCAGGAATTGTTTTGATTTTTCTAGGTGGCTTCAGGCCTTGTACTTTTTAGGAGTAGTAATATCCCAGCTGAACTTTAGAGTCCCACCTTCACTTCATTTTTACAATTTTTTCTATGAACCCCACAGGTCCTCAAACTCAGCTGCAGGGGAAGAGCCTCCCCTGTGCACAGTTTTATAAGCCATTTTCTTCAGCTTGTAACTTGTTCAATATTTGACCTTAGCTTATGATTTTTGTTTCTTTGAGAAGCCCTTCTGGCCTAGTTGTTGTGCATGTGCTTTGTGTCCCTTTTAATATTTATTTGGACTGCTAATTTTTGTTCTCAAGTTTGGCACATCACACAGATACACTGATAAGTCAGTGTATCTGAGTCAAGTTCCAAAGCTCCTTGTGAACTTATTTGTGACCTTTAGCTTGTATAAATTGGTTTTTCTTATAGCTCAGTTGTCAGCTTATGAGTAGCTTGCAACTTAACCTATCTCACTATGTACACTGAGTGATCAGTGTATATAAGCTTCTTCATAAGCTCATTGTGACCATAATAGTGGGTCCCATAGTGAGCTTGTTGGTTCTCTGAGAAGCCCTAGAGCTCAGCTTGTTAGTTTCTAGGTCCATTTTCACTTTTGAACCTATTGAATGAGTTAAATTTGGCCTGCTAGTTAGCCCTTAAACCTGTTTGGTTATTCAGATGTTTGGACTTGCTTATTTGGCTTATCTAGCTTATTCAGTGAGCTTTGATTGTGGTTTTATCTTCATTTAAGTCCACTTAGCTTGTTTATAGCCTAATCTACTCTTTGTTCCATCTGTGTAGCTTGTTGTGAGCTTTTTAGAGCTTAAAATCTCACATTGAGTCAAAAAGCTCAACTGTTGAGCTTATTGGGTTCCATACTGCTTAATATTGAGTTACAATTTTGTTGTCTTTGCAAAAGTTTGTTATTTTAAGTTGTTTAATAGTTTTCCAAAAAGAAAATCCAGTAAAACCAAATTAATTATAAGTGATAGTTTCTATTTAATGTAATTTATCTTTTCAATTTTCCTTTTATGATTTTTATTAAGTAACTTACATTTTTATATTTTTCTTAATTTCCTTTTATATTAAATTATTTTTAGAAATTTTTCCAAAATTTTATTTTGTCATTTAGTATTTATTAGATTTAATATTAGTTTAATTAATTATTAATTAATATTTAAGTATTAAATAGCATAATTAGTTTTTATTAAGCAAACCCTAGTTTCTAAATATTTCCTAGCTTTTATATGTTATAAATTAATTTTAGGAATTTTTCCATAATTTTTACTTTTCATCTTCTAGTTTTTATAGTTTAATTAGTAATTAATTAATAATTAGTTTAATAATCAGTAAAATAGTCCAAAAACATATAAAACAAACTTTTTATAATTTTTTAGGATTCCTGTAATGGTTAATTAGTTTTATAAAAATTTACATAATTATCTAAGTTATTTAAGTATTATTAGTAATTTAAAAATAGTTTAAATAGTTTAGTTAATATAATTAGTAATTAATTAATATAAAAATCACAAAAAGACAAAAAGCATATTTTTAATTTTAAAATTTGTTATTAGTTATTTTATAATTTTAGAAATTTAATTTTCATTTTTCTAGTATTAAAATAATAATATATTGTATTTAAGTTATTTAAATATTAATAATTAGTATTAAATAGTATTTAATTAATGTTAAATAAGTAATTAGTGTAAAAATTTATTTTCTTTTTCTATAAATTTTCTTTCATCCTTAGGTTTGTAAAAAAGTCATTTTTACCCCCTGAGGGTTTTCAGATTTCAGATTTCACTTTTTATTTTGTACGTTCGCGTAAATTTAAACTGAACGTACACGTTTTTAGATTTAAAACGTTTCTGGTTTTTCCAATTTCACAATCTTGTTAATATAGCTTATTTAAGCTATTTCCTTGTATAAATCAGTAGTATAATTATTCACAGCCCCTTTTCTATCTAAATTCACCCGATCACAAACCCGTTTGATTACAATCCACACCTCGTCGGGACATAACGACCCGGGGAAACCCTGTATTTCACGGAGCATTGACTCTAGGCTGTCTGACTTTGTTGACCATTCACCTGGTCAATATAAGTTAACTGCCGAGGAGGTTGTGCGCGTTATTCTAAACGATTTTGCGTATTAGTGAACCTGGATATACATCCATTGTATATTTACCACCCTTATTCATATTTTCATATTATCATATAAAAACAAAAGTGTTCACGAAAACATTTTAAAATCAGTTTTCAACGAACACAGAAAAAAACCCAGAAAGATTTTCTTTCTTATTTGTATATAAAATGTCTTTCCAAAAATCCAAAAATATTCATCTTTACCCTCCTACCCTTTTGATTCTTCATTCCTTACCCTCCCAAACCTTTTGATTCTTTCTATGTCTCATCCAGACCTTCTGATTTGTCAATGGTGTAGTAATCCTCATAATGGTGGTAATTGCCGCAGTTGTGGCATGGTAGAGTCAGGAAACGGGTCTGTCTATAACCAAGATCCCTATTCCTACCATGACACGACTGATTTATTCCATCAACTACCACACCATGAGACTCAGCCATTTTACTGTTGTGAGTACTGTGGTGGTTCACACTACAGTCCTGATTGTCAATCGGGAAACACGCTTGTCTATGAGCAGTTTCCTGATAACGATTATGACTCTAGCACATACAACCCACAGCCACATCAGTTTTACTGTTGTGAGTACTGTGGAGGTCCACACTTCAGCTCCGATTGTCAAACAAGGAATCCATTTCCTTGTAACACTTTTGACACATCGTACTATGACGAACCTCCATCTCAGCCAATTCCTCAAAGTCTTCTCCTTGATCTTTTGGATTTAGTAAAAGACTTGAAAGGAATAACACATACCCCAGATAATCCAAAACAAAAATCGATGGAAGAATTGTTAGCTGAAGAACAGGCTGCTAAAATAAATTCCCAAGATGCCTATGAAAAATCTATTAGGGAATCAATTGAAAAAGAAAAAGCAGCCAGATCTAGCTCTCGATTCCGTTTCATTCCTGATGACAGTGATGATGAAGATACACTTGATATTCTTCAATTTTATAAAGATTCATCAGATGAAATTCTATCAGTTGAGATTCCATCTCAACCCACTGTTATCACACCCGAGGTTCCCACTCACTCTTTGAGCATGAGGGACGAGCATCTTGACACTGTTCCGGAAAAGGAATCGGACGAATTCATAAAGTCTAGTATTGAGAACCTTGTTCCAATCCCAAGAGAGTCACAGGGAATTCTTGATCATATGTGTGATATCCCTCCTCCTCTTGTCTTCCCGACTGATCATGTTGAGATGTTCTCTGATTCTACTGATGACGATTCGTTATCTTGTGGAGACATCATTTTTATGGAAGAATTACCTTCTGAGCTAGTTAGCTTAGAAGAAGAGAATGAAGAGATTGACACTGAAATCAAGGATGAAGCACTTCGTGCAACATTATTGAATGTCGATCTCCTCATTTCTAAAATCGAGTCTTTCAAAGAGAAACCTATTTCATCTCCTATCCCCATTAAGGATAGTGACATTTTCTCCGATGGTCCTATTCCGGAGTTTGAAGCCTTTACTTTTGATCATATAGGAAAGAAGATTAGTGGCAGTACCACTTCTCATTCTCATATTTCTCTCCCCGAATATGATTCATTCACCTTTGAGGAGTTCTCCGGTGAACTCACTCATATCATATCTCCACCAGAGTATGATAACTTTCACTTTGATCTAGACAAAGATGTTCTTTGTGTTTCGGAGGGAAATATTCTCAACCTTGAGAATTTGCTTGATATCAAAATCCCATCCCTCCCTCCCATTATATGTCTAGATCATATGAGCTTTACTGATGAGATTCATGATATACCAATTATGAATTCTCTTTCTGATGATGATGAGTCTATCTTGATTGTCATCAACATCTTTCTTCCCTTCTTCACCTACCGGGTGACTTCTCCTGTTCTTCACTCCTTCGGGAATGAAGACATTATCTTTGACCCCGACATCACCGCTTATAGTTTATACTATTTAAAGCCGGGTACTTATCTCATCGGTGTGGAACTTTCATGTGCTTCAAATGTTTGTCCAAACATCTTGAATGAAAGTCCGATGGAGATTGTCTCTTCCACATCATGCTTCCCCAAGAACAAATGAATTCGGGGTCGAGTCAAGCTAGCGACTCGGTAAACAAAAACAGTAGCATTGTTGGGTTTTGGATTCTGCTGCTGTGATGAAACTGCTGCTAAGGTAAATGATTCTGCTGCTGATGTCAAAGTGCTGCTAATGGAAAATGCTGCTGAAGGAATCTACTGCTAAAGTGATAAGCATGTATTCGAAGTAGATAATTATAGAATAGATTGTGTGTATATTATATACGTCTAGAATATTCTTATCTTGCATAAAAAGTTATTGTAAACCAAGTAGGACTCCTTGGCCTATAAAAGGAGGATCCTAAGGTTAGATTGAGTACGTATTGTTTAGTTTTTGTTTACACTTCAAGGTTGTAAAACCCTAGCATTGTCGAGTGCTCGTATTAATAATATTAAAGTGTTGATAGTTAAATTGTTCTTCTTAAGTTAAGCTTTTATATTCCGCATTCTAGCTTAAGTATTTAATACAAGTCAACTTCTATATAAGATCGTTTGCTCAACTGGGATCAACAAGTGGTATCAGAGCTTGTGATCTAGAAGTTGTAATCAAGAAGAAACTGTTTCTTGTAAGTTTACTGTTCCTAATCAACTGCTAAAGACGGGTGATGACACACATATGGTGACTGCTTCAAAGGTTCCCATGCTCAACCCTGGAGAATATGAGCTATGGAAGATGAGGATAAGACAGTACATTCGCATGATTGACTTTAACATGTGGAACTTGATCATCAATGGTGACTCTTTACCAAAGAAGGGTGCTGATGGAAAAGAGATATCAATCAAGACTACTGAAGAGAATTCTTTGAGGAAGATGGAGATCAAGGCACACAATATTCTCTTAATGGAAATACCTAATGAATTTCAGTTGGACTTTGATGGTTGTGAGACTGCAAAAGACTTGTTGGATGCTGTTGAGTTTAGGTTTGGAGGGAATGATGCTACTAAGAAGTCAAGGAAAAACATGCTGAAGCATCAATTTGAGAACTTTACTACTGAAAGTGGAGAAAAGATTAATGGCACTTACAACAGGCTCAATCAACTTGTCAGTCATTTAAAGCTTGTCGGCTATGTGGTTCCACAAGAAGATGTAAACCTCAAGTTCCTCAAAAGTCTTGCACCTGAATGGAGTATCCACACAGTTGTTTGGAGGAATAAGCCGGATTTTGAAACTATGAAGTTGGAAAGTCTCTATAACAACTTAAGAGTGTATGAACCAGAATTGACTTCTTCATCTACTTCATCTTCTGGTACACAAAATGTTGCCTTTGTATCTTCAAAGTCAAAAGGGTCAAAAGAATCTCACTCTACTGCTTATGGAGTATCTGCTGCTGATGGATCTGCTGCTAGTTCAAATGATAAGAATTCCACCAGTGATATTGCTTTGTGTGCATTCTTGGCTGATCTAACTACAACTGTAAGGTCACTGGTCATTAATCAAGATTTGGATCAACTTGATCCTGATGATCTTGAAGAGATGGATCTTAAATGGCAAATGGCGATGTTGACCTTAAGGGCAAGAAAATTCTTGAAGAGAACTGGAAGAGAAATCAAGTACAGGGCTAAAGAAAATGTTGGTTTTGATAAATCAAAGATAGAGTGCTATAACTGCAACAGGAAGGGTCACTTTTCCAGAGAATGTAGAGCTCCAAAGAAAAATGATGAAGCTCCAAAGAAGACCACTAAAGAAACAAATAATACCACTACTGCATTGGTATCATGTGATGGGTTGGGAGAGTATGATTGGAGTGATTTGGCTGATGAAGAACCAAAATTTTCCTTGGTGGCTCAAGTCAAGCCTAAAGTGAATAACTTCGCACTTATGGCCTATTGATGAGTGTCTAAATACTCATCATTTTATACTAATCTGAACTGCCAAAACATACAAAAACACTCAAATATGTATCAAAATACTTAAAATATCTTAAGGGTGTGTTTTATATGTTTCAAATGCAAAATATGCAAAAACAGATGAAAAACGTACAAAGTTTGCATAATTGGCAGTTTCAGTCCCTCAAGTTTCAGAAATTTGCAAAACTAGTCCCTGGTTATTCTAAAAACATGAAAATGTCACTAAAGGTCCTTTTTAATCATAAAGTTACATATTTAGTCCTTTGGTGCAAAGTTTCATAAAATTACAAGTTTAGTCCCTGTACTTTGGAAATTGACAGAAATGGTCCCTGGGATGTTAAAAACTTTGAGAAAATCAATTTTGGTCCTTATACTAATAATCTTTTGCAGGAATGGTCCTTGGGTGATAAGTTTGGTGAATTTACATGATTGGTCCTTGAAGTTTCACAGTTTGGCAAAACAGGTCCCTCAAAGTTTTAAACTTGACAGTTTCAGTCCCTGGGTGTTCAAAATGGGAAAATTACCATTAAGGGTCCTAGGGAATTCATAATTTTCACTTTTAGTCCCTGGGAGAAAGTTTTGAATAAATTACACATTTAGTCCCTCAAGTTTGGTAAATTGTCAGTTTTAGTCCCCGGGTATTTAAAAAATTAAAAATATCAAAAACGCCCTTGTACTATTCACATGAGACAATTTAAACCCTTTTGATAACTTTGGAAGACTTGCCAAATCAGACCCTAAACTTTACCTAAATTACATTTTTGGTCCTTTTGTATTATTAAAACCAAACGGACCCTTTGTTTTGTTAATAACCAAACCCAAACACCACAATAGCCCACCCTACCTTTTTTATTTATCCAGCCCATCCACTAGCCCAGTCCAACCCCCAGGTCAAACTCCGGTCAACACCCACAAACCAAAACTACTCCCGTTTCCCTCTCCCTGCTTCAATACCACCACCACTGCTACCATACCACCTTCCACCTCACACTCCCACCTCTCCACGCAAACCTTCCACCTCATACAACCCTCCAAACCCATTTAAACCCTTAAAACCCGCTCCAAGTAATCTACAGTACCCTGGGGATATTTTGGCGCCAAGTTGCTCATTTAAACGGCCAGGATTACTCAGACCATATCAATGGTCCTAAAGTGGTGGGAAAGGTCAAGTGGGTCCCACTTAACTCAGAAAAGGGCTACAAATGAGAAGAGAGGCAGTGGTGATGAAGTAGTAGCTTAGTTAGTTTAGTTTTAGTGTCGAATAGTGTAGTTTGGTGTTCTTAGTGTAATTTTAAGCTTTTAAGCATTAAATTAAGTCAATTCAGTATCTTGTAAACCTTTTCTAATAATTAATTTCAGCTTTCAGTTGTTATCTCATTTTATGCCATTTTCAAGTTTGATAAAATCTCAAAAGTTGATCTGTTATTGTTAGTTGTTGTTTAAACATTTCACAAGCTCATATAAAGCTCTGACAAAGCTTTTGAAAGCTCTTAGATAACTCAAAAGTCAGTTTGGTGATTAGATTCATAAATTCAAGAAAATCAATTAAATAGGAAAATAAATAGAAAAATTTAATTACAAGCAAGTTGGAAGCAAGGAGCAGGGTGTTATTTGGATAAACATGGTTTAGAATCCTATGGGGGATACTAGGTTATGATATGATTCATTGTTTCCTCACATCTCAGTGGATACCTTTGTAAGTGATAATTTCCATTTTATGTTTTTTTTTTTTAGTTTAATGATGTTTGTTACTGTTTGATCAGTGTTTTTAAGTGTTTATTAGATATTTGTTAGTTATAATATCAACTAAAATCAGTTAATTGTTCATAGGGTTCATTTGTTCCAAAAATCAAAAGTTTCACAGTGGAAACCTCATCTTTGACAAATCTGAGGTGTATGCTTGTATTGTGATTGATTAGTGTTCATTTGATCTTAGTATAATCATATTATAGTATAAAGAATTAGAGTTAAGGTTTAATTCACTTATTTGTTTTGTTAATCATAAATTTGGTCATATAAGGTAGTGTTTGGCACAGGGGAATACCCTGTGCATTTGTGTTGTTCAGTGGTTGTTTGTGATTGAAACATGTTTACATAGGATAATTTAGGTTAAAGAAACCAAGGAACTAAGTCCATATCAAGCCAAAAGTCAAAATCAACCTCCAAAGTCCTTGACAGTTAACTGTCAAGGATTTGTGGTTCATAAACTCACCCATTAGCTTATACCTTGTAGGACTAGCTTAATTTAGGATTATTACAACTTAATATAACATATTGAATCAGTAGGGAGTGTTAGAAATTCATATTAGTCAACCTAGGTTATTTTCTTAAAAAGTCAAATTAGCACATCTCAGGTTTTGACAAAACTTCCAAGATTTGTTTTGAATTTAGGATAAGGTTTTAGGAGCTCAAACTTGTTCCTAGCAATACTCTACCAGCTCTAGTTTTAAATCCCACTTAGCTTTTATTTTTAGTAATTTTGTTGTGGGTCCCACCCTTGCTCAAAGTTACTTGCAGGGAAGACCCTTCCCCTGTGCATCAGTTACCCAGGCCATCACCACCACTTTGGTGGTGATTTGTGACCACCACAGTGGACCCCACAACTTAAATCTTAGCTTATTTTGTAGCTTAATAATCTAGCTTCTTAGACCTAGGATTAGTTTGAACCTTAGCTTATTAGAACCTAGCTTATTTAACCTCCCTTGTGACCTGTCTTAGAAGCTAAAACCTGAGCACTCAGGTTTTATACCCAAGTCCAAAGACCCACCCAAGCCTCATTAATAAGCAATAAGCCTAGCTTATTGGCTTATTTCAAAGCTGACCTGGTCATCTTTCAGGGTCAAGATCCTTTTTGGACTCCCTTTCACCTCTGTGGACCCCACAGAGGTCCAAAGGTGCCTAGTTTGGACCTGTTGGACTGTTGGTATTTTGGTTTGCTTATTTGCTCATATGAGCTTATTGGCTTAATCCCAGGATACTTGCTTGTGCATACTTGTGTATAAAGCTTGTGTAAATGTTACTTTTCCTTTATTTCTCTTTGTACAGCTTTTGCAAGCTTGTTTAGAGCTTATGGTTTGACTGTGGGTCAAATGGCTCAACTGAATAAGCCATAAGCCCCTAAACAGCTTATTACCTTGTTTGCATAATTCATTTTCCTTCTAACCTGTTCATTGTACATAGTTAAACCATGCTTAGTCCTTATTTTCAACTGTGGCTTATTTTTGAGCTTATTCTAGGCTTTGATGAAACTGTTAAGCTAAATGCTTAACTGTTTCATCCATAAGCTCACAGTTGGCTTATTTTGGGTGTTGAACAGTTCCATGTTCATCATACTTGTATAATATTAGTACCTAAGAAGTCCAGAAAACAGAAAACACAAAAAGCCCCACCATAAGCTCAAGTGATAGCTTCTATTTAAGAAGCTTATTGCCCATTAGCTTATTTTTGTACATAAGCTATCACTTTTATATTTTTCCTAGGTTCTATTATTTTAGTTAGAATTTTGTAAAAAGTTTCAGATTTTTCTTTTACTGTTTAGTACTTTTCATAATTAAATAATAGTTTTTAATACTTTTTAAATATAGATAATTAGTAATAAATAGTATAGGTGTATAATAAATATAATTTTTGTTTCATAAAGTTTTTTATAATTAGTTAGACTTTTCTATATTTTTATTTTATTTTTCTAGGCTTTATTTCTAGTTTTCTTATTTTTAGGTATTTATTAAATAATATATAATAGTAAATAATTAGTAATAAATAGAATATATGCATAATAAATATATTTTCTGTTTCTAAAAATTCTTTTATATTATTTTAGATTTTTCTAAGTTTTAATTTTATTTTTCTTAGCTTTATTTTACATTTTCTTATTTTTAGGTAATTAATAAATAGTAAATATTAGTTATTAATTAATAATAATTAAGTACATAGTATAAAAATATATTTTAAATTTCTAATAATTTTCTTATTCTTTTAGGATTCCAAAAATATAATTTTCACATTTGTGAGACTTATATTGGACGGTATTCACTTTTTATTTTGTACATAGACGTTTATTTAAACGTTTACGTACGCGTTTTAGGTTTTTAAGTTTTATTATTATTATTATAACTTAGTAAATATAGTTATTTATTTTATTTTCTTTTAATTTGCATTTAAGCCGCTAAGGCATGCAAATTCCCTCTTTGGGAAAGTTTTGTTTTATTCGTACGTTTACGTTTATTTAAACTTAAAACGTACGTTTGTATATATTTTAAGGTTTCTGATTGTACGTTTCTTAAATGAACTAGCTGTGACAGAGCTATTACTATTCACATTCAGTGTTAGTCAATCAGATTCCTATTTTCCTATACTAATATTATTTTCAACAATTCACAAGTCATTGTATTTTAGAATATCACGCCTCGCCAGGACATAAACGATCCAAGGATATTTAAACCCTTGGTAAACTTGCATTCTCTCCCGGGCTGTCGCCCGTTTACTTTTATTATTAGGTTATCCATTTTATAAACAAGTGGGTGGCTTATAAATAAAAGATGTGTAGTCCGGGAGGAATCACCTATGCATCATCTTCTGGATCTGACTCTGAGGTATCCAATGATTCTGATTTATCTGTGTGTTCTTTTAAGTCATGTGCTGATACAGTAGAATAACTTAAGTCTAGAAATGAGAGTCTAATCAGAGAAGTTGAAAACCTAAAACTTGATAACTTAGGTTACAAAGTAGGAATTCAAAATGTTGAAAGAAGACTTGAGTATCTAAAAGAGTGTGAGTTAGAATATGTAGATAAAATTAACCAACAAGATGTTGAGATTTTTAAGAAAAACAGTGAAATTGAGTTTCTTAAGAATAAATTAGAAGAAGCAGAAAGAGATAGGGATGTAGCTCTTGCTGATAAAGAAAAACATACAGTAAGAGTAAATAAACAACAATATGCTTCTGATTTGGTTAATAAGTCTATTGAGAGTACACTGATGAGAAAATGAAGTGGAATAGGTTACAATGAGGTTGCTCCTCCTGCTAAGAGTGCCTATGCTCCACCAGGAAAAGAATTGTCTTTTATTAGTGAGCTAGATATTGAAAAACCTGTAGGTGAATCCAGTACAAATGTCTTAGAAACACCTAAGGAAGAGGGTAGAAAATTTCTTGATGCTCCTATTATTGAAGACTGGTACTTAGATAGTGATGATGAACAGGAATAGGTTGAACTAAAACAAAAAGTAGAAAAGGAAGAAATTCCTACAAAAGTGGAACCTAAAATTGAACAAGTGAAGTTTGTGAGACCTGTGTTAGGTAAGGGCATCTCTAGGAAAATGGTTGAATATAATGAGATTTCTAGAGATAGAATGAATTGTTTCAATAATAAGCCTAGGGGAAATCAGAGAAACTTTAATAACCTAGTTTCTAACAAATTAGGTAGTGAGTTTCAATTAAAGAAAAAGGCTTGGTATAAGTGTGGTAGCTTTAAACATTTGATTAATAGTTGTCCTGACCACAAGAAGCCTGTTTGGAATCAATATGCTAGGGTGAATCATAAATATGTTACTAAGAATACTCACCCTCATCCTAACAGAAACATGATTCCTAGGGCTGTGTTGTTAAGATCTGGTGCAACTAGATCTATTTATGTTGCTAAATAAAATGGTACTTTCAAAGCCACAACTGGTTCTGTTGCTGGCTCTACTGCTAGTAAGCACTCTGCTGCTAGTAAGCATTCTGCTGCTAGTACAATACTTTCTACTTCTGGGCCAAAAGTTTTATCAAATACAGTTGTTGGAAATCATTTTTATGCTGTTAAGGCCTCAGCTTGTTGGGTTTGCAAACCAAAATCAACTGTTACAAACAATGTTTCCAAAAACAACAGTGCATCAAGTGATTTAAAGAAATTTAACTATGTTGATGTACAAGGCAGATCCAAGTCAGTAACGGCTTGGGTCCCCAAGAGAAACTAATTTCTCTACATTAATGTGCAGGGTAATCTACTGGATGATCTTAAAGATTTGGTTATAGTTGATAATGGATGCTCTGGACATATGACAGGAGATGAGTCTCAACTTGAAGACTTTGAGGCTTTAGAAGGTGGTTATGTTGCTTTTGGGAATGATCCTCAAGGTGGAAAGATTATTGGTAGAGGCACTTTAAGAACAGGAAATTTAGACTTTGAGAAGGTTTTTCTTGTGAAAGGACTTAAGTTTAACTTCTTTAGTGTGTCACAAATGTGTGACAAAAGGAATTTTGTTCTTTTTACAGACACTGAATGTATGATCCTTTTTCCTGATTTTCAACTGCCAGATGATAAATTTGTGCTATTGAAGGTCCCTAGAAATGAAAATATATACAGTGACCATATTAAGAACATTGTTCCCAAAAGAGCTTTAACTTGTCTGATTGCAAAAGCCACTATTGATGAGTCCAAATTATGGCATAGAAGACTTGGGCATCTGAACTACAAGACAATGAACAAGTTGGTGAAAGGAAATCTTGTGAGAGGTATGCCCACAAAGTTGTTTGAAAATTGTGAGACTTGTGTTGCTTGTCAAAAGGGTAAACAACACAGAGTTTCATTCAAGTCAAAGACAGTGAACACAAATATAGAGCCCTTGCATTTACTTCACATGGATTTATTTGGGCCTGTTTTTGTGAAAAGTTTGAACAAGAAGTCATATTGCCTAGTTGTCAGAGATGACTTCAGCAGGTTCACTTGGGTGTTCTTCTTAGCCACTAAAGATGAAACCCCAGAGGTACTTAAGGAATTCATTACAAGAGTTGAAAACCTGCACAACCACAGAGTAAAAATTATCAGATGTGACAATGGTACTGAGTTCAAGAATAGTGTGATGAATCAATTCTGTATGGGAAAAGGAATTCTAAGTCAGTACAGTGCTGCAAGAACTCCATAACAGATTGGTGTTGCATAGAGAAGAAATAGGACACTTATTGAGGCTGCAAGAACAATGTTATATGATTCTAAATTACCTATACCTTTTTGGGCTGAAGCTGTAAACACTGCATGTTTTGTGCAAAACTGGAGTAAGGTAGTGAAGCCTCACAACAAAACTCCATATGAGCTTTTTCATGGAAAGAAACCATTGATTGATTTTCTCAAACCATTTGGATGTCCTGTCACTATTCTAGATACTAAGGATCAATTAGGCAAGTTTGAAGAGAAAGCTGATGAAGTTTATTTGGTTGGTTACTCTGTACACAGTAAAGCTATCAGAGTATATAATAAGAGAACCAAACATGTGGAGGAAAATTTGCATATCACATTTAGTGAGAACACATCTAATGTTGAAGGAAAAGGACCTGATTGGATGTTTAATGTTGACATTCTTACCAAAACAATGAACTATGTACCAGTTATTGCAAGTGTTGACACTGACAAACCACAAGAAGACATTGTTTTGATTGAGAAACTGAAGGTTGGTCCAACTTTCTTTCCCTTACAGAAAGATCAAGAAGATGGTGTTACTCAAGAGAAGCCTAAGGAAGCTGAAGTAGATATTGAAACTCCTATTGATGCAGAAAAGATACCCAATGAAGCTCCAAAAGTAGTTGTTGATGTCTCTCCTACAAGGCCAGAAGACTCTACTGCTGACTCAGAAGACTCTACTGCTAGACCAAAACAGGCAACTACTGCTTCAATCAATTCTGCTGCCAAGCCTATTAACTCTGCTTCTACATCACAGTTTTCTTCTTTGGACACTCAGGGTAGATCTTTTGATGATCCAAACTATCCTGATGATCCAAATATGCCTCCTCTAGAGAATATCTATGAAGACACAGATGATGAAGCTCTTGATGGTAAATTATTTGGAGCTGAGGTAGATTTTACTAATTTGGAAGTTAACATTCCTGTTAGTCCCACTACCACTACAAGAGTTCACAAGGATCATCCAAAAGAACAAATTCTCAGTGATCTTAAATCATCTGTACAAACAAGAAAAATGACTAAAGAGCTCAAAGATCTTCAACATCAAAGTTTCTTTGCAAGATTTCTGCATCAAAGAAACAGTCACAAAGATCTACAAAATTGCTTATTTGCCTGCTTTTTGTCTCAAATTGAACCCAAGAACACTTACAAAGCCTTACAAGAAGCAAGTTGGGTGGAAGCAATGCAAGATGAGCTTCTGCAATTCAAACTACAAGAGGTGTGGACTTTGGTTGACTTGCCAAATGAAAAAAAAGTGATTGGCACTAAATGGGTGTTCAGATGTAAAAGAGATGAAAGGGGGATAGTCATTAGAAATAAGGCTAGGTTAGTAGCTCAAGGATACACACAACAAGAGGGACTTGACTATGATGAAGTATTTGCACCAGTGGCAATAATAGAAGCTATTAGACTATTCTTGGCTTATGCTTCATATAAAGACTTTGTAGTGTATCAGATGGATGTAAAGAGTGCTTTCCTTTATGGGACCATTACAAAAGAAGTTTATGTGTCTCAACCACCTCGTTTTGAAGACCCTGATTATCCTGAAAAAGTTTACAAGGTGAATAGAGCAATGTATGGTTTACATCAAGCTCCTAGAGCTTGGTATGATACCTTGTCAACATATTTGTTAGACTCTGGGTTCAGTAGAGGAAAGATTGACAAGACTTTGTTTCTCAAAAGACAAAAAGATGATATTTTGTTGGTTCAAATCTATGTAGATGACATCATCTTTGGTTCTATAAACAGGGCTATCTGTGTTGATTTTGAGAAGCTTATGAAGGATAAGTTTGCTATGAGTTCAATGGGAGAACTCAACTTCTTCTTGGGACTACAAGTGGTACAAAAGAAAGATGGCCTATTTATTAGTCAGGATAAGTATGTCAATGAAATTTTGAAGAAGTTTGGATTTGAAGATGCTAAGCCTGCTAAGACAACCATGGATACCAACAAACCTTTGTTGAAGGATGAAAATGGAAAAGAAATAGATGTTCACTTGTACATATCCATGATTGGCTCTTTGATGTATCTTACAGCATCAAGGCCTGATATTATGTTTGTTGTGTGTGCCTGTGCAAGATTCCAATTATGTCCCAAAGAATCACATCTTAATGCAGTGAAGAGGATTTTTAGGTATCTAAGGCATCAACCCAAATTGGGCCTTTGGTATCCTAAGGATTCACCTTTTGATTTGGTGGCATATTCAGACAGTGACTATGTTGGTGCTTGCTTGGATAGAAAGTCTACAACTGGTGGTTGTCAATTTCTAGGGAACGGATTGGTGTCATGGCAATGCAAGAAACAGACAGTGGTTGCAAATTCTACAACTGAAGCTGAGTATGTGGCTGCTTCAAGTTGTTGTGGTCAAGTGCTTTGGATGCAAAATCAACTACTAGACTATGGGAACAATTTCATGAACACCAAAATTGATATTGATAACAACAGCACACTTTCCATAATTAAAAATGTTGTTTTTCATTCTAAAACAAAACATATTGAGATAAGACATCATTTCATAAGGAATTGCTATGAAAAGAAGTTAATTCAAATTGTCAAAATTCATACTGATAACAATGTTGCTGATCTTCTCACTAAACACTTTGATGTGGGGAGGTTTCAATTTTTAATTGAAAATATTGGTATGATAAATCTTTGAAAATTTTATCTCTTTTTGTTTTTGTAAAGTATGTAAAGGTCTTGTGCTATTTGTTCCTCTGTTTCTGCTTCTTCTTAAGAAGCATATGATTAAGTTGGAATGTACTCTGCTGCTATTTCACTCTACTGCTAGTATATATGTTTGTATGCTTTGTAGTGTTTGGACTAACATTTTGCAGGAAAAGCTAAAATTGATGATTTGCAAGTTAACAAACAGAAAATAAGAAATAATCATTCATCATCAAAAGAGTACATCCAAACAGGGTTCATCCACATCAATTCAAACATAACAAAAGACTGCTACATAACAAGATGAAATTAAAAGACTACAAACATCACTGTCTAGGACATGGAAGCCCAAGTATAAGCTTTCTTTCCTTAGGAAGAGGAGGGTTTGTCTTCCTTGTCTTGGCTGATGTCTTGGGTCTTGGCCTTGAAGATTGTGGACTTTCAGGAGTGGAAGGTGGATTGTTGTGTGGCTCATCCTCATCAGATGAAGTACAGATAAAGGGGGAAACAAGTTCCCTTGGAGATGGAGGTCTTATAGGAATCCAAGCAGGGTCTTCTGATGATTCCGAAGACGATGGAGATTTAGGGGACATCACCTCTTTACCCCTAGAAGTGCTTAGGGTCTGATTCAAGTTCAACAGATCTTTGAACACAGGGAGATTGTATTTTCTCTTTCGGGCTTGTTCCTTGGTTCTACATCCGTTGTAAGGAGGACGGAATGGAGGTACATAGGTTTCAAAGGGTGCTTCATCCTCAGAAGATGAATCGGATGAGATGTTGATAATTTCGGGGGAAGATTTCATGGTTATTGAGATTTGATTTGGGTGATTGAGATTTGATTTGGTTATTTATTGTAATTAGGGTTTGATTGTATTGATTTAGGGAAAGATTTCGTCCGTTTTTATAGGGATTACGGAGTATCAAGCGCATTTATTGTTGAGGGTTCTTGACTTTTTGACCAAGTTTGAATAGTCAACTCTGCTGCTGGCTTAAACTTACTCTGCTGCTAGTTGTTTCATTCTGCTGCTAGTTGTGGATGACATGGTTATGCTGCTACGGTTGTAAGTGAGAGGGTCGAAGGTGTAACTTCTACAAATCCGTTTAAAACCTAATTAATCTTCATAATTGGTTTTTACACGCTCCAAATTGAAGTTCTCATAAACCCTAACACTCCATTATTCTCAAAGTCAATTATTCCCAATTTCTCAAAACCCTAATTCATGGATTGTACACGTACCTGGGCAGAGCAGCACAATAGTGTGGTTATTTTGGATGAAGAGTTGGTTCCTGAAGGTTTCACAGACATGGTAAAATTCTTGAATGCTACTTCTCTTATGTATGCATTAACTGTGAATCCTACAATATTTGTTTCTTACATCAAACAGTTTTGGCTTACTGCTAAAGTCAAAACTACGAATGAGGAAAAATATGTCAGTGCTATAGTAGATGGTCAAAAGATTCGTGTAACTGAATCTTCTATAAGGGAAAATCTTCTCTTAGATGATGAAACAGAGACCATGTGTCTTGCCAATTCTGCTATTTTTCAGGGTTTAAAAGATTTGGGATATGAGGGAAAGCATACAAATTTAAAATTTCAAAAAGCTCTCCTCTGACCTCAATATAAGTTTTTGGTACACCTTCTCCTTCATTGTTTGAGTCCTAAAACTTCTGGGTGGCATGAGTTTAGTACTACTATTGCTTCTGCTATGGTATGCCTAAGCAAAGGTCATCCATTTAATTTTTCAAACATGATTTTGGAGGGGATTGTTAAAAGTGTTAAAGAGTCTGGTTCTTACTTGCTTTATCCACGATTTATTCAGCTCTTTATTGAAAACCAACTTACCAATTTCATATCACATACTGCTACTTATGATGCTCCCAAATTGGTTTCCAAAACTTTTACTTTCTTGCTTAAACATGGTAAAGGTTTTTCAGACACACATACAAATCTTACACCTTCTATGGTGCAACTTGTGCAAAATATTCAGGGTGAAGGATCAGGAAATCCCACTGATTCCCATCACACACCCAATTTTACTGCATCTGCTACACAACCCAAAATACACTATACCCGTAGGAAAACAAAAAAGAACACTGATCTACCTCAGGATAGTGTTAGTATGGCTGTACCAGATGAGGCTGTCCTAGGTGATGGAGGGGACATGTTGGCAAGGGTTGTCACTACTGCTTCTAGCTTAGCAGCAGAGCAGGACAGTGATAACATCATTAAGACCCAAACCAAGGCAACATCTAGAGAAAAGGATTCTGTTGAATCAAATTCTCAGGATGGTAACCCTAGCTAAATGTAAAACATAGGGGGCTCAGATGATCAAACTAGGTTTGATACTGAGTTTATGTCCCAAGATTCACCTCTCGGACCAGGTCACACAGGTCGAAGTGATGAGGACAGGACAGTGACAAATGAATTGACAGAAAATCTTGTACATGATGACAATGTCCATGATTCACCTCTCGGACTAGGTTACACAGGTCGAAGTGATGAGACTACTATGAAACTCATTCAGGAATTGGCTGTTACTTGTACCAACTTGGAGGTGAAGTGTACTTCATTGGAAGACAAAGTTCTTAGTCTTTCTACTGTTGTTAATGGTCAAGCCAAGCTCATCACCAAATTGCAAAAACAGATTAAGAACTTAAGGAAATCAAGATCTTCAACCTCCTTAAAAAGATTGAAGAAAGTGGGCACTTCTCAAGTTATCAGTTCACCTGAACTATCTACTCATTTGGAAGAGGATGCTTCCAAACATGGGAGGAATGATGAAATAATGGGTTCAGGGGAGGCTAATTTGAAGAAAGTTGATGGTGCTCAGGATATGGAGGCTGGAATGGTTTCAGGTGAGGTTCCAGAGTTTGGAGATATGGAAGTGGAAAGTCCTCAGGATGCTGAAAATTTTGTGATTGCTGACAAATCAGGGAATGAGGTTGTAATGGAAAAGGTGATTGCTACTCAAGAAAATGTGGTGGAAAAAATTAAGACTTTGGAGCCTGAGCAACTAGTGAAGGAAACAGGGTTGATGGGTGAAGCTTTAATGACTTTGGGTGATTCTATGGTTAACGAACTTGAAAATGCTGCTCTTGCTAACAAGGTTGATGACTCTGCTACTGCTCAAGATTCTACTGCTAAGGATTTAGCTGATCCTGCTGCTAGTGGAAAGGTCAGTTCTGCTGATGCACAAGACTCTGCTGCTGGGTCTAGTGACAATGCTGCTGCTGAGGCTATGGTTTTTTTTAAGTAAGAAGACTACAGAGGTACCATCTGAATCATCTTCAAAACATACACCACTACCAACTCCATCACTACCACAACAACCAACAACCACAATCACATCATCTACACCAAGAATACCTCAAAAGGGAATTGTAAGCAAAGTACCTGCTGCTCAACAAAAGGAGGTTGTTTCATCATCTTCTACTGATAAATGGAAGGGCAAGCAAGTTAAAGATCCTAAGTGAATGTATAAGGGGATTGATTACTCTGAGATACCTTTTCATTGGTGGCTCAAGGAAATACAAGTTGAATATGATACAGTTATTGCATTGAAAGAACAAGAATTGCTTGATCAAGAAGAACAACAGTTGGTTCAGGAGGAAAAAGAAAGGGTTGAAAAGGAAACTGAAGACTTAAAGAGGTATGAGGAATGGGTTGATGAGAAGATAAGAATAGATGCTGATATAGAACTCTCCAAGATGATAAAGATTGAAGAAAAAGAAATTCCTACTTTTGATGTGCAATCTTGGATAAGAGAGTTTACTGCTAAGAAAAAGAAAGAAGATGCTGCTACTAGAAGAAAGAAAAAGGTTCTCAGGGGTCCAACTCCATTGCAACAGAGAAGAGAGCAAGAAAGGTACCTGAAGAATATGAAGGGATGGAAATTGGTACAGTTAAAACCTAAGTCTGATCAAGAGGTTTTTCACTTGTATCAAGAAGCTAAGAAACAAACAGATACCTTATATCCTATGGGTTGTCCTGAAGACTTGGAACACATTGCTCAAAGGAATAAAAAGTTGGTACCTGATAAAGTTATTGAAGTAGAGCATGTTCAAGTGGCAGATGTTATTAAGCAGCTTGATGATACTGCAGATAAGACAACTTCTTCTATTCAAAGTGGTAAAAGGAAAGGTGTTGTTCATAAATCCTTTGCAAAGAAGAAGAGAAAAACAGGAGAAGAAAGCAGTTCTAAGCCAGAAGGAGATGAGTACAAGAATGATTATGATCATATTCCTCCTGAGCATTTAAAGGAACAATTGAAGGTTCTCACTATGGTTGGTAAGATGGAGGAACCTGAAGTAGTTGATGCCACACCAATAGGAATCAAATATCCTATTATCAAAGTAACTACAGGATATGATACTAAAATTGGAGCATTTCATGATGTTGAGAGATCTGATGGAAAGATTCACAGGTTTCTTAGATTTCAACAGATGCTATATTACTTTGATAGAGAGGATGTTGATGATTTGTGGAAGCTATATAAGGCAAAGTTTGGAGCTAAGAAGTTTGATGGTAAAAAGTATGAAATAGAGAAAATTGATCACATTAAGACTATGTCTGATAATGTTCTTTGGAGGGCTCTGAAACTTATGTATGAACCTTCAATGGATGATTCTGACTGGACAGAGATAGTAGAATATAAAGTAAGAAAATGGAGACTTTTTCAAGATTCTGGAATTCATGTCATGGATATTGGACCAATTACTTTATATATGCTGGCTGAAAAGGATTACCCAGTGGTAAGATACTGGAATACTGTCAATCAGATGGTTAATGGTGCTGGATTACTCAACTTGCAGAAAGACTATGATACTGATGATCAGGCATTCAATTTGTTGTCAAAGTATAAGAAGATACTTGGTCAACAGACATCTCAAGACTTGAGTGTTCGGAAGCATCCTCCTAGTGTATAACTATGCTTTGAAGAAACTTAATGATTTAATGATAAATATTAAGTTTAGGGGAGGATTGTTGGGTTTTGGATTCTGCTGCTGAGTGAAATTGCTGCTGTGATGAAACTGCTGCTAAGGTAAATGATTCTGCTGCTAATGTCAAAGTGCTGCTAAGGGAAAATGCTGCTGAAGGAATCTACAGCTAAAGTGATAAGCATGTATTCGAAGTAGATAATTATAGAATAGATTGTGTGTATATTATATACGTCTAGAATATTCTTATCTTGCATAGAAAGTGATTGTAAACCTAGTAGGACTCCTTGGCCTATAAAAGGAGGATCCTAGGGTTAGATTGAGTATGTATTGTTTAGTTTTCGTTTACACTTCAAGGTTGTAAAACCCTAGCATTGTCGAGTACTCGTATTAATAATATTGAAGTGTTGATAGTTAAATTGTTCTTCTTAAGTTAAGCTTTTATATTCCGCATTCTAGCTTAAGTGTTTAATACAAGTCAACTTCTATATAAGATCGTTTGCTCAACTGGGATCAACAAGCATGCATATAGGGTTTTCACCCTAAGTGTGGGGGAGTGCCCCTACTATTGTTACCATGTATATATAATAAATAAAACAAAGTGAAAAATGGTGTTTCCACATTTAGCTTGTAATGTTGCCCTTTTACGTTCAAAGAGTCGGCATAATAGTCAGGACTTTGAATATTGAGGACAATATTCAATTCTAAGTGTGGGGGGGGGGGGAATTCTAGAGAATTTTTATCACATTTTACCATCTAGTACCCCCGTTTTTGGGGAAAATTTTAAAATTTTTTCACTTGAGCTTCAAAATTTTTTGTGGTTATCAGTCCGCCATGTCTAAACGACAAAAGGATTGGCTAATCCAGGAGTAAACGGCTCTTGGTAAAGATATATCAAATCCGTTTATGGCTGACAATTTGCCCAAAATTGTATGGTACTCAACTCACCATATCCTAAAAAGTAAAGAGTTGGCTAGCCCGCAAGATTATGGCTTGTGGTAAAGGCAGTGGAAAAACCATAATTGGTAATCAGCTCACCAATATTTTGACTATGTCCATCAAGAGTTGGCTAGTCCAGAAGCAAACGGCTTCTGGTAAAGACAAACCAAATCCGTTTATAGCTGGTGGTTTACTCAAAATCACATGGTTATCATTGTACCATAGTTCTTACTTGAACTGAAACATTTGGCTACTCCAGAAGTAATGGCTTTTGGTAAAGAGATTCAAATCCATTATGTTTTCTCAAAAGATTGCTAAGGACTAGTAATAGTTTAGTGTGGGGGATTGATGAATGCTCAAACACTCATCATTTTTGGTCAATCTGAACTGCAAAAACATTCAAAAAACACTCAGAAATGCATCAAAATACTGAAAATATTCCAAAATTGTGTTTTATATGTTTTAGATGCAAAATGAGTAAAAACAGATGAAAAACGTACAAAGTTTGCATAATTGGCAGTTTCAGTCTCCCAACTTTCAAAAATTGGCAAAAATAGTCCCTGAGCACGTATTTTAAAAGAAAAGTCACCAAAGGTCCTTTTGAAATCATAAATTGTCATATTTAGTCCTTTGATGAAAAAGTTAAAAGTTTTGAGAATTTACAAGATTGGTCCCTAAACTTCATAAATTGGCAGAATTGGTCCCTGGGAAATATTTTTGGATGGAAAAGTCAACTAAGGTCTTTGGAAACCCAAAAGTTATCACATATGGTCCTTGGGTGGCAAGATTAGTAAAATTACATGTTTGGTCCCTGGAGTTTGAAAGTTTGGCAGAAAAGGTCCTTGGGAATTTTGAAAAATGGAAAAATGCAAAATTGGTTCTTGGGTTATTGAAGTTGGCAACTTTGGTCCTTGTGATAAAATTTGGAGGAGTGTCACGTTTGGTCCTTCAAATTTGGTATAATTGCAAAATGGGTCCTTGTTGATTAATACTGAAACCAAACGGATTCCTTTATTATTAAAAAAGCCCAAAAAACCAAATCCATACACAACCATCCCAATCCCTTCTTGGCCTATCTACCCACAGCCCACTCCCCACACCCCTTTGATGTTACAAACCCGGTCAACACCCCCAGTCAAACCACTGTGCACCCTCCATCTTCCTCCCTGATTACCCGCTCCATGTCTCCCCCCTCCTCTCATATTTTCACCAACTCCACCAATTTCATTAATAATCAATCACCTACCAAACCAACCCACTCCCTCCTCATTAAATATCCTTACCCAAACCAGCCAACTGCCAAGTTGGCATTTTCCCGCCAAAACCAAATTAAGGGACAGGATCAAACATAACTCATCCAAAGGCTCTAATTAGAAGTGGGAAAATCAGTGGGACCCACACTGGGCTATAAAAGTGAAGAAAGAGAAGCAGAGGAGGCCGTAATCAGAGTAGTTAGTATAATTTAGTTAATGTATGTCATTTAGTTTGTAGGTTAGTGTTTCAGTTAAAATTACAAGCTTGTAAGCTTTGTACTAGTGTTTTCATGTTGTAATAAAACTTTATTCAAGTTCATGTTCAATTTCAGTTTATAAATTTTTGCTTTAAATTCAAAAATCTCAATAAGTTTTATAGTTGTCATCTGTTGTTATTTTGAATTCCTAAGCTCATATAAGTTCTTAACATAGCTGATATAAGCTATTAGAAGTATTAAGATTAGTTGAAGCCGTCAAAAGTAAAAATTCATAAAAATCAAAATAAATAGAGTGAAAATAAAAAAATAATGTGCAATAATGATGGTGATTGGAGCAGGGAAAGTTTTGGAATACTCTGGGTTGTAGTGCCTTATGGAAGGCTATAGGAGGTGATAATAATCCTTGGTTCTCAGTTCTTAGCCTAAAACATTTGTGAGTCCATTTTCCATATCTTTGGCATTTGTATTGTTTCATTACTTATTCCTGGTTTTACTTCAATTCTTATAGCTCAGTAATCATATTGCATAAGTAGTGTAGTTTGTATCACATCAAATCAACAAAAACTTAAAAATCAATTAGCTAAGGGGTGTTTGGGTTAACCTGGTTCCAAGGGTTCATTGTTGTTATTAGTGTTAATTGTTGTTACAGCATAATAGTCTATGTTGATATAAATAATGTCTAAAAACATTATTAACATATATCGATATCTCTATGTTTTGATAATCACAAAACGTAAACTCATTGAACTACAAATTATGACGTAAACAAGTATTTAGTCGTAAATATTTGCTTTAGCATCCATATCACTTAAGGTATGAATAAACAAAGTGTCTAATGCATTTTATGATCAAAGGAATTTTTATTTTTACAAACCTTACATTTTATTAAAATGGGACAAACATTTCTAAACTTATACAAAACATTTTTGTATTTATAAGAAATGTTTTATTCAAAATAAACATTTTGAATTCAAATTTATACCCAAAAAACGGTCACATTCTTCAGGAAAAACCTCCCCCACAAAAAGACAAAAAATCTGAAGAAAAAATATTTTTTCTTAGGCGGCCCCCTTAATTATACTAGGCGGTCCCCTTAATAATTAAGGGGACCGGCACACAATTAAGGGGACCGGCCACGCTCCCTGTCAGATTTTGTCAGAAATTTTTCCCTATAAATACCACCTCAAACCTGGAATTTTTCTCACCTCTTTGCACAAATATTTTCAGATCCAATTCTCTCTAAACATCCTTCTAAAACCCTTTGATCATAAGATTATTAATCTTTGTTTCAAGTGATCCAATCTTTCATCCTTTCAAGTGCAAGAGAAGAATACTTCTATCCCCCAAGACAAGAAGTATTACAACTTGTTGTGATCTCCACATCCAAGTTGTTGGTGCATCATCAAGAATATTTACATATACCTTTGTGTAGTGTGTTGTGAATATTTGTTTGTAGATAGTTGTGCTAGATATAGATTGTGTGATTAGTTAGTAGCTTGGTGTGAAGAAGAAAAGTTAGGAGCTAGATTGGTGTGAAGAAGATAGGTGTGGAGTAGTTAGTTGTGAAGTAGATTGACTTGAAGAAGGTGTGTAGAAGTTGTGACTTAGGTGTGAAGAAGTTGTGGTGTGAATATTGGTGTGTAGATTGGTGTGTAAATTGGTGTGTAAATCGGTGTGTAAATTGGTGTGTAAGGTTTTCTCCGCCATAAGGGAGCTTGTTGATATAGTGAAGAAAACTCTCGAGTAGGTGACTCGGGGAGTGGAGTAGGGCAAGGAAGGTGTCCTTGTAGCCGAACCACTATAAATGCTTTGTCTCTCGGTTTGATCTTTCCATCTCTTACTTATTTTCTTGCTTATATTGTTATTACTTTCGTAGACGTAAAAGTATATATATATAGTTGCTCATATAGTGCTAGTGTTAGAAGTACATAAAGATCAAACAAAAGTTTCATCCACAAAACTAAGTCTTTACAATCAAACTAGAAAGACAACATACATATAATTGATCATTTCGATCAAGTATAGTTTTCATACAAAATATAACTAAGGATTATAAACTAAACGATTACATACTTATCTCTCGTATATATATATATATATATATATATATATATATATATATAATTGTTTATATTATACATGTGTTGATTTCACATACTTAGCTTACATTATTATTATTGTTCATACTTAGATATAGTTTTTCATATTGTTCAAGATTTGAGTTCACATAAGATTGAATTAAAGTTTTAAAAGCAAACAAGGTTTTAAAACTAAACCAAGTTTTCATAATAAAATTAAAAAGACGTAAAACTATTCAACCCCCCCCCCCCCTTCTAGTTTACCACAATTGGTATCAGAGCCACGTCTAGCAAGATTTTTAAAATATATTGTATTTTAAAACTTGTAACGATCTATGGAATCTGAAAAATATTTAGAAGGGAAATCTATGCAAAGACCACCACTATTTGAAAGTGATGGATTTTTATATTGGAAAAATCGATTCGAAACTTATGTGAAATCAAAGGATCTAGATCTTTGGCATGTTATTACCTTTGGTGATTTTCCTCCTATTCAATATAATTTTGAAACTAAAATGGATGAAATTATATCTTTTGAAAAACAAAATGATGATTTGAAAAAGAAACTAGCAAAAAATAATGAGGCTAAAATGGTTATTTATAATGCGTTACCACGCAAAGAATATGAAAGAATTTTTATGTGTAAAACCGCAAAAGAAATTTGGGATTCTTTACTAATCACTCACCAAGGTAATAGTCAAGTTAAAGATAACAAAATAGATCTTCTTGTTCAACAATATGAACAATTTACGATTCTGGAGGAGGAATCAATAGATAATGCTTTTGCTAGGTTTAACACTATCATCACAAGTTTAAAAGCATGAGAATTTTTCTAGTAAGAATTTTGTTAGGAAATTTCTTAGGGCTCTTCATCCAAAATGGTGAGCTAAAGTTACGGCGATTGAAGAATCAAAGAACTTGTCAACTCTTCAACTTGATGAGTTGATCGGCAACCTGAAAGTCTACGAAGCAATAATAAAGAAAGACTCCGAGATGGTCAATGGAAAAAGAGAGCAAAGCAAGTCAATTGCGTTGAAAGCTAGGAAGGAATCTTGAAACGAGTATAGCTCAACCTCCGAAAGTGATGACGAAGAATATGCGATGGCCGTAAGAGACTTCAAGAAATTCTTCAAAAGGCGAGGAAGATTCGTTAGACAACCGCATGATGAAAGGAAAGCAAACCAAAGAAATAAAGATGACAAAAATGGCAAAAGTGATAGGAAGTGCTTCAAATGTGGTGATCCAAATCATCTCATCGGAAAATGCCCAATGATGTCAAGAAATCAAAATCAAAAGGCGTTTGTTGGAGGAGCTTGGAGTGATAGCGATGACGATGAGAAAGAAATCACAAATGAGGAGAAATGTCTTATGGCTAAGACATCAAGCGAGGTACGTTCCAAAACCAAACACTTTAGTGACGAAAATTTATCATTAGACGAAAAAGACCTAGATAGTGAATATAATAGGTTATGCAAATTAGGTCAAAAAGTTATAGCTAAAATTAAGTTACTAAAACATATTAATAATCTATTAGAAAATGAAGTACTCGAATTAAAAATTAGACTACAATATTTGGAAAAAGGAAAAGAAGTTTTTATAGAATGTAAAACATGCATAGAGGTTAAAAATGAAAACGAAAAACTTAAAGAGGAAATTTTCAAACTTGACAAGTTTAAAAATAGTAGTAACCCACTTAAGAAAATAATAAGTGTTCAAGAAACTTCGAGAGATAAAACCGGTCTAGGATTAACCTCAACTAATGTTTCAACTAGTGAAAATAAAAGTATAAAGTTTGAATGTGAATCTAGTAAACAAAAATCATTAGAATCAAAACCTAAGTATATACTTACAAACTTTTTATAATTTTTTAGGATTCTTGTAATGGTTAATTAGTTTTATAAAAAATTTCATAATTATCTAAGTTATTTAAGTATTATTAGTAATTTAAAAATAGTTTAAATAGTTTAATTAATATAATTAGTAATTAATTAATATAAAAATCACAAAAAGACAAAAAGACATATTTTTAATTTTAAAATTTGTATTAGTTATTTTATAATTTTAGAAATTTAATTTTCATTTTTCTAGTATTAAAATAATAATATATTGTATTTAAGTTATTTAAATATTAATAATTAGTATTAAATAGTATTTAATTAATATTAAATAAGTAATTAGTGTAAAATTTTATTTTCTTTTTCTATAAATTTTCTTTCATCCTTAGGTTTGTAAAAAAGTCATTTTTACCTCCTGAGGGTTTTCAGATTTCAGATTTCACTTTTTATTTTGTACGTTCGCGTAAATTTAAACTGAACGTACACGTTTTTAGATTTAAAACGTTTCTGGTTTTTCCAATTTCACAATCTTGTTAATATAGCTTATTTAAGCTATTTCCTTGTATAAACCAGTAGTATAATCATTCACAACCCCTTTTCTGTCCAAATTCACCCGATCACAAACCCGTTTGATTACAATCCACACCTCGTTGGGACATAACGACCCGGGGAAACCCTGTATTCCATGGAGCATTGACTATAGGCTGTCTGACTTTGATGACCATTCACCTGGTCAATATAAGTTGACTGTTTGGAGCCAATCACTCTTTCGGGAGACAACCTGAATTATCCTTTTCCTTTTATTTTCTTTTATTTTGTTGGTTTGGTATGTTTTGTGTTAATGATTTGTAGGTTCTAGAGGAAGCTTTGCATTGGGGAACCCATTTTTGGACTTTTGCACCAAGGAAAATTCCCCAGGACTTGGCTACGGCGTAGCTCCAACCATCACTACGTCGTAGCAAACCCCAGGTATTTTAGCAACTACGGCGTAGCAACACATTCTAGCTACGCCGTAGCTTCCTTCTGTACCTAAAAATTTTTATTTTAAAAATCATATTTTAAACTTGTACCAGTTTTTAAATGAACTTTATGGGTGTGTTCCCTGTAAACCCTCACGAGACTTCACTCGGCCACTTGGGACACCAAGTGGTTTAAAAGGCTTGTTGCATACGCTAAATGCGCCTGTGATTCCTACGAAAGTGAGTTAGGATTTTTATTTATTTTCCTTTTTTTAAGTTTTATGCTTTTGGTAGTTGTGTGATTTCAGGGATTTGAAGTTTGCTCATTAGGCGAAGCGAATGCACATTTTCCAACATGATCCTTCTATCATTTTCAAGAGCAAATTTCAGGGAAGTTCTCGTTCCAATTCTACTTTTTTCCTCTTTATTAATTATTTTATGTACAAAAGGGACTTTGTACAACTCAAATAGGGGGACGGGAGTAGAATTGTAACTTGAATTTATGTTGTCCCATTTTTCTAGGTTATTTTGAAAAATTATGCTACTTTTAAAACTTTTGACATGTTTTTCCGAACCTAACTAGAATAGACCTTAGCCGAGAACATTAACCCTTAATACCATGGTGAGGTTTAGCCTATTTCAGTTTCCCCTGTTTTACCCCAAATCCACCAAAATTATGAGTGTGCCGGTAGTTTGTAAACTTTAGAACTTGGCCTTTACATCATTTTGAAACCATAGACGAGTAGTGTATTGAGATTCCTTGATACATTTGGAAGAAACTTTTTAAAAAGGCAATATTTTAGGATTATCACCAAAATAGCCTATATGTGTGTGTTTATCGATTAATCACATTGACTATTTGATCACCGTGTTAAATCCTTTGTTCCACTCACCTTTAGTGCAAGATACCCCTAGATACACCCTCTTGAGCCTATCCTTTCGTTTCTTACCCATATTATTTTTTCGATACACCTATTCGCCTTAGCCTACCGTGTAGTCTTGGTTTATGGTTGGGAAGTTGCCACTTGTTCTAGTTTGAGGTTCAAGTCAAGAGATTCAAGAATCACACCTACGTTAAAGACCCATCTTTGAAGATCATGAGTAACCCACTATTGTTACATGTATAGTTCATCTCAAGTGGGGGGATATATTTATTTCTTGTTGAAAAAAAAATGAAAATCTGTATGTAGATAAGTTATCTTTGGTGCAACCTTGTATAGCACGTATTTTGAGTTTTGAAAGAATTAGTATCGAAGAGGCCACTTCAGTCACATATAAAGAATGAAGTTGTTGGTTCTTGATTGTGTGAAAGTCAATTATTATAATATAGTAGTATAGTATCGAAATGATCCGCACAAAATACGGATCACCCGAGTCGTATCCGTACGAAGGTGAATGGAATCAAGGAATATTTATTTGTGTAAATCGTGAGTTGAAAAGTGGTGAAAGTGAAAATAGTGATCAATAAATTCAAATAATAACAAACAATGATGAATTATGCAAGAAGTACAAGCTAGATATGCACTAAAATGAAAAATGTAAAAACGGAAATGCAAACGCGTTTATTTAAAACGTAACTTTAATTGAAAAAATGATCCTACAAACGTGAAACAATTTTCTAAAAATCTTAAACTAATAAAATGAATTTCCAGAAAAAGAAAATTATTTTTTTGATTTTTCTTTTATTTTCTAAGAATTTATTTTGCTTTTTGTATTTTTAAATGAATTAAAAATTAAGGAAAATAGAAAAATAAAAGGGAAAAATAAAATTTAATTTCTAAAAAATCTAAAATATTATAAAAGAATTTCCTAAAATATTTTGTATTTTTTATGGCTTTTTCTGACTATTTATGGATTTTTGTTTATTAAAAACTATTTAAAAATGATTAAAATCAAAGGAAAATTAAGAAAAATACCAAAACACCTCAGAAAAATCTGAAAAAATACCAGAAAATCTAAAATAATAAAAGTAAATTGGAGAAAAATTTTGAAATTAAAATGAACAGTAAAAGTGCTTATTACAAACAAACTGCTTATTCACAAGTGCTTATTTTTAAGCATTTGTGATCCAAACTGATTGAAGATTAAAACTCAAATGAAATATGATCTAAGAAGCTCAGAAATGCCAACACTCGGAATCAGAAAGCTCAGATTCACAGAATAATAAGCAAACAGATGAATAAGCTATGCAATAAGCTCTCATAATAAGCAATATTGAAACAGACAGATCTAGAAGTAATATAATAATGCACAACTCTAAAACTTCTACCAACAAGATCAGAAATAACAATTAACCTCAAATTTAAGCTCAATGTTACACTAACAGGCCTCAATTAATAATCAGACACTAGTTCAATGCACCTAATAACAACAGCTAATAAGCAGTCTAAATAAACTCAAGAGACTGAGCTTATTGGGGCAAAAGCAACTCTAACCTACCAAGATTTCAAAACAACCAAAAGAAAGTTTCTCAGATCCAATCTATAAACCAAAATGAAACCTAAAAGATCATTCAAAAACTGATTGCACAGGGTATCTCAGTTCCAAACAGACAACTTCAGTTCAATTTTTCATTAAGCAAAAGCATTCCAATCCAAATTTTCCCTTTTGATTATGTATTACTGACTGATAAACTTCTAAAATTAACAAACTACAAGTTATTCTAATAAGAAGTGAACATTAGAAATGTACTAGAATATTTGACTAAAAACTGAGTACCAAAAACTTTTTGACTTTTTGATTTCAAAACTACTTTGACTAATGTTAATTTTAATAGCTAAAATCTACTACTAATAAGATGTATTAAGCTATGATTAATCTAGTTTAAGCTATATCTAAGTATAATGCAACTGTTAGCTTAATTTCACTAACAAATTAATACCTAAAACTAGCTGTGTATGCAATTAACTCTAACTATGACTTAATATGAGCTACACTACTATAATGATGATTTAAAACTCAATTTCTACACTAGTAAAACCTATGTGAGACAGAGACCAAGCAATCCAAATTCAAATCCACACAGCAACAATCTCATCCAAACACTCCCTTATATTAGAAATTAGACTATGAAACTTACATAACCTCTACAAATCTCTAAATCACCAATCCAAACTGTAGACAAATCACTAAATAAAGCACAATTCACAACCAAATGCAACAAATATCAACAGAAACTTAATATCACAGATTCTCAAATTGGACTAATCAACACAGATTCAAGCTAAACTAATGATCAAATGATATAATCAAGCTCAACCTCAGAAATTGCTACACTACAATAGTAACTAAATCAAATAACCAGTAACTACTACACTACACTAAGATCTAAACAGATACAATTACCTAATACCAAAAATCAGAAAATTACCAAAGCTTTTCTCCCTCAGCTAGAACAGAGGGAGCTCACTGAGCTTGCCTGTCTTTAGACAGGCCAAGTGCATCCCAAACTCACTTTGGACTGCCAAATTCACCACAGTTCACCTCCAAGTGCCTCAGTTGACTTTTATTGACTTTTGAAAGATTTGAATGACCTATCTGTTTTAACTATCTAATTAGCTCACAAAAGCTAGAGTGCTAAATTGAGTTTATATAAACTAAAATGAGCTTGATTACAAGTTGTTTTAAACTAAACTTATTTTTTATATTTTCTTAGATTTTCTGAATTTTTTTGTAAGTTTTTTTTAATAGAAAATGAAACTGATTCAGTAATGAAAACTAATGAGTATTAATTGAAAACAGAGATTAAACTAGTATGAAATTGGTAAAAACTTAAACAAAATGAAATTTGAATCAATAAGCTAAGTAGAATAAAAGATGAAATTTTATTAAAACTAAAAAGGAATTACAATTACATATACTATGCTAATACATTTGGAAAATAAAACTGCCAGAGCTTCGCTACACTAAAAATTACACACTAACTAAGCTACAAATGCTACTATATATAGGGAAAGGTGAGGGTTGGGGTCTCGGATTGCCAAGCTGGCAATCCGTGTGACCTGTGTTAGTTTGAAGCTTCTCAGAACCCTTTGATCAATCTCCAATCATGTCCCTTCAATATTAGCCCTCGGATTATGATTTATGACGCGTCCACACCAATCAGCTCTTGCCACGTAGCCCCCTCGTGTGCTTCTTTGAGTCTGACACATACTGACAACTCTGACACTTCTAGAAACCCATTTGATTTGACTATAGTACCCTTAATTGCCGTAATTTCCCCGTAACAGTAACTAGGGTTCATGTAATTTCGGGTTGAGGGGTAATTGGGGATAAAAAGGGGCGGGTAAGGTTTTTTTATTATTTGTTTGACTACTTGACCATTAACCCATGTAAATACTAGTTTGACCGAGGGTGAGGGTTTGGGCTTGGATTGGTATTTGGGCTTTGGGATAGGTTTGTACTTGGATTAAATATTTGGACAAGGCTTTAGGCTTAAATTCAGAATTTGTAATAATAGAAATCAAGGACCAAACTTGTAATTATATAATCTTCAAGGACTGATTCTGCCATTGTTCCAAAAATAACTTTCAAGGACTTAGTTTGCCAACTTCTGAATTATGAAGGTTGAGTTGACATTTCTTTAAATGAATCTCTGAGGGACTAAATGTGACAACTTCCAAAATGCAAGGACTATTTCTGACATTTCTTCAAACTTTCATTATGAGGGCTATTCATGCAAAATTTCAAACTCAAGGGATCTCTTTTGACTTTTCAAAGCTCAACCTGATTTCCAGCTTGACTTTTTGACTTGTTCTACTCTCGCGCTCATTTTTGCCGGTTTTCTGTTTGTTTTTCGGTTTTTTACGATATATTCGTACCTGCACATTCACAATCACAAAAACATGTTTTCTTTGGCCTTTTTGGTTAGTTTTTGGATTAATAAGTCCTATTTTAGCTCAGAAAAGGTGAATGAGTAAGCACTCACCAGTTCTTAATCGCCAACATGAAGACTAAGTGAGGTGCCCATTATGACATCTGCTAATGGCATACACTCGTTACATGATCCAATTTTTGCATCTTGAAGCTTGGATTTTGGATGAATGGCAAGTGGTAGCAACTCGGTTATAGGCTAAGACTATTTGTTTTCTTTTTCCTTTTACACCATTATTGTGCATCCCATTTCGTATCCTACCCTGTAGTTATGAATCATGCTTAGCTGAAGGATTTGAGTAGTCATTGGTGTCTTGCCCGGCGTTCCGGTCATGTACCATTGCCTTTGTCGCCTTTGCCGTAGTATGTTAGTAACAACACTACACCCATAAGCCTTATATATGTTCACCCAATATTGCCTTTAAATATTGTTTCGACCTTAGCTCTAGTGGTAGAGATTTATGTAACTGCCAAGCTTATGATAGAATACATTCTATCATTGTGCCGTTGAGTGATCACCCCAAAATTAACACTTAGATTAGGAGAGAGAGATGAGTGTTTGTTCCCATTTCGTGAGGTGTTCGGCTTTGATATATTCTAGCTTAGGAAGTTTTTAGACTCATATTTTCCTGTTTCTTGGGAAATATCTTTTTAAAAATTATTCTAATAAGGTTTACTTGAGGGCATGTAGAGTTCAAGTGGGGGGATATTTGATAACATCAAACAATTCCATGATTTAAGTGTTAATTTCCCTATTAATTACTCATCTTTTGTATTCATATGTTAGGATATATACTCTTATTTCTTTATATTTTATTTTTAGGGCAAAGATGAGCAAAAGAACGAAGAAACTCGGAAATGGAAGGACTAAAGAGAAAATATGCGAAGTATGCGGCGTCTGCACCAACTACGGCGTAGAGGTTTCAACTACCTACGCCGTACCAAGTACTTATGGAGACTACGGCGTAGCTCAGCCATGACTACGGCGTAATGATCTACTAAAGGGCTCTACAAAGTAGCCACTCTCCACCTACGGCGTAGACCCCAAATAAGGCAGTAAAGAACTCACGTGGCTAAAGAAGAAGTTATGGCATCATTTCCCATAAAACTACGCCAGAGAAGCATCTAAGAAAGAAACTATGCCCGTAGCACTTGATCAAGCTACGACATAGTTGATATTAACAAAGGCTACGGCGTAGCAACTCATCCAGCTACGTCGTAGCAAAGTCGGTCCTATAAATACCAGCCCTAATTCCGAGTTTATTCATTCACTTTTCACCACACAAAAGTAAGGAGAAACTCAGGGAGCAGGAGGAACGAAGTTTAGTCTGCATACAAGTCATTTCCAAAGGAGAATTCACTCACCAATCATAAGTTTATTCATTCATTTGATTTGTATTTGATTCAGGTTTACATTTGTGATATTAAACTCATGTTTTACTCCAATTATGAATATGAGTGGCTAAACACCTCTTGTTGTTAGTCTTGTTATGAAATTGTTATTGTTATGATTTAGTTTTCTATGCATCTATTATCGTCTTGTTTGTATACTTTCTTGGCTAGTCTTAGGACACTCTAGTTTTGGCAGTGTTGTGTATTGGTAGTTCCTTGGAGGCTTGATGAATTAACCCTAGGACCCAAGCCAATGAGGATGTGACTTGGTGATAGAAATATCACCATACATGTGCGAATTAACCCTAGGACCACCTACCAATTCGATATGCTTAAAGAATGTTGATATAAATAATGCATAAAAACGTTATTAATATTTCTCGATATCCCTACGTTTTGACGATCACAAAATGTAAAATCATTAAACATAAAATCATTACATAAACAAGTATTTAGTTACAAAATATCATTCCATCCTTCTAAATCACTTGAGGTATGAATAAACAAATGTCTAATACATTTTATGATCAAAGGGATTTTTATTTAAACACTACAAATTATATAAAATGATATAGACATTTTATATATTTAGAAAAACACTTTTGGTAATTAAAGGAAAATGTTTAATTCATAATAAATATATGAATTCAAATTTTTAACCAAAATCAGTTAGTTTTCACCAAATAAACTTTCACAAGAAAAGGACAAAAGAAAAGGCCGTTACAGGAGGGCGGCCCCCTTAATTATAAGGGGCGACCCCTTTAATTTTAAGGGGTCCGGCCACCAATTAAGGGGGCCGGCACGCTCCTGTAGCCAGATTCTTTTGCCTATAAATACTAGTTCATTCCTGTAATTTTTTCTCACCTTTTGCACTAAAACTTTCTGTCTCAATCCTTTCAAAACATCCTACTAAATCCTTTGATCATAAGATTATAAGTTTTTGTTTCAAGTGATCAAATCCCTCACCACTCTAAGTGCAAGAGAAGAATACTCCTTCAACATCTAGTTAAAAAGTATTGTAGATTTGTGAATATTGTTTGTAGTTGTGTAAATTATTTGTAAAGGTGTAGAGGTTTTTGTAATAGGTAGATTTAGGTGTATTAGTAGTGAAGAGAAGTAGTAAATAGAAGTTGTGAATAGAAGTAGTGAAGAAGAAGTAGTGGTGTGAAGAAGAAGTAGTGGAGTTGTGAGAAGTTGTGTAGTAGTAGTGGTGTGTACAAGTTGTGAAGAAGTTCTGTAGTGACTAGTGGTGTGAGATTGGTTCTAGCTACGTTTAGGACTCGACATCTAGCTTAGTGTCATTAATTGGTATAATCAAAAGTTGTGTAAGGTTTTCTCCGCCATAAGGGAGCTTGTTGACATAGTGAAGAAAAACTCTCGAGTTAGGTGCTTGCGGAGTGGAGTAGGGCGAAGAGGAGCTTCGTAGCCGAACCACTATAATCCTTTATCTTGTGGTACGATCTTTCCATCTCTATCTCTTTATTTACTTATCTATATTACTATTACATAATCCCTTATATAGTTGTATTAACTATTGTGCAAGTATTGATCTTACAAAAAAATACAATCGAAGATTTTGTAAACAAAGTTTTTATAAAAATAAAAACGACGTAGAACTATTCAACCCCCCTCCCCTTCTAGTTTTCCACAATTGGCATCAGAGCTAAGTTAAACAAGATTTTTAAAATAAATTATATTTTAAAACTTGAAATCGATCTATGGAATCAGAAAAATATTTAGAATGGAACGTGACATTCAAACCACCATTTTTCGAAAACATAAGCTTTCTTGAATGGAAAAATCGATTCGAAAGTTATGTAAAGTCAATAGATTATGATCTTTGGCATGTCATTTCAATTGGTAATTTTCAACCAATAAAAACTATTTTTGAAGAACAAGATAATTGTTTCAAAATATTGCTGGATAAGAATAATATAGCTAAAATAGCTATATACAAAGCTTTTCTAACAATTGAATACGAAAGAATATTTTTTTGTCAAACGGCAAATGATATGTGGAAAAGTCTTTTAAATTTTTATCAAGAGAAGTGCCAAGTCAAAGAAAATTTTGCATACAAAATAGTAGAAAATGAAAGTATAGTAGATAAGTATTTAGTTGAAATGAGTACAAGTGCTACTAGTTCAAAATTTTTGTGTGAAGGTAATGATGGCGAAAATTCCATGAGTCATGTCAAGAGTAAACAAGAAGGTTGTATAAAGATAACGATCGAAAAGGAACTAAGTGATGATGACGATTCTAGTTCCGAAAGTGAGGTCGAAGAATATGCAAAGCTCGTTAAAGAATTCATGAATATTATTAAAAAGTGACTAAAACCACAAAATAAATGAAACACAACCCGAAGAAGAAAATCTAGTGACGAAGATGAAACGATGAAGCAAAAATGTTCCGTAGCTCAAGCATCTAATGAAGTATGTCTAGGAGTAGATATGGAGCCCGATGAATGGATAAAGGATAGTGGATGCTCAAGACACATGACGGGGAATCGAAAGCTATTTTCTACGTACAAGGCGTATAACAGAGGTAATGTTGTTTTTGGTAGTGATCGTCGAGGAAAAATCATAGGCAAAGGTACGATCTCTCAAGACTCTCTAACTATTGAAAATGTTATAATCTAACTTATAACTTGCTTGGTATAGGTAAAATATATGATAATAAGTGTAGGGTTACCTTTACCGATAAATATAGTGAAATAATTAAGGATGAGAAAGTCATAGGTATAGTAATTAAGAAAGGAGGTATATATGTTATGAAATTAGGAGACAAACCGGAAGATAGGATATGCTTAGCAACTCTAGATGAAAATTCCACTTTGTGGCATAGGAGATTAGGTCACGCTAACATGCAACAACTACAATCTTTAGTCTCTAAGGAACTAGTTAGAAACTTGCCTAGTCTAAAATATGATCAACATTTTTGTGATGCTTGTAAAATTGGAAAACAAACACATGCTAGTCACAAAGCTAAAAATATGGTATCCACTACTAGGTGCTTAGAATTACTTCACATGGATCTTTTTGGTCCATCCGTAGTGCGGAGCTACGGGGGAAACCGTTACACCTTAGTTATAGTAGATGATAATTCACGATACACGTGGACTAGGTTCTTAAGTGATAAAACCAAAGCCTTTGAGAAATTTGAGAAATTTAGTAAAATAATTCAAAATAAATTAGGATGCTCAATAGTTTCAATTAGTACGGATCATGGTAGGGAATTTGACAACGAAGTACAATTCGGAAAATATTATGATTTAAATGGAATATCTCACAACTTTTCCGCTCCTCGTACTCCTCAATCTAATGGGGTAGTAGAAAGAAAAAATAAGTCTTTACAAGAAATGAGTAGAACAACGCTAAATGAACAATCTATCCCACAAAAGTTTTGGTGTCACGCCGTAGATACATCAACGTATATACTTAATAGGGTTTCTATTAGACGAATATTAGGAAAAACTCCTTATGAGTTATTAAGAGGTAGAAAACCAAATATAGGCTACTTTAGATTATTCGGAAGTAAATGCTTTGTCCTTAATACAAAAGATTACCTTACTAAATTTGACGCTAAGTCATACGAAGGAATTTTTCTAGGATATTCACAAAATAGTAAAGCATATATAATTTTAAATAAACATACTATGAAAGTAGAAGAATCCTTAAATGTAACATTTGATGAAACTCCTCCACCACCTAAAATATTACCTTTAGAAGATGATTATGTGATTGAAGAAGAAGCTATTGAGGTTAGTAAAAATAAGTCCTTAGGAAATGATAATGAAGTAGAAACATTAGAAGAAAATGAGGATGTAAATATTAAGGAATCAAAATCATATCCATTAGGTAACATCATAGGTAGTTTGAATCAAAGAACCCTTAGATCGCAAGCTCAAGACGAAAGTAACTTCTTTTGCTTTGTGTCAACAATAGAACCTAGGAATGTAAATGAAGCCTTAAAGGATGAAAGTTGGATTATGTCTATGCAAGAAGACTTAAATCAATTTAAAACAAATGATGTTTGGGAACTAGTCCCAAATCCTAGGAATATGACCATAATAGGAACCAAATGGGTATTTAGGAATAAACTAGATGAAAATGGAATAGTAACTAGGAATAAAGCTAGATTAGTAGCCCAAGGTTATAATGAATAATAAGGAATCGATTATGATGAAACCTATGCCCCGGTAGCTAGACTAGAATCTATTAGAATACTCCTAGCTTACGCCTGCGCCCTAGATTTAAGTTATACCAAATGGATGTGAAGAGTGCATTCCTCAACGGTTTTATCAATGAGGAGGTTTATGTGGCACAGCCTCCAGGATTCATTGACTTCGCAAAACCTGATTATGTTTATAAACTCAAGAAGGCTTTATATGGACTCAAACAAGCCCCCAACGCTTGGTATGATCGATTAAAAGTATTTCTTATTAAACATGATTATTCCATGGGAATGGTAGACAACACTCTCTTCACTAAAAAGGAAAACCCGAATCTCATCATTGTTCAAATATATGTCGATGATATTGTATTTGGATAGACTTGTCAAGAAATGTGTGATGAATTTGCCAAAATCATGCATGATGAGTTTGAGATGAGTATGATAGGTGAACTAAAATTCTTCCTAGGATTACAAATAAAACAATTAAAGGATGGAATATTTTTTTAACCAATCTAAATATATTAAGGAAATGCTTAAGAAATTTGGCCTAGAAGACTCAAAACCCTTAAAAACACCTATGTCTACAGAAGTGAAACTTACAAGAGATGAAGAAGGTGAGTCTATAGATAATACTAAGTATAAAGGAATGATAGGTAGTTTACTATACTTAACAGCAAGTAGACCCGATATCACGTATAGTTTTTGCCTTTGTGCTCGCTTTCAAGAGGATCCCAAAACCTCTCACCTAGAAGCGGTTAAGCGTATCTTCTGATACATTAAAGGCACTATACACTTAGGATTATGGTATCCTAAGGGATCCGGTATAGAAACCATTGTCTATGTGGATTCGGATCATGTGGGAGACTACGTGGACCGAAAGAGCACTAGCGGTATTTGCACGTTCATGGGATGTTGCCTAACATCTTGGTTTTCCAAGAAGCAAACCGCTCTTGCTATTTCGACCACCGAAGCTGAATATGTAAGCGCTAGAAAGGCATGTCAACAAGCACTATGGATGAAACCAGCTCTCGTAGACTATCGATTTAAGTAAGAATCCCGTTCAACACTCTAGGACTAAACATATAGAAATACGTCACCACTTCCTTAGGGATAATATACAAAAAGGTAATATATCTATAGAAAAGGTTGCATCGGAAGATAATATTGCGGATATATTCACTAAACCCCTTAAGCGTGAACTATTTAACCACTTGCGTTTAGGATTAGGAATGATGGAGCAAATTGACTAAATTCTATTGCATTTTCATTAATTACTTATTGCATAAAATTTCTTTCTTTTCTTTTCTTCGTTTCTGAGTCTAGGAATCTATTTCGCACAAAATTGAAGATTGGGAATTCTACATTGCATAAACATTTTTATAAAACCCAATCTAATTTATTTAAACAATTCTTAGTTCTAGGAAACACATGAAAATCATTTTTTCTTGCATTGTTGAATAATGCTAAAAACGTTCTTTAAATCATGCATGAAATTCACATGAAATTGTCAAAATATATAATCTAATATATATCCTTAACATTCATGGGTTAAGAAAATTGAATCAAGGAGAATTTGTATTGCTTCTTAGGATATCTTCATCTTTGCATTAGGAGTCGAAGCAATCGCATCTCCACATTTGATGCATATAGGCACACACTAGAACAAAGTTAAGTGTCTTAGGAAGAATGACATGCTTATTTACTCTATTACATTATTGTTTTTGCATGCATGCTCAGGTGAAATTATGTTATATTCTTATTTGCCTACACATATACTTTTCATGCATATTTCTTTAAGATAATACATGCATAGTTGCCTAAAGAGATGGACTTGCCCAAAACCAAACCTCAAAACAAACATCTTTCTGGAAAAATTTCTGCCAAAAACCCTTTTCTGGCAATCTGGGAACCAGGACCTGGGCGGCCCCCATAATTATAAAGGGCGGCCCCCTTAAAATTAAAGGGGTCGGCCATTAATTAAGGGGGCCGGCCACCTGAAGATCGAGGTTCCCTGTTTGCTTTCTGCTTTTTAGCCCATTTTACTCTATTTTGATTCTCTACTTCCCTAAATTCACAAACATATTTTGTCTAACAAATCCACCACATATTATCCTTCCATAAACACATAATCATCACACAATAAATACCCTTCTTCGTCATAAATCATTACTCAACCCATCATGTTATCTCCCAACCACCCAAGATCTAAGCCTTCAAGAGTTGCAAAGATCTCCGTCCAACCCGTGTGGAGAAGAAAACTTGATACTTGTCAAAAGTCCACATCAATTAATGATGTTGTCTCCAACCAACCAACAACTAAACATCAAACTCACCCAAACGAAACCTCTCTTTTACCTCCACATGACAAACTCACTATTTCACTTTCCAACGAAATTCCACATCCATCTCACTCACTTCTTCTAAATGATCCTTTTGAGGAACATACTCAATCTCAAGACAACAACCATCACTCTCATCAAAACATAAATCCTATGTTCCATGTTCAAGCTTCCATACCTAATCACAATCCAACTCCATCATCATCACCTTCCTCCGAACATAAAAAGTTCGTTGAGGAGCTCAAAGAAGCTCATGAGATTAGTGCTCTTCTTGCCTTACACCTTGCCCAACGCAATGTGGATCAACAACCTTCTTCCACTCACTCCTCACCACCCAACAACTTGGTCCAACTTGAGAATCATGTTAACAATTGTTCTTGTTGCATTTTTCTCCAAAAACAAACCATTGCACTCAATGAACACTTCACTTGGATTGAGTATCTCCTCACAAGGTCTTCTCCACCGCCATCAGAAACACAACAATCCAACCCTTCCACTCCAAACTCACCACCACCAAACACTCCAAACTCTCCAAACAACATTCCCACAAAAATCTACCTCTACTAAATCCATCCACATCTCCATGCAAGTCCTAGAGACCTCAAGTTGGCAACTTAATATTATCTATTGTAGTATGCTAGAAAAGTATATATGTATGCTTTTGTATCAATGATTATGTTTTAACATAATCTATTTTCAATAATTAATGAATGCTTCTTGTGTCTTAATATTCTCATTGCTTGTTATCCCATGTATATTCTTGTTTCATGCATCATATATATCTTGTGTGTTCTAAATATTTTTGCAAGAATTCCATATCTAGATTTGTCTTATAACCTTAAAACGAGGGGGAGTACACGTCGAGGGGGAGCTCTAACATCGTCGGGATAACCTTTTTGAAGCTAACAAAAAGGGGGAGAAATGATACAAACTCACTAAATACTTGTATATATCTTAATTTTTGATTTAATGAGTTTAGATTTTGTAATCATCAAAAAGGGGGAGATTGTCGATATAAATAATGCATAAAAACGTTATTAAAATTTTTCGATATCCCTACGTTTTAACGATCACAAAATGTAAAATCATTACATAAACAAGTATTTAGTTACAAAATATCCTTCCATCCAACTAAATCACTTAAGGTATGAATAAACAAATGTCTAACACATTTTATGACCAAAGGGATTTTTATTTAAACACTACAAATTATATAAAATGATATAAACATTTTATGTATTTAGAAAAACACTTTTGGTAATTAAAAGAAAATGTTTAATTCATAATAAATATATGAATTCAAATTTTTAACCAAAATCAGTTAGTTTTTCACCAAAACCAAATAAACTTTCACCAGAAAAGGACAAAAGAAAAGGTCGTTACAGGGGGGCGGCCCCCTTAATTATAAGGGGCGGCCCCTTTAATTTTAAGGGGGTCGGCATGCTCCTGTGGCCAAATTCTTTTGCCTATAAATACTGGTTCATTCCTGCAAATTTTCCTCATCTTTTGCACTAAAACTTTCTGTCCCAATCCTTTCAAAACATCCTTCTAAATCCTTTGATCATAAAATTATAAGTTTTTGTTTCAAGTGATCAAATCCCTCACCACTCTAAGTGCAAGAGAAGAATACTCCTTCAACATCTAGTTAAGAAGTATCGTAGATTTGTGAATATTGTTTGTAGTTGTGTAAATTATTTGTAAAGGTGTAGAGGTTTTTGTAATAGGTAGATTTAGGTGTGTTAGTAGTGAAGAGAAGTAGTAAATAGAAGTTATGAATAGAAATAGTGAAGAAAAAGTAGTGGTGTGAAGAAGAAGTAGTGAAGTTGTGAGAAGTTGTGTAGTAGTGGTGGTGTGTACAAGTTGTGAATAAGTTGTGTAGTGACTAGTGGTGTGAGTTTGGTTCTAGCTACGATTAGGACTCACATCTAGCTTAGTGTCGTTAATTGGTATAAGCAAAAGTTGTGTAAGGTTTTTTCCACCATAAGGGAGCTTGTTGACATAGTGAAGAAAACTCTCAAGTTAGGTGCTCGGGGAGTGGAGTAGGGCGAAGAGGAGCTTCATAGCCGAACCACTATAAATCCTTTGTCTTGTGGTGCGATCTTTCCATTTCTATCTCTTTATTTACTTATCTATATTACTTTACTTAATCTCTTATATAGTTGTATTAACTAGTGTGCAAGTATTGATCTCACAATAAAAATAGAATCGAAGATTTTGTAAGATGTGACCAATACCCGCATCCTGCTAGACTTGTCCAAGTTAGTAGAGGTACTTAATGACTCTTGCATCTTCATAGGTTCACGTCACCTGATGAACTCTCGTCTTTACAATAAGCGGGAATAGGACAAGGTGTAGGATAGATTTAGCTGATTTAGCCCTCTGAACCTAAATGTATATAACCCCAGATGAAATGATAGGATGCACTTTATAGAAAACTAATCGTAATAATAACAAGAGTAGTAATTAGTTTAATACTGTTTCTCCCTACTGATTCTCTTCTATTTACTTACTTGTCTTGTTATTTACTTTTATTAGTTAATTAATCTCTATAATCATAAACCCCTTTTTAAAACATGACACTAAACTTAGATAGAATCCGCACGTATAGCTCTTGGGACGACCTCGGCTTTACCAACTAGCTATACCTCACACGACTGGGTACACTGCCCGATAGTGCATTAGGTAGACCTTAGGTAAATGAGCAACTTTATGAACATTAAAACCAGGTCGGTAAAAGCTACATGACGAAACCCTAATTACAGTGAGCTGACGACGTCAGGATCCATAAGCTATTGTCGTCAGAGATGTAAAACTATATATATTCTCATATGTTTTTCATTGTAAAGTGTGACATTCTTTGGGATATCTTGGAGTAGGGTTTTAAGCATGATTTTCTCTGCTTATGTAAGGGTTCTACAGTTAAAGACAAGTTATCCTTTTAATCATTTAATATGTCTATGTGTTGTTTTATTACTTGTTTATCTTTTCTTTGCTTTAACATGCTAGCTTAAGTTAATTAGTGTTTGCTTAAGTTTGATGAAACCAAGTTATTGAATATTGATTAGTTGTCTATTGTTTAGTTGATTGCTTCGCGTTAGGCTAAGAAAACTGGCTGACATCTTATATGTAACTAGCTTGAACGTCTTAGAAACGCAACTATAGAGTGCACTATTGGTTTTCCTCGTTGTATTTATTGCATGAATGGTGGCTTATAGATCCTAGAAAACTTAATAGACTTTAAGGGTTTTAGAGGAGACTATATTCGTAGAGTTGGAGACTTCGACACCTCCCCATGACCGATAATAAGGAATACAACGCTTCAACTAAAACAAGGACGTGACAACTCAACGAATCAATAGGAGATAACTAGGGAGTAATTTTATCTAGGTGAACACGTTTTTCCATCATAAGAAGTTCACCAATTTACTTTTCTTTGTTAATTAGTTTAATTAGTTTTATTTTAAGTTTTATAAGTAGACTTGGGTTAGTTAACTAGCAACTAATTCCGCCCACTCTTCCAAAAACCGAGGTTTTATTTACTTTCAAAATATATAGAAATACAAAAAGAATCATCCTTAATCTCTAGAACTAATTTGTCATACATCTTAACCTTTCCACAACTATTGCGAGACTATTCCACTAGAGAGCGATCAATCCCCCGAAATTACCTATACTACACTACAACGGTTAGGTACACTGCATAACACTAATACAGTTTTATTTATTTATTTATTTATTTTTATATTATTTTAGTTTGTTTTTATTTTTTGGTGCAGAGGTGAAAATATATTATACTCAAACACGTCATAGTACATAAAAACTAATTTGAAGAGGCTCAAAATCAGGAAACATCTGACTTCTATTCTTACCCGATATCTGAAAAAACTACCTATCTGATATCAGACAAAACAACACAATCATACTTTTTCAGTTATCCCAATGATACGTGGGAATTGCGCCCTCGCAACAGGTTTTACCTCTCAAGGGATCTCGAGAAGCTTACAACCTCCACCAGGCAGTGTACCTGATCGTTGTAGTATAGTATTGTGACAAGTACTGGGGGATTGATCGTTCAACTCAGGAATAGTGTCGCTAGGATTAGAAAGCCTAATAAACTAGGTCTAGAGGTGAGAGATGATTCTTTTTGTATTTTTATATTTTTATAAAAGCAAGTAAAATCTCTGGTTTTGAAAGAGTGGGTGGAATTAGTTGCTAGCCAACTAACCCAATTTATCTAAAGATGCAATCAAAATAAAATAAAAGAAATAAAAAACAAAACTACTTATACTAATATTACTCCCTAGATAACTTTTACACGTTAATTACTTGTTACAATTGCATGGATGACGGGTCATATTCCTTAATACTAGTCGTAGGGCCGTGTACAATATTCCCTAACTCTATAGGATCCTACTTCACTCCTATGTCGAGCCGTTAGAAGCTCCTAACATGGGATCATTAGAATTCTCCTGTGCATTAAATACAACCAAATATCGTAGTACACCTCCGATCATGTTTCTTAAGAGGTTCAAGCATGTTACCAATGGAAGTATGCCAGTTTTCTTAAGCCTAACATTAAATACAATCATCCGTAACAATTATAAACAAGCAATTAACCCATAATCAACATGTAGGTTTCACTACATCTAAGCAAACACAAGAAAATCTAGCCTAGCATGTTAAATAGAAGACAAGCGTAAGATATAATCAAACAACACATAGACATATTGAATGATTTGAAGGAATACTTATCTTTAATTGAACATGAAAGATTCAAGGGGTTGAAACCCTTGAAAAAGTGATAAAATTCGGCCTAGAGTTTTTCCCTCAAAAGTTGCACTCTAATGAATGAAATTTGGAAAACTATATATAGATTACAACTCATGACGGCGTCATGTATTAGATCGTAACGCCGTCAACTCGCCGCCTTAATAAAAATTGTATTGCCTGTGTAAAAATCTTCTGGGCCGTCACTAGTGTTTTGACCCTGACGGCCTTGGTGACGCCGTCAGGTCCTATAGTTGAAAACTCTCTGGACCGTCACGTGTATTTTCCACTTCCACCTCTTTTGTAACTTGACGCCGTCATGTAGAAGATCTTGACGCCGTCAGGTACTGTTCCAGTAAGGAAAATTGAGACTTTGCCATTTTCTTCACTTTTATGCTCTAAAAACGTCCAAAATGCTTTCTTTTCCAGATTTATCTCCAAAAATACCTAAAATGACAAAAGGAACGATTTAGAGAAATATTTGGTCAAATAAACACGAATTCGAGCTTAAATGACCCCTTAAAAGCGGTACACTTTTTGCCTCATCAAATACCCTTACACTTGAGATTTGCTTGTCCTCAAGCAAATGCGCTTTTATTCTAATCAAAATATAAGTTAGGGGTCATTTAACACAAATATAAAAGTAATTACAACAAATAATCGTTCCACTAAAGACCAAAGACAAGCACGGAGGTCATATACTAGCACCTCACAAATAGTATTTAGATACACACATCTCTCGGGTGTAATAAAGTACATATTACAATATGGAAATGGAAAACATCTCTCACTACCTGTCATAGCAAATAGATTACCATAGGCTTGGGAAAGAATCAAACCTCCACCACATGGCGTAAGTACCTACGATAAACTATCAAAGAGGTCTTTTCAAAGGGTTATAACGTTAGGTGTAGGGATATGGAAAAACACGATTTTGTTGAATAAAGGCAATATTTACTGGTGGCGAGTTAATCATCTTGGTTAATTACATGTACAATATGGCGTTGCTAAGCCAAGAGTAGACTCGACTTAAACTAATAAATCAAAAATAACAAAAACATAAAATAAACATAGAATGAAACGGGATGGTAGTCCGTATATTTTTCTATTTTTTTTTTCTTTTTCTTGATTTTTTTTTCTTTTTTTTTTTTTTTTTTTTTTTTTTTTGCATACACTCTTACCCTACCATCCAAAATAATACATCATAGGGAATGTATATTCCCCTTACACTTGAATCTTTATATACTTTACAATGAACTAATCTAATGACTCGAATCAAGATAATCAAAACACTTGGAGTACTTTCTAAGATTAACGCACATATGGGGTAATAATTTGATGTTCTTCCCCATTACTCCATAACATAAGTAATTTACTCATGAGTCCCAATCGTCCCAAAACAATATGTACAAGATATGACTCGACTTAGCAACCATGTAATCAATTAGATAATTAACTAAGGGTTTAAACATATAACAATAATGTACTAAAGATGAGTGCATACACGGAAGGCTAAGGCGATTTGGTTGCACATTTGGGATGGGTTGTAACAAATTATTCATTTAAGTAAGATGCTTAAAGTTAGAAACGAAAAAGATAGGCTCGGAGGGGTGTACTAGGGGTTTCGTGTACTAAAAATAAATACAACGCTAAGGTGTGGGAAAAATTAATTGACTTTACTAGCCAAGTAATATGACTTAAATGGTCAAGTAATTATGATACGGGTTTAACACAAGGGTGATCCTAATGCCTCTTATCATGTAGTAAATCCTACTACACGAATGTAGTCTCACTAGCGGTGTTGGGATGCATCACTAACGCAAGTTCTAGAATCTAAATGCTACCGGTACACTCATAAGCACTAATAATGACTGCTTTTCCTATCAAATCTAAAGGCGAACCTCACATATTTGGGTGGAAAATTTTTCTGAATGGTACGGTTTTGTGCTAGGCATATAACTCCTATCCATGAGACGCTTGCTAAGGCTAAAGTTTCACTCCTAAATGTTGTAAAAATAATTTTAATTTGGTGCTAAAATTACACTAACAAGTGTTTCTCTTAGTTTTATTACACACCTACCATCAAACAAACAAACTCAAGTGCAAGTGTACCCTATAAGGTATCATCATTCACCCTCCCCTTACACTTAGGATGAACATTGTCCCCAATGTTCAATTAAAGGATGTAAAAGTGAAATAGTTAAAAGAATGAAAACAAATACTCCCCTGATTCGTTCGGTGTGGATAGTGTGGTAACAAGGTTAGATCTTCCTCCAAGAAAATGAACGTTCAAAGCTTCCCTTCCAGAAAAATAAATCATCTTTTTGTCATATATAACCTGTTAAACCTGAGAAAACAGACAAGGCAACCTCGCGTAAAATCGGCGGTAATCTATATATACTAATAAATCCTAGAAAATAAATTAAGATATAATGCTTGTGGAATGAATGTTTGCAGATTTCCTGGAGTTTATAAAACTACAGAATTAACAGAAACTTTAAGACTCCGTTAAAAAAACAAAACTCGCAAAATTTCTAGAATTTTACACATGACGCCGTCTGGAGTTAACTCCTGACGCCGTCAGAAGTGACCTGCAGAAATCTTTACGTTAAGTTTCCAGAAAATTTCTGGAAATACTTATGTCCTACTTCCTGGAAAATCCTGCAAAACATCATTATGACTCGATACAAGCATTTGACTCTAACAATTACTAATGCACATGTTCATTTAATATTGTGGCGAATCATGATCAATTTTGTTCTTATAAACAAATTTGGGGTTTTCCCTTACACTTAGCTTTTGCAAAATACCTTTATATGAAGTTAAGACGAAGTTAAACGACAAAATAAAGCATTTTCACAATTTTGTTTGAAACATGATCTACCAATAATAAAAATAAAGCATGCATACGGAAGCAAATAACAATCAAACAAATAAAAAACAAACAAATAAAAACACACAAAACATGGGTTGCCTCCCAAGAATCGCTTTTCTTTATTTACGATTCTTGTAGCTAGACTCAAAGTCATGGGCTACTACGTGACCTCGTCATCAAATGTTACATCTTCTTCAATAATCATCTCATTACTACTTTATTGATAATGTTTTATACGTTGTATGTTGACAGTGAACTCTCTATTTTCATCGTCCAGTAACACAACCGATCCCGTTTTAGAGGAACTTTTCACAGTAAAGGGCCCATACCATCTAGACTTAAGTTTCCCGAGGAATAGCCTTAACCGAGAATTATACAATAGAACTTTGTCTCCCTCTGAGAACTCCTTAGGTTTCTTAATTCACTGGTCATGCCATCTTTTTACCCTTTCCTTATATGTAACGGAGGATTCATACGCTTCTAGCCTTAACTCATCAAGCTCATGAAGCTGCAAGAACCTATTCGTTCCAGTGACCGTATAATCCATATTACATGCCTTGAGTGCCCAATAGGCTTTGTGCTCAAGTTCCACCAGAAGGTGACACGCCTTGCCATAAACCATGCGGAACGGGGTCGTTCCAATAGGTATTTTGTAGGCCGTACGGAATGCCCATAAGGCCTCATCGAGTTTAAATGTACAGTCCTTTCTGTTTTGATTGACCGTCTTTTCCAATATCCTCTTATTTGCCCTGTTAGTGTTTTCGACTTGACCGTTGGTTTATGGGTGATAAGCGGTGGAGAAACGGTGGGAAACTCCATACCTCTTCATGACCTTTTCCATTTGTGCATTGCAAAAGTGGGTCCCCCTATCACTAATGAGAGCTTTAGGAATGTCGAACCTAGCAAACAGCTTTTTCAGAAAATGAATAACTACCCTAGCATCATTGGTCCTAAGGGCTTGTGCCTCTACCCATTTTGAAACATAATCGATGGCTACTAAAATGTATTCGTTTCCCCCTTGAGATGGAAATGGTCCCACGAAATCAATTCCCAAAACATCGAAAACCTCACAAACTTGTATGAAATTTTGAGGTGCTTCATCTCTACTAGATATATTTATGGCCCGTTGACATGCATCGCATGCTTGTATCATCTCCTTTACATCACAAAATATTGTGGACCAATAGAATCCAGCATCGAAAACCTTTCGTGCGGTGGTGTTTATCCCATGATGGCCCCAGAAGGGCCCGAATGACATTCTTTCATAATCTTAATCGCCTCTTTTCCCGAAACACAGTGCCTGATTATTTGATCAGGACATCTTCGGAATAAGAAGGGTTCATCCCAGAAGTAGTATTTTAGTTGGGCAAAGAACCTTTTCTTTTCGTGTCTAGTCATGTGTTCCGGAATGAGCCTGCTTGCGAGATAATTAGCATAGTCAGCGTACCATGGTTCAGAATCTATCATCGACATGAGCTGTTCGTCAGGGAATGAGTCCCGAATGTCACTTTTTTCAAGCCCACTAAGAAGGGGATTTTCAAGACGAGAGAGGTGGTCAGCAGCTAAATTCTCTGCCCCCCCCCCCCCCCCTTTATCACGAATTTCAACATCAAATTCTTGTAACAACAAGATCCATCGAATTAGTCTTGGTTTAGCATCTTGCTTAGCAAAAAGGTATCAGAGAGACGAATGATCAGTAAAAACAACCGTCTTTGAAAGGACAAGATATTGGCGGAATTTGTCAAAAGCGAACACCACGGCTAATAGTTCTTTTCGGTGGTAGAATAATTCTCTTGGGCGGGATTCATAGTTTTGCTAGCATAGTATATAGTTGGAATTTTTTGTTACGCCTTTGGCCTAATATTGCCCCAACAGCATAGTCGCTAGCGTCACACATAATCTTGAAAGGTAACTCCCAGTTGGGTGTAACCATGATTGGAGCTTGAGTGAGTTCCTTTTTTAGGAGATTGAATGCATCCTTGCATTCTTGAGAGAAATCGAAAGGGGCATCCTTTACAAGCAATTGAGTCATTGGCCGAGCTATTTTAGAGAAGTCCTTAATGAACCTCCTGTAGAACCCGGCACGACCCAAGAAGCTACGTATTGCTTTGACAGTCGTGGGATAAGGTAGTTTAGATATAGCTTCAACCTTGGCCTGATCCACCTCAATCCCATTTCCTGAGACCTTATGCCCTAACACAATCCCTTCTTTTACCATAAATTGACATTTTTCCCAATTTAGGACCAAGTTAGTTTCCTCGCAATGTTTGAGCATTTTTTCGAGGTTAGCGAGATAGCGGTCGAAAGAGTCCCCGAAGACTGAGAAGTCATCCATGAAAACTTCCATGCTGTCCTCCATTAACTCGTGAAAGATTGCGGTCATGCATCACTGAAAAGTGGCGGGAGCATTACACAGCCCAAAAGGCATCCTCTTATAGGCGAATGTTTCATAAGGGCAAGTAAACGTGGTTTTTTCTTGGTCCTCCGGGGCTATTGGGATTTGGAAATATCCTGAAAATCCATCCAAGAAACAGTAGTACTCGTGCCCAGATAATCTTTCCAACATTTGGTCAATGAACGGGAGGGGAAAATGATCCTTCCTGGTGGCATCATTGAGCTTTCTATAATCGATGCATACTCGCCAACCAGTAACCGTTCTCTGGGGTACCATCTCTCCGTTGTCATTTTTCACCACAGTCATTCCTCCTTTCTTTGGTACAACCTGTACAGGACTAACCCACGGGCTATCCGAAATCGGGTATATCAGTCATGCATCCAAGAGTTTGATAACTTCCTTTTTTACCACCTCCTTAATATTGGGATTCACTCGCCTCTGGGGTTGCACGGCTGGTTTATAGTCATCTTCCATAAGAATCTTATGTGTGCAAAAGTTCGAGTCAATCCCCTTAATGTCGGCTACACTCCACGCAAAGACTCCCTTATATTTCTTTAGGACTCCTAAGAGCCTATCCTTTTGCTCTTGTTCAAGGGAAGAGTTTATGATTACTTGCAGTTGATCCTCTCCTTGGAGGAAGGCATACTCCAGGTGGTTTGGGAGTTCCTTAAGTTCTAGCATATGTGGTTCGATAATGGAGGGCTTTAGCTTGTTTTCGGGTTTACGAAGTTCTAGCTGTTCAGTGGTCTCTTGTCTGGGATAGAAGGAGACTACACTCGCGCCCTCCATATTCTCCTCCTCCATTATGGGGAGGAAACTCTCATCCCGTAACCAGCCTTCTTCGATTTGTTCCTCAACACAGCTGTCAATGACATCAGTTAGTTCATCCACCTCTCCGATGAAATAGAGTCGGTTAGCTGCTTTGAGAGATAGACTCACAGTGTCTTTAATATCAAAGGTCAAGCTATTAGCTCCTACTCGTAAGGTTAACTTGTCGTCGTGAACATCAATGACTGCACGAGCGGTAGCGAGAAAGGGTCTTCCTAAGATGATGGGTACCAGGTCATCCTCCTCCATTTCCAAGATCACGAAGTCAACCAGAAATTTGAACTTCCCAACTTTAACTAGCACATTATCGCATATTCCCAAGGGATATTTGACCGATCTGTTGGCTAGCTGGATATTCATACGGGTAGGTTTCAGTCCGGAATATCCAGTTTGAGGAACATGGAGTGGGGCATGAGGTTGATGCTTGCCCCTAAATCAGCAAGAGCATTCTTTATCGATAGAGATCCTACGGAATATGGCAAGGTGAAGCTGCCTGGATCATTTACCTTTTTTGGTAGCCCTCGTTGGGTCACCAAAGAACATTCTTCTCCCAGAGTCACAAAACCCTCGAGTTTCTTTCGGTTGGCAAGCAGTTTTTTGAAGTATGAGCTATACTTGGGCATGTGATAGCAAGCATCAAGGAGAGGTATGGTGACCACTGAATCTTTTAGATATGACAAGAATCTCTTATTATCGTTTTCAATCTTTTGGTTTTTTAGGCGGGATGGAAATGGGACTCTTACAGGTTGGTTAGGTGGAGTTAGCGTAGGTGGGGGTAACCAGAGGAGGTTGTTCAGGAGCCTCGTTGCTCACATTACCTTCCTCCTCACGGGGGTCGTTTGGCTCAACGGTGATAGGATGTTGGCTCGGATAGGGAGGGTCCTTGGTTGTTGTTCCAGCTCGGGTAGTAACCGCGAGCAGGGGATCTTTTTGGCTTACTAGGGGCCTGTCATGGACATCAAGGGTGGCATTAAGCTTATTGAACCATTTTTCCATGTCATTCTGTTGCTCAGCAATGAGCTCATCAAGCCCCTTCAGTTGTAAGCCTTTTTCCTGAGTAAAGTGACCAAGGTCATCTTCAAAAGTGCTCCTAATTTTGTATTCAAGGCCTTCCTCTCCTTCTTTTCTTTTCAACAGATTCCCCCTAAGGGTGTAATCATCATTTTGGTAAAAAGGTAAAAGGGAGGGGTCAGCGTAGATGTCATGTCCTGACAAGCACGCGTGTTCGGTCGTGGTTTCTCCTCCACATTCCTCTACCTCTTGCGGGCCTCCACAGTAGTCGCAGATCAAGTAAGGATTTGAGAGTTGTCTAGTTGTTCGCAACCCTGTAAGGTGTTCCACCCTTTTGTAAATTTTTCTTAGCCGATCTGAGGGTGTTTGTGTGATCTCGGATGTGCTCATATTCGAATTGGGTTCATCCCAAGTATCGTCCTGGTCTTGAGCATACTCCTCAATCCTATTCCATCATTCCTCGGCGCTCAGATTAGCTATTTTCCCTTTTCTTGAATTATTAATTCCGTTTTGGTCGCTTGAGGAGACATTGTCGTAGAAGATTTGGACCAGAAGCCAAATTTCGATGCCATGATGGGGAACTTGTCTTATTAAATCCTTGAATCTAATCTATGATTTATGGATGTGTTCGTCCTTTCCCTTTCGGAAACGGAGGATTCTATCCCTAAATGATGAGGTTCTTCCTGCTGGGAAGAACTTCTCATAAAACTTGGATATAAGTTGCTCCCATGTAAAAATAAACTCAGAGGGAAGTCTATCATACCACTCTTTGGCTTTTTCATAAAGAGTGAAAGGGAAGAATCGTAGTCGGGACATGTTTCTAGTGGCGCCATCCGTATGGAGGGTGTCCACTATCTTCAAGAAATCCTTGATATGTTGAATTGGGTCATCGGTATCTAGTCCACGAAACTTGCATACACTTTGGACAAGCCAAACATCGGTTGCACGCAAGACCTCATCGGTGTGTTTGTTTGGGAAAACGATGGCATTTGAGAAGCCACGAGGATTCAGGGAGGAGTAGTCCTTAAGGCGCTTAGGGGTGGGAATTTCGGGGGTACTTATGTCATTGTTGGATTGGGGGCTAAAGGGTGTGAGGTGATTATCTGAATCATCTTCAAAAAGGGCCTCATCAAAGCTGATGGCTACGCTAGATGGTTCGGGTGTCGAGAGAGATTGCTTTAGCTTATGCATTTCCCTTTCAGGTTCTGCATATGGCAAAACGAGGTCTCGAACAGAACTACGACTCCGAGTGATTCTAAGGTTGGAGAGATCTTCATTTGCCATGATGGCGGATGGTGAAGGTTACGAACAAAGACAAGAAGAAATAAGATAGACTAAAGAAAACCTAAAAATAAAAATAAAATCTTATTAGAAAGGAATCTAGCAAGTGGACCTAACAAAAAGAAATTCTAGCCTAGACAATAACTATTCCCCGGGCTGCGGCGCCAAAAACTTGATACGTGGGAATTGCGCCCCCGCAACAGGTTTTACCTCTCAAGGGATCTCGAGAAGCTTACAACCCCCACCAGGCAGTGTACCTGATCGTTGTAGTATAGTACAGTGACACGTACCGGGGGATTGATCGTTCAACTCAGGAATAGTGTCGCTAGGATTAGAAAGCCTAATAAACTAGGTCTAGAGGTGAGGGATGATTCGTTTTGTATTTTTATATTTTTATAAAAGCAAGTAAAATCTATGGTTTTGAAGGAGTGGGCGGAATTAGTTGCTAGCTGATGTGTGGGAATTGCACCAAGCTTTACCTCTCGAGGGATCTCGAGAAGCTTACAACCCCCACCAGGCAGTGTACCTGATCGTTGTAGTATAGTATAGTGACAAGTACCGGGGGATTGATCGTTCAACTCAGGAATAGTGTCGCTAGGATTAGAAAACCTAAAAATTAGGTCTATAAGTAGGGGATGATTCTTTTTGTATTTTTATATTTTATGAAAAGCAAGTAAAAATCTCGGGTTTTGGAGGAGTGGGCGGAATTAGTTGCTAGTCAACTAACCAAATAACTAAGATGTAATCAAAATAAAATAACAAAAATGTAAATTAAACTAATTAAACTAGTGGTGTGAACAATAAATGAGAAAATTGTGTTTACTTAGATTTCATTACTCCCTAGATATCTTTTACAGGTTGATAGTTTGTTACAGTTGTGTGGATGACGGGTTATATTCCTTAATACCAATCGTGGGGTGGTGTACGTACTTCCCCAACTCTATAAGCTCCTACTTCACTCCTATGTCGAGCCTGCAAGAAGGTCCTAACATGGGATCATTAGAATTCGCTCATGCATTAAATACAACCATAAAAACCTAGTACGCATAGGTTCATGTTTCTTAAGACGTTCAAGCAAGTTACACTATGGAAGTCTGCCAGTTTTCTTAAGCCTAACATCGAAATCATTCATCTATAACAACTATAAACAAGCAATCAACCTATAATCAACATCTAGGTTTCACTACATCTAAGCAAACACACAAGAAATCTAGCCTAGCATGTTAAAATCAAGACAAGCGTAAGATATATTCAAATAACACATAGACATATTGAATGAATTGAAAGGATACTTATCTTAATTGAACATGAAAGGTTTCAAAGGGTGAAAACCCTTGAAAATACTGATAAAAATAGTGCTAGGGTTTCTCCTCTAAATTGTCCTCTCTAATGAATGAAAATTACAAAACTATATATAGAATTTCCAATGTGACGGCGTCAAGAAGAAAATTCTGACGCCGTCAACCCGCCGCCCATAATAAAATCGGATTGCTTAGATCCAGATCTGACGCCGTCAAGAGCAAATTTCCTCTGGGCCGTCACGTGTAAAGGGACCATGACGGCCTATGGTGACGCCGTCATGCCCTAGTGTAAAAACTCTCTGGACCGTCACGTACTCTATCCACTTCGCCTCTTGTTTTATCTCTTGACGCCGTCATTAAGAACTTGGTAACGCCGTCAGGTACTATTCCCAGCAAGGAAAATTAAGACTTCGCCGTTTTCTGCACTTTTATGCTCCAAAAACATCCAAAATGCTTCCTTTTCCAGAATTCACTCCAAAAGTACCTAAGATCACAAAAGGAACGATTTAGGGCAATATTTGATCAAATAAATTCAATTCCGGGCCTAAATGACCCCCTAAAAATGGATCATTTTTCGCCTCATCATATACCCTTACACTTGAGATTTGCTTGTCCTCAAGCAAATGCGCTTTTATTCTAATCAAAATACATGTTAGGGGTCATTTAACACTAATATAAAAGTAATTACAACAAATAATCAATCCACTAAAAACCAAAGACAAGCACGGACGTCATACACTAGCACCTCACAAATAGTGTTTAGATACTCACATCTCTCAGGTGTAATAAAGTATATATCACAATATGGAAATGGAAAACATCTCTCACTACCTGTTGATGAGTGCTCAAACACTCATCATTTTTGGTCAAATCTAAACTGCAAAACATACGAAAACACTCAGAAATGCATCAAAATACTGAAAATATTTCAAAATTGTGTTTTATATGTTTTAGATGCAAAACAAGTAAAAACAGTTGAAAAACATACAAAGTTTGCAAAATTGGCAGTTTTAGTCCCCCAACTTTCATAAAATTACAAAATTAGTCCCTGGTCATTCAAAATATAGAAAATTATCACCAAAGGTCCTTTTACAATCATAAGTTGTCATATTTTGTCCTTTGGTGAAAAATTGGAAAAGTTTTGGAAATTTACAAATTCAGTCCCTGGAGTTTCAAACTTTGGCAGTTTTGGTCCCTGGTGGGGTATTTTTGAAAGGAAAATCATTTTTTGGTCCTTGGGGAAATCACAAATATCAATTTAAGACTTGGGATGAAAGTTTGTGAAATTTACATGTTTGGTCCTCGTAGTTTGGAATTTTACAAAAATGATCCCCGGGAAATTTAATAGTGGAAAAACACATTTTGGATCCCTAGGTTATTAAAGTTTTCAATTCTGATCCTTATAATAACTTTGGAGATTTTACAAAACAGTCCCTTGGATTTGTTAAAATTGCAAAATGGTCCTTGTGTAAATTACAATTCCAATCGGACCCTTAATAATCTAAACCCAAAAAAACCACAACCTGATCCCCAGCCCACCACACAAATACACACCAGGCCCATCACCATTTTCAGCCCACTCCCCCACTTTTAATAACCCCGTTTTTATTTTAAACCCGGTCAAACCAAGCTTTGACCCATCCCTAACCTCCCAACATATCCCACGAAACCAGGAACTTCCCCCCTCCTCCTCCATGCTATCCCATTAAATACCACTCACCAACCTCTCACCTACACCACTCCAATTTCCCCCTCCTCATTAATGCCTCACTTACCTCCACTCAACTGCCTAAGCCAATTTTCCCGCCAAAGATATTTTGAACGGTTGAGATCAATTGAGGCCAATCCAATGGTTGTGAAGAAGTGGGAAAGTCAAGGCATCCTCCAAGGGCTATAAAAATTAAAAGAAAGAGAAGAAGCAGGGCAGTAGTTAGTGTAGAGTTAATTTAGTATAGTTTTAGTTAAATCGTCCTAGGTGTAATTTCTCTTTTTAATTGCAATTTTAGTGTAAGAAAGCTTTGTCAAAACTCTGTAATGTAAGTTTATCATCTGTTAAGTTTTTAATCCAAGTCTTATTGCATTTTCAGTTTCATGTATTAATTTTACTAGAAATTTTAGTATGAATTGATTTTTTAAAAACAGTTGTTGTTAAGTCTCAATTAAGCCCACATTAGCTTATTATTAAGTTTTTAAAAGTTTGTAAGTTATCTATTGTAGCAGAAAACATAAATACAAAAAGAAAAAAAAATATACTAAAAATAAAATAAATAAGAAGAAAGCAGCAAGCTGAGGTCACAAGCTTTCATAAGCTATCAACACCTCTTGATAAGCTCAGGAAACTCTTTGATAGTTTCCCTGAGATTATCTCACTTCCTAGTTTCACCACTGTGCATTTAACCTTGGTCTCAAAGTAAGTCTTCATCTTTTTTTTTTTTTTTTTTTTTTTGCATTCTTTAATGTATAAGCTTGTTGGTTGCATCTTTCAATTTATTTAATCCTACCCTGTTTATTGTAAGTAGTTGTGCTCCATTTGTGGGTTTGAGTGTTTGTTTAGCCTAAGTTTCATAGTGTAACAGTCCATTAAGGGGTGTTTGGATATAGCTTCATTGCTACACTCTTGTTGTTGTTTTAGTGTTGTATTTGTGTAATCATACTGCATAAGGTTTAGTTAGGGTCCAGGCATCATAAAAATGGCACCCTAAGCTTAAGAAAGTCAAAATCCAAGTTATCACACCGTAACTGTTAACTGTTGGTGTTTAACATTCCCAAATCATTCCTACTAGTTCATTAAGTGTTGTAGTTGCATCATTTAGCTTCATATTAACATATAACATCAATCTCAGTCCATTAGATCCAGTAGAAATTCACATAAGTCAAGCTTTTCATATTTCATTAAAAAGTCAAATTGGCTCTTTTCAGATTTTTACAAAAGTTCACAGAATTTTGTTGATTTTTGTAATTGCTTTCAGACCTTGAAACTTGTTTTCATTTGTAGTCTGCCAGCTAGGATTTAGAATCCCATAGAGTTCTTAATTTTTAAATTTTTTTTTAGCTTTAGCTTATTGATGCTCAAAGTCACTTGCAGGGCATGTGTCTGCTCTGCACACAGATGCTCAGCCAAACACCCAACTTTCCTTGCCTCTCATGGCCTGCATAGTGGACCCCACAGGCTGCTTATTGGCTTTTTGAAAAGCCAATAAGCAGTTCTTTAAGGTTCATAGCTTACCTTGGGTTTTGAACCCCATTTGATAGGGCTGCAAGGTCACAAATCCTTGTCCCTTGACTGAGTTGGCTGTTTGGCACTTGGATTAGCTTAATCCATTTCTTAGCTTATTTTGAGCTTCATTCTTGCTTATTCTAGCTTATTTTAGTTCAATCAGCTTATTTGCATCTCATTTCACCATTGTGGGCCCCCCTAGCTGCCTACATCACTTTTTTACCTTGACAGTTGACCAAAGTCAACTGTCTCACTAATAAGCTCTCCACAGCTTATTATTAAGTTTTAAAAAAAAAAAAACTTGTTTTCACAAAAAGTTCATGTTTTTAGTTGTAAATTAGTTTTTAAAAATAAAAACCCAGAAAAAAAAAAACAATTTTAATTTAAGTGATAGTTTCTATTTAATGTAATTTAATTTTAATTTTCATTTTTAGATTTCAATTAAGTAATTAGCTATTTTATATTTTTATTAAATTCCTCATATATTAAAGTATTTATAATAATTTTTTCAGATTTTTATTTTATCATTTAGTATTTATTAGAATTAATCTTAGTCTTATTAATTATTAATTAATAATTGGTTTAAATAGCATAATTAGTTTTTCTTAAGTAAAACATAGTTTTTATATTTTTTATAGCTTTTATATGTTATAAAATAATTTTAGAAATTTTATTAGAATTTTTACAGTTCATTTAGTATTTTTTCTTAATTTAAAATAGTTTAATTAGGTAATTAGTAATTAATTAGTAATTAATTAATAGAAAAACCACAAAAAGACAAAAATACTTATTTTTAATTTTAAAACTTATTTTTAGTCATTTTATAATTTTATAAATTTTATTTTCACCTTTTTAGTATTAATTAATATTGTATTATATTTAAGTTGTTTAAATATTAATAATTAGTAATTAATTAATATTAAATAATTAATTAGTGTTAAAATTTATTTTCTTTTTCTAAAAATTTTCTTTTGTCTTTTAGTTTGTAAAAAAGTCATTTTCACCCCCTGGGGGTTTTCAGATTTCCGTTTTCACTTTTTATTTTGTACGTTTACGTTTTATTTAAACGTGAACGTACGCGTTTTAAGTTTTAATCGTTTCTGGTTTTTCCTAGCTTTCTTGTCTTATTCATATAGCTTATTTAAGATATTCTCTTGTAGATTCCTTAGTTAAACCATTCACAAACCCCTTTTTCATCCAAATTCACCCGATCACAAGCCGTTTGTTAGCCATTCACACCTCGTCGGGACATAACGACCCGGGGAAACACTATATTCCGCGGAGCATTGACTCTAGGTTGTCTGACTGTGTTGACCACATCAGTGGTTGACTTTGGTTGACGGTTTAGCATCAATCACCTGTCATAGCAAAATAGATTACTGTAGGCTTGGGAAAGGATCAAACCTCCACCACATGGCGTAAGCACCTAGGATAAACTATCAAAGAGGTCTTTTAAAGAGTTATAACATTAGGTGTAGGGATATGGAATACACGATTTTGTTAGATAAAGGCAATCTTTACTGGTGGCGAGTTAATCATCTTGGTTAACTACATGTACAATATGGCGTTGCTAAGCCAAGACTAGACTCGACTTAAGCTAATAAATCAAAAATAACAGAAACATAAAATAAACATAAAATGAAACGGGATGGTAGTCCATATGTTTTTTTCTTTTCTTTTTCTTTTTTTCTTTTTATTTTTTCTCTTTTTTTATTTATTTTTTTTTTTCTTTCTTTTTCATAATTTTTCGATTTATTTTTCTTTTTCTTTCTTTTTTTTTTTTTTTTTTGCAAACATTCTTACCCTACCATCCAAAATAATACATCATAGGGAATGAACATTCCCCTTACACTTGAATTTTTTACATACTTTACAATAAACTAATCTAATGACTCGAATCAAGAAAATCAAAACACTTGGAGTACTTTTAAAATTAACGCACATATGGGGGTAATAACATTAGTTTCTTCCCCATTACTCCATAACACAAGTACTTTACCCATGAGTCCCAATCATCCCAAAACAATATGTACAAGGATATGACTCGACTTAGCAACCATATAATCAATTAGATAATTAACTAAGGGTTTAAATAAATAACAATAATGCACTAAAGATGAGTGCATACACGGAAGGCTAAGGCGATTTGGGTGTACATTTAAGTGGGTTGTAACAAATTCTTCTTTTAAGTAAGATGCTTAAAGTTAGAAACGAAAAGATAGGCTCGGAGGGGTGTACTAGGGGTTCCGTGTACTAAAAATGAGTACAACGCTAAGGGTGTGGGAAAAATTAGTTGACTTAACTAGCCAAGTAATATGACTTAAATGGTTAAGTAATTATGATACGGGTTTAACACAAGGGTGATCCTAATGTCTCTTATCATGTAGTAAATCCTACTACACGAATGTAGTCTCACTAGCGGTCTCGGGATGCATCACTAACGCAAGTTCTAGAATCTAAATGCTACCGGTACACTCATAAGCACTAATAATGAATGCTTTTCCTATCAAATCTAAAGGCGAACCTCACATATTTGGGTGGAAAATTTTTCTGAATAGTACGGTTTTGTGCTAGTCATACAACTCCTATCCATGAGACGCTTGCAAAGGCTAAAGTTTCACTCCTAAATGTTGTAAAAAAAAATTAATTTGGCGCTAAAATTACACTAACAAGTATTTCTCTTAGTTTTATTACACACCTACCATCAAACAAACAAACTCAAGTGCAATTGTATCCTATAAGGTATCATCATTTACCCTCCCCTTACACTTAGGATGAACATTGTCCCCAATATTCAATTAAAGAATGTAAAAGTAAAATAGGTAAAAGAATGAAATCAAATACTCCCCTGATTTGTTCGGTGTGGATAGTGTGGTAACAAGGTTAGATCTTCCTCCAAGAAAATGAACAATCAAAGCTTCCCTTCCAGAAATATAAATCATCTTCTTGTCATACATAACCTGTTAAACCTGAGAAAACAAACAAGGCAACCTCACGTAAAATCGGCGGCAATCTATATATACTAATAAATCCTAGAAAAATAACACATATATCTTAAATTGCTTTCTAGGAATTAAAGGGATATAATGCTTGTGGAATGAATGTTTGCAGATTTCCTGGAGTTTATAAAACTAAAGAATTAACAAAAACTTTAAGACTCCGTTAGAAAAACAAAACTCGCAAAATTTCCAGAATTTTACACATGACGCCGTCAGGAGTTAATTCCTGACGCCGTCAGAAGTGACCTGCAGAAATCTTTACATTAAGTTTCCGGAAAATTTCTGGAAAAACTTATGTCCTACTTCCTAGAAAATCCTGCAAAACATCATTATGACTCGATACAAGCATTTGACTCCAACAAATACAAATATACATGTCCATTTAATATTGTGGAGAACCATGATCAATTTTGTTTCCTAAAAACATATTTAGGGTTTCCCCTTACACTTATCTTTTGCGAAATACCTTTATATGTAATTAAGACGAAGTTAAAAACAAAATAAAGCATTTTCACAATTTAATTTGAAACATGATCTACCAACAATAAAAATAAAGCATGCGTACGGAAATAAATAACAATCAAACAAATAAAAATCACACAACGCATGGGTTGCCTCCCTAGAAGCGCTTTTCTTTATTTACGAGTCTTATAACTAGACTCAAGGTCATGGGCTATTACGTGATATGGGTGAGTTCCTCATTGAGGACATCTTTGGGATCAAACTTAGGTTTCAACTTCCTATCGGTTTTCTTAGTACGGTATGACCTTTCAAACTTTTCTCCATCCGGATCATACAAAATCATCTTCATATGCCATGATCCGTCACCTTCCTTAGGTGGCTTGTCCCACCTCCATTTACACTTATCCCCCTCTCTTTTCCACTTGTTCATCTCTATGTTAATAGGCATTATGCTTAAGAACTCAATCATTTTCCTAAAGACTAGGGGGTCCTCAAAAGGGTCTAGCTTTTCATCTCTAGCTATGAGTTGTTCCACCGAATGTGTTTTATAGATGAAATCTTTTTCTAGATAGAATGGGCGTTGAGGTCCTATAAAGTTTCTTTCTATCCAAGGTCCATATCTAGATGGTCTCTTATTCATCTCTACCCAATGTGGTGTCGGTTCTTCCTCACAATCGTAGCTATGCTTCTTAACATCATATACCAACCAAGTATCGCCCTCACCGACCGCTATCTTAGACTCCTTATAATCTATCATGGCGCTAGCGGTTGCTAAAAATCCTCTTCCTACTAATAATGGGCATGTAGTATCACTAACCATATCAAGGACGTGAAAATCCACTAAAATAGTTAACTTCCCTACGTGAACAACTACATCCTTGATCATCCCAACCGGGTGGGCAATACTCCCATCCGCTAGACCAATTAATACCTCCGTCTCCTCTAACTTTCCTAGCTTGAGAGTGGTAAAAAGAGATAAGGGAATCAAATTGAGGCTTGATCCTAAATCGGCTAGTGTGTCGAAAACTTCGAATTTTCCTATCTTACAAGGCAAAACAAATATACCAGGATCATCAAGATTTTTAGGCAACTTGTTTTGAATGAAGGCGGTCCCATTTTTACCTAGTTTAAATTTCTCATATTTTTCTAGGAGGGCACTATAGTAGGGAGCACGGGCTAAGACATCAATGACGGGGCGTTCAAGGTGGAGCTCCTTGAATTCATCGTCAAGGTCTTGTGTAGGAAGTGTTTCAACTATGCTTTTGACCGGTTTGATATCGGGTGTTTCATTTGATTGGTCCTTTTGAAGAACTTGGTTTTGCTTGAAACACGTGCTCATTGATTTAACCGATTAATATTGTGGACAAGAAGTGGGTGACGAAACTAATGATATGGAATTAACGTTTAGTTTCGGGTTCTTGACCGTGTCGCTTGGGAGTGCTCCCATTTCTCGGTCATTGATAACTTTCAAAAATGTGTCAATTTTGGCGGTCATCTCGCTTTGCTTTTGTTTGAAATCGGCTTCAAACTTAGATATGCAAGCTTCTTGAGATGCCATAAACTTGGACATCAATCCTTCAAGATTGTTGGTACTACCATAGTTATTAGAAGGATTGTTGTTGAAAGTACGGTTGGAGGGTTGACCGTTTGGTTAGTAACGGTTAGGCGGATTGGAAGAATTGTTTTGGTTTTGTTTCCACCTAAGGTTCGGGTGATTTCTCCAAGAAGGGTTGTAGGAATCACCGTAAGGGTTTGGCTCGGGTTTGAAAGTGTACCACTTATCTCCCGCTTCGTCGGTACGCGAGGATGCGTAGTCCGCAAAAGCTGTTCCGGGGAGTTCCACGCAATCACGAGTGTCATGGGGACCACTAAATAATTCGCATGAAGAAGTTATTTTGTTCACTTGGCTTGAAGGCTTAGGAGCTTCGTAAGATTCCATGAGAAACTTGACTTGGTCCTCAAGTTCCATGATCCTACGGTCGGGAGTGCTAGAATTGTTCGAAGGCAAAGATATTGCCTTGACCGTTTTGTTCAAATCACGGGAATCATTCCAACTTTCATTGTCATAGAGAGCAAGATCCTCTATGAGTTCCCATGATTCTTCCGCACTTAGATCACGTAGCTTGCCACCGGCCGATTGGTCAATGGTTCGCCTTGTGGAGAGATCGATATGGTCATAGAAGATTTGGACTTGGAGCCAAAGATCTATGCCATGATGAGGGACTTTTTAGAGTAAGTCCTTGAAACGAGTCCATGCTTCATATAGAGTTTCGCCTTGACGTTGTTGGAACATCAAGATATCATTTCTAAGCTTGGTAGTTCTCCCCGGTGGGAAAAATTGAGCAAGAAAACGAGTGGTGAGATCATCCCATGAGGTGATGGATCCCGCGGGTAAACGTTCAAGCCATTGACTAGCTTGATCACGTAGAGAGAATTGGAATAGGCGTAATCGGGTCGACTCTCTAGTTGTAACATCAAGGTCTATAGAATCTACGATTTTAAGGAAGTCCTTGAGATGTTGATTAGGATCTTCGGAACGAAGTCCATGAAATGCACATCCGCTTTGCACCAACCAGATGGTGTCAGATCGCAAGGGAGACACATTGGCTCCTTGGATGAGCTCAATAGTGTTTCGATAGCCTTGGTGGCTAGGTCGGGAATACTCTCCTAGGGTTAGGGGCCTAAGAGGTTGGTTTGCTAGTGGTGGGTTTTGTGGGTGGTCTTGTTGTGGTGGGTTGATGGGTTCAAAGATGTTACCACCTTCCATGATGTCGGATGGTAAAGGTTACGAACAAAGACATGAAGAAATAGATAGACTAAAGAAAACCTAAAAATAAAAATAAAATCTTACTAGAAAGGAATCTAGCAAGTAAACCTAATAAAAAGAAATCCTAACCTAGACAATAACTATTCCCCGGCAACGGCGCCAAAAACTTGATGCGTGGGAATTGCACCAGGCTTTACCTCTCGAGGTATCTCGAGAAGCTTACAACCCCCACCAGGCAGTGTACCTGATCGTTGTAGTATAGTATAGTGACAAGTACCGGGGGATTGATCGTTCAACTCAAGAATAGTGTCGCTAGGATTAGAAAGCCTAAAAATTAGGTCTAGAGGTGAGGGATGATTCTTTTTGTATTTTTATATTTTATGAAAAGCAAGTAAAAATCTCGGGTTTTGGAGGAGTGGGCGGAATTAGTTGCTAGTCAACTAACCCAATAACTAAGATGCAATCAAAATAAAATAACAAAAATGTAAATTAAACTAATTAAACTAGTGGTGTGAACAATAAATGAGAAAATTGTGTTTACTTAGATTTCATTACTCCCTAGATATCTTTTACAGGTTGATAGTTTGTTACAGTTGCGTTGATGACGGGTTATATTCCTTAATACCAATCCTGGGGTGGCGTACGTACTTCCCCAACTCTATAAGCTCCTACTTCACTCCTATGTCGAGCCTGCAAGAAGCTCCTAACATGGGATCATTAGAATTCGCTCATGCATTAAATACAACCATAAAAACCTAGTACGCATTGGTTCATGTTTCTTAAGACGTTCAAGCAAGTTACACTCTGGAAGTCTGCCAGTTTTCTTAAGCCTAACATCGAAATCATTCATCCATAACAACTATAAACAAGCAATCAACCTATAATCAACATCTAGGTTTCACTACATCTAAGCAAACACACAAGAAATCTAGCCTAGCAGGTTAAAATCAATACAAGCGTAAGATATATTCAAACAACACATAGACATATTGAATGAATTGAAAGGATACTTATCTTAATTGAACATGAAAGGTTTCAAAGGGTGAAAACCCTTGAAAATACTGATAAAAATCATGCTAGGGTTTCTCCTCTAAATTGTCCTCTCTAATGAATGAAAATTACAAAACTATATATAGATTTTCCAACGTGACGGCGTTAAGAAGAAAATTCTGACGCCGTCAACCCGCCGCCCATAATAAAATCGGATTGCCTAGATCCTGATCTGACGCCGTCAAGAGCAAATTTCCTCTGGGCCGTCACGTGTAAAGGGACCATGACGGCCTATGGTGACGCCGTCATGCCCTAGTGTAAAAACTCTCTGGACCGTCACGTACTCTATCCACTTCACCTCTTGTTTTATCTCTTGACGCCGTCATTAAGAACTTGGTGACGCCGTCAGGTACTGTTCCCAGCAAGGAAATTAAGACTTTGCCGTTTTCTGCACTTTTATGCTCCAAAAACATCCAAAATGATTCCTTTTCCAAAATTCACTCCAAAAGTACCTAAGATCACAAAAGGAACGATTTAGGGCAATATTTGATCAAATAAATTCAATTACGGGCTTAAATAACCCCCTAAAAATGGATCATTTTTCGCCTCAACACTAGCCAACTAACCCAATTTATCTAAAGATTCAATCAAAATAAAATAAAATAAATAAAAAACAAAACTACTTATACTAATGTGGTGGTGACAATAATGAGGAAAGCTGTGTTTACTTAAATTTCATTACTCCCTAGATATCTTTTACAGGTTAATTACTTGTTACAATTGCATAGATGACGGGTCGTATTCCTTAATACTAGTCGTAGGGCCGTGTACAATATTCCCTAACTCTATAGGATCCTACTTCACTCGTATGTCGAGCCGTTAGAAGCTCCGAACATGGGATCATTAGAATTCTCCTACGCATTAAATACAACCAAATATCGTAGTACACCTCCGATCATGTTTCTTAAGAGGTTCAAGCAAGTTACCAATAGAAGTATGCCAGTTTTCTTAAGCCTAACATCAAATACAATCATCCGTAACAATTATAAACAAGCAATTAACCCATAATCAACATCTAGGATTCACTACATCTAAGCAAACACAAGAAAATCTAGCCTAGCATGTTAAATAGAAGACAAGCGTAAGATATAATCAAACAACACATAGACATATTGAATGATTTGAAGGAATACTTATCTTTAATTGAACATGAAAGATTCAAGGGGTTGAAACCCTTGAAAAAGTGATAAAATTCGGCCTAGGGTTTTTCCCTCAAAAGTTGCACTCTAATGAATGAAATTTGGAAAACTATATATAGATTACAACTCGTGACGGCGTCATGTATTGGATCGTGACGCCGTCAACTCGCCGCCTTAATAAAAATCGTATTGCCTAGATTTGATTTTGACACCGTCATGTGTAAAAATCTTCTGGGCCGTCCCTAGTGTTTTGACCCTGACGGCCTTGGTGACGCCGTCAGGTCCTATAGTTGAAAACTCTTTGGACCGTCACGTGCATTTTCCACTTCCACCTCTTTTGTAACTCTTGATGCCGTCATGTAGAAAATCTTGACGCCGTCAGGTATTGTTCCCTGCAAGGAAAATTGAGACTTTGCCATTTTCTTCACTTTTATGCTCCAAAAACGTCCAAAATGCTTCCTTTTCCAGATTTCTCTCCAAAAGTACCTAAAATGACAAAAGGAACGAGCAATATTTGGTCAAATAAACACGAATTCGGGCTTAAATGACCCCTTAAAAGCTGTACACTTTTTTGCCTCGTCACCCAAACAGGCTAACTGGCTCAGACAGCAAATCTAGTAAGACTTTATTCATCTTTTATGATGCACCAAAGACCATATCCTCTTGATTACATTTCCAAAACTCAATTCAAACTCAACCATTCAACCCACATCCACAATAGTCTGAGTTGAGATTGAGAAGGCATCATCAAGCAGGATATAGCCCCTATTCATACTAAGAGAGGGGTTATACCTAACATAGCTACATTTCCTAGCCATTCACCCCTATAATCAACCAAGCAGCTTCAACCTCACTTGACTGATCTTAGGACAAACAACTAGGCATCACTATGCAGGGAACACTCACCCTCAATTAGATCCAACCATTCCTCCTTTGACAATGTATAGGGTGGACCAAGAAGGTTCATCTTTCACTCGTCAATTAGAGTCTTCGAGTCGTATCACAAACATAAACATGAAAATTACAGTAATCCAACCATAAAACCTAATTATTTACATGAAAATGGCATTATTCTAACCGTAAAACATAAACACAAATATGTAAATGACATTAATCCAACCAATAAAACACAACACAAACATATAACTGGCATTAAGATAGTGGATGCAGATAATGCATTGGGTATAAGAAATTGGATGCAAAAACAGAGTAGTAATAGTAGTGAACCATCACCCATTTCTAATATTTCAAGTTACATACATAATATCCTTCGGCATGTACTAAAAGATGAACCCATTACATTATCCCAAAAGATAAACAAGCAAATTACAAAGTTAATTAGTAATATACAAGCAAGTTAAAACTATTTTGGTGCATTACACTTCAACATTAAAACCTTCAAAAGCTTGTTCAGAATACACCACTACAACATTAAACCTTATACTGGCTGCATCAACTAGTTATCAACTATACCTACAAATGCAAAATATGCAATGTAATGTAGTTAGTATAATATGTAATGCAATGTATTAACGGAAAATGCAAATGAATTCATTAGATTTGCCTAGTAAAAAAAACACCATCTTTTTTTTCCCTCAATTTTTGGTGTTCTTAGACCCAACACGCAATTTGTGATTCTAACATCACTTCTTGGTTTCATAGCACCTGTTTTAGGTGTTAGAAAACCCACAACCCTAGTCTCACATTTACAGAACCAACACCTGTTGTCTTCTTTATAAAACCACCCTCTCTAATGACAATAGCAGTAGGCCTTGGTAAAACCGGTCTTTTCCAGTTAAAAGCCTCATCCTCATCAAGCATGATTCCTTTTCCCTTATCCATAGACCTTTTTGCCACCTTTTTATTCTCCCTAATTCAGTATCAACATCATCAACAGCCTTTCTTTTCAAGTTTACACCTCTCTCCCTATTATATCTAGTCCTAAAAGGAGTTGAAGTACAAGAGCACCGCAAGCTAGCATCTTCTTCTACCCATCCGACAACCTCCCCACCTTCACCCTCTAAATCAATGTTTTTTAAATAATTATCAGATAACATCTGTTTTTTTTTTTTTGTAAGAAAAAAACAAATCTACGAAACCATTCTAACAACGTAGTTCCAACAATGTATGCACATCATTTTCTGTGTGAATCAACTTCAAACCTTCTTTTAATGATTTGCCATGAAAAACGAAAGAACAATGCCCATTTTTCTTCCCTAATGCGTGCTAACAAATTATCCAGACCAATACTAAAGATACTTTAAGGACAAAGGCATAAAGTTTATAAATAAACCCTTGTACATACCTCAATGGAACAAATTCAAATAATCTATTAGTGTGCATGTTGAACAACTTCATCTTGATAACCTATTAAACCTGCCACCATTTAAATTCAAACAAGAGTCAATTAAAGTAACACACTTGATGCGTGGAATTGTGCCCTCGTAAAAGGTTTTACCTCTCAAGGGATCTTGAGAAGCTTGCAATCCCCACCAGGCAGGTACCTAACCGTTTGTAGTATAGTATAGTGGCAAGTACCGGGGGATTGATCGTTCAACTCAAAGAATAGTGTTCGTTAGGATTCAAATTAATCTAACTAGGTCTAAAGGTGAGGGATGATTCTTTTTGTATTTTTATATCTTAAGGAAAACAAGTAAAAATCTCGGGTTTTGGAAGAAGGGGCGGAATTAGTTGCTAATCAACTAACCCAAAAGCTATCAATTAAACTAATGTGCAAGAAAAGTAAACTAGGGTTCTACAAGGGAAGTGAAGCGTATCTACCTATGATATATTACTCCTTGCTAGTTATCTAATTCTACCTATTGAATTGTCACATCCTTGTTTTAATTGACGGGTTGTATGCCTTAATACCATTCGTGGGGCTGTGTACGATCTTCCCCAACTCTATAAGCTTCTACCTCTTCCTATGTCGAGCCGACAACTAGCTCCTAACATGGCCTCCCTAGTAGTCACTTATGCATTAAATACAACCAATTAATCATAGTACACATCCGATTCATGTTTCTTAATACGTTCAAGCATGTTACCAATTGGAAGTCTGCCAGTTTTCTTAAGCCTAACATCGAAATCAATCAACCAAACAAGAGACAATAGGAAACAAGAATTATAAACTAAAGCAATTAGACCTATCGAAGTGTCACACCCTAATTGATGAAGATAGACACAAACATCAACAAGGAATCAATAAGATCTAATCAATTATAAACAAGTTTCACATAATCATAAGTAGACACAAGGTGAATTAGCAACACATAATCAATGAAGAGCAATCAACAATAATAATGAAAGACATAATTGAGATAGAATCAACAAACCAATACAAGATGTTTTTGGAGTGATTGAAACCCTCTAAGTTGCTGGAAAAACACCTACCCTAACCTTAAAATCGGACCTAGGGTTGGGGGCTTAAAATAATGAATTTATGATGTTGTATTTATAGGCTATTTTCTGCCCGGCCCATCTTGACAGCGTCAAGACCAAAATTTATTCATCAAATTGAAGATCTCTTCGTCCTCTTCGCGTGGGCTTTTGAATCACCTAAATCCGAGTTCGTATGCAAAAGTTATGGCCAAAACAGTAACAGTTATCGCGTGCGCAAGTTGTGACTAGTTAACACGTGATGGCCTTCGTGACCCCTTCAGGAAGTCTTCTGAGCCATCACTCTTTAATTTAACACGTGATGGCCTACCTCCATTAACACGTGACACCGTCACTCTTTAATCCTGATGGCCATCTCTTTTTGCATTTACACATGACAGCCTTGATCACCTTAAAGGATGACGCCGTCACGAACTCCTTCAAAAACCTTCTGGATCGTCACGTGTATTTTATTTATCCAACCCTTTTCCAAGTCGTGACGCCATCAAGAGCAATTCTTGACGCCGTCAGGTACTGTTTCCAACATATTTTGGAGACTTTGCCATTTTCTTCACTTTTTCGCTCCAAAAACGTCCAAAATGCTTCCTTTTGTAAATTTCCTCTCAAAAGTACCTAAAATGACAAAAGGAACGATTTAGGGCAATATTTGATCAAATAATCTCGACTTTGGCCTTAAATGACCCCCCAAAAGTGGTACACTTTTCGCTTCATCAACACTATTCACATTTATCATTTTAGTTCAAACATCAAGACTAAACAGCTACTACTAGTCAAGGAGGCTGATTTTGAAGAGTTTGATGGCATAGATGAAGTGGCTCGAAGTCTGATAGGGCTGCTATGCCAAACACTTCTACAATCTCAATAGCTATTATGCCTAACACTAAAACAATTTTTTTTGTGTGCAAATGTGAAAATATATTATACTCAAACACTGATTACATCATAGTACATAAAACTAATTTGAAGAGACTCAAAATCAGGAAACATCTGACTTCTATTCTTACCCGATATCTGAAAAAACTACAAACAAAACAACACAATCTTACTCTGTCAGTTATCCTAAACATGCTAATTGGTTCAGACAACAAATCTAGTAACACGTTATTCATCTTTTATGATGCACCAAAGACCATATCCTCTTGATTACATTTCTAAAACTCAATTCAAACTCAACCATTCAATCCACATCCACAATAGTCTGAGTTGAGATTGAGAAGGCATCATCAAGCAGGATATAGCCCCCATTCACACTAAGAGAGGGGTTATACCTAACATAGCTACATTTCCTAGCCATTCACCCCTATAATCAGCCAAGCAGCTTCAACCTCACTTGACAGATCTAAGGACAAACAACTAAGCATCACTATGCAGGGAACACTCACCCTCAATTAGATCCAACCATTCATCCTTTGACATTGTATAGGGTGGTCCAAGAAGGTTCATCTTTCACTCCTCTTTATTCCACCCAACATACACTATCCACCTAAACCGTTTACCCTTTACAATGGAAAGCCCTACTTTATGGTACATTTTATTGAATTAGACCTCTTACCAAACCAACACTAAAACAGTTTCAACTCAAGCAAACACATCAACCACATCTCACAACTACATTTCCCATTGTCACTACAACTCTATTGAATTGACTACATTTCCTATTCTAACGACCTAATTAGAACCATAATACTCTATTTATCCTAAACCTACCAATCAGGTACTCAATCATACCACTCAATATCGGCATATAATAGTCTATCAAAAAGATCATAGCATCCAATATAAGCAAATTAAAAATGACACATAAATGAAGTATACTACATTAACATACCAAGATCTGCATGCTCTTCCTTCCCCTCCCTCTTCTTCCCACTCCCAACAGGCCTTCCTTTTTTCTTTTTTTTTTTTTTTTTTTTTTCATTTTACTCAGATTATGACTCCCATCCCTCTTCATCCCACTCCCAACATGCCTTTCCTATTCTTTTTTGGTGTCATTGTACTCGGATTATGAATTGGTATAAAAAAAAGTTATCTTTTTGTCTCTGCAACAATATCATTGTCGGTTCCGCTATCACTTCCAAGGGTAGAAATAGATATCGCACCATTACCACCCATATGTTTGTTGTAAGTTTGGTTCCACAGCCATTAAAGAATAACTTCTATCATCCCATTCCTTATGTTCTTATATGAACCATACTTGGCAATAACTTGATCACCAAATTTAGTCATAACTTCCTCAAAGACTTCATCATTTAATAAAACTTTCCCCGCGACTTTTTCGATGATTGCTCCTCTCCCCTTCGAGTTAACAAAGACTTTCCTTTTATCATTATTTGCAAAAGCTGGTTTGGATATGTGTACCGAATGGATAACTAGGTTGTGTCGATTTTTGGTTTTGTTTAAGCTAGGTTTTTATTGTTGATTATTGATTTGAAAGTATGTTAAATGGGGTTGTTTTGACACTTATTGTTTTTTGTAAAAGCCTACTCTAGGTGATTTAATGAAGTTAAGTTATATTTTGCAAATATTGTCCTTGAAGTAAGTTAAGAGGAAAATGAAGTATAATTGGCGGGAGAGAGTGAGACGTCAAGACCAAAACAATGAAATGGAGATAATACCCTTAGGGGTGGGGCCATGTAACCGGATAACTAACACCCATTAGCAAACAATGACTTTTTGTGGATGTTTTGCAAAAAACGGAAACATTAAAGGTTGTTTTGCAAAAAATTCGTCTCGGGGTATTTCTTGCGTTTTCGAAAAACATTATTGACAAAATTTGCAATTTACCCTATATATTACTACATTATACATATTAACTAGAATCCAAATTAGTGCTTAGCGTAAATTTTTATTTATTTATTTTTTTTAATTTTTTTTTCACAAATTATTTGCATAAGTAGACTTGAATGATGGTTATAAAATCTCAAATATTGAAAAGTTAAAAAGCAGATATAACCAAGCACTTTTTTTTATGCATACTGAACAACGCCACAAGGATGTTAAGCTTTACTTATCTTTTGGAATAATATGCTATTTGAAAGCCAAACCTCGAATAAATATACAGTAATTGTAGACCTCTTTTCTTCGTATTCCATACTTTAATTAGATATCGAAAATCACTTTTAGCGAAAATCATTTTAGAGTGTGCTGATAACGTATTGTAAAACTAATAAGGAGAGAAGAACAAGAATAAAGAGTGAAACATAAAATAATTATATTATTCATCTCTCAAATGGAGGCACGTATCTATAGATACAAGGTAGAATATATAGATACAAGGTGGAGTATTTCATAAGATACAATACTTTAATTAAGATAACTATTAAGGGTATGTTTGGCGAAAGTAACTGTTGCTGAAACTGGAGATGGTGCTGGTGCTGGAGATTATAAAAAGAAATTATTTTTATAAGGTACATGAAGTAACCCTTGATTTTAAAAAATTATGGAAGATTTTTTTTTTTTTTTTTATAATCTCTTATAATTTATGTCTGCCAAACAAAGATTATTTTTTAAGTAGCTTATTCTTTGAAAAAATAAGCATAATCTCTCAACAATCTTGTGTGTCAAACATAGCCTAAATATAAACATAGTCATGGTATGGATTTCTAGTTTATCAACGGCGGGACTAGTGAATAATTAAAATGTGAGGTGGTACTATAGAGACCGTTATGATAAATAGGAAGTGACATGGTAAACACATAGAAAGTGATTAAACTATAACAAAAACTACATAAACTGATGTTCTAAAATAACAAGATAATAACTTTTTACATACCATATTCTGATATTCATGGAAAATATAATTTACTCTTCAATATTATTGGTGTGAGATCCGGATTCTATGGAAATAAAAAATTACTCCATTTCCAAATTCCTATTGACTTATTTGAGTCCAATTTCATTCCCAACTTTTCCATGGTGGGTTGGTGGCATTATCATCATCACCATTTACATCATCATCCCATTTCCCATACCTCATTCACTTGACCCGACCAACCGACCTGATCCGACCCATTACACAAACTGGATCCCTTAAAGGGTGGGTGAGTCTTACAAAATACATACCCTGTTTGACCCAAAATAAGCAACTTTCCACCAACCATTATTCATTAGTACTAATAAGATACACACATTCAAGTACAAATTTATTCCATACATACACAACACAAACAACAAAAAAACAATCACTTTCATATCCAGATCTTGCAAGTGGGCCTCACTTCCAAAAAGGACACAACACAACCGCCGATGACCAAAGATCGAACGTAGGGATTGGATCTCCTGTGTTTTATTTTATTTTTTCTTAAAATCCTTTTTTTTTTTTTTTTTTTTTTAATAAACCATTCAAAAAATAAACGGCATACAAAACCACACCCCCAAAAATCCCTATAAATATCCCACAAATTCCACACACACAAATTGCACAAACACACAAAAAAAAACCCTCTTATCCCTTGTATATCTTTAACAAGTGGTTCACCTTTGGATCTCAACAAGTTTTAATCTTTATAAAAAAAGATTGAAGGGTTTTGTTTGGAATAAGATATTAAGTTAGATCTGAGGTGGGTTTTTGTTAAGATCAATGGGAGCTTTAGATGAAGGTCATTTTGATGTTGTTCTTGAAAATGGTGTTAAGTTTGAAAAAGATGGAGATGAGATTGAAGTGGCTGTGAAAGTCTTGTTGGAGGGTTTGGGTGAAGATGTTAATAGAGAAGGGCTTGTTAAGACTCCTCTTCGTGTTGCCAAAGCGCTTCGTGATGGGACTAGAGGTTATTTATCTTTCCTTTTTTTATATGTTTTTGTGGTTATGGTTTTTATCATTTGGAGATATTATGTGATTTCAATGTTGGTGGTGTTATGGTTTAAGTTTGGCATTGGGTTTAATCAGTTTCTAGTGTTCGAAATTGGTTAATAGTGCTTCATTTAAGATAAGCAGTTGAGATAGGCAAACTCAAAGAGGCTTGAAACTGTCTGTCTATACTCTATTGTATCTGCATGCAATCAGCTTATCTGAAATAGCTTATGCTTTTGCAATAAGCTAATACTTTTCAACCAATTAGAAACATAATAAGCACCTGTTAACAAGTGTTTGGGTACGCCTACTGCATTTCATCAGCACTGTAGCTGATAACCCAAACACTGCCTTAGCAAGCAATCGCAAACACCCCATACTTAGACTCCCAAGTATGAGCTAATTGGTTATGCACTTTCACTTTCTTGCCCTGTTCTAGTCTCTAATTACTTGCTATGAAGTCACGAAGTTTAAGGTGGCACATTATGTAGGTCACTTGGTACGTGTTTAGTGGTGGAATATTGGTCTTTTAAAGGAACTATTTAACCGGGCACTCTAATTGCATTTAAAATAGCCGAGTACCCTGGAGAAAAGTGACAGTAGAAGCAAAATTACATAAGATTATAAAATGACGAGTCGAATATACGTAAGGGTAGTTAGGTACTTTAACGTTTATCTTGATATGCATCTATTATTCTGAGTATTAAAACCACGAATAATTTGAAAATGGTAATCATACTAAAAATTGAAGTGGATGTAATTGCTTTAGAATCTGCATGCAAACACCCCCATTGCTTCATAAGAAGTTGATACACATTCTATCGCGAGTAAGTTCACGAGTTCAACTATTTTGCGCCTGCATTATGCTCCCAATCAAGGCTGTACTTTGTAGTCTTATTTGCTCTTTGTGTTCATTGTAGTCATTGGAGCACAAAAATTGTCGCTAGTAAAAACTTTGGCTTTGGAAAAGTTTGAATCTTTTTTTTTTTTTTTTTTTTTTTTTTTTTTTTTTTTTTTTTTTTTTTTTTTTCTTGGTTGTAATATGGCTTGGAGCATTGGTGTCATAATATGTTGATGTTGCTTTAAATGTTTGATGTCATATGATATTTTTCGGTTCTTGAATAACAAAATTTCATGATGACTTTCTAGATGTAATCAATACCGACAGTTTTTTAACGAGCATAAGGACTTTGGTTAATAATTGCATTTTACACTAGCGCAACAGAGAAATTTTACCCTTTTTTATTTTTATGTAGCCAAAAACCATTAAAGTTATCTTGAGCATGGCACATGTGGACAAACGAATTAGATAACATCTTAGAGTTACTTCGTCTTTTAAATGAATCCTTATGTCAGCTTCATTGAGTTTCCTAGTTTTTCTTTTGGTATCCAAACAAAAAAAGTTTAGATTAAGATGGCCTCAAATGTTCCGATGGCTTTAAGCAAGTGGATGAGACTGTTTGAGGAGCTAACCTAGAGGTGGCAAATGAGTTGTTGGGTAATGGGTCAAATAAGGCACCTCTTAAGTGTGGTTAAAAATGGTTGACCTTATCTGTTCTCCATGTTTTTTTTATTATGGGTAATGGTCAAATAACACAACTTTATAGTATGAGTAAAAGTTTAACTAAAAAAGAAACAGGTGAAAATCAGCTGAAGTAACTCGTATGCATAAAACAGCAAATATATAGCTATACCAAATTAATAATTAAAAAAAAAAAAAAAAAAAAAAAAAAAAAAAAAGTTTATATTATTTTGTATAATCAGGACATCAGCGATTCAGAAATTGATAACAGATCAAAATGGGTGTGATCTAGATGACCCATTAACACTTTTCCTAATAGAAAAATTGGTTTAGAAACTAATGTAATATAATCACCAAAATTATGAATAACCTAGGAATCCCGTTCTTCCGGTAACCGATTTCAGAGGTTGTAGTAAGTACATCTTGGATGACATATAAACTCTACCTATATATTCTCTCTTTTTGGGTAATCTTATACCCATTTGACCCGTTAATCGCATTAAAATATTACTCAAATCAACCCTTTTTATTCATAACCATAATCTAGTGATTTATTGGGGGTTTTTTTACTTGTTTTATTCAGGCTACAAAGAAAATGTGAAAGATATAGTTCAAGGTGCGTTATTTCCAGAAGTGGGAGTTGAAACTGGAATAGGCCATGCTGGCGGAGCAGGTGGACTCGTTCTTGTTAGGGATCTTGATCTTTTCTCATATTGTGAGTCTTGTTTGCTTCCTTTCCAAGTGAAATGTCATGTTGGTTATATCCCATCTGGCCAACGTGTTGTGGGTCTTAGCAAACTCTCTCGGGTAGCTGATATATTCACTAAACGTCTCCAAGATCCACAACGGTTGGCAGATGACATTTGTTTCGCTTTACAAAACGGAATCGACCCAACTGGTGTTGCAGTTATTCTCCAGTGCTCACACATCCACTTCCCCAATTTTGAATCTTGTTTTCTCGACTCAAATCACGAGAGATGGGTCAATGTTTTAGTCGGATCCGGTTCTGGAACCTTTGAAAAAGACGATTCTGCTTCTTGGGTTGACTTTTTCGGTCTATTAAGATGCCGTGGCATAAGCTTAGAAAGTATCCGCTCAAGAACTGATAATAAAGATTCTTGGTGCCCATCACGATCACACTCGAAGCTGGGCCCTTGTACATCCACTATGGATTTAGCTGTGACATCGATTATACGGTCATTAGGTCAAGACCCGTGTAGAAAAGAACTTGTGGGAACTCCTAACCGGTTTGTAAGATGGCTAATGAACTTTAAAGATTCAAACTTGGAGATGAAACTTAACGGGTTCACCACTCTTTCTTTGAAAACCGTTGGGAATGTGAATTATAAAGACCATATTAGATCAGAAACGAATCTATCTTTGTGGTCACTATGTGAACACCATTTACTTCCATTTTACGGGTTAGTTCATATAGGGTACATATCTAATGAAGAAGTGAATCCTATTGGAAAATCCTTACTACAATCTATTGTACACTTTCATGGATTTAAACTTCAAGTACAAGAACGACTTACAAGACAAATTGCAGAGACGGTTTCACCAATCTTGGGTGGAGATATAATCGTTGTGGTGGAAGCAAATCACACTTGTATGATTTCTAGAGGTATTGAAAAATTTGGTAGTAATACCGCCACTATTGCTGTGTTGGGTCGGTTTGCAAATGACCCTGCAGCAAGATCACAGTTTTTGAAGATGATTCCGAGCTATTCTTTGTAGTAGTTGGGGAAAAGATGATGTTTGATCTGAATTTCTACAATAATCTTGACGTATCAAGAAAGAAAGCACAGTCTAGTATATTGTAACAGTCCAAGTTCCGCCAATAATCTTGACATATCAAGATACAAAGTGTTGTCTGTGAAATATGGTAACAGTCTTAGTCTGTGGGTCGTTTTTGTTGTGATCATTCATATTTGTATTGTTGTTTTCTGGGAATTTATGGAATTGTTAGCGTGGTCTTTTTTGTTATACTAAGGTTACTACTGTTAGATGTAACATTTTTGCATTCATAGAAACGATGTCACAGGCTATATACAGTGGTGCAAGCTTTTAGTATGTGGTTCATCATTCTTTAGTTTTTTGTAACGATAATTCATGATGTTGTATTTCTTGTGAAAGTTTTGTTTTTATGTGTCCGCTGCACGCTGATGCAACCGAAAATGATAGAAGTTCACCTCTTTGGCTGGGGCTTAGATTGCCGTAACACATTTAAGTATCCGAGTTTAAGGTTCTAAAAGAAATTGTGTTTTCAGGTTTGATTGTTCGGGTTTCTGGTTTGGTATTTGTACAATCATTTTCATGACCTTCATGGATATGTCAACTCCTGAGCAAAATATTAACTTGTCATACTGATTGCAGATATAAATTTTATGGTTTGAAACCAAAAATAAGAAAGAAACAAATCAAAAAATTGAAAGACAAAATCAATAAGAAAGAAAAAGCAATTGCTAAACTACCAAGATTGTTTAATTTATCATTTGTTGTGATTTGCCATTACTTTTCTTAATATATAATCTCATAAAATAATGTATCATATCAAATGGTTACATTTCTTAATTGTTTTACTACATCACTAACAACATATTTAAATCCAAAATCCACCAACTATCATCTTTTTACCTATTTTCTCACCTTCTTAACCTATAAAAATACCCATAGAATATTGTTTTACATCACTAATAACCATGCTTAGCATGCCACTCACTTCCTCTACTTTATAAGTTCACAATCTTTGTACTAAAATAACAGAAGACAACCATGAACAGAAACATAAATTTCCACCCATGTTCTTGCTCATTTCGATTGTTTTCTAAACCCTATGATGACGATCACGAATCAATTTTTCGATCACAATCATTTTCGCAAGATTCTCTTAACTCTTCTTTCTCATCTAGATCAAGTCTTCCATCATACATCTCCACCTTGATTCCATCATCAACCACCATCCACCAAGAATGCATCACAACATTTAAACATAATACGTCCCACGTACTCTCCTTAACTCTCACAGGAAACCACCTTTTTAGCGGCTCATCCACCCATATCCACTTTTGGCCAAGCCATCCTACCGCCACCAGCCTTGAATTTGCCTCAATTCCATGTAAATCCGCGGTTAAATCACTACAAATACTTAGCGACAATATTCTAATGAGTGCTCATCAAGATCATAAAATCCGAATATGGAATATTAACAAACTCAAAGTTGTTGCAACTTTGCCAACGTTAAAAGATCGACTAAAAATGATATTGTTTGCAAAAAAAGTGCCTCAACATAAGAGACTCACCGGGATTCATCAGAACCAGGGACGGAGCCAGGTATAGCCTAAATTTTAGTATAGTTTTCACATAAGCACAAGGTCACTAGATATAAAGACAGTCCATTTCAAAAACTTTAATATTATCCTATAGTGTTCAAAAGAAATATACTTACCAATGAATATACAGTACGTTACTATTATATGACATGCTTTTTTAGAAAAAAAAGCATCTAACCGCCAATCGCTATTTTTACTGTAGTATTTCTCATTTAGCACAATTTTAGCATAAATGATCTTATTCGTGCAGGTAGCAGACTCCACTCCTTACCATTTTGACGCTGTATCATCATTGGCACTGTCAAAAGATAAAACACTCATTTACTCAGGTTCATGGGATCGGACCTTTAAGGTTTGGAGGAGTTCAGATTTCAAGTGTTTGGAATCAGTTACAAAAGCACACGATGACGCCATTAATACCATAGTGGTATCCAATGAAGGCTTCATTTACACAGGTTCTGCAGATAAGAAGATTAAAGTATGGCGAAACAACCAAAGAGATAGAAAACATGATCTAATAGATACATTGGAACATCATAAATCCGCAGTGAATGCTTTGGCTTATGATGATAATTTGTCAGTATTAATATCCGGGGCGTGTTCAGGAGTATTAATAGCAAGTGAAAGAAACATTTCAAATGAAGGGGACGAGAGGCATATGGTGATTGTGGGGGCACTTTTGGGGCATAGGAAGGCTATTTTGTGTGTGAAAATAGTGGGAGAACTTGTGTGTAGTGGTTCTGCGGATAAGACAGTGAGATTATGGCGGAGAACTGAGGGAAAAAGCTATTCGTGTTTAGGTGTTTTGGAAGGTCATAATGGTCCGGTGAAGTGTTTGGCTGCGGCTGATGAAAGGGATCATGGTGATGATGATGGCCAAGGGTATATGGTGTATAGTGGTAGTTTGGATGGTGATGTTAAAGTATGGAAAGTTTGGATTCCTTTCGCCATGGTTAACTGATGTTAAAGGTATAGAAAGTTTACGATGAAACTTGAACCCTCAACTACTTGGATACTGCTCGGACAAAGAACATTACACAAACCTTAAGTGTCGATTATTTTTGTTAAAGAATTAAAATTTTAATTTTGTTTTAGCTTTCAAAGCACTTAGCCTAGGTGTTGTTAACATGAGAATTTGTGTTGACCCCTTGATGTGGAATTGATTAATGAAACATCCATGAGGGTTAAAGATGTTATGTTTTGATAGTCAGGTTTTATGTATGAATACTAGCTTACATACCCGATCCATACCCCTCTTTGGCGGGATTGTGTACTCTTGTCATGGTACTCTACTAGTTTACGTAAAAGAATACTACCTGGAATTGAAAATACAATTTATGTCTGATAACTGCAACTTGCAAATGCAAATATGTAGCTATGTAAAAAAGAAGCCAAACAGTTGGGCTGATAAGACTTGAACATTGCACCTTCATCTTAGAAGACATGAAGCTTACCAATAACCCCCACCACATCGACACCCATTTATTGTCTTTCAATTTGTATCATATAGACATGTGTTTTCGATTATCTGATTACACACTCAACTATTGTGTTTACCTATTTAAAAAACTTCAGTTTACGCTTTGAAAGACCTTTTACATATTAGACGAGTAACCGTACATAGCAATAAAATTTTATAGCAGCACATAATTATAGTGATAGGTTTTTTAAACCGTATACGCATATATGTTCTTATAAACCGTGTATGTATATATGTTTTTGGTTCTTATATTCCATTTTTTATCATGTTTTGATAAATCTTTTAATTTATTAGTTTTCATTTCTAATTTGTAAGTTTTCAAGATTTAATAATAAGGATACACCTTTTATAGATAGTATAGATTGTTGAGATCACACCTTTAGCTTCTAAGTTCTAGTAACATGTGTACTCGTTTCAAATATTTGTATGTATACTTGTTGAGATAGTTGTTAAAAAATTGTCATAAGGACTGGAAGACTGATGTTATTTCGACCAAACCATAAGGTATATTTGCAATTTATTCACCTTGTAATTTTGAACTATAGTATGACGGTGACATTTTCAATTGTCTATTATGTTTAGTCTGTAAAAGCTCGTTAAAATATCGAACCTTCTAGCCTCTAGGCATGTTGGAAAACCGAATTTGTTAGCATATAGTATACATTAACAAACAGAAAACGCTATTATTTATAATCCTCGTTTTCGAGTTATAAGTTCATTTTCAATTTTCACAAAGTTTAATAAATTTCTACTAACTAATCTATTGACCAATCAAATATTTTCTCACTCTACTAAAATGTCTTGTGATTGGTTGAAATAGTAAAACGGACAAGTATTTTGAAACAACTAAAAGTAAAAGAAATAGACTTATAATTTAGAACGGAAGAAGCATATGTTACCTACATCTAATATATTTTAAGAGGATTGCTACATCCACATACAATTTACAAAAATAAATTCACACAATGAGGTGACAACATGTGATTGGTGTATTTTGATACACTTTCTTCCTATTCTTTTTCATCAAACCAATCACATGTTGACACCTCCTTTGTGTGGATTTGTTTTTGTAAATTGTTTGTGGATGTAGCAATTCTCATATTTTAAGGTAGTTTGGAAAAAGAAAACCTCGAGCTTTTACATGTATCCATAGTAACCTAAATACAGGATCTTTTTTATCTACTAATGGCTTCACAAATACGTATGAATAATATATTAATATCATGAAAATTCTTACATACGCTTCGCAGATGACTATTATATATATTGAAGAAGACGTGTCAGCACTGTAACAAGCGTAAGACTAATGGTAGTAAGAGTAATACCATGCGTGTTTCTCCTATGTGGCATGCAACCAGCACGCCGTCTTTTATTACACGCACCTCATGTGACGCGTTTTGAGTGAAGAAAAAGGAGAAATCATTCACTCAGTCTTGGACCGATTTCTTATCTCAGTTGTGTGTGTATGATGTTGATTTTTGTTTAAGGGAAATATGTTTTGATAATGATGTTGGTTATTTTATTTCACTGTGATTGTTGTAATATTAATGGTGTTAAAAGACTAATATAATACTGAGTTAATAGTTATCATGATGATCACTATTACCATCCGCCTAAAATTAAATATATGTATTACATCACATCTGTTTTGTCACACTGAACATTATCTATGAGTGAATAAATTATTGATTTTACTGGCACGTAAACCTGTAAGTCAAATGATTTGGAATTTGGATATCAAACATATCCTAAGAAAAGAAATCTATTACGGAGTAATTTAGTAGTATCTATATCAAGCAAACATCTTTCAATAAACAATTGTTTCTTCACAATGTAAACAAACTAATGAAATTATATATTTAATCACTGTCAGTGGAACAGGTATAAGTGGGCAAAAAGTTATCGTTTTTCCAAATTTAAAGACAAGTATCTGATTTTTAATTGGTATGGAGTACCTAGTATATATATTAAGTAAAATGAAATGGTACCACCCAACAAACATAGAAAATATGAAGAAACAAGAATACTTTTTCCGTCACGTAACAAATGTTTATTTTAATATTGTGCGGAATTTTAAGAAACTTGATTAACTACATTTTTCATGAATCAAATATTATATCTAACCACTAAAGTTTATTTTTATTGTTTGAAACACAAAATAAATACTTGTTTTAAAAACATTAAAAAAATAGCAATATAAACACTTGCTAACATGAAAAGAGTAGAAAACAATAACATGTTTATAGTTATAGGAACCATAAAAGAAACCTTTTTTTTATTTATATTAAACTCAAAATAGGTTGTGCTTGGAAACTATAATGTCAATGACTGTTTTAAAATCGTCAAAATTATTAATGTGATGTTCCAAATAACTTTATGGGCTGTTTGGAATTGGCGGAACCGTTTGATTCATGCGGTTGGGGATGACTATATTAAAATCAAGAATGAAGACATCTTCCTGAGTATCCAATGCTTGTCTAACCTTTGGATGTCGGCTCGTATCACGGCTAACGTGAAGGTGAATTGGTCATGTTGGGTGGCTAAGCCTGCTGATATTTTCTCTTAATGGTTTTTGTAGTTCTGGTCTTGTATCGTTTTTAGTTTAGTTTTGTGGCTTTTTGGCCTCTCGGTTTCTTTGTATTTCTCGGTTTATAGCCTTTCAAAAAAAAAAAAAAAAAAAAAGCCTTATAGAATTCCCCTTTCCATTAACGAGGGAGTGGTGTGTATAATACAAAGGGCGGTACCCTATAACATGTTTTTATAGGCACCAATTTTGCCCTATAACCACGATACCGAGCACTCTAAAAGTCATGAGTTTTGGAGTTTGTTCACTTAGCTTGTATCAATTATGTAGAAACTAGAATAGGGGTTGAATAGTTTCACCGTTTATAATTACTCATTAAAATCTTTTGCTTTTTTTAGGTCCGTTTATGTTCCTTTTATAAATTGTTAGATTTGCTAGTTATGTGATATCTAATCAACTAGATGTAAATGTATGAAACAAATAAAGTAAAGAGTAATGAAAGAACACAACCAAGGAGACGCCGAGATTTATAGTGGTTCGGCACGAAGCTCACTCTTCGTCCTACTCCACTCCCCGAGTACCACACTCGAGAGTTTTCAATCATTATGTCAACACAGTCCTTCAGGCGGATCAATACGTACACAAGCTTACACCAAGTTTAACGACACTAAGCGGAATATCGAGTTCTAATCCTAGCTAGAATCAATCTACGTACACCAAGGCCCACGTGGCCACACGAACAAGCACACTTGTCCCACTTAGATCGACACACGATCCAATTCTTCACACGAACGAGCACTCCCATTCACTTGAATCTTCAACCGATTCAAGTCTTAACACTAGAACTTCCCTAAGTCCTAGCCTTCACATGACAACACACAATCTATTACAAGATCTAATCTAGAAACAACACTTCTTGGACTTTCACTTTTGTCCAAGTTCACCCTATCACAACTAGCCACGACTCACACACAAGTCGGATACACAATATTACAACATTTATAAATGAAAGAGTTGGAGGAAGGTTAGAATCGTAACACTTGTTAAGTTTGTGTATGAACTCAATAACACATTGATTCTTGATGACTTCGAGTGTTCTTCTCTTGCACTTTGATGTAGAGGATAAGAGAATCACTTATAAACACATACCGACATGTTATAGTGATCAAAGAAATAAGAAAGAAAGAACATAAAGGTTTTGTGCAAAGAGGCATATTTTTATGAGTGAAACAATGCAGTATTTGTGGGAAGGGATTCGTTCAAACACTTGGGATGTTAATCTTAGTAATGTGTTTGGGATATTTATGAATGGATGTGATTTAGCATGCGGAATCTACTAAAACACACTAAAGGAACAAAGGTGGTGAGTAAGTAAAAGAGAATGAGCACAACAAGAATAACACAAAACGATTCAATATTATTGATGAAATAATACGGGTGATCTAAACTATCCCCAGGATTACAAGTGTAGCCTTGAATCTTTGATACGTGAAAAGGTTAAAGATGGAAGTTATGCATGGGAAAGCTATGAAAGCTGTAAGAAAAGATATATCAAAGATGTCTAAGAAGGTGTCTTAAGGGTTCCTTTTATAGCATAAGGAGCCCTTATTACAAGTGGTCAAGTTGCTTAATATAATATAATAGAGGCTTATCTTATCCTAATATTACACTTTTCAAGGTAAAATACTCCATTATATCTACTGAGTCTTCTGTACTACTTCTACTAAACGTATAACTTTGTGCAAAGACTAATAATACAAGTAAATATCTCTAATTAAAATATAACAACTTGTCGTGAAAACTGGCAGGACCTTCTTTAACTAGCAGTACCTTCTTACCCAGAAGGTACTGTTAGTATATCTTCAACATCAGTAGAAATGAGGAGGCAGGCTTAACTATCAACTAGCAGGCTCTTCTGGCAGATTCTTTACTTTGTGCATTTTATTCCCAACAATCCTCCCCTAAACTTGTTATTCCCATTTAAAATAACCAAGTTTCTTTGTGAATAAAATTCATACCTTGAGGATTTGAGGGAACTCTTCCAAAAACCTTATTTCTTTCTCCTTAGGTTTTCATACTGATCAAGTATGCTCTCCTTCAATCTTTTGACTGCATCAGTTTCTTCTTCACACAAAAGCTTATTGGAGATCAAGACTGATAATACTTCATAGCTTAAAGGATACTCCTTCTCACCTAGCATAAAGATCTCTATTCCACTCTGAGTGGAAAGATGATGAACATGACTCATGCTGAAGTATTCCCATGTAACAGATAAATCATAATAAGGAAATTTCCAATGAGTATCAATAGGATTTGGATCATACAATCTGCTGAACTCAACCCATAGCTCTTGCTCCTTTGCATCTGGCTTGTACTTGGTTTTCAGCTTCTCTTGAACTAATACCCATAATTCATCTAAATCCATTCTGCTACATGCTCTGAGTAGATTTTCAAAGTTCTTGAAAATCTCAACCTTGTTTCCAACTCTTGTTATCTTCCATGCTTTGCCAAACTTATCATTGTAGATTTCCCAATCTATGACTGGATGCCTTACATGTAAGGGTTCAGCAAAAACAATTTGTGAACCATGGACAACCATTTCTCTTGACTGAACAGGAGGCAATTCTGCTTTCTCTTTTTGTTCCTTCTGATCATCTTTTCTTCCTTTGAAAGACTTTTGAGTATCCATGAGAAAACTGGTTTTGTTTCTTCTGTAAGCCTCTAAGTATAGAAGCTTCAATTCTTCAAAAGATTTGCTTTTGAGTTGATGTTCTTTCATGCTCACTTCTCTTTTCAGATAAATCTTGAAGAACTTCTTCTGATCTGCTTCAGAATGTGGCATTTTAAATCCTTTCTTCTGATTCTTCTGAATTTGCTGATAGACATCATCCAATGCCTCTTGATTGTATTTCTTGGTGATGAAATCATTGAGCTTGATTGTCATTTCATCTGAGCTAAGGGATTCATCACATACCAGAGTGTAAGCTTCACCTCTTACAATTGGATCAATGGAAATGATGTACTGCAACTGAGCATCAAACTTTTCTTGCAGCATTCTTGATTCTTCCTCAGCCCTTATGACTTCTTCTTCATGAAGTTGTTTGGACAATTTTTCATCTACAGCCAACTGTGCTTGCTCTTTCTGCTTCATCTTTTTAGGCTTTGGTTCATCTTCAACTAAGATTTTCTTGCCCTTGTCTTTTGGTGATGATACTGGACTTGGAGCAGCTGATTGTTCATCAGAAACAAGAAACCTCCCCTGAGGCTGTGCTCCTCTCTTTCTTTTGTAGGACACTTGATCAGAACCTTTTAAATTCATAGCTAATAACCTCTGAATCCCAGCAGGCTCTAGCTCTGCTTCAGCAGTATCTTGCTCTGCTTCAGCAGTATCTTGCTTTGCTTCAGCAGTATCTTTCAAGCTAACAGGTTCTTTTTCTTGAGTAGCAGGCTCTGTTACTTGAATAGCAGGCTCTTCATCAATCACTGGAGCTCCTTCATGAAACTGAAATTGAATCTCATCTTCATTTTTAGAACTACCCATCCTCCCCTTTTTGGAAGAGAGACCCAAACCCTCTGCATCTGAACTTGAGGAACTAGAAACAACTAACTGAGATGTCCCTTTACCCTTCAACAATTTCACCTTCAACTCTAATTTCTCAACCCTCTTAATTAACTTGGTGTTGATCTCTGTAAAATGTTTGTTTTGACTTTCAAGAGAAGTTTGCAAGTGCTGCACTTGCTCCTTTAATTCCTTGATAGTCTGAGCATCTACACTTTGTTGTGGAGGAGATTGTGGTGGTGAGTTATGATGTGATAATGATGGTGATGTTGCAGATGGTGTTTGTGTTTGTTGATGAGATGGTAATGGTACTGATGATGGTGGTGTGACTGATGGTACTGTTGCTGAGTGGGATGGTACTGGCGATGGATGTGGTGATGAATGATCAGATGATGTTGATGGTTCTTCAGAATGTTGTGGTAACATTTCCTCAAAAAGTGGTACTTCTTCTCCTTGAAAACCAATTTTCATGTTTGAAAACACCTTGTGTGTAAGTTTGGGAGTCTTAAAAGGTTTGTTTGGGGGAAGTAACAAATGTTTGGATTTGTTGATGAGGCACTGAATGAACTTTGGGTACATCAAAAACTTTGTTTCACTGTCCACATTTTTAACCATTCCTTCAAAAATATATTTTGAAAAGTTGAATTTCTTGTTTGTTGCCAGGCAAATGAGAGCTACAGCCAAGTTACCACTAAATTGCTCCCATGAGGTTTTCTTTTGGCTTAAACAATGAAGGATGGTGTGAATCAAAAATCTCCATTGAGGGGTAAAATGCTTTTTAAGAAATGTAAACTTTGTAGAAGTTACATTATACCCCATTTTTGTCAAATTTTCAAATATTTTAGTATCAGGTAGTTGACTAATGCCATCTGAATCATCCAAACGAAGGTGTCTTCTAATGGATGATTCGGTAAAAGTCAATGTTCTACCATCCACTTTGACCATTAACTCTTGAATCCCATCCTCAAGAGTGTTAAGTTTAGCAGTTTGCTAAAATTGTGAAATTTGAGATTCAAAAATAGTGAGATTCACGAGTAAAGCAAACCTGACATAAGAATTGTTTAGAAAATCCACTGCTTGATGGAAAGTTTCATTGTCATCAGACTTTTCCAGAAAAGCTAATTGGTTGTAGCGTTTGACAAAACTTAGGCGAGCCATGATGAAAGGTTTGATGAAAATTTTGATTTTGATGGTGGGATTTTATTGTTATACTGGTAGAAGATGAAAGGTAAGTGTGAATTGTGATAAGGATTGATTATGAGAAAAATGACTTTTGACCGACTATAAAAGATATGGATAAGTAATTGAAGAGGCGGTCAAAAAGATCTTTTATTATAATAACTATATCCTTAATTCGAGGAAAACATGATTAATTCACAAAAATACCCTTTAAAGACAACGGCTATATTTTAACCTGACAAACTCAACGGCTATGTAGCAGTACCATTTTACTCTACCAGTACTAAAATTTGAACTACCAGTACCTTGTTTTGAAATAAAACTTGGCAGTCCTTTTGAAATTTTAGAAAATATCCCTTATAGTTTTTAGCAAACTATCAGCTATCAACGGATTTGATAAGTCTTTACCAAGAGCCGTTTGCTTTGGACTAGTCAGTTCGTTTAAGATTTTGAAACTAGGTGAACTGATTACCTTATAGTTTTTAGCAAACTATCAGCTATCAACGGATTTGAGAAGTCTTTACCAAGAGCCGTTTGCTTTGGACTAGCCAGTTCTTAAAGTTTTTGAAAAACTTGGTGAACTGATTACCATTTCCATATCCTGATTGTGTTAGCAAGCTTGAGTAACCTGAAATGGTTAGTTGTAAACCAAAAGAAACAGAGTGCAAAGCACTTGTTTTATAGCATTGTTAACATTTAAACATCAAGATGAGTAAAAACAGAGCAAACTTTGAACTAACAGTACCAATTATGTATTGACAGTACCTTATGACTAACTAGCAGTACCAAGTTTAAAAGCCAGAACTTGTTTATTTATATACAAAACACATGTTTTTCAAAGATTTATCATACCAATACCTGCTACCAGGTATTTAAACCTACCTAAATCAAAGGCTTTGGTGAGAAGGTCTGCAAAATTATTTTCAGAATCAATTTTGACAACTTGTATTAACCTTTTCTCATTGCAATCTCTTATGAAATGGTGTCTGATTTCAATGTGTTTTGTTTTTGAATGTTGAACTGGATTTTTAATGATACAAATAGTACTGCTGTTGTCAATGTAAATAATGGTGTTAAGAAAATTGTACCCATAGTCAAGCAATTGATTCTGGATCCAAAGAACTTGTCCACAACAACTTGCACTTGCAACATATTCTGCTTCAGTTGTAGAATTTGCCACCATTGTTTGCTTCTTGCATTGCCATGATATGAGTCTGTAGCCAAGAAATTGACATCCACCAGTTGTGGATTTTATGTCTAGGGTTGCACCAGCATAGTCACTATCTGAATAAGCTACCAAATCAAAAGATGATTCCCTTGGATACCATAGACCCAACTTTGGCTGGCCTTTGAGATATCTGAAGATTCTTTTGACTGCTGTGAGATGAGAAACTTTTGGATTGACTTGAAACCTTGCACATACACATACTGAGAACATGATATCTGGTCTTGATGATGTAAGGTACATTAGGGACCCAATCATTGATCTGTAGTTGTGCACATCAACATCTTCACCTTCAGCATCTTTGAGTAACCCCTTTTCTGGATCCATTGGAGTACTTGCAACCTTTGAATCTGCAAACCCAAATTTCCTTAGGATCTTTGCTACATACTTATCTTGGCTGATAAATATACCTTCTTTTGATTGTTTCACTTGGAGACCCAGAAAGAAAGTAAGTTCCCCCATGGAACTCATTTCAAACTTACTATGCATAAGTTTTTCAAACTCTACACACAGTTCCTGATTTGTGGATCCAAAAATAATGTCATCAACATAAATCTGCACCAGCAAGATATCTTTCTTGGTTCTTTTGATGAACAAAGTTGGATCAATCTTGCCTCTTTGAAATCCATTTTCCAATAAATAGAAAGCCAATGTTTCATACCATGCCCTGGGAGCTTGGTGTAGACCATAAAGAGCTTTGGTAACCTTGTACACCTTGTCTGGATATTCTGCATCAATGAAGCCTGGAGGTTGAGAAACATACACCTCTTCTTCAATAGTACCATATAAAAAGGCACTTTTGACATCCATTTGGTAGACAGTGAAGCCTATGAAAGAAGCATAGGCTAAGAATAGCCTAATTGCTTCAATTCTTGCAACTGGAGCAAAAACTTCTTCATAGTCCACTCCTTCTTCTTGAGTATACCCTTGGGCCACCAATCTGGCTTTGTTTTTTTATCACTATTCCCCTTTCATCTTTCTTATTTCTGAAAACCCATTTGGTTCCAATTGCCCTGTAACCTTTGGGCAAGTCAACCAGTACCCAAACCTTCTGCAGTTTGAATTGAAGTAGCTCTTCTTGCATTGCTTCAACCCAGCTTGAGTCATCTAAGGCTTTTGTAATATTTTTGGGTTCTACTTGAGAGAGAAAGCATGAAAACAGGCATATGTGGGCAACTTCATGGTTCTTTTCTTCATACACAGCTAGGACAAACCCATCTTTGTCTGAAGATAAGACTTGAGTTCTTGTTTTAACACCAGAATCAATGCTGCCAATCACATTATCAATGGAGTGATCTTTGAGAATTCTTGGGTTGTGTGTTGTAGGAACATCATAGGAAATTGGAAGGTTTCCAATCCCTGAATCTTCTGGTAAGGAATCATCTGATAGAACATTTAATGGTTCAGCAGGACCAATTTGTGAACTGGCAGTACCATTTGTTGAACTGGCAGTACCATCTTGTGAATTGGCAGTACCATTTTCATTTTCAGAATTTTCTTGGTTCCCTTGATCTTGAGTTCCATGATCATCTTCAACACCTTCATTTGTAGTATTTGAAGGCTCTCCAAGACTTGAAGATGAATCCAATCCTGTCCAAATTCGCATCAAGATGTAATCTTGATCCTCAGATGTTTCAACATTGTCTTCATGATCTGCATTATCATTAGTATTTGTACCTGTGACAGGCACATAATTCATAGATTCTGAAAGCTTATCAATGTCAAAACACCAATCTGGTCCAATGCCTGCAACATTTGGTAGTTTCTCTTGAAACTCTATGTGCAGGTTTTCTTCCACTAGCCTAGTGCATTTATTATACACCCTATAGGCCTTACTTTGCAAAGAATACCCTATCATGTAGCCTTCATCAGCTTTTCCTTCAAACTTTCCTAGATGATCTTTGGTATTGAGAATAGTGACATGACATCCAAAAGGTCTCATAAAACTTAGAGATGGTGTTCTACCAAACAAAAGTTCATAAGGAGTCTTTCTATGAGGTTTAATCACAAGAACCCTATTCTGTACATAACAAGCAGTACCTACTGCTTCAGCCCAAAATGAAACAGGCAACTTAGAATCTACTAACATTGTTCTAGCAGCCTCTATAAGTGTTCTATTTTTCCTTTCTGCTACTCCATTTTGCTGTGGGGTTTTAGCTACACTATATTCTCTTTTTATTCCTTTTTCTTTGCAAAAGTCATCCATAACTCTATTGTTGAATTCTGTCCCATTGTCACATCTAATTACTTTTACTTTCTTATCAATTTGGTTTTCTATTCCTGTAATGTAGGACTTAAGGATCTCACTTGTTTCATCCTTAGTTCTTAAAAAGAAAACCCAAGAGAATCTGCTGTAATCATCAGTAACAACAAGACAATATCTTTTACCATTCAAGCTATTTACAGAAGTAGGACCAAAAAGGTCCATATGAAGCATGTATAAAGCTTGAGAAATTGAGTTATGGGTCTTGGGCTTACAAGAAGCTCTATGTTGTTTGCCTTTTAGACAATCAACACAGGTTTGGTCATTTTGAAAAATCTTTTTGGGTAAACCTCTAACCAAATCATATTTTGCAATTGTATTGATTGTTTTAAAGTTTACATGACCAAGTCTTCTATGCCAAAGCATAGATTCATCCAATGAGGCTTTTGCTACTAGACAGGTTAAACTCTCTTTAGGAACAATGTTCTTTAAATCAACAATGTACATATTGTTCTTTCTAGGGATTTTAAGAAGAATCTGACTTTCATCAGGAATTTTAAAATCAGGAGAAAGTACAATGCATTCAGTGTTAGTAAAAAGAACTTTGTTCTTTGTGTCACACATTTGTGAGACATTTAAGAGATTAAACTGTAGTTTTTTCACAAAGTACACATTTTCAAAATCTAATTTACTGGTTTTAATTGTACCTTTACCAGTAATCTTTCCTTTGATTCCTCCCCCAAAGGTAACATATCCTCCATCAAATGATTTGAAGTCTGTGAGGTAAGACATGTTGCCTGTCATGTGCCTTGAACATCCACTATCTACATATCCTTGATCTGCAATATCATTTGAATGTTCCTGCACATGTATACACATATTAGTTTCCTTGGAGTACCCAAGCCATGACTGACTTGGGTTTGCCTCGTGCATCAATGTAATCAAACCTTTTTAGGACTGTTGATGCACCATTTGGTTGGAGTGGTCTCCAAATCCAACATGCTGAGGACTTAACAGCATTTTCATTTTTGACACATTTGGTGGTTTTTGGTCTAACAGTACCAAATTTGGCAGTACCAATTGGTCTACCATTTGGTCTAGCAGGACCATATGGTCTAGCAGGACCTTTTGGTTTTGGTCTCCAGTCATGAGTTTTATCCACAAAATTCCTTTCAATATGACTTTTCACAACTTTTGGTGCATGTTTGAAAGTATTTCTTGCACCCTTAGTAGTGAATTTTGGGAGAACAGGCTCATTTGGTCTAACAGTATGATTGACTTTTGGTGTGTTAGACTTCACAAAGCCTTTTCTTGGGTTTGTTTTATTTGATTTAGATCTTGATGTACTCCCAAAAACCCAATTGTTACAATAAGCATGAGTATGATTAAAACTACCACAGTAATAGCATGCTTTATTGTACAAAACAAAGTTATCACCAAGTTGATATGACTTAAGATTGTTCCAATTTCTCTGACTACCTCTAGGTTTGCTATTACATTTAGCACAACATTCAACTGTTTTTAGAACAACTTTAGTCTTTGTGATACTTTCTACACTTTTAGGACTGCTTGGCCCTACTTTGTTTCCTTTCTTAGAAACAGTCTCTTTTCCACTGTCATCAGATGTACAACCTTCAATAGATGTAACATCTGAGCTCTTATCAGTGAGCACCTTTTCTTTGGAGAGTGAAGTATCACTTGTACTCTCAAAAGGTTCACTATTTTCTACAGGTTTTATTTTTTTCTAGTGGTTTATTTGTGAGTTCATGTAAACCTGATTCAGCAAGATCTAAACCTGGGGGACAAGGAATTCCTCTGTAAGGAGGTGGACATGTGTTGTATCCAATCCCAGATTTGATTTTCTTGTTCATTTGATTTTCAACTATACTTTTAGTACATGCAGAAGCATTTTCTAATGTTGTAACAGTTAGTTGAATATTATCTTTTGCTTGTTTCACTTTAGCAAACTCAGTTCTTAACAGGTTTATTTCAGCATCTTTAAGAAATATGTCTCTATTAAGAATAGCTTTTGTGTCAGAAAAGGTGAGTTCATTTTCTCTAAAGTGAATTATCTGTTTTTCAAGTTTGGACATACCACACTTATGATTAACTAGGTCTTGATAAGTTTTTCTTTGTTCTTCTTTCAGTTCATCATAAAGCTTTCTTAAGATTTCTAGTTCTTTAAAAACTTCACAAGTAGCAGAACATTTAGAAATTTGTACCTCAGGATTGGAGAGAGCCATTAAAGCCATTTCATTTGAGGATGACTCTTCTTCACCTATAAAGCTCCAATCAAAACCCAAACCATCAATAGCTACCATAGCTTTTGTTTCAGTGATGTCCACTTCTTTGCTCTTGTTCTCATTGTTTCCCCTGTTCTTGTTCTCAAAACCTCTTCCCTTATCACCATGCTTCTTTGGTCTTCTACATTCTCTTGAGTAATGACCCTTCATGTGGCAGTTGTAGCACTCCACTTTAGACTTGTCATACCCAGCAGGTTCATTGCCATTGATGACAATCTTCTTTCCAGTTCTCATCAAATATTTCTTAGCCCTCATGCTAAGAAGTGAAAGCTGCCATTTTATGTCCATTTCTTCAAGATCATCATCACTGATCTCTTGAAGATCTTCAAATGTCAATGTGGAACCATTGTGTTGTGATGTTAGAAAAGCACAACCAACTGTTTCATCTAAAATGGTTTTGGTACTGCTGGAAGTACTGGCAGTACCAAAATATGTGTTGGCAGTACCTTCTTCTCTACCATCTTCTTCATCAACTTTCTTGGAAGGACCATGAGATGACATAAATGCCATATTTCCTGAGCTTGAGCTAGTAGACTTCTTTAGTTCATGCTCTACTATTTTAAAGTTACTGTAAAGATCATTGAGACTCATGGAATCAATATCTGGTTTGTTTTTCCAGACAATGACATGCATGGCCCATTCAGAGGGTAGACTTCTAAGAAATTTGGAGTTTAAGTCTTTTTGAGATATTATCACTTCATGAATGGCTAACTGACTAGAAAGCTTTTGTAGTCTATTGAACATGCTGTCCAAAGACTCATTTGGTGTGGCTGAAAAGTTTTCAAACTGTTGTTTTAAAAGTGTTTTTTGGGTTTTCTTGGTGGCATCATTACCACCAAATCTAGCCACAATAGCTTGAAAAAGGGTTTTAGCACACTTGTATTTGTTAAAGACTAGAAGCTGGTCATTTGGAATAGACATGAGAAGCATACTCCTGGCTTTAAGATCATTTCTCTTTTGAATTCTTTCTTCAGCGGTTATTGGTTGTGACAAGTGCATCATTTACTGTGGAGGTGGTGGTTGCTGGCTTAAATGAGTTTCCTTCTTCAATAATCTCCCAAAGTGCATAGTCTTGCACTTGGAAGTATTGTTCAACCCTCAGTCTCCACATTTCAAACGCATTATGTTTGAGTAATGGAAGTTTTGCAGCCACATTGGTTTGAATGTGCTCAACATCCATTTTTGCTTTGTTCTTTTATGTCGTAAATATCAGCCTCGCTCTGATACCACTTGTGGGAAGGGATTCGTTCAAACACTTGGGATGTTAATCTTAGTAATGTGTTTGGGATATTTATGAATGGATGTGATTTAGCATGCGGAATCTACTAAAACACACTAAAGGAACAAAGGTGGTGAGTAAGTAAAAGAGAATGAGCACAACAAGAATAACACAAAACGATTCAATATTATTGATGAAATAATACGGGTGATCTAAACTATCACCAGGATTACAAGTGTAACCTTGAATCTTTGATACGTGAAAAGGTTAAAGATAGAAGTTATGCATGGGAAAGCTATGAAAGCTGTAAGAAAAGATATATCTAAGATGTCTAAGAAGGTGTCTTAAGGGTTCCTTTTATAGCATAAGGAGCCCTTATTACAAGTGGTCAAGTTGCTTAATATAATATAATAGAGGCTTATCTTATCCTAATATTACACCTTTCAAGGTAAAATACTCCATTATATCTACTGAGTCTTCTGTACTACTTCTACTAAACGTATAACTTTGTACAAAGACTAATAATACAAGTAAATATCTCTAATTAAAATATAACAACTTGTCGTGAAAACTGGCAGGACCTTCTTTAACTAGCAGTACCTTCTTACCCAGAAGGTACTGTTAGTATATCTTCAACATCAGCAGAAATGAGGAGGCAGACTTAACTATCAACTAGCAGGCTCTTCTGGCAGACTCTTTACTTTGTGCATTTTATTCCCAACAGTATTTATAACCACCAGGAGGAGTGGGGGACGGTCCCTTAAAGACGGACGGTCCTTTACCACTAAGGGACCGTCGTCCCATTTGAGGGCAGACGCTCCTATTTTTGTCCTGACGTGGTGAAAGTTTATCTGGTGAAAAACTTAATTGGTTTAGGCGGAAATATGGCTGTTGGAATATTTGAAATTCAAAATTATTTTCTTTAATAAAACACTTTTTTTAATAACAAAAATACTTTTGTAAAAATGTTTTGTCATATAAAAATGTGAGGTTTTGAGAAAATAAAACTTTGATCACTTTACTAGTGTCGGTATCGTATTTGTTTATGCCTGAAGTGACGTTGTAGAAGATACGTTGAGTAAACGAGTTTTCTCGTTCAAAAACTTATTAACCGTAACTTTACGTATCGTATTTTTATATTTTGTGATTATCAAAACATGTGAGACCGAATAATGCAAATAACGTTTTTGACGTTATTTGTATTAACAAATTCGATCTTAGTTGATTAGTTAGAGTTCACATGAGCTCGTACATAATCACAAAAAATTACATGATTTAAAAAAATCAGTTATCTTGAGATAATTAACACTTGGGAGGTGATTTGCATATTAAATAAATTGTTGGGGACACCACAATATTATACCCCTAATGCATATATTACAACATACCATATGCATAATTGGTGTGTCCCCATCAATTTATTTGATTTGTCAACTTCGTTACAACTTAACTTTGAAAGATATCAAACATAGTTGAATAAGATGCATATTTATTGTCCAATATACCATTAGGATGTTCTAAATTATTGTTGAGGAAACTGAAACATCCTCATGGTTTGGCCAAACATCATGTTTAGTCCTTATTTTTTTGAAAGTGTTGCGAACGTCTCTTTAAGGAACTTTTGACTGCATGTTATGTCCTTGACCAAAGTTAAATAACTAAAATACCTTTTGTCTTCTTCTCTAATAATTTATCTTTTTAACCTTTCTTCACGAACATGAAGAACAACTCAAGAACATCGTTATCAAAAATACGCACATCGAGCAATATTAACCAAAACGATTTAAAGAACCCTTTTAGTAAAATCATCATCTTCAAGAATGAAACCATAACCTTAACCAGTTTATGAAACCCCAATTCTTGAATATATATATATATATATATATATATATATATATATATATATATATATATATATATATATATATATATATATATATATATATATATATATATATATATATATATATATATCGATTCTAAAACCTAATTTTGAAATCATCCTCATCAATTCGAATCCCCTAATTTGAAAACCCTACCTTTTCACTTTCCTCCCGAAACTTAGATAAACTTTTTAAAAAAAAAAAATCATTCCATTTTCCTTTAACCTACCTTTTCATTTCTTAAAAAAACTAAAGAACAAAAAAAACCATTCATTTTTCTTTCTTTTCCTTTAAAATCAAGTCAAGAATCATAATCGAACTGGAGGAGCTTGCTAGGATGGCTTGGTAAGCAAGCAAGCAGTTATGTAGGCGCCAACTCCCAATATGCAACCCAAAGTTTCTCACATTAGGGCTGAGCAATCCCGACCGACACCCAAAAAACCATCCTGATCCCGACCAGTCCCAAACGTCTCGAAATCGAACCGAGTACACTCGGTTCGGGAATCGGTTTGCGTTTTCCAGGTTTTCGGTTTCGGGTTGTGTCGGTTTCGGGTCGAGACGGGCCAAAACCCGAGAAAACAAAGCCAAATTCCCGAATCCCGACCGAACCTGACGTCCCGAATCGTCCCGAATCCCAAACCATCCATACTCGGGTCGGGTGTCGGTTTGGATTTTGCAAGTACTCGGTTTCGGGCTATGTCGGTTTCGGTTCGGGACGGGTCGATTCCGGCCCGACGCTCACCCCTAGTCTCACATAAACATTTACGGCACTTTCTAAAAGATGGAGATCAAACTTGCAATTTGGCCAAACTATAAGGACAATTGTTGCAATTTACTCAATCATTGCATTTTTTAAGTTTCACTCAATCAATGGATTTAATACAGTAAAGTATAAGGGGAGATTATTTACATACAAAAAATATCTTGCATACTAAGTGATCAATCATAGTCACTAATTTTTTTTATATTAAATAACAAACTCTTTTTTTTCAAAAATTAATATCTCTTAAACTATTAATCGTTAAGCAAAAAGAATTTATCATCGTGATGAGCATTTAGTTATTTTTCAATAGACAGACAGTTTGATATATTTTCGATAAACTTTATTCTTATCACATTTTTCGTTTTTTTTTTATTTTTTTTTTCATTGTTGAAACTTACATGAAAAATCACATGTGATTCAACACTAATTTGAATATTCGAATATTTAAACATGTAATAAAAGGAACACAACTTTTTCTACAAAATTTTAAAAGTTTCATCATTTTTTCCTGTAAACTTGATATTCATAGTTCTTTCATCTATATATAATACATTATAATTCGAATTCTAGATTAGTGCAGTTAATTCGTTAAAGTTGGATAAAAAATATAAAATCACATATGATTTCTACCACGTGATCTCAATCACATGTGACTTTTACCTCATGCGATTTTTCGCATGCGGAGAAGTTTAATAAATGAATTGTTATTATCTATAATTTAAATACAGCGTGTGATAGTAGAAGTTTAATAAATGAATGCTATAATCTATATATTTAGTTTAATAAATGAATTGTTATAAGCTACAATATGTGATTTTTTTACACTTTGTTTGAAAGCCATGAATGCGTGTTTTTCATTGTAAAAAACAGGGAAGTCTTTGATTTGTACACAAATATTTATGTTAGTTTTAGTACAGTTATTTAGTTTCCAACTTACATATTAGTGTTAAATCAAATGTGATATGTTATGTGAATTTTAATAGTGAAAAAAAAAAGTAAAAAATGTAGAAAAAAAATATTTGGCTGAAAGTATATGAAAGTGGTTGTCTAATTAAAGATACTAAAATGTTCGTCGTTACGGTATAATTGTTTTGCCTAACGATCGGTTTATAAATATTTGAATTATATAAAGATGGGTGTTATTGTTTTTTATTTAAAATATTAATAAATTCTTTTTTTTTTTTTTTTTTATAAAATAGAGTCGCTGAAATTTATCTCTTAATATGCAATAAATTTTTTTTTGATATACTCGTAAAGTAAATATACATTTTTATTATTTGATGACTACATATTTTAAAACAATAATTATACTATATTCTAAAAGGCATTAGGTTGTGGGGTCCACAGCAGGGTAATTAAAAAGTGGTTAACAACCCAATTCGGCTTCCTATTGGTTGTTCGAGACACATGGCACAATTTTATTGGTTGGAAGAGTTAATTACAACAATTAGCTACAGTACCCATGAATAGTAAAATAGTACGTTACAGTGCAAAACAGTGTTTGCTACAGTGCAATACAGTGCAAACAAAGCTTTCTTTTTTTTCCTCTCCACTTTTCTCTCCAAAACACCAAATTGTACAAAAGTACAAACATAATTAACAATAATCAGAACCAATTTTACAAAATTATTTGCAAAAAATATATATTTCCGGCAGCGGGCCAGTGCAGAATCCGGCGAAGGCGTCGACGGCAACAGCAAATTCCGGCCAGTGCAAATCTGAAAAAAGAAGACAAAAATACACCGTTGGTCCCTAAACTTTCCACGAAACATCACAGGGCATCTTAACTTTTTTTTAGTCGTCAGGCGTCCAAAACTTGAGATTTTGAGTCTGAATGCGTCCCTCCACCACTATTTGCTGTTTTGTTTTGTTTTGAGTGAAGGGCATAACGGTCATTTCATATATTTTGATTATTACTCATCTAAATCTCCTCCTCTACTTTTCTTCTTCATAGCATGCATACATCTATTAAGCAGCTATTATCACTACTTGTAAATAAACATGCATGGAAGATTCATATATTTGGATTATTACTCATCTAAATCTCCTCCTCTACTCTTCTTCTTCATAGCATGCATACATCTATTAAGCAGCTATTATCACTACTCGTAAATAAACATGCATGGAAGATTCATGAGCCAAAATAAGCAACTACCCTATTAAGCATGAATTCTACTATTATCACTACTTTTAAATAATCCAAATATGTGAAGTTGTCGAGGAGTTGAATGCTGATTTGCTTGTAATGGGATGCCGCTCTTTTGGTCCTATCAAGAGGTAACATTACTCACCGTTGCATCTAATATTTATGTCAAGTTGTCGTAATGCCGCCTGAGTAGAGTTAAAAGTATATTGTTCTACAATATATTTAGAGATTTCTTTATGCATCGATAGTACATTGTGTGACTTTCAACCCATTTCCATAAGTAAATGGGTCAAAATGGCCCTCTACTAAGCCCTGTAATGGCATTCTGTTTGATTTTGTTTGTCTCGTACAAATTTTTTGGTATGTGATTCTCCATGCTGAAAGTATTCACATTTTTTACTTACTTTACATTATCTGATTCCCCTCAGCCTCAATGGAGGATCCTGGACAACATAATATCTACAGACTCAGTAATCTGCTTTCCATTCTTTGCAAGCATGGCTGTTAGAGTGAGTGTATCAATTGTTTTTGTTTATCCTTAATCTGTTGTACTTGTTGTCTGGGATATGCTATATTTGTTGCACATCACATCACTGTTTGTTTTAGCTGCTTCTGTTGCAGGTAGTTGTTTATTTTGGCTCAGAATTAGTGATTATAGTGATAATAGCTGCTTGTAAATAAACATGCATGTTTATTTTGGCTCATGAAAAAGAGTAGAGGAGGAGATTTAGATGAGTAATAATCCAAATATATGAAATGACCGTTATGCCCTTCACTAAAAACAAAACAAAACAGCAAATAGTGGTGGAGGGACGCATTCAGACTCAAAATCTCAAGTTTTGGACGCCTGACGACTAAAAAAAAAAAGTTAAGGTGCCCTGTGATGTTTCGTGGAAAGTTTAGGGACCAACGTTGTATTTTTGTCAAAAAAGAATATATATATATATATATATATATATATATATATATATATATATATATATATATATATATATACACACAAAAGAGAAATTAGGAATTTATTCCGGCAACCACAATCTAAAAATAGATGTTTACTCGCCCGAGTCAACACGAGTTGACACGGTGAGTCACCGGGTCGTGACCGAGTCGAGCTTAAATCTTTTAGATCCACAGTTTTTTCAATCTTTTATAAAGGCATTATAAAAGGTCTTATATGAAATCGAATTAAATAAAAAAGTTACAAATTAGGGTTTGAAAAATAAAAATATAGCGGGGAAGGGGGCGCGTGAGGGGTGTTACCGAGAGAGAGACAGACCAAGAGTGGCGGTGGCGAGACTGTGGTGGCAACGCAGCGGCGGTGGCGCGTGACGGTGATACGAGGCGCGTCACGGCCTCATGAGCTCCAGAAACAAAGCATATAATCCAATCTATCGATTCGGCTAAGAAAAGTTAACGCCGGAAAATATTACAGCGACAATGATGGCCGGAAAAGACAGCGGTGGCCGGAGTTGGGTGATCGCCGGCGAGGGGTGGTGAGAGAGAAGAGAGAGAGAGAGAGTTATGTGGTGTGTAAAAAAAAAAAAAAAAAAGTGGGGGTTAAATATTTTTGATGACGGACCAATTGAGTTCAAATGAAAGTCGAGGGATGCGAATAAAACATTGGGGTGGAGGGACTAAAACTGTCAACATGGCTAAGCTTTTGAGAAAATCACTACGGGAGTCATTTGACGTACCAAACGGACTCAAACAATTACGAAACTTACGCCATTGTGTCCAAAATGATTTTTCCAATAAAATCAAGTATAAATTTGCAAAACTTTCTCGAAATCAATTTATTTGGCAAATTCGGTTTGTTTCGTGTCATTTCGAGTTTAGATTAAACACAAGTCCAAAAAAAATAACACTCTTTACATTTTCCTAAAAAAATACACATTATTTTTTAAATTTATATTTTATGTGCATATACATAAAACCAAAAAAAAAATTATATACATACATACATACATATATAACGACAAATAATATAGCAAAAAAAACCCGACCACTTTCAATTGGCATGCTTTCAGAATCAAACCACCTATTCTTTTCAAACGCTAAAGACCTAAAACAAAATACTGATAGCCCAAAAACATACATTTCTTTGCAAAATTACACACTTCCATATTAAAACACACACACACACTCTCGAACATATACATTAACTAAAGGAAAACAAATAACATGCCTCAAACACTCATATAACAAAATTAGTATCAACCAAGACATTTCCGCGGCAACGCACGGGTTTACATGCTCGTTTTAAGTAAATATAGATTTTTATTATTTGATGACTGCAATTTTTTAAACTGCATATTTTAAAACAATAATTTTAGGACAGAGGTGTATGCTATGTTGAGCTTAGAGTATCAGGCTATCGAACAAGCCAACCTTGATATCTGATATATGCCGCGCCGAATCATAACCCTATACTTATTGGAGAAAGGAAGTATTATAATGATCGACGAAGGTACTACTAACCAGAACTCTTCTGGTAATAAACATATTTCAATAGTCGATGTAACCAAAATATGAAACGAAAACAGTTCAGATGTGTGGATTTTGTCTTCAACATCAAGTTCATCGCATCATTCCCAACACATTCGATATGGTACCAGAAACTATTGGGTAATACTTAAAACATATAAAAACAGTGTTAAAATGTTCATCGAGTTCACAGAAAACACAATATTTGTAGAGGAAAGTTGGAAGTCTTATACAACATAAACGACATACTCACGCATTGCACTTAAACTATAAGACGGAAACTATATCAAGGTTCCACAACCACCTTCCCGGTAGCATGCCCTTCAATGCTCTTGGCCCAAGCCTCTTCAGCTTTACTTAAAGGGTAACTGGAGTCGATAACTGTCTTCAATTTCCCTTCCTTCACCAACTTTGCAAGGCACTCGAGCTTTTCAGCAGTTGGAGTCACAAGTAACGGCTGAAGTTTCTTCTTCGAGAACGTGATTGTGTTCACTGCATAAGTCCAAAATGCACTACCGCCCGGTGTTATGTCAATTACTTTCCCAGTTGGGGCCAGGTTGGGCTCAAAGGTTGACCATGGGATACCAGTAGCGCAATGGACCACTACATCATACTTCTGACCTGACGGGCTTTTGAGGGCAGCTCCTTCTGGAGTTTTGTAGTCAAGAACTTCATCCGCTCCTAAGCTTTTGACAAACTCGATGTTACGAGCCCCACAGGTTGCTGTGACATGGGTGTTTCCCAGTTTCGCTAGTTGGACAGCATAGTGGCCCACACCACCTGAAGCGGCAGTTACTAGGACATTTGAGCGTGGTTCGTTTTTGTCTAGCTTTAGACCACCGGTTATAGTGAGGGAGTGTAGAGCTGTGCACGCTGCAATACCTAGACAAGCACCATCTGCAGCTGATACTTCTGATGGTCTTTGAATTGTTGATGTCTCCTTAGCCACTGCATACTCAGCCATGCCTCCACCCGCAGTCCCCTATCATCCAGTGCAGAAAATTATTTAAAAAGTTTGGACCTAATAGTTTCTCAGCTTACATATCACAAGAGGTGGCAAGATGGCCGAGTCAGGCAGTGGGTAAAGGGTCAAAACTCAAAACAAGTTGCTTGTTAGTATGGGAAGAATTGACACGAAACACTCCTTCCCCATTTTCAATTTTTTTACAAATAGTTGATGCATTAATTGGGGTTACAGATTTAATATTAGGAAAATAATAATCTAAGACAATGAATGAAAAAGGTTAAGGTTGTATGCTTGTGAAATACACTTTGAGCGAACTTCAACAGTTCAACCCATCTTAACTATTCATATAGCTAAAGAGAGTATTTGGCACATTTGAGATAAAACACAACCCAGATTGACCCATTCATAAGTAAATGGGTCAACATAGACACTTGTTAAAGCATTTAAGCAATACAAAAACTTGTGTTGCTGTGTAAAGTATAAACCAAGATATGACTAGGATTAAATTCATAAGTAAATGGGTCAACATAGCCACTTGTTAAAGCATTTAAACAAGACAAAAACTTGTGTTGCTGTGTAAACCAAGATATGACTAGGATTAAAAAATAAGCATGTCATACGAAACATAGAAAAGTATCTCAAAAATCAGAAATAACAACGATGAAACTCACAAGGCTCGTAATGATTTTGTCACCAGCTTTAAAATTCTTAACTCCCACTCCAACCTCCACAACCTCTCCAGCTACATCACCAACTGTTCCAACAAACAATTTTCATTACGGATACGAACTTATGAATACATCATCATTCGGTGACTCGTTAAGCTACCTGTTGTTGGTACTCAAGGCATATCAGATCAATTTAATGGTTATTCTACACTAATCAACACAAAACCAATAGACCAGCAAAATGGCTACTGAAAGCAAAAGAAGTGCTACCATATAACAAGTGGTTCTTTCTTACCTACTCAAGCTAACACATTGACAAATTGAAAATGCCAAAAACAGTCTAGGCTAAACATCGAAGTATGGAACTAACGTGGTATAAAAGGAAACTTTCGGGGCAAAATAGGGCGTATCATCCCTTTCTGTATTTTCCAGTCGATCGGATTTATGCTTGCTGCTTCTACTTTTAGCAGAATTTCACCATTTCCAGGAGCAGGAACAGGGGTTTCAACATGCTGCAAAAGATAGAAATATATTATTGACTTTGTATATCATTTCAACATGCTGCAAAAGATATAGAGCATTGACCTTTTCAACTCTCACCGCCTACTAATATGAAATAAACATAGTGCAACTTTCTGGATTAAACAGGATACTACTAAGGGCTAATACCAATGGCGTCAATCATACTTTTATTATTATGCAAAGGCCAAAGAGCAGCTGAGCAAATTGCAAAGACGGGTATCAAATTTATGATCAACGATTACTTGGGGTGTGAGACTTTTATTTCCTTTACTTGAAAACCTAACAAAATTAAATTATTCAAGTTGGATACCCTGAATTAACAAAAGAAATTTTTTGACCCCAAATAGAAATTGAACATAAGTTTAATACTCATACCCTATGTGTGCAGGTTTTCCAAAAACATAAAACACTGTCTATGCAGCAGCTGACATGGTATGCCCTGAAGACTAGCATTTGTTACCTGAAAACTTACTCTGATCCTCGTTTTGATATTTGACCGGTGTTCACAAAAAACTGAAAAAGTATGATACCTCAAACGGATAGTAAACATAAGTTTGATACTTTTTTTATGCAATTTGGCCTTGCACAAAATAGTAGCCTACTTTCAGTTTTGGTTGGTTAAAGTGTGTTGATATGATTAGTTATTAACTGTAAAAAAAAACTGAAAGAATGATGTCACTGTGCCTAATTTCATAGGTAAATCGATTAGTCAAGTATCAAAGTAGACTGTTATTTTTAAGCAATTAGCCCTAACATACAAGTAGCAGTCTAGCCTTTTAATTAGAGTTTACTCTAAATGCCACTTCAATTAGCTTATGATAGAGCTCATTTAAAAAATAGAAAAAAAGGCTCTCGTAAGCTTTATTTTAGCGTAGACGTAGGTTTTTGTTTTAAAGCAGTTTACTAACATAGCTGCAGATGTAATCACGAAGTGTAAATCGGCATAAAAGCTAAATACCTCTTTTATTAGAATTTCAAATAGGAGCGTTAGAATAAAATCTGAAAGCTAGACGCTCGTTGCCAAACAAGCATTATATTCTAAACACTAAATGATCCAAAACCTCATCGCCCACCACAAGACAAGCAAAACTTATATTTAACGAGGATCTTTGCCAAACAAAAAAATAGCTCTAAATATCCAATATTATAACAACATCTAAAAAGTACGTAGCAGTCTAGTTCTAACCTATAAAAAAAAAAAAAAAAAAAAAAAAAAAAAAAAAAAAAAAAAAAAAAAAAAAAAAAAAACCTACGCAGTTAATCATCCACTGTACTATCTAACTTTTACTGATGAGTTTTTCCCTATTCAAGTGGGCGACTCTTTATCACAAATATACGCGGCGATAACCACGATATCTCATGCCCGTTTTCACCCTTTCCGCAGTCACCCAAAAGATCTGTACTCTTAACCTGAGACAGTTCCTAAGGCCATTTTACTATCTAGGGGGTGTTTGTTTAAACTTATTTGTAAGCTTACAAGCTTATTTTATTTCAGCTTAAATTTCATAAGCCCGAATTTTATGGCTTATTTGGAACCTTTATATGGGGGTGTTGTTTAAGCTTATATGTGGCTTATGAGCTTATTTGTATGTCGGCCTATATTAGTATATTACATAAGCCCCAAAACTTTGGCTTATTTTGAGACTTGTGGGCTTATATACGTTTATTAAACTCATATAAGCCCATAGGTTAAGCCAGAAAGTTAGGGCTTATGTAATACAAAGACGAAATCAAATAGGCTCATAAGCCCACATATAAGCTTAAACAAACACCCCCTTATTATTAATAAACTTATATAAATAAGCCCAAAAATTCGAACATATGAAATATAAGTCGAAATCAAATCCCAAACAACCCACAAAATAACATATTCATGATTAATATCGAATAAGTTCACTAACAGTAAATACTAGAAATAAAATAAACATGATTAAAAATGATGGAACCTTTAAACCGGCAGCACCACCGCCGTAACAAGTGTACCAAACAGCCTGCATCATCTTTCCCGCCATATTTTTATCAACCACCGATAGAAAAAGTTGTGACGGTGTGTTTAGAGTGAAAGGAAGATTCGAGATGTTTTATTGTTTTGGGTTCACCGTTCACGTTTTTTGACTCTTTTTCTTTTTCAATTAGTAGTTTGAAATGTTTAGTTATTCTATTATTTGATTTTGACGTTTACTTGGAAAAAAAGTCAAGTTTATTTGACTTTTTTGTTAGTACACAAAGATGGGTTTAATAGTCATGTCTACATATGTGGATAAAAAGTGGTTTTAATCGTAGCCATTAATGTCTCGATCTTGTTTGTTTTTAGGATATTTTGTTAAGTTAAAATGAGTCGATTCTTTATTGGATCTTAAATGATATAGGATCTTCTCGATCTTATCATAGAATCGAAAATCTTGACCCGATTCGATCATATACTTTTTTAAATTAACTAAGCAATTATAAGGGGACGTTTAGATGACTGAATCACAAAGAATGTAAATGCAGTGGAGAATGGAATGACAAAGAAAAATAATGAATCTATTATAAAAGAATAGATTCTACTATTTGTCAAAAGTAATAAGGGCCCGTTTGGTTTGTAGATGGGTTTATGATTAGGATTTGGATTTGTATTTAAATTTGGTTTAGGATTTGAATTTGGATTTGGATTTAATGTATGAGAGAGAAAATAATATTTAAATATATATTATATATTTAAATATAAATTAAAAATTATTAATATATAAGAAAAATATAGAGTAGTTAATGTGAGCATTTTTTTTTTTATTGGTTTATATGACAAATAAGTAAAAAAAAATTATTGTTTTATATGACAAATAAGTTAAAAAAGACAGATTGAAAGGGAAAGGACAAAAATTAGACATGCCTTTGTTAGAAAAGAAGTTAACCCACCCTACTCTGAGTATGGATGAATATTCGAACTTAGGGCCCGTTTGGTTTGTAAGTGGGATTGTAATTGGATTTGGATTTGGGAAAGGTTTGAAAGAAATTGAATTTAAATATAGGTTTGAATTAAATGAGAAGATAGAAAAATAAATGATTGAAATATTATTTTATAAATAAAATAAAGATTTTTTTAATACATTTTGGCAATTAAAATTTTAAATATAAGAAATTATCAAATATATGATTGGTCACATTAATGGATACTCATCAAATACCCACTAACGTTAGGTGGAATGAAAATTTGTAATTTGTAGTCAGATAGTTGTGTCAGAAGAGTGGAATGGTACCAAACAACTATTTTAATCAACCTTTCAATCTATTCCTGGTAAACACCATGTACCAAACGGGTACTTAATCTCTAATCCAAAACCTACAAAGTTAAAACAAACAACTTATTTTAGCTTTCTAACCTAAACCCCCATTGTAACCCACAAACCAAACAGGCCCTAACTAATCTATTAAAGAATCCATTCCTTTGTTTGGTACAAGAGAATGAAAATACATTTTCATTTTTTTAGTTACATCGTCTCTATGATGAAACAAAAATGATAGTAATTGCAAAAATATATCATCATTAATCATCTCTATGATCATTATATCATGTGAGTCATACTAATAAATAAACCATCAAATGAATAAAAGGAGATAAGTCATAAATTAATTAAACATCCCTGCTCTTTCAATGATTTCTTATTTTTGACACTGCACATTTTGACAACCTTGGCTATAATCTTTGCACAGGTTAAATGAGAATTTGCAAAGTTAAGAATCATGATAATTGACTAAGGATCAAACCTTATATGAGTTACAGGTCTTTACCATTTCAATATTTAATGTTTTATTTTTCTCTTTTTTGCTCTTGTGATATATACCAAAAAGTTTATGAGTACAAAAGAGAAAAGGGAGCCAAACACGAGCAAAAAGAGAAAAAGAAAACATTAAATATTGATCAATTAGCTAAGAGATGAAGTAATTTGGTCTTTCAATTAAATTTATTATGAGGTTGTTGATTAAATAGATATATCTTTAACTTAGTCGCACGTATTGTCACTAATGTCAAGTTTCATGTAAGTGAATATCAACTCTAGACACATAAACTAAGTAGAGTACTTAAAATAATAAACACTTGAAAGAACAATGACTCATACATATTACAAATAAGGATAGTACCTAGAGCAGGAAAAATGACAAAGTATAGAACTAATAGTCATTTTCTCTTCTTTTTTTTTAATTAACTAACTAATCAACTATTAGGGAATAAATTTTGTTCAAGTAAAACAGTTAGCAAGCGTGGATAGCTATAAATGTTTTATAAAAGTAAAATATATAGATTTTTAGATTAAAATATTCATCATCCTGAATCATCGATTAGACATTTTAGTATTTTAAACCATTACGTGTTGCATTATCATTATAACTTTGAGAACTCTTATTTCTTCATGAATGTGTTATACAATTAGCTTTGAATACGAATTACTATATATATAAGATATTTGAACATTTAAGTAGGATATTTCGATTTCGATCCGATCTTAGGATTCCAATCTTGTAGAGACAAAAATGATACATTGTAAGTTAAAAAAATAAAAAAATGTTACAGTTAATTACTTAATCAATCCTTGTGTTTTGTCAAGTATAACGAATTTAATCCCGATACCTTTTTTTCCTCGGATCCTCTTTTTATGGTTTTGACCTATAACCAATTTGGTCCTTTAACCACTATATATGTTAATTTGACCGTGATTTCCGACAGTGATTTCCGTCATCTACATGACATTCCCACCTAAATTTCCGATAATGTTCCTCATATTCCGGCAACCTCAAAAGCACTTTTGACACATAAACCATGCACACTTTTCATACACTCGGATTCCTCTTTTCAAACACCCTTCTTCATCTTCACTTTTTCTTCAACAAATCAAAACCTTGATCAAAACAATAATGAAAAGCCTTTTAAATTCTTTTACCGAAGTTTATATTTCTTAAATTACATCAACAAAAGAGATCATAAGAAACAATAATTCATTAATATTCAAATAAACTACATCAAAATCTTCCCCATGAACTATTCTTCCCAGGGGCAGCACTACAATGGGGGCAGTGTGGACAGTTGCCCCCACAAAGTTCCAAGTAGATGTTAAGACTCTTATTAATGTCGATTTGTTTCGGATGATTATGATGCACAATTTTATTCTGCACCCCTAAGAGAATAAATAGTATAATCGTAAAACATTAACCAGTAGTTACATTTTAGTCTAGTGGTTAAAGACATTCTTTACTTTCGGAGATATCTAATGTTTGAATTTTGTGCTATTCTAAATTTTGTTATCTAAATTTGTGTTTGCGCTTTCTCTATTCGTATTAATATCGATCAGGAAAAGTAAGTATGTCGTAAATATTGTCCATATAATCACAACTAGCTAGTTTAGGTTCTACCTAAACAAGTTCACTTTCATTCAAAGTAAAATTGTTGCCATGACATCAACAAAGACCAAGTTAGTGTCATGACCCAACTTGACATTTTACTCTTAACTTTTGCCCCTCTTAAAAGAATTTATGATACCACCACTGGTTCTCCTACTTCGATCAATAACATCAACAATCATGACCAGCTTTCCATACTCTTTGGAATTTGCAGATTGGTATGTGGCCCGAAAAAACTAAAGATATGATCATTAGAAACCAAAATCAACGATTTATAAATTCTACACTTAAAAAGTCAAACCTAAGCCCAAATAGTCAAAATTTATATTTAAACAACCATTTTGCAACTACCATTATTAAAGTTTATATATACTACATATAGTGCACAAATGAATCTCTCTCCAAAATTTTCAGACTTACAAGAAATAAAGCATGGTTTACAACACTTTAATGCACCAAATTTTGAGAATTACAACAAAACAAGCATATGGTACAACAAAAATAAGCATGGAGTCATTTTCAGACCACTTTTCTATCAAATAACATTAATGCTATTAAATAGTAGTCATTAAAATACCCTTTAAGTGAAAAATACTACCTTATAAGCATTATTTACAAGGACTCAAAGCACACGTAAAACTAAAAAAAGAATACTCACCTAATACAATTAATACATTATTAAAAACACCCCTCATCAAAAAATACAAATTTTTAACCATAAAATACAATATAATTAATACATTATTCAAGATCCATCAGCAGCCTAAAATATGAACATGTTATTTTTGCTTTACGAGTGGCTTATGGTTTATATTTATAAAAATACCATAAAAATTACGAAACCAAAAAGTTACAATAAAAAAATGAAAAAAAATACGTCGGCTAAAATTCAACCCCGCTGAAACACGCGATATCAATGAAAAATAGTTGCTCGCCACATAATTAGTCATCGGGTACCCGTCGCCGCATTGCGCGGGTACCCTGCTAGTTATCAATAAAATATAATACATACGGGATTCAACATTATTGTGATTGAACCCGTCACTTATATCTGAAAGCCTACTTGGCCAATCAACTAGACATTTTCGATAAGAGACTAGGGTGCTTTTATTTATTTATTTATTTATTTTTTATTTTTTTTCTCCTGTTTAGAAAAGATCCTGAATGGATAAATGTAGGGTGTCTGGAATAAGAAAAATATGAACAAAAGCTTTCTTTTTTTGTTTTGGCTGAATTTCTTTTTAATAGCAATTGACAGTTTTACCCCTTAACAAAAACCAGTACTTACAAACCTATTTCATATAATCTGGAACAAAAACATTGCAACAATTCTTTTTTTGACTCCATTGTTCAAAAGTGGTCAATCATATTTATTCAATCTTTATTCAAAAGCAACAAATGACAGTCAATAACAACTTCACATTTAAGCTTGACACTAGTTTCTTAATTTAATTAGAGTTTCAAATTAATTGACAGGTTATAAAGTTTTCACTCATGAACACATATTTCTATTTAGGGTTTCAACAATAAAACAATACAACTCAATTAATAAGTTAAAGAATTAAAAAAAAAATGTTAGATTTTTACAAAAAGAGGAGTAACCAAAGATTCACCTACCTGGTGGTTCAACAAAATTGACTACACGAAAATAACCAATGGGAGATATTGTTCCGGTGTTCAAGTGATGGCGACGATGGTGGTGGTGGAACGTCAGTCAATGGTGAGATGATATATTAGTTGGGATGAGAAGAGGTTTTGAAGGGATGAAAAAGAAAAGGGAAAGTGTTATATAAGAGAAAAAGGATATATTTGTAAAAAGTGCATCCTAGATGGGAATGGGTGCCTTTTTCAACCCCTTTCACAATCCGGAATCCCTTTTCTACACAGTAAAAAAGAAACGCAATATTATCATGGTCCTACCTAAATATACTTCCAAAAAGACAATTAAGCAAAAAAGAAACAACACCTAGAACCAGAATTGATTGGAAAGCATCTTACAGACACCATGAGACTACAAGCATGATGAGTGTGTAAATACTCATCATTTTTAGTCAAATCTGAGTTGCAAAACGATAAAAAACACTAAAAAACGCACCAAAATACAAAGGAAATCCCAAAGATCGTATTTTATATGTTTCTGATGCAAAATGAGTGAAAACAAACGAAAAATAAACAAAATTTGCATATTTAGCAGTTTCAGTCCCCCAACTTTCAAAGTTTTACAAAACTAGTCCCTGGTCAGTCATTTTCAAAGAAAAGTCAACCCTTGCTCTTTAAAAGTCAAAATGAATCACAAATGATCTTTGGGTAAAAAGTTTTGGAAAAGTACACAATTGGTCCCTGTACTTTGGCAAATTGACAATTTTGGTCCCTGGTGTTTCAAACATGGAAAATTTGTATTTTTGGTCCTTTGGTTTACCTAACTTGACAAGATTAACCCTTGGATAAAGTTTGTGAGATTGGCAGAAGTAGTCCTCAGAGTTTCAGAAAGTGGTAACATTGGTCCTTGTGGTTTCATAGTTACAAAGATAAACGGACCCTTATTATCCACCACAAGCCCACCACTTAAATCTCCCTTGGCCCAAAGCTCATTCCCAGCCCATGAATAAAAAGAAAAACCCACGACCAAAATTTATTATTAACCAAAGGGGTAAGGGTCAATTAGTCAAACGCATACCCTGCTTTATCTTCTTCCCCAAAACACCTCAATCCCCCCCCCCCCATCGTGACTGCAACCAGCCAAGACAACCATCACCATCCCCCCTTTGTCTTCTCCATCCCATATCCCAATCCCACTCACCATCCCCCTCATACTCACAAAACCGTACCTACCTCTCTTCCATGTCAGCAATCCACCTCTCACTTTGGGCGCCAAAATATGATTAAAGGTTAGGATTGACTCAAGATTGATCCAAAGGTGGTGATTCATTGAAGAAAGCACAAGGATTAGGGTTAAGCTGTTTGCACTCACTGAAGATGAAGACAAAAAGGCTAAAGTATACCTACCTCTGCTTATTGTAGTATAAATAGGAACCATGTAAGCCTTCAAAGGCATCCAACTATCTTATCTTTTATCTTTCAATTGTAATTCTGATTTCTAGTTAATGGAAGTTAATTTTTTTAGTATCTCAGTTTTGCATTTTTAATTCAAAAATCTCATTTAGAGTTTAAAAACTGTTTGTTGGGTCTCAGTAGTGTTTAAATCTTGCTTGAGTTACTGTGAATCAAAAAGAAACAAGAAAACAGATAAGAAAGAAAATACAAAAAAAAAAAAAAAAAAAAAAAAAAAAAAAAAAAAATCAAGAAAAGGAAAAATATGTTGAAGAAGAAGGAATGCAGTAGCAGATGGGAATGATGAATATGGTTTAGAGCCCATGGGGGTATTTAGGTGGTTCTTGGTTCTTGATTCTCGGATTGCAGACCTGGACTTCAAGTAGGTCTTACATCACATTTTTAGTATAATTTGGAATGTTTGAGATTGGTAGTTTACATTTGTTGCCTGTTGCTTAATCTGATATTCTGTAGCATATTAGAGGTAAATTAGTGAGTTTCATAGGTTAATTTAGTAATTGCTTAGTAAAATCATAAAAACAGTTAAGTTAGGGGTGTTTGGATCAGTATAGTTTGCTAGTATATTCATTGTTTCAGGGGTATTGTTCAGTTTGGAAACATTGCTTAGATTGGTTTAGGCTTATACAAGTTTAGAATCAGTAGGTCATACAATCAAAAAGTCAATTGAACCTTAAATTCCTCAACAGATTAACTATTAGGGATTTTGATACCATTCCCTCAACTTTGGTTCAGATATTGTTAAGGTAGGATAATTTAACCCCAATTCAGTCCAACACACCTCATTTAGGAATCTGGGGAAGGTTTTATCTAAAAAAAGTCAACTTAGGTGGAAGATTCAAAAAGTCAAAATGCATGATATTAGGCAGAAAAATCAAAACTTGCACGAATTTTCTTGATTTTTATGTTTGACCTTAGGATTTGAAATTCTCAGGGATTAATGCCCACCAGCTAACCTTTAGAATCCAACTTTCAGTTTAATTTTGTGAATTTTTCTCGGTCACTTTCTCATAGTCTGAAGTGGACTGTTTGGACATTTGTTGCCCTGCAGCCCAGTTCTTTGGAGAATTTGAGTAGCTATAGGTTGTTCACTAGTAGGTCTTAGGGTATGTTCTCTGTCAGTTTAAGTGCTTCTCTAGGTGGCGTTTAGGTATTAAGAGTTAGTTTGCTATTCGCGACTTTTCAAGAGCTTATTAAGAAACTTTTTTTTAAGCCTATTAGATACTGCATGTTGTTTGACTCAGTTTAGGTACTGAATGAGTTTGATCTTCATTCCTAACTGATTATTGTTGTTGCTCTTGTCTGTTTGTTGTTTTGGTTACTGTTATTCCTTGTTGTTGTTGTTTGTTATAAATTGTTTAGCAATAAGCTTGCTTATTTGGTATTAGTGTTTGGCTGTCATTAGAGCAAAACCAAGAACACCAAGAGTTTTCAAGTTTAATAATCAATCAGTTTTAGTTAGATTTGCTTTAATCAATCTGTTTTCAAGAAAGAGTTGACTGAGTGTGTAAGACAAAAAGAAAAAAAAAATAAAAAGCAAAAAGAAGTGGTACCAGGGATTCGAACCCTGGTCATTTGACTCACCCACGACACAACCCACACCACAAACCAACTGTGCCCTTGGGACTTTTCTTACTAGTCTTGTTCATTTAATTCTTTTAAAGTAAAATTTACTCTTGTCTCATATAAGCTTATTAAGCTGTTTAAGCTTGTTACAGCTTATGGGTATAAGCAATTTCTAATTTGTCATTTTTCTTAAGTCACAATTAGTAAAAAATAATTTTCAGAAAAAGTTTGGTATTTTTAGCAGTTGTAGTTTGTTTATTATAATTTAATTTGTGTTAATTGGTTTTTAAATTGTAATAAATAGAATTTTAGTCAAAAAATTAATTTTCTTTTTCCAAAAATTTTCTTTTGTCTTTTAGTACGTTAGAAAATTAATTTGAACCCCGTAGGACGGTTGGAACATAAAATTCACGTTTTATTTTGCGCACTCGCGTAATTTTCAATTAAAACGTCACGTTTCTAATTTGGTTAACGTTTTAGGATTCCCGATACCTAATTATGTTTCCCCGTAGTGTTTTAGGCTTTTCCTAGTTAGTTAGTTGCTTTTGGTTAATTTACTTTTACTTTCGTTCGTTAATTTTCCAAATTCGTTAATTTTACGTATCACAAAACCAAATAACCTTTCCAATCATACAAGATTTTAATCCCAATCTCATTCGAAGCTTTCCATTCACACCTCGTTGGGGTACGACCCGGGAAATCACTTCCCGGTCTCACAATTTGAATATCACTTTCACAAGTTTTGCGAGGTAATCGTTTTCCTAAACGGTTTACTCGTATTACTTCACGTTTATTTGTCTCACGACAAATTGTTGATATTTTGATAAAATTGTTTTTTGCACACACCAAAACACAACGAACCAAATGGCACCGCTGCCGGGGAGGTTGTGTGTTGAAAGTCTCGATAAGGTTTAGACGATTAGTCTTGTAGAACCTTCGCAAGAAGTTACGCTTTTATAAAACGTATAAAAAACCAAAAATATTTTTCTTTTGTTTCTAGTATATGTATTATATCTATATAAGTTAAAGAAAAACACAAAAAGATTTTCCCGTTTCATTGTTTTATAATTACAACATTAAAATCTTACCACCGCAAACCAAGGCAGAACACCTACCAACTGGGGGTGTGACCATAATAAGTTCCCAAACCAAAGATCAAAACTTGCCTTTGTATCACTTGCGTTTTGGAAAACTTTTAAACGAGAAACACACTTTAAGAGGAGTCGAACGGTATGTAGCGATCAAACGAACTTCGCCCAGTGAGAGATCCATTCTTCTCTCCCGCTCCTTTGTGCGTTTTTCTTTAGAAGTCAACCTTGCGTTCTTGATTATTGGTTTAAGTTCCCTTGTCATTAAAGTGGTATTGTTTTAATTGATATTTTTTGTGGTGCATGCGCACACGTTCGTCTACGTCAACAAGTCCTTTGCAATCGCTTAATAACATCCCAAGAAGCAGGCGTAATCGACGACGTACCAATCGAATAGTCGAACCCGAGCTTCGCACTATTCCTATCATGGCGCCCGAGCCCACTATGAATGAGCTTCTCCAAGCACCCATCGAGGGTTACGGAGATGCTATCATCATTCCAGCCATCGTGGCTGACAATTTCGAGCTTAAGACGGGGTTGATAAACTTAGTCACCTCGCGTCAATTCTATGGTTTCGAGAGGGACGATCCTCAAGATCACATTCGATGGTTCAACAAAATCACGTCTACCATCAAATGCAAAAATGTCCCTGAGGAAGCTATCAAACTTCTTCTCTTCCCGTTTTCCCTCGATGGGGCTGCCAAAAATTGGCTAGACAAACAACCCCCTCGATCGATTGAAACGTGGGAAGATTTGGTCAAGACGTTTGTGAACGAATTCTTTCCTCCATCTAAAACCACCGCCCTCAAGAATGAGATCATGAAATTCACTCAGAAATTCGATGAGTCATTCGGTGAGGCATGGGATCGTTACAAGGACATGCTTCGTAAATGTCCTCATCACGGTTTCTCCGAGTTAATGCAACTCGACACTTTCTATATTGGTGTGAGCCAAGTCGATCAAGACTCTCTTAATGCCTCCGCGGGAGGCAACTTCTTGAATCGAACCACCAAAGATGCTTTGATGATCATTGAAAATAAATCTAAGGTCCGCATTCCACGAAGCAAATCGGTTGTTTCACAAGTTAATGTTGGTCCTTCTTCCTCATCACCCGTGGCTCAATCTAGCACCGATGCTAGACTTGACAAGCTCATGGAAGCTATTCATGCTTTGGTTCTCACCAAAACAAAGAAAGTTTCTTCTCAACCTGCCGAAGTCAAAAAGGTTGACACTTGTGTTACTTGTGGTGGTGCACACGCTTACTATAATTGTACTGCCACCGATGGCAATCCATTTGAAGTCAATGCAATAGTCGGTAATTCTAATCAAGGAGGTAACCAATACCGTCCTCAAATGGAACCAAATTATCGTGCTAACAATCAAAGCGGTCCACCCGGTTTTTCTCAACCCAATAATCCAAATCGATTCAATCAAAATCAACAACAAAGAAACCCGAATGTTCAAAACCAATTTCAAACCCCTATGAACCAATTTCAAAAAGGGAACTTGAATAGAAACCAAGGTTATGGTAATTTCAATCAAGGAAACAATTTTCATGGTAATCAAAACCATGGAAATTTTCAAAATCAAGGTTTCAATCAAAACAACCGAGCTCAAAATTTTTCTCATCAAAATCAAACCGTTGTTCAAACTCCATCACCCACTGATGAGTTATTGAAACAATTTATGAAAGCTCAAGAAGAAACTAACAGGTTGTTGATCAGTCAAATTTCTGAACTAAAGAAGTCTTTAAATGATCGACCTTCGGGATCGGGAACGCTACCAAGCAACACGATCTCCAACCCGAAGGGCGATGTAAAGGCGATCACAACCCGTAGTGGAGTTTCTTATGATGGACCCACGATTCCTACTACCTCATCTCCTTCTCCTCCCGAGGTAGTGGAACGTGAACACGAGGCTACAAAGGACAAAGTGCAAATTACAAGCTCACGAAGTACCGCACACGTCCAACCTCATGTTGTCCCAAAAACCAAGTCTAAACCGGGAATTGTTTTTGAACCCTCGGAAAATCCCGTTCAACCAAAAGCTTCAATACCATATTGATTGGCCTGAAACGGTCAACTTTTATTAGTCAACCACTTGTGAATAGTCAACCGTAAAAGTCAAACTAATCAAGCCAATGCTTCCGTGGAATACAGTGTTTCCCCGGGTCGTAATGTCCCAACGAGGTGTGCGATGGTTTATTAAAAACGAATCTGTGATCGAGTGAATGTGAACAGGAAAGGTATAAGGTGTGTGAGTGATTACACTAAGGTTTTATAAAATAAAATGACTTAAATAAACTATTGGAACTGTTACGTGAAACCTAGATATCTAAAACGTATAAACGTAAACTAAATTAAAAATCAGATGCGACTGCGTACTGAGAAAAAGGTGAGTTTTAAGAAAAATAAACTACAGGGGTTAAAAATGAAAATTCTATAAACTTAAACTTAAAAGAAAATTAAATTAAAAAGAAAATTATTTTTTAGATTATTTTATTATTTAATATTAATTATTTAATTAAAAACTAATTAACTATTTAATTAAAACTAATTTATATCAAACTAAAAATGATAAACACTACAAATTAAACTAAAAGCTTGTAAAAATAATTTCTAAAACTTAAAATGAACTTGAAGAAAGTATAAAAAATAAAAATAAATATTTTTGTCTTTTTATAGATTTTCTATTAATTAAAAACTATTTATATTAATTATGCTAATTAAACTATTTTAAATTACAAATAATACTAAATTGACTTAGAAAATTATGAAAAAATTTATAAAACTATTTTCTGACTTATAAAAGCTAGGAAAAATATAAAATCTAGGTTTTACCTTATAAAAATTAATTATGCTATTTATAACTTAATTATTAATTAATTATTAATAAAACTATTTTTAATTCTAATAAATACTAAATTACAAAATAAAAATCTGAGAAAATTATTAAAAATACTTTAACCTAAAAGGAAATTAATAAAAATATAAAAACACAACTTACTTAATAAAAATCTAAAAATGAAAATTAAAATTAAATTAAATTAAATAGAAACTATCACTTATTTTTATATTGTCTTTTCTTGATTTTTCTTTTACAAAACTATATTATACCTAAAAATAAACAACTTTTGTAAAAACAATTATTTTATAAGCTAATAATAAGTACTGTGGAAGCTTATTACTTCCACAGTTGACTTTGGTTGACTGAATAAGCAAATAGGCTCAAATGAGCTTATGTGGGACCCACTATGGATGAATCTGATCTAAATAAGTAAATTGGACTTGTTTAAGCTAAAATTTTCCAAATAAGCTCAGTAGATAAGCTGATAAGCAAAAATAAGCTATTCCAAAAACCAATTTTGAACACAGAATGGGGACAGAGTTTTGGGTCTGATTCAGGTGGGGTCCACAATGATTCAGATCAAACTTATGGTCAACTATTACTCCCTGGTAGGAAGGGGGTTGGGAGAAACTAATTTGGAAGTGTGGGGCCCACTGAGGTGGCCAGAAAACTCCACCAAAGGTGGTGGTTTGGCTATGGTCTGCTGGTGCAGGGGAGCTTTCTTCCTTGCAAGTGACTTTGAGGGTGAGTGGGGCCCAGGGTAAAAATGCTAAAAATATAAGGATTGAGGAATCTCAAAGATGAGCTGGTAGAGTATTACTACAACAAGTTTCAAATTCTAAAACCTAATACACAATTCTACAAAATTCCTTGAAGTTTTGAGAAAATCTGAGAGATGTAAATTTGACTTTTGATGAAAATGAACTAGTTTGACTATTATGAACTTTGATCCTTCTAAACTAAATGAGATTGATGTTTTATGATATAATAAGACTAATTTATGCACTTACAACAAGATGTGAGCATGTATGACTGAATTGGGAGTGTCAATCCCAAACAGTTAACTGCTTATGGTTTGTAATTGTGTATTTTGACTTTTTAACTAATGAGGTACTATTTTTATGACTGATTAGACCTAATTAGACTTGAACTAACATACTGCAATAACAAACAACAACAATAACAGCCATGAACATGGCTTACATAGATAATCCAAACACTCCTTTATAACTAACTTTATACTATTACTTTTAATTATTAAACTACAACTATGATTTTTCTTACTAAAACAGATTAAGTGAATGACAATTACACTATTTAAAGTAAAATTGTACTGAAGAAACAATAAAAACTAGATAAGCTAAAAATTAAGATTTAGCTTACAATTGATGATAAGCTGAGAAACACAAAACCATGAATCAATCTCATAACCTAGTGTCCCCCATAGGACTCTAAACCATGAAATTCCAAAATACTCCCTGCTCCTTGCTTCCACCTTCTTGTTCACTAATTTTTTTATTTATTTTTGATTTTCTTATATTTTTTTTAGTATTTTTCTTTTTATGAACTATTGTTGATTAAAAGTTTCTATGAGCTAGACAAACCTTGTCAGGGCTTATTTAAGCTAAGAGAACCCACAATAACAACTACAAACAACAAATAAGCTTTTGGTGATTTTTGAAATAAGAGTAAATTGCATAAACTGAGATAGCAACTGAAACCTGAAATTAATTACTTAAAAAGTTTAAGGATACATTGAAACAGCTTAATTGATTGCTTAAAAGCTTCTAATTACACTAAGAAGGTTGAATTACACTAGTCGACACTACTCTAACTAAAACTAATCTAATCCTTCTCCTCTTCTGCTTCTTTTCCCTTTTGTAGAGATTTTCTGAGTTTGTGAGACCCACAATGACATTTCCCACCACCTCTTGACCCTTGGATTGGTCAAACTCATCTCCACCGTTTTAATTATAACTTGGCGCCAAAGTTGTCTTTGGGTACTGTAGATAACGTGGAGAGGTTTATAGGGCATTAATGGGTGTTGGAATGTTGTGGAGGTGGAGGGGAGTGGGTAGACAGCTGGGGGTTGAGGTGGAAGGTCAGGTGGTGGGTGGTATGGTGGAGCAGTGGTGGAGGTGGTATTTGGGAGGGAAAAGGGGTGACTGGGGTGGTTTGGTTGGGTTGACCGGGTGTTGACCCCGTTTTATTTATTAAGGGGGTGGATTGGGCTGGGAGGTTTGGGCTTGGACAAATAAAAGGGGTGGGCTTGGGTAGTGTATGGATTGGACTTGGTTTTGTTTTGGGTAAATAATAATAAGGATCCGTTTGGTTGAATTACACAAGGACCAATTTTGTAATTATTTCAAAGTTGAGGGGCTGTTGTGGCATTTTTCCAATTTTATTTATGAGGACCATATTTGCTAATATTGAATAACCCAAGGACCCAAATTGTAATTTTTCCAATATTTCAATACCCGGGGACCTTTTCTGTCAATTCACCAAACTTTAGGGACCAATTATGCAATTTCACCAAACTTATCACCAAGGACCATTCCTACAAAATATTATTAGCACAAGGACCAAAATTGCTTTTCTCAAAGTTTTTAACATCCCAGGGACCATTTATGTCAATTTCCAAAGTATAGGGACTAAACTTGTAATTTTGTGAAACTTTGCACCAAAGGACTAAATATGTAACTTTATGATTAAAAAGGACCTTTGGTGACTTTTTCAAGTTTTTAGAATAACCAGGGACTAGTTTTGACAATTTATGAAACTTGAGGGATTGAAACTGCCAATTATGCAAACTTTGTACGTTTTTCATCTGTTTTTGCATATTTTGCATTTGAAACATATAAAACACACTTCTAAGATATTTTAAGTATTTTGATGCATATTTGAGTGTTTTTATATGTTTTGGCAGCTCAGATTAGTATAAAATGATGAGTATTTAGACACTCATCAATCCCCCACACTAAAACATTGCTAGTCCCTAGCAATCTTTTGAGAAAAACTTAATGAATTTGAAAAACTCTTTACCAAAAGCCATCACTTCTGGAGTAGCCAGATGTAAGAACTGTGGTACATCTGATAACCGTGTGATTTTGAGCAAATCACCAGCTGTCAACGGATTTGATTTGTCTTTACCAAAAGCCGTTTGCTTCTGGACTAGCCAACTCTTGATGGAATAGTCAACATCTTGGTGAGCTGATTACCAATTATGGTTTTTCCACTGCCTTTACCACAAGCCATAATCTTGCGGGCTAGCCAACTCATTCGCTTTTTAGGATATGGCGAGTTGAGGTACCATATAATTTTGGGCAAATTGCAAGCCATCAACGGGTTTGAGATATCTTTACCAAGAACCGTTTGCTCCTGGATTAGCCAATCCTTATGTGGGTTAGACATGACGGACTGATAACCATTTATTGCGTTCTAAGTGAGAAAAAATTTTAAAATTTTGGCTAAAATGGGGGTTCTTGATGGAACATGTGTTTAAATTCGTTAGAATAACGAATCTCCCCCCACACTTAGAACTGAATATTGTCCTCAATATTCAAAGCACCGGATATTAAACCAACACTTAGAACATAAGAAAGAAAATATTCCATAGCCTTTATTTAAGTTTATGTACACACATTTTTTTAAGGGATATATACATATATATAACATGTGGGTTAGTATTTCCCCCACACTTAGGGTGAAAACCCTAAGTACATGCTACTGTTTTTGATTACCGAGTCGCTAGCTTGACTCGACCCCGAATTCATTTGTCCATGGGGAAGTATGATGTGGAAGGAACAATCTCAATCGGACTTTCATTCAAGAGGTTTGGATAAACATTGAAGCACGTGAAAGTTCCACACCGATGAGATATACAGAGACACCCGGCTCAAAATTTATAAATGAGAATGCCGGGGTCAAAGATAATGTCCTCACTCCCAAAAGAGTGAAGAACAGGAGAAGCCACGGGATATATGAAGAAGAGAAAGAAAGTCATGATAAATATCATGACTAACTCCTCATCTTCAATAGGAGAATTCATTGTTTCATGAATCTCCTCTTTTAAGCTCGTTTGATCAAGACGTATTATGGGTATGTCTAGATCAAAATAAAAGTTATCATACTCCGGTGGAGATATGATATGAGTGAGTTCAAAGGAGAACTCCTCGTAAAGAGAATCATTCACAAGATGTAAATCTGTGAACTCATGTTCCGTTGTGGACTCATCACTATCCTCGATCTGAATACTAAATATTGGGTTATCAGAAATCAAAGTGAATTCAGATTTGAATTCAAATAGAGGATTGGTGATAGTAGTTTTGAATGCTTCAGGAACAATGTGATTAACATTCTCTACTGGACTGTTGGGATAAGCACTGAGTGAAGGATCATTATGTAAGAGACTTTCTATCTCTTCCAGATCGGCTTCGAAGTCAAAGAGATCATCATTACTTCCAGATAGAAGTGGAATGATGTGAGTGAGTTCCTCTGTGAAATCCTCAAGAAGAGGATCAACATCAGAATGAGGCAGTGATGCCTCAACATACTCAATGTCTCCATAAGATATACAATCATCACTGGAATTAGAGACATTCTCAATTTGATTATTTGGATTATCAGGGGGGGTAGGGATATCACACACATGATCAAGAATTCCCTGTGACTCACTTGGGATTGAGACAAGGTTCTCAACACTAGACTTTATGAATTCGTCCGATTCCTTTGCAGGAATAGTGTCAAGATGCTCGTCCTCCATGCTCAGAGAGTGAGTGGGAACCTCGGGTGTGATAACATCATACAGAGGGAGCTGAGAAGGACTAGCATACATGGATTTTATAATTTCCATTTGTTCTGCTGCTAGTAATTCTCCCATACTCTTTTCTCCCTGTATATCTATGGAAGGAGTCTCAACTGATGAACTTGATGAGGTATCATCACTTTCATCATCTTCATCGAGAAGAGCAGCGTTTTGAAATTTGGTACATGTTATAGCTGCTTGTTCTAAGACTAGTAATTCTTCCATGCTTCTTTCGTCTCTAGCTGCATGTTCTTCGGCAAGTAATTCCGCGATAGATTTATCACGAGAATATTGAGTGAGTGGAGACTGTGGGGGTGTGGATGTGTCAAAACCGGATGTATCAGAACTAGAACAATGTTCAGGTTTATAATACGGTTGACATTTGAAATCATCATGAGGACCCCCACAATATACACAAGAAAAACTTGGTGCATTTTGAAACGAAATATTAGCTAACTCCTCCTTAAGGTCTTTAAGTTTCTCAAGAACCTCTAGACAAAGGTCTTGCTGAGTTTCATGAGGAGTTGCTTGGATCATTTGGCACTGTGGAGGTGGGTCTTGAAACGAATAGTCGTAATTGTTACAAGGAAATGGATTCCTTGTTTGACAATCCGAGCTAAAGTGAGGACCTCCACAGTACTCACAACAGTTGAACTGATGTGGCTGTGAGTCGTATGTGCTTAAGTCATAATTGTTATCAGGAACCTGCTCATAGATAAGTGTGTTTCCTGATTGACAATCAGAACTGTAGTGTGAACCACCACAGTACTCACAACAGTAAAACTGTTGAGTCTCATGGTGTGGAAGCTGATGGAATGAATCAGTCATGTCAGGGTAGGAATAGGGATTCTGGTTATAGACAGACCCGTTTCCTGACTCTACCATGCCACAACTGGGGCAATTACCACCATCATAAGAACTACCACACCATTGACAGACAAGAGGGTGAGAATAAGATATAGAAAGAATCAAAGGGTTTAGGGGATGAGAAATGAAGAATCAAATAGGTAGGAGTGTAAAGGTGAATATTTTTGGTTTTTTTGAAAATTTTTGTAGTACTAATAAGAAGGAAAATATTTTTGGTTTTTTTTGTGTTCGTTGAAAACTGATTTTAAAAAGTTTTCGGGAACAGTTTTGTTTTTATATGATAATAATATGAACAAGGATGGGTAAATATACAATGAGCGTCTATTCAGGTTCACTAATATGCAAAATCGTTTAGAATAAGCGCACAACCTCCCCGGCAGCGGCGCCAAATTTTGATTGGCCTGAAACGGTCAACTTTTATTAGTCAACCACTTGTGAATGGTCAACCGTAAAAGTCAAACTAATCAAGCCAATGCTTCCGTGGAATACAGTGTTTCCCCGGGTCGTAATGTCCCAACGAGGTGTGCCATGGTTTATTAAAAATGAATCTATGATCAAGTGAATGTGAACAGAAAAGGTATAAAGTGTGTGAGTGATTACACTAAGGTTTTATAAAATAAAATGACTTAAATAAACTATTGGAACTGTTACGTGAAACCTAGATATCTAAAACGTATAAACGTAAACTAAATTAAAAATCAGATGCGACTGCGTACTGAGAAAAAGGTGAGTTTTAAGAAAAATAAACTACAGGGGTTAAAAATGAAAATTCTATAAACTTAAACTTAAAAGAAAATTAAATTAAAAAGAAAATTATTTTTTAGATTATTTTATTATTTAATATTAATTATTTAATTAAAAACTAATTAACTATTTAATTAAAACTAATTTATATCAAACTAAAAATGATAAACACTACAAATTAAACTAAAAACTTGTAAAAATAATTTCTAAAACTTAAAATGAACTTGAAGAAAGTATAAAAAATAAAAATAAATATTTTTGTCCTTTTATAGATTTTCTATTAATTAAAAACTATTTATATTAATTATGCTAATTAAACTATTTTAAATTACAAATAATACTAAATTGACTTAGAAAATTATGAAAAAATTTATAAAACTATTTTCTGACTTATAAAAGCTAGGAAAAATATAAAATCTAGGTTTTACCTTATAAAAATTAATTATGCTATTTATAACTTAATTATTAATTAATTATTAATAAAACTATTTTTAATTCTAATAAATACTAAATTACAAAATAAAAATCTGAGAAAATTATTAAAAATACTTTAACCTAAAAGGAAATTAATAAAAATATAAAAACACAACTTACTTAATAAAAATCTAAAAATTAAAATTAAAATTAAATTAAATTAAATAGAAACTATCACTTATTTTTATATTGTCTTTTCTTGATTTTTCTTTTACAAAACTATATTATACCTAAAAATAAACAACTTTTGTAAAAACAATTATTTAATAAGCTAATAATAAGTACTGTGGAAGCTTATTACTTCCACAGTTGACTTTGGTTGACTGAATAAGCAAATAAGCTCAAATGAGCTTATGTGGGACCCACTATGGATGAATCTGATCTAAATAAGTAAATTGGACTTGTCTAAGCTAAAATTTTCCAAATAAGCTCAGTAGATAAGCTGATAAGCAAAAATAAGCTATTCCAAAAACCAATTTTGAACACAGAATGGGGACAGAGTTTTGGGTCTGATTCAGGTGGGGTCCACAATGATTCAGATCAAACTGATGGTCAACTATTACTCCCTGGTAGGAGGGGGTTGGGAGAAACTAATTTGGAAGTGTGGGGCCCACTGAGGTGGCCAGAAAACTCCACCAAAGGTGGTGGTTTGGCTATGGTCTGTTGGTGCAGGGGAGCTTTCTTCCCTGCAAGTGACTTTGAGGGTGAGTGGGGCCCAGGGTAAAAATGCTAAAAATATAAGGATTGAGGAATCTCAAAGATGAGCTGGTAGAGTATTACTACAACAAGTTTCAAATTCTAAAACCTAATACACAATTCTACAAAATTCCTTGAAGTTTTGAGAAAATATGAGAGATGTAAATTTGACTTTTGATGAAAATGAACTAGTTTGACATATATAAAAGTGAAAATATTAGATTTAATTATAAACATTTTTTTAATTTATAATGCATACATTTAATAAGAGATATAGACACAAATGAAAACCGGGCCCACAAATTCTCTAAGGGGGTTGGCAATGGGTGCGGGGAGGCACGACACGGGGGCTTCCCATGCGGGAACACCGCCGCCGGTCCCCTGTTACCGCACGGTGGGGGAGATTTGCGGGGAACTTTACCGCACGGAGAGAAGCAAAAAAATAAACGTTGGAGCCTTTAATTTAATACCGTTGGAGGAAAAAGTGGGTGAGTGAAGGGTGAGGGGTGTGATGCCAACAAAAAATGAGTGAGTGAAGGAAAAAGTAGGAGAATGATGTGACATAAGGGGATTGGGTGTAAGTGAGTGAAGGTATTTGGGATGAGGGGTGTGTTGCCAACCCCCTAAGGGGGAGAGAGTGGTTCACTCATTCTCTCTCTCATCACTCACTCACAACCAATCCTCTTATACCACATCATTCACCCACTTTTTCCATCACTCACCCATTTTTACTGGCAACACTTCAGTCACCCTTCACTCACTTCCTTTTTAAATTTCAACGTTTACTTTTGCTGTGTCTCGTGCGTGAAACTTTCACGCAAAAGTTGGATCCCGTGCATGATGGGAGGGGCGACGACGGTGTTCCCGTGCCACAAGGCTTCACTCCCGTGCTATCCCGTGCCCACTCCCACCTCTCTAAACCTACCTATTTCATCTCTTTACCACAACCTCAAATTTTCATATTTGAGACCAAATCCAAACATATGTATTTCAAACAATGTTTTGAAAAACCGGGTTCGAAATCGACCCAGTCGAGTCATCGGGTCAACCCGGTTTTTATTTTATTATTAATTTTATTTTTTTGACCGGGTCAACCGGTTCGATCGTCGGGTCAACCGGTTCGACCACCGGGTCAACCCGGGTTTTTATTAAAAAATTTTGAAAAAACGAAACCCGGCCGGGTTTCAAGAACCGGGTTGACCCGGGTCACTCAAAACCCGACGGGTCTAACCGGTTAACACGGTTTTAGAAACCCGGGTTTTTTTACCCGTTTTCTTGTTCGAAACCGGTCGAACCGGTTAACCCGGCTGGGTCGACCCGAGTTTCAAAACACTGATTTCAAACAAACACTGGTTTTCTTCTTGTATTCTGTGAACCCAATCTAAACCCTTCAAACAAAAGCCTCCTTAGTTGTTGAAAATTATAATGATTTCATTTTTTATTAACATGTGGTGTTTGTTTATTGACAATAATTTTGAGACGGAAGAAGATTATTTTTTATAATGACAACAAACTATTTCACAATATATATACACTACAAATTTATATCGCATGTTTTAAATAGTAATTGAATCTACAACATTTTAATTAATGAACTTCTTACACTACACAAGAGATACCATTGGGTACAAAAGCTTATAATTAATGTAATTGATGACCCAACGTTAATTAATGACCAAAAATTTGAATAATACTCCGTATAAGAAAAGTAGAAGATATAATAATGAATCATTCACTTTGTAGCAAATAGTTCATCAATGGAGGTACTAACCATACTCTTCCTTTGCTTCCATACATTACTTACATGTACCATAGCCGCATACACCATAGCCATAAACCAAACTCTTAAAGATGGTGAAACCATTGTTTCGGCCCAAGAATCATTCGAGCTCGGGTTCTTTAGCCCGAGCAACACCTCCAAAAACCGATATTTAGGCATATGGTACAAAAAGTTTGCGACTGGCACCATTGTTTGGGTAGCCAATAGAGAGACTCCAATTAGTAACAAAACAGGTGAGCTAACTCTGAATCCAGGTGGATTATTGGTGCTTCGTGACTCCGCCACCAACCGAATCATTTGGTCATCAAATTCCTCAAGAGATACTAAAAACGCGGTGGCTCAGTTATTGGATAATTCGAATTATATGGTTGTTGATAGTGAAGATGGACCAGCAAATTACATTTGGCAGAGCTTTGATCATCCAGGAAATACCATGATGCCAGATATGAAATTCGGTAGAAATTTGGAAAGGGGTTTGATCACGAACTTTACATCATGGAAAAGTGATGATGATCCTTCACAAGGTGAATATATGATTTATATGGATTTTAATGGACTCCCACAAGTGTATCAAAAGAATGGAGATGTGATCCAATATAGACTGGGATCTTGGAATGGTCTTGCGTATAGTGGCAGCACGAATAACCATCCGAATCCCATAAGAAGATCCTCGTTTTATATGGACGATAACGAGATTTCATCTGTATTTGTACTGAGAAATAAAGCGGTTCTTTCAAAGTTGACACTAAGTCCAGGCGGAAACATGGCGCAATGGAATTGGATCACCGGAACGCAAGGTTGGATTCTATATTCTTCACTTACAACAGATAGTTGTGAACGGTATGCATTATGTGGAGTTCATGGCGTTTGTGACATAGCGCAAACGCCTAATTGTGGGTGTCTAAGAGGATTTACTCCTAAAAGGCCAGATCAATGGGAAATATCAGATTGGTCGAGCGGCTGTCAAAGGGAGACACCATTGAATTGTAGTGTTGGGGAAGGGTTTCGAAAGTATTCATTTATGAAATTACCCGACACCCGTCAATCGTGGTTTGATAGGAATATGACAATGGAGCAATGCAAGGTGAAATGTAAAAAGGAGTGCAATTGTACAGCTTACGCGACTTTGGATATCAAACAAGGTATCGGTTGTTTGGTATGGTATAATGAATTCATTGATATGAGAACACTTCCTGATAACGGGCAAGACATTTACATACGAATGAGTGCTATTGATATAGGTAAGAATTTTATCTTGTTGGTCTATATAAGAAAAAGAGATGCGACTCACATATCAAACCACATCTCATTTTCTTTGAATTATGAAAAATTATAACCATTGAATCTGTATTTTCCTTAGAGAAAGACAAAGGGGATCGGGGGAAAAAATCAACAATTCGAGTAATTGTCATCCCTGCTAGTCTAGGATTGGTAATTCTACTAGCATTATGTATATTACACATCCTGAAGAAGAAGAAGAAGAAGGCTCATGGTAATTCACTTTCATTATCTATCTATAATTTTTATAGATTCCCTGTGTGGTGGAATTAATACTTTGCCCAATTGATAGTTAGAGAGTAGTAACATTGCTTTTGTTTTCATAGACAGACACAAATCATTTGTTGATAAGGATCATCTAGACCTCCCTTTCTTCAGTCTATCCACATTGAGCATTGCAACAAATGATTTTTCAACAAATAACAAGATCGGTGAGGGTGGTTTTGGACCAGTTTACAAGGTACGTACTACACATTTTTTGAACATAAATTTTGCCTATTAAATTGATTGATTATTCACTTGCATCTTTGTGAAGGGAGTTCTAGAGGACGGCAGCGAAATTGCAGTGAAACGGAAATCTGTATGTTCTACACAAGGAGTTGAAGAGTTTAAGAATGAACTTATCTTCATTTCAAGGCTTCAACATCGAAATCTTGTCAAAATGCTAGGTTACTGCATCGACGGGACAGAAACGTTATTGGTTTATGAGTATATGCCTAACGGTAGCCTTGATTCGTATCTGTTTGGTAAGTTGCTCATCAACAAGTTTACTTGTACAAATTCATATCAAGCATTCAAGAAAACAAAGTAACGAAAAACTCTTTTGCAGAAGAAACGAAAAGCACGACACTCAACTGGTCACAAAGATTCCATATTATCATTGGAATTGCTCGAGGTTTACTTTATCTTCATCAAGATTCTCGACTGCTAATCATTCATAGAGACCTTAAGGCCGCCAACATTTTGCTCGATCATGAAATGAATCCAAAGATATCAGATTTTGGTCTCGCAAGAAGCTTTGGTGGAAATGAAGCTGAAGGAAATACTAAAAGAGTCGTTGGGACATAGTAAGAAGTTACTTTAATTGCATTCTCTGCTTTTACAGTTTCAGTTTATGGTAAAGTTACTTCTATTTTCTAGAATTTTGGTAAAGTTACTTTGCTTTTTACTCGTTTCTCATATAGAATATATAAGACGTAGTTATATTTTTCTGTAGCAACATGTTTTTACCCGGATTGAATAAGAGAAGTTTAAATGCCTTATAACTCTTGGCTCTTAACCTACTACTCTTTTTCATCCCATATTAAGTGTCCACATTGCTATAGCTTAGATCATGTGTTTAAGTGCATCACGGAATTATTGTTTTAGTCCATTGTTTCGGGCTTTGTGGTGCATTTTCAATTTTCTTTTTCATTTTTAATAAAGACGTAAAAACAAAAATTGGCTGCTATATATAAATTAAATGACGGACATTTTTGTGCAGTGGGTACATGTCCCCCGAGTATGCTGGAGACGGAAAGTTTTCAATAAAATCCGATGTATTTAGCTTCGGTGTTATTATATTGGAGATCGTAAGTGGGAAGAGAAACAGAGGATTCTTCCACATATCTCATAGCCACAGCCTTCTTGGACATGTAAGATAACAAGTCAAAATTTGCCTTAAAAATTAAAATTGACTATTTATGTTCATTCTTACGTCGTTTGACACTTTTGGTTAATTTTTAGGCATGGAAACTCTATAAAGAAGGAAAGGCCTTGGAACTAGCCGATGAATCTTTTTTAGCTTCATACGACGAATTTGAAGTGTTGTGAACAATCCATGTTGGTTTATTATGCATTCAACACAACCCGGACGATAGACCAAACATAGCTATGGTGGTTATGATGTTAAGTAGCGACGGTGAATTATGTGAGCCAAAAGAACCAGGCTTTTATATGGAACCCAATTCCGAGGGTACAAGTAGCACGCAAACACAAATCTCACACAATTATGCCACGATTTCACTTCTAACCCCTAGACCATAAGTAAAATATAATTTAGATATATTCCAAGATCAGAATATCTCAATGTACATTTATTTTTCCTATATTAATTTTCTAAATCTTGGACTTGTAGTTTTTAGATCCAGTGGTAGCATTCCATTTTGTAATAAGCAGGCTGTGGTTTCATTTTGAGATTTAGGAGTTTGTTTTGGTATTATGAAGATTGACGAGGTTGTTGTTGGTGGTGGTGAATGTGAATTGGTGATATTAGATGATCAGAATCTTTGGTGGTTGTTGTTCATGAATTGGTGATGTTGGATGATCAGAATCTATGTCAAACACTACTACATCTCTAAATGTTTACTTGCTATAAACATTCACACTTTACTGATTATATATATACTAGCATTCATATTTTGAGACTTTGCTCTCAGTTTCTACAAGGCTTAAGATGTACAGTCTGTTGTTAGTTGGCCCTTAATTTTGATTTTTATGTTCAGTTGTGCAAAGTTTTCCAAGTTCAGTTCAGCCATAAGGATGAACAAAGACAAGTCTTGTTGGTTTGTGTAGATTTTCCAATTGCAGTTGATGCAAGGCAAACCAGGCAGATAATGACAGCTTTATCCAATGAAGTAGAGTTCTTGAGGGTTGTCCCAAGTCTTTGGCAGATCAGGAATTTTTATTTTTGCGGTCTAACTACGGATTGTAAGTCGTTAGAGGATAGTGATTTTATTTGATTGGAAGAGTTGACTGAAAGACTAAAAGAATATTAGTATCTTAGCGTAAAAGCGTAACAATGGCTGATAGTGACCAGATGAGAATATCATGTATCATACTGTTGTAAAGATAAATATGTGGGATCAAACTAACCATCCATGATCCATCACCTCAAAATCAAATATAAAACATATCAAACAATCATTTGATTAGTTTATAGACCAGATAATAAGATGCGAATCATTAAGAGCGACACTCTACCAAACAATACATCCCCCTTTCCTTAAAATATTACAAGTGTGACTTTATAAACCTTCCTTCTTTAATCACAACTAAAATCATCAATCACTAATAGAGCCAAAACGACTTTGTTGGCAAAAGGCCACTTTCGCATGAAACAAAATCACACCTAAAATGTGTCCCTTGGGACACTGAATTCAACATTACACAAGACAAATAAACAACCCGCTGGAGTATAGGGAGGTATGATGTAAACAGTCACACACACACCCTAACCCGATGGTGAAAGTAAACAATCCTTTTACTTTTGGACTGTCGTTTAATTCTACATAAGTCAAATGTGTCATATGAATAAAGTTAAGTCAGAAGTGCAACGGGTTTAACGGGTTAAGCACAAGCCAAAGGATTTTACAAGTAGTTCAAAGTTCAATTTTATTGCATGCAACATCCTAACTCCTAGCCGTTTTCAAGAAATTATACTATTTCTGTTATAATCTTGTTTTTGTAAACAAGGTTAACAAATTAATTATGGCAAAGAAAGTGAGAAACAATGTTTGACAGCATGGTTATGGCAAAGAAAATAATCCTATGAAGAAGCCAAGCAGAAAGACAAGAAGCAGGATTAATCAAAAAGCTAAAACTAAAATCCCTACATTGTTATTGATAAAGACAAGGTCACTAACTAAACAACACATTAAACGTTAATGTTTTACTAACTAATTGTATACCAAATTGATTAAGTTTGTAATCAATGTCTCAATAGTGAGAAAAGAAACATTATGTTTAAGAGACATACCAAAAAACCCTATCGACATTAAGCAAATATGTACCAAAAGTTAAACACTCCTATACAGGGAGAAAAAAAAGACACAACTAGTTATACACTTATACACACTAACTAATATAGACAAATTCGTAAAGCGTACTAGACACTGAGTTCTCTGCTAGGTGTGGCTTCCTGTGATTACTTGTTCTCCTGAAGATTATATACAGTCGTGACATATTCTTCTGTATCCCAAAGAAATGAGCCAAAAGCAATCGCCTCCATCACAAATCTCTTCAGGGTTGAAAACGATGTAGAAATTATTTCATCAGATTCAATGTCACCAAAAAGTGCAACGCTATGTTTCGCTATCAGATTTAGAGCCTCCTTGGAATTTGGTTGAGCACATTTCGCTAGTGAATCAAGGGCGAACCCCATTAAGTATGAACTCAGATTCTCACGTTTCTTTTTACTATCAAATGTTGATGTTGTTACCATGTTGCAAGTGTTACCAAAAACCAAGTTCTTTGGTCTGAACTTGTTGAAAATCACATCATCAATGGGGTCCACAAGGCTCATTTCTAGCCGGTGCCTTAGTGAGGCGGATTTGAGAAAGTATCCGAAGAGTATGGAACCAGTATAGATTTGACAAAGACGGTGATGTTTGATTTTGGTTGTGGCCCAATTGTCAGTGACACTAAAGTCTGATCTCCATCCGATAACTGAAGTTAGATGTTGTTTTATCATCTCCAAGATTTCGAAGCTATGAACGGACTCGAGTTCCCAGTCCTTTGAAGGCAAGATTTCTAGTCTTTTGTTGTAAATACACTTTGAAAGGCGTGGAATCAGGTGAACTTTGAGTTCTGAGAATTTGTAAAGAATTAACATGTACATGACATCTTCTACAGCGGTTTGGCATTCATTCCATTTTAGCTCAGCAATCCTCCTGTAACATATGTGCATAATAATACATTAATACAAATTAGATGACCAAAAGTGCAGTGCTCATAAATTCATGATTAATAATAGATCAATTTGTTGAATATTCAAGTTCTATTAAGTTAATTCTGCCTGTGCAAGATCCATTTACACTCAGATCAGCTTGCTTAAATTCTTGTGTGATAGGCAAAACGAACATCGTACTAATAAACTTTGTTAAGCAAAGGCGGGTTCAACCAATCTCTATATGATCAACATACCCCTACGTTCACATGCTAGTAGTTCTGTATTTATTATACACAAGACTGTTTGAAAACATACGCCCTGCCTACAATAGGGCTGCGCCGCAAATAGAAGAAAATCCAAATTATAACAGACCATACTAACGAGGTGGTTCTTTCTTAACTAACATTAAGGAACATATTAGCTTAGAGATACCTAAAGTGTTTGTACGTGAGCCATGACCACGCCGGGATTTATTTAAACATCTTGTAGCACTTTATGGACTATTTGTATCCCAACAATAAATACCGTCGCCTTCAATTAAATGGCATCATTTATTTCTTGTTACATTTCAGTTGAAACTCAACAGACTTCAAGAGTTAATACTTAATTGTACTTCTCCAATTTCTAGTTGTGCAACCACTTACTTCGTTGTTCTAGTGTTTGACAAATCATTATTTTAAATAAGCAGGTTGCCAAAATCAAATTTCTTACACCTTGTTCCATACATATTATTGAAACACACATGATCGGTACTAAACTTCTAAACTGATTATCTGAGGGTCAAATAATCGCAAAGCAATTTCGCTATTCTAAGCATAAAATCCGATAATTACTCTCAAAATCTGAAGTCAACACATACCTAAATCCTAATCCAGGCCAAATTCGTGTATTTTTTTAGTCGTTTCTGTACGAGAGTTTTAAATAGTAAAACTAACTTTCACTAAAAACCAACATAATCATAATACTCTGTAAAACCCTGGCAAACAATTATCCTCTAGACTAAACATAATACATATGCACATCACCACAATATCATTAACAAAGATATAATCAACTACAAATATGCTTAAAATCAATTAAATAACTTGTACAGCACTACAACTTTAAGACCTTATGTGATCGCCCCACAAGCACACCCACCCAGTTTCAATTTTTTTCTGTTCTATCTCTCAATAACCCAACCACAGAGGCAGAACGAAGATTATAAGTTAAGGTTATTCGTTTATAAATTAGGAATTACAGTATATATCACACCAAAAATGAATCTGTTGTTCTTTTAACGAATCATTCAACCTAACACCCTAATAATTAGGAATTAAACTAAGTTGGAATAAAATATTTTGACAAGCAAATTTATTTCGGTGCTATATCATATCGGTTAGGTTATTCGTTTATAATTTTCTTTTATCAAAATATCGATATTAAAAAAGGGGCTAATTGTTAAAACAACTAAGAAAATAGCTTATGGGCTCAATAATTAATTAACAAAGTAGTTTGACTAGGGGTGGCTCATCACCAGTCGCCCTACTAGCTCCGCCCCCGATCCCAACAACTACACACAGCTCGAGCAGGGTATATTCCACTATAGGAACGTTGACATGAACACTTCAGAGTTGTTTGCATCAAGCAATATCTAAACTCGAGACTACTCACTCAAGCTATTAACCAACTTTTTTTTTTTGTTTTCGTAACCATGGTTTCTGACATTTTGCCAAACTGATCCACGGGATTTGAACCCCGCACAGAATCAAACCAGGTAAAGTCCATCCTTTTTAGGAGGTTGGCGTGTCAACTTCAGTGTTGTTTGCAATAGCCATATTATCAATAAAAAAATATTCAAAAACAAAATAAAATAAAAAAACACAAACCTATGAAGACAAGCTTCAGTTGAACCATCCCCAGTAAGCATCATCCTCAAATAAGCCTCATCACGCTCAGCCACAAGCTCCTCCAAAGTCTCAGCAACCTTATCATGAAAACTCTTCCTTTCATTCAACAACACAGTCGACAAATACCTCCCTGCAGGAGTCACAGGCTCAATAGGCGTATTCAAACAACTATTATATTCATAATTACTATATCCACCATACTTAGCAACCAAAACACGACACTTTTTTGGTAACTTCCCGACCAAACAACGGTTCTTGTTGCTAACAGTAGAGTTTGAGATTGTTACTACAAGGGTGTTTTTGAAACAAGATGAGAGACAGTTTTCCATGAAACCCTTTTTTTTTTTTTGTTCCTTTTGGTTTTTGTTGTATGTGTAGGTGTTTTTTTTTATTATAGTGGAAGTGTTGGAAGTTGAAGAGGATAAGGATTTGGGGGTGAGTGTTTTTAGTGTCAGTTTTAAAATATTATTATATATGCTCTCATAGGTTATCGACTTATGTTTATCATAAGAATAATACTCGTAAGTGCTTGTTTGATCTGGTGTGGTGGGTTATTGGGTATTATGATGTGGTACGGTCACAGTTAATAAGACGGTTCGCGTATCTTATCAGTTATTTCTAGGAAATACTGCCGTATGTTGTGTCATAAATTATTTTTCCACTTTTAATTTCAAGTAATTGTAAAGTAGGGGTGATCAATGGTCCAAAATTTGACCACCCTCGGATTGGCCAAACTGGACCGGATCAATATTAAACTAGCTAAAAACCTTAGACCGAAGACCGGATTAAATGTGTTCGGTTCTTCGAACGGTTCGTTTCAAAAATGCATAATAGTCGTGTTTTACGTAAGACCGGTATGGACCGAGACCGGAATAAAAAAAAAATCAGGACCGAGACTGGACCGCTCATCCTTCAGTTCGATCAATTCTTTTGGCTTCGATCGGTTTTGGGTCTCAACCCTATAGTAAACTCCTAAAGTTTATAGAAAGTTTGATTAGGTTTATTTTGTTAATTTTATTGAAGTTATTATAACTACTAGTTGTATACCTGTGCACAGCGGTGACGAAAAAAATATAGTTATAATAGAAATATAATGAATGAATTGCTAATCCAACTCTCTTACAATTCCGTACCCGCTTATTAAATTCGTTACACAACACTCCAAAAGTATATTTGTTCGTTGCATGTGTTTGTTTGGGTTTCTCTTTCCCGTGACATTATTATTCTCGCATAAAGACCCTTACAATTTACCCGTCAAAAACTCCCTCAAAAATTATAATTTTGACGAATCAAGTTTGTATTAATTCAAATAAAGGTTAAAGTTGTAAAAATTTGAATAAAAATAACCAATTAAAAATGCAAAAATTAAAAACTTATAAAAATATATCAAAATGGATTGAATAAATACCACAAAATTTTAGAAAATATGGTGAAATTAGATTATTAAAAAAAATTAATAGATCAAAAGTTATTTTAATTTGAAAATAAAAGTGATTTTTTAGTTGAGAAGTAACACATGTCAATTAATAATTAGAACTTTTTATCTTAATTTTTGGTGAAACTCACAACTTAAATGTTTTATATAATATGGAGTAGTATAGATAAGCTACACATTAAATTAGACATTTACTAGTTAAAAAATAATAATAATAAAAAAAAATGGACATTTACAACCTAAATTTAATATTATATAAATCACAGATTAACACTTCTATTCTAATAAGGATCAGTAATTTATTAAAATTTCTTCATTTTGTTTCTATATTTTAGTTTCCAGATAAGATAAAACTTTTTAAAACTAAGCCTTGTGATAGCTAACGAGGTCAGAGAGGCGTTGTTGGCCGGTTTAATTATTAATAGAGTAAAGATATCAAACTTTTTTTACATACCAAGGCACTAATCTCCACCCTTCATCTTTCCTCCATCTTTATTTGATCTAATTGATGAGATTAATCCCAACAATTTAAAAAACCCACTTTCATCTTTTTTTTTCAAATATTAATATATTTCAAACCGTTAATCGTTAAGCGGAAAAAAATATACTGTTACGACGAGCATTTAATTATCTTTCTATAGATAGGCTAATTGATATATTTTCGACAAAATTTTTTTTTTTTTCGTTTTTTTCACGTTTTTTTTTTCGTGGCCGAAAAAATCATATATGATATTAATATCATATATGATATTATATGTAATATCATATATGATATTGCATATCATATATGATATGCAATATCATATATGATTTTTTTTTCGGCCAGGAAAAAAAAAGGTGAAAAAAACGATTTTTTTTTTTTCTTTTCGAAAGTATATCAAAGTGTCCGTTTATAGAAAGATAATTAAATGCCCGTCGCGATGGTGTAATTATTTTCGCTTAACGATTAACGGTTTAAGAGATATTTAAATTATAAAAAATGATTGAAATAATAAAATCCTTTTAATCTCAACCATTGATTTCGTTTTTAGATGGATGGTGAGGATGAGTCCCTTGGTATGTGAGGAATGTTTGATTTGTAATATAACTCGACTCTTATTAATAATGGTAACGTTAAGACACTAAAATATCCAACTTTGAATTCAACTAGGCATATATTCTCTTGTCAAATGGGACCATTTGTTTCTTTACAAATTACAAAATAAATTAAAATGAAAGCTTCATCCTTCTTTTCTGTTTCTTTTTTCAACTTTTCTCGCAACTTGTTCGATAGTTATAGAGACTTATAATTATTTAATTAATATGATAATATCTTTAGTATTATAGTATTATAGTATATCAGTTCAATACTTTGCATGCACGTATTTACATATGAGCGCCTAGATAAACATATATGTGTATGGATTGGTGCCGATAGGTTCTGGTTGATCCGACTCGAATCCGATAGGCTTACTGAGACATGTTTACTCGGGTTTAAAAAGTTAACCGGGTTTGTTTTACACTAATCCGATAACCTGGTTTTGTTATATGTATGGTCGGGGTCGGATTGAATTATTTATCTTATCAGGATATAAAACCGACAAGCATCAAAAAAATATTATTTAGAATTTTTTTTAATAAAAAAAAGATATTTACATTTATATCCTTATAAAAACTCAAAATTACATCAATATCCTTGTAAATTCTATAATTACTTCAATATCCTTCAACTCCATAATAAACATATTTATCCAAAATCACACTTTTATCATATTTTTTTGATTTAATATTGAAAACTCTTACTGATCACGTATAGCATCCCCGGACCCAAGAATAATGGGCCGGGCTCACCCAAACTAAAACCAACCCGGACCAGGACAAAGGCGGACCGCGTCACAACACTTCTTTAAGGAGTCCTGCGGCTCTGAGACACAATCACGGGACACATTCGGTGACCGGGAATAACTTAAACGCCTGGACCCACGGTACAACCCAAAAAGAGTAAGAAGTACTGTCAGCTATCATATAGCTAACCAAGGCAGACCCAAAATAGGAAAGGCGGCAACCCCTTTCCGAAGGAGCCGCCACTCACAATAAGAAGACGAGAAGGAAAGGGGGCCTAAAGGCTTGGCGCTTGAAAACGTCGTTATCATAGTACGAAACCTCAGGAAACCGACAACAGAAATCATGGTATAAATAGAGGGCATCCACCGCCCTCAAATGGTAACACAACTCTCTCTCTCTCTCACAATTAACTGAACACTTTGTCTCTCTAGACCCTATACTTACTCTCACACCCGAGGTAGACCGCGGAAGTCCCTCTTCCGCGGTGAGACTACCGATGTTTCTTTCTTAGCAGCTTTATCACAAGACCTTCATAGTCCAAAATTCACTCTCTCAAGGGTTAGCCTAAACTAAGTCTTGAGCTGTGTCCAAGTTTTGTACTAACAAGTGGTGCCATCCGCATTGGGACTCGTTAACTTAACTACGTTTCAAAAGATACTCAAACCAACATGAGTAAACTGGCATGAAGTGGCTCTACTCCTAGCCAAGAGCAATCCACGGTACGGAACACTTTGGGGAAAGAGAAGAGCCAAGGAGCAAGCGAACCGTTACCAGACGCGACGTTGCGGGAGATTTACGACAAGCATTACGACCAGTTACTGCCCCTAATGGCTGAAAAGGTTCACCAAGAGAAGTTAAGGCAAGTACAAACGCGCCTTGACTTCGACAATGATGAAGGGAAAAGTAGAGGATCTCGAGAACAAACTCAGAACTCTGGGTCCAAATCTCTGGGAAAGAGAGAGGCCAAAAGGAGACGACAAGCTAGTCCAAGTGTCAAATTCGGACCCTCCGATTACTCTTACTCCCAAAGCGTCTTTTCCCGACTCAACAGTGGAGAGACCAAAACTTCCGGAGAAGATTGTGAGAGTCAGAGATACCCCCGGTCGGCCGTTTTCTCGAGTCTAGGAGAAAAACGGCAAGACGCTAAGTCACGACTAGGAGACAGGAAGGCAGATGTATTCTCCCGGACAAACTCCAAAAGCCGCGCTAGAAGAGAATGGAGAGCAGAGGCCGTACACTCTCGGCGAGAAGGGAGTGGAGAAAGACCAGAAAAGCGAAGAAAGAGAAGCCCCAGTCCGACCTGCACCAGTACCCCCCATCCCAGGAAAAGAAGCGTCGGAGACAGATCTGCATATTCTGATCCCGGGAGGCGGAGAGAACGGTCATCACCGGAAAGCGAAGATAGTGACGGAGGACACTGGAAATCCAAATCCAGAAGCAACAAAGATAACAAGGATGACCTCTATCGTCCATACGATATCGAGGATACTGATCCGTTCACACATCGAATCAGAAGCTTTGAATTCACTAAAAGAACTAGAATGCCGTCCAACGTCAAAACTTACGACAGGACCAGCGATCCGGAGGATCATCTGCCTTGATCTACATCTGACGCCGTCACGTATTATATTTTTCCAGGCCGTCACGTATTTATCTCTTGACGCTCTTCCTTGTGACGCCTTCATTTCAGTACTGGGCCGTCATGAAATTTACTCTTGACGCCGTCAGGATAATGCTCTTGACGCCGTCAAACACTGTTCCCAGCTTGGGAAATTAAGTCTTTGGCATTTTCTTCACTTTTATGCTCCAAAAACGTCTGAATTGCTTCCTTTTCCAGATTTCACTCCCAAAGTACCAAAAATCACAAAAGGAACGATTTAGGGCAGTATTTGATCAAATAAATTCAATTCCAGGCATAAATGACCCCCTAAAAGTGGTTCATTTTTCGCCTCATCATATACCCTTACACTTGAGATTTGCTTGTCCTCAAGCAAATGCGCTTTTATTTTAATCAAAATACAAGTTAGGGGTCATTTAACACTAATATAAAAGTAATTACAACAAACAATCGTTCCACTAAAGACCAAAGACAAGCACGGAGGTCATATACTAGCACCTCATAAATAGTGTTTAGATACTCACATCTCTCGGGTGTAATAAAGTATAAATTACAATATGGAAACGGAAGATATCTCTTACTACCTGTCATAGCAAAATAGATAACCATAGGCTTGGGAAAGGATCAAACCTCCACCACATGGCGTAAGCACCTAGGATAAACTATCAAAGAGGTCTTTTAAAGGGTTGTAACGTTAGGTGTAGGGATATGAAATACACGGTTTTGTTGGATATAGGCAGTCTTTACTGGTGGCGAGTTAACAATCTTGGTTAATTACATGTACAATATGGCGTTGCTAAGCCAAGACTAAACTCGACTTAAGCTAATAAATGAAAATAACAAAAACATAAAATGAACATTGAATGAAAAGGGATGGTAGTCCGTATGTTTTTTCTCTTTCTATTTTTTTTTCTTTTCTTTTTCTTGATTTTTTTTTTTTTTTTTTTTTTTTTTTTTTTTTTTTTTTTTTTTTTGCATACACACTTACCCTACCATCCAAAATAATACATCATAGGGAATGAAAATTCCCTTTACACTTGAATTTTTATATACTTTACAATAAACTAAACTAATAACTCGAATTAAGAAAATCAAAACACTTGGAGCACTTTTAAGATTAACGCACATATGAGGGTAATAAATGATGTTCTTCCCCATTACTCCATAAATAAGTACTTTACCCATGAGTCCCAATCGTCCCAAAACAATATGTACAAGGATATGACTCGACTTAGCAACCATGTAATCAATTAGATAGTTAACTTAGGGTTTAACAAATAACAATAATGCACTAAAAAATGAGCGCATACACGGAAGGCTAAGGCGATTTGGTTGTACATTTAAGTGGGGTGTAACAAATTCTTCCTTTAAGTAAGATGCTTAAAGTTAGAAACAAAAAGATAGGCTCGGAGGGGTGTACTAGGGGTTTCGTATACTAAAAATGAGTACAACGCTAAGGCTGTGGGAAAAATTAGTTGACTTAACTAGCCAAGTAATATGACTTAAATGGTCAAGTAATTATGATATGGGTTTAACACAAGGGTGATCCTAATGCCTCTTATCATGTAGTAAATACTACCACACGAATGTAGTCTCACTAGCGGTCTCGGGATGCATCACTAACGCAAGTTCTAGAATCTAAATGCTACCGGTACACTCATAAGCACTAATAGTAAATGCTTTTCCTATAAAATCTAAAGGCGAACCTCACATATTTGGGTGGAAAATTTTTCTGAATAGTACGGTTATGTGCTAGTCATACAATCTCCTATCCATGAGACGCTTGCTATGGATAAAGTTTCACTCCTAAATGTTGTAAAAAATTTTAAATTTGGCGCTAAAATTGCACTAACAAGTATTTCTCATAGTTTTATTACACATCTACCATTAAACAAACAAACTCAAGCGAAAGTGTATCTGTAAGGTATCATCATTTTACCCTCCCCTTACACTTAAGATGAACATTGTCCCCAATGTTCAAGTAAAGAATGTAAAAGTTAAATAAGTAAAATAAATGAAATCAAATACTCCCCTGATTCGCTCGGTATGGATAATAACGTGGCCAGGTTAGATCTTCCTCCAAGAAAATGAACAATCAAAGCTTCCCTTCCAGAATATAAATCATCTTCTTGTCATACATAACCTGTAAATCCTAAGAAAACAGACAAAGCAATCTCGCATAAAATCGGCGGCAATCTACATAAGTTACTAAATCCTAGAAAACAAAATAAGATATAATGCTTGTGGAATGAAGTTTGCAAATTTCCTGGAGATTATAAAACTTAATAATTCAACAAAACTTTAAAACTCCGTTAGAAAAACAAAACTGGTAAAATTTCCAGATTTTTACACGTGACGCCGTGAAGAGTAAACTCGTGACGCCGTCAGAAGTGACCTGCAAAAATTCTTATGTTAAGTTTCCGGAAAATTTCTGAAAAAACTTGGTCCTACTTCCTGAAAAATCCTGCAAAACTTCAGTATGACTCGATACAAGCATTTGACTCTAACAAATACGAATATACATGTTCACTTAATATTGTGGAGAATCATGATCGGTCTGTTTCTTGAAAACATATTTGGGGTTTCCCCTTACACTTATCTTTTGCAAAAATACCTTTATATGGAGTTAAGACTAGGCTAAAACAACAAAGTAAAGTATTTCCACTTTTTAGTTTAGAAACATGATCTACCAACAATAAAAATAAAGCATGCATATGGAAAAAAATAACAAACAAACAAAATAAAATCACACAAAGCATGGGTTGCCTCCCAAGAAGCGCTTTTCTTTATTTACGAGTCTTGTAGCTAGACTCAAGGTCATGGGTTACTACGTGACCTCATCGTTGGTTTCACTTTCTGATTGTAAATGTTCTTTGTAGAAACCAATAACCTTTTTCTCAATCGCTCCTATAATCCTATGGGCAAACTCCTTATCGACTTTATACTTTGATCCTAGAGCCAAGCAATCTTTGTAGAAAAGACTCCTCTTTTCCCATACATAATCCATGCCCTTTTTCTTATCCTTTTCATTGATGTCCTCAAAAGCACCAACGTTATCCTTATCAAATCGGGATATAAAGCGAAATTCTTTCATTCTATTAGGCATCCTATAAGTGATCCTATCGGTGTTACTTGCAAATCGGATTGTCCCTTCTATCTCATCATATTCTAACTTTGACTCCTCAACAAACGGTTTGCCAAACACAACATTGGACAATCGACAATCAATAACATTAGCAAGATCTTCCACAATCATAAAGTCGGTAACAAAAGTGAAATTCCCGACAAAGACATGTAGACCTTTAACTCTCCTGACAAAGTTACAAACTCCACCGGGGTATTTGGGATCTCTTCTAGGTTCAAGTCTTGTTTTCACTATATCATTATAAACATTTGAGGACATAATGTTGATTGGGGATTTAAAGTCAATGTAAGCATTGTCAACGTGTCTATACCCAATCATACATGGTATCTTAGCATTCTTAGGATCGCCTCTCTTTATCTTAGGTTCGATTATAGTAAAAGGAGATCGCGGGTTATCAATAAGATTATTATAATATGCAATCTCCTCCTTAGTGGGGTACAGATTAAAATAATCATTTAGCTTCGGATCTATTTCCCCCTCTTCAAGTTCCTCAACAACATTCACAAAATTATTAGGCCCTAGGTCCTCATTTGAATACAAGGCGGTCGCTAGGTCACTAAATGCATGGTCGAGCTCAACCTTAATCAACCTATTAAGCTCCCTAAGCTCCCTAATCTCACTCTCAATTTGTTCACGTAACACAGCCACTTCTCTAGGGGAAAAGGGTGGATTCGTGTTTTCCATAATGGTCAACGGAATAGTCAATGAATTAAATTTACTAACAAAGGCACAAAGAAAAAGATAGACTAAAGAAACCTAAAAAATAAAAATAAAATCTTACTAGAAAGGAATCTAGCAAGTAGATCAAATAAAAAGAAATTCTAACCTAGACAATAACTATTCCCCGGGCTGCGGCGCCAAAAACTTGATACGTGGGAATCACACCAGGCTTTACCTCTTAAGGGATCTTGAGATGCTTACAACCCCCACCCGGCAGTGTACCTGATCGTTGTAGTATAGTATAGTGACAAGTACCGGGGGATTGATCGTTCAGCTAGGAATAGTGTCACTAGGATTAGAAAACCTAATTATCAGTGCTAGAGATGAAGGATGATTATTTTTGTATTTTTATATTTTTTTGAAAGCAAGTAAATATCTTTGATTTGAAGGATTTGGGCGGAATTAGTTGCTAGTCAACTAACCCAATACTAAAGATGCAATCAAAATAAAATATTAGAAATGAAAATAAAACTAAATTAAACTAAGGTTGTGAGCAATAAGTGGAGAAATTGTGTTTACTTAGATTTCACTACTCCCTAGATATCTTTTACACGTTAATTACTTGTTATAGTTGCGTGGATGACGGATTGTATTCCTTAATACCATTCATGGGATGGCGTACTTAACTCCCCAATCCTATGAGTGCCTACTTCACTCCTATGTCGAGCCGGCTAAGAAGCTCCTAACATGGGATCATTAGAATTTACTCATGCATTAAATACAACCAATAAAACCTAGTACACATCGGTTCATGTTTCCTAAGACGTTCAAGCATGTTACCATTTGGAGATCTGCCAGTTTTCTTATGCCTAACGTTGAAATCATTCATCCAATACAACCATAAACAAGTAATCAACACATAATCAACATCTAGGTTTCGTTAGATCTAAGCAAACACAAGATAAATCTAGCCTAGCATGGTGGAATCAAGACAAGCACAAGATATAGACAACCAACACATAGACATATTGAATTAATTAAAAGAACACTTATGTCAATTACACATGTAAGGGTTCAAGGGCTGAAAACCCTTGAAAAACCTGTAAAATTCGTATATGGTTCGGCCTTAGGGTTTCTCCAAACTTGTTCCTCCTAATGAATGAAAATTAGAAAACTATATATAGAAAATTGAGGCTGACGGCGTCAAGAACAACATTGTGACACCGTCATCTCGCCGCTAAAAGAATTCTCGGACTGCCTTGATCTACATCTGACGCCGTCACGTATTATATTTTTCCAGGCTGTCACGTATTTAACTCTTGATGCTCTTCCTTGTGACGCCTTCATTTCAGTACTGGGCCGTCATGAAATTTACTCTTGACGCGGTCAGGATAATGCTCTTGATGCCGTCAAACACTGTTCCCAGCTTGGGAAATTAAGTCTTTGGCGTTTTCTTCACTTTTATGCTCCAAAAACGTCTGAATTGCTTCCTTTTCCAGATTTCACTCCCAAAGTACCTAAAATCACAAAAGGAACGATTTAGGGCAATATTTGATCAAATAAATTCAATTCCGGGTTTAAATGACCCTCTAAAAGTGGTTCATTTTTCGCCTCATCATATACCCTTACACTTGAGATTTGCTTGTCCTCAAGCAAATACGCTTTTATTCTAATCAAAATACAAGTTAGGGGTCATTTAACACTAATATAAAAGTAATTACAACAAATAATCGTTCCACTAAAGACCAAAGACAAGCACGGAGGTCATATACTAGCACCTCACAAATAGTGTTTAGATACTCACATCTCTCGGGTGTAATAAAGTATAAATTATAGTATGGAAACGGAAGATATCTCTCACTACCTATCATAGCAAAATAAATTACCATAGGCTTGGGAAAGGATCAAACCTCCACCGCATGGCGTAAGCACCTAGGATAAACTATCAAAGAGGTCTTTTAAAGGGTTGTAACGTTAGGTGTAGGGATATGAAATACACGGTTTTGTTGGATATAGGCAGTCTTTACTGGTGGCGAGTTAACAATCTTGGTTAATTACATGTACAATATGGCGTTGCTAAGCCAAGACTAGACTCGACTTAAGCTAATAAATGAAAATAACAAAAACATAAAATGAACATAGAATGAAAAGGGATGGTAGTCCGTATGTTTTTTTTCTCTTTTTTTCTTTTTCTATTTTTTTTTCTTTTCTTTTTCTTGATTTTTCATTTTTTTTTATTTTCATTTTTATTTATTTAATTTTTTTTGTGCATACACTCTTACTCTACCATCCAAAATAATACATCATAGGGACTGAAAATTCCCCTTACACTTGAATTTTTACATACTTTACAATAAACTAAACTAATGACTCGAATTAAGAAAATCAAAACACTTGGAGCACTTTTAAGATTAACGCACATATGGGGGTAATAAATGATGTTCTTCCCCATTACTCCATAAATAAGTACTTTACCCATGAGTCTCAATCGTCCCAAAACAATATGTACAAGGATATGACTCGACTTAGCAACCACGTAATCAATTAGATAGTTAACTTAGGGTTTAACAAATAACAATAATGCACTAAAAAATGAGCGCATACACGGAAGGCTAAGGCGATTTGGTTGTACATTTAAGTGGGGTGTAACAAATTCTTCCTTTAAGTAAGATGCTTAAAGTTAGAAACGAAAAGATAGGCTCGGAGGGGTGTACTAGGGGTTTCGTGTACTAAAAATGAGTACAACGCTAAGGGTGTGGGAAAAATTAGTTGACTTAACTAGCCAAGTAATATGACTTAAATGGTCAAGTAATTATGATATGGGTTTAACACAAGGGTGATCCTAATGCCTCTTATCATGTAGTAAATCCTACCACACGAATGTAGTCTCACTAGCGGTCTCGGGATGCATCACTAACGCAAGTTCTAGAATCTAAATGCTACCGGTACACTCATAAGCACTAGTAGTAAATGCTTTTCCTATCAAATCTAAAGGCGAACCTCACATATTTGGGTGGAAAATTTTTCTAAATAGTACGGTTATGTGCTAGTCATACAATCTCCTATCCATGAGACGCTTGCTATGGCTAAAGTTTCACTCCTAAATGTTGTAAAAAATTTTAAATTTGGCGCTAAAATTGCACTAACAAGTATTTCTCATAGTTTTATTACACATCTACCATTAAACAAACAAACTGCGAAAGTGTATCTGTAAGGTATCATCATTTTACCCTCCCCTTACACTTAAGATGAACATTGTCCCCAATGTTCAAGTAAAGAATGTAAAAGTTAAATAAGTAAAACAAATGAAATCAAATACTCCCCTGATTCGCTCGGTATGGATAATAAGGTGGCCAGGTTAGATCTTCCTCCAAGAAAATGAACAATCAAAGCTTCCCTTCCAGAATATAATTCATCTTCTTGTCATACATAACCTGTAAATCCTGAGAAAACAGACAAAGCAACCTCACATAAAATCGGCGGCAATCTACATAAGTTACTAAATCCTAGAAAACAAAATAAGATATAATGCTTGTGGAATGAATTTTGCAGATTTCCTGGAGATTATAAAACTTAATAATTCAACAAAAACTTTAAAACTCCGTTAGAAAAACAAAACTGGTAAAATTTCCAGATTTTTACACGTAACGCCGTCAAGAGTAAACTCATGACGCCGTCAGAAGTGACCTGCAGAAATTCTTATGTTAAGTTTTCGGAAAATTTCTGGAAAAACTTGGTCCTACTTCCTGGAAAATCCTGCTAAACTTCATTATGACTCGATACAAGCATTTGACTCTAACAAATACGAATATACATGTTCACTTAATATTGTGGAGAATCATGATCGGTTTGTTTCTTGAAAACATATTTGGGGTTTCCCCTTACACTTATCTTTTGCAAAAATACCTTTATATGGAGTTAAGACTAGGCCAAAACAACAAAGTAAAGTATTTCCACTTTTTAGTTTAGAAACATGATCTACCAACAATAAAAATAAAGCATGCATACGGAAACAAATAACAAACAAACAAAATAAAATCACACAAAGCATGGGTTGCCTCCCAAGAAGCGCTTTTCTTTATTTATGAGTCTTGTAGCTAGACTCAAGGTCATGGGTTACTACGTGACCTCATCGTTGGTTTCACTTTCTGATTGTAAATGTTCTTTGTAGAAACCAATAACCTTTTTCTCAATCGCTCCTATAATCCTATGGGCAAACTCCTTATCGACTTTATACTTTGGTCCTAGAGCCAAGCAATCTTTGTAGAAAAGACTCCTCTTTTCCCATACATAATCCATGCCCTTTTTCTTATCCTCTTCATTGATGTCCTCAAAATCACCAACGTTATCCTTATCAAATCGGGATATAAAACGAAATTATTTCATTCTATTAGGCATCCTATAAGTGATCCTATCGGTGTTACTTGCGAATCGGATTGTCCCTTCTATCTCATCATATTCTAACTTTGACTCCTCAACAAACGGTTTGCCAAACACAACATTGGACAATCGACAATCAATAACATTAGCAAGATCTTCCACAATCATAAAGTCGGTAACAAAAGTGAAATTCCCGACAAAGACATGTAGACCTTTAACTCTCCCGACAAAGTTACAAACTCCACCGGGGTATTTGGGATCTCTTCTAGGTTCAAGTCTTGTTTTCACTATATCATTATAAACATTTAAGGACATAATGTTGATTGGGGATTTAAAGTCAATGTAAGCATTGTCAACGTGTCTATACCCAATTATACATGGTATCTTAGCATTCTTAGGATCGCCTCTCTTTATCTTAGGTTCGATTATAGTAAAAGGAGATCGCGGGTTATCAATAAGATTATTATAATATGCGATCTCCTCCTTAGTGGGGTATAGATTAAAATAATCATTTAGCTTCGGATCTATTTCCCCCTCTTCAAGTTCCTCAACAACATTCACAAAATCATTAGGCCCTAGGTCCTCATTTGAATACAAGGCGGTCGCTAGGTCACTAAATGCATGGTCGAGCTCAACCTTAATCAACCTATTAAGCTCACTAAGCTCCCTAATCTCACTCTCAATTTGTTCACGTAGCACAACCACTTCTTTAGGGGAAAGGGGTGGATTCGCGTTTTCCATAATGGTCAACAGAATAGTCAATGAATTTAATTTACTAATAAAGGCACAAAGAAAAAGATAGACTGAAGAAACCTAAAAAATAAAAATAAAATCTTACTAGAAAGGAATCTAGCGAGTAGATCTAATAAAAAGAAATTCTAACCTAGACAATAACTATTCCCCGGGCTACGGCGCCAAAAACTTGATACGTGGGAATCGCACCAGGCTTTACCTCTCAAGGGATCTTGAGAAGCTTACAACCCCCACCAGGCAGTGTACCTGATCGTTGTAGTATAGTATAGTGACAAGTACCGGGGGATTGATCGTTCAGCTAGGAATAGTGTCGCTAGGATTAGAAAACCTAATTACTAGTGCTAGAGATGAAGGATGATTATTTTTGTATTTTTATATTTTTTTGAAAGCAAGTAAATATCTTTGATTTGAAGGATTTGGGCGAAATTAGTTGCTAGTCAACTAACCCAATACTAAAGATGCAATCAAAATAAAATACTAGAAATGAAAATAAAACTAAATTAAACTAAGGTTGTGAGCAATAAGTGGAGAAATTGTGTTTACTTAGATTTCACTACTCCCTAGATATCTTTTACACGTTAATTACTTGTTATAGTTGTGTGGATGACGGATTGTATTCCTTAATACCATTCATGGGGTGGCGTACTTAACTCCCCAATCCTATGAGTGCCTACTTCACTCCTATGTCGAGCCGGCTAAGAAGCTCCTAACATGGGATCATTAGAATTTACTCATGCATTAAATACAACCAATAAAACTTAGTACACATCAGTTCATGTTTCCTAAGACGTTCAAGCATGTTACCATTTGGAGATCTGCCAGTTTTCTTAAGCCTAACATTGAAATCATTCATCCAATACAACCATAAACAAGTAATCAACACATAATCAACATCTAGGTTTCATTAGATCTAAGCAAACACAAGATAAATCTAGCCTAGCATGGTGGAATCAAGACAAGCACAAGATATAGACAACCAACACATAGACATATTGATTGAATTAAAAGAACACTTATCTCAATTACACATGTAAGGGTTCAAGGGCTGAAAACCCTTGAAAAAACCTGTAAAATTCGTATATAGTTCGGCCTTAGGGTTTCTCCAAACTTGTTCCTACTAATGAATGAAAATTAGAAAACTATATATAGAAAATTGAGGCTGACGGCGTCAAGAACAACATTGTGACGCCATCATCTTGCCGCCAAAAGAATTCTCGGACTGCCTTGATCTACATCTGACGCCGTCACGTATTATATTTTTCCAGGCCGTCACGTATTTAACTCTTGACGCTCTTCCTTGTGACGCCTTCATTTCAGTACTGGGCCGTCATGAAATTTACTCTTGACGCCGTCAGGATAATGCTCTTGACGCCGTCAAACACTGTTCCCAGCTTGGAAAATTAAGTCTTTGGTGTTTTCTTCACTTTTATGCTTCAAAAACGTCCTAATTGCTTCCTTTTCCAGATTTCACTCCCCAAAGTACCTAAAATCACAAAAGGAACGATTTAGGGCAATATTTGATCAAATAAATTCAATTCCGGGCTTAAATAACCCCCTAAAAGTGGTTTATTTTTCGCCTCATCAAGGACAAATCCTCCTGGAAGTAACGCTAGGAGATGAAAAAAATTTAGCCAGTACCTGGATGAATCTTATGGTTGTCAGATCACCATCTCCATACAATGGGATTATTGGCAGACCGGGGATACGCTTACTTAAAATCATCGCATCCACAGCCCATGGCATGCTAAAATTCCCTACCAAAGGAGGCGTTGTAACGTTGCAGAGTGATAAAGTAGTCCCGGCGGATTGTCGGATGGTCGGAGAAGCTCAGCCGGGACAAGAACCTCCAAGGTCCCTGGCAAAAGGAGTAAAAGTGGCAATACATCTGGAGTTCCCAGACCAAACAATTACAGTGGGTGGTAGTTTGACCGACCAAGGAAAGAGGGACCTGTGCGACCTGCTAAGAAACAACTTAGACATCTTTGCTTGGCAGCCATCTGACATGACGGGTGTACTGTGGAATCTGGCGGAACACAGGTTGAATGTCAGAGAAGGTTACACCCCGGTAAGGCAGAAGAAAAGGGGACAAGCCCTGGAAAGAAACAAGGCAATCAATGATGATGTAGCAAAACTGGTAGAGGCAGGCATAACGAGGGAAGTCCACTACCATGATTGGCTGTCCAACCCCGTTCTGGTCAAGAAAAGCGGCAAAAGCTGGAGGATGTGTGTCGATTTCAAGGATTTAAACAAAGCTTGTCCCAAAGATTGCTACCCGCTCCCAGAGATAGATTGGAAAGTTGAGTCCTTATGTGGATATACCTTTAAGTGCTTTCTGGATGCATACAAAGGGTACCACCAAATTCAGATGGCTCCGGAAGACAAAGAAAAAAACACGTTCCACACAAACCAAGGAATCTTCTGCTACACAAGATGCCGTTAGGGTTGAAGAATGCGGGTGCTACCTACTAGCGGTTGGTAGACAAGGCATGTGAAAAACAAATAAGGTGAAACTTGGAAGTGTACGTGGATGACCTGGTGATCAAAAGGCACTCGGAAATGGACGTGCTAAGGGACATAGAAGAAACCTTCGAGACACTTAGAAGGATCAACATGAAACTTAACCAAAAAAATGTACTTTCGGAGCAGAAGAAGGAGTGTTCCTAGGCCATGTGGTCAGCAGAAGTGGGATTAGAGCCTGTCCGGAGAAGTCCGAAGTGGTAACACTACTGCCATCACCAAGGACCCTGAAGGAGGTACAAAGCTTAAATGGTAAGCTAGCAAGTCTTAACCGCTTCTTGTCCAAATCCGCAGAAAAATCCTTACCATTCTTCAAAACGCTGAAAAAGTGCATCAAGAAAAGTGACTTCAATTGGACCGCGGAAGCAGAGGCAGCATTCAAAGAAATGAAAAAGCACATTGCTAACCTCCCCACATTGACGGCTCCACGCCCCAAAGAAGAATTGATAATGTACTTATCCGCCGTAAAAGAAGCCATAAGCGCTGTGTTACTAGCAGAAAGGGGACCGCGTCAAGAGCCCATCTACTTCATAAGCCGCGCTTTGCAAGGTCCGGAGGTAAATTACAGCCCAATGGAAAAATTGGTGTTAGCACTGGTCCACGCAACCAGACGACTCAAGAGATACTTCCAGGCACACCCGGTAGTTGTCATCACTGATTAGCCAATCAAACAAGTGCTTGCACAGACTAAGAAAACAGGAAGAATGACAAAATGGGCAATTGAGTTGGGTGCGCATGACATCAACTATAGACAGTGGACGGCTATAAGGGGACAAGTCATAGCAGACTTTATCGCAAAAGTTCCGGAAGAAGGCCCCCAGCAGCAACAGAACCCGTGGAGAAACTACCGTATGTTGAACCATGGAATCTGTACACGGACGGATCTTCTTGCCAAGAAGGCTCTGGGGCAGGCCTGATCCTCACCAACCCTGAGGGCACGGAGTTCACATACGCCTTGCGGTTCGAGTTCGACACATCCAATAATGAGGCAGAGTATGAGGTACTATTGACTGGCTTAAGGATAGCTGAAAAGATGGGGGTGAAGGATATATCCGCGAACGTCGATTCCAGGCAGGTCGCAAATCAAATCAACGGAACATACGTGGCCAACGAAGAGAGCATGATACGGTATCTAGCAAAAGCCCTAACACTGATTCAAGGCTTTCGCACGTTCTCGATAAAACAAATATCACGGAGTCAGAATAAGCAAGCGGATGCGCTAAGCAAGATAGCATCCACCAACTTCACTCACTTAACGAAGCAGGTTTTAGTGGAAGTTCTAAAGGAAAAGTCAATTGAAGAAAAGGAAGTTATGGCAGTAGTCGAAGATGAAGGGGATACATGGATGACTCCACTCCTCGAGTACTTGGAAAACGGCATGCTACCCGCGGACCCAAAGAAGCCCAGGAAGCTAAGGATAAACGCGAGGCAGTACGCCATCATTGACGGAGTCCTATTCCTCAAATCTTTCCTAGAGCCATGGTTGCGGTGCGTAGGACCAGTGCAGGCAAACTATGTGATCAGAGAAATTCATGAGGGATCCTGCAGCATGCACTCAGGTCCCCGGGCTATTGTAGCAAAAGCCATCAGATCCGGATATTACTGGCCCAACACTCACAAAGACGCCATGGATGTAATGAATAAAAGCCAAGATTGCTGATACGTGGGAATTGCGCCCTCGCAACAGGTTTTACCTCTCAAAGGATCTTGAGAAGCTTACAACCCCCACCAGGCAGTGTACCTGATCGTTGTAGTATAGTATACTGACAAATACCAGGGATTGATCGTTCAACTCAGGAATAGTGTCGCTAGGATTAGAAAGCCTACTAAACTAGGTCTAGAGGTGAGGGATGATTCTTTTTGTATTTTTATGTTTTATGGAAAGCAAGTAAAATCTCGGGTTTTGAAGGAGTGGGCGGAATTAGTTGCTAGCCAACTAACCCAATTAACTAAGATGCAATCAAAATAAAATAAAATAAATGAAAATTAAACTAATTTACTAATGTGGTGGAAACAATAATGAGAAAAGTTGTGTTTACTTAGATTTCATTACTCCCTAGATATCTTTTACCGGTTGATTAGCTTGTTACAATTGCATGGATGATGGGTTATATTCCTTAATACTAGTCGTAGGACCGTGTACAATATTCCCTAACTCTATAAGATCCTACTTCACTCCTATGTCGAGCCGATTAAAAGCTCCTAACATGGGATCATTAGAATTCACTTATGCATTAAATAAAACCAAAAATCGTAGTACACCTCCGATCATGTTTCTTAAGACGTTCAAGCAAGTTACCAATGGAAGTCTGCCAGTTTTCTAAAGCCTAACATCGAATATAATCATCCGTAACAATTATAAACAAACAATCAACCAATAATCAACATCTAGGTTTCACTACATCTAAGCAAACACAATAAAAGCCTAGCCTAACATGTTAAAAGAATGATACACATAAGATAGAATCAAACAATACATAGACATATTGAATGATTATTGAAGTACTTATCTTTATTCAAACATGGAAGAAAGAAGGGTTTGAAACCCCTTCAAGATGCAGGAAATTCGACCTAGGGTTTTTACACAACTTGTTCCACAAAAGTTCCACACATTGCAATGAAAAATTGGAAAAATATATATAGACATAGCATCCTGACGGCGTCATGTGTTAACCTCTGACGCCGTTAACTCGCCGCCAAGTTGAAATTCGTATTGCCTAGATCCACTTCTGACGCCTTCGTGTAGAAAAACACTTTGGGCCGTCACTAGTATTTGGACCTTGACGGCCTTGGTGACGCCGTCAGGCCAATAACAAAGCAAACGTTCTGGGCCGTCACGTTATAAGTTCCACATCCACCTCTTTTGTTACTCTTGACGCCGTCACTAGTAAACCCTTGATGTCGTCAGGTACTGTTCCAGCAAGGAATTTTGAGACTTTGCCGTTTTCTTCACTTTTATGCTCCAAAAACATCCAAAATGCTTCCTTTTCTAGATTTCTCCTCAAAAGTACCTAAAATGACAAAACGACCGATTTAGGGTAATAATTGATCAAATAATCTCGAATTCGGGTTTAAATGACCCCTTAAAAGCGGTACACTTTTCGCCTCATCAAATACCCTTACACTTGATATTTGCTTGTCCTCAAGCAAATGCGCTTTTATTCTAATCAAAATACAAGTTAGGGGTCATTTAACACTAATATAAAAGTAATTAAAACAAATAATCGTTCCACTAAAAACCAAAAACAAGCACGGAGGTCATACAATAGCACCTCTTACATAGTGTTTAGATACTCACATCTCTCGGGTGTAATAAAGTATATATCAGAATATGGAAATGGAAAACATCTCTCACTACCTGTCATAGCAAATAGATTACCATAGGCTTGGGAAAAGATAAAACTTCCACCACTTGGCGTAAGCACCTAAGATAAACTATCAAAGAGGTCTTTTAAAGGGTTATAACGTTAGGTGTAGGGATATGAAAAACACGGTTTTGTTTGATAAAGGCAATATTTATTGTTGGCGAGTTAATCATCTTGGTTAATTGCATATACAATATGGCGTTGCTAAGCCAAGACTCGACTCGACTTAAGCTAATGAATCAAAAATAACAAAAACATACAACAAATATAGAATGAAACGAGATGGTAGTCCGTATGTTTTTCTCTTTTTCTTTTTCTCTTTTTTTTTCTTTTTCTTTCTTTTTTAGACTTTTTATTTTATTTTATTTTTATTTTTATTTTTTTTTGCATACACATTTACCCTACCATCCAAAATAATACATCATAGGGAATGTACATTCCCCTTACAGTTGAATTTTTACATACTTTACAATAAACTACTCTAATGACTCGAATCAAGATAATCAAAACACTTGAAGTACTTTTTAAGATTAATGCACATATGGGGGTAATAATTTGATGTTCTTCCTCATTACTCCAAAACACAAGTACTTTACCCATGAGTGCCAATCGTCTCAAAACAATATGTACAAGATATGACTCGACTTAGCAACCATGTAATCAATTAGATAATTAACTAAGGGTTTAAATAAATAACAATAATGCACTAAAGGTAAGTGCATACACGGAAGGCTAAGGCGATTTGGTTGCACATTTGGGTGGGTTGTAACAAATTCTTCCTTTAAGTAAAATGCTTAAAGTTAGAAACAAAAAAGATAGGCTCGGAGGGGTGTACTAGGGGTATCGTGTACTAAAAATGAGTACAACGCTAAGGTGTGGGAAAGATTAATTGACTTTTACTAGTCAAGTGATATGACTTATACGGTCAAGTAATTATGATACGGGTTTAAACACAAGGGTGATCCTAATGCCTCTTATCATGTAGTAAATCCTACTACACGAATGTAGTCTCACTAGCGGTCTTGGGATGCATCACTAACGCAAGTTCTAGAATCTAAATGCTAATGGTACCCTCATAAGCACTAATAATAAATGCTTTTCTTATCAAATCTAAAGGCGAACCTCACATATTTGGGTGGAAAATTTTTCTGAATGGTACGGTTTTGTGCTAGTCATACAACTCCTATCCATGAGACGCTTGTTAAGGCTAAAATTTCACTCCTAAATGTTGTAAAAAATTTTAAATTTGGCGCTAAAATTACACTAACAAGTATTTCTCTTAGTTTTATTACACACCTACTATCGAACAAACAAACTCAAGTGCAATTGTATCCTATAAAGTATCATCATTTACCCTCCCCTTACACTTTAGGATGAACATTGTCCCCAATGTTCAATTAAAGGATGTAAAAGTAAAATAGGTAAAAGAATGAAAACAAATACTCCCCTGATTCGTTCGATGTGGAAAGTGTGTCAACAAGGTTAAATCTTCCTCTAAGAAAATGAACGTTGAAAGCTTCCCTTCCAGAAATATAAATCATCTTCTTGTCATATATAACCTGTTAAACCTGAGAAAACAATCAAGGCAACCTCGCGTAAAATCGGCAACAATCTATATATACTAACAAATCCTAGAAAGCAATTTAAGATATAATGCTTGTGGAATGAATGTTTGCAGATTTCCTGGAGTTTATAAAACTAAAGAATCAACAAAAACTTTAAGACTCTGGTTTAAACAAAACTCGCAAAATTTTTCGGAATTTTGGTACCTGACGCCGTCAGGTTGTAACACCTAACGCCGTCAGAATGTTCCTGGAAAATTCTTATGTTAAGTTTCCGGAAAATTTCTGGAAAAACTCACGCCTTATTTCCTGGAAAATCCTGCAAAACATCATTATGACTCGATATAAGCATTTGACCCTAACTAATACTAATATACATGTTCATTTAATATTATGGCGAATCATTATCATTTTCGTTCTTATAAACAAATTTGGGTTTTCCCCTTACACTTAGCTTTTGCAAAATACCTTTATATGAAGTTAAGACGAAGTTAAACACCAAAATAAAGCATTTTCACAATTTAGTTTTGTTAGCCTCGCTATTTTATTAAGATAACGTCACACAAGTGAAATGGACTAGATATGTAGCTAGTAGTAACTTCAGGGACTATTAGTGGTCATTAGGCAAACTTATTATGTAATGAGCCTATAAATACCCCTCATGACTCTCCATGAGGGGTGTGGGAAATTGTGTAATTGTTGTTTCATTTTTATTATATTCCATTTTCTTCACCCTCTCTCTACTTTCTCTCTCTAGAAAAGATGAATACTTTCATCTTTAATCATCAACCAAGACCTCCCGAACCACATGAATCATACATATTTTCGATCCTACAATTGGCATCAGAGCTACGGTGTTTGTTTTCTTGATTTGTGTGGATTCGTATCATGTTTGTAAGCTGTTTTACCCATTTTTTTCGGACCTGGAATTTTTTTTCCTTATATTTGGGTAACAGTTTTCTAAACAACTCTTTTGTATCTAAATGGTCAAAATAAAGTCTTAATACTTTCAGTTTTGGTATCAAACATACTGTTCATTTGGTCTTTTCAAGTCCAGCTTATCAGTTTGGTTGTAACATCCATATATGAAGACTTTATGTACCATGTACCATGAAAAGTTGTCAAAAAGGTCGAATGTCATCGGAAAATTCATCGGAATCTGCAGAAAGTCGCCGGAATCTGGTCGGAATTTCTTGTATAAGAAATTTTCGATATGTACTATTTTTCGAGATTACATTTTCGAAAAATACTATTTTTCGAGATTATGTTTTCGAAATGTACTATTTTTCGAGAATACTCATTTTCGAATTTTTTTACGTTTTCAAAATCTCACTTTCTTGATAAATAATTATTCTGGATAAAAGATGCAATGTTTCGAAATCACAAGATTACAAAGTTTCGCAAATACAAGATTACAAAGTTTCAAAAATACAGAAGTTAGATGAAGCATAGACCTGACCACAAGAAAATACCATGACTCATCGACCTCAGTTTATACATCATCAGTCCAAATGGAATGAAGGAAAAAGTATAAATAGAATGCAAAACAACATCCGATCCTCAAACAACAACAAATCTAAAATCACTTTCCTTATCCCATCTCCTCCATCACGACAACTACAACATCACAAATCCAACTCCATCTACAAGTCTCGATCTAAAAAACATATATCATACAATCGATAGATGGATCTCAGAAAGTTTCAACTTTGTCTATAATCTAAAAGATTTTTTAGTTGAAACTAATTATTCATCACAGATCCTATGAGAAGCTTAGCTTCTTTCATTTATGTACGAAACCAATCAAGGCAGATTTACAACAATTGTGTTATAATCTCTCTTTGTTTCGTTTATAAAACACAACAACAAAGTAATCACCTACCTGAGACCAATTAGATGATCTTAAAGTCGTTTTCTTTGAAGCCTTGACGTGTGGAACTCGAGCATGAAAGATAAAGGTGGGTTCTTGATCATTGTTGTGTTTCTATTAAACAAGAATGGTGTTCTATGATAGGTGATAATCGATTGGATTTGTAAGTAGATGAGATTGATAGGTGATAAGTTTGATGGGAGAGATTGGTGTGTGCGCTGCGTATGAAATGGAGATATTATGTTAAAGTGGTAGGCGTTTTTATCACAAGTGTATTTTAGGTTTAGGTCAAATGTGGTATACTTGTACTAATAAGTAATAACCACACTGATCATCAACTGTTGTTTGGATTGGGTTTTATGTGAAGTTGGGCTAAGAAGTTTATATCACTAAGATTTGGGCTGCTAAGTAACCATTTGGTCGAATGATTGAATGATATGAACTGGGCTCGCAAAGTGTAATTGATCTGAAATGTTGTATCAGACTTACGTTTGATAATCATTTTAGATGGCAAAAAGAGTGGTATTTTGGATTATAAATTTCACGGGGATACATTATTCACGGCTAGAATTGTTTCGTTTAAGAAAAATGACTACGGGGTTTTTGCACGATATTATTGATTTGACTTTGAAGTAACATTTCAAAATGTGTAGTTATTTATCTCAAAGTCTAGGGGTGGTTGGATGCACGATTTTTGAAGATAACTTTTCTGCGCAAATTAAAAAATTCAGTCTTGACAATCTTGTTATTACTGATGTAAGGAGTTACGTTGTAGTGCTCACAGTATAACTATCACTTTAAGGAGTTACGTTGTAGTACTCAGTGTCACACGAAGTAGTGGATTGTTCAAGTGGCGAATATTTCGTGCAACCTCATACTTAAAGGAGTTACATTGTAGTGCTCAGTATAGGTATTAAGTCACATCTATCGTACAAGCATTAAGTCACAAGATGGGATAATTACTTCTTTTTCAAACTGGTCATATCGGGCAGTCTCCATATGTGGTCATTACTAGTAGCCGGTGAATTACAAGGAGGTTCGTTTAAAGGTTGATTTGAGAGAATAGTATTGAGAGTATACTTTTGCGACATATGCTCACAAAATTATGCTTTCGTGGTCTATCTATATTGCATCAGAAGTGTAAAGTACGGGTAATTATGTCATGTACACAAAATAGTATGATGATTTCGATAAATCGCAACCATCAGGAGGGTGAAGAACATGCCAAAAGAAGTAGTGTTTCATCACTAGTACGTTGGTTGTTTGAGGGAATTGTGCTTACACTGGAACCGAAGAAGTACTAATGATGTGTACATCGGAGCGTATTACCAACCTTCTGTGCAATGTTATGTGAGTTATATTGTCAAGATGCTCCCTGAACAACAACCATGTGCCTACACTTTTGAATCTACTTTATCCGCTACGTGATGAAAAGAGAGTTGTCGGTTCAGGAGGGAGCAGGTAAATGAAATAAAGGCTCACTAGTTAGGAGGGAGTAATAACCTAACTAGACCATTACAGTTGAAGTTCAGAGCTACAAAGACCTTTGCCATCAGTACGCCGAGATCGTCGGAAGAGAGAACTTCAAGTCTGCCTCAGTATCTAGACTACGGAGACTCTGCGCTTCAACAACGTCAACATAGTTTACTATTGTTGTAATTTTACATTGTTAATGTATTTATAGGTCTCATTGTAGCCATTCATGTGTGACGATATCTTGGAGGGAGATTGTTAGCCTCGCTATTTTATTAAGATAACGTCACACAAGTGAAATGGACTAGATAAGTAGCTAGTAGTAACTTCAGGGACTATTAGTGGTCATTAGGCAAACTTATTACGTAATGAGCCTATAAATACCCCTCATGACTCTCCATGAGGGGTGTGGGAAATTGTGTAATTGTTGTTTCATTTTTTATATATTCCATTTTCTTCACCCTCTCTCTACTTTCTCTCTCTAGAAAAGATGAATACTTTCATCTTTAATCATCAACCAAGACCTCCCGAACCACATAAATCATACATATTTTCGATCCTACAAGTTTGAAACATGATTTACCAACAATAAAAATAAAACATGCATACGGAAACAAATAACATCAAACAAATAAAAACACACAAAACATGGGTTGCCTCCCAAGAAGCACTTTTCTTTATTTACGAGTCTTGTAGCTAGACTCAAGGTCATGGGCTATTACGTGACCTCATCATTGGTCACATTCTCTAGGTCATCCTCAATCTTAGTTTTGCATTCCGGACCTAGTTGCAAACATTCCTTGTAGAAACCTAATATTCTACTCATGACATAATCTACTCCTCTACGTCTATCCTCATCATTCTTATAGTAGACCACTTGCTTGTGTTCCTTTTCAAGGGTTGATAGAAGACGGAATTGTTCAATCTTATAGGGCATTTGGTAAGCAATTTCATCGTTCTCATCCTTGAATCTAACTATCCCTAAGGACGGGTCATAACTCATCTTAGAGGCCTCAACAAATGGTTTTCCGAACACTACTTGATTTAGGCAACCATCTATTACCGGACGAATATCCTCTACAATCACAAAGTCGGTAACATAAGTGAAGTTTCCTACAAAGACATGTAATCCTTTCACTGTTCCTACAGAGTTTCTCATCCAATTCGTGTTAGGCATCATCCTATATTCAAGTTGCTTCATCATTACCCAATTATAATAGGTCCTAGTCATAATGCTTATAGGAGACCTAAGATCGATATAAGCTTTTCGCATATGCATATGCCCAATGTTGCATGGTATGTTGATGTTAGAGGGATCTCCTGCTTTGATAAGTGGTGAACCAAGGACGTATGGTGTCTCGGGGTCATCGAATAGATCTTTATGATATTCCCGTTCTTCCTTGGTGGGTAACTTATCAAAGTATAGCTCTACGTTTTCTACTTCCTCTAACTTTTCTTCCTTAATATCCTCAACTTCCTTAATCTCATCCTTAGGTCCAGTTTCTATTCCAACTTCATCCTTGTCACTTCCTCTATATTCTTATCTATTGGCTTAATGGTAACAACATTGACAAAGTGGACGTGTTTGGATGATGAGGGGTCCTTAATTTGGATTCCGCTACTAGTGTCCCTAGCATCCTTCCTAGGTGTAGTTAGTACTTGGTTGTTGAGGGCTTTCAACAAGTTGTCAATTTTATTGGTCATCTCCGTTTGTTGTTGATTGAATTCGGTTTCAAACTTAGCTATGCGAGCTTCTTGAGATGCCATAAATTTGGACATCATTGTTTCAAGATTATTGGTACTACCATAGTTATTGGAAGGATTGTTGTTGAAAGTGCGGTTAGAGGGTGGACCGTTTGGTTGGTAACGATTAGGTGGATTGGAAGAATTGTTTTGGGGCATGTTTTGGTTTTGTTTCCACCTAAGGTTCGAGTGATTTTTCCAAGAAGGGTTGTAGGAATCACCGTAAGGGTTTGGCTCGGGTTTGAAAGTGTACCACTTGTCTCCTGCTTCGTCGGTACGCAAGGATGCGTAATCCGCAAAAGCTTGTCCGGGGAGTTCCACGCAATCACGAGTGTCATGGGGACCACTACATAATTCGCATGAAGAAGTGATTTTGTTCACTTGGCTTGAAGGCTCAGGAGCTTCGTAGGACTTCATGAGAAACTTGACATGGTCCTCAAGTTCCATGATCTTACGGTCGGGAGTGCTAGAATTGTTCGAAGGCAAAGATATTGCCACTGGCCGATTGGTCAATGGTTCGGCTTATGGAGAGATCGATATGGTCATAGAAGATTTGGACTTGGAGCCAAAGATCAATGCCATGCTGAGGGACTTTTTGGAGTAAGTCCTTGAAACAAGTCCATGCTTCATATAGAGTTTCACCTTGACGTTGTTGGAACATCAAGATATCATTTCGAGCCGTTAAAAGCTCCTAACATGGGATCATTAGAATTCACTTATGCATTAAATACAACCAAAAATCGTAGTACACCTTCGATCATGTTTCTTAAGACATTCAAGCAAGTTACCAATGGAAGTCTGCCAGTTTTCTTAAGCCTAACATCGAATACAGTCATCCGTAACAATTATAAACAAACAATCAACCAATAATCAACATCTAGGTTTCACTACATCTAAGCAAACACAGTAAAAGCCTGGCCTAACATGTTAAAAGAAAGATACACATAAGACATAATCAAACAATACATAGACATATTGAATGATTATTGAAGTACATATCTTTATTCAAACACGGAAGAAAGAAGGGTTTGAAACCCCTTCAAGATGCAGGAAATTCGACCTAGGGTTTTTACACAACTTGTTTCACAAAAGTTCCACACATTACAATGAAAAATTAGAAATAATATATATAGACATAGCATCCTGACGGCGTCATGTGTTAACCTCTGACGCCGTCAACTCGCCGCCAAGTTGAAATTCGTATTGCCTAGATCCACTTCTGACGCCGTCATGTAGAAAAACACTCTGGGCCGTCAATAGTATTTGGACCCTGACGGCCTTGGTGACGCCGTCAGGCCAATAACAAAGAAAATGTTCTGGGCCGTCACGTTATAAGTTCCACATCCACCTCTTTTGTCACTCTTGACGCCGTCACTAGTAAACCCCTTACACTTGAATTTTTACATACTTTACAATAAGCTAAACTAATGACTCGAATTAAGAAAATCAAAACACTTGGAGTACTTTTAAGATTAACGTACATATGGGGGTAATAAATGATGTTCTTCCCATTACTCCATAAATAAGTACTTACCCATGAGTCCCAATCGTCCCAAAACAATATGTACAAGGATATGACTCGACTTAGCAACCATGTAATGAATTAGATAGTTAACTTAGGGTTTAACAATTAACAATAATGCACTAAAAATGAGCGCATACACGGAAGGCTAAGGCAATTTGGGTGTACATTTAAGTGGGGTGTAACAAATTCTTCCTTTAAGTAAAATGCTTAAAGTTAGAAACGAAAAGATAGGCTCGGAGTGGTGTACTAGGGGTTTCGTATACTAAAAATGAGTACAACGCTAAAGGTGTGGGAAAAATTAGTTGACTTAACTAGCCAAGTAATATGACTTAAATGGTCAAGTAATTATGATGCGGGTTTATCACAAGGGTGATCCTAATGCCTCTTATCATGTAGTAAATCCTACCACACGAATGTAGTCTCACTAGCGGTCTCGGGATGCATCACTAACGCAAGTTCTAGAATCTAAATGCTACCGGTACACTCATAAGCACTAATAGTAAATGCTTTTCCTATCAAATCTAAAGGCGAACCTCACATTTTTGGGTGGAAAATTTTTCTGAATATACGGTTATGTGCTAGTCATACAATCTCCTATCCATGAGACGCTTGCTATGGCTAAAGTTTCACTCCTAAATGTTGTAAAAAATTTTAAATTTGGCGCTAAAATTGCACTAACAAGTATTTCTCATAGTTTTATTACACATCTACCATTAAATAAAACAAACTCAAGCGAAAGTGCATATGTAAGGTATCATCTTTTTACCCTCCCCTTACACTTAAGATGAACATTGTCCCCAATGTTCAAGTAAAGAAAGTAAAAGTGAAAAAGTAAAGAGAATGAAATCAAATACTCCCCTGATTCGCTCGGTATGGATAATAAGGTGGCCAGGTTAAATCTTCCTCCAAGAAAATGAACAATCAAAGCTTCCCTTCCAGAATATAAATCATCTTCTTATCATACATAACCTGTAAAACCTGATAAAATAGACAAGACAATCTCGCGTAAAATTGGCGGCATCCTATATAAGTTATTAAATCCTTGAAAACAAGATAAGATATAATGCTTGTGGAATGAAGTTTGCAGATCTCCTGGAGATTATAAAACTTAATAATTCACAAAAACCATAAGACTCCGTTAGAAAAACAAAACTGGTAAAATTTCCAGATTTTTTCACTTGACGCCGTCAGAAGTGACCTGTAGAAATCCTTATGTTAAGTTTCTTGAAAAACTCGGTCCTACTTCCTGGAAAATCCTGCAAAACTTCATTATGACTCAATACAAGCATTTGACTCTAACAAATACGAATATACATGTTCATTTAATATTGTGGAGAATCATGATCGGTTTGTTTCTTGAAAACATATTTGGGGTTTCCCCTTACACTTATCTTTTGCAAAAATACCTTTAGGTGGAGTTAAGACTAGGCCAAAACAACATAGTAAAGTATTTCCACTATCTAGTTTAGAAACATGATCTACCAACAACAAAAAAGAAAGCATGCATACGGAAGCAGATAACAAACAAACAAACAAAATCACACAAAACATGGGTTGCCTCCCAAGAAGCGCTTTTCTTTATTTACGAGTCTTGTAGATAGACTCAAGGTCATGGGTTACTACGTGATACGGGTGAGTTCCTCATCATTGGTTCCACTCTCTGATTGTAGATATTCCTTGTAGAAACCAATCACCTTTTTCTCAACCGCCCCCATAATCATTTGGGCAAATTCTTTATCGACTTTATACCTTGGTCCAAGGGCCAAGCAATCTTTGTAATAAAGACTCCTTTTTTCCCATACATAATCCATGCCCTTTTTCTTATCCTCCTCATTAGTATCCTCAAAAGCACCAACGTTGTCCTTATCAAAACGGGATATAAAGCGAAATTCTTTCATCCTATTAGGCATCCTATAAGTGATACTATCGGTGTTACTTACAAATCGGATCGTTCCTTCTATCTCATCATATTCCAACTTAGACTCCTCAACAAATGGTTTGCCAAACACAACATTGGATAATCGACAATCAATAACATTAGCAAGATCCTCCACAATCATAAAGTCGGTGACAAAAGTGAAATTACCAACAAAGATATGTAAACCTTTAACTCTCCCGACAAAGTTACAAACTCCACCGGGGTATTTGGGATCCCTTCTAGGTTCAAGTCTTGTTTTCACTATATCATTATAAACAGTTGAGGACATAATGTTGATTGGAGATTGAAAGTCATGTAAGCATTGCTAATGTGCCTATATCCAATCATACATGGTATCTTAGCATTCTTAGGATCGCCTCTCTTGATCTTAGGTTCAATTATGGTGAAAGGAGATCGCGGGTTATCAATAAGATTATTATAATATGCAATCTCCTCCTTAGTGGGGTATAGATTAAAATAGTCATTAAGCTTCGGATCTATTTCCCCCTCTTCAAGTCCCTCAATAACATTCACAAAGTCATTAGGCCCTAGGTCCTCATTTGAATACAAGGCGGTCGCAAGGTCACTAAACGCATGTTCGAGCTCAACCTTGATCAAACTATTAAGCTCCCTAAGTTCCCTAATCTCACTCTCAATTTGTTCACGTAACAAAGCTACTTCTCTAGGGGAAAGGGGTGGATTTGCGTTTTCCATAATGGTCAACGGAATAGTCAATGAATTTGATTTACTAACAAAGGCACAAAGAAAAAGATAGACTAAAGAGAACCTAAAAATAAAAATAAAATATTACTAGAAAGGAATCTAGCAAGTAGACCTAATAAAAAGAAATTCTAACCTAGACAATAACTATTCCCCGGGCTGCGGCGCCAAAAACATGATGCGTAGGAATCGCAACAGGCTTTACCTCTCGAGGGATCTCGAGAAGCTTACAACCCCCACCAGGCAGTGTACCAGATCGTTGTAGTATAGTATAGTGACAAGTACCGGGGGATTGATCGTTCAGCTTAGGAATAGTGTCGCTAGGATTAGAAAACCTAAATACTAGTTCTAAAGGTGAGGGATGATTATTTTTGTGTTTTTATATTTTTTTGAAAGCAATTAAAAATCTTGGGTTTGAAGGATTTGGGCGGAATTAGTTGCTAATCAACTAACCCAATACTAAAGATGCAATCAAAATAAAATACAAGAAATGAAAATAAACTAAATTATACTAAAGTTGTGAGCAATAAGTGGAGAAAATGTGTTTACTTAGATTTCACTACTCCCTAGACATCTTTTACACGTTAATTACTTGTTATAAATGCGTGGATGACGGATCGTATTCCTTAATACCATTCATGGGGTGGCACACTTAACTCCCCAATTCTATGAGCTTTTATCTCCTCCTACACCATGCCCAGCACAACTATAGGGCTTGTAAACAGTGGCTCATGCATTAAATACAACCAATAAAGACCTAGTGCGCGTCGGTTCATGTTTCTTAAGACGTTCAAGCATGTTACCAATTGGAGATCTGCCAGTTTTCTTAAGCCTAACATATAAATCATTCATCCGAGACAAGTATAAACAAGTAATCAACACATAACTAACATCTAGGTTTCATTAGATCCAAGCAAACACAAGATAGATCTAGCCTAGCATGATGGAATTAAGACAAGAACAAGATATAGACAACCAACACATAGACATATTGATTGAATTGAAAGAACACTTATCTCAATTACACATGTAAGGTATCAAGGGCTTGGAACCCTTGAATAACCTGTAAAATTCGCACCAAGTTCGTACTTAGGGTTTCTCCAAAACTTCTCTCCTTTTTAATGTGAAAATTAGAAAACTATATATAGGAAAAGGGGTCTGACGGCGTCAAGACCAACATTGTGACGCCGTCACCTCGCCGCCAAAACTATTCTCGGACTGCCTTGATCTACATTTGACGCCGTCAAGACTTAATCATTTCCAGGCCGTCATGACTTTTACTCTTGACGCCCTACCTTCGTGACGCTGTCAAATCTTTACTGGATCGTCATGGAATTTTGCTCTTGACGCCGTCAGGGTATTACTCTTGACGCCGTCACCTACTGTTCCCAGCATGGAAAATTAAGACTTTGGCGTTTTCTTCACTTTTATGCTCCAAAAATGTCCGAATTGCTTCCTTTTCCAGATTTCACTCCCAAAGTACCTAAAATCACAAAAGGAACGATTTAGGGCAATATTTGATCAAATAAATTCGAATTCGGGCTTAAATGACCCCCTAAAAACGGATCATTTTTCGCCTCATCACTTTTACAAGTTAATTGTTTGTTACAGTTGTGTGGATGATGGGTTATATTCCTTAATACCAATCATGGGGTGGCGTACTTACTTCCCCAATTCTATAAGCTCCTACTTCACTCCTATGTCTAGCCTGCAAGAAGCTCCTAACATGGGATCACTAGAATTCGCTCATGCATTAAATACAACCATAAAAACCTAGTACACATCGGTTCATGTTTCTTAAGACGTTCAAGCAAGTTACACAATGGAGATCTGCCAGTTTTCTTAAGCCTAACATTGAAATCATTCATCCATTACAACTATAAACAACCAATCAACCTATAATCAACATCTAGGTTTCATTACATCTAAGCAAACACACAAAAAATCTAGCCTAGCATGTTAAAATCAAGACAAGCGTAAGATATATTCAAACAACACATAGACATATTGAATGAATTGAAAGGAAACTTATCTCAATTGAACATGAAGGCTTTCAAGGGGTGAAAACCCTTGAAAATACTGTTACAAACGAGCTATGGTTTATTAAGTTCGACCCTAAAATTCTCCTCTTAAGTTCCACACTTAATGAATGAAAATTAGAAAAGTATATGTAGATTTTATGAGGTAACGGCGTCAAGAGGAAAGTTCTGACGCCGTCATCTCGCCGCCAATAAAATTCTCGGACTGCCTAGATCCAAATCTGACGCCATCATGTGTATTTCTGTTCTGGGCCGTCACCACTTTTACTCTTGACGGCCTTGTTCTAACGCCGTCACGTTTTCTCTGGGCTGTCATCATTTTTGCTCCTGACGCCGTGATAAATTTGATCTTGACGCCGTCAGGTACTATTCCCAGCAAGGAAAATCAAGACTTTGCCGTTATCTTCACTTTTATGCTCCAAAAACGTCCAAAATACTTCCTTTTCCAGAATTCACTCCAAAAGTACCTAAAATCACAAAAGGAACGATTTAGGGCAATATTTGATCAAATAAATTCCAATTCCGGCTTAAATGACCCCCTAGAAATGGAACATTTTTCGCCTCATCATATACCCTTACAATTGAGATTTGCTTGTCCTCAAGCAAATGCAATTTTATTCTAGTCAAAATACAAGTTAGGGGTCATTTAACACTAATATAAAAGTAATTACAACAGATAATCGTTCCACTAAAGACCAAAGACAAGCACGGAGGTCATACACTAGCACCTCACAAATAGTGTTTAGATACTCACATCTCTCGGGTGTAATAAAGTATATATCACATTATGGAAATGGAAAACATCTCTCACTACCTGTCATAGCAAAAGAGATTACCATAGGCTTAGGAAAGGATCAAACCTCCACCACATGGCATAAGCACCTAGGATAAACTATCAAAGAGGTCTTTCAAAGGGTTATAACGTTAGGTGTAAGGATATGGAATACACAGTTTTGTTGGATATAGGCAGTCTTTACTGGTGGCGAGTTAATAATATTGGTTAATTACATGTATAATATGGCGTTGCTAAGCCAAGACTAGACTCGACTTAAGCTAATAAATCAAAAATAACAAAAACATAAAACAAACATAGAATGAAACGGGATGGTAGTCCGTATGTTTTTTTTCTCTTTTTCTATTTTTTTTTCTTTTTCTTAATTTTTCGATTTTTTTTTTCTTTTTTTCTTTTTTTTTTGCATACACTCTTACCCTACCATCCAAAATAATACATCATAGGGAATAAACATTCCCCTTACACTTGAATTTTTACATACTTTACAATAAACTAATCTAATGACTCGAATTAAGATAATCAAAACACTTGGAGTACTTTTAAGATTAACGCACATATAGGGGTAATAATATGATGTTCTTCCCCATTACTCCATAACATTAGTACTTTACCCAATCGTCCCAATCGTCCCAAAACAATATGTACAAGGATATGACTCGATTTAGCAACCATGTAATCAATTAGATAATTAACTAAGGGTGTAAACAAATAACAATAACAATAATGCACTGAAGATGAGTGCATACACGGAAGGCTAAGGCGATTTGGGTGTACATTTAAGTGGGGTGTAACAAATTCTTCCTTTAAGTAAGATGCTTAAAGTTAGAAACGAAAAGATAGGCTCAGAGGGGTGTACTAGGGGTTTCGTGTACTAAAAATGAGTACAACGCTAAGGGTGTGGGAAAAATTAATTGACTTAACTAGCCAAGTAATATGACTTAAATGGTCAAGTAATTATGATACGGGTTTAACACAAGGGTGATCCTAGTTCCTCTTATCATGTAGTAAATCCTTCTACACGAATGTAGTCTCACTAGCGATCTCGGGATGCATCACTAACGCAAGTTCTAGAATCTAAATGCTACCGGTACACTCATAAGCACTAAAAGTAAATGCTTTTCCTATCAAATCTAAAGGCGAACCTCACATATTTGGGTGGAAATTTTCCTGAATAGTATGGTTTTGTGCTAGTCATACAATCTACTATCCATGAGACGCTTGCTAAGGCTAAAGTTTCACTCCTAAATGTTGTAAAAAATTTTAAATTTGGCGCTAAAATTACACTAACAAGTATTTCTCTTAGTTTTATTACACACCTACCATCAAACAAACAAACTCAAGTGCAAGTGTATCCTATAAGGTGTCATCATTTACCCTCCCCTTACACTTAGGATGAACATTGTCCCCAATGTTCAATTAAAGAATGTAAAAGTAAAACAGGTAAAAGAACGAAATCAAATACTCCCCTGATTCGCTCGGTATGGATAGTGTGGTAACAAGGTTAGATCTTCCTCCAAGAAAATGAACAATCAAAGCTTCCCTTTCAGAATATAAATCGTCTTCTTGTCATACATAACCTGTTAAACCTGAGAAAACAAACAAGGCAACCTCGCGTAAAATCGGCGGCAATCTATATATAATAATAAATCCTAGAAAACAAAGTAAGATATAATGTTTGTGGAATGAATGTTTGCAGATTTCCTGGAGATTATAAAACTAAAGATTCGACAAAAACTTTAAAACTCCATTAGAAAAACAAAACTGGTAAAATTTCCAGATTTTTACACGTGACGCCGTCAGGAATTTCTTCCTGACGCCGTCAGAAGTGACTTGCAGAGATCTTTATATTAAGTTTCCGGAAAATTTCTGGAAAAACTTTGTCCTACTTCCTAGAAAATCCTGCAAAATATTATTATGACTCGATACAAGCATTTGACTCTAACAAATACGAATATACATGTTCATTTAATATTGTAGAGAATCATGATCGGTTTTGTTTCTTAAAAACATATTTGGGGTTTCCCCTTACACTTATCTTTTGCGAAATACCTTTGGATGAAGTTAAGACTACGCTAAACAACAAAATAAAGAATTTCACCATTTTAGTTTGAAACATGATCTACCAACAATAAAAATAAAGCATGCATACGGAAATAAATAACAATCAAATAAAATAAAAATCACACAAAGCATGGGTTGCCTCCCAAGAAGCGCTTTTCTTTATTTACGAGTCTTGTAGCTAGACTCAAGGTCATGGGCTATTACGTGACCTCATCCTTGGTCTCATCCACCGATTGTAAATGTTCCTTATAGAGACCAAACACCTTATTCTTAATTGCTTCTATGATCCTATTGGCAAACTCCTTATCAACTCTGTATTTTGGTCCTAGAGTCAAGCAATCCTTATAGAAAAGGCTCTTCTTCTCACATACATAGTCCATGCCCTTTTTCTTATCCTCTTCATTGATTTCCTTGAAAGCACCAATGTTATCCATGTCAAATCGAGGCACAAAACGAAATTCTTTCATTCTATTAGGCATCTTATAAGTGATCCTGTCGGTGTCACTAGCAAATCGGACTGTCCCTTCCATCTCATCATATTCTAACTTGGACTCCTCAACAAATGGTTTACCAAACACAACATGGGATAAGCGACAATCAATAACAATAGCAAGATCTTCAACAACCATAAAGTCAGTGATATAAGTAAAATTCCCAACAAAGACATGTAAACATTTAATTCTCCCGACAAAGTTACAAACTCTACCGGGGTATTTGGGGTCTCTTCTAGGTCCAAGTCTTGTCTTCACTATATCATTATAGACACTTGAGGACATAATATTGATTGGGGATTTAAACTCAATGTAAGCATTGTCAATATGTTTATACCCAATCATACATGGTATCTTAGCGTTCTTAGGATCACCTCTCTTTATCTTGGGTTCGATTCTAGTAAAAGGAGGTCGATGATTATCAACAAGATTATTATAGTAGGCAATCTCCTCCTTAGTGGGGTATATATTAAAATAATCATCTATCTTTGGATCAATCTCCCCTTCTTCAAGTTCCTCAACAACATCCTCAAAATCTTTAGTTCCTAGATCCTCATTTGAATACAAGGCGGTCGCTAGGTCACTAAATGCATGGTCGAGCTCAACATTAATCAACCTATTAAGCTCCCTAAGTTCCATAATCTCATTCTCAAATGTTCACGTAACAAAGCCACTTCTCTAGGGGAAAAGGGTGGATTCGCGTTTTCCATAATGGTCCACGGAATAGTCAATGAATTTATTTTACTAACAAAGGCACGAAGAAAAAGATAGACTAAAGAAAACCTAGAAATAAAAATAAAATCTTACTAGAAAGGAATTTAGCAAGTAGACCTAATAAAAAGAAATTCTAACCTACACAATAACTATTCCCCGGGCTGCGGTGCTAAAAACTTGATGCATGGGAATTGCACCAGGCTTTACCTCTCGAGGGATCTCGAGAAGCTTACAACCCCCACCAGGCAGTGTACCTGATCTTTGTAGTATAGTATAGTGACAAGTACCGGGGGATTGATCGTTCAACTAGGGAATAGTGTCGCTAAGATTAGAAAGCCTAAAAACTAAGTATAGAGGTGAGGGATGATTCTTTTTGTATTTTTATATTTTTATGAAGGCAAGTAAAATCTCGGGTTTTGGAAGAGCGGGCAGAATTAGTTGCTAATTAACTAAGCCAATAACTAAGATGCAATAAAAATAAAATAACAGAAATGTAAATAAACTAAATTAAACTAGTGGTGTAAACAGTAATTGGGAGAATTGTTTTTACTTAGATTTCACTACTCCCTAGATATCTTTTACTGGTTAATTGGTTTTCACCCCTTGAAACCCTTCATGTTCAATTGAGATAAGTTTCCTTTCAATTCATTCAATATGACTATGTGTTGTTTGAATATATCTTACGCTTGTCTTGATTTTAACATGCTAGGCTAGATCTTTTGTGTGTTTGCTTAGATGTAATGAAACCTAGATGTTGATTATAGGTTGATTGCTTGTTTATAGTTGTAATGGATGAATGATTTCAATGTTAGGCTTAAGAAAACTGGCAGATCTCTATTGTGTAACTTGCTTGAACATCTTAAGAAACATGAACCGATGTGTACTAGGTTTTTATGGTTGAATTTAATGCATGAGCGAATTCAAGTGATCCCATCTTAGGAGCTTCTTGCAGGCTCGACATAGGAGTGAAGTAGGAGCTTATAGAATTGGGGAAGTAAGTACGCCACCCCATGATTGGTATTAAGGAATATAACCCTTGAAAATACTGTTACAAATGAGCTAAGGTTTATTAAGTTCGGCCCTAAAATTCTCCTCTTAAGTTCCACACTTAATGGATGAAAATTAGAAAATTATATATAGATTTTATGAGGTGACGGCGTCAAGAGGAAAGTTCTGACGCCGTCATCTCGCCGCCAATAAAATTCTCGGACTGCCTAGATCCAGATCTGACGCCGTCATGTGTATTTCTGTTCTGGGCCGTCACCACTTTTACTCTTGACGGCCTTGTTCTGACGCCGTCACATTTTCTCTGGGCCGTCATCATTCTTGCTCCTGACGCTGTCATAAATTTGCTCTTGACGCCGTCAGGTACTGTTCCCATAAATGAAAATCATGAATTTGCCGTTTTCTTCACTTTTATACTCCAAAAATGTCTAAAATGCATCCTTTTCCAGAATTCACTCCAAAAGTACCTAAAATCACAAAAGGAAAGATTTAGGGCAATATTTGATCAAATAAATTCCAATTCCGGCTTAAATGACCCCCTAAAAATAGATCATTTTTCGCCTCATCAGTAACAACTATAAACAAACAATCAACCCATAATTAACATCTAGGTTTCACTACATCTAAGCAAACACACAAGAGATCTGGCCAAGCATGTTAAATTCAAGACAAGTGTAAGATATATTCAAGCAACACATAGACATATTGATTGAATTGAAAGAGTACTTATCTCAATTGAACATGAAAGGTTTCAAAGGGTAAAAACCCTTGAAAAAGCAGTGAAAATTGGACTAGGGTTTGTCTCCAAAGTTACACCCTAAAAGTTATGTATGACCTTAGATATATCAACTTTAACACAAATATAAGAACTAGATGAAGTAAAGATGGTGACTTGATATGAATAAAGTGTGGCGTATAACTTATAAAAGAGAGAGTAAGATGAAGAGAACTTTTATTAAAAAACACACACAATACACACATAAGCACACACCTCAAATGACTCATTTGAGGTGTTTATATAGTAAGAGATGTAACACCCTAATGGGCTTGGATGGGCTTGGTCATGGATTGGACTTTTACATTAAGTATGGACTAGTTGTAATGCATAACTTATAACCTATTAGATTAGTCCAAACCATAAGCCCATTGACTATTCTATTGTAATCTACGAGACATTACAAAGTTACATGTATGAGAATGACCATCACTTCTAAATACATATTTTTAATGCTAACAATCTCCCCCTAAGGGGTGGTCATTCGAATGATGCTCCACGTGAGTGGGTCTTCCGTGTTCTTTGTCTTTAACTTTGTATGACGTTGTAGAATAGTCTTTAGTCTTTGTTCCTTCATGCTTTGTGATCTTCGATAACTGATTTTTCATCGTACTTTGTTCCTTTGTGATGTGGAGTTATCTGCCTTTCGTCACTTCTGTGTCTGTGGTGGTTGTTTGCCATTCCAACATGCTCATACATCTTTGGACTTTGATATTCATATGCACGTAGTTCCCTTTCTTTCACTTTGATCTTTAGTCTTTATACTTTGTAGATTCTTCTTTTTGGCGTAGAATCTTTCTCTGAACTTTGTGTTGTATAGATCTTTGAAGGAGCTTTCTTTAACTTCCAGATGTATGTATGAGCACGTGGAATCTGTCGCCACGGAGATGAAGTGTCCCTGCATATAAACAGTTAGCAATAAAACATCCGGTACTTACAGATAAGAATTAGAGATCGTCAACAGCATAGTGTGAAGACTCCTTCTAACCCTTACCAAGGCCGTTCCCATGTCAGATACTCTCGAGAGAGCTTTACAAGACCTACTTAGTAGCTCAATGACTGGGTGAGTCGCTGGGGATCACTCCACGACTGTAGACCGTTTGAAACCACCGCGAACACTAAGCGTAACCCATAAGGAATTACCGAAGTGACCTGCTGTCAGGGCTGCTTGATGTTGACCCTGGCAGGAATTTCCATTCAATCATTGAGAATCACAAAAGTGAATCCTCTCATAAATGTTCTGGCAGATTGCTAAGATCTGCGTAGGACTCTTAAGTTTACATCTGGCGTCCTTAATGATGAACAACCAGTGTAGAAATATCATGTGTTCCTATGAGATCTTTTGATGAATCTCGGGGCTCTAGACTCGATAAGTGCACATTTGGTTTCCTATGCGGAGATTAGGGAGAGGTCTCCTGCTTCAATATCAACCATCTCTAAGAGACAGGTCGATAGATTACACCGGTTCCCCGTGAGAATGAAACAAGCTCTTTTAAGAGAACTTGAGTGGCTAGAAGGTTTAGTGCAGTGCGTCACTGGGTCCATGACGTCTTTATCTTCAATACCGGTGTCACCTTAGTAACAACCAGTAGCATATGAATTGTACCCGGTGTCTGCCCTAAGGTTGAACATTTGGAGGGCTATTTCTTTTCACCCTTTTTCATAGCTTTTCTTTTTAATTCTTCAACCCCTTCTTTCTCCTTTCTCATTTTCTCCTTTTTTCAATCATACCTAAGGACTTCTAATTCTAATCTATTGGAATTGTCCTTGGGTAGATCCCTCCGGCTCTGGCGGATCATAGGACGGTTTTTTCCTAACCTTAGTCACCTTATAACTCCTTGACTATCCTATCATTGCCATGAAACCATTTATGAAAATCTCTCAAAGTGTTTATGATAATAAAACACATTGTTGTTACCACTTTGAGAGTTTAGCATTTCATTTGAAGGACTCCCCCTTCACATGTGCTCATGTAATTTTTAAGAAATTTGCACATGTGGGAGGAGTTTGCACTTTTTGAATTGATCCACTTTCAGCGAACATGACCGATTCGAGACACGCTTACATCACTAGTTAGACTAGCTTGAAATTATTACCCGTCCTGGTCAAGTCCAAAGAAAGTCTCTCGATACGGTACATTCTACTCAGACAAGTCCTATTTGAGACACGCTTACATCACTAGTTAGACTAGCTTGAAATTATTACCCGTCCAGGACAAGTCTTTTCGATTACTGACATTTTAAGCTTCGTCAATTCATTGGTACTTACTGAGTCGAGCTCTTCTGAGATTCAGCCACAATCTTAAACATCTTTGATCACATTTTAATCATGTCTTCTCCCCCTCAAAAATAGCATATCATGATATTTTTGATATCAACGGATTAATAAAAAGCTTTTTGGAGAGAAGGACAGATTCATTTTGCATGAATTTGGAACATTTTAGTTTTTGTACTCCCCCTTAATGATAGCACATTTTAAAATCATTTAAGGGTTTTGAGGGAGTTATCTTGAGCACTCATTAGAAAGATTTTGAGAAATCTTTTGAACAATCTTGAAAAAGTGCTCAAGAATTTTGTTGGAAAACGAGTTTATGCTTGAAATCTTTTTCGTTTGTTTAGACTCGAACTTTTTTGAAAAAGAGTTCGTCATTGAACGTACGAGTCCTTGATTTGAAATATAATCAGAAGTCATCATTTAACGTACGGGTTTCGTACTGAAGTATACGAAAGCCATTGTGAAGAAAATTTTGAGAAACGACATGTTTTAGAAAAAAACATTTTTTAAAAAAAAGGAACTCCCGCTCAAGCATCTGTACATGTCCGTGTCATTGTTGAATGAAATTTCTAGAAACGTACAGAATATTGATTTATACGAGAGACATGTCGTGAGAAGAATATTTTTGGATTTTTTGATTTTATATTGTTTTTGTATTTTTTGAAAATTTTATATTTTTGTATTTTGTTTTTGTTGGTTTTTCAAATTTTGTATTTTGTTTTTTCAAAACTATTTACAGCGAAGCGATTTTGAAAACATTTTTCAAGAAGATTCGAGAAGACGTTCTAGCTCCTCAGGAGTTAGGCTTCGCATGCCAATTCGTCGAACTAAATAGTCAAACCTTTCTTTTGGAAGGGCTTTAGTAAATAGATCGGCGAGTTGATAATCAGTCTTAACGAAAAATAATTCAACAGTACCCTCTTCTACGTGTTCTTTGATGAAATGGTAGCGGACTTTGATATGCTTCGTCTTAGAGTGATGTACGGGATTGCACGAGATGGCTATGGCACTTTTTGAGTCACAATACATAGGTATTCTGTCAAAAGTAAAGCCATAATCTGTGAGTTGTGTCCGCATCCAAAGAACTTGGGCACAACACGCAGATAGAGACACATACTCGGCTTCGGCGGTTGATAGCGCAGTACAATCCTGTTTCTTTGACGACCAGCTTACAAGCTTTTCACCCAAAAGTTGTGCTCCACCTGATGTACTCTTTGCTGTTACTTGATCACCAGCATGGTCTGCATCTGAAAATGCTGTTAGATTAAACTCCGAATCCTTCGGATACCAAAGTCCCAAGTTAATGGTGCTTCGTAGGTACCGAAAGATCCGTTTAACCTCTTTGAGGTGAAGTTCGGTAGGCTTTGCCTGAAACCGTGCTAACAAACAAACAACAAATTGAATATCGGGTCGGCTAGCAGTTAGGTACATGAGAGAACCGATCATGCTCCGATATTTTTCGGATCGATGGATTTCCCAAACAAATCAGCACCTATTTTTGGTGAAGAGACCATTGGTGTACCAACAGAATCACAATTTTCCATTCCATGTTTTTTCAAAATCTCTATTGTATATTTAGCTTGATTGATAAAAATACCACGTGGGGATTGATGTATTTGTAAACCAAGAAAGAATTTTAGTTCCCCCATCATGGACATTTCAAATTTGCTTTTCATGAGATTTTCAAAATGTTTTGAATGGTTAGGATTGGTTGATCCAAAAATAATGTCGTCCACGTAAATTTGAACGATCAAAATGTCATCTTTGAATTTTTTGATAAACAAGGTGTCATCAACCGTTCCTTTGGTGAAATTGTTTTTAAGCAAGAAAAATGATAGTTCGTCATACCACGCTCTTGGAGCTTGTTTTAGACCATAAATTGCTTTCTTAAGCTTGTAGACGTAGTCTGGATGATCTTTGTCGACGAATCCCACTGGCTGACTCACATACACTTCTTCTTTCAGAGTTCCATTCAAGAAAGCTGTCTTAATGTCCATCTGATAGACTGTGATGTTTTTGTGAGCTGCATATGCTAAGAAAATCCGGACTGCTTCAAGTCTAGCTACAGGTGCGAATGATTCTTCGAAATCTATCCCTTCTTCTTGTGGATAACCTTTAGCCACGAGACGAGCTTTGTTGCGAATTACAGTCATTTCCTCATCCAGTTTATTCTTCCACAACCACTTGAGATCAAGAACTCGTTTATCAAGTGGTCGTTCAACAAGTTCCCAACTGTCATGTAACAGGTATTAAAGAAATTCCTCCTGCATCGCTTCAATCCATGGGTTTTCTGCCATTGCTTCCCGAATGTTCTTAGGTACTTTGGTGCTTATTGAGCAAACGTAAATGCACAATTCGAGATCGGTGGCAAGTTGTCTCCTCGTCTGAACTGGCATTGAAGGATCACCAATAACATGTACTAACGGATGGTCTTTTGTCCATTGAAACGTAGAAGGGTACCTTTGGTTGAACGAATGTGTGTTAGATGGTTCTTGTAACCTTGAAGAAGATTCAGCAGAGTCTGATGCAAACGGGTTTTCAAATACTTCTTCTTCTCCTTCTAACACAACATCGTTTGAATTAGATGTAGGTTCTTCTTGAAAATTTGTAGTTTGATTTTGCTCATCAACTCTTGGTAGAACAGATTCAATAACTGGAGTTGCTTGAGTAGATGTTGATGATGTTGAGGTCGTTGGTGCTTCAGCTTCAACTGTTGTAGATGCATCTTGAGATGGTGGTGGTTGATGGTTTTGAGCGGGTGCAGCGGAATGTTGTGGAGATGCATTTGTCGAAGTTCCACCATAATATTCATCAAACATTAACTCAAAGAAATTTTCCAGTTCTTGTTCTGAGGGTTTATCCGTGTTTGTTGACTGAGCTCCTTGAGGCACGAGTCCTGGACTGATGTGTCCAGAAGTCTGCATGTTTGGTGCGGGTCCTAATCCGTTTTGATTAGAAGCCATCGGATTAAGCGCGGGTTCTAGAGCGTATCTCTCAGAAGCCATTTGTGAAATTTCGTCAAACTTCACATTCATCGTCTCCATTATCCTTTTTAGACGTCTATTATACACCCTGAATGCCCTCGAGTTTTCTGAATATCCAATGAAGATTCCAATATCACCCTTAGCTTTCAACTTTCCTAGATCTTCTCTGTCGTTCGTCGGATAGCACAAAGCGCCAAACACGTGAAGGTAAGAGATGTCAGGTTTACGGTTGTTCACTAGCTCATATGGGGTTTTATTGAATCTTTGATGTACTAGGGATCGGTTCTGAGTGAAACAAGCAGTGGCAACAGCATCAGCCCATAAGAATAGTGGTGCACTAGAAAAGATCAGCATTGTGCGAGCAGCTTCCACAAGAGTTCTGTTTCTTCTTTCAACTACCCCATTCTGCTGTGGAGTTCTAACAGCTGATGTTTGGTGTGTTATTCCAACATCTTCAAAGTAGGTTCTTAACTCCTGATTAGTGAATTCTGTGCCATTATCTGTTCTTACAATCCTTACTGGAGCTTGAAGTAGAACTTGGATACGCTTCAGAAAGGTGATGATGGTACCTGGTGCTTCGTCTTTTGACCTCAGAAACTTTACCCATGTATATCTTGAATAATCATCGACAATAACAAGAATATACTTCTTCCCATTAATGCTTTCAACTCTCATTGGGCCACATAAGTCCATGTGCAACATATGTAACCTTGCTTCCGAACTAGGTACGGTTTTGGGTTTATATGATGCTCTTTTGCTTTTTCCTTGTTCGCATGATGGACAAAGGTGTTCCTTGGTGTATTTGAACTTAGGAAGTCCGGTGACGATGTTGTCTTTGGCTAACTTGTTGATCGTGTCGAAATTGAGATGGGATAAACGTCTATGCCACAGCCAGGACTTAGTTTCGGTTGCCCTTGCCATAAGACAAATTGGTGATGTAGAAGCCATTTGGTTGATGTCGATAGCATACAAATTTGTACCACGATTACCAGTTAAGAGATCATCACCAACCAAATTTCTAATAAAAACCGTGTTTCTCCTGAATGCAACTTCTAAATCTGCATCACAAAACTGCCCGACTGAAAACAAGTTGTGTCCCAACCCTTCGACGTAGTAAACTCGAGTGATTAAAAAATTCCCAAACTGAAGATCTCCATAACCCTGAATAGCTGCTACATGATCATTTCCAAAGCGTACAGTTCCCATGAATTTCCAGACGAAATTGATCAGCAGCTTTAAATTCCCGGTCATGTGCTTGGAGCAACCCGAGTCGACGATCCAAAGACATATTTCGATAACCTGCCAAGAACAGAAGAGTTTGTATTTGGAAACCGTTTTGAATTAGGTTCCATGGGGTTAGGAGTAAAATCTAAATCACACTCATAGACAGTTGCTACTTGTTTAGCTTGAGCTATTTCTAATTTACCGTTCTGAAGAGTGAACTCTCTACCCGTTGGTATCCACATACAAAACTTAAGGTAGTTCCTAGGCATTCGACTACTAGTGGTAGACCTAAAGCGTGCAACTAATCTTTCTATGGATCTAGATCTAGCACTAGGTCTTTTTGGAACCTTCTTCTGTTCAGGCGTAACATTCACATTCTTAGAAACACATTCATCATGAACATCATTAATTAAACATTTCTTGCATATTAAACAAACTGAGTCATTACATGCATTAGAACCAGTACTTTCGACATTACATTCAGATGAATCATGTTTCTTATTACAAAGCGATAAATTCCTAGGGTGTTCTTCTACTTCTTCAACTTTATTCTTGCTACTACTCGTAGAAACAGGCGAGACTCTATTGTTCCTTGTATTGCTCCTAGGCTTTAGTTTGCTGCTCCTAGAGGTGCATTCTAATCCTGTAGAAGGTAAGGCACACACATTAGGATTTATATTGTTGTCCTTTTTAGCATCACTAGACTCTTTAGAATTATCCTTTTCGCACGCATTTGTCTTAGAAGTAGAGGTAGACGCATTAGTGGGACTAATCCTAAAAAGGCCAGGTGCTATCACTTTTGGTGTTTCGACAACCGCTTTTCCTTTATCAACAATCTTTACATTTTCACTTTTCTTGGGCAAGGGTGTTGGAGTGACTGGTTTTGTCAAATTCTTTTTCTCATCGACTTTTGGAGCAAACCTTGAAATTGACATCTTTGGTTTTTGAACCGTGTTTGAAACATTTGGTTTCTCCGAAGTCGATGGTTTTGCAAACTTAGTTTCCTCACCCTTTCCTTTTTGACTTTCAAGCTGAGCCCTCAAAAGATCATTTTGCTCTTTCATGTTCTTTAAGGCACGCTCATACGATAATTTGTCATACTTGCATTCTTCCTTTTTTCGATCAAGTTGTTTAAAATATGACACATTTTCTTTTTCAAGCTTTATAAGAGCATTTTCATATTTTGAAACAATTTCGGAGGTCTCAGCTCTCAGTCTTTCATCGTCTTGAACAGAGTATGTTTGTAAAATGATGGACATAATGTCAGTGGTCATAACAGCTTCGAAGAGAGAATCATTTAGGTTTTCCAAAACATTCATGTTTTCACGAGATTCATTAGCTTCGTTTACCAGGGATTTGTGGTCCTTGACAAAGTCAGCCGTTTCTTTTAAGAAAGCTTGTTCAAAATGGATTACCCTCGCACTGATGTTATTCAGTGGGATAGTAATTTCGTTTTCAAAAACTTTTTTCTGCTTAATATGAAAACTGGAATGCCAGTTGTTAATATTGATTGTAGTTTTAGAAGCAACAATATTTTGAAGTTCTTGAATTCTCTTTTTAACGTCATCCAAAATTTCTCTAGCCTCACTTGTATTAAAAGTGTTGTTAGAAGAAATTTGTTCCATTTTTGAAAGAGATTTGGAAACAATTACTTTCTTAGAAAACATTTTTGAGAATGGTCGTTTTATGGAAAACACAGATGGTTTTTTTTGTGGAACAAAAGTAATTCCCGAAAGTTGGTTCAATTTGTTGTAATCAATGGGTTTCAAATCCTTTTGTTTCATTTTAGAAATGCTCTCTTCGACATGTTCTATCGTTTGCACAGAATCCCGAACGACGGGAGGATCATGTTTGGTGTAAATCATATTACCATTATACAAAACATTCTGTTCTTGCTGAGCTTTCTTGAGATTACTGGGGGTGTTGTTACCAAGAGCCACTTTATGTTTCGTATGGTAAACCGGATTAGTTTGATTTGAAATCATTTTCATTGTTTGACTTGACTGACCCGATTTAACCACCAATTCTTCTAAATGAGCAATCATGTGTTCTGACTCTACGATTTCGGCCAAAAGTTTGTCTTCTTTCTTTGCAAATTCCTTTTTCAACTCGTCCCTTTCTTTTTCAAGATTGGTATAAGCTGATTTTTGTTTAGAAAGTTGGTTTTGCAAATCAGAAATTTCCGCGTTTAAAGCTTTTATCTTCTTGAAAGAATTAACATCAAGTGTATCAAACTTGAGTTGCAATTGTTTTTCCCTTGAAACGGAATTTTGATAACCAGTTTCTAATTCAGACAATCTTTTGTTATGAAATTCAAAAGCTTTAACGTTTTCTTTGTAACTCTCAAGCTCAGCGGTCAATTTAACATTCGCGGCCTTAACATCGCGATTGACCTTTTTCACATTCTCAATTTCAATACGACAATTATTCAATAATGATTCAAACAAAGCACGTGTTTCCTCATCATTCTCAGCATGCTGTGAAACGAAGCCTCCATTATGATTCACATCTGGAGTCGCTGAAGGAGTATTGCTACTACTTGGCGTGTCCAGGAATGTATCATAAGTGGGTGCTAGCTTCTCAGAATACTGTTCCTCATGAGGAGACATATCAAATATATCATTATTGTGACATGTGTTGAAGTTTGATACCTCAGATGGTGCATTGGTGTCATAAACAGGAAGTGTGTCAGAATCCGTGTCATACTTAGCTTCCTGAAGATTCGCCATAAATATGCAGTTCGCATCGATATCCTCTCTATCTTCCATGTCATCCATAAGAGCCATAAAATCATTCTCCTCGGCATTCAACTGAAATCCTGCCTCTGCCTTTTGTGCCAACATCACTGCTTTCTGCAAGTACGCTAGATCTTTCTTGTTCGGCTTAGTAGGACAGTTCCTTGCCATATGACCTACACCCTGACAGTTGAAACACTTTACCGGATTACCCTGATTCACATTTCCCAAATTCCCAACTACTGGAGCTGCAACATTTCTATTCTGATTACCCATTGCCTGATTACCAACATTCTGACCCCTCTGATTTCCAACAAACTGACCCAACTGATTCCCTGCATACTGACCATACTGATTTCCTGCATTCTGATTCCCTGCATTCAGCATATTCTGATTCCCCATGTTAATTCCAGTGGCATATCCTTGCTGATTCCCATAAACTCCAACCATTTGGCCTGCGTTGCCCATATTGAAACTCGGCTGAGCAATCTGCTTGTTGCGAGTGTTCGATGAAATCCTTTGGTTGTTGTTTGTTGGGGTAGAATAGCGTCCTTGGAATGCCTTTGACAGAAAAGCAAACGCTTGGGTCAATGCTGCAGTAGCTTCATCATTTTCAGTGAATTCTGGTTCTTGGAATTGTTGGTATTGCTGTTGTGGAATAACATGTTGTTGTTGCTGTGGGTAGAACTGTTGTTGGTAGACCGGTGTTGGTTGTTGAACGTATGTAGGTTGCATGTAGTTGTGAGTGGAAGATGATGATGGTTGTTGTGTGTTCACTGATAACGGTGTTGGTGTCGTAGCAATTAATGCGAGAGGATCATGATTCTTTGCCAATCTTTCTTTCCTTACTTCATTAGCCTCAGCTTGGTTTTGCTTCAAAAAGTCATAGAGTTGATCATAATTCACCTTATGTAAATCCTTTGTTTGATTGACAATTGTAACATAACGACCCCATTCTTCTGGAAGGTTATTGATGAATTTGATGTTTGTTGCAATTGTTCGAGGTGTCAACTTGTTTCTGATTAACTCATTCATCAAAGTGCAAAACCTTGTGTAGTAAGATTCAATCTGTTCACCTTTAGTGGATGTAAAATTCTCCCATTCAGTAAGAAGTTTGTTCTCAACATCCTGTTGTCCAATCTCTGTTCCATGACATATCCTCCTAACACGTTCCCACATAGCATAAGCAGTTTCACAGCTGTCGACCGCAGCAAAGATCTCCCGTGGTAATCCAAGTTGGATTAAATGCATTGCCATATCATCAGCGGCGATCTGCTTCTTGTCTTCCTCTGTGTAATCTGCTTCTGTTTGTTCACGCACGAATGGTTGAGTAGGAGGTGTTGCATTTGGATTACCTTCAATTTGAACTTGTCGTGGCTTAAATGGACCATTTGTAATGGAGTTGATCATTAATTTACCATCAGGCTTTGTTTTGATGTAACGAAGCATGCGGCTTGTCCATGGGAGATATCCACCTTTTTCAAGCATTGGAGGTCGGTTTTCCGCACCGGCTGCATGAATATCTTGCTGAGTAGCCATTGATGAAGTCTATATTGATAAAGTTGATTCTTGGATCGTTCCAACGAAGTAGGAGTAGTGTTTAGTGTAAGTTGATGCAAGTTTTTATGGTGAAAAATTTGATCTGAAATCTTAAAACCTCAATAACTTCCGTTCAGAGTGGATTTGGGCCTCGAAGCTGGGCTTGAATGATCTTTAGATGATTCAACGTGTCCTTTTTCTCGGTCTCGCGGTCGTTTTGACAGCTGATTCGTCGAAAACGGAGTTACGGTTCAAAAGTTATGGCCGTTTGAAGTTTGGTTGTCAAAAAGTCAAAATCTTACGCGTAAACCTTGAATCTTACGCGTAAACTTTGAATAATCTTACGCGTAAGATGTTATGCGTAACCTTTAAGTTATGCGTAAGATCTAAGTTATGCGTAAACAAAATTGTTTATGCGTAGACTTTGATTTTACGCGTAAACTTAGAGTTTATGCGTAGAATGTTACGCGTAAGGTTTTTTTCAACCAAATTGATCTCTCAAACTTATCCAAGCTTGAAAGATATCCCGTGTCGAAGTATTCCACAAACTTATCCAAGTCAGGGAAGTACTGAGTCACCGTAGCACGAAGAGAAGACCTTTGATGAAGTTATGCGTAGAATTCTGAAACTTACGCGTAAGATTAAATCTTATGCGTAAGATCTGACTTATGCGTAGAAATGGAACTTACGCGTAGGATTTAACGCGTAGACTTACAAGTTAAGTGTAGGAACAGGGTTTTGACCAATGTTACGCGTAAGAAAAGGGTATTGACCAAATCTTATGCGTAAAAAGGACAGAAAGTACTGTTCACAGCTGTAGATTCATACTATTCACCCAAGTTACGCGTAGGATGACCAGAAAACTTCAAAAATACGATTTTTTCACCCAAAAACTCCTTTTTCACTTGTTTCTAATGATCAAATCTTTCCCAAAACACTTAGAATCACTAAAACTTCAATAAAAACAACAACTTTAACACTAAAACCACGTAAAATCAAAACTTTTTGAAGAAAAAGTACACAAATTAATGAAAAGTGTAACTTTTTAACAAAAAACTTGATGAAAACACTCCTAAATCATTGTTAGGCGATTGATACCACTTGTATGACCTTAGATATATCAACTTTAACACAAATATAAGAACTAGATGAAGTAAATATGGTGACTTGATATGAATAAAGTGTGGCGTATAACTTATAAAAGAGAGAGTAAGATGAAGAGAACTTTTATTAAAAAACACACACAATACACACACAAGCACACACCTCAAATGACTCATTTGAGGTGTTTATATAGTAAGAGATGTAACACCCTAATGGGCTTGGATGGGCTTGGTCATGGATTGGACTTTTACATTAAGTATGGACTAGTTGTAATGCATAACTTATAACCTATTAGATTAGTCCAAACCATAAGCCCATTGACTATTCTATTGTAATCTACGAGACATTACAAAGTTACATGTATGAGAATGACCATCACTTCTAAATACATATTTTTAATGCTAACAAGTTACCCTCTAATGAATGTAAATTGCAAAACTATATATAGATTTTACAGGGTGACAGTGTCAAGAAGAAAATTCTGACGCCGTCAACTCGCCGCCCATAATAAAATCGGATTGCCTAGATCCACTTTTGATGCCGTCACTAACAATTGGACCATGACTGCCTATGGTGACGCCATCATGTCCCTAATGCAAAACTCTCTGTACCGTCGCGGACTTTATCCACTTCCACCTCTTGTATTACTCTTGACGCCGTCATTAAGAAATTCTTGACGCCGTCATGTACTGTTACGAAAAATAGGGGTAAAAATTCCTCTCCTAAAAGGAAAAGAAAACCTAACCTGAAAATCTAGACCGGAGATCAAAATGGCAAGAGGAATGAAGGCGGCAAAGTCCACTTGATCCTAAGAAGCAGTGAATTTTTAGAAAGAAGTAAAATTATAAATAGTCTGTCAAAAAAGTATTACAATGGGGGAGCGTTGGGTATTTATAGCCATCAACTCGCACAGATCTGAAGGTGGAGAGAGCGACACGTACCCATCATACGTGTCAAATGGTGGAGATTGTCCCAGATGAACGGTCATGATGATCACAGAAAACGAATGGACAGCCGCCTAGCAGTCACATCAGTCAGTAAATGAATGGGTAAAAAACGCTTTGCGAATTTCAACACCAGCTGGCACATGATAATCACCGATAGTGTAAAGTCTAGTCAGCAGCATGCCATATTGGATATCACGGATCCTTATAGCCGGGAAAGAACGAAAAGTCTAGAACACTTGCTTTTAGACCACAAGTACACTAGACTAGGGGGACTTGATCACGTATAGCGTCCCCGGACCCAAGAATAATGGGCCGGGCTCACCCAAACTAAACCAACCTAGACCAGGACAAAGGCGGACCGCGTCACAACACTTCTTTAAGGAGTCCCGCGGCTCTGAGACACAACCGCGGGACACATTCCGTGACCAGGAATAACTTAAATGCCTGGACCCATGATACAACCCAAAAAGATTAAGAAGTACTGTCAGCTATCATATAGCTAACCAAGGCAGACCCAAAATAGGAAAGGCGACAACCTCTTTCCGAAGGAGTCACCACTCACAATAAGAAGACGAGAAGGAAAGGGGGCCTAAAGGCTTGGCGCCTGAAAACGTCGCTATCATAGTACGAAACCTTAAGAAACCGACAACAGAAATCATGGTATAAATAGAGGGCATCCACCACCCTCAAACGGTAACACAACTCTCTCTCTCATAATTAACTGAACACTTTGTCTCTGATGAGGCGAAAAATGATCCGTTTTTAGGGGGTCATTTAAGCCGGAATTGGAATTTATTTGATCAAATATTGCCCTAAATCGTTTCTTTTGTGATTTTAGGTACTTTTGGAGTGAATTCTGGAAAAAGGAAGCATTTTGGACATTTTTGGAGCATAAAAGTGAAGAAAACGGCAAAGTCTTAATTTTTCTTGCTGGGAACAGTACCTGACGGCGTCAAGAGCAAATTTGTGACGGCGTCAGGAGCAAAAATGATGACGGCCCAGAGAAAACGTGACAGCGTCAGAACAAGGCCGTCAAGAGTAAAAGTGGTGACGGCCCAGAGCAGAAATACACATGACGGCATCAGATCTGGATCTAGGCAGTCCGAGAATTTTATTGGCGGCGGGATGACGACGTCAGAACTTTCCTCTTGACGCCGTCACCTCATAAAATCTATATATACTTATCTAATTTTCATTCATTAGGGTGGAACTTAAGAGGAGAATTTTAGGGCCGAACTTAATAAACCCTAGCTCATTTGTAACAGTATTTTCAAGGGTTTTCACCCCTTGAAACCCTTCATGTTCAATTGAGATAAGTTTCCTTACAATTCATTCAATATGTCTATGTGTTGTTTGAATATATCTTACGCTTGTCTTGATTTTAACATGCTAGGCTAGATCTTTTGTGTGTTTGCTTAGATGTAATGAAACCTAGATGTTGATTATAGGTTGATTACTTGTTTATAGTTCTAATGGATGAATGATTTCAATGTTAGGCTTAAGAAAACTGGCAGATCTCCATTGTCTAACTCGCTTGAACGTGTCTTAAGAAACATGAACCGATGTGTACTAGGTTTTTATGGTTGTATTTAATGCATGAGCGAATTCTAGTGATCCCATGTTAGGAGCTTCTTGCAGGCTCGACATAGGAGTGAAGTAGGAGCTTATAGAATTGGGGAAGTAAGTACGCCACCCCATGATTGGTATTAAGGAATATAACCTGTCATCCACGCAACTGTAACAAACAATTAACCTGTAAAAGATATCTAGGGAGTAGTGAAATCTAAGTAAATACAATTCTCCCAATTAATGTTTACACCACTAGTTTAATTTAGTTTATTCACATTTCTTTTATTTTATTTTGATTGTATCTTAGTTATTTGGTTAGCTGATTAGCAACTAATTCCGCCCACTCTTCCAAAACTCGAGATTTTACTTGCTTTCGTAAAAATATAAAAATACAAAAAGAATCATCCCTCACTTCTAGACCTAGTTTTTAGGCTTTCAAATCCTAGCGACGCTATTCCTGAGTTGAACGATCAATCCCCCGGTACTTGTCACTATACTTGATGAGGCGAAAAACGAACCACTTTTAGGGGGTCATTTAAGCCCGAAATTGAATTTATTTGATCAAATATTGCCCTAAATCGTTCCTTTTGTGATTTTAGGTACTTTAGGAGAGAAATCTGGAAAAGGAAGAAAACGCCAAAATCTTAATTTTCCTTGCTGGGAACAGTAGGTGACGGCGTCAAGAAGGAATTCCTGACGGCGTCAAGAGTAATTTCCATGACGATCCAGTACAGATTTGACGGCGTCACGAAGTAAGGCGTCAAGAGTAAAATGCATGACGGCCTGGAAAATGCTAATACATGACGGCGTCAAAAGTAGATCAAGGCAGTCCGAGAAATATTTTGGCGGCGAGGTGACGGCGTCACAAGATTTGTCTTGACACCGTCAGACCCTATTTCCTATATATATTTTTCTAATTTTCACACATAAAGGAGAGAAGTTTTGGAGAAACCCTAAGTACGAACTTGGTGCAAATTTTACAGGTTTTTCAAGGGTTCTAAGCCCTTAATACCTTTCATATGTAATTGAGATAAGTATTCTTTTAATTCAATCAATATGTCTATGTGTTGGTTGTCTATATCTTGTTCTTGTCTTAATTCCATCATGCTAGGCTAGATCTATCTTGTGTTTGCTTAGATCTAATGAAACCTAGATGTTAATTATGTGTTGATTACTTGTTTATAGTTGTTTTGGATGAATGAATCTGATGTTAGGCTTAAGAAAACTGGCAGATCTCCAAATGGTAACATGCTTGAACGTCTTAGGAAACATGAACTGATGTGCACTAGGTTTTTATTGGTTGTATTTAATGCATGAGCCACTGTTTATAATCCCTATGGTTGTGTTGGGCATGGCATATGAGGAGATAAGAGCTCATAGGATTGGGGAGTTAAGTGCGCCACCCCATGAATGGTATTAAGGAATACAATCCGTCATCCACGCAACTATAACAAGTAATTAACGTGTAAAAGATGTCTAGGGAGTAATGAAATCTAAGTAAACACATTTTCTCCACTTATTGCTCACAACCCTAGTTAATTTAGTTTATTTTCATTTTTAGTATTTTATTTTGATTGCATCTTTAGTATTGGGTTAGTTGACTAGCAACTAATTCCGCCCAAATCCTTCAAACCCGAGATTTTTACTTGCTTTCTAAAAAATATAAAAATACAAAAATAATCATCCCTCACCTTTAGAACTAGTATTTAGGTTCTCTAATCCTAGCGACACTATTCCTAGCTGAACGATCAATCATCCGGTACTTGTCACTATACTATACTACAACGATCAGGTACACTGCCTGGTGGGGGTTGTAAGCTTCTCAAGATCCCTTGAGAGGTAAAGCCTGGTGCAATTCCCACGCATCAAGTTTTTGGCGCCGCAGCCCGAGGAATAGTTATTGTCTAGGTTAGAATTTCTTTTTATTAGGTCTACTTGCTAGATTCCTTTCTAGTAAGATTTTATTTTTATTTTTAGGTTTTCTTTAGTCTATCTTTTTCTTCGTGTCTTTGTTCGTAACCCTTCACCACCCGACATCATGGACAACGGGAACATCTTTGAACCCGCCATCCCACCACAACAAAACCCACCACTAGAACCCCTTTGGCCCCGAACCTTAGGAGAGTATTCCCGACCTAGCCACCAAGGCTACCGAAACACCATTGAGCTCACCGGAGCCAATGTGACTCCCTTGCGATCCGATACCATCCGGTTGGTGCAAAGCGGTTGTGCATTTCATGGACTTCGTTCCAAAGATCCAAACCAACACATTAAGGTCTTCATCAAAATCGTAGATTCCATAGACCTAGGTGTTGAAACTAGAGAGACAACCCGATTACGCCTATTCCAATTCTCTCTACGGGATCAAGCTAGTCAATGGCTTGAGCGTTTACCCGCGGGATCCATCACCACATGGGATGATCTCACCACTCGTTTCCTTGCTCAATTTTTCCCACCGGGGAGAACTACTAAGCTTAGAAATGACATCTTGATGTTCCAACAACGTCAAAATGAAACCTTTTACGAAGCATGGACTCGATATAAAGACCTGCTCCGAAAAGTCCCTCATCCTGGCATCGAACCATGGCTCCAGATTCAAATCTTTTACGATAAAGTTGACTATCAAACAAGGAGAGCCATTGATTACGCAGCCAAGGGCAGGCTAAATAGACTTAGCATTGACGAGTGCTGGAAAGTTCTTGAGGGGTTGGCACAATACGAAGAAGAAGGATGGGAGGACCCGATGTTTCCAAGCAAGGGAAAACTTGACTACGCACACGCCACCCAAGAACAGTTATTAAGAAGCATCAAGAAGCAGGTAAAAGAATTAATGAGTATTGAGAAACCTGCTGCTGAACCCATGTGGAATCCTAATTTATGTAGGAATGCGGTTATCAACCACGATTTTCCTGGACGTTCACGACAAGAGGAATTCGAAGGGATAATGGTAACCTTCATGGATAATCAGGAAAAACAAATCCAGCACCTGGAAGCACGCATGGAAAGCACTCACAAAGCTTTTATGAATTTAGCAGACCAATTCATATCAAGGGTAAAAGAAAGGATCAAAGAAAATTCCGTACCTAAGAAAATTGAAAAAGTCTTCGAGGTTTCAACCCCTTTGGCGTTTGACCAAGAGGATAGCGAGAAATTTTCCCCAAGTGCTTCACCATTAACTACCCCCCGTTCTCGTGAGCATCCCCAGGAAGAGAAGAATTCGCAATTCCATAACATTTTCGTTGGATGCTTGCGAACCACATTCCCAAACCTATCCAAGAGACGTTCTTTTGGTTTTAAACCCGGTGTAAAGAGGTTGTACCTCAAAAACACCACTGATTTGAAACCCTCTATGGAACAACATCTCTTTTTACACATCGGTGACCCGTGCGCAGGTTACAACTTAGCCAAAACGTCACCCAATCCCATCTACAACCTCACCTTTTTCCGTGACAGTAATGAAACGTTCGACCCTGGTGGACCTCGTTAACGGAATAGCTACTCATGGTTTTACTAATGTTTAGCTATTTACACAAAGTGCAGGGACTAAATGTGGAATTACTCCATTTCTCACCTCACACGGGCATCTGACGGCGTCAGACAATTACTCTTGACGCCGTCACCTCGATAGATCAGCAATATTAACCCAAAACCAATCACTTTCAACCCATACCCCACAAATCTCACCCAAAGTGCTGCTACTACTCCGAATCTCCACCCTTCAATTCGACGTCTTCCGCAACCAATCTTCACTTGGTAAGTGATTTTTCTTCATTCTTTTTCGATCAATTGTCCTTAGGATCAATCAATTTGGAAAACCCCTTTCGCCCGAAACCCCATTCTTGACCCATCATTGACAAATCGTAATGCCATCCATTCGGTGATTTGTAAACATGGGGTTACCCATTGATTATGTTATCCCACTCGAATCATGCATTAGTTTAGGGAAAGCCACTCATGCCACAGATTTTTTGACCCCCCACCCATGTTTTCTGATTAAAGGAGCGTTTGGGTAATGGGTTAAGAGTTTGAAAATTGATTTTTCCCTCGCATTTGCATGATTCGGATTCTGCTCAGTCTGACGGTGTCAGGACTACTCCTGACAGCGTCAGATGTGTCTGACAGCAAGAAAATCATTAGAATTCTCATTCTAATCGTTTCCGTTCACTCTACCTTTTTCCAGGAAAATGAGCAAGAGATCTCGTCAACATCGGGGCAGTTCCTCTAGGTCCCAAAGAGTTAATTATAGAGAATTGGTCCATAGTTGGAGCGAGTATGACACTGTTGGCGCCACCACCAAGTATGCGGAACTTTGTAACCACCATATTGATGCTGGGGCTGTGGTTGATTGGGAGTTTCTTAGGTCCCAAGGGTTGGAAGCTGCGTTTTTGGAGAGGATCCACACTGATGGGTTTGCGGGTCCTCAATGGGAGAGGTTGTTTAGGATTAGAGAGACGGTGTATAGTGAGTTGGTTAGGGAGTTCTTTGCGACCTTCCATTTTGATCAGGCTGAGGCTAGGACGGATGTGGGGGGCACCACTATCTATTTTAGGCTAGGAGGGGAAGTGCGGTCATGTTCGGTCACTGAGTTTGGTTGGAGGATTGGGTTGTATACTAGTGAGGAGGTGGTTGATGGAGGTTTTATGCAGAGGTTGTTGCATGGGGAGACTCAGAGGAGTGAGATGAGGTGTATCACTTTTTGGCCGACCATAGGGGACGGGGTTTACACCTCGACTACTGGGGCAGCATCCATCAGGGACCCCATAGTTAGGTTGGTCCACAGGTGCATCACATACAGCATGTCAGGACGTCATGGCACCACTCACCGTGTCACTGTTTCAGATCTTTTCTACCTGTACACCATCTTTTCAGCGGATGTCTACTGCAACATCCCATTTTGGGTGGCTAGTTATTTGAGGACCAGTGTGGGTGAGAGGGATATCGACAAGGTGTATGGGGGGATGTTCGTGACCCGGTTGGCTCACTCCTATGATCTTCTTACTCCTCCAATCATGGGGTACTTGAGCGACTGTGGGGCCTGTAGGGTAGTGAGGGCTAAATCCCTCAGGCAGATGAGCATTGTGATGCTAGAGAGGAATGGGACCTATAGCTGGTATGAGGCAGGGGGGCCTGATGATGAGGAGGATGCTGATGATGAGGTAGGGCCCCAGCAGCATCATTTCCAGGGTTATGAGGAGGGGACAGCTGACTACTACCGACACATGAGTCGGGGAGACTGGCAGGCACACCAGGGTGCCTGGATGGGTTAGGTGGACGCATGGCGGACCACCACTGATCAGCGCTTTGATTGGATGTATGATCACACCATCCGCCAGATGCAGCACCTCTCCACCCGAGATCAGCTTGAGCCTCACCTGCAGATTGACCCATTCCCCGGCCGTGAGACTGACTACCCTCCCTACGGGTACACCGGTCACCTCCCTCATGGCTATGACTACCGTTTTGGTTCTCCTCCCCAGTGATTCCTCTTGATTTCTGTTATTTCTGAACAATTTATTGATGGTTGTGTAATTTGAAACATTTGGTATTGTAATAGCTTAAGATGCGGCCTCTGTTGGCCTTGAACAATTTATTTTTATGTTTACGTTTGTTTGAAATAATTGATGGTGCTCATGGTGACGTTCTTCATTTTGTGTGATTTTTATTTTGTTTGATTTTATTTGCTTCCGTATGCATGCGTTATTTTTATTGTTGGTTGATCATGTTTCTTAACTAAATAGTGGAAATGCTTTACTTTGTTGTTTTGGCCTAGTCTTAACTCCACCTAAAAGTATTTTTTCAAAAGATAAGTGTAAGGGGAAACCCCAAATATGTTTTTAAGAAACAAACTGATCATGATTCTCCACAATATTAAATGAACATGTATATTCGTATTTGTTAGAGTCAAATGCTTGTATTGAGTCATAATGAAGTTTTGCAGGATTTTCAAGGAAGTAGGACCAAGTTTTTCCAGAAATTTTCTGGAAACTTAACATAAGAATTTCTGCAGGTCACTTCTGACGGCGTCACGAGTTAACTCTTGATGGCGTCACGTGTAAAAATCTGGAAATTTTACCGGTTTTGTTTTTCTAATGGAGTCTTATGGTTTTTGTGAATTATTAAGTTTTATAATCTCCCGGAGATCTGCAAACTTCATTCCACAAGCATTATATCTTATCTTGTTTTCTAGGATTTAGTAACTTATATAGGATACCGCCGATTTTACGCGAGGTTGTCTTGTTTGTTTTCTCAGGATTTACCGGTTATGTATGACAAGAAGATGATTTATATTCTGGAAGGAAGATGTAACCTGGTCACCTTATTATCCATACCGAGCGAATCAGGGGAGTATTTGATTTCATTCTTTTTACTTTTTAACTTTTACATTCTTTACTTGAACATTGGGGACAATGTTCATCTTAAGTGTAAGGGGAGGGTAAAAGATGATACCTTACATATGCACTTTCGCTGGGAACAGTAGGTGACAGCGTCAAGAAGGAATTCCTGACGGCGTCAAGAGTAATTTCCATGATGATCCAGTACAGATTTGACGGCGTCACGAAGTAGGGCGTCAAGAGTAAAATGCATGACGGCCTGGAAAATGCTAATACATGACGGCGTCAAAAGTAGATCAAGGCAGTCCGAGAAATATTTTGGCGGCGAGGTGACGGCGTTACAAGATTTGTCTTGACGCCGTCAGATCCTATTTCCGATATATATTTTTCTAATTTTCACACATAAAGGAGAGAAGTTTTGGAGAAACCCTAAGTACGAACTTGGTGCGAATTTTACAGGTTTTTCAAGGGTTCTAAGCCCTTGATACCTTTCATGTGTAATTGAGATAAGTATTCTTTTAATTCAATCAATATGTCTATGTGTTAGTTGTCTATATCTTGTTCTTGTCTTAATTCCATCATGCTAGGCTAGATCTATCTTGTGTTTGCTTGGATCTAATGAAACCTAGATGTTAATTATGTGTTGATTACTTGTTTATAGTTGTTTTGGATGAATGAATCTGATGTTAGGCTTAAGAAAACTGGCAGATCTCCAAATGGTAACATGCTTGAACGTCTTAGGAAACATGAACTGATGTGCACTAGGTTTTTATTGGTTGTATTTAATGCATGAGCCACTGTTTATAATCTCTAATTCTCTATTGTTGTGCTGGGCATGGCATAGGAGGAGATAAGAGCTCATAGGATTGGGGAGTTAAGAGCGCCACCCCATGAATGGTATTAAGGAATACAATCCGTCATCCACGCAACTATAACAAGTAATTAACGTGTAAAAGATGTCTAGGGAGTAATGAAATCTAAGTAAACACATTTTCTCCATACATGCTCACAACCCTAGTTAATTTAGTTTATTTTCATTTTTAGTATTTTATTTTGATTGCATCTTTAGTATTGGGTTAGTTGACTAGCAACTAATTCCGCCCAAATCCTTCAAACCCGAGATTTTTACTTGCTTTTTAAAAAATATAAAAATACAAAAATAATCATCCCTCACCTTTAGAACAAGTATTTAGGTTTTCTAATCCTAGCGACACTATTCCTAGCTGAACGATCAATCCTCCGGTACTTGTCACTATACTATACTACAACGATCAGGTACACTGCCTGGTGGGGGTTGTAAGCTTCTCAAGATCCCTTGAGAGGTGCATATACGGAAGGCTAAGGCGATTTGGGTGTACATTTAAGTGGGGTGTAACAAATTCTTCCTTTAAGTAAAATGCTTAAAGTTAGAAATGAAAAGATAGGCTCGGAGGGGTGTACTAGGGGTTTCGTGTACTAAAAAAGAGTACAACGCTAAGGGTGTGGGAAAAATTAGTTGACTTAACTAGCCAAGTAATATGACTTAAATGGTCAAGTAATTATGATACGGGTTTAACACAAGGGTGATCCTAATGCCTCTTATCATGTAGTAAATCCTACCACACGAATGTAGTCTCACTAGCGGTCTCGGGATGCATCACTAACGCAAGTTCTAGAATCTAAATGCTACCGGTACACTCATAAGCACTAATAGTAAATGCTTTTCCTATCAAATCTAAAGGCGAACCTCACATATTTGGGTGGAAAATTTTTCTGAATGATACGGTTATGTGCTAGTTAAACAATCTCCTATCCATGAGACGCTTGCTATGGCTAAAGTTTCACTCCTAAATGTTGTAAAAAATTTTAAATTTGGCGCTAAAATTGCACTAACAAGTATTTCTCATAGTTTTATTACACATCTACTATCAAACAAACAAATTCAAGCGAAAGTGTATCTGTAAGGTATCATCATTTTACCCACCCCTTACACTTAGGATGAACATTGTCCCTAATGTTCAAGTAAAGAATGTAAAAGTGAAATAAGTAAAACGAATGAAATCAAATACTCCCCTGATTCGCTTGGTATGGATAATAAGGTGGCCAGGTTAGATCTTCCTCCAAGAAAATGAACAATCAAAGCTTCCCTTCCAGAATAATAATCATCTTCTTGTCAAACATAACCTGTTAAACCTGAGAAAACAAACACAAAAACCCAAAGCATCAATCCGAACAAAGAAAACTCACAACCAGATGTAATTCCAGACTTAGGAATAGAAACAAAACAATTAAAGATATAATGCTTGTGGAATGAATGTTTCCAGATTTCCTGGAGTTTATAAAACTAAAGAATTAACAAAAACTTTAAGACACCGGTATAAACAAAACTAGCAAAATTTCCAGAATTTTACACATGACGCCGTCAAGAGTAAACTCATGACGCCGTTAGAAGTGACCTGCAGAAATCTTTACGTTAAGTTTCCAGAAAATTTATGGAAAAACTTATGTCCTACTTCCTGGAAAATCCTGCAAAACATCATTATGACTCGATACAAGCTTTTGACTCTAACGAATACTAATACACATGTTCATTTACTATTGTTGTGGTTCATGCTCAATTTCGTTCTTATAAACAAATTTGGATCTCCCTTACACTTATCTTTTGCAAAATACCTTTATATGCAATTAAGACGAAGTTAAAAACAATATAAGGCATTTTCACAATTTACTTTGAAACATGAGCCACAAACAACAAAAATAAAACATGCATACGGAAACAAATAAAATCAAATAAACAAACAAATAAACAAATAAATAAATAAAGCTTTGGTTGCCTCCCAATAAGCGCTTGTTTTTGTTCGAGTCACGAGCCTGACTCTACCCTTATTTAATGGAAATAGGGGAGGTTTTCCCTACACTTTGAATTAAGTGCGGGTGGAAGTAGCGATACACACCCTTAGGGTGGAAATATGCCACGTGAGGTGAAGGGGGTGAGTGAATGGCTTCCTTCATCCTAAAACTACCCGGATAATATTGGTTGATGGGTGGGTCGGTTCCTCTTTTGTCTCCTAGATGTATATCTAAGGATGGGAAGTTGTGTAAAGGTTGAGGTTCCGGTTCGTCAACATTAGGAAATTCCCTAGAACTAGGAGTAAGGTTATCACTACAAGTATTCAAACCTATATCCTCTAATGGTGTCTGGTCCAAGGGTTCTACCTCCATCGGAATTCCTAAAGTTTCTTCTACTTCTTCCGGGTAAGTCACGGGCGGTGTGTGTGCCTCAAATGATGGTTGATTATTTTGTGGGCTTATGTTATTTACCTCATCATTCCATGTGTCAAGATCACCTATATCCTCATCATGTGTTTTGGTAGAATCTATCCTAAGCATTCTCCTAAGTATCTCACGTGCTTCTCTAGGCATCTCAACTTCTATGTCCGAATCATAAGGATTATCCTCAATATTCTGACTGCTATATACAAATTGCCCAAGAGATTCATCATCTGTTTCTTGAGATTTATCATCATCGATCATAAAACCTAGGTCTTTTAGATCAATGTGATCATGCTCGGCTAAATCCTCCTCAATTGTTTTCTTAGGTAGTGATAATAGCAAACCTAGTGCTTCATCCAACTTATGGTTTATTGCTATAGCTCTATCCACAATTCCTTGGCAAACAAGGTCACTTTTCCTATTGGCCTCACTAAAACTAGATCTTAAACATGGAGGTTGTTCATAAGAATCTATCCTAGGTGAAGGCTCATATGATTCATAGGTGTCTCTAAATGAGGTATTTTGCACTTCTTGGTGTTCTAGCCACTCAACCATATATTGCAATCTTAGAAGTCTAAGTGAAGTGTCCATTTGAAGCAAATTACATACAAAATCACAAAGAAAAGATAGAATAGGAGAAAGCTACAAAGTAAAAAGAAAAAATCTCACTTGACAGGAATATAATGAGTAGACCTAATAAAAATCAAATTCAACCTAAACAATAACTATTCCCCGGGCTGCGGCGCCAAAAACTTGATGCGTGGGAATTGCACCAGGCTTTGCCTCTCGAGGGATCTCGAGAAGCTTACAACCCCCACCAGGCAGTGTACCTGATCGTTGTAGTGTAGTATAGTGACAAGTACCGGGGGATTGATCGTTCAACTCAGGAATAGTGTCGTTAGGATTGAAATTAATCTAACTAGGTCTAAAGGTGAAGGATGATTCTTTTTATGTTTTTATATTTTATGAAAAGCAAGTAAAAATCTCGGGTATTGGGAGAGTGGGCGGAATTAGTTGCTAATTAACTAACCCAAAAACTACTAATTAAACTAATAAACAAGAAATGTAAACTAAGGTTCTACAAGGGATGTGAAGCATGTCTACCTATGATATGTTACTCCTTGCTAGCTATCCAATTCTACCTATTGAATTGTTACACCTTGTTTTAATTGACGGGTTGTATTCCTTAATACCAATCATGGGGTGGCGTACTTACTTCCCCAATCCTATAAGCTCCTACTTCACTCCTATGTCGAGCCGGCTAAGAAGCTCCTAACATGGGATCACTAGAATTCGCTCATGCATTGAATACAACCATAAAAACCTAGTACACATCGGTTCATGTTTCTTAAGACGTTCAAGCATGTTACCCTATGGAAGTCTGCCAGTTTTCTTAAGCCTAACATTGATGAGACATTCAATCAAAACAAGAATCAATAGGAAACAAGAATTATAAACTAAACCAACTAGATCTATTGAAGTTGTCAACGCCTTAATTGATGGAGATAGACACAAATATCAACAAGAAATCAATGAGATCTAATCAATTATACACAAGTTTCACACAATCATAAGTAGACACAAGGTGAATTAGCCAAGCATAATTAATAAAGAACAAGCAACAATGATGATAATTGAAGACGTGAATTAGTCGGCCCATCTTGACGGCGTCAGCTCTTTCTCTTGACGCTGTTACGACCATTTTTCCACCAAATTGTAGATCTCTTCGTCCTCTTCGTGTGGGCTTTTGAATCACCTAAATCCTAGTTCGTATGCAAAAGTTATGACCAAAACAATATCAGCTACTCCGCGCGCAAGTTTTGACAAGTTAACACGTGACGGCCTTGGGTGACGCCTTCACGTTTCTTCTGGGCCGTCACCACTTTTACTCTTGACGCCGTCATAAAAAGCCTCTTGACGCCGTCAGGTACTGTTCCCAGCAAGGAAAATTAAGACTTTGCCGTTTTCTTCACTTTTATGCTCCAAAAACGTCCGAATTGCTTCCTTTTCCAGATTTCACTCCCAAAGTACCTAAAATCACAAAAGGAATGATTTAGGGCAATATTTGATCAAATAAATTCAATTCCGGGCTTAAATGACCCCCTAAAAATGGTTCATTTTTCGCCTCGTCAGATGGCCTAGAAAATTTCCTGAAGACGTCACGTAGGCCGTCATGTGTTAACTTGTAGGTTATTAGACAAAAATGTTACTAAAGTTTGCCAAAAAGTGCGATTTGGTTACTAAAGTTTTTTTGGTTACAAAGAGGTTACTCAAGTTTGGTAACCGGTTATATAAGTTACTATGTATGTTTTAACCTTCTACTACAGGTTTTTTTTTTCGTTAATTTCAAAAATGGTCCCTCAGACTAACTGTCGTTAGTTTTTTCCGTTAGCTAACGGCCGTTTGCAACAAACATTTGCACTGTTAGTCCTTTATCCTAACGACCGTTTACACTTAACTCAAAATTTGGATTTCATACATTTTTGTCCGTTTTTCTTACGTTTTTTGACCCTTTTTTTACGGGTTTTCCGTTTTCATACGTTTTTATATGTTTTCATTCGTTTTTATACGTTTTCGCCAATTTTCTTACACTTACATCCGTTTTTCTTACGTTTTGCCCGTTTTTTTTACGTTTTTTCCGTTTTCATACGTTTTTGTCCTTTTTTCTTACGTTTTGTCCATTTTTATACCTTTTCGCCCAGTTTATTACGTTTTCGTATGTTTTACTTACGTTTTTATTTGCTTTTCTTACTTTTTTTCGTTTTCAGACATTTTTTCATACGTTTTTTCGTTTTCATACGTTTTAGTTTGTTTTTACACATTTTTATACGTTTTCATACATTTTACATTTTTTCGCCCAGTTTCTTACTTTTTAGCCGGTTGCCCACCCCCGTAGTAACATTTATGTAACATTTTTAATCTTTGAGTAACCAAAATGACAAACCCGTTTACTTAAGTTACCTCTTTGTAACCAAAAAAACTTTAGTAACCAAATCGCACTTTTTGGCAAACTTTAGTAACTTTTGTGTCTAATAACCCTTAACTTGTCAAAACTTGCGCGCGAAGTAGCTGATATTATTTTGGTCATAACTTTTCCATACGAACTTGGATTTAGGTGATTCAAAAGCCCACACGAAGATGATGAAGAAATCTACAATTTGGTGAAGAAAAATTGGTCATGATGCTATCACACTTTACGGGGTGACGCCGTCAGGCCTTGCCTATAAATATAACATCATAACTTCACTTTTTGTAAGCCCTAAACCCTAAGGTCAATTCCTGGGATTAGGTGGGTGTTTTTCCAGCAACTTAGAGGGTTTCAATCACTCCATAAACATCTTGTAATGGTTTGATGATTCTATCTTAATTCATGTCCTCAATTATCATTATTGTTGCTTGTTCTTTATTAATTATGCTTGGCTAATTAACCTTGTGTCTACTTATGATAATATGAAACTTGTATATAATTGATTAGATCTTATTGATTCCTTGTTGATGTTTGTGTCTATCTCCATCAATTAGGGTGTGACACTTCGATAGGTCTAATTGGTTTAGTTTATAATTCTTGATTCCTATTGTCTCTTGTTTGGTTGATTGTATTCAATGTTAGGCTTAAGAAAACTGGCAGACTTCCATAGGGTAACATGCTTGAACGTCTTAAGAAACATTAACCAATGTGTACTAGGTTATTATGGTTGTATTTAATGCATGAGCGAATTCTAATGATCCCATGTTAGGAGCTTCTTGCAGGCTCGACAAAGGAGTGAAGTAGGAGCTTATAGAGTTGGGGAAGTACGTACGCCACCCCACGAATGGTATTAAGGAATACAGCCCGTCAATTAAAACAAGGTGTGACAATTCAATAGGTAGAATTGGATAGCTAGCAAGGAGTAACCTATCATAGGTAGACATGCTTCACTTATCTTGTAGAACCTTAGTTTATTTTTCTTGCACATTAGTTTAATTAGTTGCTTTTGGGTTAGTTGATTAACAACTAATTCTGCCCCTCCTTCTAAAACCCGAGATTTTTACTTGCTTTTCATAAAATATAAAAATACAAAAAGAATCATCCTTCACTATTAGACCTAGTTAGATTAATTTCAATCCTAACGACACTATTCCTGAGTTGAAAGATCAATCTCCCGGTACTTGTCACTATACTGTACTACAACGATCAGGTACACTGCCTGGTGGGGGTTGTAAGCTTCTCAAGATCCTTTGAGAGGTAAAGCCTGGTGCAATTCCCACGCATCACCTTCATAGTCCGAAATTCACTCTCTCAAGGGTTAGCCTAAACTAAATCTTGAGCTGTGTCCAGGTTTTGTACTAACACTTACATAAATATTGTTTGACATGTTATATAAATATTCTTTGACATGTTATATATTACTTCCTTACCCTTATCTCCGAGTTAAAGAATTGAATAATCCAAAAAATAATATACCACTCGTGTATGAATTATTGAGCTTGATTTATTAAAACTTTATTTCAACAATTACAATTTGCTTCCAATTATTTATTTCACAATCTTATCTACCACTTGGATTTAATCAACACAAATAACGATAGTAACTTAATGTCATCTGCGTTTCACTTTCTTGCTATGTGCTTTTATATTGCTTAAAAATTGATTCATGACCTTCACCATCATGAAAAAGCGATTTTTACAAATTTTAGAGATTGGGTTTTATTTATTTGTAATCTCATCTGCAGTAAAGATTTTGATATTATGTTTGTTTAATGAGAAGACAAGGGTAAATAGGTAATATGATATATTAAATAATATTTATTAAAAGCTTTTAAAATCTAAAGAAAATAAAAGTGGTTTTGGATAAATATGTGTATTATGAAGCTTTGAAAGGATATTTAAGTAATTATGAAAATTGGAAAGATATTATTGTATTTCAAAGTTTTGCAAGGATACAGATGTAAATACAAACCCCTAAATATTATTGCTATTTCTTTTCATATTGCATACTTTTTTTTTAATTCTACTTTTACCCGTATGCTTCAATTATTTTTTGGGTTCTAACTTTACAAGCGACATCAGTACTACACTGATCTTATATATTCATTAGTTTTCATTCTTGAACATTACAGTTTATATTAAACCACAAAGGAAACAACGCCGTATTGCCGTGTGCTTTTCCCGCCAAAATTCTTGGGCTATTTTGATCCATCTCCAATGATCCGTCTGTTCTGCCTGATCCATTTTCAGTGTTATACTGAACCTTCTCGATCTTCAAATAGTGATAGAAATTATGCGGTACATATATTTCGTGAACCTCCTTCATTCCCATCTCACTCCCATCCGGTGGTTTTCACCGATTTCTAGGGTACAGGCTGTGGTGGTGGGATTGCGATCGTGGTGGTCTTGGTTGAGGTGATGATCGGGGTACTAGAAGACAGGTACGCAAATCAAAAAAGTATTTGCTCTTATTTTTGTTGGAGTTTGTTGATTTTTGTTGATATTCATATGATTTGTGGGTTTTTGATTATTTGTGAAAAAAAATGAAACTAAGAGTTTATTTATGATTTTGGGATTGACTTTTGTTAATAATATCTTTGGTGGGTTTGATGCCTACCATGTGTTTGATGAATTGCTTGAGAAGATTGCGTTATCATCGTTTCCATTATAGTTAGGTTACTGATGAATTTTTGAGGATTTTTTTCATAAGGTTATTGTTTTCCGATTGATTTTTCGTAATTTGATTTTAGCAAGGTAGCTGCTGTACCGGAAAAGTGGTCGTTTGGAAAGTGTGGAATGAGGATTATTTAGTCTTGAATCTCTAGAAAAGAGACTGTTCACAAACATCAACATGAGGTTTTTACATATTACTTTCCTTTTCTTAATCTCAAATCATATTTGTTAGTGTGGTTAACCATTCTTCGATGGTCTTATAATTTGCAATTTATATATGAGTTTATAGGTAGAACAAGTAGGTCAGCTTTGAATGATGAAACCGAAGAGGGATCATTAATGTTTGATGAGGTTAGGTTCAGACACAACTTTATTTTCCATCATAGCCGAGATGCGCAACAGATGAAGACGAGGTTAGTGTTTCATTATTAGCATGGATTATAGTTAGTTTGTTTATTATTTGGCCTTTGTGCTCAACCTATTTGGTCTTAGGCTTATGTTTTTTGCTATGTTCGAGTGACGAACATTAGTACCCTGAGATTGCTATTATGATAGTCAAATAACTTATATTGGTTGTATGGATATGGGTTTCGGCGTATGGGTTGTCACATACAAATGGAATGTGCAGTTTTTATAAATATGAGTGCATATTGAGCATTATTGAGAGTATGCAGAGCTTGGTGGATGTGTTAGGAGTTGAGGATGATGCCATCTTATTAGTTGTTACTATTCAAATTACCAAGATATAAGGTGCGGAGGAACCACCATATTCTGATATCTTTGCTTCCAATATTTCAGAGAACAACTCTGAAGAGACTTCAACTCAAGATATAATACAAGCGAAAAGGGGTGCAGAGCACTGCATAAATTGCTTTCAAACTTTTACCACTTTACATGGGGTATGCTATCTTACTCAAATTATCTTAATTTTTCACTATTGCTGTTCTTTTTGTTGTTGTAATTGGCAGTTGTCCAATTTTGAACCCACACAAGCCTGGATAGGACAATGAAAAAAAATGGCAACAACAATTTGACCCATTTTGTTCATCCTTTACAGGGTTAGCTTTCAAGGTGATTGGATGAAGTATAAAGATATTATAGCATGCGCTCCTGAAGTTTGACTTTTCTAAAACATAGATATTTCTCAATTAGCTTCTAATAAACCTTATAAGTCAACTAGAGGAGATATGACATCTCATCCTACTGAAGATAAAAGGGAGTCTGAATCCTTTTCTTCAAAACCGCCATGGCTTTTACCTATAGAAGTAGTGAGTGGAGTGATTGTAATCTCGGTCTTCCTTGCAGGCCTTCTCATGGGTACTAAAAATGGAAAGTTAAACCAAGGATTATAGTTCAATGGAAAAAAATCCACAACCAATAAAGACCATTTGAAAATCCTGAACGGTGAGAAAAGTATGTTTATCAGAATCTTATTAATATATAGAAATCCTATACGAGCATTTTTATATTTTTATTTGTGTATGCAGATACTGATTTGCCAAAGGATGTGACGAGATACATTTGGGTCACTGAATTCCCCAATCTTCTTCTAACAAGGATTTGAACGTAAAATAACCTAAGTATAAACAAGTCACTGAGTGAACAGTAACTCAGTGAGTCATCTTCAGGATGCTTAGACCGAGCCTAAGAAGAAAGGTTCTCCATTCAGTGAGGCGGAACTCAGTGAAGTGTGATCTAAGCCAAGAAGAAGGTGATGGGTTCAGTGAGGATGACAATAACTCACTGAACCCCAAGACTCCTCAACAACTATCATGGTACTGAAGACTGATGACGTGAAGACTGAAGTTTTGGCGGGACTGGGCGGGAAAGTTTGATCTGTTTCACTAAAGTGCTTTATCACTTTAAGGTCAAACTTTCCCCAAATGGTTAAAACCAGGCTGTCATCAGAAAGTGCCTTTTGGACTTAACCCAAAGAAGTTTCCCTTGCCAGAGAATAAAATCTATCAAGATTTTATTGAGGAACACTTAGGTCCATTGTATAATAGGGTTGTTCATATTTGTGTATAAATAGGTAGCATAAGTGAGGAGTAAATGTTGACAAGTTTGTGCAATTAATGCAAAGCATTCACAAACCACTTTTACTCCTCCAAAGAACAACATAGCCCCTGAGACAGCTCAGTGGGTACTTTAGTTGTCACTCAACATTGTTTGAGTTTAGAGAGGAGTATACCACACTTGTCATTTTCAATCCCAAGTGTTATTCCGCAAACACTTGGGTACGATTCTTTTTGATTAACTTCTCATAAAGAATTAAACATTGAAAAATATTGTCTCTTATGTTTACGTTACTTTATTGTTAATCATTTATACATGTTTGTTAAAAGTCATATAACTTGGTTACTTTAGCTTTTTAGTTATTGTTAACCAAGTAAAAGGGACCAACAAGTGGTATCAGAGCCTCTGATTTGTAAAACTTAAACCTGTTTTCAAAACTTAAAGAGTGCCCAAGTTTTTAAAATCAAGATCCTACTATGACTGACATAGATGTTCCCCAACTTGTCGACAAAAAGGGTGGAAGTTATTCAGCAACTGCCCCTCGACTTAAAGTTGGCAAATTTAATAAGTGGAAAAATCGAATGCTTTGCTACTTAACTGGGATGGAACCATATTACATTAAGTTGATTAATGATGGTCCATATGTCCCAACAACAGCCCAATGTTTAATCAAACCTGAAGCACAATGGACCCCAGATGAAAGGAGGTTGGTAAATCAAGACCTGCGCCTGGAAAGCATCACTATATCATGCCTTCCTAATGATATAATGGAATCAGTGATCAACTGTTCCACTGCCCAGCAGACATGGACTAACCTGGTTCATAGCTATGAAGGGCCTTCTGATACTAAAGAGAATAGAATCATGGACCTGAAGCTTGAATTCAATACCTTCAGGGCCAAGGATTCTGAAAGTCTCTCTGAGACTTATACTCGGTATAAGACCCTCCTGAATGAGCTGACCAATGATGGTGTTAAACTGTCAAAACTTGAGATCAATGTTGGTTTTGTCAACAGTCTCCCTGAGAAGTGGTTAAACTTCTCTCAGGGATTGAGAAATGCAAACCACATTCAGAACCTTGAGCTCCCTGCCATCTATGGGAAGTTTGTCTATGAAGACAATCTTATCACCAGCAGATACCCTGGTAAAGCTCAGGAGACCAAAAAGGCCTTGACAATTTCACCCATATCAACTGCTTTCTATTCAAAAGGTGTTGTGCAGGATTTTCAAGATGGATCTGATGATGAGGTTGACCAAAGAACCAGTGAGGAGTACCTAAATGATCTTCAAATTGAATTTCATGAAAGGGCACTCCTTGCTAATTCAAAAAGGTTTTTCAAGAAAAACAAATTCCCTTCAAAAGCTAATGAAAACACTGAATGTTTTAAATGTGTCAAAATGGGCCATTTTGCTAAAGATTGTTTTTCAAAAACAACCTCAGAACCATCTTTCAAATTTTCAGGAAATAACTCTTTTTCAGGCCCCAGCAAATTTCAACCAAAAATACTTCAGTCTAGTCAAAGATTTGAAAAAGTCCCTCAAATTGACTTTGAAGCCAAGTACAGAAAGGCAAAAGCTAAACTTGCCCTTCTTGAATCATCCTCAATAGTCTCTCAGCCTCCTCAGGCTCCAAAGCCTTCTCAAGCCAAGAACAAAGGGCTTGTTGCTGAAACATATGACTGGGATGAGGTTGAAGTGTCCTCTGATGATGATGAAGTTTACATCATTGCCCTGATGGCCCTATCAGATGACAACAAGCTTGCTGTGGGGAAGAGTCATGCAAGAAATGGTGAATGGGTTAACATCACTATGAGAAAGGTAAACCTTTTACTTTCTATGGATGATAATGATGATTGGAAATCTTACTTAGATTATATTAATGTTGATCTTAAGTATGTTGAAGAGCAAAGACTTAATTTGTTTTCAAAATTTAACAAACTGAGTTTTGAATTAAATCATAGTAGAGATGAACTACTTGCTTTAAAACAAGCCAAGCTTGAAAGTGTTTCACTTCAAATTCAAAATTTTGAACTGGTAAAACAAAATCAAGCTCTTCAAGAAGAACTTAAGAAAGAAAAGGATGTTATTTGGAAATGGACTCAGAAAAACCCCAAACTTTATGAAACAATGAGTCTCACACCCTGCTCCAAAAGGGCTGGTATAGGTGATGATCAACTCACTGAAGTTTCTGGGGAAAGTAGCCATTCAACAACTTTTCTGTCAGTCAACATACTTTCTAGCAAAGAACTTGCTCCTAAACCCAGTGATTGGATTGAAAGAAACAATCCTGATAGTAAAATGCCGAATTTTAATTCTGGAAGAATCCTGGAGCCTGAAAGTCAGGCTATCAAGGAGCTGCTAGGAGTCACTGATGAACTTAGTCCTACTGAGTCCATCACTGAGTCTAAGTCTGATTCACCACTCCCTCCACTGAAACAACTTCAGGGAGCTGAACCCAATTCTGACCTTGCACCATTAGTCTATCAACCCCATTCCCCTAAGGAGAAATCAGGATTAGGAAAGACTATTCTGAAAAGACCTACTCCTGCACCCACTGAACACCAAACACTTTCAGTACATACTGAAGTGAAATCTGAAAGCATTGACTCAAAGGTTGATCAGCTTGCTGAACTTGTCAGGATGCTGAGTGAGAAAATTGAGTCCACTGAGAAAAACTCTGACTCAAAATCTAATAAGCCCTCAGTATCCTCAAGTTCTTCGAAACCTATAATCACACCCAGACCTTTAGGGAGATGTAAACTGTGCAATTATCCAAATCACAGCACTGATAAATGCTACAGAGTCTTGTTTTGCATGATATGCAAACAAGAGGACCACAGAACTTGTGATCACATCCCTCACACTGCTTCCTTAAAATCAAGAGGTCTATACAAAACTCAAGGCTATTAGTGTGCCACACCTTCCAAACAAAGAATGAAGGCTAAGCCTTTCTTGCCATGTCCTCACTGTGATTTCAATGATCATCTTCCTGATGATTGTGTGATGAAAGATTGTTGTGAGATCTGCGGAGATCCCTCCCATGAAACCAAGGGACATGACAGAGTTATTCAGTCAAGAAGGAAAAACCTCACCAACACTTCTCAGTCACCTGATGTATCAACCTCCACAAAATGTGAAACATGTGGAAGCTCAGGTCACACAACTTCAGACCATGATTCATTAGCTGAGTTCAAGAAGTCCCTGAGGACTAAACCCACTAGAAAGTGGGTCAACAAGAAAAACTAACCCAGTTTACTGTTTGTGCAGAAACACATCAAGGATCCTACCTGACATCTAGACAGTGGATGCTCCAGAAGTATGACTGGTGTGAAAAGTTTTCTGCACAAATATGTTGAAGAACCAGGACCCAAAGTAGTATTTGGTGATAACTCATCAGCTCCCACTGAAGGTTATGGTTCAGTAAACTGCAATGGTATAGTTTTTACAGGAATAGCTTATGTTAATGGTCTCAAGTATACTCTGATAAGTGTTTCCCAACTATGTGATGCCAAATACATAGTTCAGTTTGATGACAAGAGAGGGACCATCTTTAATGCCAATAAGGAAGTTTTGTTGATTGCCACCAGGAGGGATGATGTATATGTTCTAGACATGTCATCCCTGACTCAAAATGGGACTTGTCTATTCTCAAAGGCAAGTGAGACAATCAACTGGCTATGGCATAGGAGACTCTCTCATCCCAACTTCAAGAGAATCAACAACCTGGCCAAACAGAACAAAGTTCTGGGCCTTCCATCTCTGGTGTACACCAAAGACAAGCCTTGTTCTGCATGTGAAAAAGGAAAACACCACAGGGCATCATTCAAAACCAAACAAACCTTTTCCATCAAAAGCTGCCTACATCTTCTTCATATGGACCTTTTTGGACCTGTCAGTCCAATGTCCATTCACCATGAGAAGTATACTCTGGTCATAGTGGATGAATACTCAAGATATACTTGGGTTTACTTCCTGACCAAAAAGAGTCAGGCAGCTGAAACCATCATGTCATTTGTCAGGAACATTGAAAATCAAAATGATGTCAAAGTTAAACAGATCAGGACTGACAATGACACTGAGTTAAAAAACTAAGACCTTGAGTGTTTCTGTGATGAGAAAGGAATTTCTCAAAATTTCACTTCTCCCTATACTCCTGAACAAAATGGGGTAGCTGAAAGGAGAAATAGAACACTCATTGAGGCAGCAAGAACAATGTTAAATTGCTCAGTCCTCTCAAAACATTTTTGGACTGAGGCAGTTAAAACAGCTTGCTACACTCAAAATAGGTCAATCATTGTGAAAAGGCACAATAAGACTCCTTATGAGATATTTAAAGGAAGGATTCCTGACATCAACTACTTTCATGTATTTGGGTGTCCAGCGTTTATTCATAATCACAAGGATCACTTGGGTAAATTTGATGCCAAAGCTGATGATGGATACTTCCTGGGATATTCCCTGGTTTCTAAAGCCTTCAGGGTGTTCAACACAAGGAGACAACAAACTGAGGAAACTTATCACATTACTGTTGATGAAAGTACTGAATCCATCAGGTTCTCAAATTCCTCAGTTGAAGAAATTGGTATTGATGACTCATCAAGGTATCCTCCTGATGAGTATCATCCTGAGAACAATCCCTCAACCCAATACCATGCTGATGCTGACGTCTCCTATTACATCATCCCTCACAACCTACCCCAACTCAGCATGTCTCCAATGAGACTGAAACCACTGAACAAATTGTTCAGGAACCCTCAGAGCAAACTGTTCCTACAAATGTCACTGAAGCACATAGTGATGAGTCACCTCATGTTCCTTAGTCTGAACCTAATCAGGCTCCTTCAAGTTCAAATTGCTATCCTAAACCTCAGGATAGCTGGACTAGATCCAAAATCATTGAGCTTGTGAACATCATTGGTGAACCCACTGAAGGCATGCTCAGAAGAAGCAAGGCTGCTAAACTCAAGGCCGCCTCTGCCAATATATGTCTTTATGCTGACTATCTCTCAGAGATTGAGCAAACAAAATGTCAAAGAATCCCTAACTTATGAAAGTTGGGTTCAGGCTATGAGAGATGAATTGGAACAATTTGACAAAAATGATGTCATGACCCTTGTTGAATGCCCCCATGGTGTTTTAATCATTGGCATGAAATGGGTCTTTAAAAACAAAACCGATGAGAATGGCACAGTCATCAAAAACAAAGCAAGACTGGTTGCCAAAGGATATAATCAACAGGAAGGTATAGACTATGAGGAAACCTTTGCACCTGTTGCTAGAATGGAAGCCATCAGGATATTCCTTGCCTATGCAACTTACATGAACTTTAAAGTTTACCAAATGGATGTTAAAAATGCATTCCTGAATGGTAACATCAATGAAGATGTTTATGTGCAACAACCTCCTGGTTTTGAAAGTAGTGAGTACCCCAACCATGTCTACAAGCTTAACAAAGCCCTTTATGGACTGAAACAAGCTCCCAGGGCATGGTATGAAACTCTTTCAGCCTTCCTGATCCAAAACAAGTTTGTCAGAGGAAAGATTGACAACACACTGTTCATCTACAGAACAAAGAGTGATGTCATTCTTGTCCAAGTATATGTTGATGACATCATCTTTGGCTCAACAAGTTACAAACTTTGCAAACAGTTTGAGAAACTGATGACCACAAAGTTTGAAATGAGCATGATGGGTGAACTCACATACTTTCTTGGACTCCAAATTAAACAAACTGAAAAGGGAATATCCATTTTCCAAGAAAAATACCTGAGGAACCTACTGAAGAAGTATGAGCTCACTGACTGCTCCTCAGTGAAAACTCCTATGGTTCCTCCAAAGAACCTTGGCCCTGATCTCACTGGAAAATCGGTGAATCAAACCCAATACAGAGGAATGATTGGCTCCCTGATGTACTTACTTGCCTCAAGGCCTGATATCCAACTCTCAGTCTACTTGTGTGCAAGATACCAGGCTGTCCCTAAAGAATCACATCTCACTGCTGTCAAGAGAATCATCAGGTACCTGAAGGGTACTCCAAACCTTGGTTTGTATTACCCAAAATGTTCAGGATTTGATCTTAAAGGGTACACTGACTCTGACTATGCAGGATGTAATATGGATAGGAAAAGTACTTCAGGATCCTGCCAATTTCTTGGTGGTAAACTTGTGTGTTGGAGTACAAAGAAACAACAGTCAGTGGCCATGTCCTCAGCTAAAGCTGGATATATGGCTGCTGCAGGATGTTGTGCAAATGTACTATGGATGAAGAGCCAACTGAGTGACTATGGCATTCAGTATAAGATGGTACCTATCTTTTGTGATAATACAAGTGCCATAGCCATCTTAAACAATCCAGTACTTCATCAAAGAACCAAACACATTGACATCAGATACCAATTTATCAGGGACCACATCACTAATGGAGAAATTGAACTACATTTCATCCCCACTGAGTATCAGCTAGCTGTTATCTTCACAAAACCTTTGGATGAACCCACTTTCACAAGATTGAAAGCTGAATTGGGCATGTTGGACATAGAATCAGGAAACTGATCAAAAGTATTCCAACCTGATGTAAATTCTCTAGGTCCCTGATTACACCCTTCCTGAAAATCCACTCTCATTGAATGAAAATTCATTCAGGGGGCTCAGGATGAAAAATGGCATTGAATACCCTAACTGAATGCTCTAAGTACTTAGTTAGTTAATGTCCCAGGTAGGTAACTGATTCCTATTAAATATAGGAATATATGTCACTTACACAATTGGCATCCACTCCTTGGGCCCCCACATTTTTCTCACCAAACACCATTGAGCATTAAATGCTCCCTCACACACAAAAGTTGTGATGATTTTTCTCTGCAAAAGTGCATTATTTGCAGAGCCTCACAACTGTTCACCCATGATGTGAGAGAAAATAGGGGCAATGGGAATCGTGATATTAGATGCAGATATCAAACCAATATTATTATGCCGCTTCGGTTGAATAATATAAACCTTTGGTATCCGCAACATCACTACCCTAATTCCCACCCTATAAATACCCCCACAAAGAAGAACACACACATGCTTTAAAAATCTTAACAAAACTCTTGCAAAATTATTTCAAAAACTTTTTTGCTTTCAAAATCTGTGTGTGCTTCTTCTTTGTTCAAAACCAGACCTTTTATCAAACTAAAATGGCATCATCAAAGGTCATAAAATACGCACCCAATGTGGAATTCCAAATGGAAAGCGTAGACCTCACTAAAAACAATGTGGTGGGGAACTTTTCCTACCCTGAAGGGTTTCCTGAATACAGGAATGTGATGAAGTTCCTACAAAACTGTTTTCTCACCACCACATTCACAAAGACCCCCTTAGTCATCTATCATGACTACTTGAGGGAATTTTGGTGCACAGCTGTGGTTGAAAACCCTGATGCGCCAAAGGAGGCCAAAATCAGGTTCTCAGTGAAGAATGGAACTAAGTTCCTAACTCTTGACTACAAAACCTTTGTCAAAGCCACTGGCCTTGACTACACTGAGACCTTTGTAGCCCCACCTACTGAAGAGGAAGTTAAACAACTCCTCTTGGAACTTGAGCCCTATGATAAACATCATCCTGATGTTACTCCAGGGGACCTACTGAACAAAGCCCCCATAATCAAAACATGGTTCCCTACCCCCTGGAGGATCCTGATGACATTTGTAATTCAGGACCTTGGGGGAATAAATCCTCAACTGAGCAACTAAACACTACTCAATCAATGATAGTGTACTGTCTCATTGAGGGTAAAAAGATTGACCTCGGAGAAATTATCTTCAGGGACCTCATAGGCAAATTGGGTGGGAAGTCTAGGCAAAAATACATGTCTTACCCTAGATTCATTTCCTGTGCCCTGAATGACCTATTAGGGTCTGAGTATATCAAGCCTGACAGTGTCGGCTTTGAACCTGATGTCTTACATAAGGCAAATTACTCACGTGACTCTAATGAGGTAACACCTGTCACCCTGACCACATATATGCTGACTGCTATCCAGGGTAACAACATCATTTCACCAATTCCCTCTCCCACCAAAAAGGTGAAGAGGAAGAAGGGACAAGGGTCCTGGAAGGTGGCTCAACCCAAGCCACTCGCCACTGAGACCTCTGCCCCTAAGCCTGACAATAGGGGCAAAAACAACAGACCCTGACTGAAGACACCCTCACGATCATTAGCCAATCTTTGGCCCCAAAACAAAGGCCAACGGAGGGCACTGAGACATCACACTCAGTGTCCTCGGGCGAACCCGTTCCCAAAGTCCATGCTGACATAAACAAGTCAGTGGGGTTGGAACCAACCAAACCTTCACATCCTGCAAAAGACTCTGGAAAATCACAACCAGAGTATCAGGGAGTAAGAGGTCCTATACCCTCGGTGGGGCAGCACTACTCCACTGAGAAGGGGATCCACAAACATTCACATCCTACCAAAGGCTCGGGTAAATCACAACCCAAGCAACAGGGAGTTCTCGCCCCTAAATCTTCGACAGGCCAGCACAAGCCTGTTGGAAAGGGGGGCAAAACCACTCAAGTGCTTGATGAGGACATTCGCAAATCAAAGCTTTTGTCTGAGGGTACAAAAACTCATCCCAAAGACTCAAAGGGAAACATACAACCCGCTGATAGGGACACAACATTCATGGCTCCTCAGGATGGCACTGAGAAACACCCATCAGTACCTGAAGGGGTCACGGGGGACAAAGATTCAGAGGGACAAATGCCACCCGCTGATATGGAACCCACAACCACCCCCGAAGGTACGCATAACTCGGGAACTGACCTTGAGGACCAGGTAGATAAAAACCAATCTACCGGATTTAAGAGGTCAGGACTTGGCCACAACGAAGGCAAGTCTTCTTATAAAGAGGAGTCGGATAACCTTGTTTTGCAGATTCAGTCCCTAGCTGATGCTCAGGCGGTTTTGTATTCTGATGATGAATTTGACAGTGATGAGGAAGTTTTTAAGACCGGAGATGACATGGAGCTTGAGGAGACAGTCCCTGAACCAATTCCTTAGTCTCCTCAATCTTCTAACCATGACATAGCTGAAACATATTCTGAGCCAGAGTCCTCAGGAGATGATCAAGCTCCTCTCACTGTGAAAGCCTTTACCAAATTCATCAAAAAGATTACTAAAATTTTGTACAGGGGGATCATTGATGAGGTCTTTGACATGCACACTGAACAGGCGGTTCATTACCATAATCTCAAGGATGCTGTCGAAGACTTCGATGATGATGTCAGGGAACAGAATGCCTCAGTTAACCACTCCCTGACACAGATGATCACACGCCTTAATCAGTTTTTGATAACCCTTAACCAGCTGAATGTAGGGGTTCAGTCGGTTCAAGAATCAGTCAAGGATGATCCTGAACTTACCAGGAAGCTTCTTCAGGCATCTGAGATGTATCAAGTAAACTCAGTGGCCCTCACAGAGTTACTTGACTTCATAAAGGGTTCGAATGTTCAGGGTCTCACCACTATAGTGGAGTCTCTTAAATCTTCCTTCACCAAAATGGAAGAATGAGTGGCAACTCAATCCCAAAGGTCTACTTCTCTGGCTTGGACTCTGGGATCCAGGATGACAGCTCTTGAACAAGCACAGGCTACACTTGACTCCATAGTGTCCATCATTCAGCAGGATACTCAGGAGATCAAGTCTATGATGACTGAAATTTTTCAAGCCTTCAAGGGATCATCTACTTCTTCAGTACAACCAACACTTGCCATCACTGATGCTCAGGCAAATGTTGAGGGGGAGAATGCTACTAAAGCCCCTAATACTGTTGAACAGGAGGCTGGACAGCCCTCTCACACTGAGGGGGAGCATGTCACTGAAGCCACTCCAATCACTGAAGTTCCACCACAGGAGGAACCAGTCTCCTCCACTCTCAGGCAGGACAGAGGCAAAAGTATTGCTACTACTTCTGATCCTGAAATTGTGCTCAAGCCAGCCTCAACCATAGTCAGATATGACCCTGATGAACCTATCAGAGTCCCGTTTGAAATCAATGGAGTAGTACATCATCTCACCAATGCCGAAATTCAAGCTCACATGGAAAGGACTGAGATACTACTAAAGGTGGCTGAAGAAGAGAGAATGAGCAAGCCTGCTCTTATTCAGGTTGTTCATGAGGAAGCTGAAAAGATTGGTTTGGATACTTAGGCACTAGCTATTGAGCAAGCTGGTGCAGCCTTTAAAAAGGCTCAGGAAGAAGAGCTAAATGCTCTCAAAAGGGAAAGGGAAAATAAGCTCAGGAAGGACGCTCAAATCAGAAAACACAAGGTCGAAAAGTATACTTGGGTGATGAAAGAAAGATTAAGACCTGAAACCATCACTGACATTCAAATCCATAGAAACATCGATCCTGCAGTGGTCACGGTCTTCAGGGGACGTGATCAAAGAATATGTGACGTCCATAAGCCATTCAAGTTTGCTGATTTTGGCATCACTGAACTTGATGAGCTTCGTCCTATCATTGCAAAAAAGAACAATGCTGTGGTTCCCAACCTTCTCAAGTCACTGAAGGAAAGGTACGACAGACTGAGAGCAATGCTTGAAGCTCTTAATATTCCCTCACTTCTTCTTGCCTCAGCAAAAGAGACTGCTCCATCTAAGGCTTCCAAGAGGAAAAGGAAGCATATTGAGATGGAGCCTGAAGCTCAAAGTACCAGGGCTAGAATGTGATAGGTCACTTCCTGAAGGGATCACTTTCATGAACAATGTGGTCCTTGAAGCTCCTGAAAGAGGCTTATGCTTCACTGATGAGTATGGAAGCTTGGCTTTCCAAAGATGGTCTGATATGGATAAGGTAGGAGTCAAAGCAATGCTCATATACCTCATGTTGGCGTCCCCCATCAAGAGTGTTGAGAACAAAAGACTCTGCCAGGACTTGGAAGCAATGATCAATGAACATCCTGAAAGACACCTACTCAGATCAAAGAAAGCAAAGCTTGAAGCCCTTGGATACCACCTGAACATCTGATCTGCAACAACTATCTTTTTTTTTTGGTAATTTGTAGGACTTGTAATAACTATGAATAAACTTTGATGTTTTGTTTAAATTACGTGTCCTACTTATAATTACAACAACATTCAGAGATAAAGACCCCTGCAAACTCATACTGAATCAAGAGATACTTAGGCTATTTGTATTTTCAAATAGGGGGAGATTGTTGGGTCACTGAATTCCCCAATCTTCTTCTAACAAGGATTTGAACGTAAAATAACCTAAGTATAAACAAGTCACTGAGTGAACAGTAAATCAGTGAGTCATCTTCAGGATGCTTAGACTGAGCATAAGAAGAAAGGTTCTCCATTCAGTGAGGCAGAACTCAGTGAAGTGTGATCTAAGCCAAGAAGAAGGTGATGGGTACAGTGAGGATGACAATAACTCACTGAACCCCAAGACTCCTCAACAACTATCATGGTACTGAAGACTGATGACGTAAAGACTAAAGTTTTGGCGGGACTAGGCGGGAAAGTTTGATCTGTTTCACTAAAGTGCTTTATCACTTTAAGGTCAAACTTTCCCCAAATGGTTAAAACCAGGCTGTCATCAGAAAGTGCCTTTTGGACTTAACCCAAAGAAGTTTCCCTTGCTAGAGAATAAAATCTATCAAGATTTTATTGAGGAACACTTAGGTCCATTGTATAATAGGGTTGTTCATATTTGTGTATAAATAGGTATCATAAGTGATGAGTAAATGTTGACAAGTTTCTGCAATTAATGCAAAGCATTCACAAACCACTTTTACTCCTCCAAAGAACAACATAGCCCCTGAGACAGCTCAGTGGGTACTTTAGTTGTCACTCAACATTGTTTGAGTTTAGAGAGGAGTATACCACACTTGTCATTTTCAATCTCAAGTGTTATTCCGCAAACACTTGGGTACGATTCTTTTTTATTAACTTCTAATAAAGAATTAAACGTTGAAAAATAGTGTCTCTTATGTTTACGTTACTTTATTGTTAATCATTTATACATCTTTGTTAAAAGTCATACAACTTGGTTACTTTAGCTTTTTAGTTATTGTTAACCAAGTAAAAGGGACCAACAATAGAAGTAGTGACTGGAGTGATTGTAATCTCGGTCTTCCTTGCAGGCCTTCTCATGGGTACTAAAAATGGAAAGTTAAACCAAGGATTATAGTTCAATGGAAAAAAATCCACAACCAATAAATACCATTTGAAAATCCTGAACGGTGAGAAAAGTATGTTTATCAGAATCTTATTAATATATAGAAATCCTATACGAGCATTTTTAAATTTTTATTTGTGTATGCAGATACTGATTTGCCAAAGGATGTGACGAGATACATTCAACCTTAAAACAATATTTTAGTCAAGCCTTGCAAAGGGACGGCGTGATGGCAATGGTCATTACAGGTGACATTTACAGTAAATGCCTACTTAGTTGGCACTTATTTATAAATACAACTTCTATAGAAAAGTTAATTGGTAAGATGAACGCAGAAAGTGGTGTCGTGCAAGGTTCAGGATGGGTGGTATGCACTTTACCTCATTTGCTCCTCGCAAAGACTAACGCAGGCTGTGAAGAACATCAAAAGGTATGTGTTGTATATTATATTTAATTGCACATAAGAATTTTTCCAAGGCTTTTAGGTCAATATACAGCTTAAAGATTTATATTCTGTCATTTTTGTAGGTACAAAAGTCACCCAAAGTCATTAGCTACAGGTAAGGCACGTTGCAAGTTCAATATCTTTTAAACTGATGTATTACCAACATGTAATTGTATCAATCCTGTTACACATTATTCGAATTACAGATTTCAATTACAAATTTTCTGAATGCTGCTATCATTTTAGGTGTGCATAGGCAAGTTCAAGCAAATTTCGACATGTTTCATAAAAATATTAGCCGTTTACGGCCGGTAACCTAAGGTAACTTAATACCTTATCTGGAATCACATCTACTTAAACTCTACATTACCATATACTAATTTTCTGATAATCATCGTCATTCAGATGCATCCAACCGAACAATGGCAAACCCCAACACTTTACATGAAAATAATACGCCTGCACATTCAACATTTTACTTATTCACTGTCGCCATGGTCTAAGAAAGATGGTTGGGACTGCTCATACTACAGAGACATTCCATATGATGCATTGCCATGTAAGCAAATATCTCTACTAGATTACATTTATATATACTATTAGTTAACATCGTCCTACAAATATGTGACTCCTTTGCAAAGCTAATGGTCACTATTCTGAGTAGAAAGAAAAATAAAGCAAAGATTGAATTTTTTTTCCAGCTAGTCTGATGCAATATGTTTGATCTCGAGTGTTAGTGCTAATTTGCATATACTGTTTTTTAAGTAGATAAGTAGTTTTGATTGTTTAGATGTTACTGAACAATAGCAAAAATAAACAGGCACGCCCGCAACGCGGTGATCGTCGCCATTCTCGGGGTTTAATCAAGTTGTAGCTAATGGTTTTAGGTTAATTGTATTTAATTTTGTCGGATCTGAAATTTAGGGTTTTTGGTGACGATTTATAATGTTCTTTTTGAATATGTACTATTTGTTTCAAGTATTTTCAGATTTTATGAACACGGTAAGAGAAACATTGGATTTTTATTAGGTATTAGTGAAAAAGGTTTGGTTTTGTTAGTGATATGTTGCGGATTTGCTTCAACTCTTTTTTCTTTGGCTAAAAGAGAGGCTGATGCGCTTTTCAGTTTCTCTAAAATAATCATAAATGTCTATTGCGTTTTGCAGGTTGTGCGACAAGATGGATATGGAGAAGAAGAGTAACAAATTAGCGTTTGACCTTCAGATGGTATAGCTTCATTTAGGTTTTCTGATATAAAGGTTCAAAAAATTGTTTCGAAAAATAATACGTTTATCTGTAGCTGAGTTGTGTGAATTGATGATGTATATGAGTAGCTGTGTTTAACCAATTGAATGATGTGTAGTAGCAGTTGTGTGTCTCATGTTTATTGATGAAGGTTTATTGTTTGTGTAGTTAAATGACCCTCAATGCTGACGGTGCAAGTTAGATGTAAAACCCGACATTTCTGAACTATAATTTTTGCACCGTTTTGAAATTTATCCTAAATTTGAATTATTAATAATATGTCATCAAAACTACATTATAATTAATAATATACTTTATAGCTAATCCTAAGTATGGTTAAATAATTATGCGGTAAATGCTATACATTATATATTGTTGATATAAATAATGCTTAAAAACGTTATTAATATTTTTCAATAACTCTACGTTTTGATAATCACAAAATGTAAACTAAATTAAGTCAAGATTATGACGTAAACAAGTATTTAGTGACAAATATTTACTTCTACAACTAATATCACTTAAGGTATGTATAAACTAAGCATCTTATGCATTACATGATCAAAGGGAGCATTTTCTTAACACAAAATACTTTATAAAATGACATTAACATTTTATATGTTTTAGTAAATCATTCTTGGTATTGTTTTATTAAACCACAAAGATATGATTTCAAATTTCCAACTAAAAAAGGCAAAATCTCTCCAGAAAAACCTTCCCCACAAAAAGATAAACAAACCCAACGTTCTGGAGGGAGCGGCCCCCTTAATGATTAAGGGGACCGGCCCTTAATTAAGGGGACCGGCACGCTCCAGAACAGTATTTTCTAGCCTTATAAATACTGGTTCATTTCACAAATTTTCCTCACCTTTTTGCACTAAAAACTTTCTGATCTCATATCCAATTCTATCCCAAAAACCTTTGATCATATAATTCATAAGTCTTTGTTTCCAAGTGATCTAAAGATTCATCCACACAAGTGCAAAAAAAAAGAACACTCCTTCAACATCCATAAAATTGTAGTAGTGTTGTGTTTAGTTAGTATCATCTTGTAGTAGTGCTTAGAAGTTGTGAACTAGGTGTGTTGTATAGTTGTGTAGAAGTTGTGAACTAGTTGTGCTTAGAAGAAGGTGTGAAGTAGACGAGAAGAAGAAGTTGTGAAGCTATCGCGAAGAAGTTGTGAGATTAGTTCTAGCTAGGATTAGAAATCGACATTTAGCTTAGTGTCGTTAATCGGTGTAAGCCAAGGTGTGTAAGGTTTCTCCGCCATAAGGAGTTTGTTGACATAGTGAAGAAAACTCTCGAGTGTGGTACTCGGGGAGTGGAGTAGGCCAAGGAAGGTGTCCTTGTAGCCGAACCACTATAAATTCGCGTGTTGTGGTTTGATCTTTCTATCTCTATCTTTATTTCATTTCATTACAATACTTACATTATTAGATAATACTTGTTTAGACTAGCTCATAGTTGTTGACATTTGAATTCATGTAAGATCGAATCAAAGTTTTTATAAGTTACAAAAGATTTTGAAAATAAACACAAAAAGAAAGTAAAACTATTCAACCCCTCCCCCCCCCCCCCCCCCCCCCCTTCTAGTTTTCCACAATTGGTATCAGGAGCCACGTCTAGCAAGATCTTTAAAATATACTGTATTTTAAAACTTGTAACGATCTATGGAATCTAAAAAATATTTAGAAGGGCAATCTATGAAAAGACCACCACTATTTGAAAGTGATGGATTTTTATATTGGAAAAATCGATTCGAAACTTATGTGAAATCAAAAGATCTAGATCTTTGGCATGTTATTACTAATGGTGATGTTTTACCTATTCAAAATAACCCCGAAACAAATAAAGATGAAATCGTACATTTTGAAAAATAAAATGATGATTTAAAAAGAAAACTTGCTAAAAATGATGAAACAAAAATGGTTATTTACAATGCGCTACCACGTAAAGAATACGAAAGGATCTTTATATGTGAAACCGCAAAAGAAATTTGGAACTCTTTACTAATAACACACCAAGGTAATAATCAAGTCAAAGATAACAAAATAGATCTACTTGTTCAACATTATGAGCAATTCACGATTCCGGTAGAGGAATCAATTGATAATGTTTTCGCTAGGTTTAACACTATCATCACAAGTTTAAAAGCACTTGATGAGAATTTTTCTAGTAAGAATTTTGTTAGGAAGTTTCTTAGGGCTCTTCACCCAAAATGGCGAGCTAAAGTGACGGCTATTGAAGAATCAAAGAATTTGTCAACATTACAACTTGATGAATTGATTGGAAACTTGAAAGTCTATGAAGTAATTATAAAGAAGGACTCTGAAATGGTCAAAGGAAAACGAGAGCAAAGCAAGTCAATCGCCTTGAAAGCTAGAAAGGAATCTAGTAACGAAGGTAGCTCATCTTCCGAAAGTGATGACGAAGAATACGCCATGGCCGTAAGAGATTTCAAGAAATTCTTCAAAAGGCGAGGAAGATTTGTTAGACAACCACATGATGAAAGGAGAGCTTCTCAAAAGAATAAAGATGACAAGAATAGCAAGAATGAAAGAAAGTGTTTCAAATGTGGTGATCCAAATCATCTCATTGGAAAATGTCCAATGATGTCAAGAGATCAAAATCAAAGAGCATTTGTTGGAGGAGCTTGGAGTGATAGTGATGAAGAGGAGAAAGAAACGACAAAAGAAGAAAAGTGTCTTATGGCAAAAACATCAAGCAAGGTACGTTCCGAAACCGAATACTTTAGTGATGAGAATCTATCATTAGACGAAAATGATTTAAATAATGAGTATAATAGACTATGTAAATTAGGACAACAAGTAATGACTAAAAACAAATCACTAAAACGTATAAACAACCAATTAGAAAATGAAATACTAGAACTTAAAATTAAAATACATAAATTAGAAAAAGGCAAAGAAATTGTTGAAGAATGTAAATTATGTCAAGAGCTTAAAAGTGAAAATTAAATAGTTAGAGAAGAAATTTGTAAACTTGATAAATTTGAAAATAGTAGTAACTCACTTAAGAAAATAATAAGCATTCAAAGAATATTCGGAGACAAAATCGGCTTAGGATTTAACCTATTGAAGCTTCAACTAGTGAAACAAAAAATGTTAAGTTTGAAAGCGAATCTAGTAAACCAACATCCTTAGAAAACATCCCAAATACATACTCATAAATAATAAGAAAATACCTCTTGCTAGTGATGAAGAAATAAAAACTTTTTATAAACATTCTTTTAAAACCGATGTAGGATCCTCTAAACCTAAAACAAGATCTAAAACTCCACTATATAGGAAGCCAAATAACTCTTATCCTAGATCTAAAACACCTCAACCAAGAAGAAACCAAAATAAACATAACTTCAACAACCCTAGTAATCAAATGTGGAACTATCAACCAATTTACAACCCTTGGGGAATACTACCACCTTTCATGCATCCTAGCCAAATGTTGAACATGTTTGGACCAAACAACTTTGGACCAAAGAGGCAATGGGGACCAAATAGCTAGATCAACATTCCTTACAACCATCTTGGAGCTCTATTACCATAGACTTTTGCAAAGTCTATTTATCATCTTGAAGATTTAGAAGATTTGTTTGAAGACCGCCGGGTACACCATTCTTTCTCTACTCATTGCCATGCATAGATAAATTTTTTTTGGTTGCTTTGTTTGCGTAGATATAATTTATTTCCTTCTCTCTTTTGAACGTATATATATATATATATATATATATATATATATATATATATATATATATATATATATATATACCACTATATAATGTATTTGGGACTATTCTATAATTAGAAAGGCTTCAAAATTCAGACTTTTACTTACTAATTATGGAAACAACCACCCCTAACAATTTATAACCACTTCAACAACCACCCCCAACAATTTATAACCACCTCAACAACCACCCAACAACCACCCAACAACCACTTTCCACCACCCCACCTCCCTCCTCTTCACCCCAACAATCCGCCCCCGCATCACGCGGGCACCTTTCTAGTATATATATATATATATATATATATATATATATATATATATATATATATATATATATATATATATATATATATATATATATATATTGGTTGGGCCCGAAGCAGTCAGATATTATTGACCAAGGTCAACAAGTCAAAGACAGCCTCGTCCCAATACTTCGTGGATAGTATAGTGTTTCCCCCGGTCGTTAAAGTCCCAGCGAGATTGAAATGGTGCTTTGGGAATCGTTTATGAGAAAGTGGCACTGAGGACAGTAGCCAGATGATTTGGGATTGATTTTGCTACTGTTATGATGGTATTTGTACACAGATATAATATTCACAAAATTCAGATACCAGATATATGCACGTATTCACAATTCAGATAACGCAATCGGACTGAAAAAGTGGGATTTTGGTATTTAACAAACTACAAGGGGTGCTTTTGACACTTTTTGAAACTTAAAATTAAAAAGAAATTGAAAATGAAAATGAAATTATGAAAATGATTAAAATATGATTTAAATATTATTTAATTAATAAAACTATTTAAAAATCTAATTTAAATTAACTAATAATTATAACTACTACAAATTAAACTAAAAATTTGCAAAAATAATTTCTAAACTTAAATTAGAACTTGAAGAAAGTATAAAAAATAAAATTAAATATTTTTGTCTTTTTATGGGTTTTTTATAAATTGAAAACTATTTAACCTAATTAAACTAATTAGACTACTTTTAATTAATATTAATACTAAATTAACTTAGAAAATTATAAGTAAATTTATAGAATTACTTAACCATCACTGGAATCCTACAAAATTATAAAAACTCTAAAAATTATGTTTTAAGACTAATCCACTAATTATTTACCTTTTAATTAACTTAAGTCTAATTTAAACAAATAAAATAAGAAAAATATAAAATGAACAGTAGAATTTCAAAATATATTTTCTAAAAGTCTATTATACTATATTAGAGCTAGAAAAAATATAAAAACTAAGTTTTACTTTATAAAAAGTAAATATGATATTTAATACTTAATATTAATTAATAATTAAGAAAACTAAAATTAAATCTAATTAATACTAAATGGTAATATAAAAATCTGAAAATTTTGCTAAAAATACTTTGCTATATAAGGTAATTAATAAAAATATAAAAATACTAAATACTTAATTAAAATCTAAAAATTAAAATTAAAATTAAATTGAATTAAATAGAAACTATCACTTATTTTAAATTGGTTTTTTCTTGGATTTTCTTTTACAAACCTACTTAACCACTGAAAATGAGAAACTTTTGTAAACACACTTTTGAAAATTGCTTATAAATAAGCAGTAGCACCCCCTTTGCTTATACAGTTTGACTTTGGTTGACTGTGTGGGCAAATAAGCTCAAATGGGTGTAAGTGGGGTCCACAAGGGTGAAAATGGATACAAGCAAGCTTAACAAACTCAAATAAGTAAGAAAGAACAAGGAATGAGCACAAATAAGCTGTTGGGAGACAAATAAGCACTTGAGAAAAATGGAATCAACTCAGATCTGGGGACAGACTTTGTGGTAAATTCTAGGTGGGGTCCACTGGGTCCTAGGTCAAACCAAGGGTCAATGTATGTACTCTGGTAGGAGCGGGGTTCAATGGGACCAAGTATGTCAAGTGGGGTCCACTGAGGTGGGCTGCAGCCACCACTTAAGGTGGTGGTGTGGGTGAGGTCTGCTTTGCACAGGGCAAGGTCTTGCCCTGCAACTCACTTTGGGGGTCTGTGGGACCCACACACAAATTCACAAAAATGAAACAAGTATTGGAACCTGAAATTGAGTTGGTAGGTTACAATTAGGGACAAATTTCAAACCCTTAATCAATCCACATAATTCAAAACAATTCCTTGAATATTTGAAAAAATCTGATATGTGCAAAGTTGACTTTTTTAAGAACACACCAAGTTTTGTCTTTGGTGAAATTTGTTTGATCACAGATGACTATTTGGTGTTTGTTAAGTCCAATGCAGATCAAAATTACCAACCTTGACTATTTTTAAGCTGTTTCACTAGATTTAAAACACAAAATCACAACAGTTAAGTTGTTGTGATCAATGCCTAATGATTTTAACTTTTTAATGAAATGCCTAGGTGTTTTATGACTGAACTAGACTTAAGGTAACTATGTAAGATTATTTCAACCAATTTTAACACCAAACTCACACTCTGAGTTTCCAAACTCAGTTAATCCAAACACCCTTAATGCCTAATTGTTTTGAGCTTTTCAATGCAGATTATAACTAGGGTTTAAAATCCTGATTCAAACTGACTAATTATGATTAGGTAGGCTAATTTAAGCACTTAGAAACAGAATGTCACAACCACAACACAGGTATACTACTTACACTACTTTTTGACAGTTAATTCTAAGATATTAAGTAGATATTGATTTAATCAAACAAGCTATTGATATTAGGCTAAAATTAACTTAAACACTACTCAAATACTACAAACAAACACAGATTATCGAATAAACAACAAGCAAGCAGATAATAACAAGGACTAAATTTTTAGGGGAATTTTAAAATTGGCAAAAGCTTACAAGTTACCCCTAGCTTGAACAAGGGGCTTCTCCACAGAAGCCTATCTTTAGATAGGCCAATTTAAGCTCCCAGCTTGATCACCAATCCCTCTCAGTACCTGAAAACTCAAACCAAGCAAAACAGTTGACCATAGTTGACTTTTCTTGTATTTTTAGTTTCCTTCTAATATAATTGGATTTTAGAGTCTCTAAAGCTTGAATAAGCTTATTGGAACCTATGTGACTTATTCTCAGTCCATAACTCAGTTCATCATTAACACTTGAGCATTAAGAATTTGAGTAATTTGCAAAAATGAAAGACAGAATTAGAACTTGTGATTTTATAACTTCAAAAGGTTTAAATTACACTACTAACACTGTTACAATACTTGAATTTGAAAAGATTACACTAATTTGCAAGATAATTTAAATTCGAAACAATTTAAGACTAATAAAAACTACACAGCTTCATTCCTTGCATCTTCTCCTTTTATAGCCATCCCTTAGGTCTTCTGGTTGTATTCTCATCATTTCCCACCTCTTTCTGATAAATTTGGTCCACTCACAAGGCTCCACGTGTTTTGGCGGGAAAAGACCTTTTTGCAAATTGCTCTCTGATTGAGTGCAACTTGGGGGGGGGGGCATTTATTGTGGTGGCTTAGGTTGGTGTAGGGGTGTGGGTTAGTGGTGATGGGATGGGCAAGTTGGGGTGGTGGCTGCAAAACCATGGTGGTTTGGTGGTATTCTGGGTGAGAGGGAAAAGGGAAGGAGATGGGGGGTTTGACTGGTTTTGACCGGGGTCAAGGTTTTGACCCGGCTTATAATATTAAGGGTGCAATGGGTTTGTGGTGTGGGCTGGTATTCATTTGGGCCCAAAGATTAGGATGTTGGGCGGGCTATGGCATGGATTGGACTAGTATGGAGTAGTATTATTATTGTTGGTCCGGTTTTGGTTTATGATTCACAAGGACTATTTTTGTAATTTTTCAAAAGTTGAGGGGTGAGACTTGACATTTTTCCAAAATGATTTCAAGGATATAATATGCCATATCATGAATAGTGCAAGGTCCTTTGATGATTTTTCAGATTTATTTTCACCAGGGACTGAAACCGTCAAACTTTCAAACTTCAGGGACCATTTGTGTAATTTTCACCAACTTTTCACCAAGGACCAATCCTGTCATAAAAGGTTAGTGCAAGGACAAAATTTGTTTTTCTCAAAGTTTTTCATATCCCAGGGACCATTTTTGACAATTTTCAAAGTTCAGGGACTAAACTTGACATTTTGTGAAAGTTTTCACCAAAGGTCTAATTATGTAACTTTTTGATTTATAAGGACCTTTGGTGACTTTTTCAAGTTTTTAGAATGACCAGGAACTAGATTTGACAACTTTTGAAAGTTGGGGGACTGAAACTGCCAATTATGCAAACTTTGTGCGTTTTTCATCTGTTTTTGGTATTTTTGCATTTGAAACATGTAAAACACTTTCCTGGGATATTTTCACTATTTTGATTCATTATTGAGTGATTTTGGATATTTTGGCAGCTCAGAAATGGTAAAAATGATGAGTATTTACACACTCATCAATCCCCCACACTAAAACATTGCTAGTCCCTAGCAATCTTTTGAGAAAAACTTGATGGATTTGAAATTCTCTTTACCAAAAGCCATCACTTCTGGAGTAGCCAGGTGTAAGAACTGTGGCACACCTGATAACCGTGTGATTTTGAGCAAACCACCAGCTGTCAACGGATTTGATTTGTCTTTACCAAAAGCCGTTTGCTTCTGGACTAGCCAGAATCTTGATGGACTAAGTCAACATCTTGGTGAGCTGATTACCAATTATGGATTTTCCGCTGCCTTTACCACAAGCCATAATCTTGCGGGCTAGCCAACTCATTTGCTTATGAGGATACGGGGGAGCTGAGGAACCATACAATTTTTGGCAAATTGCCAGCCATCAACGGGTTTGAGATGTCTTTACCAAGAGCCGATTGCTCCTAGACTAGCCAATCCATTTGTCATTTAGACTTTGGCGGACTGATTACCACAAAAATTTTTGAAATAAAATTCGTAAGAATTCCCCCCCCCCACACTAGAACTGAATATTGTCCTCAATATTCAAAGTCCCGGCTATTATGCCGAATCTCTGAACGGAAAAAGCTAATATTCAATGCTAACTGTGGAAATATGGATTTTATTTTTCACTTTATTTATCTGTACATACAATTTTTTTTTTTTTTTTTTTTTTTTTTTTTTTTTTTTTGAAGAAACTTATATACATATTTAATTTTCAAATGGTGGGGGACGGCCACTCCCCCACACTAGGGTGGTAGAAAGTAGAAAGAAGTCAGAAATATGGGTGAAAACCCATATATGTTGCTAATTTTTGTTCACCGAGTCACTAGCTTGACTCGATCCCCGAATTCATTGGTCCATGGGGAAAGTTTGGAGATCCGGGACAACCATGGGTGGTATGTCCTCTCCAAAATAGTGTTTCAATCTATGACCATTCACTTTGAAGTTGGGACCTTCGGGTTGAGATAACTCAACAGTCCCGTATGGATATACTTTAGCAATAGTGAATGGTCCAGTCCATCGGGTTTTTAATTTCCCCGAGAAGATCTTTAATCTTGAGTTGAAAAGAAGGACTCTGTCACCGATGTTGAAAACGCGGTTCTTAATCTTAGAGTTGTGGATCTTCTTTGTCTTTTCTTTGTAGATCAAAGAGTTCTCGTAGGCTTGATCACGAAGTTCATTTAATTCATTGAGTTGAACTTTACGGCGATCACCCACTTTATGAAGGTCGTAGTTAGCATGTTTCAAGGCCCAGTAGGCTTTGTGCTCGAGCTTGATCGGTAAATGACACGCCTTCCCGTATACAAGCTTGTATGGAGTACACCCAATGGGTGCTTTGTAAGCTGTACGGAAGGCCCAGAGTGCATCATCTAGTTTATCTGACCAGGAAGCACGGTTTTCACCTACTGTCCTCTCAAGAATCCGTTTTATACCACGGTTGGAAACCTCCACCTGCCCACTTGTTTGGGGGTGATATGCGGTGGAAAGACGATGAGTAACACCGTACTTAAGCATGACTTTTGCAAATTGATCATTGCAAAAGTGAGTACCGCGATCACTAATGATGGCACGTGGGGTTCCAAATCGAGAGAAGAGGGATTTCAAGAATTTCACAACAACTCGGGCATCGTTAGTGGGTTAGGCCTTAGCCTCAACCCATTTTTACAAATAGTCAATAGCCACGAGAATATACTTGTTTCCACGAGAAGATGGGAATGGCCCCATGAAATCAATGCCCCAGACGTCAAAGATTTCACAAACTTGAATAGCATTTTGTGGCATTTTGTTCTGTTGTGAAATATTCCCGTGACGCTGACAAGCATCACAGGCTTTGACTAACTCGTGGGCATCCTTATAGATGGTGGGCCAATAGAAACCGGAATCAAACACCTTTTAGGCGGTGTAGTTAGGACTATGGTGGCCCCCGGTGGGTCCAGCATGGCAAGCTTTGAGAATATCAGCGGCTTCCTGTCCGTATACACATCGCCTGATGACTTGATTGGCACAGATTTTGAAAAGGAAGGGGTCGACCCAGAAGTAAAGTTTGACGTCTTTAAAAAATTTGTTTTTCTGTTGGGACGTCATCCCCTTCACGATGAAGTTACCCGCATGGTAATTTGCAAAGTCGGCAAACCATGGGGTAGTAGAGTCACCACGAAAAGTAACCGCACTGAGTGTCTCGAGAGGGAATGATTCATTTATTTCTTGTTTCTCGGACACATCTTGATGTGGGTTTTCTAATCGTGAGAGATGATCAACAGCAAGGTTCTCAGCTCCTTTTTTATCACGAATAATGATATCAAATTCCTGAAGGAGGAGAACCCAACGGAGAAGTCTCGGCTTTGCATCTTGCTTTGCAAATAAGTACTTCAAAGCCGAGTGATCCATATACACCACGCATTTGGTCAAGATTAAGTATGGCCGGAATTTCTCAAAAGCATACACCACAGCTAGGAGTTCTTTTTCAGTGGTGGTGTAATGACTCTGAGCCCCGGTCATAGTTTTACTTGCGTAGTGTATAGGCTGAAAGTATTTAGCTTTTCGTTGCCCCAAGACCGCACCTATGGCAAAATCACTAGCATCGCACATAAGCTCAAAAGGTAGGTCCCAATCGGGGGCAACAAGAATCGGTGCCTCGGTAAGCTTTTTCTTTAATGTTTCAAAAGCTTCGATGCACTCAGGAGAGAAGATGAAAGGAGCATCCTTCTCGAGGAGATAGGTCATAGGCCGGGCAATCTTAGAAAAATCTTGGATAAACCTACGGTAGAAGCTGGCATGGCCCAAAAAACTCCTAACACCTTTTACGGTGGTGGGATGAGGTAATTTAGCAATGACATCGATTTTGGCTTTGTCCACCTCAATCCCGTTTTTTGAGATTTTATGGCCGAGGACTATGCCCTCTTTAACCATAAAGTGACTCTTCTCCCAGTTGAGACTCAAATTCGTTTCTTTGCAATGTTTAAGCATTTGTTCCAAGTGGGAGAGACAGGCCTGGAATGAATCCCCGATGACTGAAAAGTCATCCATGAATACCTCCATAGTTTTCCCGATCATGTCGGAAAATATAGACATCATGCACCTCTGGAACGTGCCTGGTGCATTACATAAGCCGAAAGGCATACGTCTGTAAGCAAAAGTTCCGTAGGGGCATGTGAAGGTAGTCTTCTCTTGATCCTGGGGATCAATGGGGATTTGGAAGTAACCCGAAAAACCATCGAGGAAACAGTAGTATTCATTCCCCGCAAGTCTTTCAAGCATCTAGTCCATAAAAGGGAGAGGAAAATGGTCTTTACGGGTGGCGTCATTTAACTTTCGATAGTCAATACATACTCGCCAACCCGTGACCAAACGAGTTGGAATCAACTCGTTATCCTCGTTGGTGACAACGGTAATGCCACCCTTTTTAGGGACACAATGAACTGGGCTAACCCAAGGACTGTCAGAAATAAGGTAAATCAATCCCGCATCAAGAAGTTTAAGAACTTCTTGTTTGATAACTTCGTGGATTTTTGGATTTACCCTTCTCTGTTGTTGCACTGCTGGCTTAAAGTCATCCTCCATTAAGATTTTATGAGTACAAAAGTTCGGGCTTATGCCCTTAATGTCGGAGAGTTTCCAAGCGATTGCTTGTTTATGTGACTTTAGAACCTTTAGGAGTGCTGCCTTTTCCTCAACTTTTAAGTCCTTAGCAATAATGACAGGTAATTTATCATCACCCTCCAGAAATGCATATTCTAGATGAGGAGGCAAGTCCTTGAGCTCAACCTCGGGAAAGTCTTCAGTTATTTCAACATTTTTGACTTCCGCTTTATGAAGTATTTTTGGAGACGGAGAGGGTGAAGGATCGTCATTTAACAATCTTTCAAGGAGAAGAATGTCCCCCTCCGGGTCAAGATAGTTTTCATCAACCCCATCGGGGATTAAGCTATCTTGAGCAAGAAAAGCCTCGAGCTCTTCCAGAAGGAAGTCACCTCCCTCAAACGGAGTGAGGGAAGGGGAAGAGTCGGAAATGATCGGATCAGTAGAAGGAGTGGTACTGCCACTCGCTGAGAAACCAAGGACTTCTTGGGAAGATTCCTCAGACGCAACATCGATGATGTCAATTCGGTTAACCGTTTCAGCGTCATAATTGGAGGAGTATCTTGAAGTCTGATCAAGATTGAATGTGATGGCTTCACCATCAACATGTAGAGTGATTTCTTCTTCGAATACATCGATCAAAGCACGACCTCTTCTTAAGAATCCCCTCCCGAGAATGAGAGGGACTCGTGGGTCAGCATCGAAATCAACAATCACGAAATTTGCCGGAAAATGGAACTTTCCTACTTTCACGAAGATATCTTCGGCAATGCCGAGAGGACGAGATATGGTACGGTCTGCAAGCTCGAGTGTCATGCAAGTCGGAGTGAGAGCAGGAAGTGAGAGTCTTTTCCAGACTGTGTAAGGCATCAGGTTAATGCTTGCGCCAAGATCGGCCAAGGCAAAGCATTCAACCATCCCCGGGAAAACACAAGGAATGAGAAATTTCCCGGGATCTCCAAGCTTTTCGGGAAGCTTTTTCAAGAGCACTGCTGAGCAATGCTCGTTAAGAGGAGTTTTTGCCATCTCACAAAGTTTTTCTTTGTTGCTTATCAGATTTTTGATTGTCGAAGCAAACTTAGGCATGAGAAGAAGAGCATCCGCGAAGCTAATATCAAAGTGTAATTCTTGGAAAATTTGATAAAATTTTTCCATCTGATGGTTAGCTTTCTCGCGGTTCTTTTGTTCATTCAATCGTGAAGGATATGGAATTGACGGTTTAGGATCATTTTTTGGTATTTCATCAGAACTCACAGGTGGATCAAATACAACTTTCGGCTTATGAGCCGGGACCGGGACAACTTGAGGGTGGACGTTGTTGATACCTCCGTTATTAGTAGGAAGTACCTTGTCCGTAGTAACCTCAGGCTCACGTTCCGCTACCTTAGTAGGAGGAGAAGAAGAGGTAGAAGGAATCGAGGGTCCATTGTATGATACCCCACTTCGGGTGGTGATCGCCTTGACATCGCCCCTCGGGTTAGCGATCGTGTTGCTTGGTAGTGTACCCAAGCCCGAGGGTCTATCATTTAAAGACTTCTGAAGTTCAGATATCTTGCCGATCAATAACCGATTCGTTTCCTCTTGTGCTTTCATGAATTGTTTTAGCACTTCTTCGGAGGAAGATGAGGGTGGAACAACGTTTTGATTTTGAACAGGAGGATTTTGAACACGGTTGTTTTGAAAATTTCCTTGATTTTGATTGTTGTTACCTTGAAAATTGTTTCTCTGATTGAAATTACCCTGATTGTAATTCCCTTGATTCTGGTTTCTTTGAAAATTTCCTTGAAAACCTTGGTTTTGATTGCCATTTTGAAAATTGTTTTGATTAAACTGGCCTTGATTTTGGTTCGGGTTTTGGAAATTTGAGTTTTGACCTTGGTTAAAATTCTGATTCGCGTTACGGTTTTGATTTTGGTTAAAACCTGGAGGTCCGAGAAAATTGTTGGAACGATAGCTTAAGAGATTACGGTCCCCTTGCGGTTGGTACGAATTACCCCCCGTATTGTGGGAACCGTGAGCAGCATATACGTTCTCTGGAGGAAAGCCAGCAGTAGCTGGACACTCGGAATACAGATGAGGGCCCCCACAAGTTTCACAACTTTGGGCCACGGCTTTTACTTGCTGATTTTGAGCCTGATTTTGCATCGTTTGGCTTATTCTCAACACAGCCGTAGAAATATCATCCATCTTTTTGGTAAGAGCAATTATTTCAGGAGATGATGATGAGGGATTAACTGAATGACATGACGCATCCCTCTCCGCAGAGGAATCCCAAAAGTTATGGTGGGCAGTCATGTTCTCGATTAAGTCATAGCACTCCTCGGGACGCCTTTTCATAAAGGTCCCACCAGCAGCAGCATTAGAATGTCTCGGTGCCTCAATGTCAGACCATTATAGAAGGTATCTATGATGGTAACTTGCAACATATTGTGGTTAGGGCACCGATCAATGGCTAGCTTATAACGCTCCCAGGCCTCAAAAAGAGACTCATCGGAACGTTGCCGGAAGTTGCTGATATCATTTCGTAAGTTGGTAACCATGGATGGTGGAAAATATTTTGCTAAAAACTTGGTTACCATTTCATCAAAGGTACGAATAGAATTCTTTGGAAGTCGGTCAAACCATGCAGTGGCATGATGAGTGAGAGAATAGGGGAAGAAGTACAGCCGAAGGGCATCATCGGTGACACCATGCTGTTTCATGCTTTGGGTGACCGTGAGATATTTGTCAAGATGCCTATTGGCATCGTCACCCGGTAATCCGTGAAATTGACACGAATTCTGGACTTGTTGGATCATGTGGTGCTTGAGGCCAAAGTCCGTAGCCTCAATAGTGAGTGGTGCAATAGGCCCACCCCGCCCTTGCATGATAGGCTGGCACAGCTCCTCCATCGTTCGGAGATCGGGAGCTGGCTCATCCCTGGGAGGGTCAGGGGGTGGTAAAGGTGGTGGTGGCCCAGCGGCCATTTTGGTCTTTGGTTCTTGTGTGTCAGAACGTAGCTCGGGTACGTTTTTCTGATGTTTATGTTTTGTTTGTGACCGAGTGCGCATGCACTAAAAACAATTTTTTCAAAACAAGATCGAGGCAAAACCACAGTGAACTTAAACCAGAAATCACAATTGAATGGCTTCTTTGAAAAAGGTACACCACTCACAGGGATATAAAGGCAAGTTTTAATCTTAAGTTTGGGAACTTATTATGGGTTTATTAATTAATTTGAAAAACTGCTTTAGGCTTATGGGTGTGTGTGCAGAAAACTTGAGAAATATTTTTGGAACTGATTCGTTAACCGAAATCGTCCCTTTAAGATTACTCGCAGGCTGGCGGGAGGAAGTAAATAGGTTTCCTCTTCAGTTCGCTATTTAATGTCAAAACTTACCTTAAACCAACTGTTTCAGGTTGTAATCTTAAAGAACACGAAGTAATTTAACTTCACAGTTTGTTTTTGATTGTTTTTAATTTTTTTGGTGTTTTCAACACTTCAGGAGAAGTGTTAATGAACGTTTTTGATATGATTAAGTTTTTACAAAAACTTTTTACAAATTTGTGTGAAATTTGTACAGGGAGGGTTTTAAAAACCACTAAACTTAAAACGATTTTGTAAAACACGCAACAACCTCCCCGGCAGCGGCGCTAAAATTTGGTTGGGCCCAAAGCAGTCAAATATGATTGACCAAGGTCAACAAGTCAAAGACAGCCTCGTCCCAATACTCCGTGGATAGTATAGTGTTTCCTCGGGTCGTTAAAGTCCCAGCGAGATTGAAATGGTGCTTTGGGAATCGTTTATGAGAAAGTGGCACTGAGGACAGTAGCCAGATGATTTGGGATTGATTTTGTTACTGTTATGATGGTATTTGTACACAGATATAATATTCACAAAATTCAGATACCAGATATATGCACGTATTCACAATTCAGATAACGCAATCGGACTGAAAAAGTGGGATTTTGGTATTTAACAAACTACAGGGGGGGGTGCTTTTGACACTTTTTGAAACTTAAAATTAAAAAGAAATTGAAAATGAAAATGAAATTATGAAAATGATTAAAATATTATTTAAATATTATTTAATTAATATAACTATTTAAAAATCTAATTTAAATTAACTAATAATTATAACTACTAAAAATTTGCAAAAATAATTTCTAAACTTAAATTAGAACTTGAAGAAAGTATAAAAAATAAAATTAAATATTTTTGTCTTTTTATGGGTTTTTTATAAATTGAAAACTATTTAACTTAATTAAACTACTTTTAATTAATATTAATACTAAATTAACTTAGAAAATTATAAGAAAATTTATAGAATTACTTAACCATCACTGGAATCCTACAAAATTATAAAAACTCGAAAAATTATGTTTTAAGACTAATCCACTAATTATTTACCTTTTAATTAACTTAAGTCTAATTTAAACAAATAAAATAAGAAAAATATAAAATGAACAGTAGAATTTCAAAATATATTTTCTAAAAGTCTATTATACTATATTAGAGCTAGGAAAAATATAAAAACTAAGTTTTACTTTATAAAAACTAAATATGATATTTAATACTTAATATTAATTAATAATTAAGAAAACTAAAATTAAATCTAATTAATACTCAATGGTAATATAAAAATCTGAAAATTTTTCTAAAAATACTTTGATATATAAGGTAATTAATAAAAATATAAAAATACTAAATACTTAATTAAAATCTAAAAATGAAAATTAAAATTAAATTGAATTAAATAGAAACTATCACTTATTTTAAATTGGTTTTTTCTTGGATTTTCTTTTACAAACCTACTTAACCACTGAAAATGAGAAACTTTTGTAAACACACTTTTGAAAATTGCTTATAAATAAGCAGTAGCACCCCCTTTGCTTATACAGTTTGACTTTGGTTGACTGTGTGGGCAAATAAGCTCAAATGGGTGTAAGTGGGGTCCACAAAGGTGAAAATGGATACAAGCAAGCTTAACAAACTCAAATAAGCAAGAAACAACAAGGAATGAGCACAAATAAGCTGTTGGGAGACAAATAAGCACTTGAGAAAAATGGAATCAACTCAGATCTGGGGACAGACTTTGTGGTAAATTCTAGGTGGGGTCCACTGGGTCCTAGGTCAAACCAAGGGTCAATGTATGTACCCTGGTAGGAGGGGGTTCAATGGGACCAAGTATGGCAAGTGAGGTCCACTGAGGTGGGCTGCAGCCACCACTTAAGGTGGTGGTGTGGGTGAGGTCTGCTATGCACAGGGCAAGGTCTTGCCCTGCAACTCACTTTGGGGGTCTGTGGGACCCACACACAAATTCACAAAAATGAAACAAGTATTGGAACCTGAAATTGAGCTGGTAGGTTACAATTAGGGACAAATTTCAAACCCTTAATCAATCCACATAATTCAAAACAATTTCTTGAATATTTGAAAAAATCTGATATGTGCAAAGTTGACTTTTTTAAGAACACACCAAGTTTTGACTTTGGTGAAATTTGTTTGATCACAGATGACTATTTGGTGTTTGTTAAGTCCAATGCAGATCAAAATTACCAACCTTGACTATTTTTAAGCTGTTTCACTAGATTTAAAACACAAAATCACAACAGTTAAGCTGTTGTGATCAATGCCTAATGATTTTGACTTTTTAATGAAATGCCTAGGTGTTTTATAACTGAACTAGACTTAAGGTAACTATGTAAGATTATTTCAACCAATTTTAACACCAAACTCACACTCTGAGTTTCCAAACTCAGTTAATCCAAACACCCTTAATGCCTAACTGTTTTGAGCTTTTCAATGCAGATTATAACTAGGGTTTAAAATCCTGATTCAAACTGACTAATTATGATTAGGTAGGCTAATTTAAGCACTTAGAAACAGAATGTCACAACCACAACATAGGTATACTACTTACACTACTTTTTGACAGTTAATTCTAAGATATTAAGTAGATATTGATTTAATCAAACAAGCTATTGATATTAGGCTAAAATTAACTTTAACACTACTCAAATACTACAAACAAACACAGATTATCCAATAAACAACAAGCAAGCAGATAATAACAAGGACTAAATTTTTAGGGGAATTTTAAAATTGGCAAAAGCTTACAAGTTACCCCTAGCTTGAACAAGGGGCTTCTCCACAGAAGCCTATCTTTAGATAGGCCAATTTAAGCTCCCAGCTTGATCACCAATCCCTCTCAGTACCTGAAAACTCAAACCAAGCAAAACAGTTGACTATAGTTGACTTTTCTTGTATTTTTAGTTTCCTTCTAATAGAACTGGATTTTAGAGTCTCTAAAGCTTGAATAAGCTTATTGGAACCTATGTGACTTATTCTCAGTCCATAACTCAGTTCATCATTAACACTTGAGCATTAAGAATTTGAGTAATTTGCAAAAATGAAAGACAGAATTAGAACTTGTGATTTTATAACTTCAAAAGGTTTAAATTACACTACTAACACTGTTACAATACTTGAATTTGAAAAGATTACACTAATTTGCAAGATAATTTAAATTCGAAACAATTTAAGACTAATAAAAACTACACAACTTCATTCCTTGCATCTTCTCCTTTTATAGCCACCCCTTAGGTCTTCTGGTTGTATCCTCATCATTTCCTACCTCTTTCTGATAAATTTGGTCCACTCACAAGGCTCCACGTGTTTTGGCGGGAAAAGACCTTTTTGCAAATTGCTCTCTGATTGAGTGCAACTGGGGGGGGGCATTTATTGTGGTGGCTTAGGTAGGTGTAGGGGTGTGGGTTAGTGGTGATGGGATGGGCAAGTTGGGGTGGTGGCTGCAAAACCATGGTGGTTTGGTGGTATTCTGGGTGAGAGGGAAAAGGGAAGGAGATGGGGGGTTTGACTGGTTTTGACCGGGGTCAAGGTTTTGACCCGGCTTATAATATTAAGGGTGCAATGGGTTTGTGGTGTGGGCTGGTATTCATTTAGGCCCAAAGATTAGGATGTTGGGCGGGCTATGGCATTGATTGGACTAGTATGGAGTAGTATTATTATTGTTGGTCCGGTTTTGGTTTATGATTCACAAGGACTATTTTTGTAATTTTTCGAAAGTTGAGGGGTGAGACTTGACATTTTTCCAAACTGATTTCAAGGATATAATATGCCATATCATGAATAGTGCAAGGTCCTTTGATGATTTTTCAGATTTATTTTCACCAGGGACTGAAACCGTTAAACTTTCAAACTTCAGGGACCATTTGTATAATTTTCACCAAACTTTCCACCAAGGACCAATCCTGTCATAAAAGGTTAGTGCAAGGACAAAATTTGTGTTTCTCAAAGTTTTTCATATCCCAGGGACCATTTTTGACAATTTTCAAAGTTCAGGGACTAAACTTGACATTTTGTGAAAGTTTTCACCAAAGGACTAATTATGTAAATTTTTGATTTATAAGGACCTTTGGTGACTTTTTCAAGTTTTTATAATGACCAGGGACTAGATTTGACAACTTTTGAAAGTTGGGGGACTGAAACTGCCAATTATGCAAACTTTGTGCGTTTTTCATCTGTTTTTGTTATTTTTGCATTTGAAACATGTAAAACACTTTCCTGGGATATTTTCACTATTTTGATTCATTATTGAGTGTTTTTGGATGTTTTGGCAGCTCAGAAATGGTAAAAATGATGAGTATTTACACACTCATAATATATATATATATATATATATATATATATATATATATATATATATATATATATATATATATATATATATATATATTTAATTATTTATTTATTTATTTATCCTTATACTTATAATACTATATAAATAATATATATATATATATATATATATATATATATATATATATATATATATATATATATATATATATATATATATATATATATATATATACAAATACGTGCACATAACCTAGATACATCATTAGTTGACTTTCTAGAAATCCAGAAAATTGTTCGTTATCGAACCTTTTCCTTTCCCCTTTTTGGCCCTTTTGAACTTTGACATTCAACTCGAAAATCTTTTATGTCCACTATTAAAAAACTCATGATGATGAAAAGATGTGAGTTAAGTGGATCAACATAAAAGTAGAACGCCTTCGCAAAAGAAAACTATGGATGAAACAAACTCCTTTCTCCGACAAAAACTTGTCTTCGTCATCCTTTCTCAATTCCACCTAATAACCCACCATTTATTCACACTTACACATAATCTATATATATATATATATATATATATATATATATATATATATATATATATATATATATATATATACACACACATATTCCCGAACACCTCTCAAATCCTCCATTAACTTGACGCCTTGATCATTTTATTCGAAATTGTCAAAGATACATTTTAATTAACGAAACGTTAATTAAAAATTGTCAAGTACTTCATCATCGTGCCAATAAATTCCTACGTATTTTCGATATATTATAAATCTAATTATATACGTATAAATATGTTTGTGCCAGAAACAAAACCGCGAAAAGTCAAAAATTAATGGGCGGCCCCCTTAATGTTTAAGGGGACCGACTTGTTATCGAGGGCAGTCCCCTTAATGTTTAAGGGGGCCGGCTTACTGACACTTCCAAAATTGTTTTTCACCTTAAATCTTTTGCCATACACTCCTTTTGTTCATATTTATTCCACTCCCTTCTGCTGTGAACGAACCAAAACAACCAAAACCATCATAATCCTTCACTAAATCACCAATCCGGGGTTGTTTCGCAAAGGGCAAACGTATAACAACATCTCTTGTAAGTTTTCCAACATACATTTCATCAAATTTTATTCAATTTAGTGTCTAATCAATAATTAGGTATTTTATTAAAATTTATTTTAATCCGAATTTTAGTAAAATTGAGTTCAGAAATTGCATAACCAAATGCTTCCCATAGGCTTAGAATGTAGAATTGCAACTCTAACTAAGCCTAACACATCATATTGTCAAAATTTCTAATCGCCCATAAACCCTTGATAATATCATTTTTCAAAAAGCACATTGTTGATATAATTCTTAAAAACTAGTTAAAGCTTACTACATTGTAGTGATTTAATGTTTTAAACAATCAAAACATACTTTTCAAATCATTGTAAAAAAGGTCTCATGAAAACAACATGGGCGTTTGGTTCATGAACAAATCATAGTTAAAAGAATTTATTTAAAACTTAAAACTAGTTTGTTAAAATTATTAACATAATTCTAGTCTATAGAAGTCATCAAGATATATATAATCAATATATATATATTGATGTTTTGGTCGATATTTATCTAGTTAAGGGAGCGTTTGGTTTAACTTGGAAAAAGATATTTTGAAAACCAAAATTCATATTTTCACTTTCTAAACAAGCTTTATGTTAGCAAAACTCATAAGAGATAGCAAGATATATAACCTAATATATATCTAGCCAAATTGCAAAATGAATTATGATATCTAAAGTGATGTTTGGATAGTCTTGATATTATATCGAACTAATTCCACAACTACATTTTGACATCATAAGATACATTTTAAATGAGTTTAAAATTAAAAATAAGGAACATTATGAAACTACTTCATAGAAAATTCCCGTATTAGCCCGGGCATTGGGCAACTTCCATAAAATGAAGACACGTGTCGCGTATATGTATTTTGGGCAACAATTTTTAGTTGGGCAACCGTAATAGGGCAACTGGTTTTTTGGTCATTTTACATATTATACCATATTTATCTATACCTATCTCTCTTTATAACACAAATACATATCTATACGATCATCAATTCAATCCGACACCACCACTACAACTCCCTCCCCACCGGAATCCCTCCATAGCCGAAACCCCATCACCACCAAATCCCCACCATTGTCGTAACCCTCCACCGCTGCTGTAACCCTCCACCACCACTACAAATTTTAGAATAGAGCCCCCTATTAAAGCCATGTCCAACTCAACCACTTCAAACTATATATCATCTCCACAACCACACACCACCGCTGCCTCCGCCGTCTCGCCCCACCACTGCGGCGACGTCGCGCATCACCACCGCCGTCTCGCCACCAGAAAGTATGTTGCTCTCTTCTTTATTGTCACCCCCTTTCTCACTTTTTCAACACAATCATCAAAGGTAATTTTGAAAACTCTTTTTGTTAGTTTTTTTCAACTTTTATTTTATTGATCATCATATTTTCTTCATATATTGCTAGGAATATCAGTTTTCTTTTGCAACCCAATTGTGTACTGTCAAAACAGGTAATAGTATAATACAGGTGAAAAACGAGTTGGGTCTAGTTTTTGGACCTGATTTTAATAGGTCAAAACGGGTAATATACTGCTGCAGCTGAAGTGTTTGGACCTAAGTTTAATGCTGCAATAGGAGTTTTTGGTACTAAGATTACTTCTGCAACAGGAGTGTTTCATGGGTTTGATGCTCTTCATATTGCTGCTAAAAAAAGATTTAGGTAACATATCACTTTCACCGATCTTAAAAGTAAATTAAGATGGCATTTGGAATTGCTCATTTATGTTCTTGCGACCTATTTATCTTTTATGTAGCTCAGCTCTTATACAGAATGTTTTTAAAGCTATTTTTTTTGGATTATAGGATATTAAAGTGTTGATGGAAGCACATGTCAAGCACACCGCTGCGTTGCAAGGCAATATTGAGGTGAATGATGAACCATCTATTGAAGATCGAGAGTAGCCCAACATCGATAGTGAGAAGTAATGTGAAAACAGCACCTTATCCACCTTCAAGAAGTGGGCATCTTAGAGTGGTGGAAGCTACTTTGGAGCAAGCTCCTAGGATTTCAGCCAAGAACGATGTCTCAAGGCCTGCAAATGTTATATGAAGTACAGTGGTTCATGGGTTTTTTGGTGTTTTATGACAGTAAATGATTTAGCTTAGTCATTACTGTGAAAATGGTGCACAAGAGGTCAAATGTTTTAAATTGATGGACTTGCTTTAATATTCAAGATTGTAATACAAATTGAACCATAATATGTTATTTATCATGGTGCCATACAAATTTACATACATAGTCTGATGATACATACAACAATCATTAGTGGTACCTAAACATAAAATCTATACAGGATAAACATTATAGAAGAATCCAATTGTCTCTTGGTACTTGATGATGGGTTGACATGTTCTTTCGCTATAGATGTCATTCGACCAGCAATTGAAGGTGATGTAGGATCTGCAGTTGGATAGAGGTCATGCGCATTAAGTGTAGCTGCATCACGATGTTTACTTTTGATTCTAGCTTACCTCAGCCTCCGATTCTAGCTTACAAGAAGAACATGTGACAATCCAAAGTGATATCAGCGTCTAACGATTTATGACAATTCGCACATGCTGTGAACTAACAGCCTCTTTCTTGAATAGGAAGGGTTAGTTTCCCCTAAATCCAAGCTGATATCATCTATTTAAAAGATGAGATTCTAGACTTGAGTAGAATACTTGCATATAATTTTGAAATCTACAAACACGATGATCGTCACGGCTTACCTCTGAGTTGACAACTCTGGCAATGGGAATTAAGTCGACAAACACAATGATCGTTACGGCTTACCTCTGAGTTGACAACACTGGTTAACTTGTTGACTAGTAGTCGTAATCGGCCTTTTAACATTTCTTTCTTCCAACTTATCAACATGTTTTGAGTTTATCTCCTTTCAAGTTATGCCAATCACCACTAAAGTGACACACGGTACTGAAAGATACAAAGAGTAAACAAGTTAATCAAGTTACCTCACTCGGTGGTGCTTGGTTCGCGGCTTTTATTTCTCATGATCCACGTCTTTTTTATCCGCTGAAGCACTAACAACTGTATTAGTTGATGACACCAAAGAAGTACTTCCGATTTCATGTAAAGCAGCAGGGGAGTTTCAGAGGGAATTTGTTCAGATTGTCTCAAGGCAAGCGCCGCTGTCAAGAAAGTGGCAGTTGTTTCCTGTTGATAAAAAGGTTAAAACTCGTTATATCTGGGCTTTTAATTCATGTACAACTTATAGACATGACATACACAATAAAGACGCATAAACGACCTGAACATGAAGAATCAACCATTCTTTCTCAAGGGTTGAAGCCAGAATCTCATCACTCACAAAGCCCCCTGCCATTGATTCAACAAAAGTGAATTAGTGAGCTAAAGGTCAATCAGCCTAAAAAACAAAACGCAAATAATAACTATACTATCGATAGTGATAAGCGGTAACTTTACCATTTTCCCATAGTTGAATACTGTTATATCCAATAGCTATTATATACAAGGAGCATGTTTTTGTGGGTCTATTCAAACTGATGTAAGGAACCCCATACGCGTGTATAAATTATATACAAACTTTTAATCATGTGGTTTTGGTGAAAATAAGGATTTTTATTCAGTGTCATAAGAAAGTATGAAACAACCACTCACGAAAAGGTACAAGCTTTTAATCAATCAAAGGATACATAATGCAGAAAATTGAGCAGCATCTGTGCTTCCTTCCAGAATGTGCAAAAAAATGAAACAAATACTGAAGAATAAAGAGTATCACCTCTTATATTTCTAATAAGTAAACCCAAAATAATCCTCATGTACGTTGTTGTTTGGTTTTAATACTTAGAAAGATGTTTAAACCTTTTTTTTACCACATACTCAATTCTTTGTGTGTAGAAAGTGAGTAACCTTCTGATCACCACAAATATGTATCTTTTTTGTATCATAACGTCTAAATTAATATCATTGCAATAAGCAGATTAAGCAGCTTTAATAAAGTAAATCCCAAGCACGTCTAAATTAATATCATAGCAATAAAAAACATATTAGTGTAAAGAAGAGCAAAAAGGATTAAATCTTGATATAGTGTTTTTAAACATATGTTATACGCAGAGCATTGTTACCTGACTATCCGAATTCACACAGCTCAGGTGCAAATTGGTGGTTGTGTTCCAAAAACGGATACTACAGTCTGGTGTGCCGCCACCAGAAGCTAAAAGCCTGTAATGATGAGGGGACCACGCTATGCCTTCACAGGAGCAGTGAGCTCATGGTACTGTAAAACAGGCTGCGTCGAATGTTGGTTCCAAACAAATAGTTGCATCAGTAAACCAAAAGGTTGTATAGTTTTTAACTTATGTTTGCCATCGACATGCTAATATATATATGTACATGCATCAATGGTATGGTAGTGTAAGAATGGTCATTACTCGGAAAAATTATACCTCAAAGAAAAGCAACATTTGTTTGTACATCTATTACCTCTTGTTCACCTCCACTGTCACTGCCATCAGAGTCATCTCCCCTAGAATCATCAGTGGGTGAACCATCATCTTCATTTTCAGCAACAAAATCCTCGTCCTGTCAGCAACATTTACAAATAGAGATCAGGGGACAGAAAAAGGATGAACAAGAGCTAACAACTAGGGAAACATCCAGTGTTAGAGGAGGCATTAAAAACCAGTGGGTTATCCTGGGTAATTATATCAAGTATTTACATGGGCCAAGCAGATGGTATGTGAGTGTACCTAACAAACAAGAAGTTGTGGGTTCAAATCTCGTTGAAGACATTCATGGGATTGTGTGGGATAGGTAGTATAGGTGTGTTAAAAAAGCGCCTTTCAAATAAAGGAAAACTAGGCAATGACAACTTCCATTTGAAATCTTCCATGATACTCACACCCGTAACACTATAAATGGCAACTTCCATATGAAATCTTAAATGATACTCGCACCACGAACAAGATTTAGAAATTTTGAGTTCCTCTAACAAATTCCGTTTTCAATTGAAATGATTTCTTAGTTACCAAAATTCCAGGCATCATGTCCATAATCAATTTTACTTCGAAGGAACTTCTAAAATACCATGCAAACTTCAATTTCAATTTCAATTCCGAACCGAAAATTCTCTTATTAACCTTACTCATATGCCTTGTATTAATAGGTTTCTACATGACCAAAAGAGCTTCATCTGGAGTTTACTTAATAGACTTTGCATGTTACAATCCCCCAGACACTCAGAAATGCACAAAAGACTTCACGATCAGAAAAGCAAAGCATAGTGGATACTATACAGAAGAAACAGTGGATTTCTTTAGGAAGGTTTTTGAAAAGTCAAGAATTGGAGACTCAAGCTATTTGTCAGAGGGCATTTGGGATTGTTCAAAAGTCTTAAAATAAGCCGAAAACAAATAAGCTCATAAGCCCATATATAAGCTCAAACAAACACCCCTAGAAAAATATTGTGTATGCATTTTGTGATGCTTTTCGCTAAATTACACTGAACATACTCTTATACGTCAAACCATATAAACACCTTAAATGAAAAAGATACAAAAAGTTTACCTGATCTAGCTTCCTCTACTGGTGTTGGCTTCTGACGTCTAAGTTCATCTGTTTGCCATATTGAAGTTATCTCTCTTACCTACAAAATGAAACATATTATGATCAATCTTTCACAATATAATGCTAAATAGATCTTTTGCTTCTTCTTCTTTACCAGATCTTCTATTAGAGTGTCTTGATCTTCTTGTGAAAGATCTTTACGGTCATTGACCTCCAGCAGATGCTGCAGAAATCAACAAAGTAAAGATAACGTTATGTTGGAACCAAAGTTTTACTATTTTATCAAGTCTCGGTCATTTGTAATAATAGGTTGCTTAAGTTACATTTATGTTATTGTTTCAAGTTTACTAGGCTTAAGTAAAATGATCCATGGGCTTGAAAGCCCACACGATTGGGAGAATGGAAGGAGAGGGAGTGTTGCCCTAGCTCCTTCCCTATATATAGTATGCTTAGGTCTATGTAATACTTGGTTGGTTATTTGAAACATTAAGGAAACTCTTGCAATTCATATTCTCTAAATTCTCATAATCATCCCATTCTCATTCTCATCTCTTTTCTATCATTCTTATACTTGTGTTTACATAAAGTGTGACCTAACAAGTGGTATCATTCGCTAGAGGAAGTTTTGTTCTTTGTTTATTCACAAAATTCGAACCAAACCAAGCTTTATTACTCGTTATTTTGACAAAAGCTTCAAACTTTTCTTTGTTTTTTGGCTTCTATCACTTCTTTGTTCACAAAGGTGTGCTAGAAATCATCAAAAACACAAATAGTTTCAATCTTTTTTCAAAATCTTGAAATTTGTACTTGAATTGTACTATTTATCTAAATCTTGTAAAAGTTTTAGAAAAATAGTCAAGTTTGCAACTTTCCTTAAGATTTCATCATTTTAAGGTTAGAAGTACAAGAATCTTGGAATAAAAATTCGATCTTGGTTCGTTTTTTTTTCAAAAAACAAAAAACTGCCATTTTTTCGAGAACTATCTAAAAACCTTTTTATCGAGAAAGTCAAAACCCTCTTTTATCGAGAACCTTCCCTGGACATCCTGGACCGTCACCGTTGATACTCAGTGTTTTTTTTTAACTTGTATGAGTTAGAAAACACTTCGACTTTAGGAATATTGTCTAAATTGTAGAATTTAGATAATTTTGGTTTCATTTTTTCGAAAACTGTAAAGTTATTGAGAACATTGCCAATTTATCGAGAACCTTGATTATCGAGAACCTTGAATATCGAGAACCTAGATTATCGAGAACTTAAGAAGGGACATTTTATCGAGAACTTAAGAAGGGACATTTTATCGAGAACTTATTATTCACTAAACTTAAAATTCGATAAAAGGACTTGTTTTCGAGAATAGGCATTTACTTCCATAAGATCCATTTAACACAAATCTACACAAGTTTCTTTATTTTTGGCGGGAAAAGTTGAGTAAAATTTAATTTTTGCAGGAGACTAAACGTTCAATTTTTACGCGAAATTCAAGTTTTGGTTTAACAGTGAAAATTTTGGCCCAAAAATTCAAATTTTAGGCCAAAATTCAAATTTTTTCGGTGAATTTTGGCGGCAAAATTTTTTAAACTCAAATTTTTCCGGTGACATTAGAATAGCATTTCACAGTGATTTTAAAATTTTGGAACAGTAAATTTTTCAAATTTATTTTGGAGGGAAAATCTGAAATCACTATTTCGACCTTGAGTGTGACATTTTGGTTTGATTATTTCAATTACGTTGCAACAATCAAGGGGGAGAGAAATGTCATTCACAATGTCTCAAGTACCATCTTCCAACTACCTTCCTCACCAATATTCTCATCAGCAACAGCATCATCAACAACTAAGTCACAGCTCCCTCATTCATCATATTCTGCTCTTTGGCAATGAATCAAGGCCTCCGATGTTGCTACCAGGAACGTATACTATTTGGAAACGGAGATTTCTACAATGGCTCACAGATCGTCCTGTTGCAGATCTCATGCTTAAATCCATTCAAGATGGTCCATACAAAATGATATCTTTTGCTGACTCAACAGGGATTATCAGACTACAAACAGATGAAGATTTGAATGCTACTGAACTTGCTCAGTACAATGCTGACCATCAGGCTGCATGGTTCATGACATTAGCCCTTCCCAATTCAATTTATATGAATATGGATTTTCAAGCCAGTGCTTATGAAATGTGGAAATATCTTGAAGCTATGCATCGTACAGAAGAACTTCATCACATCAGAATGAAGCAAATTCTTGAATCTTGTTTAAGCATGAATCCTCTGAAGACCATTCTCCCTGCTCCACCATCTCCAGCTGTTGACCATGGATCCTTAACTTACACCCCAAATGGTCTCTTCTTCAATCCTCCAAATGCACCTGAGCCTTTCTTCATTCCACAGTACCATCCTGCAACACTACATAATAATGTGCAATCTCTTCTGCAAAATCTAGTGAATCTTAGTCAAGTATCTTCTAAGAAAGGCAATAGCGCTATGACTTCAACTTCTGAATGCTTAAACACAATGAAAGATTCTGATGATGAAGAAGATCTTATCGAATCAAGCATGGCATTTTTGGCATATACAGAAAATATTGCAGATATGGAAGATCAAGATTATGATGCAACTCCACTTTTTGACGATAATGTTGAATACATTGCCACACTTAGTCAAATGGAAGTTGAAGGGGGTAATCTCAATGCTGTTTTGCAAAGGGTCATGGGAGATATTCCATCTGATGATGAATATGCAAATTTGGAATCAAATACAGCAGATTTGGAAGCCGATACAGCAGATGTGATGTTAATGGCAAACATGCAGGAACTTCACATGGATGATACAGACACAGTATACGACACAAATGATACTGATGATTCTGAATATCCATTTGAAAAATACATGACATCTTTTAGATTACTTCAGACACACCTTAAACTCCTTACTCGCAATAACTTTGCTGAAGATTGTTCCGAGCGTGTACTCAATTTCTTATTTGAAGACGTCTTTGGAGAAGAAGTTGATATTTTCACTAATACGATGTTTAACAACGTGAACCAACTTGAAAAACAACTTACTACAGAAGAATTTCATGAGAATGAATCCAAGGCCGCCTTCAGAGTGCTCAAGGAACGGTTTCAACATTTCATCAATTATGACTGTGAAGATGTAAGCAAGAATTTTTTTTATTTCACTCGAATCAAGGCTCAAACCTTCAAAGATGTCTTGCTCCAACACATGGATGCTATTGAGAAGTCAATTGCCGAAAGAGTACTTCACAAAGAAGAGTATGAACAAAGGGTAAATAAAAGGAAGTTGCAGATTCATGAAGAGCAAGTTCATAAAGTTGATGTATTGGAAGCTAATTTGGTTGTCGTGGAAAGCAAAGGGACAGAATCAGAAGTGCAGGATGACAACAGCAGATTGGGGAATGATACAGATGCAGATTGTGCAGAGATCAGACCCTTCTATGACTCAGAGCCCAACTTTGACAAAGGACAGATGGATAAGGAAGATGTCATACGCATCTATGACAAAGAACCTAACTTTGACAAAGAGCAAACGGTTGAGGTACAATCTACTGTTGATCATATTATGCTTGCAACTGAGATACAACAATCTGAGCAACCTAACTTCAGTAATGAAGGAGAGGTTGACCAGGATGTTGTACAATGTCTTGACCAACGTTCTGAGTCTGAGTCTTTACATGATAATCTAATGACTGAAACATCAAATCAAACTCTTGAGTCTGAAAACCTTCTTCTCAAAAAGACCATTGCCCAGTGTCATAAAGATTTTTCAAAACTAGAGGCACATTGCATCTCACTTGAACTCCAAATGCAAAACGAATCTCTTAATTCGGGCAACAATGGTCAAGTTTCAAATGAACTAAGTAAACGTGTGGATACATTAGTTAAAGAAAATGAGCTTTTAAAAGGTCAAATTCAAGAAAGGGTGTTTGCACATGCTGCATTGCAAAACAAATTAAGAAGACTGACTGGTCAGAGTGTGGATACTAAGTTTGCAAAACCATCAATCTTGGGGAAACCGCCTTCTCATACAAACAGAAAACAATCAGTGGTTAGACAACCTACTGCATTTAAATCTGAAAGACCTAAATTTTCAAAATCTCGGTTTGCCTCCCAAGTTGTTGAGAATAACAATTTGACAAAACCAGTCACTCCACATTCTTGGCCTAAGAAAAATGCATCGGTGTCTGCTAAATCTCAACACGTGATTATACCTGGTTCATCTAGGATTAGTTCGAAAACAGTGTTTAAAATGAGCATTAAAAGTAAAGAGTTTTATGGCAAATATGACATGTACAAGAACTATGATCTAGAAAAGGCTAGGAAAAAGGCGCTACTTCAAAAGGATGGAATTCTAGGTTCAAAACCTCAAGTGATGCCTTCCACTGTAGTACACAAAACTGTTTGCAGTAGCACACCAAAACCTAAGAGTAATTAACAAACTAATAGGAATTGGTTAGCTTCTAAGAGTAGTTGCGTAAATAATCATGTTGTTTGTGCTTTAAAACATCTTCAAAAGAGAAATTCACTTGAAAAGGCTCAATCGATTAAGACAAACAAACCCGTTGAACCAAAAGTCATAAGTCAGAAACCTAAGAAGTGGATCAATATAGGACGTAGGTTTTCTCAACGAAGTGATGCTCCCACATTTCATCCCACTGCATCTAAAAGGAAAACATCTCCTAGATCTAACACTAGGTGGGTACCTACGGGTAGAATTTTCAAATCAATTGGTCTTAAGTGGATTCCTACAGGAAAGATTTTAGACATTTGCACCAAAACTAATGTGATCTCCACAACTTCTACCTCTGAGACTAGAATGAAAACCATCGGTATTGTGTGTTCGAGTGTCAAGAAGATAATTGACACTACATCTTTATGCTTCTAACATCTGGAACCCAGTTACTCTTGGGGATCCTTGTTCTCTGTTTTCTTGTCTCTTCTTTCTTTCTTAACAGGTATGGTTTCGGAACAAATCAGTTTCGGACCCGAGCTTAATGGAATGGCTTCTGAGCACAACAGCTTAGGACCCGCATCCAACCGTCTAAACTTTCCGAAATCTTTGGCTGAACCATTGTCTCTCTCCCGTAGAGAAGTGGAAACCTCGTTTGCTCCATTGTTTGATGATACGATTGAAAACCGTCCTTCTGAGGCCTCACCAATTTCCGCTGCACAGCTTGATCAACATCAAGCACCTGATACACCTCAACAAACAACAACTTCTATTGGAAGAAACGGTCCTCCAGTCATATCACCTACAACAACAGAACAAACCGGGTCCAACTCACGACAATCAGCTGAAGATTCCATACCTTTATCAGATCCACAACCCGCAGAGCATGACCCAGAACAATTCATTAACCCATTTGCAAATGCTCAACCTGTCCCTGACATTGCTGAGTCATCTTCACGCAATTTGGGTCCTGCTCACTTGCGAGATACTTATCAACTTCATCCTTCGACACACAAATGGACTAGAGATCACCCCTTAGTTCAAATTATTGGCCATCCAGATGCACCTATCATGACAAGACAACGCCTTCACACAGACGGTGAAACTTGCATTTATGCACTCACAGTGAAACCGTACCCAAGAATGTCAAAGAAGCAATGACTTATGATAACTGGATTGAGTCTACGCAAGAAGAATTCAAAACCTTCCAAAGATTAGAAGTATGGGAATTGGTTGAAACACCTGAAGGCATCATCGTCATTGGTTTAAAATGGATCTGGAAAAACAAACTGGATGCAGAAGGCACAGTCATACGCTACAAATCACGCTTGGTAGCAAAAGGTTATTCTCAAGAAGAAGGTATCGATTTTGAAGAATCATTTGCTCCTGTGGCTAGACTTGAAGCTGTACGGATGTTCTTAGCATTTGCTGCTCATCGAAATATGATTGTTTACCAAATGGACGTGAAAACGGTTTTTCTGAACGGTCAACTTCGAGAAGTGGTTTATGTCAGTCAACCTGATGGTTTCGTTGATCCAGAATGTCCCAATCATGTCTACAAGCTTAAGAAGTCTCTCTACGGTCTTAAGCAATCTCCCAGAGCGTGGTATGACAAGCTTTCTAAATTTATGTTGGCTAATGATTTTACTCTAGGCTCGGTGGATCCAACACTGTTTACAAAAACCTACGGGATGGATTTTTTAATTGTTCAAGTTTATGTCTATGACATTATTTTTGCTTCAACCAACAAAAATTTACTCAATGGATTTTGCAAAATTAATGACAGATAATTTTGAAATGTCCATAATGGGTGAACTTACGTTCTTTCTAGGACTACAAGTTCATCAATCACCCCGTGGAATTTTTCTAAATCAGTCCAAATATGCTCTTGAGATTTTAAAGAAACATGGTATGCAAAGTAGTGATACTATGAATACACCGATGGCCAACTCTACTAAACTAGATGCTGATTTACATGGGACTCCTGTTGACCCTACCAAATACCGAAGTATTATTGGGTCCCTCATGTATCTCACATCCAGTAGACCTGATATTGTATTTGCTGTGTTTATGTGTTCTCGCTATCAGGCTAATCCAACTGAAAAACACCTCAATGAGGCAAAAAAGAATCCTTCGATACATAAAGGGAACCATCCACTTGGGGATCTGGTATCCGAAGGATTCTGGTTTTGAACTAATAGCCTTTTCAGATGCTGACCATGCAGGATGCTTAGACTCGCGAAAAAGTACATCAGGTGGCTTACAGTTTCTTGGAGATAAACTTGTGTCTTGGCAATCAAAGAAGAAGGATTACACATCACTTTCTTCTACTGAATCTGAATACGTAGCTATGTCTGCTTGTTGCGCTCAAGTCATTTGGATGAGATCACAACTAAAATACTATGGCTACTTATTCAACAAGATTCCGATTTACTGCGATTCTAAGAGTGCCATTGCAATCTCCTGCAACACAGTTCATCATTGCAAATCCAAACACATTGATCTCCGATACCATTTCATCAAAGAGCATGTCGAGAAGGGTACAGTTGAGTTATATTTTGTGGGTACTGAGTACCAATTAGCGAACTTACTTACAAAACCCTTAGCTCCATCAAGGTTTGTTGATTTAGTTCACCATATTGGTATGCGGTGTTTGACTCCAGATGATTTGCAAAACTTTCTTAAAAACTAAGAGAGTCAAACATCAAACTCTTTTTGTAAATACTCTATCATAAAGAAAATACAAAAACTGCAAAAAGAATCTTCTTTCACTGTGTACAAACTTCTAATCTTCAAAACTATGTTCCTACATTAAAACAAATTTTGCTTCACATTGTCAAAATGGAACATGTTTTGAGGGGGAGAAAATTTTTCACAAAATCATGAAGTTTGCACACCTAATCATTATTCTTCAAGGATAAAATGTTTCTTCATCATTCGGATTAAAAACTCATTTTTTCAAAAGGTTTTATGATCTCTCGAATTAAAATGTGCAAAAAATGTTTCACAAAATAAATGCTAATTCGAGGGGGAGAAAAGAAATTTTTCGGCAAGGATTCCAATTTAACCATGTTTAGACTTCAAATGGAAAAGTAGTTAACCTTTAATGAGTAAAGTTCACAAAAGTCTTAAACTTAGGTAAAAGGACATTGCATGAAAAAAATAAAACAGGCTCGCATCAATGTTTTCACAAATGTTCTCAAAAGTTTCACACATAATCAGACTAACAATTTTTTATCCTCGATTTCTTTCGATTGTGAGTTTCTAATTTCTTCATTGTTGTTATCTAATCGTTCCCTAAATGTTTCAAATGTTTTCAACAGTCAAAAGGGCATAATCAGAAACTAGGGTTCAAGTAATTATCGATCGGGGCATTTTCTTTTATGTGTTTAGTCTAATTAATCATTTCATATAACCTTAGAGAACACTAAAGAATGCTCGATTGGTGTGTTTGCACGATTAGATACAACATAGGTTTGAAATCAAGTGATTTAGGGTTTAAGATGTCGATGTCTTTGCTGCTACTACTAGGGCGTTTGTTTGTACAATATTCTTGCATTTTGATACTGACATGCGTGCAACGTCTCAAATCATAACCCCAAACCATGATAATAATTGGAAAATTTCGAGTGAAAGAATGAATTAATCTGTGATCTTGTGTGTTAATTAGAGAATTCTGAGCATTTTTGGTAGATTTAGAATGAGTTTTTTGATTCATCTTATACTTGTTTGTGCCTGATGCATTTTCTCTGTGTGCAAATACATGTCATCCCATTGAAAGTCAAAATTTCAACATTCGACAAAATGTTTCTTATGGAACATATTTTGAGGTCAAAGGACAAAATGTGTTTAAAGGCTAAACTGGTAAATGGATTCAAAATGGTGAGAAACAAATTTTTTCCAAAATCTACACTCTCGTTTTACACCGGTAAAGCAAGTGTGGAGTCCAAAGCAAAGTTGTTCAAAACCTTTCAAATTTTTAAAATCTGGAATGCTTTGGCTTCAATAAAAGAATGTCTCTGATCTGAACATCCCAAATACCAGAAGTTTTCCATGCATCACAAAAAAGAATCTTCAAAAAGAACCCATGAGGTTCAACTTTAGATGGAAATCTTTTTTCAGATTTTTAAAACTCAAAAGAGAGACTCCGGGTCTCAAACAACTTTCAACAGTTAAAGAGTTTTGAATTTCAAGCATTCTTTGTTGTATAATACTTGATTGTGTTTTCTAAAACCTTGAGCAGAATCATCTCACGAATTTTCAAAAAGTATTTCTTAAATACGATTCTAAATTCTGCTCAAGAAGACTATCTCTCGAATAATGTTCATTATTTGAGGGGGAGTGTTTTGTTTAATAGAAAACTAATTTTGTATAAAAACAACGACTTGTGCACACATTTATGTGCACAACTCGAGTTTCAAAGAAAGGAAAGTGCCTTGCTAAACCGTTCTTTAAAACCAAACACGCACTTATCCTTAAAAACAAGAAGAAGTTTTTCATGCGAAGCTTATCTAAAACTTCTTAATCTTGAGCAAAATTTATTCAAAAATTTTCAAAAGGTTTTTCAAAACTTCTCAAAATTTTGCTCAAGATTTTTCAAACCTTTATTCCCCAATTCGCTCCAAAGTTTAAAAATGTCAAAACACATGCTCGTTTTGAGGGGGAGTATTCAAAATCAAAATGCTTTGTCAAAATCATGTTTTGATGGTTTGTGCACACATAACAGTGTACAACCCGAACTTGTAAAGAAAGGACCCTGAGGTACTGCCTCAATCCTAAATATAAGGAGCGAAGGCTTCTTACTTTTGAGTAGAATTAATCAAACTTTTATGATTTTCATAATTCTGCTCAAAAGGACAAGTATTTCACCTCAATGAGACCTAATCACTTGTTGAGGGGGAGCACTTGTCAAAATTAATACTTTGCTCAAAATCGAAAGTTCTTTGTGAATCTCCCCGTAAGACTCAAAAGGCATATTTTAATCTAAAAGATTGTCAAAAACATCATTTTATATGCTATTTTTTAGGGGGAGAAAATGAAAAAGTGATTAAAATATACGAAGTCAAAGCTAAAAGGTTGTATCATGTGCGAGCTAGACTCAGTATTGACCCAGGAATTGACGAGACAATAAATGTTAGTAATATCGAAAAGACTTATCCTCGACGGGTAATAACATCAAGTTAGTTACTAGAGCTAGTTGTCACCTAAAAGCTGACAATGTATCTCTTTATCTAACCACGTAAGCGTGTCTCGAAAAGGATATGTCCTAGTAGAAATGTACCGTCTCGAGAAACTTTCTGTGAACTTGATCAAGCCGGGTAATAACTTCAAGCTAGTTTAACTAGTGATGTAAGCGTGTCTCGAATCGGTCTTGTTTACAGAAAGTGGATCAATTCAAAAGTGCTTGCTCCTCCCGCATGTGCAAATTTATTAAACACTTATGAGCACATGTGCAGGGGGAGCCCTTCAAAAGTGTACACAAAACTCTCAATGTGTTAACCAAAACACGTTGAGAGATTTTCAATCAAAGGTTTCTTGGCTATTGTCGGAGTTATAAGGTGATTAAGATAGGAATATCCGTCCTATGATCCGCCAGAGCCGGAGGGATCTACCCAAGGACATCTCCCATAGTTAGAATTAGAAGTCCTTAGGTATGATACGGAAAAAGGAGAAAAGAATGAAAGGGAAAGAAGGAGTTGAAGAATTAAAAAGAAAAGTAAAGAAAAGGGTGAAAAGAAATAGCCCTCCATATAAATCAACCTTAGGGCAGACACCGGGTTCAATACGTATGCTACTAGTTGTTGCTAAAGACAACACCGGTATTGAAGACAAAGTCGTCATGGACCCAGTGACGCAATGTACTAAACCTTCTTAACCACTCAAGTTCTATTAAAAGGACTTGTTTCATTCTCACGGGGAACCCGCATAACCTATCGACCTATCTCTTAGAGACGGTTGATATTGAAGCAGGAGACACCTCCCCAGTCTCCGCATAGGAAACCTAGGTGTGCACTTATAGAGTCTAGAGCCTTGAGATACATCAAAGATCTCTTAGGAACACTTAGTACTTCTACAACTGGTGTTCTACATCAATGGGCATCAGTTGTAAACTATCGAGTCCTTCGCAGATCTTAGCAATCTGCCGAGAACGTTTATGAGAGGATTACATAAGTATTTCTCAATGATTGAACGGAAATCCTGCCAGGGTCAACATCAAACAGCCCTGACAGCAGGTCACTTCGGTAACCCCACAAGGGTTACGCTTAGTGTTTGCGGTGGTTCCATTACAGTCTACAGTCATGGAGTGATCCCCAGCGACTCACCCAGTCATTGAGCTACCTAGTAGGTCTCGTAAGCTCCTTCGGGAGTATCTGATATGGGAACGGCCTGGATAAGGATTAGAAGGAGTCTTCACAATATGCTGTTGATGAGCTTTAATTCCTTATCCGTAAGTACCGGTTGTTTTATTGCTAACTGTTTACTCGCAGGTACCTCACTTCCATGATGGTAGATTCCAACATGCTCATACATACATCTTGAAGTCAAAGAAAGCTCCTCCAAAGATCTTAGCAACACAAAGTTCAAAGAAAGATTCTACACCATTAAGGAATCTACAAAGTATAAAGACAAAGATCTCAATGTATCAAAAGGAACTTCTTGCACGTGAAAAGTCTAAGTCCAAAGATGTATGAGTATGTTGGAATGGCGGACAACCACCACAGACGCAGGAGTGACGAACGGTAGATTACTTCATAACATAATCACTACAACTTCATCAAAGAACAAAGACAAAGAGCAAAGTATATCCGTTATTATTCTAATCATTTCTGAAGACGTCTAAAGCTATGAAAGTCAAAGATTAAGACGAAGACGTCAAGCAACCATGATGACCGACCCTTAGGGGGAGATTGTTGGAACCAAAGTTTTACTATTTTATCAAGTCTCAATCATTTGTAATAATAGGTTGCTTAAGTTACATTTATGTTATTGTTTCAAGTTTACTAGGCTTAAGTAAAATGATCCATGGGCTTGAATGCCCACACGATTTGGAGAATGGAAGGAGAGGGAGTGTTGCCCTAGCTCCTTCCCTATATATAGTATGCTTAGGTCTATGTAATACTTGGTTGGTTATTTGAAACATTAAGGAAACTCTTGCAATTCATATTCTCTAAATTCTCATAATCATCCCATTCTCATTCTCATCTCTTTTCTATCATTCTTATACTTGTGTTTACATAAAGTGTGACCTAACACGTTATATTTACTATATGATATATAAGAAAAGTTTGATATATAGGATTATTTGAACAACTTACAGCAATTTTAAGGTGTTTATATTGTAGAGTACGTCGGTTGATTTGTGTCGGATGCGCAGTGAGGACTATCTCAACCTCCTATATCAAGAAAAAACAGACAGCGAAACCCTAGCTGCTGGATAGGTAACAAAAGAGGATGAGTTGATGTATAGATCTATAAATCTATAAAAAAAATCAAAGCCCATAGATCTATCAAAATACCTCAAAACTTGATGGTGGACGGTTTCGGTGGTGCGTTGGTTTATGTGTTCGTGGAATCCGGTGGAGGTGGCGTCAGGTGGTGGTGGCGTCTGATGGTGGTGGCGTCAGGTTGTTGGGTGGTTGTGGTGGTGTGACTTGTGATGGTTTATCTGGAGGAGAGGGTTGTGAGATCATTTATTATATGATTTGGTTTAGTTGAGTGGGTGTGAAATGACTAAAATACCCAGTTGCTCATGTATTGGTTACCCAAAAAAAAGTTGCCCAAAATACAATACGTTTCATGTACCTCGTATCAACAGTGTTGGTCAGACACGTGTCATCCTGTAGTTGGCTATACGTTAGTTGCCCAGGGTAACCCGGGCTAAATCAAGAATTTTCAAAAAAGGGGCTGAAAATGCCTAACTCGTAGGGCAACGGGCCATTTTAGTAATTTTCCCATTTTTTTTTGGTCGAAGTAGACTTTCGTTCAACATGTATTGCATATATTTATATATATCATATGCATGTTAATTGTTTTTGTCTTAATTTTATTTTTGTTGTTATATTGTTTAAGTGAAAATGCCTAAAACCACGGTTGGTGACGTTTCTAAAACCAAACAATACATTCCTAAAGTTTCCGCCACTCCCGGCATGTCTCCTGCCGTTGCATGTTTCTATCGTCCCATTGAAAATAGAAACATTCACGAGGGTAGAATTGTCAATTCTACTATGAATCCGTTCAAATCGAACGAATGTTCACCAATATCCGTCTTGACTGTTTTTTCAAAATCAACGAACCAATCATTCCTCGCTTTGTCCTCGACTTCTATAACCAAGTGACGGTGCAAACCGATCCCTATGGCCATATCCTCATTTCTTTCATGAACCAAAATCAATTCATCACTCTTACTCTTGCTCAGTTTGGACAAATCCTCAGAATCCCATACAACGGTCAAGCCGTATACTCTAATGAATGGGATCTTTCTTCACTTGAACAAAATCATCCTCAGGATGGTCCATACTATTCTGAGATTCCAAGTCTTGAAGACATTCGTCGACTGCTTGAACTAGAACTTGGTACGACTAGTCGCAAAATCAAGTCGAAGAATGTCGATATTCATGAAAATCAAATTCTTCTCAAAAAACTAAGCCCCGACATGAAAAATTGGGAAGAACTCATTCGCGAGAATGCGTTTGGTACCGGCGGTCACCGTGATCATCTCATGGCTAGCATCGCTCACATGTTGTATTGTGTAGTTGCTGAAGAAAACTACAATCTGGCTTATCTCTTTGTCCATCGAATCATGACTGCCAAAAACATTCCTAACGCCAATCTTCCTTACAGTATGTTCCTCACTCGACTTTATCGTCATATCATGGAACACTACCCAGATCTTCATAATGATTTCTATGTGCATATTCATCCCACTTTGAATCAACTCACTCTTGTTCATACTCGTCGATCTTGAAGTGACAAAGGAAAATCTCATGGTCCTTTGTTTTCTATGCCTCGTGGTTCAACATCTCATCGAGGTAATGATGATGAGGAGGAGGAAGACACCTCACGTCTTAGTACCCCATCTCCCACTACCTATGATGATGATCTCCCTGATCTTGATTATACCGACTATCAAATTCCTCTTCCTCATGAGCGTACCGATGAACTTTTCTTCACCCGTCAAACGTCCTTAATAAACCGAACTCAGCAAATGCATGAAGTAGTTAGAGGAGGATTCAAGTCCGTACGAAAGATGTTCAGGAAGATGATGGGCAAGAAGAAGAAATAGAGTTGTTGATGTGAAGCTACTTTTTATTATTATTGCTCTATTAGACATTTGTGTGTTTTATTATTTGTCCAATTTATTCGGAAATATTTGTGTTCCTTCATGTTTGTTACTTGAATGTTGCTTAGGTTTTAACTATTATCATGCTAGGATCTTGATTATAACTTAATGCTATTATTATGCTTCTTTTTATTTGGCTTAAAATATATTAATTTGCATGCATTACTTATTATTTTATGCTTATATTTCATCATTCCTAGAGTATGCTTCAAATAGAGCTTGCTGGAAACACACATTTGAAAACCAACCCATTTCTGTAAATTTTTGATTTCTGGTCGCCTGGGAAAACACCAGATGGGCGGCCCCCTTAATTTTCCTAGGCGGTCCCCTTAATTATTAAGGGGGTCGGCCTACAATTAAGGGGACCGGCCATCCAGAGTTTACTGTTTTCTTTTGCATCTTATGACCTCTTTCTCTAGTATCAGCTACCATTTCTCCTTATAACCCAACTGATTTTAGAATCTCCTTAAACCATTTCAAAAACTTACCTAAATCAACCATTTTCATATTATAAATTCCCTCCAAATAAACAATCTTCATCTCATTATTCATCATCTCTTTCAACCTAAACCATCATGTCTTCACCAAGCACCTCCATCTCTAAGGCCTCAAAGAAACAAAAGATTGTTATCATCCCTCCAAAACAACTCTTCATTGACTTAGCTAATGAAGACAATACAACCCCATCACCTCCACCTAAATGCTCATCTCCAAGTGCACCAAATGCACCATCCAAAACACCTTCCACTCATGGAACTTCCTCATCTTCCATACCTTCAACTTCATCAATCAATGACTACATAAGCTCACACTTGTCATCACCACAAGCATCATCATCACATCCTACACAAATTCCACCGAACTTACAATCTCACTTTCACCAATAACACCACTTGATGCTCATGTTTCATCTCCACCAATTACACCACCATTCTTTGTCAATCCCGTACCTTGGAGCTTACTAGAAGCTCATGGTGATACTTGCCTTTGTTGCATCCACAACCGAACCATAATCTTTGGTCTTAGAGATGAAATTCAATATATGTTTTCATATATTGAACACTTGCTAACCAACCCACCACCACCACCTCCTCCACCATCCTCACCTATTATTCCACCACCACAATCTTCACTCATTTCTCTACCATCACCATCATGCTCTCCAAATTAAGCATATGCTATGCTTAATAAATAAAACTCTTACCACCCTTTTGTTTGCAAGCTCTATGAAGCCTATGTACTCTTTGCATGATGGAGTACTATTCTAGTTGTTATATTATCTAGTTGTTATTCTAATTGTAATCTCTCTTGATGTTACATGTATTGTTGTGTTTTTACACAACTTTTGCTTTAATATGAATGTTTCTATTTAATGATGCTTGTTTATATTGTTGTCACTTTATAAATGATTGCATGTGTATACTTGTGCTTCTAATATTTTTGTTTTGCAAGCATTCCATAGCTCATCTCCTTGGTGCCCCCGAACGAGGGGGAGTACACATCAAGGGGGAGTTCTCGTCCCGTCAATATTTCACGATTGAAACTTGTCGGAAAAACCTTTTTGATTCTACAAAAAGGGGGAGAAGTAAATATAAACTCACTAAAATACTTGATAAAAAAACTTATTTTTTACTTAATGAGTTTAAGTTTTGTAATCATCAAAAAGGGGGAGATTGTTGATATAAATAATGCTTAAAAACGTTATTAATATTTTTCAATAACTCTACGTTTTGATAATCACAAAATGTAAACTAAATTAAGTCAAGATTGACAAATATTTACTTCTACAACTAATATCACTTAAGGTATGTATAAACTAAGCATCTTATGCATTACATGATCAAAGGGAGCATTTTCTTAACACAAAACAATTTATAAAATGACATTAACATTTTATATGTTTTAGTAAATCATTCTTGGTATTGTTTTATTAAACCACAAAGATATAATTTCAAATTTCCAACCAAAAAGGGGAAAATCTCTCAAGAAAAACCTTCCCCAAAAAAAGACAAACAAACCGAATGTTCTGGAGGGGCGGCCCCCTTAATGATTAAGGGGACCGGCACGCTCCAGAACAGTATTTTCTAGCCCTATAAATACTGGTTTATTTCACAAATTTTCCTCACCTTTTTGCATGCAAAACTTTCTGATCTCATTTCCATTTCTATCCCAAAAACCTTTGATCATATAATTCATAAGTCTTTGTTTCCAAGTGATCCAAACATTCATCCACACAAGTCCAAAAAGAAGAACACTCCTTCAACATCCATACAATTGTATTAGTGTTGTGTTTAGTTAGTATCATCTTGTAGTAGTGCTAGGTATTTGTTAAGTGTTGTGTGATTTAGTTGATTGTAGAAATTAGGTGTGTTGTATAGTTGTGTAGAAGTTGTGAACTAGTTGTGCTTAGAAGAAGGTGTGAAGTAGACGAGAATAAGAAGTTATGAAGCTATCGTGAAGAAGTTGTGAAGAAGTTGTGAAGAAGTTGTGAGATTAGTTCTAGCTAGGATTAGAACTCGACATTTAGCTTAGTGTCGTTAATTGGTGTAAGCCAAGGTGTGCAAGGTTTCTCCGCCATAAGGAGTTTGTTGACATAGTGAAGAAAACTCTCGAGTGTGGTACTCGGGGAGTGGAGTAGGGCAAGGAAGGTGTCCTTGTAGCCGAACCACTATAAATTCGCGTGTTGTGGTTTGATCTTTCTATCTCTATCTTTATTTCATTTCATTACAATACTTACATTATTAGATAATACTTGTTTAGACTAGCTCATAGTTGTTGACATTTGAATTCACGTAAGATCGAATCAAAGTTTTTATAAGTTACAAAAGATTTTGAAAATAAACACAAAAAGAAAGTAAAACTATTCAACCCCCCTTCTAGTTTTCCACAATTGGTATCAGGAGCCACGTCTAGCAAGATCTTTAAAATATACTGTATTTTAAAACTTGTAACGATCTATGGAATCTGAAAAATATTTAGAGTGCAAGTTGTGGTGTTACTTCTTTGCAAATCTGAGTCCAAATATGTTGCCCATACGGTTGTATTAGTCAATTCGATTCACATGTTTTGGTTTGTCCCTTTCATGCTTTCATTTGACTTATATACAAGGTTTAGAACACAACTTAAAAACCATGCTAAATAATCAACTAAATCTGTTTGAATATATGATTAGTTGCCTCGTTAATCATACGTGAAATTGTCACATGAAATCATAGAAATACATGTGCCTATGTACCTGTTTTGTCAAGTCTTTTGTGGTCTGTTTGAGGTCCATCTTTCCAGCCTTGTCGACCTAAGTTTATCACTAAACAAGCCCCAATATCTGGTCATTATTGCCTTGTTACTAGTCACATGAAATTAGGAAAACGTACGCCCTTGTAAACTGTTTTGATGTCGTGTATTTGGGACTGTTTTGGTATCATGTTTGATACGTGGGGATCGCACCAGGTTTTACCTCTCAAGGGATCTCGAGAAGCTTACAACCCCCACCAGGCAGTGTACCTGATCGTTGTAGTATAGTATAGTGACAAGTACCGGGGGATTGATCGTTCAACTCAGGAATAGTGTCGCTAGGATTAGAAAGCCTCCTAAACTAGGTCTAGAGGTGAGAGATGATTCTTTTTGTAACTTTATATTTTATAAAAGCAAGTAAAATCTCGGTTTTTGGAAGAGTGGGCGGAATTAATTGCTAGCCAACTAACCCAAACTAATGCAATAAAAGTAAAATAACAGAAATGAAAATTAAGCTAATTATACTAGTGGTGAAAACAATACTGAGGAAAGTTGTGTTTACTTAGGTTTCACTACTCCCTAGATATCTTTTACAGGTTGATAGCTTGTTACAATTGCATGGATGACGGGTCATATTCATTAATATTAGTCATAGGGCCGTGTACAATATTCCCTAACTCTATAGGATCCTACTTCACTCCTATGTCAAGCCGTTAGAAGCTCCTAACATGGGATCGTTAGAATTCTCCTACGCATTAAATATAACCAAAAATCATAGTACACCTCTGATCATGTTTCTTAAGACGTTCAAGCAAGTTACCAATGGAAGTCTGCCAGTTTTCTTAAGCCTAACATCGAATACAATCATCCGTAACAACTATAAACAAACAATCAACCCATAATTAACATCTAGGTTTCACTACATCTAAGTAAACACAAAAGAAATCTAGCCTAGCATGTTAAATAGAAGACCAGCGTAAGATATAATCAAACAACACGTAGACATATTGAATGATTTGAAAGAGTACTTATCTTTAATTGAACATGAAAGATTCAAGGGGTTGAAACCCTTGAAAAGCTGATAAAATTCGGACTAGGGTTTATTCCCTCAAAGTTGCACCCTAATGAATGAAATTTGGAAAACTATATATAGATTATATAGCGTGACGGCATCATGTATTAGAATGTGACGCCGTCAACTCGCCGTGATAATGAAATCGTATTGCCTAGATCTACTTGTGACGTCTTCATGTAGGATTTTCCTCTGGGCTGTCACTAATACTTGGACCTTGACGGCCTTGGGTGACGCCATCATCTCCTATGCACAAAAACACTCTGGATTGTCACGTGTATTTTCAACATCCACCTCTTTTGTAACTCTTGTAGCCGTCATGTGGAGAGCCTTTACGCCGTCAGGTACTATTCCGGCAAGGAAAATTGAGACTTTGCCGTTTTCTTCACTTTTATGCTCCAAAAATGTCCAAAATGCTTCCTTTTTCAGATTTCTCTCCAAAAGTACCTAAAATGACAAAAGGAACGATTTAGGGCAATATTTGATCTAATAATCTCGAATTCGGGCTTAAATGACCCTTTAAAAGTAGTTCACTTTTCGCCTCATCGAATACCCTTACACTTGAGATTTGCTTGTCCTCAAGCAAATGCGCTTTTATTCTAATCAAAATACAAGTTAGGGGTCATTTAACACTAATATAAAAGTAATTACAACAAATAATCGTTCCACTAAAGACCAAAGACAAGCACGGAGGTCATACACTAGCACCTCACAAATAGTGGTTAGATACTCACATCTCTCGGGTGTAATAAAGTATATATCACAATAAGGAAATGGAAAACATCTCTCACTACCTGTCATAGCAAAACAGATTACTATAGGCTTGGGAAACGATCAAACCTCCACCACTTAGCATAAGCACCTAGGATAATAATATCAAAGAGGTCTTTTAAAGGGTTATAACGTTAGGTGTAGGGATATGGGATACACGGTTTTGTTAGATAAAAGCTATATTTACCGGTGGCGAGTTAATCATCTTGGTTAATTACATGTACAATATGGCGTTGCTAAGCCAAGACTAGACTCGACTTAAGCTAATAAATCAAAAATAGCAAAAACATAAAATAAACATAGAATAAAACGGGATGGTAGTCCGTATGTTTTTTCTACTTTCTTTTTCTATTTTTTTTCTTTTTCTTAATTTTTTCGATTTTTTTTTTTTTTTTTTTTTTTTTTTTTTTTTTTGCATACACTCTTACCCTACCATCCAAAATAATACATCATAGGGAATGTACATTCCCCTTACACTTGAATTTTTACATACTTTACAATAAACTAATCTAATGACTCGAATCAAGATAATCAAAACACTTAAAGTACTCCATAACACAAGTACTTTACCCATGAGTCCATAACACAAGTACTTTACCCATGAGTCCCAATCGTCCCAAAACAATATGTACAAGATATGACTCGACATAGCAACCATGTAATCAATTAGATAATTAACTAAGGGTTTAAACATATAACAATAATACACTAAAGATGAGTGCATACACGGAAGGCTAAGGCGATTTGGTTGCACATTTGGGTGGGTTGTAACAAATTCTTCCTTGAAGTAAGATGATTAAAGTTAGAAACGAAAAGATAGGCTCGGAGGGGTGTACTAGGGGTATCGTGTACTAAAAATGAGTACAACGCTAAGGTGTAGGAAAAATTAATTGACTTTACTAGCCAAGTAATATGACTTAAATGGTCAAGTAATTATGATACGGATTTAACACAAGGGTGATCCTAATGCCTCTTATCATATAGTAAATCCTACTACACGAATGTAGTCTCACTAGTGGTCTCGGGATGCATCACTAATGCAAGTTCTAGAATCTAAATGCTACCGGTACACTCATAAGCACTAATAATGAATGCTTTTCCGATCAAATCTAAAGACGAACCTCACATATTTGGGTGGAAATTTTTTCTGAATGGTACGGTTTTGTGCTCGTCATACAACTCCTATCCATGAGATGCTTGCTAAGGCTAAAGTTTCACTCCTAAATGTTGTAAAAAAATTTAAATTTGGCGCTAAAATTACACTAACAAGTATTTCTCTTAGTTTTATTACACACTTACCATCAAACAAACAAACTCAAGTGCAATAGTATCCTATAAGGTATCATCATTTACCCTCCCCTTACACTTAGGATGAACATTGTCCCCAATGTTCAATTAAAGGATGTAAAAGTGAAGCAGGTAAAAGAATAAAAACAAATACTCCCCTGATTCGTACGGTGTGGATAGTGTGGCAACAAGGTTAGATCTTCCTCTAAGATAATGAACATTCAAAGCTTCCCTTCCAGAAATATAAATCATCTTCCTGTCATATATAACCTGTTAAACCTGAGAAAACAAACAAGGCAACCTCGCGTAAAATCAGCGGCAATCTATATATATTAACAAGTCCTAGAAAGCAAATTAAGATATAATGCTTGTGGAATGAATGTTTGCAGATTTCCTGGAGTTTATAAAACTAAAGAATTAACAAAAACTTTAAGACTCCGTTAGAAAAACAAAACTCGCAAAATTTCCAGAATTTTACACATGACGCCGTCAGGAGTTAACTCCTGACGCCGTCAGAAATGACCTGCATAAATCTTTACGTTAAGTTTCTGAAAAATTTCTGGAAAAACTTATGTCCTACTTCTTGGAAAATCCTGCAAAACATCATTATGACTCGATACAAGCATTTGACTCTAGTCGTAGGGCCGTGTACAATATTCCCTAACTCTATAGGATCCTACTTCACTCCTATGTCAAGCCGTTAGAAGCTCCTAACATGGGATCATTAGAATTCTCCTACGCATTAAATACAACCAAAAATCATAGTACACCTCCAATCATGTTTCTTAAGACGTTCAAGCAAGTTACCAATGGTAGTTTGCCAGTTTTCTTAAGCCTAACATCGAATAAAATCATCCGTAACAACTATAAACAAACAATCAACCCATAATTAACATCTAGGTTTCACTACATCTAAGCAAACACAAAAGAAATCTAGCCTAGCATGTTAAATAGAAGACAAGCGTAAGATATAACCAAACAACACATAGACATATTGAATGATTTGAAAGAGTACTTATCTTTAATTGAACATGAAAGATTCAAGGGGTTGAAACCCTTGAAAAGCTGATAAAATTCGGAATAGGGTTTATTCCCTCAAAGTTGCACCCTAATGAATGAAATTTGGAAAACTATATATAGATTACATAGCGTGACGGCATCATGTATTAGATTGTGATGCCGTCAACTCGCCGCGATAATGAAATCGTATTGCCTAGATCTACTTGTGACGCCGACATGTAGGATTTTCCTCTGGGCCGTCACTAATACTTGGACCTTGACGGCTGATGCGTAGGCATTGCACCAGGCTTTACCTCTCGAGGGATCTCGAGAAGCTTACAACCCCCACCAGGCAGTGTACCTGATCGATGTAGTATAGTATAATGACAAGTACCGGGGGATTGATCGTTCAGCTAGGAATAGTGTCGCTAGGATTAGAAAACCTAAAGACTAGGTCAAGAGATGAGGGATGATTCTTTTTGTATTGTTATATTTTTTAGAAAGCAAGTAAAAATCTAGGTTTTGAAGGAGTTGTGCGGAATTAGTTGCTAGTCAACTAACCCAATACTAAGATATAATCAAAATAAAATACTAAAAATGAAAGTAAACTAAATTAAACTAAAGTTGTGAGCAATATGTGGGAGAATTGTGTTTACTTAGATTTCACTACTCCCTAGATATCTTTTACACGTTAATTACTAGTTACAGTTGCGTGGATGACGGATTGTATTCCTTAATACCATTCATGGGGTGGCGTACTTACTTCCCCAATCCTATGAGTGCCTACTTCACTCCTATGTCGAGCCGGCTAAGAAGCTCCTAACATGGGATCATTCGAATTTACTCATGCATTAAATACAACCAATAAAACCTAGTACACATCGGTTCATGTTTCCTAAGACGTTCAAGCATGTTACACAATGGAGATCTGCCAGTTTTCTTAAGCCTAACATTGAAATCATTCATCCAATACAACCATAAACAAGTAATCAACACATAATTAACATCTAGGTTTCATTAGATCTAAGAAAACACAAGATATAATCAACCAACACATAGACATATTGATTGAATTAAGAGAAGACTTATCTCAATTGAACATGAAAGAATTCAAGGGATGAAAACCCTTGAAAGTACTGTAAAATATGACCTAGGGTTCACAAAGTTCGGCCCTAGTTTTCTCCACACAAGTTCCTCTCTAATGAATGAAAAATAGAAAACTATATATAGAGTTTGATAGGTGACGACGTCAAGAACAAATGTCTGACGCCGTCATCTCGCCGTCAAATAGTTCCTCGGACTGCCTAGATCTGGGTCTGACGCCGTCATGTATTCTCCTTATGCAGGCCGTCACCAATTTAACTCTTGACGCCCTTGTTGTGACGCCGTCAGGATTGCACTGAGTCGTCATGGAATTTACTCTTGACGCCGTCATGGTTTTCCTCTTGACGCCGTCAGGTACTGTTCTCGGCATGGAAAATTAAGTCTTTGGCATTTTCTTCACTTTTATGCTCCAAAAACGTCTGAATTGCTTCCTTTTCTAGATTTCACTCCCAAAGTACCTAAAATCACAAAAGGAACGATTTAGGGTAATATTTGATCAAATAAATTCAATTCCGGGCTTAAATGACCTCCTAAAAGTGGTTCATTTTTCGCCTCATCATATACCCTTACACTTGAGATTTGCTTGTCCTCAAGCAAATGCGCTTTTATTCTAATCAAAATACAAGTTAGGGGTCATTTAACACTAATATAAAAGTAATTACAACGAATAATCGTTCCACTAAAGACCAAAGACAAGCACGGAGGTCATACACTAGCACCTCACAAATAGTGTTTAGATACTCACATCTCTCGGGTGTAATAAAGTAATATCACTATATGGAAATGGAAAACATCTTTCACTACCTGTCATAGCAAAATAGATTACCATAGGCTTAGGAAAGGATCAAACCTCTACCACATGGCATAAGCACCTAGGATAAACTATCAAAGAGGTCTTTTAAAGGGTTGTAACGTTAGGTGTAGGGATATGGAATACACGGTTTTGTTGGATATAGGCAGTCTTTACTGGTGGCATAGGCAGTCTTTACTGGTGGCAAGTTAACAATCTTAGTTAATTACATGTACAATATGGCGTTTCTAAGCCAAGACTAGACTCGACTTAAGCTAATAAATCAAAAATAACAAAAACATGAAATAAACATAGAATGAAACGGGATGGTAGTCCGTATGTTTTTTCTCTTTTCTTTTCTATTTTTTTTTTCTTTTTCTTGATTTTTTCGATTTTTTTTTTTTTTTTTTTTTTTTTGCATACACTCTTACCCTACCATCCAAAATAATACATCATAGGGAATGTAAATTCCCCTTACACTTGAATTTTTACATACTTTACAATAAACTAATCTAATGACTCGAATTAAGAAAATCAAAACACTTTGAGTACTTTTAAGATTAACGCACATACGGGGGTAATAGATGATGTTCTTCCCCATTACTCCATAAAATAAGTACTTTACCCATGAGTCCCAATCGTCCCAAAACAATATGTACAAGGATATGACTCGACTTAGTAACAATGTAATCAATTAGATAATTAACTTAGGGTTTAAACAAATAACAATAATGCACTAAAAATGAGTGCATAGATGGAAGGCTAAGGCGATTTGGGTGTACATTTAAGTGGGGTGTAACAAATTCTTCCTTTAAGTAAGATGATTAAAGTTAGAAACGAAAAGATAGGCTCGGAGGGGTCTACTAGGGGTTTCGTATACTAAAAATGAGTGCAACGCTAAGGTGTGGGAAAAATTAGTTGACTTAACTAGCCAAGTAATATGACTTAAATGGTTAAGTAATTATGATACGGGTTTAAACACAAGGGTGATCCTAATGCCTCTTATCATGTAGTAAATCCTACTACACGAATGAAGTCTCACTAGCGGTCTCGGGATGCATCACTAAGGCAAGTTCTAGAATCTAAATGCTACCGGTACACTCATAAGCACTAAGAGTAAATGCTTTTCCTATCAAATCTAAAGGCGAACCTCACATATTTGGGTGGAAAAATTTTTCTGAATGGTACGGTTTTGTGCTAGTCATACGATCTCCTATCCATGAGACGCTTGCTATGGCTAAAGTTTCACTCCTAAATGTTGTAAAAAAATTTTAAATTTGGCTCTAAAATTGCACTAACAAGTATTTCTCATAGTTTTATTACACATCTACCATCAAACAAACAAACTCAAGCGAAAGTGTATCCATAAGGTATCATAATTCTACCCTCCCCTTACACTTAGGATGAACATTGTCCCCAATGTTCAAGTAAAGAATGTAAAAGTGAAATAAGTAAAACGAATGAAATCAAATACTCCCCTGATTCACTCGGTATTGATAATAAGGTGGCCAGGTTAGATCTTCCTTCAAGAAAATGAACAATCAAAGCTTCCCTTCCAGAAAAATAAATCATCTTCTTGTCATACATAACCTGTAAAACCTGAGAAAACAGACAAGGCAACCTCGCATAAAATCGGCGGCAATCTACATATGCTAACTAATCCTAGAAAACAAAATAAGATATAATGCTTGTGGAATGATGTTTGCAGATTTCCTGGAGATTATAAAACTGATAATTCAACAAAAACTTTTAAGACTTCATTAGAAAAACAAAACTGGTAAAATTTCTAGATTTTTACACGTGACGCCGTCAAGAGTAAACTCGTGATGCCGTCAGAAGTGACCTGCAGAAATTTTTATGTTAAGTTTCTGGAAAATTTCTGGAAAAACTTCGTCCTACTTCCTGGAAAATCCTGCAAAACATCATTATGACTCGATACAAGCATTTGACTCTAACAAATACGAGTATACATGTTCACTTAATATTGTGGAGAATCATGATCGGTTTTGTTTCTTAAAAACATATTTGGGGTTTCCCCTTACACTTATCTTTTGGAAAAATACCTTTGGGTGAAGTTAAGACTAGGCCAAACAACAAAGTAAAGTATTTTCACTTTTTTAGTTTTGAAACATGATCTACCAACAATAAAAATAAAGCATGAATACGGAAGCAAATAACAACAAACAAACTAAAAATCACACACAACATGGGTTGCCTCCCAAGAAGCGCTTTTCTTTATTTACGAGTCTTGTAGCTAGACTCAAGGTCATGGGTTACTACGTGACCTCATCGTTGGTTCCACTCTCTAGGTCGTCTTCTAAACCAGTTTTGTACTCCGGACCTAATTGCAAGCATTCTTTGTAGAAACCAAGCATCCTATTCTTCACATACTCTACTCCTCTACGTCTATCCCCATCATTCCTATAATAAGCTGCTTGTTTGTGCTCCTTTTCTATATTAGAAAGGAGGCGGTATTGCTCAATCTTGTAGGGCATTTGGTAGGTAATCTCATCATTCTCTTCCTTGAACCTAACTATCCCTAAAGTCGGATCATAACTCATCTTAGTGGCCTCAACAAATGGTTTTCCTAATATTACTTGGCTTAGGAAATCATCTATCACCGGACGAGTATCTTCTACTATCATAAAATCGATCTCACAGGTGAAATTACCTATAATCATATGCAATCCCTTCACTCTTCCTACAAAATTACTTATCAAATTCTTATTGGGCATCATCCTATAACCAAGTTGTTTCTTCATCACCCAATTATAATAAGTCATAGTCATGATGTTTATAGGAGATCTAGGATCGATGTAAGCTTTCCATATATGCATATGCCCGATGTTGCATGGTATGTTGATGTTAGAGGGGTCTCCCATTTTGATAAGGGGTGTGCCAAGGATATATGGTGTATCGGGGCCATCGAATAAATCCTTATGGTATTCCCGTTCTTCCTTGGCGGGCAACTTATCAAAGTGCTCTTCTATAGTCTCTGCTTCCTCCAACTCTTCTCCCTTATTAACCTCAACTTCCCTAATTTCATCCCTAGTCTCGGTTTCTACTTCAACTTCATCTTTGTCACTTTCTTCTATATTCTTATCTATTGGCTTAATGGTGACAATATTGACAAAGTGGACATGTTTGGATGATGAGGGGTCCTTAATTTGGATTCTGTTATTGGCGTCCCTAGTGTCCTTCCTAGGTGTAGTTAACGCTTGGTTTTTGAGGGCTTTCAACAAGTTGTCTATCTTGTTGGTCATCTCCATTTGTTGTTGGTTGAATTCGGTTTCAAACCTAGCTATGCGAGCTTCTTGAGATGCCATGAACTTAGACATCAATCCTTCAAGATTGTTGGTACTATCATAGTTGTTAGAAGGATTGTTGTAGAAAGTACGGTTGGAGGGTGGACCGTTTGGTTGATAACGATTACGCGGATTGGAAGAATTAGCTTGATTTTGTTTCCACCTAAGGTTTGGGTGATTTTTCCAAGAGGGGTTGTAGGAATCACCGTAAGGGTTTGGCTCAGGTTTGAAAGTGTACCACTTATCTCCCGCTTCGTCGGTACGCGAGGATGCGTAGTCCGCAAAAGCTGTTCCGGGGAGTTCCACACAATCAGGAGTGTCATGGGGACCACTACATAATTCGCATGAAGAAGTGATTTTGTTCATTTGGCTTGAAGGCTTAGGAGCTTCATAAGATTTCATGAGAAACTTGACTTGGTCCTCAAGTTCCATGATCCTACGGTCGGGAGTGCTAGAGTTGTTCGAAGGCAAAGATATTGCCTTGACCGTTTTGTTCAAATCAATGGGATCATTCAAACTTTCGTTGTCATAGAGAGCAAGATCTTCTATGAGTTCCCATGATTGTTCCGCTCTTAGATCACGTAGCTTACCACCGGCCGATTGTTCAATGGCTCGCCTTGTGGAGAGATCGATATGGTCATAGAAGATTTGGACTTGGAGCCAAAGATCTATGCCATGATGAGGGACTTTTTGGAGTAAGTCCTTGAAACGAGTCCATGCTTCATAAAGAGTTTCATTTTGACGTTGTTGGAACATCAAGATGTCATTTCTAAGCTTGGTAGTTCTCCCCGGTGGGAAAAATTGAGCAAGGAAATGAGTGGTGAGATCATCCCATGAGGTGATGGATCTCGCGGGTAAACGTTCAAGCCATTGACTAGCTTGATCACGTAGAGAGAATTGGAATAGGCGTAATCGGGTAGACTCTCTAGTTGTAACATCAAGGTCTATAGAATCTACGATTTTAAGGAAGTCCTTGAGATGTTGGTTTGGATCTTCGGAACGAAGTCCATGGAATGCACATCCGCTTTGCACCAACCGGATGGTGTTGGATCGTAAGGGGGTCACATTGGCTCCGGTGAGCTCAATGGTGTTTTGATAGCCTTGGTGGCTAGGTCGGGAATACTCTCCTAAGGTTCGGGGCCTAAGAGGTTCTAGTGGTGGGTTTTGTTGTGGTGGAATGACGGGTTCAAAGATGTTCCCATCATCCATGATGTCGGGTGGTGAAGAGTTACGAACAAAAACACGAAGAAATAAGATAGACTAAAGAGAACCTAAAAATAAAAATAAAATCTTACTAGAAAGAAATCTAGCAAGTAGACCTAATAAAAAGAGATTCTAACCTAGACAATAACTATTCCCCAGGCTGCGGCGCCAAAAACTTGATGTGTGGGAATTGCACCAGGCTTTACCTCTCGAGGGATCTCGAGAAGCTTACAACCCCTACCAGGCAGTGTACCTGATCGATGTAGTATAGTATAATGACAAGTACCGTGGGATTGATCGTTCAGCTAGGAATAGTGTCGCTAGGATTAGAAAACCTAAAGACTAGGTCTAGAGATGAGGGATGATTCTTTTTGTATTTTTATATTTTTTAGAAAGCAAGTAAAAATCTCGGTTTTGAAGGAGTTGTGCGGAATTAGTTGCTAGTCAACTAACCCAATACTAAGATGTAATCAAAATAAAATACTAAAAATGAAAGTAAACTAAATTAAACTAAAGTTGTGAGCAATATGTGGGAGAATGGTGTTTACTTAGATTTCACTACTCCCTAGATATCTTTTACATGTTAATTACTTGTTATAGTTGCGTGGATGACGGATTGTATTCCTTAATACCATTCATGGGGTGGCGTACTTACTTACCCAATCCTATGAGTGCCTACTTCACTCCTATGTCGAGCCGGCTAAGAAGCTCCTAACATGGGATCATTAGAATTAACTCATGCATTAAATACAACCAATAAAACCTAGTACACATCGGTTCATGTTTCCTAAGACGTTCAAGCATGTTACACAATGGAGATCTTCCAGTTTTCTTAAGCCTAATATTGAAATCTTTCATCCAATACAACCATAAACAAGTAATCAACACATAATTAACATCTAGGTTTCATTAGATCTAAGCAAACACAAGATATAATCAACCAACACATAGATATATTGATTGAATTAAGAGAAGACTTATCTCAATTGAACATGAAAGAATTCAAGGGATGAAAACCCTTGAAAGTACTGTAAAATATGACCTAGGGTTTACAAAGTTCGGCCCCAGTTTTCTCCACACAAGTTCCTCTCTAATGAATGAAAAATAGAAAACTATATATAGAGTTTGATAGGTGACGGCGTCAAGAACAAATGTCTGACGCCGTTATCTCGCCACCAAATAGTTCCTCGGACTGCCTAGATCTGAGTCTGACACCATCATGTATTCTCCTTATGCAGGCCGTCACCAATTTAACTCTTGACGCCCTTGTTGTGACGCCGTCAGGATTGCACTGGGTCGTCATGGAATTCACTCTTGACGCCGTCATGGTTTTCCTCTTGACGCCATCAGGTACTGTTCTCAGCATGGAAAATTAAGTCTTTGGCGTTTTCTTCACTTTTTTGCTCCAAAAACGTCCGAATTGCTTCCTTTTCCAGATTTCACTCCCAAAGTACCTAAAATCACAAAAGGAACGATTTAGGGTAATATTTGATCAAATAAATTCAATTCTGGGCTTAAATGACCCCCTAAAAGTGGTTCATTTTTCGCCTCATCAACGACCTTGGGTGACGCCGTCATCTCCTATGCACAAAAACTCTCTGGATCGTCACGTGTATTTTCCACATCCACCTCTTTTGTAACTCTTGACGCCGTCATGTGGAGAGCCTTGACGCCGTCAGGTACTGTTCCGGCAAGGAAAATTGAGACTTTGTCGTTTTCTTCACTTTTATGCTCCAAAAACGTCCAAAATGCTTCCTTTTCCAGATTTCTCTCCAAAAGTACCTAAAATGACAAAAGGAACGATTTAGGGCAATATTTGATCAAATCATCTCGAATTCGGGCTTAAACGACCCCTTAAAAGTGGTTCACTTTTCGCCTCATCAATGTTTCTAGCCCCTATGTTGACTATTAATACTAAATAAACATACCCTAACATGTGTCTTAAATGATCATGAATGATGCATGTGAAAGCTGGAAAATCTAGGCTATCTTATCTCGCGAATACTATGATTTTATGTGAAGGTTTCGTGATGTTTTTGCATCGTTAAAAGCTGGTGTGAGTGGGCTGCCTTGTGTGACAATTGTGTGAGTTTACAACCTGTTTTTATGTGCTAATCGTTGTCAGGTAGTGTTGAGTCATTTGTGTTGTTTGCTGCTTATTATTTCTCCATCGCGTACACTTCAATTCACTAAACATTGGTGTCGACTTGTGATATCAAGAAGGGTTAAGGGTTACGTTGAATAGGTCTCATTAACGTGTTATCTAATTTAACGAATATGTATAAGCGACCAAATAAGGTTCTAAATACATGATTATAAATGGGAATAGAAGATTGCATGGTGTGCATGTATATATTAATGTGTGTCGTATGTATATGTAGCATGAGTAATATGTTGTGTGGAAAACTAGAAGGGGGGTTGAATAGTTTACTGGTTCTAAACTTGATTTTTTTCTAATACTTTTACGTGAAATTAACAATTAAGACGTATCAAACAATAACTTATATGCAAGAATAAAAGTAAGAAACGATCAAACCATAACATGATTGTTTATTGTGGTTCGGCTACAAGGACTCTTTTACCTTGCCCTACTCTACGCCCCGAGTATCCAACTCGAGAGTTTTCTTGCGCTAGTCAACAAGCTCCTTTATCCGGCGGAGAAAACCTTACACGTCGCTTACACACTATTTCCGACACTAAGCTAGATGTCGAGTTCTTTCACAAGGGTACAACTACTCCCGATAGTTCTTTAATAAGGGTACAACAACTCCCGATACTCTAAGTATTTTGAGGACTAAAATACTAACCGATCACTACAAATGGATACAATACAATGAAGTATAAACTTTACTAGTTTACACTATGCTATGCTTGACAAAGTCTTGCAACGTTGTGTTGAAGCTTGTAAGTTCGTGATCTTCTTGCTACAAAGAAAGACTCACAAATATGAAAGTGTACTGAGTTAGAAATAAAGTATATGATGTGTATTATGATAGAGAGTGATAAGAAAAACTCAAGGAGTGGGTTGCTATTTATAGGCCAACAATTAGGCCAACCTACGGATACGGCGGAACCCATCCTTTGGTTCCGTCCGTTGTCCTTGAGGGTTCCGCCAGACAGCCTGACAGAATCCTGCATAAGATATTAGAAAATCTAACACAATATTCTCAAGATCTCACAAAGTCAACTTTGAGATCTTGAGTATGAATCTATACATAATAAAACATGTTTCTTACACACATGTTTCCTTGAAGGGACATATGTGATGAAAGAGATGATGTAAGTAACATTGTATTTCTAATTTTAGATATTCCTAAAAAAGAAAGTATACTTGTAAAAATAGTTTATGTGTAGAATAAAAACATGTTTGTTTGAGATGTTTAGCAAGTGAATGTTTTACTAAAAAGAGTTTGCTTGCTTATATCCTAATATGACATACTATTTAGTAAACTTGCTAAATATACATAAGAGACATTTTCAACACATGTACTTGAACTAAAGTATACTTGCTTAGAAATTACTTTGTGAAAACATGTAAATGTAGTTTGAGTGAAGTTAAGTAAAAGACTTTTAAACTATATTTATGATTTGCCAAAAATAAACTTTACCTTTTGTAGTTAACAAAACTAAGAAAGATCGTAAAATATAAATAACGTTTTTAGGGTATATTTGTATTAACAATCTCCCCTTTTTTGTTGACGACAAAACATAAATTTTATTTTTACGCAAATGGATAATTATAGATTTTGAGCCTTTTGAAAATTTACATTTCACATGATTATTTCAACTTTTGAGTATGTCATTTTAAATGATGTATTTAAAGTTGATTTGGTAAAATATTTACTATCTCCCCCTTTTTGTCGAAACAAAAAGAAGAGTAGCGAAGCGAAAATGTGTCAAGCCAAATCCTCCCCCTTGGACAATACCCCCCCAAAATGGAGTGCCAAGAGAGGATGCATGGATTTTGGTCCTACAAGAAAAGGTTAGTTTGTTGTAGAGATAAGGATGAGAGCATAATACCAAGTATAAGAGAATAAGCATTCATCACATGAAAACAACTATTTAGTAACAAACAATCAAAAGAGAATGACCAACACAATATATATAAGTAGAAACATTAAATTTCAAGTAAAATTTAAACTTTGACTATAAATAGTCAAACCTAAAGACTTGAAAAAAGTCTACTATTGGAGAAGATTTAAAACAAACAAGGTGAAATGACAACTACACCTATAAATGGAAAGGGTCCTAAGTGATATTCTACCATTATTTGATCTTAAGAAAGCTCTAGGCTTGAGGCAAGTGAGAGATGGCGTTAAGACGCTCCGAGATGTGGTTAAGTATGAACCTCATTTCATCTTGAAGTTGATGTACCAATATGTTGCATCTCTCACTTAGGTGAGCGGTTCTTTCCCACATGGTGCATTCATGGCGACAAGGTGGTAGTTGTGGAACTTGGGTTGTTGTTGGTGGGTCATTGGTGGTGGTTGAAACATTTGTTGTTGCAGGAGCAAAGGTGGATGGTTGAGTGGTGTGTCGGTTACCTACAATTGATGAGTACATTGCGGTTTGGAAATCCATGGCTTGGGTGAGATGAGAATCAATCATGTTCTTGAAAGCATAGAGGATTTCCAAGCGAGTGTTGAGTTCTTCATGAGTGTTTGGAGATTTAGTCCACAAAGAAGCTTCAATTTCCACATAAATAGAAAATATGGATTCAAAACGGTTGGAAAAGTCATGAGGTGGTTGTTGTTGTTGATCATGATGATGAAAACTTGGTTCTCCATAAAGAGGACCGTGGATGTCGTTGTAAATGGGATGGAACAACAATGGTTGTTGTTGAGGATGATCTTGATCTTGTGGAAAGATGGAAGGTCTAGTATGCTTGTAAGCCAAACGCTCTATTAGCGATGGTTGATGAGGTTTTTCATCCAATGGGTTTGTTAGTTGAGACCAATGTTGTTGTTGAGTTTCCATTTGTTCAATAGTATCAAAAAAGTGGCAATGGTGGTGGATTTGATGATCTTGGTGGAAGGTCGCCCAAACTTTCCATAAATGGATGTGGTGATGTTGGTGGTGTCTTGAAGAGTTCCATAGGTGTCATTTTTGGTGATTGAGGTGATGGAGTTTTTGAAGGTTGAATTGGTGCCGAAGGTGGTGTTGGATCACTTGGAGTTATGGTTGATGGAGGAGTGGCGATTTTGTTAGCAATGCAAGGGTTTGGAGATGGTGTTGGAGTAGCAAGGTTTAGAAAGTTGTTATCATTGATGGGTGATGAAATATTGAGGGATGAATCACTTGGTTATGATGAGCTAACTTGGATGGTTTTGTTGAAGCAACATGGTTTGACGCTAATTCTAGCGGTTCTCCTAATAGGTCTTGATGATTCGGATGAGGTGGTGGATTTTGTCATTGCAAGACTTTGGTAGGATTAGAAGTATAAGATTAAGAGAAGTGAAGGTGATGGTGTGAATTGGATGTGTGCATTGTTGATCAATTTATAGGAAGAGCATGATATTGAAATTGGTGTTTGGATTTGATGTTGATCCATACAATGTTAGAGGTTCCTAATCATATGGAAGAGTTCCAAAAAGTTGTCAAATCATTGGAAGTCAATCCAATGGAGTTGGATGGAGTGAAAGACTAAGTGGGGAAGTAATTGCTATGTGATCATGGTGGATTGTTGGGAATTATGCTAACAGTTACCACGGCTAAAGAAGAAGTTACAACTGCAGAAGATTGTGCTTGCAGTGGAAACTCATTACCACTGCAAGAACAATATATTACCACTGCTTATTAGATAGCTGTTAGGAAACGCGTCTAGATAAATATAGAATAGATTTTGTGTATATCTTATTCTATTAGCTTTATACTTATCTTGTAGAAGAGGACTCCTTGTGCTATAAAAGGAGATCCTAGGTTATAAGTTGATATACGTTTTTCTAGAGCTTCAAGGTGTAACTCTAGTGATATCAAGATCACTCGTATTATTATCATTAATAATATTGGAGCTTATAGTTTGTTTACATATATTGTTTATACACAATTGTCTTACTCATAATCATACTTCTAAGTGTTACTAAGTAGATTCCGCATACTTAGTGATATAATTCAAAGTATCAATCTAACACAAGTTCAAGGTGTTTAGATCCATCAAGTGGTATCAGAGCCAGGCTTTGATACTTTGATTTAGAAGACTCAAGTTCACTCAGAAGATTCAATGGAGACAGAAACCAGTAACTCAAACATTGCTGCTAAGCTTCCAAAGCTTAAGTTGAATGACTTTGAGATGTGGAGGCTAATGATAGAACAATTCTTTATGGTCCAAGATTACACACTTTGGGAGATCATCATGGTTGGAAACTCTTTCAAACCAGGTTCTACTTCAGAGATGGTTGGTGGCAAGGAAGTGATTAAGGTTAATGCTAGGCCTGTTACTAATGATGAAAGACTTCAACTAAAGAATGATTTGAAGGCCAGAGGTTTGTTGCTGATGACACTTCCAAGAGATCAAGTTGTAGCATTCAACAAGTTCAAGACTGCAAAGACTCTCTTTGATGAGATCTGTGAAGTTTTTGGTGGTAATGATTCTACCAAGAAGACTCAAAAGACTCTGCTGAAGCAAACCTATGAAAATTTTGGTTCATCAAGTAATGAATCTCTTGATAGCATTTTCACAAGGCTACAAAAGATTGTTTCTCAACTCATTGTTTTTGGAATTGAGGTGGAAAGAGAAGACCTCAATCTAAAGTTCTTAAGAAGCTTACCTTCTGAGTTTGGAACAAATGTTGCTGTGTGGGAAGATAAGCAAGAGTTGGAGACCATGAAACTTAACGATTTGTACAATAACTTCAAAGTTATTGAACAAAGACTGAAGAAAGCTGGCAAAATAAGTTCTAGTTCAGGAAGTGTAGCACTTATATCATCATCTCTTGATGATAGTTCAGATGAAGAAAGTGATAGTGATGATGACTGTGCTAACATTGTTGTTTCCACTGGTAGTGGAAGTGTTTCCACTGTTAGCTCAAAGAAACAGATTGCAGGGCTTAGTGATACTACCTTTTATGCCTTTATATCAAGTCAAGTGGGTGGTTCAATTCTCAATCATGAGGATCTGGATCAAATTGATGAAGATGATATGGAGGAGATGGATATTAAATGGCAAGTAGCATTACTAAGCTTGAGGACAAAGAAGTTTTGAAAGAAGACTGGAAGAAAAATCAACATCAGTGGTGATGAAACAGTAGGTTTTGACAAAAAGAAGGTGGAGTGCTACAATTGTCATAAGAAGGGGCACTTTGCCAGAGAGTGTAGGAAGCTAAGGAAGTCTGATAATAGGTCAACTTGGTATAAGAAGGACAAGAAGAAGGAACCTACTACTGATGAGCCAAAGGGGCTATTGGCCATTGATGGAGTGAGCTTTGATTGGAGCTTTATAACTAAGGAGGAGGATGATGATTCAGAGTCTGCAATGGTTGCTACAGAGCTTGCACTAATGGCTTTTTCTGACTCTGAGGTACAAATTGATAATGCTTGTTCTAAATCCTGTAAGGCCTTAAAAGAGTATGAAAAACTTAAAGCACAATTTAATGAGCAACACATAGAGTTAACTCATACTAATTATAACTTATCAAATCATAAAAGAGGCCTAGGAGTTTTAGAAACACAATTAGAGCATTATAGGGCAAATGATTCTAAGTTCAATGATGATATTGCAGTATTAAGAAGAGACTTAGATTATCAGGTTGCTGTTAATAAGGTTTTTAGAGAAGAACTAGAAAAGGTTAAAGTGGCTAGTGAGAATATAATGATTACTAAGCAAACCTTGGATCATCAATCCAAGAGTATTGATAAAATTTGGGAAGCCCAAATTGTGAGCAAAGCTAAATCAGGTCTTGGATACAAAACTGTTCCACCACCTCTAAGAGGTGTTCCAGCACCTCCTGGCATTGACTTAGCTCACACAGGCTTAGAAGAATTCCAGGAACCAGTCATGACCTATGGACCAAAATTTGTTAAACCAGTTGAAATTGAAAAGGTTCATGTTGAGGCTGATGTTTTTGATAGTGCAAGTGACTCATCTCTTAAAGATGAAAATCTAAATGTTGAGTCTAAACCTAGTGTTCCTGAGAATGTTAAAGTGGAGGTTAAGAAAAGTATTCCTGATGTAGTCAAAGAGAAGCCTATGTCACAACCTAATTTCACTAGGCCCACTACTAGATATGCAGAGATGTACAGAAGTAGGTCACCTACTCCTAGAAGGAATATGAGGAGTTGGAATCGTGTCAAATCTAGGCAATTTGGTAGTGACTTTGTGTTTAACAACAAACCCTGTCATATATGTGGTAGCTTTGACCATTTAGCTAAAGGCTGTACCTACCACTTGGGAAGAAGGGAAGTATATGGGAATACTTGGGTGCATAGAAACAATGCTAATAACTTAACTCACCCACATCCTCTTAGCAAGATGATTCCCAGATCTGTTTTGCTTCATTCTGGCATCAAACCTATTTCCACTGCTAGACCAGCAGTTTCCACTGCTAGACCAGCAGTTGCCACTGCCAGACATAACAACAGAGTTTACCCTAAGTCCCCTGTTACTACTTTTGTTAAATCTAATCAAACAGGGAAAAAGACTTATTTTGAAAAGAAAGTTAACCATAATCAGAAGTGGGCACCTAAAATTTTTAAGCCAGCAGTTTCCACTGCTAAGGCAGCAGTTACCACTGCAAGGCCAAAGGTTACCACTGATAGGTCTGTTAACAAGAAAAGGGTAAATGTGGGAAATGCTGTTAAGGCCTCAGCACATTGGGAATGGAAACCAAAAGGAACCATCACCTCAGACAATCCCAATGGTGTATCAATGACCTTTGATAGATATAATTATATTGATACACGAGGCAGATCCAAGTCATTTGTGGCTTGGGTCCCCAAAAGGAACTAATTCCTTTACTTTGTGTGCAGGGACATTCAAAGACTACTAATGATCAAGGATACTCAGACAGTGGATGTTCCAGGCACATGACCGGCAATAAGTCTTATCTTTCAGACTTTCAACCTTATGATGGACAATTTGTCAGTTTTGGAGGAGGAATTGGTGGTAAAGTTTCTGGCAAAGGAACAATCAAGGCTGGAAACATTGATTTTGAAGATGTGCAGTATGTGAAAGAGCTCAAGTACAACCTCTTCAATGTGTCACAGATGTGTGACAAAAAGCATAGAGTTCTATTCACAGAAGATGAATGCTATATCTTATCTAAGGATTATAAGCTTCCAGAAGAATGTGACATTTTGCTTAAAATCCCTAGAAAAGGAAATTTGTATAGCATTGATATGCAGAACATAGTGGCTAATGAGAATGTTAATTGCTTGCTTGCTAAAGCCACTTTGGATGAATCAATGCTTTGGCATAGAAGACTTGGTCATGTTAACTTTAAGACCATCAACAAGATTGTGAAAGATGGCCTTGTCAGAGGACTACCAGAGAAAAGATTTGAAAATGACCAAACTTGTGTTGCCTGTCTCAAAGGAAAGCAACACAGAGCTTCATGCAAGACCAAGGCATTCAATTCAATCAATCATCCACTCTTTATGCTGCACATGGACTTGTTTGGTCCTACCTCTGTGAGCAGCATCAATTTGAAGAAATATTGTCTTGTTGTAATTGATGACTTCAGTAGATTCACATGGGTTTTCTTTTTGAGTACCAAGGATGAAACCACAGGCATCCTTAAGACTTTCATCACTCAAGTTGAAAATCAATTTGAAAAGAAAATCAAGATCATCAGGTGTGACAATGGGACAGAGTTCAAGAATAAAGTTATGGATGATTTCTGCAGAGATAAAGGTATTAAAAGAGAATTTAGTGTTGCAAGAACTCCTCAACAAAATGGAGTTGCTGAAAGAAGAAATAGAACACTAATTGAGGCTGCTAGAACTATGTTAGCTGATTCCAAGCTTCCAGTGACTTTTTGGGCTGAAGCAGTTAACACTGCTTGTTACATTCAAAATAGAGTTTTAGTGGTCAAAACAAAGAACAAGACACCTTATGAGTTGTTCAGAGGAAGACCTCCTACTTTGGAGTTTATGAGGCCATTTGGGTGTCATGTTATTATTCTCAATACCATTGATCATCTGGGCAAATTTGAAGAAAAGTCAGATGGGCTTCTTTGTTGGATACTTTATGGTTAGCAAGGCTTTTAGAGTCTATAACTTAAGAACAAAGAAGATTGAAGAGAACTTGCATGTTCAGTTTCTTGAAAATAAAGCAAACATGGCAGGTTCAGGTCCAGATTGGCTCTTTGATCTTGAAACATTATCAAATACAATGAATTATGTTCCTCTCACTTCAAGTACTGGTGACAAAGATCTTGAAGATTCAGAAGAATTCATTGATGAAGATGAAGCTTGCAAAGATGATGAAGATCAAATTGTTATGCCACTTTGGGACTTTGGTGATAATTCTGAAAAACCAAGTGATGCAGATTCTGTGAATAAAGAAATTCCTACTAGCAGTAGTAACTCAATTCCCACTGCTACACCAGAAGTTTCCACTGTAAGTCCAAATGTGGATAATACTTCTCAGGAATCACCAAGTGATGATGTAGAGATCTCAAACATGCCTACAACATATGATATTCCTAGCACATCACAGTCTACCATTCACAAAGTGCATCCACCTGATAATGTTATTGGTGAACTTCAATCAGGTGTGAAGACTAGAAGACAGACAAAGAAAGATGACATTCATGGGTTCATAAGTGAAGTGTATGAGTCCAAGAAACATAGACAAAAGAATGAGTGTTTGTTTTTCTGCTTTCTCTCGCAAATGGAGCCTAAGAATGTATACATGGCTCTAGGAGAATCTAGCTGGGTTGAAGCTATGCAAGAAGAGTTGTTGCAATTTAAACTTCAAAAGGTTTGGGTTCTTTGTGACTTGCCTGATGGTATGAAGGTCATTGGTACTAAATGGGTTTTCAGAAATAAGAAAGATGAAAGAGGCATTGTAATCAGGAACAAAGCTAGATTGGTTGCTCAAGGATACACTCAAGAGGAGGGTATTGATTATGAAGAAGTGTTTGCTCCTGTTGCAAGACTAGAGGCTATTAGATTGTTCTTAGCCTATGCATCCTTTATGGGCTTTACAGTCTATCAAATGGATGTTAAAAGTGCCTTTTTGTATGGAACTATTGATGAGGAGGTATATGTATCTCAACCTCCAGGCTTTGAAGATCCTCAACACCCAAATAAAGTTTACAAAGTGGTTAAGGCTCTTTATGGCTTACATCAGGCTCCAAGAAAGTGGTATGAAACCATAGCTAATTATTTATTGAATAATGGGTTTCATAGAGGTAAAATTGATCAAACTTTGTTCATCAAGAAAGACAAGGGTGATATCCTACTTGTGCAAGTATATGTTGATGATATTATCTTTGGTTCTACTAAACAAGAGATGTGCAGAGAGTTTGAGAAGCTAATGAAAGATGAATTTCAAATGAGTTCTATGGGAGAACTTACATTCTTTTTGGGGCTATAAGTACAACAGAGTAAGGAAGGTATATTTATCAGCCAAGACAAGTATGTGGCTGAGATTATCAAGATGTTCAAGTTTACTGATGCAAAATCTTCCAATACCCCTGCTGACAAGACCACTCACTTATTGTTGAAGAATGCAAGTGGTGCTAATGTTGATGTTCACACTTACAGATCTATGATTGGTTCCTTGATGTATCTTACTTCATCAAGGCCAGACATCATGTTTGCTGTATGTGCTTGTGCAAGATTTCAAGTGACTCCAAAGACATCACATATGACAGCAGTGGAAAAGATTTTTAGATACTTGAAGACTTATCCTAATCTAGGATTATGGTATCCAAGAGACTCTCCAATGGAATTGATCACATACTCAGATAGTGACTATGCTGGTGCAAGTTTGGATAGAAGATCAACTACTGGAGGATGTCAATTTCTTGGATGTAGATTGGTGTCATGGCAGTGCAAGAAGCAAACTATGGTGGCTACTTCAACCACTGAAGCAGAATATGTTGCAGCTGCTAGTTGTTGTGCTCAGATCCTTTGGCTTCAAAATCAATTATTGGACTATGGGTACAATTTCATGAACACCATTATCTATATAGACAATAGTAGTACCATATGCATTATTAAAAATCCTGTGCAACACACAAAAACTAAACATATTGAAATTAGACATCACTTTATCAGAGATTGTTTTGAGAAAAAGCTTATTAATGTTGTCAAGATTCATACTGATGACAATTATGCTGATTTATTAACAAAAGGGCTTGATGTGGGTAGGTTTCAATACTTGGTAACAGGTATTGGAATGCTCAATCCATAAACTTTTGATGTCTAAATATTTTTCAGTGCTGCATGATACTTTTTGGGTACTAATATTGTTTGTATTGTATGTATGGTTTTCTACTAACTTGTATGCAGAGTTATCAAGAGCACAGTGGTAATTAACATACAACAGTGGAAAGATTGGTGATAATAACAAGCAGAAAAGAGTACTTTTATTAATTATTAAGAAGAAGTACATCACATCCATCAACAAAAGATTGTCACCAAACAAGAAAACCATTACATCTGACATGAACCTACAACCTAACACCTACTCCATAGGTTTCTTTCCTTTTCCCTCATACTGCTGCTTGCCTTTGGAAATCTTCTTTCTCTTGTCATCAAAAGAGAGTTGTTTCCTTGGACAAGCAAGTCCCAGAACTTGCTTGGGAGGCCTTTGTGCTTGAGTAGGCTTGTCTACAGCTGGCCACTTCATGTTGTTTATTGCAGATGTTAATGCTGTGGTAAGAGCCTTTGGGAGTTCCTTGGAAAGATCAAAAGTTGGGTCATTGTCATCATCTGATGAAGAGCTGGAATAAAACTCAAGAGATGGAGCAGGATCAGCTGATATCTTCTTATTTGGCTTCATACTTGAAGATGTGGCAGTTGCAGACTTTGGTGGAAAATATCCACTCCATCCAGTAGAAAGTTCTTCAGAATCTGTGTAGTAGCTGATTTCCTCATCAGAAGAATCATCAGAGGAGATGTAGATAAGTGGAAACCAACTCATGATGCTATAGGGTTTGTGTTTATTGAAGAAAATTGTTGATGAAAGATAAAAGAAGTTAAGCCCCCTTTTATATGCAAAGTCAAGGTCGAATTCTAATTAATGAAGGATATTTACTTCTATCTGTTTTGGTAGGTTGGAGGAGTAAATTTGGTTATTATCGGGTTGACTTTTGGAAGATATTTTTGTGAATAGTAACTTGGTTAAAAAGTTACTTTGAGTTAAGTTTTATGGGTTAAGTTGAGTTGCTGCATACAACCTATATTATTGGAGTATTTGGAGTAATAAGGTGTGTATCATTGACACACAACAAATGGTTATTGATTCACCATGTCTAATCAACATAAGAATCAACTAGTCCAGAGCAAACGGCTACTGGTAAAGACTTATCAAATCCGTTTATGGTTGATAGTTTACCAAAAACTAGGTTCTCAACTCACCATACATCCATGTGATCAAGAGTTGGCTAGTCCATAGCAAACGGCTAATGGTAAAGACATATCAAATCCGTTGATAGCTGGTAGTTTGCTAAAAACTATGATAAGAGCAGCAAATGTCCATGTTTTATTAACCACTGCTCTTTGATATTTTTGTGAAAATTTTACCACTGCTAGTTCATCAGTTACCACTGCAAGAGTAATTTTTCCACTGATGACTAGCCGTTACAACTGTTGTGTCAGTAATCTAATTTTTACTAGCCGTTGTAAAATAACCGTCATTCCTTATTAATAGGGTAAAATCTTTTGTGAATTATCTTCTTACTTATTATAAATTATTCTTTTTCCAAAGATAATTCTTTCTAAAGATAATTCACATTGCGCAACCTCCTCAAACCCTATTAGTATAAATTCATTATCATACGGCTTGATTCTTATCTTGATTACTAACACTTTCATTCTCTTTTTCACAAATATCATGGCGATTCTAAAATTTGTCGAGGAGCACAACCAAGTGGCCTACTTACAAAAGTCGAATGAGAAGAGTGGCCCTGTTTTTCATCAGATTGTGGATTTTCTAAACACAACTCACATAAGGTTCATCCACTTTTCCCTCAAATGCTTGCTAAACTTTCTCAAGTACAGGGTGAGGATGCATCAATCCCAGCTGCATCTCAAAACACACCCTCTATTGTTGTTCCACCAATTCAACATACCCCTGCAGTCACTCATACTTATGAGAGAAGGTCTAAACAGCCAACTTCTCTCATCTCAACATTGCATGTTGCTGAGCCATTTGGTTTAGGGACAAGCAGTGGTGGTTCAAGGCTTAATCCTAGTCCATCTAGGGAAGAGCCTGAATCAATGCCTCATGATTCACCTTTCCCAGCAGGTTACACAGTTGGAAGTGATGAAGGCAGTGTGCAACAATATGAATTGATGGATATTTGTACAAAATTAGTCAAGCAGGTTCAAGCTCTGGAGAAAGATCTGGCACAGACTAAAGAACAACATGCCACAGAGCTGAAGACATTGAAGGATGAGATTCACAGATTGCAGAATGAAGTTGAGAATCTCAAGAAGAAAAGATCTCAGGTTGTATTATCATCATCCTCACTTTCAGATGAGTTTTCTGCAAGTTCTAGTAAAGTTTTGGGAGATTCTTCCAAACAGGGGAGGAATCCAGATGTAGAGCTTAAGTGGAGGAGTAAAAACTTTGAAAAAGAGTTTGCTGAGCTTCCTGATTCTGATAATGCTCAAGCAAAAGATGATGATGCTGAGACTGAGGGGAGGAAATTGGATTTTGAAGATATGGATGCTGATGCAGGTTTTAACTTTGATGATTTAGTTGGAACTGCTCAACAAATTTCCAGTGAAGCAGAACAAGTTCCCACTGATCAACAAATTACCACTGCAAGTGAAAATGTTCCCACTGCTAGTCAAGAAATTACCACTGCAAAGGAAGAAGCTGACAGAAGAAGATTAGTTAAAGGAAAGGATATTGAAATTGCTTCAGATCAAGAGACAAGAAAGATTTCTAAGTTTGAACAAGCTCAGATTGATTTTGATGCAAGGTTAGCAGAGCAACAACAAGCTGAAGAGTATGAAAGAAAGAAAAAGATTAAAGAAGATGAAGTTGCTAGCTTTATGGAAGCAACTAGGTTGGAGAAACTTGAAGCTGTAATGGCAAAACCTATTTCAAGTGTCTCACCAACTGTCATGTATGAGAAACCTCCTGCGTTTACCTATGTGCCTACAGAAGAAAAGATTGATTATTTGATTAACAATGATCAAATAATTAGGAAGAAGGCTATTGAATTGATTGCAAATACAACCTTGGATGAAGAACAAAGGTCTGCTCAACTTAAAGATTTCATTCTAATGAAAAGTCAGCAGGCTCTTGACCAAATCATTGGAGATGCTAGAAAAGGTCAAAAGAAGCCAAGGAAACTTACAAAGGCACAAATTATTTCTGAGATGAAGACTTTTTGTTGTCATGTTGGTAATATGAAGATGGGTCAATTCAAAGGAATGTCACATGATCAGATTGAAGGTATTTACTACAGAATCAAAAGACAAGATAGTAAATTCATTCAAATGGATCAAGAACCATTATCTATGAAGACAAAAAGGACTGGAGTGAGTCTTGAATCAAAAGAAGCAAAGAAGTTGAAGACTCATAAATCATCTCAAGAAGAAGAAGGTCCAAGCAAGTTGACTGAAGAGCAAGTTATAAACATGTTGTTCATAGAAACTGATGTGCTAAACATTGAACCTCTACAAGCAAAATATTCAGTAGTTGGTTGGGAAATCTTTTCTGATAATTTTGGTGCTGCTTGGAAGATCATCAGAAATGGAAATGTCACAAACATCTGCAGAGACTTTGAAGACATTGTTAGATGCTGTGATAGAGAAGATTTGGATACTTTGTGGAAAATTGTTCAAGATCAGTTTAAGAAGGAATAACTTGTTGATGTCAAAGCTAAGGAGTTATGGGTTCACTTCAGAAGATTATATGAACCTGATCCAAGTGATAGGTATTGGAGATTTGAAGCTCATGGTACAAGGACTTTGTGGAAATTCTATGATTTAAGTTATGTGCATCATGTTTCTACTCAAGATGGAGTTGATGTTTTTATGTTGGCTGAGAAAGAATATCCATTGAGAGCTGGAGTATTAACAGTGATGTTGTCAGAGAAGCTTAGGTGTTGGGAAAGAACTGAAGTCATAGATGATTTGCTGCAAAGGATTTATGATCAAAGTGTGAGAGCTGATAGAGAGTTAAGAAGAAGAAGATAAGTGTTTGGAAGAATTCCCATATCCTCATGATTACTGAATACTTGAAGAAACTTATTGATTTATGTATTAATCATAAGTTAGGGGAGGATTGTTGGGAATTATGCTAACAGTTACCACGGCTAAAGAAGAAGTTACAACTGCAGAAGATTGTGCTTGCAGTGGAAACTCATTACCACTGCAAGAACAATATATTACCACTGCTTATTAGATAACTGTTAGGAAACGCGTCTAGATAAATATAGAATAGATTTTGTGTATATCTTATTCTATTAGCTTTATACTTATCTTGTAGAAGAGGACTCCTTGTGCTATAAAAGGAGATCCTAGGTTATAAGTTGATATACGTTTTTCTAGAGCTTCAAGGTGTAACCCTAGTGATATCAAGATCACTCGTATTATTATCATTAATAATATTGGAGCTTATAGTTTGTTTACATATATTGTTTATACACAATTGTCTTACTCATAACCATACTTCTAAGTGTTACTAAGTAGATTCCGCATACTTAGTGATATAATTCAAAGTATCAATCTAACACAAGTTCAAGGTGTTTAGATCCATCAATACATATTGGTAGGTTGTTCCACGGATTTGGAGGAACCAAAGGAATGGTTCCTTCCTTGAATCAAAAAGGTTCCTTGGGTTAGTTTAGGCACATTTGAAATTTTGGCGGGAATGATGATGCTATTGGTTAATGTGTGATTAGATAGCTCTAGAATTACTGATAAATACTAACTAGCATGTAGGAAGCAATTTTGGATCCTAAGGATTGCTAGAAAAATTCAGAAAATTCAAAAATCAAATTTTGTTGAAGTGCTGGAGGAACCAATCGATAACAAGGGTGAAACCAAAATTTGGGTTCCGCCGTTACCGTTGGTAGTAAACTTGGAGGAACCAAGTTTTACAACGGATGGAACCAAAAATTGGGTTCCGCCGTATCCGTGGAGCCTCATATTTGAGACAGAGCGTATTGTACGACTACGTGAGTTTTCCAAATTCCAATTTTTTTCCTAAAACTTAAGCAATCAATTTTTTGTAGATGGAAGAATAAAAATTGCAGGTAGAAACATGCTTACCTATATAGTTTGAGAGAGCGATTCTAGCATTCAAAATTTTGGCCGAAAAGTGAAAATAGCATAATACCAATTTGTTATCCCCTACAAATTTTGTTAGTTCACACATAATCCATAAACATAATATCATCCTAAGACATCATGAAACCATAAAATAACATTGTTTTGATGACCAAATTGTTCAAATGCACTCTTCTGCCAAACACCCTCTTATCACGCTCATTTCTTGTTCACCTTCTTGTAGATCTTCCCAAGGTATCTCCCAAAGCATTTCCACATGCCTTTGGTTTGTTTGTACTCCTCCGACTCATTCGGTATTGCTGGAAGTTATGAGAGGTACTCAAGAGGTGGGAGCCTAGAGTTTGGTAGATTATCGTCTTCACTCATGGAGGATGATGATGATGAGGTTGGAGGGTGAGGACATTTACCTTTGGCTTTGTAGACTCGTTCATCACTCAATGGCACAAAGGTGTAAGGAATAAGAGGATAATCTAGGCGACGAACTCTAGGAGTTTGAGGGATGGGTTCACAAAACCTAAAGAGACGAGCGAGATGCATCCCGTATGGAAGAGTGGTGGTACCTTGAACCGAGATGTTTGCCATCCTTTTGGCAATGTAGTAGGCTAAGTTGAAGGTTTGGCGGGTGGAAACACTATATAGCATGTAGGAGACAAGTGTTGATATGGTCCCTATTTCCTAAAGTGCTAATGACATTGGCCATAATGATCTCTTCCCATTTCAAGAATTGTGGTCTCAACTCATTTAGCTCCATTCCAAACGGGTCTTTGGCAACTTCCTCTCCTCCTCGGGTTCTCCTAGTGTGAGAAGTCCTAACCAAAAGATGGTCACGAATTTCTTCTTTTCTCACCAAAGGGGTATCATAAGGATAAATGCGGTCATGGATTGAGTCAAGAGTTGAAAGTGGCCATTTGTCGGTGTAAAGACATGTGCCCCGATTAGGAACACGAAGGACTTGAGCAAATTGATCTAAAGTGATTTTAAAGTCATGTTGGTTGATAGAAAAGTTTAGTGACATGAGACCTTCATCATCCATGCTAAGGGTCACGGAAGCATAGAATTCTAGGATGACACGAGGACAAATTGGCTCATCTATGTCTAAGAGACAATCAAAGTCAATAAAAGAGAGTTGTTCCCAAATGTTGGTTCTGGTAAGGAAAGTAGGATCAATGGTTATACCCTCATGAACATAACGCCTCTCAAGGTTCTTAAAGATTTCTACTTGGGCCGAGGTTAGCCCTTTGGTCTTGTGGTGTTTGGGTAGGTATTTGGTGGTTTCTTTGTGGTCATAGAAGGTTACGGGAGGCATGATGAACCTAGAAACATAATTATCAAAATTTTAGCTTATGTAAGTAATGGTTTAAGTATCAAAAATTCTAGTGTGTGCCTATATGAAAACAATATGGAGTTTTGATTATCTCGACTCATTTTGATGTTAAAATGGTTTTACTTATGCAAATTTTGTGTAAATTTTGAGATAATCCAAATGCTCCTAGTTCAATGTAGCTACGGTTGAATGTACCCGAAAATACATATTAGTTATGCATCCCCTTTAGCATTCAAGAGACATAATGCAAGTGATGTTTTAAACATAACGTTTTTATTTTGTATTATCAATGAAAAGCTATTTTTCCTAAATGTGAGAAGATTTTTCAAAATTTTGACATGGGATGTTTGGTATAATGTGATAATGTCTTACAAGATGCAATTCCTAACTAATGAAAAACATAATTTGTTTTGTTTATGACAAATTTTCTTCATGAATTCCTAAGTTGATGCATAACCCCAAGTTTTTAGTTTTTTTTTTTTTTTTTTTTGTGCATAAATAGAGTTTCCTAGACATAGATCAGGAGAGTAATTGTGTTTAGAATACTTACAATGATGATATGAATGAAGAGTAGCTGAGCAAGAACCCTAATTTTCGTGTGAAAATGGATATAGAAGTAAATAGTAACTGTTTTTGGGGAGTGGTATAGAGTATGGTACTTATATGGTTTAATATATAAAAAAGATAACCAATACAGGCTTTTGACGGACTGGTGGAACCAAAAAGAGGGATCCGCCCTTTGATTTTATTGGTTCCGCCAGTCCTGCAGGTTAAGAACATGGAATTTTTGTTTTTAATTTCTACGATTTTATTTAACATTTGAACTATGAAGTAGGTTCCATAAGTCCTAGTCCTAGCCTAAAAAGATTAAATGGTTCACGTTTAAGGGGTTTGCAAGAATGTCGGCAATGTTGTCTTCGGAGGATACTTTCTCGATAGCGATGTTTCCTTTTTGAACATTGTCACGAAGGAAATGATGACGAATTTCTATATGTTTTGTACGAGCATGTTGGACTGGATTTTTACTTAGGTCGATGGCTCTTTTGTTGTCGCAAAGGATAGATATGTCTTTAGTCACAATTCCGTAGTCCACGAGTGCTTGCTCCATCCAAAGAGCTTGTTGACATGCTTTTTCGGCCGATACATATTCGGCTTCAGTTGTTGAGATTGCGAGTGCCTTTTACTTCTTTGAGAATCATGAGGTGAGACAATGTCCACCAAAAGTACAAATATGACTTGTACTTTTTCTATCAACATAGTCACCGGCATGATCCGAGTCGGCATACACTATGGTTTCTACACCCATTCCTTTGGGATACCATAATCCTAGATGTGTAGTGCCTTTGATGTACCTAAAAATCCTTTTTACGGCTTCAAGATGGATTGTTTTGGGATCTTCTTGAAAACGAGCACATAGACAAACGCTAAACATAATGTTGGGTCTACTAGCCGTGAGATAAAGTAGACTACCAATCATACCCCTATATTTAGTGTTATCTACGGATTCACTTTCCTCATCCTTTGTGAGTTTGGTTTCCGAGGACATAGGCGTTTTGATAGGTTTTGAATCTTCTAAACCAAATTTCTTAAGCATGTCTTTTATGTATTTGGATTGGTTAAAGAATATCCCATCTTCTAATTGTTTAATTTGAAGTCCTAAGAAAAAGTTGAGTTCTCCTATCCTACTCATCTCAAACTCGTCATGCATGATTTTAGAGAAATCATTGCAAAGCTCTTGACAAGTTGATCCGAATATTATGTCATCAACATAAATTTGAACTATGATAATGTGTGATTCATTCTTCTTAGTGAAGAGAGTGTTGTCAACTAGGCCCATGGTATACTTATGGTCAACTAGGAAGGTTTTAAGTTGATCATACCATGCTTTTGGAGCTTGCTTAAGTCCGTATAAAGCTTTTTTAAGTTTGTAAACATATTAGCTTTTTCAAAGTCGGTAAAGCCCGGAGGTTGAGCAACATAAACTTCTTCATTAATAAAACCATTTAAGAATGCACTTTTGACGTCCATTTGAAAAAGTTTAAAGGTATGTGCGCATGCATATGCAAGTAAGATTCTAATTGACTCGAGCCTAGTAACCGGAGCAAAAGTTTCATTGTAGTCAATGCCTTCTTGTTGATTATAACCTTGTGCTACTAGCCTAGCTTTGTTTCTAGACACAACTCCGTTTTCATCCATTTTATTTCGAAAGACCCATTTTGTTCCAATTATAGTTTGATTCTTTGGTTGAGGAACTAGTGTCCAAACATCATTTCTAATAAATTGGTTCAATTCTTCTTGCATAGCTATTATCCAAGATTCATCACTTATAGCTTCTTTTATATTTTTAGGTTCAATGGTTGATATAAAACAAAAATAGTTACTTTCATTTTGAGCATTTGATCTTAAGGTTCTTTCACTAAGTTTACCTATGACACTATCTAATGGATGACTTTTAGATTCTTTGACATTGATTATTTCTCTATTTAATAGTTCATCTTCTTTGTCATTTTCTAAATCAATTTGATTAACAACTTGACTTTCAACTAAGTCATCATCTACCAAAGGTGATGTCTTATAGGGAGGTGGACTTTCGTCGAATGTTACATTCAACGATTCCTCGACTCTTAATGTTTCCTTATTTAGAACAATATAAGCTTTGCTATTTTGTGAATATCCAAGGAACACAACTTCATAAGACTTTGGGTCAAATTTAGTGAAATAATCCTTTGTGTTTAGTATAAAGCATTTGCTCCCAAATACTTTAAAGTATCCTAATGTTGGCTTTTTACCTCTATATATTTCATATGGAGTTTTATCTAAAAATGGTCTAATTAGGACTCAGTTTAAGATATAAGTTGATGTGTCGATGGTATTACACCAAAACTTTTGTGAAATATTTTGTTCTTTAAGCATTGTTCTACTCATCTCTTGAAGTGTCCGGTTTTTACGTTCTACTACACCATTAGATTAAGGAGTGCGAGGAGCCGAGAAATTATGTGTTATACCATTTTTGTCACAAAATTCACCAAATTGTATTTCGTTATCAAATTCCCGACCATGATCCGTTCTAATAGACACAACGCAATTTCCTACTTGATTTTGAATTTTCTTTCCAAGAATTTCAAATTGTTCGAAAGCTTCATTTTTACTTTTAAAAAATCTTGTCCATGTATATCGTGAAAAATCATCCACTATGACCAAAGTATAGAAGTTGCCTCCATAACTTTGAATAGCGTATGGACCAAACAAATCCGTATGCAAAAGTTCTAAACATCTAGTTGTGGATACCATATTTTTAGCCTTATGGCTACTATGAACTTGTTTACCAATTTTGCAAGCATCACAAAAGTGTTGGTTGTATTTCAACTTGTGTAGGTTTCTAACTAATTCCTTAGAGGATAGGGATTGAATAAGTCTCATATTAGTGTGACCTAAGTGTCTATGCCAAAGATTCAAGGACTCATCTAATGAGGTAAGGCAAAGTTTATCTCTAGATGTTTTATCAATTTTCATGACGTATACGTTGTTCTTAAGAACTCCTTTAGCTATAGTTATACCATCTTTAAGTATCTTACTTTCGTTTTCACTAAAGAGGAATTTATACTTTTTACGGAAAAGTTGGCTAATACTAAGAAGATTAAATCCTAAGTTATCAACATGAGCAACATCATCAATAGATAGAGAGTCATGAGAGATAGTACCTTTTCCGATGATTTTACTTTTAAGTTTTCTACCAAAAGTAACGTTACCTCCGTCATAGACTTGATAGGTAGAGAAAAGACTTTTGCCCCCTGTCACGTGTCTTGAACAACCGCTATCTTTGAGCCATTCATCCGGTTCCAAACACACTTTTAAGCACACCTATTTTATAACAATCATTCAAACATTTGGTCCCCAATATCTCATGGGTCCATTTTGGTTAATCATGCCATTACCTTGATTCATGTAAGAAAATGGTGGATATGGGTTCCAAGACATATAGTTTAGAGCTTGATGATGTCTAGGTATGTTTTGACCCCAGCTATTTTGAAAGTAGGGTTGTGTGTTGTAGTTGCTCTTTGGAAAGGGGCGTTTGGATATAGACGGTTTAGGTCTTGGTTGAGTAGTTCTAGTTCTAAATTCATTTTTAGCAAGTCCTACTCCTATTTTAATAGCAGGTTTAAGTTTGGTTTCAGTTGAACTAGTGTTTGACTTCTTTGTAACTTTAACAAATTCATTACAGTTAGTTATTAAATTGTTCTGTTCTGCAGCAGTCTCCACGGAACCAATGGGTTCAACAAGCGGAACCAAATTTTTGGTTTCGTCAGTTCCGTGGGTCATTGCTGCAGTTTTGTCATTTTCTTGTCCTTTTTCGCCTTGTTTCTCTAAACTACTTATTGATCATGTTTTCATGAATCCTAACCCTGTTCTATCAAAGTGTGACTTTTGGAGTTTCATTATTTCATCCGCATAACAAATACTTTTATCAAACTTCTTAAACTTTGAGTTTTGTTTAATAAGACTATCTTGTGTGATTTAAAGCTTCTCAGTTTCAAGTTTGAATTCTTGACATGATTTGCACGTTGTGTCAACATTTTTACTCTTTTCCAAACGTTTAGCTTTTTCTTTTAATTCATAAACTTCGTTTTCTAAAAATTCCTTTTTAGTCTTCAAAAATTTGTTTTTGTTTATGATTTTCAAGCTTAACTCACAAAGTTTGTTGTATTGTTGTTCTAGTGTGTTATCATCAATAGAAGAATAAGATGAATCGGAATGTACCTCATTTGAGCATTGAGCCACAAGAGCTATTTCGTCATTTGTTGGCTCGTCATCATCATTCTCACTATCACTCCAAGCACCACTCACAAAAGTACTTTGAGTTTTGCTTTTGGGTGGTTTTGGACATTCTCCTATTAGGTGACTTGTATCTCCGCATCTAAAACACTTTCTTTCATTCTTTACTTTCTTAATATCCCGATCTTTTCATAGAGACTTCTTTTCATCTTTAGGTTGCCTTACAAACTTTCCTCGTCTTCTAAAGAACTTCTTGAAGTCTCTAACCGCCATGGCATATTCTTCATCATCACTATCCGAACTTGATTCCTCGTCGTCACTTGATTCTATTCTAGCGTTTAAGGCAATAGATTTTACTTTTTCCTTCTTGCCTCTAACTTTCTCCGAATCTTTTTCCATTACCATTTCGTGAAGTTTGAGGTTTCCAATAAGCTCGTCAAGTGCCATGCTTGAAAGATCTTTAGATCCTTCAATATCCGTTACTTTTGCTCTCCACTTAGGATGGAGTGCTCTAAGGAATTTCCTGACAAAATTCTTGCTACAAAAAGATTCATCAAGTGCTTTAAGTGAAGTAATAATAGTGTTAAATCTAGCAAATGCACAATCAATATTTTCATCTTCGTGAACAGAAAATTGTTCATATTGTTGGACAAGAAGATCAATTTTGTTATCCTTAACTTGTGAATTTCCTTGATGAGTAGTTACTAAAGATTGCCAAATTTCTTTACCGATTTTGCACATAAATACTCTTTCTTAGGTAAGGCATTATAAAGCATCATTTTTGCTTTATTATTTTTGGCAATTAGTTTCTTTTGATCATCACTATGTTTAGTAAGTGAACTATCCTCATCCCGACCACTTCCGGTAGCCTTATGATCACCTTCAATAATAATATACCATAGATTTATGTTCTTTGATTTTACATAAGTTTCAAAACGGTTTTTCCAATAAATAAAACCATTTGGTTCAAATAGTGGTGGTCTTTGCATAGATTGCCCTCTTTGAAGTTTTCAAAATCCATGGATCGTTTCAAGTTTTAAGATACAATATATTTTAAAATCTTGAGTAACGTAGCTCTGATACCAATTGTGGAAAACTAGAAGGGGGTTGAATAGTTTACCGGTTTTAAACTTGATTTTCTTCTAATACTTTTACATGAAATTAACAATTAAGACGTATCAAACAATAGCTTATATGTAAGAATAAAAGTAAGAAATGATCAAACCATAACATGATTGCTTATCGTGGTTCGGCTACAAGGACTCTTTTTCCTTGCCCTACTCTACGCCCCGAGTATCCAACTCGAGAGTTTTCTTGCACTAGTCAACAAGCTCCTTTATCCGGCGGAGAAAACCTTACACGTCGCTTACACACTATTTCTGACACTAAGCTACATGTCGAGTTCTTTCACAAGGGTACAACTACTCCCGATAGTTCTTTTACAAGGGTACAACAACTCCCGATACTCTAAGTATTTTGAGGACTAAAATACTAACCGATCAGTACAAATGGATACAATACAATGAAGTATAAATTTTACTAGTTTACACTATGCTATGCTTGACAAGTCTTGCAACGTTGTGTTGAAGCTTGTATGTTCGTGATCTTCTTGCTACAAAGAAAGACTCACAAATATGAAAGTGTACTGAGTTAGAAATGAAGTATATGCAGTGTATTATGATAGAGAGTGATAAGAAAAACTCAAGGAGTGGGTTGCTATTTATAGGCCAATAATCAGGCCAACCCACGGATACGGCGGAACCCATCCTTTGGTTTCGTCCGTTGTCCCTGAGGGTTCTACCAGACAGCCTGACAGAATCCTGCATAAGATATTAGAAAATCTAACACAATATTCTCAAGATCTCACAAAGTCAACTTTGAGATCTTGAGTATGAATCTATACATAATAAAACATGTTTTTCACACACATGTTTCCTTGAAGGGACATGTGTGTTGCAAGAGATGATGTAAGTAACATTATATTTCTAATTTTAGATATTCCTAAAAAATAAAGTATACTTGTAAAAATAGTTTATGTATAGAATCAAAACATGTTTGTTTGAGATGTTTAGCAAGTGAATGTTTTACTAAAAAGTGTTTGCTTGCTTATATCCTAATATGACATACTATTTAGTAAACTTGCTAAATATACATAAGAGACATTTTCAACACATGTACTTGAACTAAAGCATACTTACTTAGAAATTATTTTGTGAAAACATGTAAATGTAGTTTGAGTGAAGTTAATTAAAAGACTTTTAAACTGTATTTATGATTTGCCAAAAATAAACTTTACCTTTTGTAGTTAACAAAACTAAGAAAGATCGTAAAATAAATAACGTTTTTAGGCGATATTTGTATTAACATGTTGGAAATCATGGATACGTATAGGTATGAATATATATATATATATATATATATATATATATATATATATATATATATATATATATATATATATATATATATATATGAATGTGAAGGAAGCATGTAAGTGTGGTTGGCATTAGAATGCATGAAGCTATATAACTGAGATACAATATTAAAAGAGTGAGTGTGAGTAAGAGTTCAGGTTTAGATTTTTAAATGTGTTTCATTAATTCAGTATGTGCATGAGTTGTATACGTGTATATGTGTATATGGTGTAGTGTGTGCATTGTAAATCGTATGTACTAATATAGGGTGATATATGTATATGTGTCATGTATATATATGGATGTGAGTCGTGTGGGCATACACGTGAATAATTGTATTTTTGGTCATTGCGGTCTAAAATGATGTCCAGAATACGTTAATATAAATTATGAAACGGCGGAGTCCTAAATTGTCATTATTAAGCTAATTTACATTTATGACCATGAACTTTATTAAGTTGACATATTTAACCCTAAACTATTATATTGGTCATTTTTAACTCTCATATACATTGAAATTGTCAATTATAACCTTAAGGCAGAATTGCATATATATCCCTCCCAAAGTGAATAATTGCATATATATCCTTCATACAAGCTTTTGATACACATAGTACAATGGTTTTTATGCATGCTTTGGATATATATGCAATTATGCATTTTCAGAAGGATATATATGCAAACCCCCCCCCCCCCCACTTAAGGCAGAATTGCATATATATCAGGAGGCTTACTAAATATGGAAACTTGCTAATTTGGAAAACTTGCTAAAAGTGGAAGTACTAAAAATAGAAGAAACCCTAAATATGTAATAAACTTAACACGAACTAATCAGTAACATATGAACCATAATCAGTGTAGATTCGTTGAAGAAGACGCGAAGTTGTTGCCTTGTGATCACTTGTCCGTTTGCTCTCATTTCATTTGCTAAGGTACAAATATTCCGTCCTTTTTCAGTAAGGGAATCCATTGGTAGGGTTATCCGTTATTGTTATTGATATCCATTTTGTTATCTGATTGATATCCATTTTGATATTCGTTTTGATATTTGATTTGCTATCTCATTTTGATATTCGTTGGTTATCAGTTTGATATGCTTCAGTTCAGTATTTGATATGATTGATTGATATGATTTATGATTGCTCTTGTATTGCCCAGCTTATGTATCTGTATTCCTAGCCATGGAGGTACCATGGCCATGTCATTGAGGCACCGGTGGCATGACACTATCTGGGGCGGTGTGATTAGTCCTCGGCGTTCCCATTTCTGTATATGCTACATAGCACTTTGGCCATTATATGATTTTACAGGGAGCGTATGGATGCATCCTAGGGAATCTGTATCTGTATCTGGTGATTGGTAGGTGTGTGTTCCTACATTCCATCACAATCTGGTACATTGTGAGCTAGCTACTCCATGTACAACTTTGGAATTGATGGTATATGATTTGTGATATGACTGTGATATGATTATTTGGCCTATTCATGTATCATGCTTAGGCAGTTGGGCAATGCACTTCGATCCTATTATGATTGCTATTTGTTATGCATTCTGATTCAGTATCTGATTCATATTCGTTTTCGTATTTTGTTTCATCTGACATTTTCTCAGCGGGCTCTTTCCCTTTCTTTGATTTGACATAATTTGATTTGTATTCGTTTCGATTATCTTATATTAGTTATTTGTTTATATATGTTCACTGAGCGTTAGCTCAGCCGTGTTTCTTTTCCTGCGGCAGGTTCAACATGGATTCTTGGGGGTAGAGTGTGAGAGTAGAAGTTTAGAAGACCTACCTTGATTAGATTCCACATTTTTCTGGATTATGTTTAGACTTATGATTCGGATTTTTTTTCATTTCATTTTAGTTTCATTTAGACTTTTTGGATTATGTTATCTTTTGTAAGTCTTGAATGTTTCTTGACTTTACATTATTTATGATAAGTCTTCCGCATGCGTTTATTGTTCTGATAGACATCATAATGTGGCATTTTGACCATTTTCGGGTTGGGGTGTTACATTAGAGGTCTGCAGGTCCTATGCTACATGCTACTTGGAACTTTTATGAGAAAAGTAATTATACAAAGACAATGGCTAAGGAAGAGAAGAAGGGTACGAGCCACTTAAGATTGTGGTTAGTAAGATAAGTGCCCCTTCCCATTTATATTATCATATTCTCTCATTTCCCCACATTAAACAAACATGTCATATTCTGTGTAGAGTAGGTATTTGATGTTACAAAATAACGGCCCTCTCAATCAGGTAGATGTTCATTTTGACTAGAGAAAATGAAACAATAAAGTTGCACATCTATATACATGAAATAGTATTTACACAAGAATCTACTTGCCTTTTAGATTATGAGGGTGTTGGCTCAACTCAAATGTATACTATGTGGAAAACTAGAAGGGGGGTTGAATAGTTTTACCGGTTTTTCGTTTAATTATCTTTTGAAACTTTCCGTTTAATCAAAGATATAAACTCAAAGACAATATATAATATGCAAGTATAAAGAAAGAAACGATCAAACCACAACACGAGTATTTATCGTGGTTCGGCTACAAGGACTCTTTTTCCTTGCCCTACGTCCACGACCCGAGTATCCAACTCGAGAGTTTCTTTCACTAGTCAACAAGCTCCTTTCACCGGCGGAGAAAACCTTACACGTCGCTTACACGATTACCGACACTAAGCTAGATGTCGAGTTCTTTTACAAGGGCACAACCACTCCCGTTAGTTCTTTTACAAGGGTACAACAACTCCCGTCACACTATGTATTTTAAGGCCTAAAATACTAACCGATCACAACTTGAATATACACAATCAAATGAAGCATAAACTACACAAAGTCTATATAATGTTAAGCTAACAAGTCTTGCAACGTTGTGTTGAGTACTTGTAACTTTTATATGAACTTGTGAACTTCTTTGCTACAAGAGAACTTCACACAAATGACAGTGTTAATAGATTAGATGAATGATGTATGTGTAAAATATAATGAGAAGTGATAAAGGAAAAATCTAAGAAATGGCTTGGTATTTAAAGCAAGACTTTCAGCAGCTTTGGCGGATACGGCGGAACCCTCAGATAGGTTCCGCCCGTGTACCTCCAAGGTTCCGCCAGGTCTGACAGTAAGTTTTGCAATAAATCATTCCAAACCAACCAAAGTCTCATCAACTTATTTCTAGTCAAACACATACTTGTGTAAGAAGACTTATGGTGAGTCAAACACACAATCTTTCCTTAAATGCATATTGATATGTTTGACACAAACTTACCATAAATGGGATGTGACACTTCTATTCTAAGAAATATAAAAATGTTGTGTTTTATATGAAATGTAAATGTAGCAAATGTCTAATTATGTAAGTCTTTAAACTCAAATTATGTTTTACTAAAAACTAAAGTTTACACTTTATCGTTAACAAAACTTAGCAAAGATCGTAAAATATAAATAACATTTTTAGGCGATATTTGTATTAACAATCTCCCCCTTTTTTTGATGACAAAACATAAACTTTGTTTTTAAGTAACTCACAAATTTTAGTGTTAAGACTTAAAAAAATGTTATATTAAACTTGTTTTACTTAAGTGATGAAAATCATTTAAAGTTTATAAGTTTATATATCTTCTCCCCCTTTTTGTCAAAACAAAAAGAGAGTAGCGAAGCGGAATTATGCACGTTCTCCCCCTTGGTCGATACTCCCCCTAAAAGGAGTGCCAAGATGGGAAACATGGATTTTGAACCTACAAAAAAAATGATCAGTTGGTGATAATGACATATAATCAACCTTGTAGGCACCACACTATATGAGAATATAAGTAACCACAATCACAACTCATATATAACCAACCAACAATGTAAAAAAGATAGTAGAAAAAGACATCATTCCAAGTAAAATTTGACTTTATAAAAGTCAAAGAAAAGAAATGAAAAATATCATCCTACTTCTAAAAATAAAAATAAAAATTAAAAATAACCTAGAAATAAAAGAAAAAGAAAATCCTAATTCTATAAGTAGAAGTAATTCAACACTTCCTAAATGGGGCAAAAGGCCTCCAAACTTGCTCTAAGATTGGTTTGGGTGGGAAAGAGCATCCAAACGCTCAAGGATGTGTTGTATAGCAAAGCGGGTTTCATCTTGAAATTGGTGAAGCAACATTTTGATATTTTCACCTATTTTGAGCATTTGCTCACATTGTGAGCAAACATGGTGATGAGTGGGTGGAAACGGGTCATTTGATGATGGTGGTGGTGGTGGGTTGTTGTTGGTTTCTTGAGTGGAGGATGGGTTTTGTATGGAGTCAAGCAAGGTGGTTTGTAGCTCCATTGCTTGATGGAGGTGATTTTTGACCATTCTTTGAATTTTCTCATAAGAAGGAAAGAAAGACTCAAAGGATTGGGATTGAGAATGTGGTGGAGTTGGGTGATCATGGTTTTAAAAGTTAGGTTCTCCATATAGAGGACCATGGATGTCTTTGAAGATTGGATGAAACAACAATGGTTTTGGTTGTTGTGACTCTTGTTGTGGTGGTTGATTATGGTCAAAAGGCTCATTTTGGTCAAGCAATGACCATGGTTTTCCATTTGTCAAAGGTGGTGGATTTGTTGATCTTGGTGGAAGATCATTGAGATCTTGTACAAAAGGATGTGGTGATGTTGGAGGAGACCCAAATAACTCCATTGGTTCAAGTTTAGGTAGTGTTGGTGGTGATTGAGTTTTGGATGTTTGGATTGGTGCACTTGGTGGAGTTGGGTCAATGGGTGATTTTGTTGGTGGTGGAGTAGTGAAGTCATTGGGTCCCTTGGGTGATGGAGTTGGAGATGCAAGGTTTAAAAAATGTTCATTTTTTATGGGTGAGGAAAATTCATCCGAAGATGAAGAACTTAGGTTGATTGTGTGGTGTGAACAAATTGGTTTCACACTTATGCGAGCGGTTCTCTGAATGGGTCGAGATGGTTGAGAGGTGATTGTTGACTTTGTCATTGTCCAAGTTGTGGTTTAGAAGCTTAAGAGAAGGGATTATGATGGTGATGGTGTGATTTTATGTGTTCTAAGATGGTTAAATTTATAGGGTGGAGGAGATGTTGGAAGGGGTGTTTGGATTTAATGTTCAACCAAACAAATATTGAAGTTTCTAATGATTTGGGTGAGTTATGAATGTTGTCAAATCAATTGGAAGTCAATCCAATGAAGGTGATGGAGTAAGAAGACAAAGATTTGCACTAAATGCTTAGTGGTCTTGTCAAATTGGTTGGGAGAATATGTTCCACGGATTGGAAGGATCCTTTGGGAGGGTTCCTTCCCTTATGGATGAAGGTTCCTTGAGTTTGTTATGGCAAATTTTGATTTTTGGCGAGAAATGGCTTCCTATTTGTTTTAGAAGCTAAGAATGATCCTAGTAATCTTAACAACTAATGTGGAATAGATTTCTATCTAAAAAGGATGGTTTGGTGTTGTGTGGAAGTTGGAATTTTGAAAACGGAAACAAAAAATCTGTAGGCAACTGGCGGAACCCTACGACATCATGGGCGGAACCCTTCTGAGGGTTCCGTCCGTTCCGTTGGGCCAAATCTGGGTTACCCAGAATTTTTTACTGGCGGAACCCTGTTAAAGGTTCCGCCGGTTCCGCCAGAACCAAAAAAACATACAGTCCACCATTTTGACCGTCGAGACGATTTTCAAATGTTCCAAAATTTCTTAAAAATGAAAATTTATAACATATCTGATTAGGAAATGCAAAAAAAGGACATGTAAACACGCATACCATTGGACTTTGACCGGGGGCTAGCGAATTTCACTATACTTAGTGAAATGTTTCATATTCTTGAAAATTTGACAACATGTCAAATGTTGTCGTCCTGCATCATTGTTAGTTCATACAAGTTCCAAATAGTACCAAATATCCTACCAACACACAAATACATAACACATATTGTTTAAACGACCAAATTGTTCAAATAGCATCTAGTGCCAAACACTCCTTCCCACACGCTCTCATTGACGATCCACCTTCTTCTTGAGCTTGCCAAGGAACCTCCCAAGACATTTGAACATCCCCTTCGTTTGCTTGAACTCCGTCGACTCATTAGGAATTGTTGGAAGTTGTGAAAGGTATTCTAGAGGTGGAAGCCTAGAGTTGGGTAAGCTCTCATCTTCACTCATTGAAGATGATGATGAGGAAGTAGGAGGATGTGGGCGTTTCCCTTGGGTTTTGTAAACTCTCTTATCACTAAGTGGGACAAATGTGTGTGGGATGAGAGTGTAGTCTAGGCGAAGACTTCTAGGAGTTGGAAGAATAGGAGCAATGTACCTATAGAGACGGGTCAAGAGCATTCGATAAGGCATAGCCGTTGTGCCTTGCACGGGAATGTCGGTCATTCTCTTGGCCATGTAGTAGGCAAGGTTGAAGGGTTGCCTAACGGACAAGGAGTAGAGCATGTAGCAAAGGCAAACATTGATATGATCCCGGTTTCCTATGTTGCTAATGACATTGGCTCTAAGGAGTTCTTCCCATTTCTTGAATTGGGGCTTGAGTTCAATACCATATGGGTCCTAGTTGACCTCATTTCCGGTACGGGTTCTCCTAGTGGTGGTGGTCCTAATGAAGAGGTGGTCACGAAGTTCATCCTTGGACACAAGAGGGGTATCATAAGGATGTATGTGGTCAATGAGTGTGTCAAGAGTTGAGAGGGTATGCTTGTCGGAGTAGATGCAAGTACCACAGTTTGGGACACCTAGGATTTGAGCAAATTCATTGAGAGTGAAGGAGTATTGATATTCACTAGCCATGAAGTTAATAGACATGCGACCATACTCATCCGTGGAGAGAGTGACGGATGCATAGAATTCTAAAATAAACCTAGGACAAATAGGCTCATCGATTTCTAAGAGACAATCAAAGTTGATGTTTGCAAGTTCCGTGGGTAGGTTTGTACCGGCTAGGAAGGATGGGTCAATGGTTCTACCCTCATGGACATATCGTTTTTCTAAGGCTTTGAAAATGTTGATTTGAGCTTCGGTAAGGCCTTTGGTTTTGTGGTGTTTGGGTAGGTACTTAATGGTGTCCTTGTGGTCGTAATGAGTCATGGGAGGCATGATGATTCCTAGAAATAAAATTTCACATTTTAGTCTTAGGTTAGTGACTATAATAATGTGGATGTTCTAGTGTGTACCTATATGAAAACAATGTGGAGGTGCGGTTATCTTGACTCATTTTGATGCTTAAAACGTTTTATAATACAGGTTTTGTTATAAAACAAAAGATAACCCAAACGCTCCTAGTTCAATGTAGCTTCGTTTGAATGTACCCGAAAATACATATTAGTTATGTATTCCCTTTGGCATTCAAGATACATTATGCAAGTGATGTTTTAAACATAACGTTTTTATTTTGTATTCACAATGTGAGACGAAAAAATATTTGTCCTATTTGTGAGAAATTTTTGCAAAAATTTGACATGGGGTGTTTTAGCAAACATGTTTATAACTAGTAAGAATGCAATTACTAACTATGGGGAACATGATTAGTTTTGTTAAACACCTAATTTCATGCATGAGTTTCTCTAAGTTAATGCATAACCCCAAGTTTTTGTTTTTGTGCAAAAATAGAATTCCTAGACTCAGATCAGGAGTGTAATCATGTTTAGAATACTTACAATGATGATTGATGAGCAATGTGAATGAAGGAAGGACCAAAAATTCGTAGGTGTGGATGAATGGTGAAGTGAATAGTAGTAGTTTGGAAGTGGTGGTATGAGATAATGGGTGTTTGGTTTAATATAAACTAAGAAAAAAAAGTTCTGCAGGTCGGCGGATACAGCGGAACCAAAATGAGGGTTCCGCCCGTTTTGTCGCAGGGTTCCGCCGACTCTGCTGAGAAAAAGAAAAAAAATTATTTATTTGTTTTGATTTTTGTGATTTTTGTCTAATGTTTAGAACTACAATGTAGGTTCCATGAGTCCTAAGCCTAGCCAAAGAAGGTTAAAAGGTTCTCGTTTAAGAGGTTTTGTGAGAATGTCGGCTATATTGTCTTCGGAAGAAACTTTCTCGATTAAGATGTTTCCTTTTTGGATGTTGTCACGAAGAAAGTGATGACGGATTTCGATATGTTTAGTTCGGGAATGTTGGACGGGATTTTTACTAAGATCTATGGCTCCTTTGTTGTCACAAAGAATGGAGATGTCGTTTAGTTGAATTCCGTAGTCGACAAGAGCTTGCTTCATCCAAAGAGCTTGTTGACATGCCTTTCCGGCCGAAATGTATTGGACTTGTTTACCGACTCTGCAAGCGTCACAAAAGTGTTGGTCATATTTCAACTTAGGTAGGTTTCGAACTAGGTCTTTGGAGGAGAGGTTTTGTATAAATCTCATGTTAGCGTGTCCTAAACGTCTATGCCATAAAGTTGAAGATTCATCTAATGAAGTAAGACAAAGTTTGTCTCTAGATGTTTGATCCATCTTCATGACATACACGTTGTTCTTAAGAACACCTTTGGCTATGGTTATGCCATCTTTAAGTATTTTACTTCCATTTTCACTAAAAAGGACGTTATACTTATTACGGCAAAGTTGACTAATACTAAGGAGATTAAAACCTAAGTTATCAACATCAGCTACATCATCTATAAAAAGAGAGTCATGAGAGATTGTACCTTTTTCGATGATTTTGCTCTTAGCTATACTACCAAACGTAACATTACCTCCATCACATTTGTAATATGTTGAGAATAGGCTTTTGTTACCCGTCATGTGTCTTGAACAGCCGCAATCTTTAATCCATTCATCCGGTTCCAAACATACTTTGAGGCACACCTCATTTGAGTCACGAGCCATGAGAGAAATTTCATCATTCTTTGGCTCATCGTCATCTTCTTCATAGTCACTCCAAGCACCACTTACAAAAGATTGTTGAGACTTGCTTTTGGGTGGTTTTGGATATTCTCCTATGAGATGACTTGTGTCTCCACACCTAAAGCATTTCCTTTCAACCTTTCCTTTCTTATCATCACGATCTTTTCGGAAGGTTTTCTTATCATCTTTAGGTTGCCTTACAAACTTCCCTCGTCTACTAAAGAACTTCTTGAAGTCTCTAACGGCCATGGCATATTCTTCATCATCACTATCCGAACTAGATTCTTCATCATCACTTGATTGGACTCTAGCTTTCAGGGCAATGGACTTAACCTTTTATTTCTTGCCTTTAACTATTTCCGAATCTTTTTCCATTACCATTTCATGAACTTTGATGTTTCCAATTAGCTCGTCAAGTGACATACTTGAAAGATCCTTGGATTCTTCAATTGCCGTCACTTTTGCTCTCCACTTTGGATGGAGTGCTCTAAGGAATTTCCTGACAAAATTCTTGATAAAAAAAAAGATTCATCAAGTGCTTTAAGTGAAGTAATAATAGTGTTAAACCTAGCAAATGCACTATCTGTTGGGAATAAAATGCACAAAGTAAAGAGTCTGCCAGAAGAGCCTGCTAGTGATAGTTAAGCATGCCTCTTCAGTTTTGCTGATGTTGAAGATATACTAACAGTACCTTCTGGGTAAGAATGTACTGCTAGTTAAAGAAGGTCCTGCCAGTTTTCATGACAAGTTGCTATATTTTAATTAGAGATATTTACTTGTATTATTAGTCTTTGTACAAAGTTATACGTTAAGAATAAGTAGTACAGAAGTCTCAGTAGATATAATGGAGTGTTTTACCTTGAAAGGTGTAATATTAGGATAAGATAAAACCTCTAATATATTATATTAAGCAACTTGACCACTTGTAATAAGGGCTCCTTATACTATAAAAGGAACCCTTAAGACACCATCTTTGACATATCTTTTCATACAGCTTTCATAGCTTTCCCATGCATAACTTCTATCTTTAACCTTTTCACGTATCAAAGATTCAAGGTTACACTTGTAATCCTGGTGATAGTTTAGATCACCCGTATTATTTCATCAATAATATTGAATCGTTTTGTGTTATTCTTATTGTGCTCATTCTCTTTTACTTATTCACCACCTTTGTTCCTTTAGTGTGTTTTAGTAAATTCCGCGTGCTAACTCACATTCATTCATAAATATCCTAAACACATTACTGAGATTAACATCTCAAGTGTTTGCACAATCCAATAAACAATCCTTCCACAAGTGGTATCAGAGCGAGGCTGATATTTACGACATAAAAGAACAAAGCAAAAATGGATGTTGAGCACATTCAAACCAATGTGGCTGCTAAACTTCCATTACTCAAACAGAATGAGTTTGAAATGTGGAGACTGAGGGTTGAACAATACTTCCAAGTGCAAGACTATTCACTTTGGGAGATTATTGAAGAAGGAAACTCATTTAAGCCAGCAACCACCACCTCCACAGTAAATGATGCACTTGTCACAACTGTGCAAGTAAACCCAATAACCGCTGAAGAAAGAATTCAAAAGAGAAATGATCTTAAAGCCAGGAGTATGCTTCTCATGTCTATTCCAAATGACCAACTTCTAGTCTTTAACAAATACAAGTGTGCTAAAACCCTTTTTCAGGCTATTGTGGCTAGATTTGGTGGTAATGATGCCACCAAGAAAACCCATAAAACACTTTTAAAACAACAGTTTGAAAACTTTTCAGCCACACCAAATGAGTCTTTGGACAGCATGTTCAATAGACTACAAAAGCTTTCTAGTCAGTTAGCCATTCATGAAGTGATAATATCTCAAGAAGACTTAAACTCCAAATTTCTTAGAAGTCTACCCTCTGAATGGGCCATGCATGTCATTGTCTGGAAAAACAAACCAGATATTGATTCCATGAGTCTTAATGATCTTTACAGCAACTTCAAAATAGTAGAGCATGAACTAAAGAAGTCTACTAGTTCAAGCTCAAGAAATATGGCATTTATGCCATCTCATGGTACTACCAAGAAAGTTGATGAAGAAAAAGATGGTGGAGAAGAAGGTACTGCCAACACAAATTTTGGTACTGCCAGTACTTCCAGCAGTACCAAAACCATTTTAGATGAAACAATTGGTTGTGCTTTCCTAACATCACAACACAATGGTTCCACATTGACCTTTGAAGATCTTCAAGAGATCAGTGATGATGATCTTGAAGAAATGGACATAAAATGGCAGCTTTCACTTCTTAGCATGAGGGCTAAGAAATATTTGATGAGGACTGGAAAGAAGATTGTCATCAATGGCAATGAACCTGCTGGGTATGACAAATCTAAAGTGGAGTGTTACAACTGCCACATGAAGGGTCACTACTCAAGAGAATGTAGAAGACCAAAGAAGCAGGGTGATAAGGGAAGAGGTTTTGAGAACAAGAACAGGGGAAACAATGAGAACAAGAGCAAGGAAGTGGACATCACTGAAACAAAAGCTATGGTAGCCATTGATGGGCTGGGTTTTGATTGGAGCTTCATGGGTGAAGAAGAGTCATCCTCAAATGAAATGGCTTTAATGGCTCTCTCCAATCCTGAGGTACAAATTACTAAATGTTCTGCTACTTGTGAAGTTTTTAAAGAACTAGAATCTTAACAAAACTTTATGATGACCTGAAAGAAGAACAAAGAAAAACTCATCAAGACCTAGTTAATCATAAGTGTGGTATGTCCAAACTTGAGAAACAGATAATTCACTTTAGAGAAAATGAACTCACCTTTTCTGACACAAAAGCTATTCTTAATAGAGACATATTTCTTAAAGATGCTGAAATAAACCTGTTAAGAACTGAGTTTGCTAAAGTGAAACAAGCAAAAGATAATATTCAACTAACTGTTACAACATTAGAAAATGCTTCTGCTTGTACTAAAAGTATAGTTGAGAACCAAATGAACAAGAAAATCAAATCTGGGATTGGATACAACACATGTCCACCTCCTTACAGAGGAATTCCTTGTCCCCCAGGTTTAGATCTTGCTGAATCAGGTTTACATGAACTCACAAATAAACCTCTAGAAAAGGTAAAATCTGTAGAAAATAGTGAACCTTTTGAGAGTACAAGTAATACTTCTCTCTCCAAAGAAAAGGTGCTCACTGATAAGAGCTCAGATGTTACAACTATTGAAGGTTGTACATCTGATGAGAATAGAAAAGAGACTGTTTCTAAGAAAGGAAACAAAGTAGGACTCATCAGTCCTAAAAGTGTAGAGAGTATAACAAAGACTAAAGTTGTTCTAAAAACAGTTGAATATTGTGCTAAATGTAGTAGCAAACCTAGAGATAGTCAGAGAAATTGGAACAATCTTAAGTCACATCAACTTGGTGATAACTTTGTTTTGTACAATAAAGCATGCTATTACTGTGGTAGTTTTAATCATACTCATGCTTATTGTAACAATTGGGTTTTTGGGAATACATCAAGGTCTAAAACAAGTAAAACAAACCCCAGAAAAGGTTCTGTAAAATCTAACACACCAAAAGTTAATCATACTGTTAGACCAAATGAGCCTGTTTACCCAAAATTCATTACTAAGGGTGCAAGTAATACTTTCAAACATACACCAAAAGTTGTGAAAAGTCATATTGAAAGGGATTTTGTGGATAAAACACAAGACTGGAAACCAAAACCAAAAGGTTCTGCTAGACCATATGGTCCTGCTAGACCAAATGGTACTGTCAATTTTGGTACTATCAGACCAAAAACCACAAAATATGTCAAAAATGAAAATGCTGTTAAGTCCTCAGCATGTTGGATTTGGAGACCACTCCAACCAAATGGTGCATCAACAGTCCTAAAAAGGTTTGATTACATTGATGCACGAGGCAAACCCAAGTCAGTCATGGCTTGGGTACCCCAAAGAAACTAATATGTGTATACATGTGCAGGAACATTCAAATGATATTACAGATCAAGGATATGTAGATAGTGGATGTTCAAGGCACATGACAGGCAACATGTCTTACCTCACAGACTTCAAATCATTTGATGGAGGATATGTTACCTTTGGGGGAGGAATCAAAGGAAAGATTACTGGTAAAGGTACAATTAAAACCAGTAAATTAGATTTTGAAAATGTGTACTTTGTGAAAGAACTACAGTTTAATCTCTTAAGTGTCTCACAAGTGTGTGACACAAAGAACAAAGTTCTTTTTACTGACACTGAATGCATTGTACTTTCTCCTGATTTTAAAATTCCTGATGAAAGTCAGATTCTTCTTAAAATCCCTAGAAGGAACAATATGTACATTGTTGATTTAAAGAACATTGTTCCTAAAGAGAGTTTAACCTGTCTAGTAGCAAAAGCCTCATTGGATGAATCTATGCTTTGGCATAGAAGACTTGGTCATGTAAACTTTAAAACAATCAATACAATTGTAAAATATGATTTGGTTAGAGGTTTACCCAAAAAGATTTTTCAAAATGACCAAACCTGTGTTGATTGTCTAAAAGGCAAACAACATAGAGCTTCTTGTAAGCCCAAGACCCATAACTCAATTTCTCAAGCTTTATACATGCTTCATATGGATCTTTTTGGTCCTACTTCTGTGAATAGCTTAAATGGTAAAAGATATTGTCTTGTAGTTACTGATGATTACAGCAGATTCTCTTGGGTTTTCTTTTTAAGTACTAAGGATGAAACAAGTGAGATCCTTAAGTCCTACATTACAGGGATAGAAAACCAAATTGATAAGAAAGTAAAAGTAATTAGATGTGACAATGGGACAGAATTCAAGAATAGAGTTATGGATGAATTTTGCAAAGAAAAAGGAATAAAAAGAGAATATAGTGTAGCTAGAACCCCACAGCAAAATGGAGTAGCAGAAAGGAAAAATAGAACACTTATTGAGGCTGCTAGAACAATGTTAGTAGATTCTAAGTTGCCTATTTCATTTTGGGCTGAAGCAGTAGGTACTGCTTGTTATGTACAGAATAGGGTTCTTGTGATTAAACCTCATAGAAAGACTCTTTATGAACTTTTGTTTGGTAGAACACCATCTCTAAGTTTTATGAGACCTTTTGGATGTCATGTCACTATTCTCAATACCAAAGATCATCTAGGAAAGTTTGAAGGAAAAGCTGATGAAGGCTACATGATAGGGCATTCTTTGCAAAGTAAGGCCTATAGGGTGTATAATAAATGCACTAGGCTAGTGGAAGAAAACCTGCACATAGAGTTCCAAGAGAAACTACCAAATGTTGCAGGCACTGGACCAGATTGGTGTTTTGACATTGATAAGCTTTCAAAATCTATGAATTATGTGCCTGTCACAGGTACAAATTCTAATGATAATGCAGGTTTTGAAGACAATGATGAAACAACTGAGGATCAAGATTACATCTTGATGCCAATTTGGACAGGATTGGATTCATCTTCAAGTCTTGGAGAGCCTTCAAATACTACAAATGAAGGTGTTGAAGATGATCATGGAACTCAAGATCAAGGGAATCTAGAAAATTCTGAAAATGAAAATGGTACTGTCAATTCTCAAGATGGTACTGCCAGTTCAACAGATGGTACTGCCAGTTCACAAATTGGTCCTGCTGAACCATTAAATGTTCTATCAGATGATTCCTTACCAGAAGATATAGGAATTGGAAACCTTCCAATTTCCTATGATGTTCCTACAACACACAACACAAGAATTCTCAAAGATCACTCCATTGAAAATGTGATTGGCAGCATTGATTCTGGTGTTAAAACAAGAACTCAAGTCTTATCTTCAGACAAAGATGGGTTTGTCCTAGCTGTGTATGAAGAAAAGAACCATGAAGTTGCCCACATATGCCTGTTTTCATGCTTTCTCTCTCAAGTAGAACCCAAAAACATTACAAAAGCCTTAGATGATTCAAGCTGGGTTGAAGCAATGCAAGAAGAACTACTTCAATTCAAACTGCAGAAGGTTTGGGTACTGGTTGATTTGCCCAAAGGTTACAGGGCAATTGGAACCAAATGGGTTTTCAGAAATAAGAAAGATGAAAGGGGAATAGTGATCAAAAACAAAGCCAGATTGGTGGCCCAAGGGTACACTCAACAAGAAGGAGTGGATTATGAAGAAGTTTTTGCTCCAGTTGCAAGAATTGAAGCAATTAGGCTATTCTTGGCCTATGCTTCTTTCATAGGTTTCACTGTCTACCAAATGAATGTCAAAAGTGCCTTTTTATATGGTACTATTGAAGAAGAGGTGTATGTTTCTCAACCTCCAGGCTTCATTGATGTAGAATATCCAGACAAGGTGTACAAGGTTACCAAAGCTCTTTATGGTCTACACCAAGCTCCTAGAGCATGGTATGAAACATTGGCTTTCTATTTACTGGAAAATGGATTTCAAAGAGGCAAGATTGATCCAACTTTGTTCATCAAAAGAACCAAGAAAGACATCTTGCTGGTGCAAATTTATGTTGATGACATTATCTTTGGATCCACAAATCAAGAATTGTGTGTAGAGTTTGAAAAACTTATGCATAGTAAGTTTGAAATGAGTTCCATGGGGGAACTTACTTTCTTTCTGGGTCTCCAAGTGAAACAATCAAATGAAGGCATATTTATCAGCCAAGATAAGTATGTAGCTGAGATCTTAAGGAAATTTGGGTTTGCAGATTCAAAGGTTGCAAGTACACCAATGGATCCAGAAAAGGGGTTACACAAAGATGTTGAGGGTGAAGATGTTGATGTGCACAACTACAGATCAATGATTGGGTCCCTAATGTACCTTACTTCATCTAGACCAGATATCATGTTCTCAGTATGTGTATGTGCAAGGTTTCAAGTCAATCCAAAAGTTTCTCATCTCACAGCAGTCAAAAGAATCTTCAAATACCTCAAGGGCCAGCCTAAGTTGGGTCTATGGTATCCAAGGGAATCATCTTTTGATTTGGTAGCTTACTCAGATAGTGACTATGCTGGTGCAACCCTAGACAGAAAATCCACAACTGGTGGATGTCAATTTCTTGGCTGCAGACTCATATCATGGCAATGCAAGAAGCAAACAATGGTGGCCAACTCTACAACTGAAGCAGAATATGTTGCAAGTGCAAGTTGTTGTGGCCAAGTTCTTTGGATCCAGAATCAATTGCTTGACTATGGGTACAATTTTCTTAACACCATTATTTACATTGACAATAGCAGTACTATATGTATCATCAAAAATCCAGTTCAACATTCAAAAACAAAACACATTGAAATCAGACACCATTTCATAAGAGATTGCAATGAGAAAAGGTTAATTCAAGTTATCAAAATTGATTCTGAAAATAATTTTGCAGACCTTCTCACCAAAGCTTTTGATTTAGGTAGGTTTAAATACCTGGTAGCAGGTATTGGTATGATAAATCTTTGAAAAACATGTGTTTTGTATATAAATAAACAAGTTCTGGACTTTAAACATGGTACTGCTAGTTAGTCATAAGGTACTGTCAGTACAAAATTGGTACTGTTAGTTCAAAGTTTGCTCTGTTTTTGCTCATCTTGATGTTTAAATGTTAACAATGCTATAAAACAAGTGCTTTGCACTCTGTTCTTTTGGTTTACAACTAACCATTTCAGGTTACTCAAAGCTTGCTAACACAATCAGGATATGGAAATGGTAATCAGTTCACCAAGTTGTTCAAAACTTTAAGAGCTGACTAGTCCAAAGCAAACGGCTCTTGGTAAAGACTTCTCAAATCCGTTGATAGCTGATAGTTTGCTAAAAACTATAAGGTAATCAGTTCACCCAGTTTCAAAAACTTAAACGAACTGACTAGTCCAAAGCAAACGGCTCTTGGTAAAGACTTATCAAATCCGTTGATAGCTGGTAGTTTGCTAAAAACTATAAGGGATATTTTTTAAAATTTCAAAGAGACTGCCCAGTTTTATTTCAAAACGAGGTACTGGTAGTTCAAATTTTAGTACTGGTAGAGTAAAATGGTACTGCTACATAGCCGTTGAGTCTGTCAGGCTAAATTATAGCCGTTGTTTTTAAAAGAGTATTTTTGTGAATTATTCATGTTTTCCTTAAATTAAGGATATAGTTATTATAATAAAAGATCTTTTTGACCGCCTCTTCAATTACTTATCCATAACTTTTATAGTCGGTCAAAAGTCATTTTTCTCATATTCAATCCTTATCATAATTCACACTCACCTTTCATCTTCTACCAGTACAACAATAAAATCCCACCATTGAAATCAAAATTTTCATCAAACCTTTCACCATGGCTCGTCTAAGTTTTGTCAAATGTCACAACCAATTAGCATTTTTGGAAAAGTCTGATGACAATGAAACTTTTCATCAAGCAGTGGATTTTCTAAATAATTCTTATGTCAGGTTTGCTTTACTCGTGAATCCCACTATTTTTGAATCTCAAATTTCACAATTTTGGCAAACTGCTAAACTTAATACTCTTGAGGATGGGATTCAAGAGTTAATGGTCAAAGTGGATGGTAGAACATTGACTTTTACCGAATCATCCATTAGAAGACACCTTCGTTTGGATGATTCAGATGGCATTAGTCAACTACCTGATACTAAAATATTTGAAAATTTGACAAAAATGGGGTATAATGTAACTTCTACAAAGCTTACATTTCTTAAAAAGCATTTTACCCCTCAATGGAGATTTTTGATTCATACCATCCTTCATTGTTTAAGCCAAAAGAAAACCTCATGGGAGCAATTTAGTGGTAACATGGCTGCAACTCTCATTTGCCTGGCAACAAACAAGAAATTCAACTTTTCAAAATATATTTTTGAAGGAATGGTTAAAAATGTGGACAGTGAAACAAAGTTTTTAATGTACCCAAGGTTCATTCAGTGCCTCATAAACAAATCCAAACATTTGTTACTTCCCCCAAACAAACCTTTAAGACTCCCAAACTTACACACAAGGTGTTTTCAAACATGAAAATTGGTTTTCAAGGAGAAGAAGTACCACTTTTTGAGGAAATGTTACCACAACATTCTGAAGAACCTGATCATTCATCACCACATCCATCATCAGTACCATCACCTACACCAACAGTACCATCAGTCACACCACCATCATCAGTGCCATTACCATCTCATCAACAAACACAAACACCATCTGCAACATCACCATCATTATCACATCATACCTCACCACCTCAATATCCTCCACAACAAAGTGTAGATGCTCAGACTATCAGGGAATTAAAGGAGCAAGTGCAGTACTTACAAACTTCTCTTGAAAGTCAAAACAAACATTTTACAGAGATCAACACCAAGTTAGTTAAGAGGGTTGAGAAATTAGAGATGAAAGTGAAGTTGCTGAAGGGTAAACAGTCTACTCAGTTGGTTGTTTCTAGTTCCTCAAGTTCAGATGCAGAGGGTTTGGGTCTCTCTTCCAAAAAGGGGAGGATGGGTAGTTCTGAAAATAAAGAAGAGATTCAATTTCAGTTTCATGAAGGAACTCCAGTGATTGATGAAGAGCCTGCTACTCAAGAACAAGAGCCTGTTAGCTTGAAAGATACTGCTGCTACAGATACTGCTGAAGCAAAGCAAGATACTGCTGAAGCAGAGCAAGAGCCTGCTGGGATTCAGAGGCTATTAGCTATGAATTTAAAAGGATCTGATCAAGTGTCTTACAAAAGAAAGAGAGGATCACAGCCTCAGGGGAGGTTTCTTGTTTCTGATGAACAATCTGCTGCTCTAAGCCCAGTATCATCACCAAAAGACAAGGGCAAGAAAATTGTGGTTGAAGATGAACCAAAGCCTAAAAAGATGAAGCAGAAAGAACAAGTACAATTGGCTGTAGATGAAGAGTTGTCCAAAAAGCTTCATGAAGAAGAAGTATTGAGAGTTGAAGAAGAATCAAGAATGCTGCAAGAAAAGTTTGATGCTCAGCTGCAATACATCATCTCCAATGACCCAATTGTAAGAGGTGAAGCTTATACCCTGATTTGTGATAAATCTCTTAGCTCAGATGAAATGACAATCAAGCTCAATGATTTCATCACCAAGAAATACAATCAAGAGGCATTGGATGATGTCTATCAGCAGATTCAGAAGAATCAGAAGAAAGGATTCAAAATGCCACATTCTGAAGCAGATCAGAAGAAGTTCTTCAAGATATATCTGAAAAGAGAAGTGAATATGAAAGATCATCAACTCAAAGGTAAATCTTTTGATGAATTGAAGCTTCTATACTTAGAGGCTTACAGAAGAAACAAAACCAGCTTTCTCATGGATACTCAAGAAAGGTCTTCCAAAGGAAGAGAAGATGATCAGAAGGAACAAAAAGAGAAAGCAGAATTGCCTCCTGTTCAATCAAGAGAAATGGTTGTCCATGTTTCACAAGTTGTTTTTGTTGAACCCTTACATGCAAGGCATCCAGTCATAGATTGGGAAATCTTCAATGACAAGTTTGGCAAAGCATGGAAGATAACAAGAGTTGGAAACAAGGTTGAGATTTTCAAGAACTTTGAAAATCTACTTAGAGCATGTAGCAGAATGGATTTAGATGAATTATGGGTATTAGTTCAAGAGAAGCTGAAAACCAAGTATAAGCCAGATGCAAAGGAGCAAGAGCTATGGGTTGAGTTCAGCAGACTATATGATCCAAATCCTTCTGATACTCATTGGAAATTTCCTTACTATGATTTATCTGTTACATGGGAATACTTCAGCATGAGTCATGTTCATCATCTTTCCACTCAGAGTGGAATAGAGCTCTTTATGCTAGGAGAGAAAGAGTATCCTTTAAGCTATGAAGTATTATCAGTCTTGATCTCAAATAAGCTTTTATGTGAAGAAGAGACTGATGCAGTCAAAAGATTGAAGGAGAGCATATTTGATCAGTATGAAAGCCTAAGGAGAAAAAGGTAAGGTTTTTGGAAGAGTTCCCTCAAATCCTCAAGGTATGAATTTTATTCACAAAGAAACTTGGTTATTTTATATGGGAATAACAAGTTTAGGGGAGGATTGTTGGGAATAAAATGCACAAAGTAAAGAGTTTGCCAGAAGAGCCTGCTAGTGATAGTTAAGCCTGCCTCTTCAGTTTTGTTGATGTTGAAGATATACTAACAGTACCTTTTGGGTAAGAAGGTACTGCTAGTTAAAGAAGGTCCTGCCAGTTTTCACGACAAGTTGCTATATTTTAATTAGAGATATTTACTTGTATTATTAGTCTTTGTACAAAGTTATACGTTAAGAATAAGTAGTACAGAAGTCTCAGTAGATATAATGGAGTGTTTTACCTTGAAAGGTGTAATATTAGGATAAGATAAAACCTCTAATATATTATATTAAGCAACTTGACCACTTGTAATAAGGGCTCCTTATACTATAAAAGGAACCCTTAAGACACCATCTTTGACATATCTTTTCATACAGCTTTCATAGCTTTCCCATGCATAACTTCTATCTTTAACCTTTTCACGTATCAAAGATTCAAGGTTACACTTGTAATCCTGGTGATAGTTTAGATCACCCGTATTATTTCATCAATAATATTGAATCGTTTTGTGTTATTCTTGTTGTGCTCATTCTCTTTTACTTATTCACCACCTTTGTTCCTTTAGTGTGTTTTAGTAAATTCCGCGTGCTAACTCACATTCATTCATAAATATCCTAAACACATTACTGAGGTTAACATCTCAAGTGTTTGCACAATCCAATAAACAATCCTTCCACACTATCAATAATCTCATCTTCGGGAATAACAAATTGTTCATATTGTTGAACAAGAAGATCAATTTTGTTATCCTTAACTTGTGAGTTTCCTTGATGAGTGACTATTAAAGATTGCCAAATTTCTTTGGCGGTTTTACACATAAAGACTCTTTCATATTCTTTTTTAGGCAAAGCATTGTAAAGCATCATTTTAGCTTCATTATTTTTAGCAATCAATTTCTTTTGATCTTCATCTTTACTATTCGTAGCTACATTATCACCATCAATGATTATATACCATAAATCTATATCTTTAGATTTCACGTAAGTTTCAAATCGGTTTTTCCAATATATAAAACCATTTGCTTCAAAAAGTGGTTGTCTTTGCATAGATTGCCCTTCTTTGTAATTTTCAAAATCCATGGATCGTTTCAAGTTTTAAAACACAACATATTTTAAAAGCTTGAGTAACGTAGCTCTTGATGCCAATTGTGGAAAACTAGAAGGGGGTTTAATAGTTTTACCGGTTTTTCGTTTAATTATCTTTTGAAACTTTCCGTTTAATCAAAGATATAAACTCAAAGACAATATATAATATGCAAGTATAAAGAAAGAAACGATCAAACCACAACACGAGTATTTATCGTGGTTCGGCTACAAGGACTCTTTTTCCTTGCCCTACGTCCACGCCCCGAGTATCCAACTCGAGAGTTTCTTTCACTAGTCAACAAGCTCCTTTCACCGACGGAGAAAACCTTACACGTCGCTTACACGATTACCGACACTAAGCTAGATGTCGAGTTCTTTTACAAACGTACAACCACTCCCGTTAGTTCTTTTACAAGGGTATAACAACTCCCGTCACACTATATATTTAAGGCCTAAAATACTAACCGATCACAACTTGAATATACACAATCAAATGAAGTATAAACTACATGAAGTCTATATAATGTTAAGCTAACAAGTCTTGCAACGTTATGTTGAGTACTTGTAACTTTTATATGAACTTGTGAACTTCTTTGCTACAAGAGAACTTCACATAAATGACAATGTTAATAGGTTAGATGAATAATGTATGTGTAAACTATAATGAGATGTGATAAAGGAAAAATCTAAGAAATGGCTTGGTATTTATAGCAAGACTTTCAGCAGCTTTGGCGGATACGGCGGAACCCTCAGATGGGTTCTGCCCGTGTGCCTCCAAGGTTCCGCCAGGTCTGACAGTAAGTTTTGCAATAAATCATTCCAAACCAACCAAAGTCACATCAACTTATTTCTAGTCAAACACATACTTGTGTAAGAAGATTTATGGTGAGTCAAACACACAATCTTTCCTTAAATGCATATTGATGTGTTTGACACAAACTTACCATAAATGGGATGTGACATTTCTGTTCTAAGAAATATAAAAATGTTGTGTTTTATATGAAATGTAAATGTAGCAAATGTCTAATTATGTAAGTCTTTAAACTCAAATTATGTTTTACTAAAAACTAAAGTTTACACTTTGTCGTTAACAAAACTTAGCAAAGATCGTAAAATATAAATAACGTTTTTAGGCGATATTTGTATTAACATACTGTATTATCAAGGTACTGTTGGCCACTCTTTTTGCTCAAAAACTTTTTACGTTGGCAACTTTTGTGAACAAAATAAGTTCTTTTAAAGAAGCCAACAGGGATTCTTTTTGCAAGTATTATATATGGGGTGAGCTTATAACCTAAGAAGCATAACCAATTTTGCATAAGCTAACCCAAACAGCCACTGAAACATGCTCTTGATACACATTTGAGTTGATTAAATCTCCACTTGCAGGTGAAAATCAATGACATCTTTAGTATCTGCTAGGGGCGAATGAGTTTGGTACCGCTTATCATTTGCTATATTTAGCTTCTGAAAAGTGACCTTGGTACGCCTTTCTTCAGCGTGCAGCTTCCTGAATGTTGCTATCCACTTACAGTTAGACATCCCCGGATACTAGAAGTTGGTTTTATGAAGATGATGATTCAAATGAAACGAGCAGCTGCGAGCCGAGAGGAAAAGAGCGTGTTTTGGCCTACGTCATGCTGCCAATGAATATTTTGCAAAGAAGATGTCAAAAATTCTAGGATTGTAATCGGATAACTTTTTTTTTTCTTTTTTTTTTAAACTTGCCAATCTATTTTAGTTGTTTTATAGGTTAAAGTACAATACATTTTAGTATTTGCTACTATGGAGTGGATATCTTTAATATATTTTGCCTGCTGTAAGCATATTCATGTATTATAAAGATATGAAATGGTTAGCTTTTAGTATTTGCTTCTGTTGGCCGTCGTTATGGGATGTTTGGGCGCATGTTTTTACAAGCTTATATGCAGTTCCTTAGACCATTGATGAGGGGTTTGGATACATAGCTTTTTTAAGTTTAATCTACTCTTTTTACAGCATTTATTTGTAGTTTTTTTTTTTTACATTATTTAATGCTGTTTTTACATATTTTAGCCGTTTTTTTACAGCAGATTTCAAACCGTTTGGATAGCAGAATTATGCCAGAAGCATGTCTGTTTGTACAGTAGAAATAGGAAGCTTTTCTTTTTATTTTATTTTTTTTGCACCTTTTGTGTGCTGTTTTTTTACACCTTTTGGATGCTTTTCTACAACATAGATTGGTACTTAAATGTGGATTTTTTGACAGCAAATATATGGTTGTTTTTACAGTATTTTTAACGCCTTTTGACTGCTCTTTGCATCCAGAACAGGTTCTACTTATGCAAAACGCACCACAAATCACAGTTACAATATTACGTGTTTTCAAGCACTGATCTAGCGTCAATTTTTTTATACTCCTGAACTGCTTATAGGGAAATTTCTTCTTAAAATATGTATCAAAGAAAAATTTATTCTACTTTATTTCTACATAATCGGCCCACCCAAAAAAATAAATATAAAATAACGGGAAAAAAAAACCAGGCCGCCCGCAACGCTATAAACAGGCACGCCCGCAACGCAGCGACCTTTGCTAATCTTGTTTTAAACTTGCTGTTTATAACATAGGGTTTCTGCTCCTTATAACATAGCGTGTTTATATACAAATCATGCGTATGTATATTTCGTGGTCCAACATTGCCAAAAACCATAAACACATAACTATTAACAAAGAATCAATATCTTCGATGACTAAACTAATTAGAATGTGCTCTTAATGATGGTATACTTTATTTACTTTTCACATACAACATTTTATATTTAATGAATGTGTCTAACTACTATATTTTACGTGTGCAACTTTGATCTTTTGATGTATATTACTATACTTCACACAACCCAATTTTGGCGCTTAACAAGACCCGATAATAACCCGGTCTGATAGGATCCGAACCCGACAACCTGATTCTTTGTTGGGTTGAGGGTGATATTTTTTTAAGAAAAAAGTGACTTAACCTAACCCGATAACACCCCTAAATTAGTTAATAAAATATAGTGTTGTTGCACTTATTGCTTAAGAGCTTTTTTGAAAGAAAAAAGAAATATTTATGCAGTAACATTGATTAGATTATAGCAAAAATACTAACCCTTAACAACACAGGGAAAGCTGGAATACAAACTCATCGGTGGAGTTGGTGTCAAACAAACAAACTGTTGTGATATGTCCATACCATAAATAAATATATGGCCGAAAATACGTTAACCTATTTACGGCACACACGTATACATTTAGAGAACGTTTTGCTTTAATGTAATTAATATATTAGATGTATTAATTATATTAAGTAATGTTTACGAAAATGATAAAACGGTCGTTAATTAAACCGCTTTAATTAATTATAGTCTTTATTTATTATCATGTGACGCAGAAATTAGAACTTAACTCGAACAATATGGCAACGCTATAAAAATTGGAAGGGGCCGTTTGAAACAAGAGAAATAAGAAAGGAGGTGGAAGCAAAACTTGTTCACCAAGTTTTGACTATATATATATATATATATATATATATATATATATATATATATATATATATATATATATATTATCTAAGAATCATTTTTTTATGAGTTAAGGGTCCGCTTGGTTCAAAGTGGGGAAAGGTAAAGGTAAAAGGAAAGGGAAAGGGAATGCAAAGGATTGAGTGAGGTGGGTAATCAATACCTTACCCCTCAATTTACTCTATAATGTTGATTACCCACTACAGGGTAATCAATATCTTTGCACACCCCTAACCAAGCATCTAATTTGAGTGACGTGGGCCCTTTTGAATTCCTTACCCATTCCCCACCCCCTTTAACCCCCTTACCAAGCACCCCCTCCACGATTTTAAAATAGATACATATATGATATACGTGAATGGCTTTTGGATTTTTGCAAGCTACGACTGACCAAAAGGATTCCATCTTCCTTTATTCTTTTATTCTCATTAGTTGATCGGTTCTAATAAATACCTTAAGGTTTTATTATTCGATCAAGTTTAAAGACATAAACCATGTGTTTTAAGGTTTTGCTAGACGTGTTATGTATGCAACTATAGAGAGATCATACTTTGATCTTTAGTGGTTTCGTGTGTTTGATTTACTCACACACGAGTAATAAAGATTTGTTGATGTAATTGCTCAAAGGTACACATCTCTTTACTTATGTTAATTACATTATGCTATATTAAATCTTGTCTTCCGTTGCGTTTACGTGTGATTATGTGTTTTAATATTAAGTGTTAATATGGTTCAAAATTCCAACACAAACACCATGTTGGTTGCCGAATAGCACATTTAGCTATCCAATCTCATCATGTCACGTATAAATGACAGCTTAATTTATTAGCACTTTAAACATGAGTGCCTAGATATTTAGCTAATTAGAATTGTACATTTATATGGGCAAAATACATTATTACACCTATGTTATTCACTGATTAATTGTACTATCGCCCTAGACTCGTTTCTTATTTCTTCCATCTTCGCTTCACAATCTAGTGCTAGTTGTTGTTGCAATATTTCTTGAAATTCGTTTTGTGAAAAATTGACGGATAAGTTTGAAGATCGAAGTAACTAGCACCTTGCTTTGAAACATGTCTAAGTGGACCAGATACGTTTATATAAATTAATCCAAGTAGATCTGAAGCCCTTTGCGTTTGATGCGGAAAGGGTTTCCTTGCCATCTTCCCAGATATGCAAGATTCGCACTTATCAAATGATTCAGCATTGATATATTGCAAAAGCCCATTGTGTTGCTTCTTTTCCATCCTATGTGGGCAAGTCGACAATGCCAAAAATAAGTAGAGTCCAAGTCAGACTTGACTCTCTTACTGGTAATGTTATAAATAGAATTATTATCATCATTCAAACCAAGTTCATGCATATCAATTTCAAACACACCATTCACAAGAATAGCATTAAAGTAAAAAACATTATTTAAAAAAGCTGAAATTCCATAACTTGTAAATGTTTGAACATAACTATTATTTTGTTAAAAAAAATAAAAAATAAAAAAAATACTGAAATGACACCTCTAGTTATAGAAGGTGCATAATGACAATTGTTCAAAACTATTACTAAACCCGAAGGTAAAACTAAATCAAACGTCCCTATGGCTTCAACAGCTGCACGTATTCCATTTCTCACGTATAGGTATTGCTCTCCATAGGCCAGCTTCCTTGCTCCTCTAAGTCCTTGTAATGTGTTACAAATATGAGTACCACATCCAATGTCATACACCCAGGAGTTATGTTTACGAGGAAAAGAAAATAATTCTATCATGAAGATACCTGAAGTAATAGCGACATGTCTAGCATTCTTTCTCTTTTTCTGTTGCAACTCTGAGGGGTAGAGAGGCAGTTCCTTTTCCAGTGTCCTACATTTCTTTTTAGGAGGGTTCTTCTTGGGCATGGGTTGGTAAGCCATAACCTGCTTACCCTTCCCCTTGTTCGCTTACGGCTTGTTTGGCTTATTAATCCTACCACCTTGTATTGCTAGTACATGATGTGTAGGAGCCTTTTCGGCAAACCCTTCTCATAATTAATCAACATTGCATGCAACTCACTGATTGTCTTCCCCGTGCAATGCATGTTATAATTGCGCACAAACCCATCAAATTCCTTAATAAAGGATCTGTTGGTCAGGCAGACACAAACATCTTGTGGAAGATGGTAGTTGAGACGCTTAAGTTGATCCAAGTAACTTTTCATCTCAAGTACATTAGTACTCACGGATTTACCGTCCTCCATTTTGCAGTTGTGTAGAGAATCAAGAAGATCATAAAGTTCTACACTTGCTTTCTTCTCAAACATGGATTTCAGTTCAGTAAGCTGTGGGGAGAATGATTTTCGAATTGCTTTTGCAATGAAGGGATCATACTGCCAAGCATAAGACACGTGACCTCATTGTGTCGGTCGTATTGAAGGTTCCATACCGCCAAGACCTCATTAGTTAAGTCTTGGGGAGGGGCTGGAGGTACAGGTTGTTCCAATACATCACGCTATCCTCAGTGATCTACACCAGTCATTGAGATTATCGCCAGTAAATTTTTCTCGATCAAACATTTGGTTGAAAGCAGAAATTGTGATTTTTTTTATTCTTTACACGGCTGCAAAATGGAGGATGGTAAATCCATGAGTACTCATATACTTGAGATGAAAAGTTACTTGGATCCACTTGAGTGTCTCAAACCATCTTCCACAAGATGTATGGGTTGGCCTCATCAACAGATCCCTTAATAAGGAATTTGTTGGATTTGTACTAAATTATAACATCCATTGCACGGGGAAGACAATTAGTGAGTTGCATGCAATGCTGATTGATTATGTGGAGGGTTTGCCGAAAAAGGTTCCTACACCTTAGGTACTAGCAATACAAGGTGGTAGGATTATAAGCCAAACAAGCCGCAAGCGAACAAGGGGAAGGGTAAGCAGGTTATGACTTACCAACCCATGCCCAAGAAGAACCCTCCTAAAAAGAAAGATCATCCTGGAAAGGATATGGCTTGTCACCACTACAACGAGGTAGGACACTGGAAGAGGAACTGCTTTCTCTACCTCTCAGAGTTGCAACAGAAGAAGAGAAAGAATGTTAGACATGTCGCCAGTACTTCGGGTATCTTCATGATAGAATTATTTTCTTTTCCTCATAAACATAATTCCTGGGTGTATGACACTGGATGTGTTACTCATATCTGTAATACATTACAAAGACTTAGAGGAGCAAGGAAGCTGGCCTATGGAGAGCAATACCTGTACATGGGAAATGGAATACGTGCAACTTTGAAGCCATAGTGACATTTGATTTAGTTTTACCTTCTGGTTTAGTACTAGTTTTGAACAATTGTCATTATGCACCTTCTATAATTAGAGGTGTCATTTCAGTTTCTTTTTTACAAGATATTGGTTATGTTCAAACATTTACAAGTTATGGAATTTCAGTTTCTTTAAATAAAGTTTTTTGCTTTAATTTCCTGTGAATGGTGTGTTTGAAATTGATATGCATTCTGTTTATAACATTAGCAATAAGAGAGTCAAGTCTGACTTCGACTCTACTTATCTTTGGCATTGTCGGCTACCCATATAGTCAATAAACACATGGATAAGATGCAACACGATTGGCTTTTGCAATCTATCAATGATGAATCATTTGATAAGTGTGAATCTTGCATATCTGGGAATATGGCAAGGAAACCCTTTCCGCATCAAATGCAAAGGACTTCAAATCTACTTAGATTAATTCATACAGACGTATGTGATCCACTTAGCCATGTGTATACCATAAGGCTAGTGGGAGTAATGTTTATGTTGATGAAATATTGATTATGGGAAAACACATTCCAAGTTTACAAGAGGTTAAGTCCTATCTTGGAAGATGTTTTGCTATGAAGGATTTAGGATAAGCAACATATATTCTAGGAATCAAGATCTACAGAGATAGATATAGGCGGTTGATTGGACTAAGTTAAAGTGCTTAAACTGATAAAATCTTGAAGAGATTCAGGATACAAGATTCCAAAAAGGGATATCTTCTAATGCAAGAAAACCTTGGCTTAAGCAGCAAACAATGTGCTTCTACACCTGCTGAGGTGGCACGCATGAAGAAAGTTCCTTATGCTTCGGCTAATCTTCATTCTTTGTCGAGTGGATGTGGGAAAATATCATCTCCAAATAGCTCGGGCTCTCCTTCGGGTGGAAGTAGTCGGGCTCTTCTTGTGTTAGGGTATCAGGATACAACCATTTACTTTTGTCTTTCAAAAAATTTCAAGTCTTTCCGTAAACCAAGTTTTCCCTTCATTGTCATAATACGTATTTTGACAACGTGTCATCAAATCTTCGTCGTTCTCACCACTAAGCCTTGTTGTTTGGTTGATGATAACATTAAAGTTTCCGATTTCTTATTTCATGGGTGTCTACTTCCTGGTCAACTTGTTTTTGGTACGCGTGATGTAGCCCTTACTCGTTGCTTGCTCATTTTATTCCGCAAAGATTTTGTACTAGATTATTCGATTAGTGTCCACTTCCTGGTCAACTTGTTTTTGGTACGCGTGATGTAGCCCATACTCGTTGCTTGCTCATTGTATTTCGCAAAGATTTTGTACTAGATTATTCGATTTTTGGCCGTTGCCCGTGTTCGGTTCCTTGGATATATGTAAGCAATATTCTGCCAAAATTAGTTCCTCTTGTTGAGACCATGGCGTACGTGATTTTTAAAACCTTTCGATTTCTCGGTTCATGGGTGTCCACTTCCTAGTCGACATGTTTTGTTGAGACCATGGCATACACGTGATATCGACTTTCTTTTCCTTGTTAGCTGGTTTTTTGCTTTTCCTTTGCCATGTTTGTTGGATGAGATAGCCCGATTTCTTCATTTTGTTGGGATTGTGGGTTTGTTAGTATTGTTGTTAGGTTTGTTGGAAGTGTTGTTGTAGTTAAAATTGGGCTAAAAGCTAAAATTGGTCTTGTGTACTAAATGGTGAAAATGTGGTAAATTGGTTTGAGAGTTGGTATGACGTACCAAATGGAGAAAGTTGGTTAGGATTTGAGGTAATGGAATTTGCAGATGATGGTGTGTGTGGATTAGATAAAGATGAATGGGTATTTGATTTTGTGGGTTGTTGAGCAATTGATTGATTCATTCTTGGTTACTCATATCATTTAAGTTGGAAGTAAAATCAAGAGAAGTAGTGTTAAGATTTGAAAGTGAAAGTGTGTTAAAAATCGAAGACTTAAAAGTATTTATAGGATTAAAAAATAAAAAATAAAATAATTACTTTCCGAGAAAAAGGGCTAGTTTTCATCATTAATGTGCTTTTGCCCGTTGAAATATCAACGTTATATTCAACAAATCAAAAAGAAAATAAGTGTATAACTCGCACTGCCAAAACAACGCCGGAACCTAAAACGTGACCACCATGGTGGCTAGCGTTATAAGCCGGTGTTATCGGCTATAACACGCCCATACGGGCACTCTTGCCATTTTAATAAAATTTACATATCTGTAAAATAAAGAATGATTACTTCCTCAGGCTAGTAATTCCTATTTTATAATACAAAATCTATCACATTGGGTCCAAAATAGTAGTTATAAGATCTATGGCATCTTGTCTTAATAACTATTCAAAAATTGAGATTTTCTCATGTTCAATTTAAAAATAAAAGATAATGTTTAGTTTATTGTGAGTGAAAAAGAAAAGGGTTTTTTTCCTTTTTTTTTAAATTATTTTTTAAAGGCAAAAATAAACATATATAAAAAATCTACCATCAACTCGTCTATTAAGACTTCTATTTTATTAACAATTAAATTGTTACTCACAACAAAACTAATATAACCTCTCATGTATAAATAGAATATGAGAGGATCTCAATCCCTATTCAAAATACTCTTTAGCGCGACAAATACGTTGTATACACTCTAGCAAGGGTGTGTCATAAAACAAACAAGATGTTACTTATTTGAGATACATGTCAACTTGATGAACATACACGCTGCTAGATACAGCTTTCATTTCATGTATTTGACTGGTGACGTTTAAATCTGAAAAAAGTGTATGTTTTCGACATTAATTGCATTTTTGAACTTGAAACAAAACATAGTCGTGTTTTTTCTAGAAGTATTTAACGGGATGACGTTTAAATCTGAAAATAACAATCGGAAGCGCATGTTTTCGACATTGATTGCATGTTTGAACTGAAACAAAACAAAAGTCGTGTTTTTTCTAGAAGTATCTAAGAGCGCTCGATGCAGTTGACAGTTGTTATATAGCCCATTATAAGGCAAAATGGGGGCCTATGTCACCACCAACTGCACCGTTTGCAGTGTTAAGTTTTTGTGTTACAGGATTGTTATTGGAGATGGTGCTTTCTCAGTTTTGTGTTATAGGGAACCGGCACCGCACCTAGCCCTCCAAAATGTTCGTTTTCCAAACAGATGATGTACACATGCAACCTGCCAAGTGCCAAGGCGGCAATACACCCTACCACTGCACATATTTTTCTTCTTCTTTCACAAATGGTTACAATCTTAAACAAATACGAGTAACTTTTTAATAATAAAGCTCGCAACAATATTCAATTTTCGTAATCCAAAAGATACATATAACACAAATGATTAGGTAAAACATCCTAAGCATGCTTCAATATCTATTTCGGTATTCCTAGTCAACGCAAAATCTATTCTTGTCATCAGTTCTTCGACACCTAAAGTCCTTTCAACTTAACGCTAGGGAATTTGCATGAGCCAAAACCTACAAAAATAAACATTGTCAAAAACAAAAAAATGGTACAAAATGATCATCAATTTTTCGATTCATCATATATATCATTTGTGGAAAAAGAAAATAACGTCACTTACTTGGATTTTCGGTAGTTTGGACCGCAAGCCCATTGAAGTAACAAGACCCGCCCGCTTTTTGAAACTGAGCCCAATAAGAGCTAAAGGCATAGCTTGCATGCCACCTCAATACATTGGGTCTAAAACACTTCCCACCAGATTGGATCGGGTCACAAGTACCATTACCCTGGCCACACGCATAAGACAATGCGCCACCAAGCGCCGTGACATTCACCCCACGCGCTGCCATACACCAAATCGGCCCCTTGTACGGCTCATTGTTCGTTGGCGCCGGCAACGGCTTCTTATACTCCTCTGTCTGACCCGACAAGTCAATCTCGTAAATACTTGTCCCATTTGGATACAACAACCCGAAGTGCCGCTCCGTACCCGGACCCGGTTTTTGGTTTTCGTTGTACAAAGCAAAAATAAAAGAAGGGAAAATGACGGTTGGCTTCAACGGGGTCCCCCTTGCCGGCTTTGCGGTTAACCATTTAACCACATTTCGGTTATAAGTCGCAGCATTGTAAATATTCCCCCCAATTTGATCAACATCGCAACCATTGGGCCAACCCGTTTCCGCAATAAAAATCCGGGTATTCGGGTATCCAACACGCCTCATGGCAAAAAACAAAGCATCAAGCATTTGTTCTAATAAGTTAGTATACACCAGTTTGGTAACCGGGTCGGTGTATCTAGTCTTGCCCGGTTCAAGTAAAGCATAATCTAACTTAATTTCAACCGGGTTTGCCACCCAAGCGAAATACGTATAAACATCAATAAAGAAAAAAGACTTAGTACCATTAATAAACTCCAACAGCGGTCTTATAACAGATTCCGTTACACCCGAACGAAATGTCCCACTAGATGGCGGAAAAGAAGTTTCCAAACAATCCATAGCTAACGGCGTGCCAACCTTAACTTTCCTTAATCTAAACGAAACCAAGGACTTTCTGATCCGGATCATAGCCGGTACAAGGTTAAACCACGTGGCATTGTCAGGCTGAGACAGGATCTCATTCCCGACAAGAACGTAACGGATTTTAGTATGTGGGTAAAAGGGGACAACATTAGTTGAGATCCATTCATCTGCTAATGTCTGATTTGATGCTATTTTTATGATAATTTCATTAGGGACCATTACAGATACTTGAATATCCGTCTTGTTAAGGGCTGTAAGGATTTTGGGGTTTGCATCGTAGAGTTTGACCCTACCTGCTTTTAAGGTTTTGATTAGCTCGACTGAGGTTTCTGGTTTTGGGAGATTGTTTCCTAGTTGACCGTAGTTAACACCGGGCTTTGCTGCGATTTCGGCGTCTGTTCGTGATCATGAAACAAATAATAATAATCACATATCATATCAAACTAATAACTAGCGGAATGAGTATATCAACATGAGCTTACAACTTATTAAATTTCAGCTAATAGTCTTGTAATCAGCTAAAAATGAGCTTATTGCCTTTTCCAACTTTCAATAAATTTGCAAGTGTATATATCATTTCACCAAGACACCAATCATAAGTTTTGGATTCATACAAAAAAAACATATGAGTCATATGAATATAAGGAAATGAAAATAAAACGTGCCCACTATCAACCCATTGACCATAACCCTTCCAAAAAGTCATTAAGAATAAGATTTACATACTAAAAACACAAAAGTAATGAATCTAAATGAAGGAAATGAACTTACTAGATGTTGAAACTAGGAAGCACAAAAGGGGTATAAACCAAATGAGACCCATTTTTTGGGTTTGTAACATTGTTGAATGGTTCAAAAACCAGAACCTTGAGAACAAAAGAGAAGCAGGTGAGAAATTTAATGATACCGTTGGGAGAACCAATGAAAGGATGAATAGGGTTTTGATGTGATTGGTGGAATTGTGAAGGTGAAGATTACAAAAGTGTGTTTGTAAAAGTGAGAAAAGAGTGTTTGGTTATATTTTATGGAACGAGAAAAGGGGCGTTGGTTGAGCTTGAGAGTAGGGAAAAGTGAGAAAGTGTTTTAAAATAGAGGATTTGGAGAGAATCTTGGTGGTAAAGTTGGATGTCATGCCCTTTTTTATCTTGTATAGATTGTGAAATGTACTTTATCATGTAAAGATTGAAAGAGTATTATACCATCTTGCAACTAAATTGGTGAACAAAATGTTTCTAGCATCCATCAAATAAGAGTATATGGAGAATGAGGTATGCTAAAATTAAACAAGATTTACAAAAAAAACATCCACATAATGATGTAACATGACACTTGAACCACTCATTGACTTTTTATTTATAACTCTCTTTTTCATAACAAATTATTTTGTTACACATCATTGTGTGAAATTTTTTTTTTTTTTTTTTTTTTTTTTTTGTAAATTTTGTGTGATTCTAGCATTTCTGTGTAAAATTATAAGTGATAAAATTTATGAGAGCTAGAATTTGTATTTTCAAATATATTTTGTAAAGTAGTTGAAGTTTGTGGTGTAAAACAGCATTAAAAACCCAAAGCCTTTGGTATAGTGGTATGTTAGTTGTCCATCAACTTTGAAGTTGTGGATTCAAGCATCGTTAAAAGCATTTGTGAGATATCTTATGAGATAGCTGGTATAAGTGTGAAAAAAAAATTGTCGTTATGAAAAAAAGAAAAGAAAAAAAATGATTAAAAGACAAAGCATAAAAATATACAAAAGTTAAAGATAAGAGTTTTTTTTTTTTTTTTTAACTACAAAATTTTGTTAAAGAAAGCCATGCGAGGAGATAGGCACAAGAAAAAAACACCAAACAAACCTTATGAAAATAAAGACCTCAGGTTGCAGCACCAATCAGACCATGAATAATTTAAGCTTGGTGAACAAACAGAGATCCAATGAAACGACCAAACTTTCATCATATTGAGCAGATTCGAAGACTACCTATAATGTGAAAAATTAATCATGTTTCTAGAACTCCACAACGATGAGCATGTGGTGTGAAACACAACATCTACACACGGTTTAAAGGATATATTACGAGGCCAACGTCAAGAGCAAGAGTTCAATCAAGAGGGTTGTGGATTTACCGCGGACTAATGTAGCACCACGAGAAGATATCAACTAAAAGCTTCTTAGCAAAGTCACACTCGAAGAATAAATGAGCTGCACTTTCTAGTGCTTCTAGGCAGACTAGACATAGGATAGAGCCATAGTCGATGCATTTGTCATCAAGCTTGACTTTCGAGGAGAGTCTATATCTCGCCAAATGCCAATACATAATGTTAATCTTGAGATGAACATTTATTCCAGGTAGTCGGACTGACGTGTTTTAGAAGACAAGCATTATCAATTTTGAATCTTAACGAACCAATAACTAATGTAACTAACCATACTAAAAGTTCAAGTTTATTTTAAAAGCTTATCTTCGTTAGCTTCTTTTTAAAGAACTTATGAATATAAACTTAAGAGGCAAAAGAAAGCTTCTACTACAAAATACTGTAACTTATTTTGATACCTTAAGTTCTCATAATCTCAGTGCCGAGCATACCCTAAACACTTCGTGAAAAAACTAATCATGGTTTTTATAAGATGTTATTCTACATGTACTTTGAATTATTTTGGACAATGCTTTACTATTTTGCAATACAAGGAATTTATACCAAAAAGGCCAAAACTATAGTGGATATTTTACAGCGCTTTTATGTACCTTTATCCCAGAAGACTTTTAACTCCAAATATCCAAAAGTGTTAAAATATAGAATCCAATGAAATATTTACCTAAATCATGGAGCGGATGTATATTTTAGTATTTTACTATAGGAAGGTACTAACGTGCCATAGATGTAGAAGAAAATGTGGGCTGAAAAGTCTCGAATAAGTAAACGAATAAATAAAAGGTCAACACTTTCTTAAAAGGGGTGCGTGTATATGATTCTTTGTGTTCATTTATGTTCATATCACTACAATTTACAAGTTATAAGCCAAGGTTTTCAACATTGGGATTCTACTTAGAATTATTTTCGTCTTTGTAAAATCGTGATCATAAAATCAGATTGTAATTTTAAAATCCTACTATAATGCTATTTTTTAATAATCTTTGTAATATTATTCAAATTTACAAATTTTTATATATTATAAACACGAAATTTTTAGATTATTTCATAAAAATGTTATCTAAAATTATGCATATGAAATGTTTAAGAACAATCAAATGTCATTTTTAAAATTATATGAAAACATAAACAATAAATTTGTAGTTTTTTAGTTTGTGGTTCGAGAAAAGTAAGATCGGATCAGAGTAGATTTTAAGATCCTATGGTCAAGATCAGGATCCTATAAGATCTTAAGCTTGTTAAGATCTTACGTAGGATCCGGATCATTTTTGCTTCATAGAATCGTAAAATCGTAAGATTTTAAGATCAAGATCGGAACAGGATACTATACAGCACCTTTTTTAAATTAATTACAAGAAAAGATTAATATCTAATTGTAGAGTTTTATATTGAAAAATAAAAGATCGACATCCCTAAATTAGTACAAACACAGATGTGTACGACGTGCATTATTACCTGACCCTGGGCGAAGTGGGATCAGTGGGCTCATTGATAATTACTGACATACCCCTGCATGGAGGGGTATGTCACAAAATGCCTCAAATCTCAGCCGTTTTCAAAAATGCCCCATCATTCCCTTTAAATCCATACGCGACATAAGGGGAGGACACATGTCAAGATTCTAGCTCGGGCAAAAAAAAAAAAATATAGTGCATGTCGCGTACACGTGTACGCGACACCCATAAAGTCATACGCGACACCCATCATGTACGCATGTAAGGTTTTGGATTTAAAAAAAAAAAAATTAAAAACTTACAAAAAACACCCTTTAACTTTTTGATATTTACAACTTTTTTATATAACAAACTTTATTTGTCAAATATTTAGCTAATATATATCAAATTTGTTAATGAAAAAAATATCGTTACGAAGAGCTCTGAATTACGAACAAAACGAGCCCAATATTGATATGCTTTTGACATACGTACGATTTTATAAAATTTTGAAATACCGTTTATAGGTTTAGAAAATTATACCGTTTTTAATTTATGAATATGATATTTATATTTCATAGAATTGTACGTCTTTGTCCTTTGTGCTTTAAGCATATGTTTTAAAAGATTATAAAATCGTACGATTGGACAAATATTTGACAAATAAAGTTTTGACATACGCTTAAAGATTAGGGATAAAAGCGTATGTTTTAAAAGATTATAAAATCGCGCTACAGATTAGGGATATCAATGGACCAAAATGGTGGGGTATGGAGATAGATGATCACTGTCCCCTAGCGGGCTGCCCGACTGCTCATGGAATTAAGGTTGATGGATGTCCTCAAGTCTATTGATCAAAACATTCTCTTTCATACAATATTGTTTGCATTCATCCAAAAAATACTGCAAGCCAAGGTGTACAGAATTATTACAAGTGAACGTAATGAAAGAGTCATTGGCATAAGGAATACATAGATTTTGACTTATTCTAGAAAATAGTCATATATCTTCACAATTGCATACGATGCTGTCTAGGTATCTATAGTGACAAATTGTTTAGTGGAAGAATTATAATGACAACACAAAGAAGTTTTTGTTAGACGTTTATTATTTGTACGAAATAATGGGCTTTATTAATAGTTGATAAGCCTAGCCCGATTTGTGATTTGTATCGAGAATAATTTTTATATAACAAACTTTAAGCGTATGTCAAAACTTTATTTGTCAAATATTTGTCCAATCGTACGATTTTATAATCTTTTAAAACATACGCATAAAGCACAAGAGACAAAGACGTACAATTCTATGAAATATGAATATCATATTCATAAATTAAAAATGGTATAATTTTCTAAACCTATAAACGGTATTTCGAAATTTTATAAAATCGTACGTATGTCAAAAGCATATCAATATTGGGCTCGTTTTGTTCATAATTCAGAGCTCTTCGTAACGATATTTTTTTCATTAACAAATTTGATATATATTAGCTAAATATTTGACAAATAAAGTTTGTTATATAAAAAAGTTGTAAATATCAAAAAGTTAAAGGGTGTTTTTTGTAAGTTTTTAATTTTTTTTTTAAATCCAAAACCTTACATGCGTACATGATGGGTGTCGCGTATGACTTTATGGGTGTCGCGTACACGTGTACGCGACATGCACTATATATTTTTTTTTTTTTTTTTTTGCCCGAGCTAGAATCTTGACATGTGTCCTCCCCTTATGTCGCGTATGAATTTAAGGGGAATGATGGGGCATTTTTGAAAACGGCTGAGATTTGGGGCATTTTGTGACATACCCCTCCATGCAGGGGTATGTCAGTAATTTTCTCGTTGAACAAACATAGTGGGGTAAGTCATAAAGCAAACTTTTTTTTTTTTTTTAAGAGCCACTACTCAATTTAGTGATTTACTCGATTATGTCTAAAAGAGTATCAAGTGCATAAACTTAAGTCAAAATGTCTATCAAATGCATAAACTTAAGTCAAAATGTCTTCTTAATGTTACATTATTTTTTTATTTTTTACTTTCTTTTCAAATACGCATCCAAAAAAAATCTTCTAGACTACGAGTCTTATAAATATATGTAAGGTCTATGTCTATTAGAGTATTAGAATCACTTAACGAGTAGGGGTTAATATTTTTTGACTTGGGGATACAGAGGAGGTAAGAGAAAATAAGTGGGTCATATTTAAAAAATAATAAATAAAAACTAGGGTACCCGACAACTAATTTTGTAGTGAGCAAATTTTTTTCAGTTGTACGTTTTTTTTAGCAATAACTTTACGAATAAATGATAACTTTTGTTATGGATTTTTATTAATATACATGGTGGTTACTGAAAATTCAGACATCAAAATGGCAGTCCAAAAATTCATGTCATAATTTCAGCTCAAACAACCTTCTATTATAATCTCCAGCCCAAATATTCGGTTATGACACAAGCCTAATAGTTCGGTCCATAACAATCCCGAGTAGACCCACACCTTGTATAATCTAGCCATAAAACTACACCAACCCTAATACTAACCCTAATCACACATTTCTCACAATCTCCGCCCCCATCACTCTCCTTCGCAAAACAAAGAAAAAAAACATCCCTTATGTTCTTATCTTCTTAAATCCGAATATCAAACAAACTCATGAACCCTCCTTGTGTTTCATTATACAAACGATTCAACCACATAATCCATATAACTTAATTTATGTAATGAAATAAAACGAAAAACAACCTTATTGTCTTTTCTAAATTGGCTTCAAGATCTTTATTGAAGGTCACGGGTAGGTTGTATTGTGTTTCATTTCGTTTATGTTCTTGTTCGTTCTTGAGTTTCTTTAAACGAAATAAAGATTGAATATGAGCACTCTTATTCTTATTCGTTCTTTTGATTTTCGTATATTGAAAAACAAGATTAATTGTCACAGATCTATGATCTATGGTGAAAACGTGTTAATCTTTAAAGATTTTGATTTATGAATTTTGTGGATACGTATTTGAGATTGAAAGACACGAATCTGAGATCTATTATTTTTCTTGTTTATGTTTCGAATCTGAGTTAGTGTTAGCATGAGATTTAGGGCGTGGTTGTAGTTGTTGTTTGCTATTACGACGTGAGGAGGTGAAAGGATTAGGAATTTTGTGGATACGTAGTTGTACATTGTGCTTAACATTTTGTATTAATTGGTGATGGGGTGTATTAATTTTACGAGAGAGGGTCATCCCTCCATTATAATCATTAAAAATATTAATCACTTTAATAACATTAATGTTGTAAGTCTGAAAATTACATTATGCTTATTTTGTTGTACACTATGCTTATTTTGTTATAAGTCTGGAAATTGTGTGCATTAAAGTGTTGAAAATTATGCTTAATTTCTTATAAGTATAAATTTTTAGAAAGAGAGTCATCCCTCTATTATATGTAGTATAGATACTCCATACTATTAAATGTTATGTGGACCCAATCCCTTAGCTAAGGAAAAAAAGAAACACACCCTAAGTCAAAACCTCACTTTTGAAACCATAATTTCATTTTTTTCAATTTTTTTTTTTAAATCTAACTAATTATTCATCCATTAAAATAAAAATACAAATTAAATTACAAAAATTTTAAAAAATACAAAATAAATAAATAAATAAATAAACAAATAAAAACCTTCATTTCTTCCAACTTCATTATTGTTACGTCATTCGATTTAGTCATCGCGTACATCTCTTTAGCGGCCTCCCGGTTGAGTCTAAACTCATTTTGGAAAGTATCCCCAAAATCTTGCGGGTTACTCCTTGTGGTGCCTGACGTGGTCTTCGATTTAGTTTTTTTCGTTGGACGTGATTTGTTGGGGAGACGTGGTCTCGGACAATCTCCGAATAACTCGGTATGTCCGGTGACATCTACCGAATCAATGAGTTTGGCCGCATCCGACTTGGGGTATTTTCTCAAAATAGCTCATGCCCGTATTGAGTAAACCATCTTCCTTTTTTCTTGTCTTTAAACGGACTCATAGCCCGGTTCAAAAGATCAACATTATTTTCACCACTTCTAATAAAATGTTTTAAATGTTTGTAGATACCGTTGAATTTTTGGCAATTAGCATTCAATGTTGCTCACTTCCCCGTCAATATATCCTTGGTACGTTTATGTAGAGAAGATGAGTTTAACTCATTAAGAACCTTGCCCTAAAAATATATCTCAACTTGGTCATTTTCGACTTTGCTATCCTTGAAAACCGTAAAATAACACGTGGATAATAACTCTTCCCTTGGGGCTTCCAACGAGTGACTAGCTTTTTGGTTGTTATTGTGGTAGTAGTGGTGGTTGTTTATTTGGCGGGTCTTTTTCCTTTTTTTCGCTTTTTCCTTATGGGTTTCTTGTGGTGGTTGTTCGATTTGTGGTGGTGGTGGTGATGATGGTGGTGGTGGTTATTTGTCGTGGTGGATAGAATTGTGGTAGATTTGGTTGAAAATGTTGAAATTGTTGTTGAAGTTGTTGTTGTTGAAGAAACTATTGCTCGGGTGTATATGGTGACACAGTATATTGGCTACCAAAAGGAGCTAAATAAAGTTGTGATGAGGAAGATATTGAGTTTGCAGATAAAGGTGTAGCAGGATTTGACGAAGAGGATGAGTTTGAATATTGTGACATCCAAAGAATGTTATTGAAAAAAGAATCATTTGGATGTTGAGAAATTTGTTGTGATATAGTAAAGAAATAAAAGTAGAAATGGAAGTGAAAGATTTTAGTGTGTGTGTAAAAATGATTGTGTAAAATGAGTTATATATAGTGAAAATTGTTGTGTAAAAATTAAAGTATATAAACTTTTTTTCCAAAAAAATAAAAAGAAAAGAACTAGTTGTTGCATTTGCAACGGTCGAAAAAAATTGCAAATTCTCTCTTTTGGTGCAAGCTAAAAAACCGATGTGTGGTTTGACTAAGGCACCTACCGGTGCATTTGCGAGCCTTTGGCGAGAGACAGCTCGGGTTGAGGAGGGTGCCTCATGACTGGCCTCATTCTCTAAAATGCTAAAGAATAATAATCGGCTAATTTGTCATGATTCTCATTAAACAAATAAGTCAATGTACAGTACAATGAAGTAATCTAGAAGATAGACAAATGGGTCAAGCCCATGATAACATATTAAGATTGGGCTAATATTATATAACTAACACTCCTACGCAGTTTGAGCGGAAGGGGCTCGAACACACAAATTGGAACAAACTTTCTTAAACAAAAGAGAGGGGAACCCCTTAGTGAAGATATATGCATATTGATAATGTGATGGTACATGCAAAACGCAAACCTGGCCCTTGGCAACCATGCCACGAATAAAATGGATATTCATCTCGATGTGCTTCATTCGTTGATGTTGAGCAGAATTGACAGAAAAGCTAAATGTAACTAACGTTATCACAATAGACAATGGTAGATGTCAATAGTGATGTATGAAGCTCCTAAAGAAGGTTGCATAGCCATGCAGTTTGGCAACTGCATTTGCAAAAACCCGATACTCTGCTTCGGCACTGGATTGTGGAAGCATATGTTGACGCTTAGATGCCCATGATAATAGATTGTTACCAAAGAATACACAATACACATATATAGATTGATGAGTCACAGTGCAACCAGCTCAGTCAACATCAAAATAAACAATGGGAGAGGTGGTGGATGAAGCATAAAGTTGGATCTTGAAACCCAATATACCTCGAACATACAGTAAAATACATTTGAGAGCCGCTAGGTGAGGCTCCCGCTGATCATGCGTATACAAAGAAATTTGTTGAACAACAAAAGAAATATCTGGACGAGTAAATGTAAGATACTATAGACCACCTACAAGACTACAATTAAAATTATGGTCAATAACAGGATCACCATCAAGGCCAAGTTTGGACTCGGTATCAACGGGAGTTCGTGATGAGTTACAACTACTCATGTGAGCTTGCTGAAGTAACTCTAGAGCATATTTCCTTTGAGCCCAAAAAATAGTTGAGAGACCTCCAAGTCTATCATCTTAAACTCTTTACGTAAAGAGATATAATTTGTTGTACTAAATCTGTAAAAGAAGATGTGAGGACAATACCATCCACATAAATCAATAAATAAGTAACCTTAGCATAATGTATGTATATAAATAAAGATGAGTCACACCGACTGTGAGAGAAACCATCTCTAGTAGCACACACCACAAACCGTTGAAATCAAGCACCATGTGAGTTTAATGAATATGCACTTTCTAAGATAGATGACCATAAATAAAAGAATTTTTAACATCAAGTTGATGAATAGGCTAGTTACGAGACAAAGAAAGGCTCATTACAGTACGAATAGTGGCGAGTTTAACTGTAACACCCAAAAAATATAAGAAAAGTAAAACATATATATATTTATTATTTTAGCGGAGTAAATAGTAGAATCCCACTTACTAAAGTTAACTAGGAATGTTAGTTGGGACTTGGTTTGTAATGAAAGAATAACATAATAGGACTTGTGATATTATGCATAGTAACCTTAAGGACCTAATCCTCGCAGTTGAGGAAATTTCAACAGGAAAAGTTACATCTCAAACGAAGTTTGCATGAGAACTAAAAGCTATTTTAGCGACATGATGAGCCGCTAAATACATTCGCGTATAACCCATGAGAAAGTTAGTGCATAAAACCGTGAGCATGTTAAAGGTTAGTTGATGAATAGGCCAGTTACCTTGCTAAAGTTGCTAGAAAGTTAGTGCAAAAAACCGTGAGCATATCTATTGTTAGATCTTTTTGTCTGTGTTGATCTCCCATTTAAACAAGGAACACAAATTGTGTTATTGTTTATTTGATTAGTCATAATCTGTATATGGAGTAATGTATAGAAAAAGGTTTTAAAGAGTTTTAATCTCCCGCTGCTATTTTGATTGTGTGTTTAATTGTTAAAGTAAATTTTAAATTATACCCTTCGTTTTCCATAAAGTGTTATGTCTATTAACCTAACGGGATAAAAAATGGTAGACCATAGGGTTTAAGATTTAGTAAACATTAAATTGGAACTTACTTAGTAATTAAGTGAACGGCAAAACACAATAAAAACAAGTCATATAGATGAGTTGGGGTACCTAAGGCTTGCATCATAATTAAATATCATCCACAACCGTTTGGATAGATAGTTATATGATAAAGTGTGTAGGGACTAATGGCTCATATTAGACTTGCACTACACTAGACCCACTAAGGCATAGCTAGTTAGACATTGCACTTGTGTATTATGTCGTTGATAAATTAAAGGAGTAGCTAGTCAAGCACATCTTTCCCTTATATATATATATATATATATATATATATATATATATATATATATATATATATATATATATATATATATATATATATATATATATATTGTCAACTTAATTATTTACATTTTTAATAATCGTGAGGATTCAAAAATTAAGTTGTCGTCTTTAATAAATTTAAAACATTTAATTTCACTCGTTCCAGCAAATGACTTGGTTTTATCGAGTCTATATTTTACGCGATCGGGTACACTGCCAGATAGTGTTGATATTACTTGTTATATTCGGTTTATAAATATTAAAACAAGATAATACACATCAGTTAACTAATATGGAGATTTTATTTCAAAGTTTAAGCTCTCATTGATGAATACAAAATTTAATTTTTCATTTTTTATCTTCTCTTATTATATAAGAGATAAGAAGTTTGCGCCAAAAAAAATATTAAAAAAATAATAAAAAAAAAAAAGAAGGCATCGAGTATCAGGTATGATGGCTCAAGCCAAAGCTCAAAAGGTGTCACGCCATGCCACCGTAACATTTCTCCCTTTCACTTTCCTTACCAATCAAACCCAAAACCTCCTCCCATATCATTCAAGCCAAATCTCACTTATGGAACCCATTATTTTATTTTTCTTTTTTATTTTTTTCAAACAAACTAATTTTTCATTAATTAAATATAAAAATACAAATTACATCAAACACATACGAGAAAATTAAAAAAGAAAAAACTACGAAATAATAAAAATACATAAAGTTATCAATAAACTAATTTTGTTGTTGTTGCCAGAGATGCTCCATAATATTTTTTTTAAGAGTTTCGTGTGTTTGTTTATCACACAATTCTTTGGCGTTCATTCGTTTGATATTGCATCTCTCGATCTAAGTACATTGTATATTTTGTTGCGGCTAATATACAATTCGTTGAATTCACTTATCGCAAACCTTTGATATTTAAAAATCATGTTATGAAATATGATGCAAGTGTACATAATTCTTCGTAGCTTGTTGATAGTCTAAGCACGCGCCGATTATTGTATAATTCTCCAACGTCCTTCCAGGACATCAAAAGCTCATTCGACATCCTTTCTTACACTTTCTTGTCGCCTTTTAAATATTCTATGTTTCTCGGCTTCTACCACCGTAAATGATTTGACAAAATTTGTCCACTGTGAGTAAATCCCGTCGGGTAGGTAATACCTTTTTCATATGTAATTCCACTTACTTCAAACGGAGCCACATAGGCGATATCATCAATAAGGTTGTCGAATAATGAAGAATTACTTAAAACTTTAAGATCGTTATTTGAACCGCTACAACAAAAAAGGCATCTCAAAAACAAATCATACGACGTAACAATTTCAAGCATCATAGTTGGATAATTTTTTATTACCTCTTGCAAATTGCTCGTGTCATGCTTTCGGACAGTCGTCCATTCCTAATGCATACAATCAATGCTTCAAAGCATTCCCGAAAACCCATGAACCCTCTTATTTTGTCATTAAAGCCTGGTTTTCTTAAAAACTCAAATGTTTACGAATCGATATTGCACATAGTAAAATTATTTAGACAATCGCGCACACAATATTCACCAATTTGTAAATATTCATCAAATGCATCACGTGTTGTGTCGTATTCCAATTGGCGTATAGCTGAAGATGATAGGACTACTACTCATTTGTCCCATACAATCGGGCAGACTCTAAAGAATTTAAATTGCCCGTGAAGAGGATCAGAAGTATAAATAGATATACCTTCGACTATTTCTAAAAATAGTTTCTTAATCATATGATATCGATGTCTAAAATAGTACTCCGAGTATTTTGGATTATCATAATAATAGTCGGCCAACAAACGTTTTTCTGCAACATCACGCTCACGATATATCGGATTACACTAGCATGAACTTTAAGCTTCTTTTTCTTGCAACGATTATTGATACTAATAAGATTTCATCAAAAGCAAATACTCACATTAATCATCGGATTCGTATACACCATCCGTGTTCATAGTTTATAATATTTGAAGTTTATTAAGTATTATGGTAGAGTGGATAAAGAAAGTTGTATGAATAATTATTAAATGGGTTTTTCTAACTTGTATCCCGGGATACAAGTTAAGCACACCAAAAGGACGGTGGGACCTGCAGAAAAGGACGGTTGGACCTACACAAAAGTACAACCGGCCCATATCTTCTATTTTAAAAGTGTACTTTTATGTGGGTCCGGCCGTCCTTTTTCGCGGGTCCCACCGTCCTTTTGGTGTGTTTAATTTGTATCCCGGGATATAAGTTAGAAAAACCCTTATTAAATGGGGTGTGATATTATGTATAAAGTGGAATTATTGTTTTTTAAAGTTTTAACTGTTGGAGAGGCCGACGACTAGTTTTTGCAACTTTTTTCCTCTTTTACTCAAGAGTCACTCGCACAAGGGAGCAGTATGGTGGCGTCGGCTTGGCACCGTACCAAGTTGGTTTGGCGTGGGTCTTGTGTGACCATACTCAACACTCTTAGGTAGTAGGGTAGTATCGCTCTAAGTTACCAACAAAGGAAGATTTGGATCAGATTTATAAAACCGTGTTATATGGAGGAAGGAAAAACTGAAGTGATTACATTTTATCTATAACTTGAAACCAACAAAAATATGATGATCTCAGAACTTTGTTTTTTCATACCGTAATATACTAGACACTCGATAGTCAAAACCAATATTGTTTTCACTAAGAATATTTTAAAATAAATTAAAGAATTTGTCATGTAGTCTGTACTCTGGATCTGGAGCATATTCAAGCAGATGCGTAAAATACGTGCTTGATAGGGAAGGACACCACCACATTCTATTAATTTATTTATATTTATTTATCTATATTATTATTTTATATTTATTTTATATATGTCTATCATTTTCGTGACCACCAATTTAATGGTAGTTGATAATAGGAAAAAAATAAAAATAAATAAGATTTGACATAATGACATGTTAGGGGTCGGCGTGAAACATAAACATCACGTAAGTTTGACGTTTTGATTCAAAAATTTAATACTCTCCCTTCTATTACGTACACATATGTAAATTAAATACCATTGTATTGCCACCGATTAATAAATTAAAATATTGTTCAAAACTATATTAAAAAAAACGCAGTTTAAAAAAAAATACATTTATTATAGTTTTGACTAAAGTCACATAAAGATACATAAAGATAGTTTTACCACTTGATAATTATTTAATATTTTTATATAATTTTGTAATTAAAATTTTGATAATTTGATTAAACGTAATATATTAAAATTAAGCAATTTCAAGTAGTATATATAGCGGTGAAAACAAACTAAAATAAATAGCAAAAAAAATTCTCGTCATTAAATTCTCGTCACCAAAGCTACTTTTTTTTGTAGTGACGTTAAAAAATCATTAAAGCGGGAGATTTTATATAAGTATATAAGAATAACCATGCATTTAATTTTGTTAACAAAAGCGTAGAAGATGTGAAATAAGAAAACACAGTTATACCAAGAATTTAATAATCGACAAAATTTCACCGTTCGTCCCTAAACTTGTCAAGTTTCTCGTGTATCGTCCTTAAACTATTTGTTTTTCACTTTCGTCCCTGAACTTGTCAAACGACGGCTCGTTTGGTCCCTGGGAGCACGTTTTGGCAGATGGACGTTATGTCTGTCCGTTATCTGATGTGGCAAGCTTGGGTTTTTTCGTCTTTTCATCTATTTCATATTCTCACCGTTCGTCCCCAATGCCGTTTGTATATTGCAGCAAACGTTTTGCATGTTTCGTCCCTAATATTTGATGCGTGTTGTGTAAAAATTCGACCGTTGGCCAGAAGTGAACCATGTAAATACCCGTCCATTGTGCACATAAAACACACATCTTCTCAAAAGAAAACAGAGCAACGATGGTGGTCTGCACATGTGGTAAACCCGCTGTTGTCAAGACTTCTTGGACAAACAGGAATCCAGGTCGCCGTTTCTTTGGCTGTCCGACAATTGTAAGTTTGTCATTGTGTTGTTTATTTAAAAAAAAAATGTGTTGCTCATTTACACACTTTGTTGTTTCAGGGCTCAAACCGTCCTTTTCTGGGATGGTTGGATCCTCCGATGTGCCCAAGGTCAGTAGACATTATCCCTGGTTTGTTGAGGAGGATTAATGCTCTACGAGGTGTTGTTGAAGAGCTTGAAGAACAGCGGTCCAAGTACAAGAAGTATATCATCATCAGTTGGTTTTTGTTTGCATTGTATGTTTATTGAACTGCTTGACATGTGTTGTGTAGTAGTAGTTGTTAGTTTCTGATGGTGGTGGGTGAATGCTTTTAGTATTTTTGAGTAGATGATGGTAGTTGGGTGATGAAGCAGTCGTCTGTAATGGTTGTCAATGGTCAATGAAATTTCTTGTTTGAATAATGGCTAAATCGAAATGGTTTGTGATCAAGTGAATGTGGCTTGTTATTGTGAAGTATTTTGTTTGATTGTTCAATGCATAATATGATTGACTTAGGGAAGTTAACAAACCATAAGGCTGTAGTTTGACTTGATAAAGTCAACTAACTAAACCATTTTAATGGTAAATATTTGCGCATGGTGCCATAAACCTTTTTTTGATAATATTAACTAAAACAGTACATGAGAGTCAACAAATGCAGATTCATTACCAATAATAAAAGAACATAAATCTGTTCTTCATTACAAAAGAGATACTGGTTATACCATGAAAACACATTATTATCATGAACTGCCATAATTAAATGCTATAAGTTTCCTTTTCCTTGACTGGCTTCAAGGCTTATTTGCAGGAGTGGAGGTTGAATCTTTGTTAGCTTGAAGCTTTAAATACTTGCTATAAGCAGAATCAGCAGTACCAATGATATAATGAGAGCTTGTTGGAATGGTGCTTGAACGTCTTGGACCTTGAAGCTTTAAATATTGGGCATAATCAGGACCAATGATATACTCAAAGGTTGTAGGAGTGCTGGTTGAACCTTTTTGAGCTTGAAGAGTTAAAAACTTGGCATAATCATCATTAACAGGACCAATGATATACTCAGACCTTGCAGGTTTGCTTTCTGCAAATAAGGAAAAAGAGAGCATCAAAAAACAAAAAAATATAGCTTCACAAATAGATAAATGTTAACAGAAAACGACCATATATTGACCTTTTTTAATTAAATATAGCCAATTACATATCAAAACAGAGATAACAATACCTTTTTTGTTTGTGGCCTTCATTTTGTGTGAAGTAACGTTATAGGATATTTAGGTTTAAGAGAAATTTAGGTTACAAGATTGATTATGTGGGTTTGTGTGTGTGTTTCATCGGTTGGGTGGGTATTTAATGAGATGGAAATATGTGTGGTTGAATGAGATGGAAATATGTGTGGTTGATCGGTTTAGTGGGTATTTAATGGGTTGGTTGGGTATTTAATGGGTTTGGTTGGGTGGCATCACACGGCTTTATCGGCTCACCAGTACTAAGTTCCATATATATAACAGTAGTAAAATCTTATTACTGGTAGTACAAAATTCCTTGTAACATAATATGATTTAGTTAGGGAAGTTAAGAAACCATAACAGCAAGCCTGAGAGGGCAAAGAACCAGATGTTGCAGTCGCGAAGAAGAGGACGTTCAAGAAGTTCAGTTTCCGTGGAGTTGATCGCAATGCTTTGCTTGACATGTCTACCGATGAGTTGGTCAAGATGTTCACTGCTCGTGCTCTAAGTTGGTTTCAGAGGGGTTTGTAAACATTCATCCCATTGAAGTGAGGATGCTACTGGTTTTAAAGGATTATGCTACTAGTTTTAAAGGTTTACCCCTAGTATGTTGTCATTTCAGAAGGTTAAGATGATACTTGTTCTAAAGGATTTTGCAACTTTATTGGTTTTGGTTTTTTTTTTTTTTTTTCAAAAAACACATGAAAAAGGCTGTAGTTTGACTTGAAAAAGTCCCCTTTTGCACTAACAGTATTAATTTTTTACTACTGTTCGAAAAAAAAAAAACTTAATACTGGTGAGCCAATAAAGGCGTGTGAAGACCACTCAACACAACCCAACCCATTACATCATAGATACATTCCCAAATAAAATGGAAATATAAATGTGTTCATATTTCCAACAAATAATTGGGAACCGAAGAGTCAAATAAAAGGTTGTAAAATTTAATAAAGACTCTTCGTTTTCCCCATTATGTGTCTATATATTGGTTACTGCGACATTATGCATCATACTAATCTAATACTAGCAAACATCAAACAACTTAAAGTGTAAGTAAAATGTCAGGATCAAGAGAGCCAGAGATACTGTTGCAACCGACAACACAGAAGAAGAAAACAAGGAAGTGATGAAACGAGCAAGAGAAGATCCAAAAGAGCCAGAGGTGCCTTCGTTGGAAAAAGGCTCTAACGATAAGGATAAGAAGGAGGTGGATGAAGAAAAGGAGAAGGTTGCTCCTCCAAACCCTGCTGAAGTTGAAAGATGCAGCCTTGCTGCAAAAAAGAGGGCCGATGAGCATTGGAAGGAGATCAATGCTGTTAGGAGATTAGAAGAAAGGGATAAAAAGAAAAATAAATATGTTAAATGTAATGAAGAAGAGGAAGAAGAATTTTTTGAAACATTCTCGTATGATGAATTGTATAAGTCATATGAGTCCGATTAATTTAATCGTGTAATGGAAAAAGTTTGTTTAATAATAATTTTAATGTTGGTTTTGTGACATTTGTTTTTTTCAATTGCATGTTTTATTTATTTATTTATTTATTTTGCAAATAAAGTTTATGGTTATTTTCATGATGTACGTTTGACTTTGAATTTATGCACCAGTATGACCTTCAGTTTATGGTTATTTTCATGTGTATATCTAATAGTGGTATTATTCACATTGTTGACCAAACAAATATGTTGACTTTAATAATCAAATCCGTTTATTATTCCAAACACGATACTATACTGCATATGCAATTGGTCAAATATAAATTGTAATTAGTTAATTTTACCCATGTTGAGTTTTGAAAGTAACAAAACAGGTTTACAAGTGAATATTCAATAATGGTTCACTTAGTTGACTTTATTAAGTCAAACTAGAGCCGTATGGTTTATTGACTTCCCTAAGTCAAACTAGAGCCTTATGGTTTGTTTTTATTTTAAAGCACAATCCTTTAAAACAAGTTGCGTCTTCACTTTCTGAAATGACAAAAGACTAACAGGGAACCAAATTAATAGTCTTTCATGCGAAAGATAAGTGGTAGTACTTAATGGTTTGGTTTGGGTGGACTTCACACGTTTGGAAGACTCAGCAGTACTAACTTCCTTATATCTAACAGTATTAAAATGTTAATACTGGTAGTGCAAAAAATTTTCTAACCGTATTAATTAGTTAGTCCTGGTACTGTTGTTATATTATCAGCAATACATGGTTAGTGTACCATTCAACTGCTTGAATTACAAATACCCAAAATAGTAGTACAAAAGGGTAACAACATGTTTATTCAGGTTACAACAATATTATTCAATCATACCACGTCCTAAATCAACTATTACATTTTCTATTTACCCTTACCTTTTGGAAAAGGTTTGGCAATTCCTGGAGCAAATGGTTTGATACCATTGTCTTTACAGAACTGATCACTTGGAAGGCCTAGCACCTTTTCCCTTTCATCAAAAAGTTGTTTCTCTGTCTTTTTAGGATTCTTAAACTTCTTAGCATCAATCTTTCTGGTCACAGAACCTGAATAAGTCTTTGAAAAATAGCCTTCCCAGCTGTCGGTTGCAGTTGAGTCACTCCAGTTGTTGATGGAGCTTGAATCACTGCTGTTAACGTAAATGATTTCTGCAAACAAGTTAAGAAAACCATTAAAAAAAAAGTATGTTAGAAATGAAAAGGAGCAGGGTGTTGCAATTGAGGGTGTGTTTCAAACAACCTTTGTTCTTGGAACTCATTATTTCAACAGCTAGAATTGGGTAGTGAAAGATTGGTTGGTGTCTTTGGTTTTATAGAGGAAAACTTATGCTTGTTTAGTGTTTACAAAATGCAAAAGTAATCACGTGACTGAAAAGAAAAAGTAGTGTTTGGCGCTCTATGACAAGTCATGCCATGTCTTACTTTTATCATGTGTGCAGACATGAGAAGAAAATAGTGTTTGCATACCCAAGGCCAAAATAGTCATTTTCAAACACAAAATGCCACCACATTCAATTGATGTGAGCATTTAATACTCCTTAACCTACCTCACACAATAAAGTCAAACGGGTGTATTTCAAAATAGAAAAATATGGCACAACCAGCCGTGTTAGTAAATGATCCTACCAACTTGGATAGTCAAGTAAAGTCTCATCTTATTCCAAATTTGTCGAAACCAAAAATATGGCACAACCTGCAAGTCCAAATTTAAAGAGAGAGACAAGTGGTGGTTTTATAGGTCTGGTTGTACGAACTGGTAATGATCCACAGGTACAGGCATTGGATGAAAGATGCTTTATCTGTTGTATGGATGTTAACTGTTGGAGGCATGCAAACACAGGTGGAAGCGTTGTTGTAGTCACAAAAGCTGCTGGTGCTGAGGCAAACAAAGTAAGTGGTGGTGTTATAGGTCTGGGAATTAGAACTGCGGAAAAAAAGAAGAAAAAAAGAAACCCAAGAAAGTTGATTAGAAAACAACAACAAATTTGAATAGCTATATTGTGGTAGACCACTCTCATGGTTTTGGGCATGTCCAAGCCATACTTGTATGTGATATGTACGTTTGCATTTGCGTGTTTCGTGTCTGTATTACGGATTGATTAATGTGATGCTCATGTTTATGTTTCTGATACATATCAAACACACTAAAAAACTTAAAACATATATGAACACATTATTCATTAAAAAACTGAATCATAAGACCCATTACATTCATTAAGCATAACATGGTGATGTGAACAAAAGAAACCCATGACCAATGTCCAACAAACAACAACCTCATGGATATTTCTTTCTCACAACAAATTCAATCTTCTTAAACATCTTGTCCTTGACGTGGTTGGCCATCATCAACAGTTCCTTCGCCCGACGATTATCAATTGTCTGTAATCTCCTAAGCTTCTTGGTATTGCTCCTTGCAATTCTTGCACGTGAATAGTTTCAAAGTTCAACAATCAGCTCCCCCTACGTCCGACCCTTTCAGAAATTTTTTTTGACTTGTACTCCAAATCATGTGCTTGCTGCAAGTTTTCAAGAATCTCTGTGTGGTAAGGGCCAAGCATTAGTTCAGTTAGCACATACGAGTTACAAACAACCTTTAGATCAATATTAATTTCAGAGTTGTTCATGCTTAAAGAAATAGTGAGTTGTGTTTTGCAAGTTTTGAGTTGCAACAAATGAGGTAGGACGGTAGGTAACTATTAAATATAAGTAATAAATGACACACAAATAAAACAACCCATTTTGTCTAAAAGGCTACTACCAGTGGTCATAGCATTGTGACACATATAAAAGCGTTATAATTAAAAAAAATTGCATATATGATTAGGATTTTTTAAAAGTACATAATAAATTTAAAACATTGCATAAGTGTAACATAAAAATTACATAAAACTTCAGTTATAATCCGGGTGATCCCATGTCTGAGAGTTGTTGTACAGGTAACCGTCGTCGTAAGTAGCAAAGCTCGCAAACTTATCGGCTTCTAACTGAGCTTCTAACCTGCTAAGCTCCTGGTCCTTTTCTTCGTTCCAACCCCCATCATAAGCTGCCACCACATTTTCCTCAAAGCTTAGCTTAAAGTGCTCCAGATGAGGTTGTTGCTCAACAACTCTCAGTGCAACAGATGAAGTAGATGCACCAGCATCACATGTTGCCACATTATCCACATAACTCCAACGGATCTTGTTAGAGATTTTCGCCTGTATTTGAGAAACACAACCCCACAGCGACTCAGCAATGGCACTGTCCTTGCAATATTCATCGTACAGAAACTGGTCGATGACGGCTTTCCTCTCTGCTGAGATATCTTGGCACGATGCGTATTGTTCTCTAAGTTGGTTTTTAACTTTTTTAGCAAGGTCAAACTGTTTGATCACTTCAATGATAGCATTCTGCCGATCCGTGTCGCCTTTCTCTGTCTGTTTCTTGATGTATGTTTGCAATTCTTCGACTGTGTGAGGAAGTTTGCAAGCCATTTATGTTTTGAATTGTTGTTTGCAGTGTGTGTGAATTTATGGATGCCAAATTGTGTTTGATGGTGGTATTTATAGGAAGTCAAATTGGTAAGTTTGCAAGCCATTATATATATATATATATATAAAAAAAAATTATTATTAGTTTCAAACGGTAACAAACAAGTACAACCACATGTTGACTTGTTTGCTGCACTTGACTTTACTTAGTGAAACCCCGGTTTTTATAAACAATGGTTAATCTTACCCGTTTTGTTACCCATCAAGCACATAAGTAGTTTTGGTTGACAAAATGTATAAGTCAAACAGGTCACAAACCATCTAAAGTAGCCATAGAAGTTGACTTATATAAGTTTGCCTTTAAAAGGACTTGGAAAATTGCCACATATGTGGACTTTCAAGTCTGCCTATAGAAGTACTTAGATGAGTGCCACGGATGTGGACTTTGATGTTTGCCACTTATATGGACTTTCAATTACAGACGTTTCATAACAACCATAGTACTAAAACTCAAATTTGTCCTGAATTTAAAACATGGCTAAAGGATAGCCCATTCACTGTCATTGACTTGGCTGGATTGAGTTGGAATAGGAGCAGATACTCCTTGGAAACTTGAACTAGGACCAGCTTGAGACGCACCAGATACTCCTTGCACAGTTGACCTCCGACCACCTTCAACAGCTACATCTCCATATTGGATAGCTGAACTAGGACCAGCTTGAGCAGACCCATTACCCTTAGCTTGCCGAGCTCCAGCTTTGTTGAAACCTACATAAGAAAACAAGTTATAAAAATGTAGCAAATATAAAACAATCAAAACACATAACTATGAAAGTCTAATAATTACCTTTTCTAGGAGGTTGACCTTGTCCTTTGCATGTAGTCTTGTTGTGTCCATCGTTACCGCAGAGTCTGCAAGTAATAACTCTCCCTCTTTTGGTCAGTTTTCCAAAATCTACACAGGGTGCATCCTCATACTTAGACCTTCTTCTCTTCTTCTTTGGTCTTCCAACCTGGACATGATGCTTTGGTGGCAAGAGCTCTGTAGCATGGGTGGTCTTCTCCCAGTAGTTGCTGTCTCTAATTGGTTCCACTAAGTGAGAGTATACCTCCTTCCATGTGGACAACCAATAACAGCTATGTACCCAAGACTTAGGAGGTCCAACTTGAATGCCATTGAGTCCCATATTCCAACAGGCTGCAACAACATTCTTACAAGGTATCCCTGTCAATTCCCATTTCCTGCATGTACATACCTTATCCTGCACATTCACAACACACTGATCACCCCATGCCCCTGTTACATGATACGTAACTCCTCCATTCCATATCACCCGCAACGATTCAGCCTCGCTCTTAATCTTTTCCAATATTTTAGCTGCAGTTGGGGTTAGAGGCCCATCAATTTTGTCAATTATACCTTGTACAGCTACTATTCTCTTCAGGCAGTATTCTCTGATGTACTCTAAAAGTGTAATGACTGGCTTGTCCCTTGCTGGAGCTATTTTACCATTAACCACCTCACAAATGTTGTTGATCAATAAATCTGTAACTGGTCTACCTATAGCACAAAAATATGAAACACTTAAATGATATACATGTCTACTATTGAACCACTTATGTTGAAAACAAACAAACAATTACCAGAAAAATGAGATCTTGCCCAATGTTCAGCTGGTATCTTGCTCAACCATTCGTGTGCTTCCTTCTTCATAGCCTTCAAATGTTCCATACACTTTGCATAACCAGACAGGGTTGTAACAGATGCACATCTTCACAAAGCTTCCTTATATTCCAAGCCACTAAACTGCTGCCTCATATTTTCATGAATGTGCCTCAAGCAAAATCTGTGTTCTGCATTAGGGAAGACAGATTTTAAGGCTGGAATGAGTCCCTGCATAAACCAACAAAGTTAGCAAAATAATAATTTATATTTTGTTGGTTATTAAAGAATTCAACTAGAGGACCATCATTTACTAACCTTTTGTCCATCACTCATGAATGTGAAGTTAAATCTAGGGTCGTGATCTATGTCATCACCCAAGCACATTAAGAACCAAGACCATGAACTCTTAGTTTCAGCTTCCACCAAGGCATAAGCCAATGGGTAAATCCCATTGTTAGGATCTAGTCCAACAGCCACCAACACTTGCCCTGGATAAGGACCTTTCATGAAACAACCATCTAGCCATAACAATTCTCTTTTGCAAGCCTTGAAGCCTTCCTTCAACGGTCCCAAACAAACATATATTTTTTTAAACACACTTCTAGACTCACTAGTATTAGCAGAATCTCTATCAATTCCAAGCTTCACAATCGTATTAGGTTTGTAGACAGCAATTCACCAATATAGTCCATAAACATCATATACTGCAGGTTGTGATCACCTGAAACATCTTTTTCTGCTTTAGCTTTGGCCCTGAATGCTTTTGTCATAGAAACCTGAAGATGTAATTCACGCTGGAGCTGGTCTTGAACTGCCTTTCCTAGAATCTCTGGATTAACCTTAACTAGGTCATATATCTTGTTTGCCAAATATTTATAAGTGCAGTGTTTGATTTCCCTTGATTGAAGGCAAGTGTGTTTGTCTCTGTGTGTCTTTACTATCCAGTTTTGACTAACTTTGTCTTTGCCTACATACAAGACCCAGGGGCATTCATCACACACATCATCAGAAGTTCCTACACCGTTTCTCTTTCTTTTACTCCCTCTACCTAATGGGCCACTTGATCTACTAGGCCCAACACCTGTATCTATAGTTGGACCTGTTGATCCACTTAAGACTGACTCTGTAAAGACAGGAATTTGGTTATCACATACAACTCTTATCCTAATACCATCATTCTTGACCAACTTCAAATTTCTCTTGGTCTCAACTGCATGCATGTATACTCTTTCCTTCACCTCTTCTAGGGTTGCAAACTCTTGTCCAGTGAAAAAATAATACTTCATAATAGGATTCTCTGACATGTCAACTCCAATTGCTCTTCTTATTTCCCTTAACTGTTTCCTAACACCAGAATCTGGTTCACCATCACTACCTGATTGACTCTCGAAACCTTCAACACAAACAGGTTCTACTCCACCCACAACCTCTCCAACTAAACTGCTGTTGCCAATGCTGTCATAAGCTTTATTCCCTGTTAGTCTAAACTTATTTACTTGATCACCACTGCTGTTGCCAATACTCACACAAGGATTATCCCTTGCTAGATGAAAACCGTTTACTTGCACAGGAGGCTCAACTTAAGTGTGTCCTTCATCATTCATAACTGCAGCCTCTCCTTCATCACTTGAACCTGCATTGTCACTTGACCCTCCTTCATAATCACTATCATTGACATTATGAATGTCATCCTCCTCATCCTCTAGTGGCCCGACACCATTACCATGCTGAACCTCACCCTCTAGTGCCTCTTGCCTGGTATCCTGTTGACCCTTACCTGTATGTGTTTGGGGATCATCTAGGCAAAAAACAGGCAACCCTACATTTAAGTCCAGGTCAGCAACACCAAAATGTTCATCAGGACTTAATCCACTAGTGCTGTCAACATTTATGGCATCCAAATAACTAAATGGCATAGGCATATCTAACTCATTATCTTCAAATTCCATCATCCTGACTATATCAGCAAGTTTTTTTTGCCACAATCTCCTTACTAGCATGTACAACTAGGGTGAAACTTAAATTTAAACTTCCAAATTGTGAATCAATCTGGGGAAGTTCATTGTTTTCATTTTCACCACATTCACTTAAAGTCAGTTGTGTAAAAGGAGTACCTTGACTTGAGTTGCCTGAAAGTGGAACACTATCAGTATTATCAGGCCATGTCAGGGGCAACAGTTGAGGATGTTTAGTTTCCTTAGAGGCTCTAGGTGGACTAGACACAAGTTCCTCTATTACTACCTTCGTTTTACCAGTGACCCTGGAACAACCATGCTCTATATAGACTTCAATCAACTTGAAACGACCTACCATATAACCCAAACATCTGACATCATCATCAGATGAAAGGGGAAACAGTCCGTGGTCTAAAGTACTCCTAGGACTAAGATAATGGTAAAACAAAGGCTCTTTCTGACCTGTGTAGCCCAATTTAAGCACCATCTCGTCCAGATCAAAGACTGAGAATACATCAATATCCACCATGTCAAATATGTCTTCAGTACCACCAACGTATTCCCTGTTAGAGAAACGCATAAATGCCCCACCATGATGTATTCGAATGATGAATAAATTGCGATTAAATTCTGCAATATAAAGTCAATTACTTAGTACCTAAACATATATAAACACAAGCTAACAGCAAAATAACCTCAAATCAACTGGACTTAAACTCATTACCGTAGTCATTCTCACATTGAGCCTCCAACTCATCTGCAGGGACTGACACTCCTCTTGTGCGCATCTTCCACATTGGTGCGGACATTGTTCGGAACGCTTTTCAATACTTTTGTGATTTTGACGTTGATGTGATTGGGCGGGAAAGTTTTTTGCAGGTGTATCTTGGAAAACGAAAGCTTCAGGAAAAAGTTAATCGAACTTTCTTTATAGCCAACTTTTAGGGACGATTCGCGCAAATCACTGTACCAAAACATCTTGCAACTATCTTTTAGGGACCAACGGCGAGAGTTACTGTTGGAGGTGTTTTGGTGTGAAATGACGAAAGTAGCCATGGTATACACGTCAGCTAATGCTGCATTGCAACGTCCGTTTCTCAAAAGGACCAACCGCGCCAATATCGACAAGTTCAGGGACGAAAATGGGAAAAAAAGTTTAAGGACGATTCGCGCAAATCTTGACAAATTTAGGGACCAACGGTGAAATTTTGTCTTAATAATCCTTTAGTTTGCGAAGTATTTGTTGACTCAAGGCTTATTTGTATAAGATGGCTTCGGAAACTGTTCTTTTCTTTCTCGGGTTTTGTTATTTTTTTCTCGTTCAATGAAGGTTGTCAAAAGTGTTTTTCAAGGCGATTGTTTTGCATTATACACAGCGACGGAATAAGAGTGGCTTCACGAAACATTCGTAAATTTTTGTGTCATAGTGTTAATTTTTGTGAATACTCTCAAATTTTTGGAATTGCACATGCTTTAAAAAAGATGTGATCATAATTTTTTCTCATTTTTCATAAATGCATCTAACAATTATCTACTTTGGTTCCGTCCTTGATTACACAAATGATTGTAGGATAATAAGTGAATAAGTAGAAAATGATTATCTTTGTTTTCCTTGAATGAAAACACACTATTAATCACGCAGCTAACAATCAAAAGACATTAGTTGAACATTTGCAAGGAATGTTAAATCCTACTTCTTGGAAACAAAGTTCTGCGCAATTTAAGTTATACTAGTAACATTTTAACAAACGTTAAAACATAAAATAGGATTTAACACCCCACATAAGTTTTTACACGAAGCAACAAATTAACTACTAAACACATTAAACTTCATATTTTTACTCATTTTCTTTGTTATTATTAACACTTTTTATTTAAAAATAAAATAAAAAATACTATTGTTTAAAACTCTATTAGGTAATTATAAAATGAATGTTTGTATCCTCGCTGTAACTCACGGATAACAATATATTGTTCAAAATAATTCCATAGATTCATTTAAATAAAAATGATAGAGAAGAAGCTTGCAATTGATATTTATTATTAATAAAATAAATAAATAAATCCTTATTTATGATAGGAAACTCGACAATGCAAAGATGAAATGCAATGGCATCGGTATCATCAGAAGTGTCAGAATTCAACTCATTCACGTCAAAATATTATTACTCGTATTATTTTTTTTGTTACAACAATCATAGAGATACCAAGCCAAAAGAAAGATCCGGTATACAAACCAAAGCAGTCCCCCACTAACAAACAAGCTGTGAACTTGAGGGGACCCCGACACAAACAAATTAAAATGATCTCATGCTGCATTACACAAACACATATAAGGATAAGGCCCATGTCCAAACTAATTAATTTGTGAAAGACAAACACATATAAGGATAAGGCCCATGTCTAAACTACGGAGTAATTAATTTGTGTTTCTTTAATAAGAAAAGTTCAAATGCTTACTTTTACTTATCGAGGAAAAATTCTGACCATTCATTTACTTTAATCTAATAGTTGGGATTAACTTAAGATATAATATGTAAACTTAAGTCTATTTTTTTACCCAACTTTTTTTTTTTTTTTTTTTTTTTTTTTTTTTAATTCACGTTTTTTGCCTTTTTATTTATAATTCACATTTTTTTCTTCGCTTTCATATGTTTTCGCCCGTTTATGTATGTTTTCATACGTTTTCGTCCATTTTCATACGTTTTCGTCTGTTTTCTTACGTTTTCATCTATTTTCTTACGTTTTCGTCCATTTTCGTCCGTTTTCATATGTTTTCGTCCATTTTCATGTAAACCAAAATGTTTTAGTTAGCTAAAACAAATATCACGTGTGATACTGTCAGTTTACATACAAATAATCATACAAGTCACTTACCATTCCCAAAAGAGTACAAACTTGGGCACCATGCAATGTGGCTCGGGACCTAATAAATGTATATTTGGTGTCGAATAAGGTGTTAAACCTATCGAAACATGCGCACTCTATCAATTAAGAAAATAAATGCATTACAAATCTAACATAAGCATGTTACAAGCTCAATGTCTCTTGTGATTTCTCATATTATCACAACATTCTTCACATTATCACAACAATCCCTGAATAACTACTAACTACCACACTTTTATTGCTAATTTTTCGTGTAAATCATTCTCTTGTTATTCAACTTTTTGGAGGAGAATTTGATATTACAGGTGACATCATAGATGTGTCGTCTTCTTCTATTTGTTGAATCACGTGTGTGATATCACAGGTGATATCACGTGTGATATCAATTGGTGATACACAGTACAGGTGATGTCACATGTGATATAACATGTGTTTAAGCTTCTTCAGTTTGTTTATGAAGATGCTGTGCTTTGTTTAACCATACCTTCTTCAATTTGCTGATTCAACCATATATATGTTCAAATCCCGTTGTAAAATCTATTGAAATACACACAATCTATCCATTAAATGGACAAATCCAATCACAACTTAAATACTAAGTAAAATCACACTAAATAACTATGTGTTTAAAGCAAAATCAACCTGTTTAAGCTATTTAATATAACAACTTAAATAATAAGCAATATTGCACTATAATAAACAGCTTATTAGTAACTAAAACACAATTATCATCTATAAAAAGCACATAAAACATCAAAATTATAATATAAAACAAAGGTGATAAAACACACCGTAAATAGTATGATTATAAAACAATAATAATGAAATATCAAAAATGATACTATACATGACATATAATAAAGCTTAAAAAAAAAAAAAAAAAAAAAAAAAAAAAAAAAAAAAAAAAAAACCTATCAAATAAACAAAATTTCACAAGTGATAATACAAATATCACTTGTGATAATACACATATACAGTCCAACTTCAAATATCACTGGTGATACACACGTATGATACTTTTCACTCACATATTTTCATCAAACACTTTGTATGCATCTTTGTATACAAAACTTTCTACTCAGAAAAACAACCAAATGGAAACACTAAAAGACACAACCAAAAGCATGTTACAGTCACAACTACATTTTTTGTGATCATCAATAAACATTCTAATAAAGATGTCACAATCAACAAAAACAATTAAAACAACATAAATAACAATAAATTACCAGATCTAATCATGAATATTTTACTTTATACTGTACATTACCATTTTTTCAATCGGAGTATGGATTTTTTTCATTTCGATCCGTAAATATTAGGGGAATCAACTTCCTAACGATAAATGCTTCCATTTTATTGTGATTTAATGAACTTTGATGGTTAATTTATGGTTAATCACAATTGATTTTTGATTTTAATGGCTAGAGTTTGAATTTTAGAGAGAGAAAGTGGGGTGAAGTAGTGAGATTTTGGGGAAAGTGGAATAACGATAGTTATGATGTAATTTACACATCTAGTCCTTCCGTTTTTTTTTAAATATTTACATTATTAGTCTATCCGTGTTTTTTTTTCTTAATTTTTGTTTTTTTTATCTAATGGTCAGGATATATTTATTGGTTTGTGAGGATTTGTTAGTATGCAAAATAAAATGACTCTTCTTTCATTTACTAAAAAGTAATATATAGCTATAAGAGAAAATTAGTTAGACAGATCGAAATTAGTATAATATTGTATCACTTTGACGGTTAAAAACAACAAGTTAATTCTCCAGATTTACTAATTTTGGCCATGAATGAATACATGTTCAGTCGTTCTTTTATTTTCAAAACTATACAACCAAAGTGACAATTTGAACATTGGGCCAAAGCCCGATAATACACATAAATTTGGCCCGGCGCCATGCCATTTGATGGGCTTTTATTGTGTTAACAAAGTGCATCTGTCCAAGAGTATATCACTTTCTTTTTAAATCAGCCGGAAACTTTGATCCTGGGCATCCCATTTAGGTGCTAACTCACCCTTCCTCAAGTACTTAGCCTCAGCAATGAACATTTGTTCAAGTGATCTTTAGCAATAAGTTAGGATTGAACACATGACGTATTTCGCGCTCAATGATCAGTCAATGGATGTTTGTGATGGGGAGTGATACCGTTAGAGCAATGACAAGATAAAGTAAACTAACACATATAATTTCACATCCTAGAAATATGCGTACAAACAAGAAAAAATACATGTTTAAAATAACGTGCGTCAATCTATAAGATTAAATGTAAACGAACGAACACAGAAGATCGTCCTACTCATTTATAGGCTGAATTATGAGTGTATATGACTCGAACTGCTCTTGAGCTACTCAAACACAAGTACACAACTACTTAAAAGCTTAATTCAAGCTGGAATCGAATTCGAGTGTATAATTAAGTACAACAGAACTCAAGTTTTGTAGGTAAGATTTTAAGTTAGGTAAGTTCAAGCTTCTTTAGTCTTAAACAGGTTGAAGGCTTGGTTCGTTCACGCCCGAGGGGTTAACTAAGGGGTGTTTCTTTACCCCTTATTGGGTTTTATGAAGTCAATTCGTTGTTAAGACGCTTATAACCTAGAGCTTTTTTTTTGTTTTTCTTTTTTTTCTTCCTTAAATAGTTCGTGTCACCAAGAAAGTAATAAAAGGGTCCTCCCCAATAGAGCAACAACAAAAAGCAGGACCACATATTTCTAAAGTTCACTCAATTTATACAAGAAAAGAAAAAGAAACACACACACCTTTCTTCATTCGTCTCAAAATAATTATTCATCGATTAAAAAAAAAAAAAAAAAAAAAGACATACCCCGGCGGGATTGGGTATGTTGTTGTTGTTGTGTATCGATAAAAGAAGACATAGTTTAAAAAAAACATAATTATTACCTATTCATTTTTTCTTACTTTTTGCATAATGACAGTTTTACATATAACTAAATTACTACTTTATTGAAAGTATGTAATAACAACTTCAAAGTATGTAATAACAACTTCAAATAAGTGTAATATTCAAATAAGTGTAATATAGTTATCTCCATCAAATTTCTTTATCTACTAGTCATTCAGACCCGTGCGTTGCACACGAGCTCTATCTAATTGGTCATAGTGTAATGTGTGGTATTTATTTTCGTCATTAGGTTTGTAAGTTGTGATGGTATCACAACTTTTGTAAGCATCGCATGAGTTTATTAATGAGTTTAATTAGTTGTTTGGTGACTTTTATATTTAGACCGAGTCATTCATACCCGTGCGAGGCACATGGGCTTAATCTAAATGTTCGTTAGTGTATTGTTCAACACTAATTTTCGTCATTACATGGGCTGTATATAAGTGTTCATTGCGTAATCTTTGGCTTATTTTCGTCATTATATATCTAAGTTGTGATGTTATCATACCTTTTCTAAGCATGACACACATTTAAATTGTTTGTTGACATTAAAATAGTATATGTGAAGAGACGTTTTTCAAGAGGTTACATTAAAAGAGTCTCTTCACATGTAATTTTTTAATATGTATAAGTTACATGCTAAATGTCAAAGGGAGGTTAAATGAATACGGTTATTTCAAAATAAATGTAGACCTTATATAAAATCATAACAAAGTAATATTCTCTATATTTTGAGATCTAACTTGTGACAATGAATTATCCTTTTGGTTTATCATATCAAATACGGTAACTCGAAATTACTATGCTTAGTTACTCGAACTTTATTTTATCCGCAAAAACCATTTAAGTTTCAATATTTTTTTATTGTTGTGAAAATCGGTCCAATATTGTTAGTATATTTAATTTGTTTCATATTGCATATATAAATATATTTGAAGACATCAATCTCAACATATAATTTTTCTACTCTTAATAACTAATATAACAATTTCATTTTGCCAAATTTGTTTGTCATTCTACAAATGAAACTAAAATCATATTAAAATAATCAATTAATCCCCATAGTGATATTAACACACCGCAAGACAAAAAACTACATTAAGAGCAAAAATATTAAAATGCACCAACAAAGTGTAGTAATAATTATTGATTAAAAATTGAATGCTCGTCACACTATTTTCAAGAAACTTACTTGTTAACGAATCAATAGTACTAGCCCGTTTATCGGTATTACATTAAGTAAAATATTGTATGTTTAATTTGTTACGTACAATTAATATGAATGCTAAGTATTCATTCCACCGATGGTCGTGGCGTTGTTGTTGTTGTTGTTGTTGTTGTTGTCTTTGTCGCTGTTGTTCGTTGGCCTTTTGCATGTTTTTTTTTTATACAATTTTTGTGACTTCTCGATCTCTTTCTTTAATGATTCTTGACGTGCTACAAAAAACAATTAGATATAGTTGATTGTTAGTAACATAAATACAATTAATCAATATATTGCATTTTCGATCAAAGTAAAATTGTCCGTGCGAGTTTCACTTAATTGATAAGACAACGATGTGTAGGATCTCTTAAACCATTAGAGAAGATGATGTTACTACCAAACCTCCTAAGCGCCATCTTTATGTCATACATTGTTACACACACAAAACACACGTGAAATTTACATGAAACAATATAAATCAATATGCTAAATAAGTAAGACGATGTGATGTTTACTTTACCACCATAATAAGTTGTAGCCCAATGTGCACGCGGTGTGGAGGAAGTTATGGTTTGTTGTGTGTGATTTTTGACACATTATATAATTGATAAAATATTTGTAACTCATGGACGTGAAGGTAAAAAGACTAACCACTAATTGGTGTGTTTAATTTATGCATTCATGGCACCAAACACTTCATCTCCTATGTACTTATGCTTATGCATGACTTTTAAATCAATGTACTAACAAATGAAGCATCCACATTTCACTTTCAATTCATGAGACATTTATTATGACCACTTACATTTATAAGGTTACTTAAGCTTTTAGTATATAAGATAAGATTACTCCATGTAATAACAACTTCAAAATGTGTAAATGTCATTTTGTTAACCTTCTATGACGTGTCAATATATGATTGGGTAAATACTCGTCACCAAGTCCAATCATCTCTCAACAAAGTATAACACCTCGAGTCAAACAAACATTTTCCATTTTTTCACTAACAAAATGAGTATTATTTCTTCAATGAAAGGGAGCTTCATATTGATTCTATTAATTTCAGCTACACTAGGTTAGTTTAATAATCGAATATAAATCAACCTATCACACATTTATTGCATTATGGTTTTCAAAGCTTTAACCCTTTAATGTTATATTGTTATTTGATTTGATGTATTTTAATAATTTAATACAGTTTTAGCCAAGTCCAAGGATGTAACCGAGTTGCAGATCGGAATTAAGGTAAATAAATCTAGTGTTATTACTGTTGAAGTGTTTTATTTTTGAGAAATGACGATTGGTTAGAAATTTTCAATCAGATTCTATTTGTAAAAGGTTTTAGATCAAAATAAGCAGTTAAGCATAAGTAGTTTGGATGACACAAAACTGTCTCCTTAGAAATAAGCAGAAAAGCATAAAACGTAAGATATCTTAAACTCACTTTTAAAACACTATGCCGAACACCCCCTAATCCCTTATTAATTTATCAAGGATTGGAACAGACCTATATTCTTGCTATTGTTTGCCTTTAAATCTTTAACGCACGTAGATATTCAAGGAGACCTAGTGATTAAGCTTTGAAACATAACTTGCTTCCAAAGCTATTGATATGTGATCAAGGCTCGATATGTGGTCAATATGGCTTTTGGAAATAATCACAAGGGGTGACCCAGCGGTAAGAATACCCTCCTTCCAAAAAGGAGGTCAAGGGTTCGAATCCAACGGGGAGAAAACTCCAGGCTATCCAAAAGGTAGTCGCCCTGGGATTAGTCTGCTCGCAATGTCGAGTCGGAAACCCAGGTTCCAAAAAAAAAAAAGGCTTTGGAAACAGTTACATGAGTTTGAGGGCGATATGTTTAGATTGGCTTTTTAGTATGTGAAGACCGCTTTTATAAGCTGTGAGCCTGTGAATAATGGAACGAAATAAGACGCTCTGTGTTTTCATTAGCAGGATTTGTAATCATTGCATTACACATACTATCATTTCTTGTAATAGCTGGTTAACTGTTATTAAGGTTGTCGTTTGGCTAAATTTCATTATTACTTGATATTTTATGGCCATATTGCCTTAGTTTAATAGCAAAATGATTCATTGTTCATTGTTTCTTTTATTGTTGCAGCATAAGCCAGCATCTTGTGAGATACAAGCACACAAAGGTGACAAAATCAAAGTTCATTATCGGGTGAGAATATATATAGCATTTAATGTTGTTTATATCTCCGTTTGTCTAGTTTAGGTTGTTCTTTCTTGAGTCTTATGTTAATTGGTCGCTGTTTTCCACAAACTTGTTATGGAACTCTGCACGTAATGACCAAATGTCTTTGGAAGCACATATAGTTCCGATACAATTGTGATATGTGAAGATCATATTTCAATGCAACTAGCAAACAAATAGTACAACGTAGACGCCATAGACACAATTCCATGTAGTCATACTTGTTCTTTAGTTTATAATGTAGACTACTTTTGACCAAAACTGGTTGATTAATTTTGATGTACATTATGTTATCAGAGATTGCTAGTTCATGTATGACATATCAAGGGGTTTGTGATGCATGCTCTCCAACTATCATTGTAACTAGTAATACTAGTTTAGTTATTTAGTTTTGAAAGTTAAACGCCGTACTTTGTTTTATTTGATAGGATTTCCTCGATGGGATGTGCTTCGCATTTGTTCTGAAAACATTTTATTAGCTGACACCAACTTTCACTTGTCTTGCAGGGAAAACTTACTGATGGCACCGTTTTCGATTCCAGCTTTGAAAGGGGAACCCCATTCGAATTTGAGCTTGGTGGTGGCCAGGTGATTAAAGGTAGAAAACAACCAACTTCACTTTCTTCTCTCTACTGCAAAGATCATTAAATAATTGTTCCTAATTTTGTTTGCCCTCAAAAGAAGTTTTAACTGAAGAGGATACATACAGAGATAAGATGGCCCTAAAAACTGTGAATGCACAATTGTAACAATAATTATAACAAATCCAACCCACCGTGTTATCTCAGGTTTTAGCACAGATCCATCCTAGTGTAACCTTAATCATAATTGAGTAACAAGCGCATGTACACTCTGTCTTTGCTTATCAAATAAAGTTGTGTTTGCAGTCAGAGGCTTATCAAAGCTATGTAGAAGTTAATTTATATATTAATGTTGATCTTTAAGTTCACAAAGTACTCGATCAAGGTAATCACTGTAGTTTAACAAATTTGCTTTTGCAGGATGGGACCAAGGACTGTTGGGAATGTGTGTCGGAGAGAAGCGTAAGTTGAAGATACCTGCCAAAATGGGTTACGGAGAGCGTGGTTCACCACCTAAAATCCCAGGTAATTCTCACTTCTTCTCTTCGTCTGGTTCTCCCAAAAGCAAAGGAAAACAAAATAGAACTATTTACAATTTTGCTAATTACAGATAGCAACCCTTTTATCTTAATCTGTAAAAAGATAGCTTCTTTAAGTGGGCGTTAAATGGCAATCTTTTGCATATCTGCCATATAGAAGACTGATTCATTTGAGTACATGTTGGCTGAAAGCATGCGGAGGTGGCAAAATGAGTTGGAAACAGGTCCAAACCATGAGTCGGGTCTGGGAAACACCTTTTGTCCAATTTTGAAAACTTTATAATGGACAAGTTTTTTGCTAAATATTATCACAAGTAATTTACTGTGACAAAAAGTTCTCATTTTTCTTAACTAACAATTAAGTAAATTTGTGTGCATTAACAATACACCTTACCTAACTTTCGACCGTTCTACCCACTTGATAGGCTGAGATTTTACATTTTACCCGATAGAGTTCAAACAGAACATTAACACATTCACAAGTAAATGTGTCAACAAGGACACCTCTACTACTGACATGCATGATTTGTTTTCTCACCTTGTTGGATCCATAGTTTTCTAAAGATACTAAGCTGGTAATTTTGAACAGGCGGGGCCACACTTATATTCGACACGGAGCTTATTGCAGTTAACGGAAAAGGGGCAGTTGGAGGAGACAATGATAACAAGGAGCTATAATCTCAAGAAGCCTGATTAGTTACGTAATAGTAGAAGTGCATTTGTTATTTACAGTTCAGTTTTTGTACTCGATAACTTTTAACATACAATCTATAAATCAAGCATGAATCGTACTACAGTGATTTGTATCTCATGAGCTCAGATTTGTATGCTGTAGTAGTTCTCCATTTCCGTACTTTACTCATCAAATTGTTATAGAGATGAATCACAAATTCATACGAAGCTTTGCTAAATTTATGAAGGCTGTGTTAAAGTTTAGTAATTTGAAGGCATTCCGATCACTCCCATCGGTTGATTGTACAATCTTGAACCTTTTACTTCTGCATTGGTTGATTCGGGGTGTTTTTTTAAGAGCTGAAATGAATCATATAAATTGATTCGGCTTACTGTGGGATGGGTAACACAACTGATTTCTTAATACATGTTTTTGGCTTTAAGTTGCCAAAGAAATGAATGTTGATCAGATAGAATCATTTAAAACAGATTATTTCCGAAATTCTGATCAAGACACCTTTTTTTTTTCTTTTTCTTTCAAGAGTATGTTTAATACTTTGTTCAAGAACTTGCATTAGTTAGAACTTAGATGACATGAATCTTAAGTCTTGTTGCATACTCCAAACTGCGCTTAAGATTACTGACAGTGTGATCAAGGTCGTCATAAAACAACTAAGGAATTTACGATAAGGATAATGTATTATGTTTGGCACAAAAGATTACGGGAAGACTATACTTATTTTTTTAAAAAATAAATAAAATAAAGTATTTGAGATGTAAGCTTGAGGCGAGTTAATCACAACCACACAAATTATTTGATCTAACGGACTAAAAAAAGATCCACTTCCACCCCACTCTTTTATAATTAAAAGTTAATTTCATCATTCTTTTTTGAAAATTATATAACTAAAAAACGTTAATCGTTAGTCGAAACAAATTACACGATTACAAAAAAACATTTAATTATCTTTCAAAATAGATGCACTTTCATATACTGTTGTCTTACGGATTTTTTCTGTAAGTAAGAAAACATAACTTTTTTTCTTTTTTAATAAGAGTCGAGTTATTTAAAAAACCAAACATTTCTCACATACCAAGGGACTCATTCCCACCATCCATCTAAAAAGAAATCAATATTTGAGATTAAAAACATTTTAATATTTCACACATTTTTTATAATTTAAATATCTCTTAAAGAGTTAATCGTTAAGCGAAAATAATTACACCATCGCGATGGGCATTTAATTATCTTTCTATAGATATGCTATTTGATATATTTTTGACAAAAGTTTTTTTTTTTCGTTTTTTTCACGTTTTTTTTCGTGACCGAAAAAATCATATATGATATTAAATATCATATCATATATGATATGTAATATTATATATGATATAATATGTAATATCATATATGATTTTTTCGGTCACGAAAAAAAACGTGAAAAAAATGAAAAAAAAATTGTCGAAAATATATCAAATAGCCTATTTATAGAAAGATAATTAAATACTCGTCGTAACGGTATATATTTTTTCGTTTAACGATTAACGGTTTGAAAAATATTAATATTTGAAAAAAAATGATGAAAATGAATTTTTAAATTATTGTGATTAATCTCATCTATTAGATCAAATAAAAATGGAAGGAAGATGGATGGTAGAGATTAGTCTTTGGTACCCAAATGATCTTTTACCAAAATGAATTTGGTTAAGTGATCCTAATCTTTCTTCCAATGAGGTGGCGATATTGACCACCGGCACAAAGGGTCAAAAACATAAATTTGTTAATTTCAGCAAAGATAGGTCTTGGCCTATTTTTATTTTTAGTTCATAAATAATCAATAAAATTAAATTTATAACATATATTGATAAAACAATAATTAATATACTCAATGGGTGGTCATTAGTCTTATATTTGATGAATGGGCTTTCGAAAGGGAATTGATTGGCACACATTGATTTTTAATTGGGACACTCCAATTAACGCATCAGTCAGTTGTACCATATTAACAGCATGCTTTAATTACTTGTACCGTGAGTGTGCAAATAAAAAAAAGGAGTGTGCAAATCACCTCCCCTTTCGAAATGATCAAAACAATAGCTTCTATAAGTTCATTGATGGTGCCAATATTTTTGTGTTTATGAATTATGAGTGTCAGATTAGCAGTTGGTTGTTGGTGATTTGATACCAAAATTTGTAGGTGAGATACACCTTAATTTCAAGTATGGAGTGCAATCTTTAGGGATACTCATTCTTATACGTACACATTGTCCAAGATTACACCACTTATCATTGCTTAGGATTGTGTAGAATATTAGGAGCAAGAGTGAAATACAATTAAATACTTGTCAGAATAAATAATTTCATAGAATATTTCTAGATCCATTCACAATTTATAAAAAAAAGCTCACTCGCTGACGTGTCAGCGAGCTGATTGGTTGGTTTTTTGTGGGCCACAAAAAACCAACCAATCAGCTCGCTGACACGTCAGCGAGTGGGTTTTTTTTTGTAAATTGTGAGTGGGTGTAGCACACCTCAATTTCATAATGCAGTAGAAGAACAAGATATTTGTATGATCCCGCAAGATGGCTATCTAATTACCTCACTCTTTTTAAAATGGAGTCTATGTATTTAACAACTGAACATTGCACCTCTGGTTATATAGATTACTATTTTTAGATGAACCTAAATCTTGTTTAGACAACAATTTTTCTTATATACCCTCTTCTACTTCAAAACACATGTATTCCATAACTCTTACGGAAGCCGTAAATTGGTTTAACTATTACTCCGGTGTTGTCATATCAAGTTATCAACTCCTCACATATACATTCTGACTTTCTATTTCTTCTTACCCTTTGACAAAAAACTACGTTGAACATCATAACATGTCTATGTTGAATATGTCCTTGATAAAAGAAGTTTTAAACTGATTTTGTAAAATATAATTTTATAACGACTTATAGTCATTTTGTTGTTTTATAGTTTGGGTTGTTTATGACAAAAGTATAAACATTAGCTAAAGGTTGTCAAGTTTGAAAGTTAAAGGACGGGGCGGACTCAATTGCTTGAAGTTGTTGCAATATATAATGCATAATTTCCATTAAGGTTTCATAACCTAATCTCTCAGTTTTCTCATACACATATACTTCGATCTTGTGATCTTGTTGTTGAGTTTTCTATACTCAGTTGTAATAGAACATTCACTAAATAGGTGAATAAATCACACATGAGTAGCCGTGGTGATTATGATTGATTTATTGAAAATATGATTGAGATCAGATTCTTTTGTTGTGTTAAGTTTAGATTCAATAAAGATTTTGTGTGTGTGATTTTATAAATTTTTACATGATATCAAAGCAAGTTTTGATAATCTAACTCTAATTAAAGTTTTATTTTAAAAATTAAGGTTTCCAAAATTTTGGGGCTTATCACTTTTTTAAAAACTTTTTCATCAATTAAATTGTGTTGATTGATAGACCTTTGATTAAGGGCATGTTTGTTACTGACGAAAAACGTAGTTATAAATTAAAAGAGTTATTTAACAATTAAATAATTAAGAATTAGAATTACAATGGAAGCATAAATCTTTAAAACCATTTCCATTCAAGTGAACCAGTTAAAGACTATAAGTTTATAACTAATCAAAACAAATACAATAGTGTGTTTGGAGGGGAGATCTATCACGAACTCAAAGATTAATAGTATGACCTTATCCACAGATAATCCACGCTAACACTCCAACAACTTTAGTAGGATGTTAGTGTTTGATCTTGGATCTCCACAACAATGATCAGAATCAAGATTTAACAAACACAATAATGTGTTTGGTTGTGCTTGGGGTTCGGCCGAATACTAGGAGAGGAAGGGGAGTGTTTACGAAAACCCCAGATGGTAAAAACAATCAACTAATACCCTAATTCCTAATTAGGGTATTTATAATACTCTTAAAGGATATCTTCTATAATTTTATATAAGATATACTTTAAATTTATAAGATATATGCTATAATAAAAAGATATGATATTATCTCATAATAAACTTTTTTTTTCTTTAAATAACCGTGGCCTAAAGCTCGTCCCCCCACCCCCACCCCCACCCCATAAGGATGGACGAACTAAAGAACCCAGATAGGCCCTCCATCCGGTTCTTTGGTTAAGCCCATTACTTATTAATCAATCCAACTGATTAAGCACAATCATGTTTTCGCTTTAATAGATCTCTTATGCATTATTATCATAAGTACATAAAACTGAAGTCTCATGTTATTATGTGTGACACAATGGTTCATATATTAATGGAAGTATTTAGTTATGTTATATCTTGCGCGTAATTCTACAAACTCCCACTTAGGCATGCATATAACTTAAAGGTAATAATCCCCACAAGTAACCGTCTAGCAATAGTCATTTTACTTGGCTCCCAAAAATACATTAACTTTCCATCCGTCGTTAGAACGAAAACAATAATCATTAACGGTTAATGATCTTGCAATTTGAACTTTATTCTTATTCCATTTTTGTTTTCCGTACATGTTAATGTGAGACGTGGATTAAGCCATCTCAAATCGCTAACATATATTTCTCGATCTAAATTTTATAATATCACTAAAGTAAGTTAAAACAACAGTTTCTTCCACACCAGTCACAATCGTATTAATATCAATTAATTCATCGAGTGGCTCACATCAGTATCATGCTTTTATCATAAGAGGACAAAGTCCTTTTGCCTATATGCACCTCATATACATAATTCACAATACCAAAACAACCCTGTATGGCCCCGAGTTACCAGTACGTAGGACTTGTAATGTGAAAATCTTTTGCCTGTCTCTTTATTCTGTGACAGTAATTCTACAGTTAAAGTTGCAGCAAATCAAGTCTTTTATGAAAGAACCAAACATCCTGAATTTGATTTGCGTTTTGTAACGAAAAGTTTTTAGCTGGTGTTGTTGAAACAAAGAAAGTAGATACCACAAACCAAATTGCAGATATCTTTACAAAAGGGCTGGATACAATACAACAGAAGTTTTTAAGTTCTAAACAATCCTTCTTTGATATTTTTCAGAATCAGATTAAAAGGGGATGATACAAGTTAGAAATCGATTATGTAAAATATAATAAAATAGGGAATTAGTGTGTCATTTTGATGTTTTCTAGTTTGGTTTATTTATGACAAAAGTAGAAACATTAGCAAAAGGTTGTCAAGTTTAAAGGACAGGCTGATATAATTGCTTGAAGTTGTTGCAATATATAATGCATAATTTTTGCATTAAGATGTCATAACCCAATATCTTATAAGGTCTCAATTTTGATTATAGGATCTTAAGATCTAGTCCGATCCGATCTTACTTTACTCGAACTGCAAACTACGTAGAAAACTACAAAGTTATGGATTATGTTTAAAAAAAAAAAAAAAAAAAAAAAAAATGTTAAACTTCTTAAGAATTTCATATTCATAATTTTATGATAACATTTTCTGGAAACATTCATATAAATTTGTGTTTATGATATATAATAATTTGTAGATTTTAACAATATTATAAAGACTATAAAGAAAATGACATTATAGCTAGTGTAGTAGGATTTTAGGATCTCGATCCGATCTTAAGATTTTGATCTTGCAAAAATGAAAATGTTCATGAGTAGGATTCTGATCTTGAAAACCTTGAAATATTCACTAAATAGGTGAATGAATCATACCTGAGTAGCAGTGGTGATTGGGGTTGATTCTTTATCGATAATTTGAATGCGATCATGTTAGTCTATTGTGTTGAATTTAGATTCAATAAAGGGTTTTGCGTGTGTGATTTTATAATTTTCTACAATCTTTAAATCGTGTTATGCAATTGATAAATAACCGACTAACAATACTAGTATTTATGGCTTCCACACCTATCGTCAAAGCCCTAGATAAAGGAAGGGAGACAACATAAGTCTAAATTTCTAGTATTTGGTTGGGCAAAGTGGACAACAACATGTGTGGACAATGGGAAGTTGCTTTCTATTGAAAAGGACCAAAAGTGGAAAAAACTACGAAATCACACAAAACATAGTTGGATGGCACAACGGAAAAACAACAGTTGAACCCACCAATACCAAAAAGTTTGACATACCTTATCATAAAAAAAAAAATAAAATAAAAAAAAAAAAAAAAAAAAAAGTTTGACATACGATGTTATCTATTAAATAAACTGTTTTGTTGATAAAACACTTTATTTATAATCAAGTTATATTTGCAAGCAAGATCTGCATTTAAAAAAAAAAAAAAAAAAAAAAAATCAAGTATTATGCTGTAAAGTTTTCTTTTTTCATTCCAAAAGTAAAATATATGTTAACCACAATGCTAACATATTATTTTCTAGTTTTTGATTGTATCACCTTCTAGCAATTTAGATTTACAAATCACAATGGCAAGCAAAGAGTCAGACAGCCAGAGCATTCCAGAATAGATAGATTAATTTGACCTTAGGAAGTTGACGTTGAACATAGTGGATATGAGACATGTTAAACTGTTAAAGTGTTAAAAACAATAGGAGCTTTGGTAACAATAGTCTTCAACCTCTAGCCAGCTAATGCCGTGACGACACGATGACAATTAATCTTCTAACTATCTGTTGTTGACTGTATGCGACTGATTAAACATGTTATATTGTAGCCATTATGGAAAAACATGTAAATTTCCACAAAAACACAAATAAATGAATATCAATATGTTTATTCATTTTCAAACGATCCAAAATTTAGAAGCACAGTTTGTTCTAAATTGATATATATGATACACTTTATATATTAACATACTTTTTTATGTGATAAAATAGAATTTTCATATTTTTATAAGAAGAAGAAAAGCAAGTAAATCTTAATGTTGTAGTAAATGGAGTCCCACCCTTAATGATCATGGAGTGTAACCACCACCATCAACTTCCTCTTCCCCTAACCATAATCATTGTTTTCATTCTAGTGGAACCAACTAAAGTTTTAAGAAAGTTTTTCCATGAGTTAAAATTTAATTAATCTGAAAATAATGCAATTAATATTTGCACAAACTAGATAACTAACTTAGCAACTTGTACATAAATGAGATGGATATGGAGGGTATAACATAACTCTAATACAATAGCCAAAAACTGGTTAGGTGAGAGACCGACTAAACAAAAATTTAGCAAAAACCCATCTTAATCGATCATCACCCATCACCACCGATATAGCACGATCCCCGATTATTGTTATCCGTCAAGAAATAAAATCTTCATACATATATGAGGCTAAACATGATAACAAAATACGTTGTCAATGCCGGGCAGTTCAGTTGACAATGATTAATTTGAAACCGATTTATGATAAGAAAAACATGTTGTCGCGCAAAATTTTAGACCATATAAAATATCCAATCGTGTGACATGCTATGAATGATACAAAAAGCTTGTTATCTTATTTTATTTAAACTGGCACTTTGTTGAACCTTAGTGGTATAGCTAACTTGCCACAAAAAGATGTCTTATGAAGGTCAAAAACTAGACATACCATGTGATCTATGCCATCAATTGATTAAAAAATAATCCCATTACAAAGTGTTTTAATAAATCTAATCCTTACTAAAGGTTTAACAATCATTTTCATACGAAATAAATAAATGGAAACTCATGCATTGAATGAAGACACGAAAGTAATAATAAACCACAATTTCAGTTTAAAATATGCTCCCAAGATTCTTTTTTTCTCTTTTTTTTGGATTAATAAAAAAACCAAAGTAACAACTTTTTGTTAAAGAATAATCAATGATTAATAGTATTGTAACGCGTTAAAACAGTTCACCACTGTACGATTAATCATTTACGTAGGGATGTGTTGACCAAACCCCCTCTATAGGGCTAGATTGTACTTTTTGTCTCAAAATGTACAAGCATTAAAGCAGACAGTACAAGCGGCGGCAACACTATCTTTCACAAACCCTCCCTACAGGGGGTCCGGCTATCCTCACCCTTTACGTAAGTATGTCTGGTCATTGCTATTGGATTCTCTTAAATAATCATAATCACATTTTTGATAAAATCCAAGAAACATAATCATTTATATACTTGACGCCTATGGAAATGAAAATGAGATCAAATAATAAGGAAATTTATGTATTTTTATGAAGGAATATATCACTTATTTATAACTTAACTAAACTTTGTATCATATTATATCAAATACATAACTTTCTTTTTTAATGGCGAAGATTACCTTCTCCTTACATCCAACACAACTCTTACACTATCGTCTGTCACTTTATTTCCATATTAATGCTTGTGGTTTTATATGCATCACACACTAGTATAATCGACGTCACTCCCGTCGACATTTTTAACCTTCTCCCGTCGACATGTCCACGGTATCAGACGCTCCCGTCGACATGACGACGACAACTGTTTGTCGTAAAAACTTTGTCGGGAACGAATATCCCGTCGACAAGGTGGGTCCCACATGGTTTTTCAGTCAAAGATTATGATTGTCCGACGTTATAATCCCGTCGATATGTCGACGGGATAATAAAGTAAATTATTTTACTAATTATAATTCGTTAATTATTTGACTAATTACCGTCGACATGTCGACGGTATGTATTCGTCAAAGTCAACATGCAGGTCAATGGTGTGTTATTATGCCGTCGACATGTCGACGGTACAAGAAATTTAATTATTAAATTTAGTTTACGTTACCGTCGACATGCCAACGGTAACATAAATATAATAATTAAATTTAGTTTTATGTTACCGTCGACATGTCGACGGTAATATACTTGTATGCTGCCAACAGCATGTTTCATACCAGCAAAATTTCAGATTTTTTCTGGAAAAAATCTACAAAAACCATAACCAACCAGAATCTGTAACCAACCAATTTTAACATGTCCTAAATACATACAACTCGACATCGGCTAAAACACTTGCAAATTATTACTAAACACCCTCAAAATGCATTAAAACATATAAAGTCTAAAAAACGGGGTATTGTAATATCTAAACCTAGCTGCCATATCCACAAATGTTTCAATATCCGCGATGTTCAAGTCGCCAAAAGGTTAAACTACACAATACTAACATAAGGGTCGCCAAAATATTGTTTCAAACATAAGTACAACACAAAATAACCAAAGTTTGTACCTCTACATCCCCAAATCACTCATCATCACCACAACCCTCATCATCACCAGAACCATCCTCATCGCCTCTGCCACTCCCGCTCCCTCCAGCTGAGCCACTACCTCCAGCGCCACTGCCTGAGCCATCCACGTGCTGAGAACCCGCCTGACTAACATACTCTTTTCATCGCGGGTTGGTCACATGCTGTAAGTCTGACTAAGGTTGCCGAACGGATTGAAACCATCAACAGCCAACCCTAATTGAACGTTTCTTGGTTCGTAGCAAAATCCGAATATTTACCGCTATCAAACTTCTGCCATGCTTTACCATCAACCGGGTGTTGCATCAAACCGTTTACCGTAGACTTTCCAGTAGCATGCCAAGTCATATATTTTGCGGTGTGAATAGACTTGTACAAACGTTGTAATCTAGAAATGATAGGAAAGTAACTCAACACCTTGTTAGGAACTTTCTTCCCCGTTGTGTTCTTGTCTTTCCATCTACTCGTTTTACAGACCGGACAATACTCCAAATCTTCGGCATCCGTCCCCCGATATAAAAAGCAATCATTTTCAAAAGCATGTATCAAATCATACCCTAACCCGACCTTTGTAAATGTTTTTTTATAGCAGAGTATGATGGTGGGAGATTGTAACCTAACCTGGGAGGAAATACCTCCTGGAGAAATTTTGACGTATTGTTAAATGAAGTATCACTCCATTTACCGCTGACATTGAGATGCGTAAACTTTGACATAAAATCCAAGGTTGTCATAAAGTCACAACCTGTGTAAAGAGGCTGGGTGGAACTGGCAAGTAACTCTTCACACTCGTTACGTACAGGAGGTGTCGTTGCTTGACTCGGCTCGTTACTTGTCTCGCCAATATTTGGAGGAGTTGGCTCATTTTGTTCATTATTTAGAGGAATATCAAGAATATCATTAAGGCACGCACACATGTCACTCATCTCACATTGTGTTGTGTTATCTTCTATAGGCAGAGGATCCGATTCACCGTGATCGCGCCATTGTGTATAAGTTGGGTCCCACCTATTTTGGCTTATGTGGCTTTTAAGTTTGTCGAGAGATACCCATGGAACATTACAACAAAGACGAAATGGACATTTTATGTTTCCGTAACTATTCAATAACGGCTAGCAATGTTCAATGAATGTGGCAAGACCATAAAAAAACTCTCTTGAAACACGACTGTCTAAACGGGTCCAACTCTTATCAAGTATCATAACAGCATTTTGTTTTGTTCAACTCTTAGTTATTATACATTCAAAATATTCGACACATAAACACATATAACCATGGAATTATTACGAGTTGTTTTGTTCACCTAGTGCAACTACGGAAGGCAATCCTAACCCACTCTTTGAATGATTCATCTCATTTATGAATGCGTATAACTGATTTACTATTTGAGAAAATTTCGGCAGCATTTCCCCTCAACTCCCCAAATATGTGCATTAAAGACATATTCGTTGGAGTAAAGGAGAAACACTGTCGAAATCATCTCAAATAGTAAATCAATTATACGCATCCATATCATAAATGAGACAAAACATTCAAAAAGCAGTCTCAAACAGGGGACTTTCCGAAATTAATTTCTAATAAATTAAGTTCGGACGGGTTTTCTATAGGATGATTAACTTCGGACGGGGACTTTCCGAAATTAATCACTAAAATCCTAAAACATTCACAAAAGTCTAACAATAATCACAAATCGACTATTTTAAGTTAAACAATTAATAGCATATATTTTAAGTTAAACAATTAATAGAATATAAACAATTGTTTGGTTTTCGGCTTATGTTTCATAAGCTTATTTTTTGTGACTTATTTTTGAAACTATTATGAAACATAAGCCGAAAACCAAACAATATATCTAAGGGCTTTATTTAACGGGCTTATGGCTTATTTGGTTTTCGGCTTATGTTTCACAAGCTTATTTTTTGTGACTTATTTTGAAACTATGTAAGTTAAAAAGTTTCAAAATAAACCATAAAAATTTAGCTTATAAAACTTAAGCCGAAAACCAAACAAGCCATAAGCTTGTTATATAAGCCGAAACAAACACCCTCTATCTTGAATTATTCTACATCTAACACAAAATTTCTACATTTATCCAACACCAACTAATTTTTCCTCAACGCAAAGCCATACGGTTATCACTAAACGCAACCTAACATACCAACCACCCTTTTATACTAAACGCAACCTAGCATACTAAGCGCTCACATTTCACAAACATACTTTAAAGAGAGCACATAATTAATATATCAAAACCTAATCTACTAATTAAACAATCCCTTGTATACTAAACGCAACCTAAAAATCAGCTTAAACAATCCCATTCGCAACCTAATAAACTAAACGCTTACATTTCACAAACATACTTAAACGCTCACATTTTATACTAAACGCAACCTGATATGTAAAAAAATAATATGGATATGAAAAAATTAACAACATATTGTCTCGGTTGCGGTCTCGGGCTGCAGTCTTGGGCTCGGGCTGTGGTCTTGGGCTGCAGTCTCGGGCTGCGGTCTTGGGTTAAGGCTATTTTTAAAAGAAAGCACATAATACATATATCAAAAGTTTTAAAAATAACTGTTGATGACGACATGTCGTCGGGATATCAAAAGTTTAAAAAAAATAAAAAAGATACCACATTACCTATATCTCTCGGCTGTCTCAGCTCTCGGTTCTCGCTATGTCTCGGCTGAAAAAAAATAAAAGACAGAAAATAACATCAAAACATTAACAAATTTTAGATAAATTAACATTTATATTACATAAATTAATAAAAATCAATAAAATAACAAAAATTAAAAATACCTGCGAAGGGATTAGGAAAGAATTCAAGAAGAAGAGGAAGAATTAAACATGAGAAGGGTTTAGGAAAGAATTAAAAATGAGAAGTGGGGAAGGAGGAGGTGCACATTGGTGCTCGTGTAGTGGTTGTGGTGGTGGATCTGTGGTAGTGGTGAAGGAGACTGTGGTGGTGGTGTTAGTGTCAGAGGTGGAGGAGTGGTGGTTGTGGTGTATTCGCCGGCGGAGGAGTAGTGATAGATCGATTATTTTTTTTTTCTGAGTGTTGTGTTCAATAATTGACAAGATCCAAGTTTGTTTTTACTTTTTGTCTTCCCGTCGACATGTCGACGGGAGCACAAAGTAATTTTGTCGTTTGCCGTTTAGCGGGACATATAAAAATATTGGGAAAATTTTGGCGCTTATATTCCCGTCGACATGTCGACGGGATAATAAAGTTATTTGTAAAAATTATTAAAAATTAGTTTTATAAACTTAAAAAATAACTAGTTTTTATCTATTATAAATATTACAAAATAAAATAAGTAGTTTTATATAATTAAAAAATAACTAGTTAATTTAAAATTAATACTTTTATATAATTAAAAAATTTTATTTATTAAAAAATTAATTAAAAAAATTTATCTATTATAAATACTTTTATAAAATTAGAAAAAATATTAAATTTAATATTAATTAATTTTATATAATTAAAAATTTTTTATCTATGATAAATACTTTTATAAAATTAAAAAAATATTAAATTTAAAATTAATTACTTTTATATAAATAAAAAAAAATTATTTATTATAAAAACTTTTATAAAATTAAAAAAATATATTCAAAGAATAGTTTTATAAAATAAAAAATAACTAGTTAAATTATAAAATTAATTACTTTGCATGTAGGGTACCGTTTATGTCAAAAAAAATATTTTAAATACTGGCGAATACATGGTTGTACACGAGATGTTAAATGAACGAGCCGAGATGACATGGTTGTACACGAGATGTTAAACGGATGAGTCGAGATACTATGGTTGCACACTAGATCTTAAACGAACGAGCCAAGGTGATATGTTTGCACACTAGATGTTAAACGAACGAGCCGAGATGCAATGGTTATACACGAGATGTTAAATGAAGGAGTCGAGATGCAATGGTTATACACGAGATGTTAAACGAACGAGTCGAGATGCAATGGTTATACACGAGATGTTAGACAGATGAGTTGAGATGCTATGGTTGTAAATGAGATGTTAAACAAACGAGTCGAGATGCAATGGTTATACACGAGATGTTAGACAGATGAGTCGAGATGATATGGTTGTACACGAGATGTTAAACGAATGAGTCGAGATGATATGGTTGTACATGAGATGTTAAACGAATGAGTCGAGATGATATGGTTGTACACGAGATGTTAAACGAACAAGTCGAGATGATATGGTTGTACACGAGATGTTAAACGAATGAGTCGAGATGCAATGGTTATACACGAGATGTTAAATGAACGAGTCAAGATGCTATGGTTATACACGAGATGTTAAACAGATGAGTCGAGATGCTATGGTTGTACGTGAGATGTTAAACGAACGAGTCGAGATGCTATGGTTATACATGAGATGTTAGACAGATGAGTCGAGATGCTATGGTTGTACATGAGATGTTAAATGAACGACTCGAGATGCTATGGTTATACACGAGATGTTAGACAGATGAGTCGAGATGCTATGGTTGTACATGAGATGTTAAATGAATGACTCGAGATGCTATGGTTATACACGAGATGTTAAACAAATGAGTCGAGACGCTATGGTTGTACATGAGATGTTAAACAAATGAGTCGATTGATCAGGGGGTTTAGTGACCGAAGTTCATTGAGTGGGGTTTCAGGAGGTTCAGTGGCTAATGGTTCATGATCAGGGGGTTCAGGCTCAGTGACCAGGTTCAGAAAGTAGGGTTCAGGGGTTGGGTTTTCCCACCAAAACTTTTCCCACCAAAACCTTTCCCACCAAATTTTCCCACCAAAATCTTGCTGCCAAAACTCTTCCCACCAAAACTTCCCACCAAATCTGCTCTTATATACTAACATCTTATCCACACAAATTCACAACCTCTTATCCTCAAAACCACTCAACCTCACAACCTCGAAACCACTCAACCTCAACCAGATGCAGCGATATAATCCTTTTATGTGTACTTGTGGAGCAGGAAATATAAAAAAAAGAACATCACATCAACAAGATACATTTGGATGGGAGTATTATGCATGTCCTCTTTCGAAGCCAAGAGACAAAGGTCATGGATGTGGATATTTTATGTGGAAGAGTGAATTTGATAAAAATTACAAGTAATTTCTTCTGCTTCAACATCTCACGATTCTGGGTGTACAAACTGCCATGAAAAAGATCTTAGGATAAATATGCTGGAGGCACAAAAACAGGCGCTAGAGACAAGAGTCAGGGTGCTCGAGGCAAGACTTGAATTGGCAACGAATCCCAACAACAATGACCACGCATGTCAGTCGGATGCACTACTCCGTAACCTGTTAGGTGACATTGAAAATCTTCGTATGTAATGTTGTTGTTGTTGTTGTTATTGTTGTTGTTGTTTGTTTGTTTATTGTTTGTTGTGTTATTGTTGTTGTTGTTTGTTGTGTTATTGTTGTTTAGTAAAATATTGTTGTTGTTGTGAAAACTGAAGTCCAAACACGATTAGATACACTTAAAACTGCTTAATCACTAGAAATCGTAAACTTCTATCCAAACACTCAAGAAACTAAGCAGTTTATAAAGCAATCCAAAACACCACACGCTTAATTAGCATTATTAACTTGTTATCCACATAGTTTCCAATATTAACAAAAAAATATTTTATTCAAACATGAAGGCAAACATTTTATTCAAACCACACAAGAGTTGTAAACCAGATACATTTTCATACAGACTCAAACTAAACAACTCGACAAGCAAACGAACCAGATCAAATGAAACAACTCAAACTAAACAACTTGACAACCAAACAAAACAACTCAAACTAAACAACTTGACAACCAAATGAAACAACCCGTTTACTTTTTTTTGCGGCTACCTCCCGCTTTGCTTGAACTCGCACCATCTCTTCCTTTCCTTGCTCTCATTTCTTTGAGATGTGCAAGCGTAGCTTCAAGACCTTTTATTCTATTTGCCAGATTATCAATTCCGATGTTGACGTCAAACGTGCTTTCAGCTTCATCCTCACCTCCAACAGCAGCAACTTGAGCTTCAGCAGCACGTTGACCTTCAGCAGCATCTAGCTCTTCCAAATACTCTGATGCGTGGGAATTGCACCAGGCTTTACCTCTCGAGGGATCACGAGAAGCTTACAACCCCCACCAGGCAGTGTACCTGATCGTTGTAGTATAGTATAGTGACAAGTACCGGGGATTGATCGTTCAACTCAGGAATAGTGTCGCTAGGATTAGAAAGCCTAAAAACTAAGTCTTGAGGTGAGGGATGATTCTTTTTGTATTTTGTATATTTTATAAAAGCAAGTAAAAATCTCGGGTTTTGGAAGAGTGGGCGGAATTAGTTGCTAGTCAACTAACCCAATAACTAAAGATGCAATCAAAATAAAATGACAAAAATGTAAATAAACTAAATTAAACTAGTGGTGTGAACAATATATGGGAGAATTGTGTTTACTTAGATTTCACTACTCCCTAGATATCTTTTACAGGTTAGTTACTTGTTACAGTTGCGTGGATGATGGGTTATATTCCTTAATACCAATCATGGGGTGGCGTACTTACTTCCCCAATTCTATAAGCTCCTACTTCACTCCTATGTCGAGCCTGCAAGAAGCTCCTAACATGGGATCACTAGAATTCGCTTATGCATTAAATACAACCATAAAAACCTAGTACACATTAGTTCATGTTTCTTAAGACGTTCAAGCAAGTTACACAATGGAGATCTGCCAGTTTTCTTAAGCCTAACATTGAAATCATTCATCCATTACAACTATAAACAAGCAATCAACCTATAATCAACATCTAGGTTTCATTACATCTAAGCAAACACACAAAAGATCTAGCCTAGCATGTTAGAATCAAGACAAGCGTAAGATATATTCAAACAACACATAGACATATTAAATGAATTGAAAGAAAACTTATCTCAATTGAACATGAAGGGTTTCAAGGGGTGAAAACCCTTGAAAATACTGTTACAAACGAGCTAGGGTTTATAAAGTTCGGCCCTAGAATTCTCCACACAAGTCCCACCTTTTAATGAATGAAAATTAGAAAAGTATTTATAGATTTCATGAGGTGACAGCGTCAAGAGTAAAATTCTGACGCCGTCATCTCGCTGCCAATAAAGTTCTCGGATTGCCTAGATCCAGATCTGACGCCGTCATGTGTAATCTTGTTCTAGGTCGTCACCAAATTTACTCTTGACGCCCTTGTTCTGATGCCGTAACGTTTTCTCTGGGCCGTCATCCATTTTGCTCCTGACGCCGTCATAAAATTCTTCTTGACGCCGTTAGGTACGGTACCCGACAAGGAAAATCAAGACTTTGCCGTTTTCTTCACTTTTATGCTCCAAAAACGTACAAAATGCTTCCTTTTCTAGAATTCACTCCCAAAGTACCTAAAATCACAAAAGGAACGATTTAGGGCAATATTTGATCAAATAAATTCTAATTCCGGCTTAAATGACCCCTAAAAACAGGTCATTTTTCGCCTCATCATATACCCTTACACTTGAGATTTGCTTGTCCTCAAGCAAATGCGCTTTTATTCTAATCAAAATACAAGTTAGGGGTCATTTAACACTAATAAAAGTAATTACAACAAATAATCGTTCCACTAAAGACCAAAGACAAGCACGGAGGTCATACACTAGCACCTCACAAATAGTGTTTAGATACTCACATCTCTCGGGTGTAATAAAATATATATATCACAATATGGAAATGGAAAACATCTCACACTACCTGTTATAGCAAAATAGATTACCATAGGCTTGGGAAAGGATCAAACCTCCACCACATGACGTAAGCACCTAGGATAAACTATCAAAGAGGTCTTTTAAAGGGTTGTAACGTTAGGTGTAGGGATATGGAATACACGGTTTTGTTGGATATAGGCAATCTTTACTGGTGGCGAGTTAATCATCTTGGTTAATTACAGGTACAATACGACATTGCTAAGCTAAGACTAGACTCGACATAAGCTAATAAATGAAAAATAACAAAAACATAAAATGAAACGGGATGGTAGTCCATTTTTTTTTTTTTTTTTTTTTTTTTTTTTTTTTTTTGCATACACTCTTACCCTACCATCCAAAATAATACATCATAGGGAATGAACATTCCCCTTACACTTGAATTTTTACATACTTTACAATAAACTAATCTAATGACTCGAATCAAGATAATCAAAACAGTTTGGGTACTTTTAAGATTAACGTACGTGATTGGTTTGAAACGGTCAGATAATATCAACCAAATAATGGTCAACAAATAAAACAGCTTAGGCCAATACTCCGTGGAGTTTAGTGTTTCCCCGGATCGTTAAATCCCAACGAGGCGTGAAATCTGAAATAAAATGACTTTGAGATCAGGTGAATTGAACAGGAAAAGGGTTTAAGTGATTGTACTACTGAAATATAAGTATGAATAGCTTTGATAAGCTATATCAACTAATACGTGAAATCAGATAAGTACAAATGAAAAGGAACTGGAAAACGTAAACGTTTAATATTTAAACGTAAACAAAAACAACTTTAACTATAGTAGGAGTTTGCAAGCCTTAGGGGCTTAAATGCAAATTAAATAAACTTGAAATATTTATTTTATAATTACTAATTTATTTAAAATTTAATAAAACCTAAAAAAAAATGTAAAAAGATATAAAATGTACGTTTATATTTTAGTAAACGTAAATGTACGAAATTTAAACGTGAATTCTGTAAAACACAACTTCCACAAATATGAAAATTATATTTTTGGAATCCTAAACTTATTAGAAAATTAAAATCAATTTTATAACTATTTAATTAATTATTATTATTTAATAACTATTTTTAATTAGTTAATAATTCACAAATAAATAGAAAAATGTAAAATAAGTCTAAAAATATAAAATTAAAATTTCTAAAAGTCTAAAATATTATAAAACTTATTTTAAAACTAAAATTATATTTTTCACACTATTTATCTAATTATTATTAATTAATTATTATTTAATTATTATTTAACTAATTATTATGATTTAAATTATTAAAAATATTAAAAAGACTTAGATAATTAAGAATTTTTTTTATAAATCTAATTAACCATCACAGGAATCCTAAAATATTATAAAAAGTTTATATTATGTATTTTTAATCTAATTTACTAATTATTATTCTATTTATTAATTAATTATCAATTAAACTAATTATATTATTAAAAATAGAAAATGAACAGTATAAATCACAGAAAAATTTATAAAAATGTTTTACCTTATATAACAGCTAGAAAATTTATAAAAACTAGGTGGTACTTTATAAAATATAATTATTCTTTTTAATTCTTATTTATTGATTAATAATTAATTAAACTAATATTAAATCTAAATGTTACTAAATGACAAAGGAAAATTCTGGAAAAATTTATAAAATTACTTTAATATGAAAGAGATTTATTAAAAATATAAAAATACAGAAGTGCTTATAAATAAGCTAAAAAGAAAATTAAATAGATAATTTCTATTAAATAGAAGCTATCACTATAATTAAGTTTGTCTTTTTCTGTTTTTTCTTTTATAAAACTAACAAAATACTTAAAATAAGAAACTTTTATAAAGGAAAATAATTTAGAAACTCAGAATAAGCACTATGAGTGCTTATTAGACCAAACAGTTGACCAAGTTTGACCAAAGAAGGAATTAGGCACAAATGGACTTCTGTGGGGTCCACAAGGGTAAAACCTGGTACAATTAAGTTGTGTGGATGATAATAAGCAAAATTTACTCAAATAAGTTGGCCAAATAAGCTAGGAATCCAAAATAAGCACTTGCTTATTTTGAATCTGAGACAGAATTGGGACAAATTTAAGAGGCCAAATTAAGTGGGGTCCACTGATGTACAGGTCAGACAAAGGGTCAAATATTGAACCCTGGTAGGAGGGGGGTTGTAAGGACCAAAATTGAAGCTTGTGGGACCACTGTGGTGGTCACAATCAACCACCAAAGTGGTGGTGATGGTGGTGATGGTCTGTGTAGCAGGGCATCATCTTGCCCTGCAAGTGTGTTCCAGGCTGTGTAACTAGCACAATAAAAATCACAAAAATGAAATAGATGCAAGATACTCAAGTTAAGCTAGTAGGTTACACACACAACAAGTTTCAAACCCTAGATCATAGCACAAAAATCACAAATATTCATGCCAATTTGGAGATTTTCTGCACAAGCACTTTTTGACTTTTTCTAATTTTTAGCTAAGTTGACTTATTTGAAGTTTGATTGATCCTAGCTGATTATAGATGATATAATAAGCTTAAGTAAAGCTGATTTAGGCTTAATCTACTGGTAATAAGCTTAAGTGAGGGTTTATAGCACTCAAAACACCACACAGTTAATTGTGAGGTGTTATTTTAGTGATTTTGACTTTTTATTTAATAAACCTTGGTTTTTATGGTTGATTTGATGTCTAATAACCTAATGAAAAAGATTGTAAACAACAACAATAACCAAAAAACCCTCTGAGTCCTTGAACTCAGCTGATCCAAACAACCCTTAAGTGGGCTGTTTTACTGATTTTAGAAGCTAAACACCAATCCAAACCATAATCTTGCTTAATTACTGTATAATAAGCTAAAACAAACTCAAATAGGTATAAATAAACAACCACATACACTAATTACTCTAAGTACCTAATGTAAGAAAAATGAGTACAAAAATCTTACTTGAAATCCAAGCATGACCAAGAAACTGAGAACCAAATGAACAACCTAACACCCTCCACAGGGTACTAAAACCATGTTTCCCAAGCTTTCCATGCTTCCATATCACCTCTCAATCCAGAATTCAAACCAAAATTTGCACAGTTGACTTTAGTTGACTGATTTTGTATTTGTGGAATTTTTTAAGCTACACTTAATTGTAAGTTACTAAAAGCTTTTGTAAGCTTTATAGGAGCTTATATGAGCTTATTTAAGTCTGTAATCATCAACTAAGAACAACACTAAAGCAGAATGAGATTTTGGAAATTTGAAAATTGCATAAAACTGAATTCATACATAAACTTGGAATTTATTATTAAAGAAAGTTTTACAATACACTTAGAACACTGAATTTCAAACTTGGGAGCTTAAGTTACACTGGAAATTGAAAAGCTTAACTATTCGACATACATAAATGAAAATTTAACTAGATAACTCTCCACAATGCTTCCCACTTGATATTTATTGACCGTTTGTGTTCCTTGTCGACTTCAGAGCAAATCCCATCACCAATCTTGACCATTGATTCACTAAAATTCATCCTAACCGTTTAAAATACTTTTGGCGCCAAATCTTCACACGTGGAATTGGAGTGGTTTAAGACTAATTAAAGAAGCTTGGTATTTTGTGGAGGTGGCAGGGGACAAGTAACATGGGTTTTGTGGAGTTTGAAGCCAAGTGGTGAGACTTTGAGGTGAAATTCATGAGCAGAGATGGGATTGCAGTGAAAAGCAATGGAGAAGCATTTATTGTGGTATGGTATAGTTGGTGAGATGGACAGGTGGTGAAGGTGAGGTGGTGAAAACCATGGTGGTTTTGGGGAAGAAGGTTGGGGGTGAGGGTGGTGAGCAGTGATGGTGGTATTGGGGAAGAAGGGTCAACTGGGTCAAACCCCCATTTTATTAAATAGGGGTGTGGACTGGGCTTTGTTTTGGGCCAGAAACAAAAAGGAAGGGTGGGCTTTTGGTTTTGGGTTTATAATAAAAACAAAGGGTTCGGTTGTATTTAGTAGTAAACAAGGACCAATTTTGCAATTATTTCAAACATTAAGGACTGAATTTGCAATATTTCCAAAGTAGTTACAAGGACCATTTATGCCATTTATGAATAACCCAAGGACCAAATATATAATTTTTCCATTTTAAAAACCCAGGGACCTATTCTGCCAATTCCTCAAACTCCCAGGACCAAACTTGTAATTTTCTGAAAGTTGAAGGGTTGATGTTGTAATTTCTCAAAAGTTATCATAAGGACCAATTTTGCCATTTAATAATAGTGCAAGGTTTATTTTTTATATTTTTCCATTTACAAAACCTTAGGGACTATTTTTGACATTTTTCAAACTTGAGGGACTAAAGTTGTCATTTTGCAATTTTTAACTTTAAAGGACTATACTTGACAACTTATGAATCCCTAAGGACCTTTGATGATATTTTTCATGTTTTGATTTACCAGGGACTAGTTTTGCCAATTATTCAAAGTTCAGGGACTGAAACTGTAAATTATGTGAAATGTGTTGTTTTTCATCAATTTTCAATCCTTTTGCATAAAAACACAATCCAGGGATATTTTATGTATTTTAAGGCATTCCTGTGTGTTTTCATATGTTTTTGCAGTTTAAATGTAACATAAATGATGAGTATTTACACACTCATCAGTACGTATTGGGGTAATAAAATGATTTTCTTCCCCATTACTCCATAACAATAGTACTTTACCCATGAGTCCCAATCGTCTCAAAACAATATGTACAAGGATATGACTCGACTTAGCAACCATGTAATCAATTAGATAATTAACTAAGGGTTTAAACAAATAACAATAATGCACTAAAGATGAGTGCATACACGAAAGGCTAAGGCGATTTGGGTGTACATTTAAGTGGGTTGTAACAAATTCTTCCTTTAAGTAAGATGCTTAAAGTTAGAAATGAAAAGATAGCCTCGGAAGAATGTGCTAGGGGTTTCGTGTACTAAAAATGAGTACAACGCTAAGGTGTGAGAAAAAATTAATTGACTTTACTAGCTAAGTAATATGACTTAAATGGTCAAGTAATTATGATACGGGTTTAACACAAGGGTGATCCTAATACCTCTTATCATGTAGTAAATCCTACTGCACGAATGTAGTCTCACTAGCGGTCTCGGGATGCATCACTAACGCAAGTTATAGAATCTAAATACTACTGGTACACTCATAAGCACTAATAGTAAATGCTTTTCCTATTAAATCTAAAGGCGAACCTCACATATTTGGGTGGAAAATTTTTCTGAATAATACGGTTTTGTGCTAGTCATACAATCTCCTATCCATGAGACGCTTGCTATGGCTAAAGTTTCACTCCTAAATGTTGTAAAAAAATTTAAATTTGGCGCTAAAATTACACTAACAAGTATTTCTCATAGTTTTATTACACACCTACCATCAAACAAACAAACTCAAGTGAAAGTGTATCCTATAAGGTATCATCATTTACCCTCCCCTTACACTTAGGATGAACATTGTCCCCAATGTTCAATTAAAGATTGTAAAAGTAAAACAGGTAAAAGATGAAATCAAATACTCCCCTGATTTGCTCGGTATGGATAGTATGGTAACAAGGTTAAATCTTCCGCCAAGAAAATGAACAATCAAATCTTTCCTTCCAGAATGTAAATCATCTTCTTGTCATACATAACTTGTTAAACCTGAGAAAACAAACAAGGCAACCTCGCGTAAAATCGGCGGCAATCTATATATGCTAACAAATCCTATAAAACAAAGTAAGATATAATGCTTGTAGAATGAATGTTTGCAGATTTCCTAGAGATTATAAAACTAAAGATTCAACAAAAACTTTAAGACTCCGTTAGAAAAACAAAACTAGTAAAATTTCCAGATTTTTACACATGACGCCGTCAGGAATTTCTTCCTGACGCCGTCAGAAGTGACCTGCAGAAATCTTTATGTTAAGTTTCTGGAAAATTTCTAGAAAAACTTTGTCCTACTTTCTGGAAAATCCTGCAAAACATCATTATGACTCGATACAAGCATTTGACTCTAACATATACGAATATACATGTTCATTTAATATTGTGGAGAATCATGATCGGTTTTGTTTCTTAAAAACATATTTGGGGTTTCCCCTTACACTTATCTTTTGCGAAATACCTTTGGATGAAGTTAGGACTAAGTCAAACGACAAAATAAAGTATTTTCACCATTTTAGTTTTGAAACATGATCTACCAACAATAAAAATAAAGCATGCATACGGAAGCAAATAACAATCAAACAAATAAAAATCACACAAAGCATGGGTTGCCTCCCAAGAAGCACTTGTTTTTGTTCGAGTCACCAGCCTGACTCTACCCTTATTTAACGGAAATAAGAGAGGTTTTCCCTACACTTAGGATTAAGTGCGGGTGATAGTAGCGATACACACCTTCTCGGTGGAAGTATGCCACGTGAGGAAAGAGTGGTGGATGAATTATATGCTCAAAGGGGTGTGCTCCTATCATCATAACCTTACCTAATTCAATCGGGTTAATTGGTGGATTAAGATTTTCTCCTAGAAAGGGATCATTTTCAATCAACTTCAAGAGATTACTAGTTGGGGATCCATCTTGACCTAATAAACCCGGTTTAAACCCATAATGTTTCTTGTGATCAATCATAAATGGGTGATGTAAGCATGTAAGGTCATTTTCCACTCCTGTGTCAGCTTCCTCTCTACAAGTCTTAGAGTCTATTACCTTTATCCTAAGACTACCCGGACTATATGGTTTGATGGGTGGATCGGGACCTATTTCAATTCCTAAATTTTCATCCAAGGATGGAAGATTAGGTAATGGTTTTGGTTGAGGCTCCGGTTCATCAAAACTAGGAACTTCCCTAGAACTAAGAGTAAGGTTATCATTATAAGTATTCAAACCTATATCCTCTAGTTGTGTTTGGTTCAAAGGTTCTACCTCAATTGGGATTCCTAAAGTCTCTTCTACTTCATCCAAATAAGTCACGGGCGCTGTGTATGCCTCAAATGATGGTAGGACTTGTGGGGTCCTTGGTGGGCTTAGATTTTCAACTCTATCCTCCATCTTATAAAGATTACCAATGTGCTCAGCTTGTATTGTCGTTTATCCCCGAACAATCTTCTTGCTTGTTCTCTTAAACTTGCTATCAATTGATCCGTAACAACGTTTGTTGGGTTGTCCATTTTTTTGGCAAGTATGGCACAATTCTCTATGGTTTCCCATGCTTCATCAACACTTAATCCCCAAAGGTCCCCATCTTCGGCATGGTCAATGTCCATTTTGGTGTAGTGGTTGACACGATGGTAAAATATTTCAATTTGGGACCACAGATCGAAATTATGATGAGAGACTTTTCGGAGTAAATATTTAAAACGAGCCCACGCATCATAGATAGGTTCATCCTCATGTTGTTTAAACATCAAGATGTCATTTGGAGTGGGTGAATTACGTGGTTGGGAGTATGGTGGATTCACGTTTTCCATAATGGCTAACGGAATAGTCAATGGAAAGGTTTTTACAAACAAAGACACAAAGAAAAGATAGACTAAAGAAGACCTATAAAAATAAAAATAAAAATCTTACTAGAAAGGAATCTAGCAAGTAGACCTAACAAAAAGGAATTCTAACATTGACAATAACTATTTCCCGGGCTGCGGCGCCAAAAACTTGATGCGTGGGAATTGCACCAGGCTTTACCTCTCGAGGGATCTCGAGAAGCTTAGAACCCCCACCAGGCAGTATACCTGATCGTTGTAGTATAGTATAGTGACAAGTACCGGGTGATAGATCATTCAACTCAGGAATAGTGTCGCTAGGATTAGAAAGCCTAAAAACTAGGTCTAGAGGTGAGGGATGATTCTTTTTGTATTTTTTATATTTTATAAAAGCAAGTAAAAATCTCGGGTTTTGGAAGAGTGGGCGGAATTAGTTGCTAGTCAACTAACCCAATAACTAAAGATGCAATCAAAATAAAATAACAAAAATGTAAATAAACTAAATTAAACTAGTGGTGTGAACAATATATGGGAGAATTGTGTGTACTTAGATTTCACTACTCCCTAGATATCTTTTACAGGTTAATTACTTGTTACAGTTGCGTGGATGACGGGTTATATTCCTTAATACCAATTATGGGGTGGTGTACTTACTTCCCCAATTCTATAAGCTCTTACTTCACTCCAATGTCGAGCCTGTAAGAAGCTCCTAACATGGGATCACTAGAATTCGCTCATGCATTAAATACAACCATAAAAGCCTAGTACACATCGGTTCATGTTTCTTAAGATGTTCAAGCAAGTTACACAATGGAGACCTGCCAGTTTTCTTAAGGCTAACATTGAAATCATTCATCCATTACAACTATAAACAAGCAATCAACCTATAATCAACATCTAGGTTTCATTACGTCTAAGCAAACACACAAAAGATCTAGCCTAGCATGTTAAAATCAAGACAAGCGTAAGATATATTCAAACAACACATAGACATATTGAATGAATTGAAAGAAAACTTATCTCAATTGAACATGAAGGGTTTCAAGGGGTGAAAACCCTTGAAAATACTGTTACAAACGAGCTAGGGTTTATAAAGTTCGGCCCTAGAATTCTCCACACAAGTCCCACCCTTTAATGAATGAAAATTAGAAAAGTATTTATAGATTTCATGAGGTGACGGCGTCAAGAGTAAAATTCTGACGCCGTCATCTCGCCGCCAATAAAGTTCTCGGATTGCCTAGATCCAGATCTGACGCCGTCATGTATAATCTTGTTACAGGCCGTCACCAAATTTACTCTTGACGCCCTTGTTCTGACGCCGTCACGTTTTCTCTGGGCCGTCATCCATTTTGCTCCTGACGCCGTCATAAAATTCTTCTTGACGTCTTCAGGTACTGTTCCCAACAAGGAAAATCAAGACTTTGCCGTTTTCTTCACTTTTATGCTCCAAAAACTTCCAAAATGCTTCCTTTTCCAGAATTCACTCCCAAAGTACCTAAAATCACAAAAGGAACGATTTAGGGCAATATTTGATAAAATAAATTCCAATTCCGGCTTAAATGACCCCCTAAAAACGGGTCATTTTTCGCCTCATCATACTCTCTATAGTATGACTTTTTCCTCAACCATACCAGAATCCGGTCTCTCTGCCACGGTGCACAGTTCGCATAAGAACCATATTCATCAAAAAATTCATAGCCCCAATGATTTATAATTTCATTATACAGGAGCTCGTGTGATAAAACCTTTGACCACTCCTGTTTCGGCGTTAAACCGTCCATTGTTGTTTGTGATTTGTGAAAATTGACAATCGGGTTTTGTGAGAATCAAGAATGTATGTGTAAAATGAGATGGGAATGATTTTGTGAGAATATTTATAAGAAAAAAATACGTGGACATAATCCTGTCGACATTTCGACGGGAAAAACAGGCGGGAAAAATCCCCGCTCTTTTATTGGACAACATTTTGTTATAAATAATTAAATAAAATTCTCCCGTCGACATGTCGACGGTATAGTTAAACCAAAAACAGTAATTAACGTTAATCACACGTTAATTACTATTTGTTTCGTTGTTAAAATTTTCCCATCGATATGTCGACGGTATTTCGCGCCCAACTTATGGCAATAATAGAGGTGTGAAGGTTTGACCATTATGGTCCTGTCGACATGTCGACAGAAGCGTATTAATCCGAAAAATTCAACGCAGCTAGGCTCGGTCAAGCTTGTTTTTTGTTGTTTTGTGCATATTGCCGTCGACAATGTGTCGACGGGAATATTCTCGTCGCCTGTTCTCCTGATTCTTGTAGTGACAATTGAAATTTATTACGAAATGATCTTAAAATTTAAGAACTGAAAATAATATATATATATATATATATATATATATATATATATATATATATATATATATATATATATATATATATATATATATATATATATATATATATATATATATATATATATATATATATATATATATATATATATATCAAATTGATCTCAAATGAAAGAGAAATAAATTTAAGATGTTTGATATAAAAATTTTAGTAACTTTTTTTATTACTTTCTATCTCTCTATTATATATAAAGCAATAATGTTTTTTTTATGAAAGCTGGTAATGTTCAATTCTCAAAATACGCAGTTAAAACTTAAACTTTAATCTTTTGTTTACTTGTGCACATAAATATCCAAACAACGTTACTTTAATAAAATAGTTGTCTTAACAACGCTTCCACTGAAAATCCAGACAATGTTAACTAATTTTTAATATAATTTCAAAAACAAAAAAAATAAAATAAAACAAAACAATTGTTACTATACAAGACACCATATTATAACTTTTTTATTACTACGTATTGTATTAGTTTATAGTTGATAAAAGTGAATAATAAAAAAAAAAAAAACTGTCGATGTTATTGTTGAACAATTTTCAAACCAAAATGAGGTGAGAGTATACTTCATTCCAAGTGGACAACCAATAACAGCTATGTACCCAAGACTCAGGAGGTCCAACTTGAATGCCATTGAGTCCCATATTCCAACAGGCTGCAACAACATGCTTACAAGGTATCCATGTCAATTTCCATTTCCTGCATGTACATACCTTATCCTGTACATTCACAACACACTGATCACCCCATGCCCCTGTTACCTGATAATTAACTCCTCCATTCATATCACCCGCAACGATTCAGCCTCGCTCTTAATCTTTCCCAATATTTTAGCTGCAGTTGGGGTTAGAGGCCCATCAGTTTTGTCAATTATACCTTGTACAGCTACTATTCTCTTCATGCAGTATTCTCTGATGTACTCTAAAAGTGTAATGACTGGCTTGTCCCTTGCTGGAGCTATTTTACCATTAAACACCTCACAAATGTTGTTGATCAATAAATCTGTAACTGGTCTACCTATAGCACAAAAATATGAAACACTTAAATGATATACATGTCTACTATTGAACCATTTTTTTTATGTTGAAAACAAACAAACAATTACCAGAAAAATGAGATCTTGCCCAATGTTTAGCTGGTATCTTGCTCAACCATTCGTGTGCTTCCTTCTTTATAGCCTTCAAATGTTCCATACACTTTTCAAAACCAGACAAGGTTGTAACTGATGCACATCTCCACAAAGCTTCCTTATATTCTAAGCCACTAAACTGCTGCCTCATATTTTCATGAATATGCCTCAAGCAAAATCTGTGTTCTGCATTAGGGAAGACAAATTTTAAGGCAATAATGAGTCCCTGCATAAACCAACAAAGTTAGCAAAATAAGAATTTATATTATGTTGGTTATTAAAGAATTCAACTAGAGGACCATCATTCACTAACCTTTTGTCTATCACTCATGAATGTGAAGTTAGATCTAGGGCCTAGATCTATGTCATCACCCAAGCACATTAAGAACCAAGACCATGAACTCTTAGTTTCAGCTTCCACCAAGGCATAAGCCAATGGGTAAATCCCATTGTTAGGATCAAGTCCAACAGCCACCAACACTTGGCCTGGATAAGGACCTTTCATGAAACAACCATCTAGCCCCAATAATTCTCTTTTGCAAGCCTTGAAGCCTTCCTTCAATGGTCCCAAACAAACATATATTCTTTTAAACACCCTTCTAGACTCACTAGGATTAGCAGAATCTCTATCAATTCCAAGCTTCACAGTCGTATTAGGGTTTGTAGACAACAATTCACCAATATAGTCCCTAAGCATCATATACTACAGGTTGTGATCACCTGAAACATCTTTTTCTGCTTTAGCTTTGGCCCTGAATGCTTTTGTCATAGAAACCTGAAGATGTAATTCACGCTGGAGCTGGTCTTGAACTGGCTTTCCTGGGATCTCTGGATTAACCTTAACTAGGTCATAGATCTTGTTTGCTAAATATTTATAAGTGCAGTGTTTGATTTCCCTTGATTGAAGGCAAGTGTGTTTGTCTTTGTGTGTCATTACTATCTAGTTTTGCCTAAGTCTTTCTTTGCCTACATACAAGACCCAGGGGCATTCATCATCAACATCATCAGAAGTTCCTACATCGTTTCTCTTTCTTTTACTCCCTCTACCTAATGAGCCACTTGATCCACTAGGCCCAACACCTGTATCTATAGTTGGGCCTGTTGATCCACTTAAGACTGACTCTGTAAAGACAGGAATTTGGTTATCACATACAGCTCTTACCCTAATACCATCATTCTTGACCAACTTAAAATTTCTCCTGCTCTCAACTGCATGCATGTATACTCTTTCCTTCACCTCTTCTAGGGTTGCAAACTCTTGTCGAGTGAAAAAATAATACTTCATAATAGGATTCTCTGACATGTCAACTCCAATTGCTCTTCTTATTTCCCTTAACTGTTTCCTAACACCAGAATCTTGTTCACCATCAGAACCTGATTGACTCTCGAAACCTTCAACACTAACAGCTTCTACTCCACCTACAACCTCTCCAACTAAACTGCTGTTGCCAATGTTGTCATAAGCTTTATTCCCTGTTAGTCTATACTTATTTACTTGATCACCACTGCTGTTGCCAATACTAACAGAAGGATTATCCCTTGCTAGATGAAAACCGTTTACTTGCACAGGAGGCTCAACTCCAGTGTGTCCTTCATCATTCATAACTGCAGCCTCTCTTTCATCACCTAAACCTGCATTGTCACTTGACCCTCCTTCATAATCGCTATCATTGACATTATGAATGTCATCCTCCTCATCCTCTAGTGACCCGACACCATTACCATGCTGATCTTGCCTGTTATCCTGTTGACCCTCACCTGTATGTGTTTGGGGATCATCTAGGCCAAAAACAGGCAACCCTACATTTAAGTCCAGGTCAGCAACACCAAAATGTTCATCAGGACTTAATCCACTAGTGGTGTCAACATTCATGGCATCCAAATAACTAAATGAAAGAGGCATATCTAACTCATTCTCATCAAAGTCCATCATCCTAACTATACTAGCAAGTTTTTTTGCCACAATCTCCTTACTAGCAGGTATAACTGGGGTGAAACTTAAATTTAAACTTCCAAATTGTGAATCAATCTGGGGAAGGTCATTGTTTTCATTTTCACCACATTCACTTAAAGTCAGTTGTGTAAAAGGAGTACCTTGAGTTGAGTTGGCTGGAAGTGGAACACTATCAGTATTATCAGGCCATGACAGGGCCAACAGTTGAGGAGGTTTAGTTACCTTAGAGGCTCTAGGTGGACTAGACACAAGTTCCTCTATTACTACCCTTGTTTTACCAGTGACCCTAGAACAACCGTGCTCTATGTACACTTCTATCAACTTGAAACCACCTACTAGATACCCCAAACATCTGACATCATCATCAGATGACAGGGGAAACAGTCCTTGGTCTAAAGTACTCATAGGACTAAGATAGTGGTGAAACAGAGGCTCTTTCTGACCTGTGTAGCCCAACTGAAGCACCATCTCGTCCAGATCAAAGACTGAGAATACATCAATATCCACCATGTCAAATATGTCTTCAGTACCACCAACGTATTCCCTGTTAGGGAAACGCATAAATGCCCCACCATGATGTATTCGAATGGTGAATAAATTGCGATGAAATTCTGCAATATAAAGTCAATTACTTAGTACCTAAACATATATAAACACAAGCTAACAGCAAAACAAGCTCAAATCAACTGGACTTAAACTCATTACCTTAGTCATTCTCACATTGCGCCTCCAACTCATCTGCAGGGACTGTCACTCCTCTTTTACGCATCTTCCACATTGGTGCGGACATTGTTCGAGACGATTTTCAATACTTTTGTGATTTTGACGTTGATGTGATTGGGCGGGAAAGTTTTTTGTAGGCGTATCTTGGAAAACGAAGGCTTCGTGAAAAAGTGAATAGAACCTTCTTTATAGCCAACTTTTAGGGACGAAATACGCAAATCATTGTACCAACAAATCTTGCAACTATCTTTTAGGGACCAACGGCGAGAATTACTGTTGGAGGTGTTTTGGTGTGAAATGACGAAACTAGCCATGGTATACACGTCAGCTAACGCTGCAACCCAACGTCCGTTTCTCAAAAGGACCAACCGCGCCAATATCGACAAGCTCAGGGACGAAAATGGAAAAAAAAAGTTTAAGGACGATCCGCGCGAATCGTGACAAGTTTAGGGACCAACGGTGAAATTTTGTCTAAGGACTATCGGTGTGTATAGGTATTGTGATCTTTTATTAATTGTGTGTGTTTTTTTTTAATCATCTATATTCAATTCTTTTGTATTTTACATATTTGTCCTATTTTTGCTTCCAAACCCGCTCCGTATTCTAATCTCAACATCACAACTGTAACTGTTTGACGTATCTCGTTACTATATACGAGTACTTGCCTAGTTATTTTAGAGGTATGTATATGTTTTTTGAATGATATTAAAGAAAATAAAAAATGCATAGTTAAAATTCGCAATAACTTAGTAAAATTTCACAGTAAATTCGTATGAGTAAAATTATGATAGAGTATATTTATTAATTAATAAGTAGAGAGAAATAAAAGTTGGAAAGAAAAAAGTTAATGTTAGAAGATAGAAACATTATTTGATTTCGTAATACTTTGCAATATGTCACTTGTTAATTCTTATTTTTTTAGATTATAACTTTTTTTATGTTAATAAAAATGAAAAATCTTTAATTTCGAATATATTATGATATTTTGTGAAAATATTGTAAAAAAAACTTTAACAAAATGGACATCAATTTAAAGATGATCAAAACATACGTTTATTGGTATAAGTTGTTTGATAAAAAAAAAAAAAAAAAAAAAAAAAAACTTTATAATTTTACATATACATGAGATCAAAAGGCGATAGTTGTGTAATTTGCAACAAGTAATAATTTGCATGTAAAAGTGATGACAATTTCGTCATTCATAATAAAGTATTAATTTTTGTTATATGACCGAAAGTTGAGTTAAGTTGCAAATCTTCACTTAAAAACAAATTTCACCATAACATCTTAGGAGCGAGATTTGCCCAAGAACGACTTTTCTATGGAACGGAAGGCACGAACTTAGCTAACGTCCCTAGCCCCCTTTACTAATAAGGAAAAGAAAGCCTCAACCACAACCACATTCCTTTTGCATGGAGATGTAGCTAACTTTCTTACTCTAGTGGTCATAGGTTGTTGCTCTTGTGGCTGGTGCTTGTTTACGCGCGTGTCACAAACCCAACAAATAAGGAAAAGATGCCTCTTGAGCATCTGAGAATGATTCGAGCCGTATGAAAGGAAATTCACACGTACAGTTTCTTTTTGAAGGGGGAAGGAGCCCAACAAGGTCCTCTACTGACTTGGCCAGTGCCTAAGTGAAAGTGTTATTTAAAAGTCTCATAATCAAGTGAGTTGGCAAATATCATGGTTTATTTCTCCGCGAAACTGTTTTTGTTAAACCGCATGACTTTAAGTTCTTCAATATCATCCTATTAACGCATCTCATGCATGTGTATATTAAATGCATATGTAAAATACATCCGGATCGTGACATGTGGTAAAATTTTGATGTATAAATGACAAAGTTTATCACATAGACGAGCTCTTGATGTACACAAACGAACATTTTATTAGTAGAATCTTTTGATGCTAAATATGGACTTTTGATTTAAAAATTTGATGCATAAATGCCAAAGTTTATCACATAGAGGGCTTGTTTGGCACGCAACTTTTTTGGAGAGGCAAGCTTTTTTTTTTTTTTTTTTTTTTTTACAAAAATAATCTCCTCCAAAACAAGTAATTTCGTTTGGATACATCAACTTCAAGCTTTTATTTTAAACAAGTAGCTCCAAAATGAAAAAATGATTCATGAAGTTTTTAAAATATCTTGGAGCTGTTAAAAAATTAAATAACTATTAACAACTTATAGTTACATTTAACAGCTAATTTACCAAATACTTTTATTGGAAAAAAAAGATGCAGCTTGTAGCTCATAATAACATTTTTGCAGTTTACAGCTTGTTACACTTTACAGTTTACAGCATATAACTAGTTTTGCCAAACATACCCATAAGCTTTTGAGCTCTTGATGTGCAACAACCAAAATCCAAACTTGGTCTTTTTCGTTATATGCTCGAAAGAGGTTTTCATTTGAAATCAAAATTCGTTATTTAGCACATGGTTTATGCATTAATTAAGACTAGACTTATACCCATGCACAGCAACGGTGTATAGGGTAACAATACGCATTTTTCAGGACATTATTTAACCACTTACTTTTACTATTTTATTTTAATTTCACAAAAAATTAACTTTTACAAGTAACCAGATAAGTTCACTTGTGTATGTCGTTACACGTACATTAAACTTGAACCGACCATAGACTACGTTTAGTTTACAAAAATACTAAAGTTATTTATTTAAAAACTTATACTATTTTTATAAGTTTTTACGTTATCCGATTAATATGTTTTACGCGTTTATTTGTTTATGGTTTAAACTTAAAACGATTTAAGGTATAATCTACCCACTAAACTAAACTAATAAAACTCTTATTAACACAAAAACTAGCCACATGTCTAGCTAACTAAACAACACCTCATGCTTACACACTTTAACACCTCCAACTTACAACCTAAACACATCATAAGCACTTGTAAATTTTTATGATACTTGTCATCTAATCATAAATCATATATAAACCTCACAACAAGATTTTCTCCTCATTTTTACACACATATAAGCTAACTAAACACTCGTTTTCTCCCCTTTTTGTATTTCAACATCACCAACACAACACCATATTCATCCAATTATAGCTAACAAAAATAAAGAAAGTGAAACTAGGATCATCTCTACAAAAACCTAAGTATCCTTTATCGTTTTCACCAACAAGAAACCATTAGAAGCCATTAACAAAAGATCCATTTAGATCAACCCTCAAGTCACTTACCACATATCATACAAGTTTTTAAAGGTTTTGAAAGCTTTGGTTTTATTTTGGAAGCTTGGGTAAAACTTTGTTGGTGATTAGAAAACTAGGCTAGTGTTCTTATTCTTGTTTCATTTCTCACCATAAAATCATTATAAGAAAACCATGGATAACTTTATTTTTATATTTTTGCACATCCTTGCATGTTATTCAACTTATTTCATGAGATTATACCTTGTACTTAGATAACAAAACTAGAAAACTCAAGAAAATATGTTTTTGTTCATAAGTTTCTATGATAGTTTTGACAAGGGATATAAATGTAATTTTTTGCTATAATCAGTGGGTTTCTAGACTTAGGGAAATTTTTTTGGTTATAGGTCTATGTCTTAGCTTCGATTCGCTGAGTTGCTCGCCCCGTAATAATACCTGATGATTTAATTAGAAAATTAATCGTGAAAGTGTCCAAAATTTGTATAACATATTTCAAATGGTAAAAGCTCTAAATTTTTGTATAGAACCAACCGTTGGTGTAAAAAGAGAAAATGTAGAGGACACTTTAAAAGAGAAAATGTAGATGTCACTTTAACTTAAACGTGGCTTTTCAAATCGATTAAAACGAAGTTGTAGATTGTAAACTAGAGCCATTTTCGTGGGTCTGTTTTGTGAAGTTAAAAATCAGCTTTGACACATAAGGGTATTTTGATAATTCCACTCTGGATATATAATGTTTGGAATAGTGGGACCACAAATATAATTAGTAGGATTAAATACCTTTCCGTGAATGTAAAAACAGAGTCATAACCCTTTACGGTTTAGGAGAAACGGATTTTATAAAATCGGATAACTTTGGAGAAACGGATTTTATAAAATCGGATAACTTTGTAAAAACCAATCAGCAGTTAAGCTAGAATTTAGTGAACTTTCTGAACTTGTCCAAACTAGTCTTTGTCGTGTTAAAAATTTTGTAAACACTAAGTACAATGGTATAATTGATATAAAATTTTTATAAAACTCATTTGCATACATATGCATATTATTCAGAACCTAAAATGCATCATTATATTTAGGCTTCTCCTAGGATTTTCTTGGCTTTCCATTGTCTTATATTTCATCACTTTTTATCGCTTTGCTTGAGGTGAGTTTCATAGCTACACTTTTACTCCCTCCGTCCCAAAATTATTATCACCCGACAAAAAACACAGAGTTTAAGAAAAGTATATTTATTACAACTTTCTCTTTCTTACTTTTTGAAAGAATGACAATTTTGCCATTAGGTAATTAATTAAAGTCTTCTTTAAGGTCTATAATAATAATTTTAAACAAGGGTAATATAGTAAACTTGGTTAAACTTCCTTATCTATTTTTAGTTGTGGGCAATTAAATTGAGACATCCCAAAAAGGAAACGTGGACAATAAAATTGGGACGGAGGGAGTACTTGTTTATACTTGTTTTCAAATACTTTTGGATGAGAATATATTGCTTGCTTTTATATACAGACACAAGTACTTTAAACCATTATAAATGTATAACCGAATGTACCGGATACATAACCAAATGAACCGGCCAGACTGCTATGTACATACATGACCGAATGTATCGGTCAACCACTACTTATTCATAACCGAATGTAACGGTCAAACAAACGTTAAATCTTGTGGTCCATACTACTTAAACCTATGTACTCATCAACTTTATGTTGACGTTTTAGCATGTATTTTCTCAAGTTTGTAAGGCATAACTTTGGCTTGGGATGCATTACATGTTACCATTGGATAACATTTTAAATGCCCATTTGGTTCGGGTGTATGAGAATGAAACTATGACTTTGAAAGTCACTAAAGGTGTTTGTTTTGTGGGCCAAGTAATGAAATGCCTATATCATAGTGATAGTTTCATTACCTATCAATTTGATGTCTATGAAATTTATTCCGTTGGTCCATCTTTTTCACTATAAAATTCAAATATCTATATACTTTTTCATACCATATTTTGTCATTCAAACATAAACAATCGTAATGATACACTTTTTCATATCCATTGTCATTCTATTTCATACCAAATCCGATACCCATTGTGATTATTAGGAACAAACCAAACGGCCCCTAAAAATGTTTATGTAACTTTGTACTCTGGGACCTCATATGTTGTAACTCTTATTCTTTTATCGAATAGTGATTTTTAAAAACGTTTCATTTAGAGGTTGTTTTCGATGACTTGAACTTTTTTTTTACTTAAAGGTAAATTCATTAAGTAACAGAAGCCAAAAGGCAGTACAAGATAAAACATACAAAGCGTTAAAAAGAGCACAAACAAGCCCCCACACTTTGCATCTCACTAAAAGATATGGCATAGGACAATACCCTAACTCAATACAAAACTACAATAACAAAGATGGAACAAAAATCCAGAATTACTAGAGACAATAAATCCAAAAAAATCAGTCATGAGCAGGAAAGATTGCTTTAACCAGTGTCATCAATATACTCTGAATACATGGGCCAATGCAAAGGGACCAACCAATGCACCTCAAAACATCACCATATATTGACAACACATGGTAAGCTAAACTGCCAGGACTAATTTTAATAGAAATCCAGAAGTAACTGGTAGAACCAAGCCCAGAAATAGCAAATACCACCAAACCAATGAACATACAACTTCATCCCCAGCTCAAGCATAAGCACCAGAAAGCAACCAACTCCTCTCAAAACATGCTCAGCAGCTAACCAAAATAATACCTCAAAGAGAATACATCTGATATAAAAACAAGAACACACCAATTAGATCAAATCATAATAACTCTCATTTAATGATTTTGCCTCCTTAAAAACCTTTACCAAGTAAAACACAAAATGGGCAAAACCTTGAAAAGGACAAAAAGAGCACAACAATCATTAACAAATCAAACCTAGATAACCACACCAATAACCCCCATAAAATCAAATACAGACTTATCAACTTGAAACTTCCAAATATCAGCAGCCTTAGCTACATCAGTTGTCCACTTCAAAGATAATCCCATAAGTTTTAGTCTAACAGTTTCAACCATAGTATCAAACAAGCATGCCACAGATCTTTCATTGGTCTGAGTTCTTCTAATGTTCCTTTCCTGCCAAGTAAAATAAACAGCAGCACCCAAAACTAGTCTTTGAATGATACTCCAGATTTTATTCCTAGCCGGGTTATTCACAATACTTGAAATAATAACAGGCCAATCATCACCAACATTCTCTAAACAAGCCATAGGTTTTAACCTTTCCCAAAGTCTTTTCGAAAAAGGGCAGGCAAAAAACAAATGACTGTGATTTTCATTCTCCGATTTACATAGATAGCAAACATGATCCTGAATAGCAAACCACTTGGCAATTCTATCTTTAGTTTTTAGCCTACCTTTAATAGCAACCCACAAAATGAAAGAATGCCTAGGAATACACTGATTAAACCATACATGCTCATACCATATCACTTTTGGACATTCTTCACTAATGGCATTCCAAACTTCTTTTAAACTAAACTTAGTATCCTTTCCACTCTTATTAATCCAAATTGTCTTATCTTCCACTTCAAAATTAAGAGCAGGAACAGAAACATTAACACCAAATATGTTATCCCAATCATCAGGCCATAACCAGTTATCACCATTCACCATATCAGCAACACTCACTCTTTCACTAAAACCAGCTAATTCAATGCTTCTCAAATTAATAATCTTAATCAGTGGACCATGAGGGCTCCAATTATCAAACCACACATTACATCTGCTTCCATTACCAACCTTAACACCAATAAATCTATCCACTTTATCCCTCAAACTCAAAATTTGTTTCCAGCTCCAAGAATAATTAGTTTTAACTTCTAAACTCCATATGCTCCTACCTTTCAGAATATGAACATTTATCCATTTAACCCAACTAGAATTCTTGTTACTGGCCACATTCCATAAGTGTTTCACCATAAGGGCTTCATTCCACAAGTGCATAGATTTTAACCCTAAGCCCTCTGACTCTTAGGCTTACAGACCTCCTTCCATGAAATACTAGCTTGCCCCTTAGCAGACTCACCCCTGGCCCATAAAAAAACCTTTACACAGCTTCTCAATCTTATCACAAATAGAAATAGGGAGCATGAATAGTGAAGCCCAATAATTTTGCAAAGTAGACAAAATAGAAGCAATTAGTTGTAATCTACCAGCAAAAGAAAGGTTCTTATTTTTCCAGTCACTTATTCTCTTCATACAAACATCAATTAACCCACAACAATCATTACTAGTCAATCTTTTAGAAATCATAAGAACTCCTAAATATCTAAAAGGAAGAGATCCTTCATAGAAAGGCATAGCCATTTTAATTTCATTTTTAACCACCTCCGGGATATTACAAAAAAAATCCATTGCTTTTACTATGATTAGGATACAATCCAGATCCAAGAGTAAATTCATCTAATCCCCTTCTTAAAACAGAAGCTGAGATCAGATCACCATGACACAAAAGAAGCAAGTCATCAGCGAAACATAAACTCACCAACTCCAATTCTTTGCATTGAGAATGATATTTAAACCTACTATCATGTCTTATTTGTCTCTTAAGCATCAATGTTAAGACTTCCATTACAAGAGTAAATAAATAAGGAGAAACAAGGTCACCCTGTCTTAAACCCCTCCTAGATTTAAAAAACCCTTTTATCTCACCATTACCGCAAACATAAAAAGACACAGTCTTCACACAAACCATAATCCAATGAATCATAACAGGATGGAACCCAAAATGCTTAAGAATGTTTTCTAGAAATTCCCAGTTAACGGTATCATAAGCTTTCATAATATCGATCTTAAACGTACACTTTCTAACTCCACTATTCCATGTATACCCTCTCATAAACTCCTGAGCCAATAATATATTATCACAAATCTGTCTCCCAGGGATAAAAGCAGACTGATTAACATCAACAAGATCATTAAGAACAGGTTTAATCCTATTGGTGATAATCTTACTGATAACCTTATAAATTACATTACAACATGAGATTGGTCTGTAATCAGTCACTTTCATAGGAGTTTTAGTTTTAGGAACAAGGGCATTTAACGTAGCATTAATTGTAACACCCCCATAATACCGCAGCGGAAGACTGTGTCACTTGGGGTGCTACTTCATAATACAAAGTACAAATTATAGAAAACGACCTCTAAATGAGACGTTTTGAAAAGTTACCATTCGATTAATGAATTCAAAGTTACAAACATGAGATTCTAAAGTATTATACATAAATGTATACAAAATGTTTTGAATGGTAAATGATAAAAAGCGTAAGTCTTTAGAATATGCAGCTTGACTCTATGTTCCACGCACTAGCTATCGCCTTACTAACCTGAGATAAACATGCTAAAGTGTCAACACAATGGTTGGTGAGTTCATAGAGTTTGTCTTAAAACAGTTGAAAAGTCTTTAAAGAATATTCGCACAGCAAAGGCATCGTGAATCCACTCAGTTGCAAGTCCCGCCCATAACAACACTTGCAACCTGTGTGTTCACAACCCACTGCTAAAGTATAGCATGATTTCAATATTATATGTGTATACGATATATGCACGCTTAATGTAAAGTATAACAGCCTACTGAACCTCATGACAAGAATAAGCACAAATGCTTTAAAGCTGGATTATATTCACCCATGGCCAGGAATATATGGCAAGGGTGGGGGCGTCAGCCCGATAGTACTATCAATACCTCTCCATCGGCTCCATCCAGGAGTTAAACAGTGGTTAAAGAATATAGCGTATAGAATAGTTTAACACATTAAGGCACATATCGTAATAAAACTACACATCATGTTTAAGAGTATAAAAGTATATCATAGCATATGAGTAAAATTGTCTTTAGTAAAAGAGAAAGCAAGTAGTTTAAGCATGTATCTCCCCAAAAGAGTTTAAAACAAGTATGAAAAGAGTAGAGGCTATGACTCACCTTGAACTAATGATATCAAAACGTATAACGGAATCGATGGATAAGCCAGGAAGTCTCTAAGCGTAACCTAGAATATGATGATATGTCTTAGGTTCTAAAACAACAAAGTGAATATATAAACATGCCTTATATATTTATTACATTCATTATGCTTGGATGTTTAACGTTTGTAAGTATAAGTGGTCAAGTATTAATATTCGTCACGTTACGGGTTTCTAGTTATTTTAGTTTTTTCGACTTAATTTATACGTCATTTCTAAACCGTAAATGATAACGACTCGGTTTTTACGTTCTCGGAAAGGTAATTGAATGTTCTAAACAGATTAGTGGGTCCCACTACCCCAGAAATTATTTAACTAGTGTCAAATTACTAATTTACACTTGCGTTTTAATACAAAAATTTAGACAGCACTCAGCAGTCCCGCGGCAAAGGCCGTATTTTGAGTTCTACAAAACTTTAGGATGCGAGGCTTTTCCTACGTTTAAGTTTATGTCTTAGCTACATTTCATAAAACTATGATAAGTTCCAGAAATAAACAGAACTGTCCCTTTTTGTCCAATGAAATCTGTTAGTTAGATTTTGACACGTGTTGCCGTTTTGACTCTAGTTTATTCATACGGATGAGTTACGGGGTGAGCCAAGCGGCAAAATGACCAAAATACATAGCTCTACAATCCTATATTTACACCTAAGATTCTAAGTACACTAATTTTTCCCAGTAATTCTATTTACAGCCCCTATCCAGTTTCTGTTTTGCAATATAAGTCCTTTCGACGGTTTCTAGTGTTTTTTGAAGAAATGATCCGACGACTATCAAATTCTCGGATTATCATTAAAATAGTTTAACTTACGAGAATATGAAATAAAAATTTCGGGAGTGAATAGTGAAAGTGAATAGTAATAGTGAATAGTAAAAATGAATAGTAATCCGAAAATGCGAGTTGTTACATTAATCTCAGTAAGTAGTTTACCTGTTCTGAAAAACTCCTTGACAGCTTCAATAACATCGCATCCAATAACAGACCATCCAACTTTAAAGAATTTGGATGAATACCCATCAGGACCAGCAGCCTTGTTATCCTCTATACTAAACACTGCATCTTTTATTTCATCATCACTAACTTGCTTAATCATATCCACAACATCATCAACAGAAATCTTTCTAATGAACAATGATTCAGGATCTTCAATAGAATAAACAGTATTACATGCTTCGAAAAAATCCTGAAAATGACTCACAAACTTATTAGCGACATCAGAACCCCTAACACAAACTCCATTATCATCATACACCATATCAATTCTGCATTTACTTCTTTTCCCTTTAATAGCAGCATGGAAATAAGCACTATTGGAATCACCTTCCTTCAACCATTGAATCTTAGTCTTCTGCATTAACACCTTCTCTTCATCCTCTAAGGCACTTCTATAAGCTTTATAATAAACCATTTCTTCTTCTCTAAGAATAGAATTAGTTGGATCTTTGTCTAAACAAATCTGAACTCTGTCTAACTCAATCTTTAAACATTTAACTTTATCAAAAACATTCCCATTCAATTTATTCAACTCTCTGAGATGTTTTTCATACTTTTCAATCTTTTAACAAGCACATACATTTTATAACCATTAACTTCTTAATTCCACTTCCTATTAAGAAGAGGTAAGAACTCATATTTACTAGCTAAATAGTTCTTAAATCTAAAAGATTTCTTACTCTCCATATGCCCATCATCATAAGAAACCAAAATAAGAGAATGATCTGATATACCATAAGGTAGAAAACTAGCTTGACATGTAGGAAATATATTCAACTCAACATTACCTATAGCCCTATCAAGCTTTTTAAGAATTCCATTATCAAGATTCTTCATCTTTCTGGATCCATGTATAAAACAACCCATTCATTTTAATGTCTTCCATGCGTATATCTTCAACACATTCTCTAAAATCTTGCATCCCATCATAACTTATCTTATTAATATTAGAGTGTTCACTACAATTAAGAATAACATTAAAATCCCCAAGCATTAACCAAGGAGAATTACCCACATTAGCTTTATGATCTCTTAACACTTTCCATAACTCCAATCTAGCCTTAGTATTGTTTTCACCATAGATAAAAGACACCTGCATCTCCACATCATCAACAATCCTACTGACCAAAAAATTCATAACCTGATCAGTAAATGATAAACATTGAACCCTAAAGATCTTTTCATCCCATCCCACAACAATTCTACAACCTTTCCTACTCAAACTAGAATTAGAAACCCACTTCCACTCAGAAAAAACTTCATTACAAATAGTATCATCAAACATCTTCCTAACTTGAGTTTCAATAATACCAAATAAACTAATAACATTCCTTTTAATTAGTTTTTTAATTTCTTTATGCTTAAGAGAACTACATATCCGCTTAATATTCCAAGCAGCAATCTGAACAATCATAAAAAATTAGATTAGAGATGAATGAGATGAAATATCATTTTGCACCTCATTGATACCACAACCTGCAACATTACCAACCATATCTTGAGTCATGAATAGAGCACTTCCCTGAGTAGCTTGAGCCACATCATCATCACCACTCTCTTCATTTAATTTCCTAAACTTCGATATCAGATTATCATAAGCCTCATCACCAACTATAGCCCTGTCCATCTCAAGTTTTACAACAGCCCAGCTTTCCAGCTCAAAAGGAGTAAACACTTGATTTGTTTTAAAGAATAGTTGAACTTCAGCCATCATTTTCTTAACTCCCAACTCTCTTATTCTTTCCAATTCATCCCTATATACCTCATCATATGCTTTTGTAAAAGCTTGATTCTCAGTCAGTCCTTGTTCCACCATCATCGCTTTTACCATACTATCAGCCTTGGTTTTAGAACCCATAGCAATGTTTTGGTTGCTATAACCAATCTGTTTATCAAACTTCTGAATTATACCTTCTAAACCCTCAATAGTCATAGACTGAGTGCATTTTTGTAATTTATCTTTATAATATTCTCTCCCCACATTAGACCAACTACTTCTCTCTTCCATACCAACATATACCCCTTTTACACATACCTCATCAATCCTGCTTCTAACCGTTGCCTCACCATCATTTCCTATATCGTCATTTACTTCCGATAACGTAGCATACCTGTTTTGAGATTCCACCCCTTGAGCTTTTTTCTTAGATCTAACATCCTTCTCACTATCCTCTACATTCACTACATTTTTACCTTTATCCTGCACATCCATCTTCTTAACATTTCCAGTTACAACTTCAGGCACTTTTTTGACAAAATTAGTCTGACCATTATATTTATTCACCCTTTGATTACCATATCCCCTTCCATTCATACCACCCTCCCTCTGCCATTAAAACCACCTCTATTGTAAGAAATTTCACCCATATAATAATTCTGCCCATAACCACTATTAACCACAGGATTCTTTGTATTCTTCTTATGATCCACAGTCTTCCAATCACTACCACTTGCAACAACATTAGCACCAACATCACTTTTTTGTTTCTTGACCTCTTCTTCCTTATTATTATCAGTACAAACACTTTTTGTAGCACACTTATCACTACCATGCCTAAACACCTTACATATATCACAAATCGGGGGTTTCCAAGGATATTCAACACTTAACTTCATAGATTTTCCAAGGCTCTGATAACAAACATCAACAGTCTCAATCAAACCATTAGTAGCATCAATCTCAACCAACACCCTTGCAAAATTAGCCCTTCCATATGCTTTATTACACATAGCAGTTGTAATTCTGTCCATTATAATGGGTGTTCCAATCATGCTTGCTATCCTACTAATGCCATCAGTATTCCAAGCTTCAAGCGGGATATGCCAAATTTTAACCCAAATTTCAAGCGGGATGACTTGAACTTTGTACTATAGGCTAATTTAGGCAAATTTTTATAAGATTTTGGCACATTTAGCCCTTTCTTTATTTTTTTAAATGGGCATATATTGCTCATTTAAAAGTTAAATGAGCATAAACGGGCACATATTTTATTTTAATTGGAGAACATTATAATTGTTTTTAAAGAAAACTTATAGATGTAATATCTTCAATTTTTTAAATATAAATGAGGTGTTACGTTTGAGGGATTTTATTTCGTCATTTGGGTCTTTTCTAAAGCAATTCGTATAACATGCGCCCGTTTGGACCGTGCCCATTTAGCTCGTGCCCGTTTGGCCCATGCCGTTTAGTCCGTAGCCCGTGGCTCGTGCCCGCCCGGCCCGCTTGTTTTGCCACCTCAACTTTGCACTATGAACTAGCACCCCAGTGGCATTATCTTCCAATGTGATATTTTGAGGGTGTTGATATAGCGGCAAATAATTATACGTGTGAAATCGTGATTTTGGTTCGACTTTTGATGCAAAGCATGTGTTTTTTGAAATACAAAGTGTATTTTTTAAAGTTAATATAATGTCTATTTTGAAAAGTTGTCAAGTCTAGTATTGATCAAGCTTAAGATGTATTAAAAGATACTTAAGGGTAATTGAGGTAAACTACATTAATTTAAGTTTTCAAGCTTTAAGATTTTAAGAATGTACATTCACTCTTTATAAGTAGTATAAATATAGATGTTGATACGTGTAGTGACTTAGTTGTAGTTTACCTATTAAAAGCAAATATTTTGTTTTTCTCTCACTTTATACAGTTTACCTTTAACTAGTTAATTATTGTTTTACTAAAAGTTTCTAATAACAATTTCAAATAAAGGTAGTATAATAATCTCTATAAAATTTTCCTATCTATTTTTCGTAATGAACAATTAATTTAGGACAATCCAAAATAAAATTTTGGATAATAATATTAGGACGAAGGGAACAAATAGTTATTATGCAAAAGTTACACCATGCGTAATGCATGGTCATTTACTAGGATGTTGCATGCAAGACCCCATTAATGGACGCGTCCTCCCTATTACAGGACCTCATGTACTTGGTGAAGCAAGAAGTCGGTCTACATTAAAACCAAGTCGTTCGCTTACTCTTGTGTGTGGGTAAGGTATGTTTTTTATGGGGTCATCGGTTTTTTTATTACGCTAAATTGGTCATGACAGATAACTAATGTGGTAGTGGTGTCCTTGTTATTATTATGGTCACAGTTACATGTAGCCACCAAATATTATTTTTCTTGATGTTTTTAAAATGAATATCTGACAAGATTAACAAGTAGTAGATGTAAAATGTCAACATTTGATTATGGCGAGATATTGGCAAAGACTTTCAAGCTCGTAGACCTATATTGAAAAATTCTCTTTTGTAACATTAATAAAATATCATAAACTAGTTCTACACTTTTAGCAGTCAGTCTTTTCAAAACATAAGCATAATACAGTTAATACTGATGGTTGGAAATCGTATGATTATAAATGATAATAGTTCTAAAGCCCAATGAAATTTCGTTTTCTTTTTCTGAAAATGATTTTTCATATAAATTAAATGGAATAAAAACACTACTAAATTACTTAGAATTCAACATCCAGAGTTCCAGACAGACCTTTCACCATATATGATTGAGTTTTGTTAATCTAAAATATTTAATTATTTAATAGTAAAGTTTATGGGGACAATTCTGGCACCTAACCATTTTCAAAAAGGTATAATCAAAATTCACTTTTTATTCTTAACTCTTCTGTAAATTATACGGAGTGTATCATTTTCAAAGAATCTTCATATTAAATAAATCAATCCAATAATGCAAATTCTAATAAAATAATAGGGTGAGCTACAAATGTCCAAATTATTAACCTTTTTAATTAACTACCCTCAAAATTTAGATTTTACTAACCACTCCCTACAAATTTAAAATTGAGCATCTTTTTTAATATCTGTAAATCCACTAAAATGTTAACCTTTTCTTGTGCCGCACCAATATTTTAAAAAGATGATTAGATTATTTATTATTTATTGTATAAAGCATTTGTGTTCATTGGGTCTAGTCAGAAATCACCAAAGCCAACCTGGGATTCTTCTAATTATTCCTATTTTTAAATTTAAGTATTTTATTAAAAATCAATTAGTTTTTAACCTTGTATTTCAGTCATCATGAATATGGAGGAACAGAAGGTTCTTTTTTTGGTTAATCTGTGAAAATTACAGGAGCAGAAAATGTGGCAGAAATTATGCAAATAAATAGATAGTTCATTACAGCTCAAGCAAACCAATCATTTTAATTAAATAGTAGTAATGTTTTCTTTCAATGGTTAATGATGAAATTTGCGTTAATCATCTACTACTATATTACTAATAATTAATCATTAGGGAAACATCAACATTTTTTTTAGCAAAAGGGAAACATCAACATTAAAACTGAGATTTCAACTCTTACAAAAATACATATATATTGTTGATAAAAAAAATGTTCATAGATATGCTAACATAAAATCAAGTATTTTACCATCAATTTGAATATATAAAATAATTAGCTTGTAAATTTCGTTTCCATAGATTTCACAACTTTAAACAGTACTCCGTAACACATTAAATAATACAGCTATATTCCGTGGAATATAATACAAGAGAGCAATGCAAATGCATTGGAATGAAATGGAAATTTCCATATCTCAATATATCTCTATTAACAAAAATTATTATACAAATCGTGTGATGTTTAATGAAATAAAACACACAGTTTAAACATACTACAAATACATAAGGATCATAACAAAATAATAGAACATTACTACAAGAAAAAAGACTAGAAATATTAGGAAGAATATGCTTCAATTAGACCTAAAAATGGATGGATTAGCGAAATAGCGGTTCACTTGTCTTTGAATGAACCGTCGAACTTTTAGTATATACACAACTTTTATAATCGTGGTCAGAGCTCGATTTTCATATTAGATAGTGGATCATGAGTCGTTTGAAAAAATGAGTTATCAAGATCAAGATTTTCACCAAAACCCATTCGAACAACGCTTTGAAGATCATCTTGACTAAATCCCGAAAACTGAGGGAAAGGTTCCACGAATTCATGAACGGGTTGGGTCATTGGGGCAGACCCGTTGTAGAGTCCTTGTGTGTTTTGTTGATAAAAAGTCGATGGTTGTAGTAGATTTGTGTTTTGTTGATTAACCTGAAATTTTATTCGTACCCATGTAAGAAAGCTAATTTAAGAAATTTTTCGAAAGATAAAAAGCGAGCTTTCAAAATACACTGATTGACTTACATTTTGCGAGAGTAGGTCATTGGTGTCAAAGTCGAGACTTGGGTTCACCGTAGCTAACTTCATCGAAAGGAACTATGAAAACACAAAATTTACTAAAAAATAAGATGATTACTCTTTTATATGTTAAAAACCAAATGATCAAATTGGAACCATGTGTTACCTCAACTTGTCTTTGCAACGATTGCACGTAATTGATGATTTCATCAAGCATAAGTGCCTTTCCTGTTACCTAAATCATTAACAGTTAACAAGTTTAGTCATTTTTGCCTATATAGAAGTCATTTTTTTTAACCATTAATATATTCAAACTCGGCATTTTTAGCTAAATTTTACCGCTCAAAATGTCAAAAGCCAACATTTCTATGCTTAGTTACTCACCTTGTTGCAATTTGGCACAAGATTCTGAAGAAGCTTCATTCTTTCACTAATCTTTTCTCTTCTAACCTGAAAATCAAACACAAAGTTGCATAACTTATTATCACCAAAATCTTGAAAATTTCTACTAACAAATTTAAAAGCCATTACAAACTTACTCTTTCTGCTAAACTATGACTATCAGTAGCTTGTCCTCTTCTTGCTCTAACATGAATATAATCCTTTGGTGCTTCGGGTAACTTTGAGTTTTCCTCTGTTTTACCACCATTTTCTTGATCCGGTTTCTTCAATCTTTTCGAATTCGAATCATCATTTGCTTCTACTTCCTAAGAAATTTCAAAATTCACAATTTTTATTCACATTTCACTAATAAAGTTAACAAAAAGCATCACTGAGATACCATATATTTAAAAAAAAAAAAAAAAAAAAGATAAAATTTAACCACAGTAAAAAATTAGAGTTTATTACCTTTTTCGCGTTTGATGCACCTTTTCTTTTTCTGGAACTGAAATCTTTCTTAACAGGAATTTGCTCAGAAACAGAGGATTCTTCATTAGAATTAGCAGCAGAGCCATCAAATCTAGTCAATTTCATATTAAATTCATCTAAATTCATCTTTTCCTCAAATCCAACAGGAGATGTATCAGTTTTCAGCATTGGAACACTCGAAACACGAGGGAATTTCGCAACAGGAGACACATTATTAATAGATCCAAATGGAAACTCTCCTTTATTCGAATTCAACCCGAATTGATCACTTCTACAATTAAAACTCCAACTACCAAAACACGAGAATTTCGCCGCTCGTTCTGCGAAGCCAGGATCATCTGCCATCAATGGCAAATTCGGGCTCAACGACATTGAATTATGAATTCTTGGAAAATTCTCTTTCAGAATGTCGTTAGAAATCGTCGAATTTGAAACAGGGGAGCTCAAAACTGAGTCGAATTGCGAATACGAATGCATCCCATTATTAAGGAAAAAATGTCTGTCCATTTTGATAACAAATATGGAAATTTCAATATGAAAATATAGCTTTTTTGTAATAAAAATGTGAACCCAAATGAGGAAAATGGTTTGAGATGATATTAAATTATGTAAAGGTGATAGGTTACATTTATATTTATATGGGATTGAGTAAGAAATTTGAGTGATGATTGTGGGAGTTGGGTTGGATAATGAGAGTTTGATGAATGCAAATACAAGCAATGCAAAGTTATGGATTGAGACCAAGGGGGAGGGTTAATGAATGAGTTATGATCAAGTTATATAGGAAAAAGGTGAGGGGATATTTTCTACAGTATTGTTGTGGAAATTATTATTTAATGTGTAACACAAGGTCAATAGTAACAGTGTTTGAATGTTTTTTCTATTGTAATTTACTTCATTTATATGTTTGATCAGTTGTGACTATTTTAATGATTACATATTAAGTAACTCTTATAATCTAGTGACTTATGTTATTTATGGATAAATATTTGCGCAAAACGACAGTGTATAGCGACAAATAATTATACTTTTGAAATTGTGATTCTGGTTCGACCCTTGATACAAAACGTGTGTTTTTTGAAAGTAATATAATGTGTGTTTTTAAAAGTTAGCTAAAATGTACAATTATATAAGATCCATTTCTTATTAGCTATTTTTATTTATTGTTTTTCCTTCATCTGATAACAATGTTTTGACTTTTTTTATCTCACCTTTATCATAACTATGTGTTTTTTTGTACTACAATTTACGACTTATTGTGGACAAAAATAAAAATGTACCACGAGATATTATTAAATGTTACTGGTTATTAAGTAAGTTGTCAACTAAGTTGTCAACTCAGGCAACGCTCAGATATAACACTAGTTGGTAGGGACGCAAATGAGCCGAGTTTGATGATATCGGCAGAGCTTGAGCTCGACTTATTTAAGTTTAAGAAGCTCGTCTTGTTTCAACTTTATGCTCTAACCCAAGTTCGGTAATAGCACATTATTAAAGCTCGAAGTCTGCTTTTATAATAGAACTAAACGAAATAAAACTTGACTCGAGCTCGGCATATAAAGCAGATCAAGCTCATGTTTAATCATATATTTAAACCTTGCCTAGTAATAAAAGCATCAAAAAACAAGCGTAATATTTATACATCTAATGATAGTTTCAGCTCGATTAGACTCGTAAGGTATATTGATATTTCGATACTAAGCTTGAGATCGAGGTCATTACTTTTATTAGCCTCAAAAATAGGGTTTATTCAAGCTTGTTCGCTAAAAGATTTAATCAAGTGGAAAGTTAAGTAACTTACAAACATTTAAGTTCGTGTACATCCCTATCTACTGGCTCAAAACTAAAAGAAGCTTGATTATAGAATAGTCATTTAGTAAAGAAAACAAAAATTGCTAAATTTAAGAACTAGTTACATAGAACTTATACAGACAATAATTAATTTATCACTTTTAGAAAATGTCAAGACATATTGTGTTTATTTATTTAGAGGGTAGGGTGGGTTGTATATTTGTGGGGTTTAAAATTGGGGAAAGTGTATATGCCGGGCCTTCAACGTTAAAACACCATAAAAGGTTACTAACCTTGAAATATGGGTCACAACTAAAACATCATAATTGAATATTGGTCTCATAAAGACTAAGAATTACAATAAACAAATTTTGTGAATATACATTGAGAACATTACCTCAAATGAGAGCCTCAAACATCGTGTAAAAGTAAAAGTGTAAAACCCTTCTCTTTTGTAAGAACTGACGTGACTACCTCATAGTAATACTAACAGGTACCCGCGCGATGCGGCTGCGGGCATCCTGTAATTTAATTTTTTCGATTAATAATTTATTTTATTTGTACGTTTTTTAGCAATAGCTTTACTGATTAGTTTTTTATGGCAAAAGTTTGATGAAATTTTGCTTTGTTTGTATTATTTTATATTTTTGTTTAGTAGTTTGCTTGGTTTGTACTTTGTACAATATGTGAACATATTTAAGTTTATTATGTTTTTTTTTACAATAAATTTACGGATATCAAAAATTTCGTTTAGCTCGTGTCCGTTCGGGCTCGAGCCCGTTTGACCCGTGCCCATTCGGGCTCGAGCTCATTTGGCCCATTGCTCGTTCGAGCTTAAAAATTTGTATAATATGCTTTATTATTTGTATTAATGACATTTAATGCAGGAATTGTGTTTAAGTTGGTTGTACAATATGCTTGATAATTTGTATTTCTTATGTAAGGGGTGTTTTTGTAAAAACTATAGATCAGCTCTTAAACAACAACCACAACACAAGTTTTCACCCAGCCAACCACCCCTTGGTGAATATCTTTTATTACTAATAGTATCAAGAAGATGAGTCCACAACTGTGTGCTCACCAAACAGAATACACAAGAAACCTGTTGTCCCCTTCAGAAGGATCCAACTATCACACTACAAGAATCTGAATACAATATATCCTCACTACAACTCTCAGACCTATACTAAAACCAATACCAGATGATCAAGATGATCACAATACCAATACAATAACACTGTGTTGCAACAAGAGAGAAAACCCTAATCGTATAATGAGAGAGATGATGTTATAAGAGAGAGAGCTGGGGATGAGAGCTTATATAGTGCCAATTTCCACTTCAGCCCTTCAAGAATATAAACCTGCCAAATATAGCTAAACATACCAAACTATAAGAAATAAGTACAGAAATAGTCCCTGTACTTATTTACCATGAGAATGACATAAAAACCACACTATCCAACACCCCCTCTCAGTCTCATGGCTTAAACATGTCCACAAGACCAAGTTTCTCACAAAACCACTTATGTTGAGTTATACTCAACCCCTTTGTAAAACCATCTGCAACATTATATGCAGAACCAACCTTCACAGTTTTAATCACACCAGAAGATACTTTCTCTCTTACTAGATGAAGATCAATTTCAAAGTGTTTAGTTTTTTCATGAAAAACTGGATTAGCAGCTATTTGAATAGCTGAACTACTATCACAAAACAAGTTTACTGGTAACAAGCCCTCAATATTTAGATCTTTTAGTATTTTATTTATCCAAATAATTTCACAAGTAGCATATGCAAGACATCTGTACTCTGCTTCAGCAGAAGATCTAGATACAGTTGCTTGTTTTTTGCTTTTCCATGAAACAAGATTATTGCAGAAATAAACACAATAACCTGAAACTGACTTTCTAGTTTTTAAACACTTAGCCCAATCTGCATCAGAAAAAGCATGCAGACTAAACTCTTTACCTTTATTAAACTGAATACCAGTACCTGGACCTTGTTTAAGATACCTCAACACTCTTAAACCTGCATTAAAATGAGACTGCAAAGGAGCATGCATATGTTGACTCAAACAATGCACAACATAAGCAATGTCAGGCCTAGTAACAGAGAGATATATCAATTTGCCTACCAGTTTTTGATACTCAGTCAAATTAGTGATAAATTTATCACCATTAGACTCAACATGATTCAAAACCACATTCTGTTGTAAAGGTGTAGCAACAGGCTTACAAGCCAACAAACCATATTCACTAAGAAGCTCAAGACAATATTTTCTTTGAGTTAAACAAACACCATTATCATTCTCAAGAACTTCAATACCAAGAAAATACTTAAGAACACCAAGATCTTTAATCATGAATTTAGAATTTAAAAACTGTTTAAATTTTTCAATTTCAAGTTTATTATTCCCAGTAATGACCATATCATCCACATAAACAAGTAAAGCCATAAAAACATCTTTATCATGTTTAACATACAAAGAATAATCATTTTTACTTTGAATAAAACCATGATCAACCAAAACAGTAGTTAACTTCTCATTCCATTGCCTAGGAGCTTGTTTTAAACCATACAAAGACTTAAGAAGTCTACAAACTTTAGTTTCATCTTTATCATAATAACCAGGTGGCAATTTCATATAAACTTCTTCATGAAGATCATCATACAAGAAAGCATTATTAACATCAAGTTGATAAAGAGGCCAATCATTAGAAACAGCTAAATTAATTAAACATCTAACAGTGACCATCTTAACAACATGACTAAATGTTTAATCAAAATCAACACCTTCTTTCTGCCCAAAACCTTGAGCAACAAGTCTAGCTTTATATCTATCCACTTCACCAGAAGACTTATACTTAATTTTCCAAATCCATTTAGAACCTATAGCCTTCCTACCAGGAGGTAAGTCTGTAACCTCATAGGTAGTGTTCCTATGTAATGCTTCCATTTCAGCATCCATAGCCTCATTCCATTTTGGATTAAGACTAGCCTCTTGGTAAGACTTTGGTTCAACATACTTATTCAGAGTGGTGGTAAAACAAATATTCCTAGCAGACAACTTAGAGTAAGCAACATATCTTTCAAGACCATATCTACTAGAACTAGAGACAATGTAATCATTAAACCTAATAGGTTGAGACTTATGTCTAGTAGACCTCCTAAACTCAGTCTGAGGTTCTTCCTCAGTGTTGCTAGGACCCTCACCATTTTCATTTTGCAAACCATTGCCCTCAGAGGTGACCAAATTATCTTCTATTTGGGTTGCAATGGCATCTGCTTCATCCTCAACTATGTTAACACAGTCATCAGAAGCAGTTCCTCTATTGCCATCCTCATTAGAAGGATCCCTCTTCATCATTGGGACTTTGAGAACTCTTGATGTCAAAAAAACTTAAACATTCAGAATCTGTTCCACCAATCTCATTTAGATCAAGAGAATGTTCATTACAAGACTTCATTTTAAAAGGAAATATAGTTTCATAGAACTTAACATCTCTTGAAAACAAGAAAGTTTTCTTGTCAATACTATACAATTTATAAGCCTTTTTCTTAGTGGAAAAACCAATTAAAATACATTTATCAGACCTTGGAAAAAACTTATCAGTATTATTTAAAACATTTGCAAAACACAGACATCCAAAAGCCCTCACATGAGAGACATCAGGGTCCTTACCATACACTATTCTAAAAGGGGAAGCACCATACAAGACAGAGGATGGAAGCCTGTTAATCAAATAAACAGCAGTTAAAATACACTCAGGCCACATAGACAAAGGAATCCCCCCCCCCCTGAAACATAAGACTCCTAGCCACATTCAACAAGTGTCTATGTTTCCTTTCAGCAATCCCATTTTGCTGAGGAGTATAAGTACAAGAAGTTTGATGAATAATACCAAGATTATTAAACAATGTTGACATTTTATTATTCACAAACTCTGTTCCATTGTCAGATCTAACAACTTTAACTCTTTTACCAAACTGAGTAAAGATGAGTTTTATAAAATTTTCTATATATTCACATGTTGGAGTATGTTCGTGTCATAATAAATAATTATATGGCTAGACATATGTGAGCCTATGGGGTCACACACTTATACACAGAGACACCATTTTATAGATTGTACTTATCGTATTTACAATATATAAATGACTACGTAACTTGGGATCAATAACGGGCCACTAATCACTAAGCTTGTACTTAGTGTATTGGATTGGACATAACAAATGGGTAAGCCCATTTGTAAGCCCTTATGGATGGCCTAGGGAGGAAAGGGACAAGATGAGAAAATACAAGGGGCTAAGTGTTACTTACATGTTGATAACTACTAATGATTTGGTCATTAGGAAAGTATCAATCACAATAAACACTTACCAGCTTTCTCTCCTCCTTTCTCTCACTAATAACCACGAAATTTAGGAAATAAAACATAAAACCTTGTTGCATGTGTTTATTAGAATAAACATAAGCGGTTAATAATCTAAACACAATATGACATGTCAATGAGCGGAGTCTCAATGATCAATCTTACATGATGAGATTGAATGCATGAATGGAAATCTTAAGTTTGACTAAAGGATTCATTATGTAAGTCATATTATGTATTGGATTATTTATATCATTTGCGTGAATGCAAGATGAGTTGATAACAACAAATATCTAAGTGAAAGTTGTTAGATAATTGTTAAACGAACAACCTAATGGACCTGCAAAGGACCAAATATTTGTTCAAACGTTTACGGATATTTGAGGAGCTCTGTTATGTTTTCATTCATTAATGCTTATATAACTGAGATGATGCTCAAACCTAGTCGTAGTAGGATGACATCATGAATGATGACACCTCTAACTAGATGTGCTCAATTGAGAGCATTAATGCATTATACATTAAAAGAATAAGAATACTTTACAGTTTGGAAAACTGTTATTATGACTGTCTAAAGTAGGTGTTTTGCTAGCTTCATACACACTATGGAATGTATTGTTGCAATACTCGTATTGTACTTGATTGCACACATACAAAAGGACAATCATCATTCAAAACATTTTTGAATTTTGAAACAAGTATTCTCAAAGTTTACTCAGATGACAACTTGTTGTCTTGTACAACAAAATTGATCATGGTGGAAACATCGGATTCCGATCTATATGTAGTCTTGTGCATATCTGTTTTTAGTATTTGGATAATGGAACTGTAAGCAGTCGTATTATATAATGAATTGATATACCGGGTATTATCGTCTTCATTTATACTACTGTGTTCTATATTTGCATGTTTAATCCATGAATAATTTATTTATTCTAAAATTGTCCATTGCCAGTTGACGATACGGGAGTATCATCGAATTAAGGCAAATGTGAGCGTGTTGGTGATTTATTTGCCAAACTCATATGTTGTTCATTGTGATGAACATTGGATTGACCCAACCTTCGAGAATTCACTGCATGGATCGGCGTCAATAGTGAATCTCGCAAATGGTTATGTCTCTTATCCTTAGACTTGAGATGCAAGTAGGTCTTGCATGTGCGGAATTTTATTCTTTGATATGGTTAAACGCTGTCCTGAATAAGGTAGTTATAAAAACCATTTTCAGGAGTGATTTGAAACACATGAATGACACGTGCAGTCAAAATAGGATTTGTTCATCCACATGTCATGGAGTTAGATACTATTGGGCCCCTCGGTGAATTGAACAGATGTTTGTATGGCCGTACCCAAATGAGATTAAGATGAATCTTAATTCACTTGGTAATCTTGTTCAATATCTAGATCGAGAAACATAATAGTTGAACAAATGGAATGACTTTGATCCATGTCTAGTGTTCAACATAGTATCTGTAACAAAAGGATGGATGACATATAAACCATTTAAATGAGACGTTTAAGAAACTTCCCTCACATATTTCTAGGGGCATTGGCGTGTTGCTAGACGCTAACCTTTGCTTGTATAATTACTTGATTATTATGACGTCGCAAGTGGGAGCTGTTGGAGTATGCTCGTGTCATAATAAATAATTATATGGCTAGACATATGTGAGCCTATGGGGTCACACACTTATACACAGAGACACCATTTTATAGATTGTACTTATCGTATTTACAATATATAAATGACTACGTAACTTGGGATCAATAACGGGCCACTAATCACTAAGCTTGTACTTAGTGTATTGGATTGGACATAACAAATGGGTAAGCCCATTTGTAAGCCCTTATGGATGGCCTAGGGAGGAAAGGGACAAGATGAGAAAATACAAGGGGCTAAGTGTTACTTACATGTTGATAACTACTAATGATTTGGTCATTAGGAAAGTATCAATCACAATAAACACTTACCAGCTTTCTCTCCTCCTTTCTCTCACTAATAACCACGAAATATAACACTCCCATATTAGGGTTTTGTGTTTTGATCTCAATCTAACCTTATTCTATTGTAGTTCAAGGCTAGATCGTATGTTACGGGGTTAAGACTAGCATCGGGTGGTGATTGATGACGTGTAGTGTGTTTCCATCATAGAAGTGATCAACCTTATTGATCACTTGGTTTCTTGATCCATTCATGGGTGGTGATATTGGTGGTGACTTTGTTGGTGACTCCCGGTGCACGCTGCAAAGGTATAACTATCTTGTTTATCTTATTGATTGATCATATGGCTATATGAGATCCATGTGGGTGATGTTGTTCCGCTGCGTTTATTTGATTTATATATATTTTATATTCATACATCCCCTATATCACAAACTTCCATTTTTGTTTTAAGCAAGTAAACCCAAACAGCCCTGCTAAAGTCATCAACAATGATAAGAAAGTACCTAAACCCATCTCTACTAGTAACTCTATATGGCCCCCAAATATCACAATGAATCAGATCACCAATACTAACAGACTTATGGTCACTTAGAGGAAATGGTTCTCTAGTCTGTTTAGCTTTATGACAGATGTCACAAGGAGTAGACTGATCACCTTTCCTAAACCCAATGGTCTTTTGTAAAACATTCATGACTTGATCAGCAGGATGACCAAGTCTACAATGCCACAAATCTCTAGATACATAACAAATAAAACTAGAATTACACAGACCAGAAACATACTCACCATGAGTATGACCATCAAACAAATATAGACCAGCAGACTGACTACCAGTCCCCACAATTTTGCCCAGATTCAAATCCTGAATATAACATTTTTGCTCATCAAAACCAACAAAGAACTTACTGTCTTTTATCATTTTATTAACAGAAAGAAGACTAACATTATAATCAGGCACAACTAACACATAAAAAAAAACAATATTATTAGTCAACTTTAAACTACCAATGGCAACAACTTTAGCCATAGTCCCATTGGGATGACCAACAGTTAACATCAAACTAGTAATATCAACCACATTAAACATATTGGTAGTAGAGTTAGTCATATGTTGATTAGCCCCACTATAAATAATCCATCCCAAACTAACATTATACCCAGTACCACCAGTTTTAGAACAAAAGAATCTTTCAATGTTGAGATTAAAAAACACATTATGATTAAGAAAACTAGGTTTAATACCTACCATATTAGTAGAAGCACCAACAGCAGGCTTCTCATTAATCAAACTCAGAAGTTTCACCATCTGATCATTAGTGAAAGAACCAGACAAAGAACCAGAAGTAGATGGCAAGTTTTGGGATAAATCAGAACTAGCATTGAATCTTTTATTAGCACCATTTTGTCTAACCAAATTAGGATTTCTTTTAAAACCAAGAGGATAACCATTTAGCTCAAAACACCTATTAATAGTGTGACCAATTAATCCACAATGTTTGTACAAAAGATTAGGATTAAGACCTCTATTATTATTAGTGTTACCTCTTCTGTTATTACTATTAGAATTAGAATTAGAATTGTTACTAGCATTAGCATTATTCTTAACAGTAAAAGCAGTAGGTACATTTTTAACAATCAGAGAACCAGGAGAAAAACCTCTATGAGATTCTTCTCTGGAGACCACAGCAAAAGCATCCTTTACATCAGGTAAAGGATCTTTAGACAACAAATTACTCCTGACATTTTGATACACATCATTCAATCCCATAAGAAACTGCATGAGTCTAACAAGTTGATTATGCTTAAGAGTATCCTCATGAGCAGCACAAGTACAAGCAGGCAAGAGAGTCAGAATATCAAACTCTCTCCAAAGGGAGTTGAGTTTATGATAATATTCTGGGACAGACAAATCACCTTATTTTAACTCATTAATCTTATGAACCAAATTAAAAATAACAGAACCATCCATTTTGTCATAAGTTTCTTTCAATTCATCCCAAACTTCAGATGCAATCTCAGAATAGACTTGTCCAAGGTACAACTCTTGGGACAAAGATCCAAGAATCCATCCTAAAACTTCAAATGCACCAGTCAATTTCACATTAACCAAAGCTAAGTTGGAATTATCATTAGCATGCAAATAAAGAGGATTACCAGCATCTAAACTACTAATAAGAACTTGTTCAGCCATAATGACAGAACAAGTAAAAAAAAGCAAACAATCAAGGAATAACTAAACAAACAGATAATCAACCAACCTAACAAAACAATTAAACCAATAATCACCAGACTTCCAAGATTGCCCAAGAACCTATCCTCCAACGACCTAGACTCAAATAACAAACTTAAACTACAAAGAAAAACAAAAAACTCACACCCAAACCAAACTGAAACACCCAGTTTCACACCTGTCAGGGGGAAGAGCAGGTATCCTTGATTCTCAAGGAAGTAGGTCAAGATGTTACCCCCTGAGTTTGCAGTGTCACCACTAAAGTGTTCAGGGGTTTAAAAGAAGAAAGAAACTTACAGAGCTCTTAAATCGCAGCGGAAATACCAAGTACCAAACACCAACAACCTTGATTCACTTAGTCAAGACTGTTGATAACCAAGATAATCAACCAGATACCTCCACAGATCACCAAGAATCAAGATCCCCAAATTCAAATTTAGGGTTTCAGGAAATCCTAACTGAAAATCAAGAATCACCAAAAACCGTTGAGAAAATCAATGATTCAACCCTCGGCCGTAAAGAAAACAACCACAATCAACTCCAATTGCAAGTCAATCAAAAAACCCCAAATCTTAACCAAACCCTAAAATATCAAGAGCCAACGGAGATCAAAACCGAGGCTCTGATACCATGTAAAAACTATAGATCAGCTCTTAAACAACAACCACAACACAAGTTTTCACCCAGCCAACCACCCCTTGGTGAATATCTTTTATTACTAATAGTATCAAGAAGATGAGTCCACAACCGTGTGCTCACCAAACAGAATACACAAGAAACCAGTTGTCCCCTTCAGAAGGATCCAACTATCACACTACAAGAATCTGAATACAATATATCCTCACTACAACTCTCAGACCTATACTAAAACCAATACCAGATGATCAAGATGATCACAATACCAATACAATAACACTGTGTTGCAACAAGAGAGAAAACCCTAATCGTATAATGAGAGAGATGATGTTATGAGAGAGAGAGCTGGGGATGAGAGCTTATATGGTGCCAATTTCCACTTCAGCCCTTCAAGAATATAAACCTGCCAAATATAGCTAAATATACCAAACTATAAGGAATAAGTACAGAAATAGTCCCTGTACTTATTTACCACGGAATGACATAAAAACCACACTATCCAACAGTTTTAATAAGTGTTTTAATTGTATTTATTGACTATTTAATTAATTATATTTAATATACATAATGATCAATTTTAAGTCATTAATTTTAAACTTTAATGGCAAAAACAAAGTGGTGTGTACTTTAAGCTTTTAAACTTGTAAATGTCTAATTATATTTCATTTATGGTATTAATTGTCTAATTATGTTTGAATTACTTGTACTTTAGGCTTTTATACTTGTAAGACTTAATTTTAAGTATTCTAATTATAGTAGTCCTTTATGCATTAGTATAAGATAGTTAGATTTTGTGCTAAGGAATATTCAAACTTGAAACATCTCAAATTTAATTACAAAAGCTTCTATAAACTTTCACACCTCTAAAATGATTACTAATTTCAACGACTGATCCATCCATAAATTTAAGATGAAAAATGGTTGTGTTCATAGTTGCACACAAAGTATGGTCATCAATGGATGATGATATTACCACTAAGTTTTCTTTAGAGAAAATGGATACGAACCTAAACTCCAAATTCTAACCACGTCCTATTTTGATTTACCTTTACCATTATGATCTATATGAGTTTGTAACTCATTTACATCGATGTTGTAGAGGTCGATCATACGATGAGCAGCAATGCCTTAAATTCATTGCTAAACAAGCTATAATTCTAATTTTCATCGATATTTTAAAGGCGTTGCTAATAAGCCTGATGATCATCTCCAATTAGCACCGGATTTTTTTTAATTATTATTATTATTATTATTATTATTATTATTATTATTATAATAATAAGGATGAAAGCATGAATTTTATTATGGAAAATGTGAGTAGCTACTTGCTATGACGAGACTACTTTTTTGATAGCAGTGAAGAAATAACAAACTGTCAAATTGTCCCTATATAAAACGAAATTGTTTCAACTAAGGCTATCACATTATTAATGTCACAATATTCTCTTTGACCAACTATAATTTGATTATAACTACTCCAGTTTCTAATTTAGATCTAAATTACATGGAACGTCCATGTGATATGTCCAAAATTGCAGTTACGGTCTTTGATAGTTTAATGTTGCATTGACAGTCATTAACTTTGCGAAAAATAATACCGATCATCTTTGATCATAACTTCCGTTAATCTGTTAAACCCATGTGCAATGTACATGAGGTGGTCATTTTCTTTTTTATTTTTCCCTTATCACTTGATTTTTATTCTTTATCACCCATTTGTAATTTATCTCTCAAAGTTCTTATTACTAGCATGATCTAACATTTTTTATAAACTTCAACAAGAAAAAACTACTACTTCGAATGTTAGTTAAACAACAAAGTCAAGAATTATCAACTAACTCAAGAATATACATCTATATCATGCCATATATATTCAATTCAGAAAATATAAATAAGATCGTAAGCAACCAAATTCCAAACACATACTATCAACATTTTCTCCCAAAATTAATACCATACGACTCCATCGCCACTACCATCGTACGAATGTATGATTATGTCATCATCGACAATGACACGATTACAATTCTTTTTCTTTCTCAACATACAACAACATGAAGATGTACCCATGGATCTAAAGCTCAGACTTTTACATTTCACCAATATCTCGCCAAAAAGATGAATAAATCTGGCAAGAACTAAACCATTTTTTTAACATTGTAGTTAAGCTCAACTTGTTTAGTTTAATTGGGTTTCATTCTTGATTTAAGGTTTGTTCATGAAAGGATATCTTTTTGATTTGTGGGTTTCGTTCTTGAGTTAGGGTTTTATTAGGTCATATGATTGGGTGGTCGACTTGTCTGATAATGATGATGGTAGTGAAGTTTCTAGAAGTATGGTGGTTGTGGTGGTGGAAGGGTGAAGTCGAGGTTTTGTTTTATGAGTGGCTAGTGATTTTTGGTAAAATGAAAAAGCGAAAAAGAGTATATCATTTTGTGTGTGTAAAGATCTTGTGTGCGAGTATTAGTGTTAGTATGATATGTGAGCAAGTAAATAACATGACCATTATACCCTAATGTCATAGCACATGTGGGATTTAATGAAAAAAGTTATCGAAAATTAACATTAGGGATCATCAATGTTATTCTTTGCAAAGTTAACGAATGTCAATGCAACTTGAAACTATCAGGGACGGTAGATGCAACTTTGGATATACCATAGGGACGATGCATGTAATTTACTTTAAAATGTGGGCTTGTCTAACAAGTGACATGAGTTCATTAAACACCATTATTCCTTTTAAATTCATTAATTAAACTCGTAAATAACCCTAATTAAATATAATTTTTAATTTAATAATTTGCTTTTATAATAACGCTAAACATGTATTTGAGTATACCTGTTAGACAATCTCATAACATAATATTTGCATGTAAAAAAAATGAAAATTGCACAAATGAATTATTGAGACTAACCAAGAACCAAATATGTATTCGTATACTTTGTTAATGCAAGGTAGATGAATTTTTTTCCATCTGAATAAGTTGAGGTTTTACTTTTCTTACAAATATAAGATTGCATACGTAGTTTTTGAGAATACGAAAATGATAGAGTAGTTATTTTTTTGTTAGGTTAAATTGTTTATTTTAACAATATATATATATCAATTTAGTAGAAGTTTTTTTGAACGATATGTACTTAAATTGAACTTTCACTTATTTTAAATAGTGGTGAAAAATATTAACTTCATATCCCAAACTGTCAAATTTATATCTTTTAGCTACTTAAAACGAGTATATGTGATACGGGTACTACATGCACTAAACCGAACCGACTTACTCTCCATTCAGTTCTAAGTTTGAATAATAAAGAGACCAAGTCTTTAGGAAGACTTCTCCAGTATCTCCAGTTATTTCTCATGCACGTTTAGATATAGTAGTCTCATGCATACGGAAGTGGTCCACCTGCTATGTGGCTTCTTCAACCCACGTTCCCATTTTCTTCCTTAATTTTAGGACATGCACATGTAATCTATTTCCTATTTAAAGTGTTGTTTTGTTTTCATGGAATAGAAGAAAAAGAATGAATTAGTTCAAGAGTTAGTTCTTAGTTTAGTTATAGTTTAGAAGGAGAATAACCATCTCGAATCGGTTTCTATCAATTGGTGCTTTCATTCACTCGAACAATGCCACCGAAACGCGACCCACCCTCCATTGATGAGGCCATCGCCGCCTTGTCTGAAAATATTTCCAAACTCGTTGCATCCACCAACCTACATAACGAAAAACTTCTAGCCAACCAAGCTGCTTCATCCTTACAGCTCGAGAATATCGGAAAACAGTTAGCTGCCCAATATGAACAAACAGCCAACCTTATTGCCACCATCGCTCAAACCCCGCAACGAAATACTCAAACGCCACCACATACAGCCCCACCACCCAACCGTGACATTCAAATACGTCCACCAAAACTCAACCTTCCTGCATTCGATGGAACAAACCCATTGGATTGGTTATTCCAAGCTGACCAATATTTTTCCTTTTACAATATTACACCACCACAACGCCTTGCTATGGTTGCCTTCTACCTAAGCGGAGATGCCCTTAGTTGGCACAAGTACCTCTATAACAACAACCTTCTCACCACTTGGGAGGCATTTACACGAGCTCTTGAAACGCGCTTTGGCCCGTCCTCCTACGATAATCACCAAGCTGCTCTTTTTAAGCTTAAACAAACCTCGACGGTTACAGCGTATCAAACGGAGTTTGAACGTTTAAGCAATTGTGTTATTGGCCTTCCACCAGAGGCATTGCTCAATTGTTTTCTCTCGGGTCTCCGTCAAGATATCTGATGAGTGCTCAAACACTCATCGTTTTCGATATATTTAAACTGCCAAAACGCACAAAAACAATCAAAAAAATATCAAAATACTTAAATTATCCCAGGGATTGTGTTTTATGTGTTTTAAAAGCAAAATGTGCAAAAACAAAGAAAAAACGTACAAAGTTTGCAGTATTGGCAGTTTCAGTCCCCCAAGTTTCAAAACTTGTCAATTCTAGTCCCTATGCATTTATTTTTAAGGAAAAGTCAACCCAAGGTCTTAAAAGTCAAATAAAGTCAAAATTTCATAATTGGGTTGCAAGATTTCATAAATTACATAATTAGTCCCTGAAAATCCAAAGTTGGCAAAATTAGTCCCTGGGATGTTTTGAAATTTTGAAAAAGTGGGAAAATACAAAATTGGTCCTTGAATTATTGGCATGTGAAAAAAATGACACTTTGGAGAACTTTGGGAGTTTGGCATTTTCAGTCCTTAGGTTTTGATAAGTTTGCAAAGTTGGTCCTTGTTAACCATTTCACCATCCGGACCCTTTTATTTGCTAAACCCAAAACAAACCAAACCCAACCCAAGCCATGGTCTGATCCAGTAACTCAATCCCAAGCCCACCACTTAGCCCAAAAACCTTTAACCGTTTTAAATAATACCCACGTTGACCCGGTCAACTCTTTCTTCCCCCCCAACCAAGCTGCGCAAAACCAGGGAGAAATCCTTTCCCCCCCTCGCCTTTTTCACCAACTATCTCCCCCACCATTAATGCCCTCACCCACTAACTCCACCACCATAAATGCTCCCCAATTCCCTCACCAGTACCACCCAATTTGGCCCCGTATACCTTTTGGCGCCAAAATGCCAATCAATGGCTAGGATACTACAAAGATTAAATTGACGGATGGGATTTGGTCAGAGGTCAAAGACAAAGCATGTGGGACTCTTAATTTTCAAAATGAAGCTGTGTGGAAGGCATATGGGATTAATTTTAGGTCGGTATATAAGGATAAGCTCATAGAAGCTAGTGTGTGTAATTTTCTTAGTTAAAATTGTATTTTCAGTTTACTTTCAATGTAATGTAACCTTTTTATTAATGTAAGATCAATTTGAAGTTCAAGTTTTCAATTTCACTTTTTCAAGTTTCATCTTAAATTTTCAAGTTTCAATTAAGTTAAGTTATTTGTATTCAAAGTACTCAGAAGCTCTTATATGCTCAAAAATAAGATAATGCAAGTCTCATAAGCTTATTTGAACTCCTACAATTCAGTTTTCACTAAAAACTAAGAAAATAAGAAAAATAAAAACAAAAATAAAAAATTGTGATCATTGGTTGTATAAGCATGGAGCACAGTGTATATTGGAAGGCTGTGGGTTAGGAACCTCAGGGGAGGGCATAGGTTTGTTTGGTTTGGTCCTTGGTTTCTACTAAATAGCTTGGAAGGCTTTGTAAGCTATCAATTCCTTCATTCTCATTTTCAAGTAGCTTAAGCTGTTCAATTTAGTTTATTGCATCTATAAATTAGTTTATAAAGTAGTTTGTGCCATCTGTTTGTGTTTATTTATTGTTTAAATAAGAATCTCTTCATTAACTTTATTTAAGAGGGTGTTTGGTTTTAGTTTGTTTAGTGTGTTGTAGTTGTTCAACTGAGTAGCTATTAGTTTGTAATAGTTTGTTGTGTAAAATATAGCTCAGAGAAACAAGAGTTTTGGTCCAAAACACTTCAAAAGTCAAAATCACCAAAACTATAATCACCACAGTTCACTGTGGTGATTTTTGAATCCAAATCTCACAAATCTTGTTCACAAGTTGGAATTTTAGTCTAATTCAGTTTACATTTAACCTACAAACATGATTTGAGTTAGTTAGATCAATCACAAGTTCATAAAAGTCAAACTGGTCCAAAATTCTTCAAAGTCAAAACCTTGCTCAGTCATTTTGAGCAACATTGGGGAGGGTGTAACTTATTTGATTTTAACTGTTAGAAGCTGAAAATTTGTGTGCTTATTCTCTACCACTTTGTAGATTTTTGATAATTTTTCTAGATTTTATAGAATTTGTTTGGTGGGTCTAAACAGGTCTCAAAGTGACCTGCAGGGCAACTTATTTGCCCTGCTCTCAGTTACCTCAGCAACCCACCCCACTTCATTGGTGGTTTGTGACTGATCCAGTGGGTCCCACAGCCTTGGCCTTGCATCTTTCAACCCCCCTCCTACCCAGGAAGTAAGTTTGACCTTTTGTTTGACCCCTATATCTATGGACCCTACTTAGTTTGGCCCATAAAGTTTGTCCCTCAACTGCTCAGTCAACAAATAAGCAAAGTGCTTATTTGTTGCTTTTTGGCTTATTAAGGCCTGATTGTTGTTTGATCCTTGCTTAGTTGTGTTCCTTAGACTCAGAGAAACCAAGAAACACCATTGTGGACCCCCACATTTCCATTTTGAGCTTATTAACCATCACAGTCAACAAAAGTCAACTGTGAGGTGAATAAGCACTCCAAGTGCTTATTTCCAGGGTTGTAAAAAAGGTGTCTTAATTAAAAGTGCTTATTTTTATCCTATAATTAGTTTAGAAAAAAGAAAAAACCAAAAAAACCAACTTTTAAGAATAGTGATAGATTCTATTTAATAGGATTTATCTATTTATTTTTCTTTTTATTTAAATTTCTAAATAATATATCACTTTTATATTTTTAGAAATCACTATTTAGGTTAAAGTAATTTTACAAATTTTTCCAGATTTTTATTTTGTCTTTTAGTGGTATCACCAATTAATTTTAATTTAATTTAGTTTTAATTAATATTAATCAATTAAATAGCATAATTAGTTTTTAAATAGTATAACCAAGTTTTTATAATTTTTATAGCTTTTATTTTAGTTAAAATAATTTTATAAATTTTTCTAGAATTTTTACTGTTCATTTAATAGTATTTATAATTTAAATAGTTTAATTAGATATTAATTAATAAATAGAGTAATAATTATTTAATTAGCTTAAAAATACTTAGAATTAACTTTTTATAATTTTTTAGGATTCCCATGATGGTTAATTAGATTTATAAAATTTTTCTTAATTTTCTAAACCTTTTTAGTATTTCTAATAATTTTAATTAATTAAATTAGTATTAAATAGATAATTAGTAAAATAATTAATATTAAATAATTAAATAGAATAAAAATACTTTTTCTTTTTCTTAAAATTTTCTTTAATTCATAGTATTGTAAAAATATCAAATTTACACTTTTACCCCTCTCAGTTCTTCAGTTGTACTTTTTGTACGATTCATCAGTATACGTTTTTAATTAAAACGTATAATTTTTGGTTTAAGCTCAAATCCTTGTAATCCAAATCTCAGTAATCCATCACATAGCTTTCCTAAGCTATTTTTATTAATAATTTCCAAATAATTTTGATCACTATAACCCTTTCCTGTGAATAATTACCCGATCCCTAATACGCTAAAGTCACATTTCACACTTCAACGGGATTTAACGACCCGGTGATACATTATATTACCCGGAGTATTGATATAGACTATTTGACTTAGTTGACCATTCTTTGGTTAATTTAAGTTAGGTGGTTTAGCATCAATCAATTTATGGCGCCGCTGCCGGGGAAGTGTGCGCGTATCTTTAGCGTTATTTGAGATTAGTATTATCTCACATCTTTCACTGTACAAATACCATCACTTGTGTATATTTTCATAATCAAAATACAAAAAGTCATTAACACTTTTCCTAAAGTGTTAAAACACCAAAAAAAAAAAAAAAAATTTTAAAACAACAAAACAAATCGTAACGTTTTCTGATTCGGTTTACTTTTAAGGTGATTCTTAAAGAAAAACGATTTTGGTAAACGAAACGATACCAAAAATATTTCCCAAAAGTTTTTAAACCCATTCACAAAACACAAAAACATCCGTCTCTTTCTTGTTTATAATAACTCTACATAAAAATAAACCGTCGCAAACCAAGACAGAACACCTACCAACTGGTGGTGTGAACATAATAAGTCCCCAATCAGAAAGATTAAAACTTGCCTTTGTATCCTTGTGAGTGGTGTACCTTTCTTAAAGAAGCCACTTGCTTGCGATTATTGGTTTAAGTTCACTGTTGTTTTGCCTCGATTTTTGTTTTGATTGGTTTTTAGTGCATGCGCACTCGTTCTTCAAGGTCCACGAGCCCATTACGTGAGCTTGTTCGGAAACCTAGAAGACCTCGACGACGTTCAGCACCAACAGTCGGATCTGAGATCCGTACTGTTGCCACACCCACTGTCACCATGGCGGAAGACCGTCCCATGTGTGAACTTCTCCAAGCACCCATCGAGGGTTACGGAGATGCCATTGTTGTCCCAGCCATTGTGGCTGATAATTTTGAGCTCAAAACCGGGTTACTCAATCTTGTAACCTCAAGCCAATTCTATGGTTTTGAGCGGGACGATCCTCATGCTCATATTCGATGGTTCAACAAAATCACATCAACCATCAAGTACAAAAATGTCCCGTGTGAAGCAATCAAACTCCTTCTCTTCCCATTCTCATTGGAGGGACAAGCCCGGATTTGGCTTGAAAAACAACCTCCACGATCTATTGAGACTTGGGAAGATCTCGTCAAAAAGTTTGTGAATGAATTCTTCCCACCTTCCAAGACCACGAGTCTTAAGAACGAAATCACCAAGTTCACTCAAAAATACGATGAATCTTTTGGTGAAGCGTGGGATCGTTTCAAAGAATTACTTCGCAAGTGTCCACATCATGGTTTCTCTGAGTTGATGCAACTCGATACGTTTTACAATGGCGTGAGCCAAGCTGATCAGGATTCTCTCAACGCCTCCGCGGGAGGAAATTTTTTGAGTAGAACCACAAAAGAAGCTTTGCAAATCATAGAAAACAAGTCTAAGGTCCGCTCCACAAGAAGCAAACCGATTGTTTCCCAAATTAATGCGGGTCCTTCTACTTCATCTTCTATGGGTCAATCTAGCACGGATGCTAAGCTTGACAAGCTCACTGAAGCGATCCAAGCTTTGGTTCTCGCCCAAACAAAGAAAGTCTCATTTCCACAACATCCTCCCCATGCTGAGGTTAAAAAAGTGGAAGTCTGTGTGACTTGTGGTGGGCCGCATGCCTACTACAATTGCACAGCTACTTATGGTACTCCATATGAAGCTAATGCTGTTGTCGGGTCCCAAAATCAAGGAGGAAATCAATACCGTCCTCCTATTGACCCGAACTATCGTCCTCACTATTATCCTGGACCTCCCGGTTTTAATCAAAACCAAAATGTTCAAAACCGTGGCCAAAACCAAAACAGAGTTAACCAAGGTTATCAAAACCAAAATAATTTCAATCAGGGCCACGGTTTTCAAAATCAAAACCAAAGTTTTCAAAATCAAGGTTTTTAACACCAAGGAAACTTTAACCGGAACCAAGGTCAGGGTAATTTCAACCCCGGGAACTTTCATGGAAACAATCACCAGAATCAAGGGAATTTCCATCAACAAAATCAAGGAAATTTCAATCATGGCCCCAACCCGAACAATCGAGCCCCAAATATTCCTAATCCGAATCAAGCCATTGTTCCAACCGGGTCTTCATCTGATGAATTGTTGAAGCAATTTATGAAGTCCCAAGAAGAGTTGAACAAGTTGCTGGTCAGCCAGATTTCTGACATTAAGAAGTCTTTAAATGATCGACCCTCGGGCTCAGGTACTACTTTACCGAGCAACACGATCGCTAACCCGAGGGGCGATGCTAAGGCGATCACAACACGAAGTGGTGCTTCATATGATGAGCCCGCGATTCCTACTACCTTTTCTTCCTCTCCTCCTAAGGTAGTGAATCGTGAGCCTGAGGTAACAAAGGACAAGGTGCAAAATCCTAGCACACGAAGTACAGCACACGTCCAACCTCAGGTTATTCCTGAAACCAGATGTAAGCCTGGAGTTGTCTTTGAACCACCAGAAACTCCAGTGGACAACCCGAAATCCAAAACTTCTATTCCATATCCTTCACGTCTCAGTGAACAAAAGCTCCGCGAAAAAGCTAATCACCAAATGGATAAATTTTTCCAAATCTTCCAAGATTTGCACTTTGATATCAGCTTCGCGGATGCTATTCTCTTGATGCCCAAGTTTGCATCGACAATCAAAAATCTGTTGAGTGATAAAGAAAAGTTATTCGAGATGGCAAGAACTCCTCTGAATGAGAACTGCTCTGCGGTTCTTTTGAAAAAGCTTCCTGAAAAGCTTGGAGATCCCGGGAAATTTCTCATTCCTTGTACTTTCCCGGGTATGGTTGATTGCTTCGCCCTGGCCGATCTAGGTGCTAGCATCAACTTAATGCCATATTCTGTATGGAAGAAACTTTCTCTTCCAGAACTCACTCCCACGTGCATGACTTTAGAGCTTGCCGATCGCTCGATTTCTCGTCCCATTGGCATTGCCGAGGACGTATTCGTTAAGGTGGGAAAGTTCCATTTTCCAGCAGATTTTGTGATTGTTGACTTTGATGCCGATTCTAGGGTCCCTCTCATTCTTGGGCGGGGATTCCTCAGAACTGGGCGCGCTCTTATCGATGTATTTGAGCATGAGATCACATTGCGTGTTGGAACGGAAGCTATTACCTTCAACCTAAACCAAACTTCGAGATACTCCTCCAATTATGATTGTGAGTCGGTGAATCAAATTGATGTCATCGATGTTGCTGCTGAGGAGTATGCTCAAGAGATTTTAGGTTTCATTGATGATTCTTCGAGTGAAAATCTCACTCAGTCTTCTCACCCCATCATAGCCAATTCTTCTCCTTCCCTCACTCCGTTTGAGGGAAGTGACTTCATCTTAGAAGAAATGGAAGCGTTTCTCAAAAGTGATTCGATTCCCGATGGAGTCGATAGCCAAGAGATCGACCTTGAGAGGGATATTCTCCTGCTTGAAAAATTGTTAAACGAGGATCCCTCTCATCTTCAGGTTCTACCACAACAACTTCATAATGAGGAGGTCAAACATGTTGAGAAAACTGATGACTTCCCCGAGGTTGAACTTAAGGACTTGCCGCCTCATCTTGAATATGCATTTCTGGAGGGTGATGATAAATTACCCGTCATAATTGCCAAAGACTTGAGCGATGAGGAAAAGGCTGCTCTTATCAAGGTTTTGAAATCTCATAAACAAGCAATTGCTTGGCGTCTCTCAGATATCAAGGGCATTGACCCTGAGTTTTGTACTCATAAGATTTTAATGGAGGACGATTTCAAGCCTGCGGTCCAACAACAGAGAAGGGTAAATCCAAAAATCCACGAGGTTATCAAACAAGAGGTTTTAAAACTTCTTGATGCCGGATTGATTTATCCTATCTCGGACAGTCCTTGGGTCAGCCCAATCCATTGTGTTCCAAAAAAGGGTGGCATTACCGTTGTCACAAATGAGGAGAATGAGTTAATTCCAACTCGTTTGGTTACGGGTTGGCGCGTCTGCATTGATTATCGTAAATTAAATGACGCTACCCGTAAGGATCATTTTCCTCTGCCTTTTATGGATCAGATGCTCGAGAGATTAGCGGGGAATGAGTACTATTGCTTCCTCGATGGTTTCTCGGGTTACTTTCAGATTCCCATTGACCCGCAAGACCAAGAAAAGACCACTTTTACGTGCCCCTATGGAACCTTCGCATATAAACGTATGCCATTTGGCTTATGTAATGCTCCGGGCACGTTTCAAAGATGTATGATGGCCATCTTTTCCGACATGATCGGGAAAAGTATGGAGGTCTTTATGGACGATTTCTCGGTCATTGGGGATTCGTTTAAAACATGTCTCTCCCATTTAGACAGCATGCTAAAACGTTGTGAAGACACAAAGTTATGTCTAAATTGGGAGAAGAGTCACTTTATGGTCAAAGAGGGCATTGTCCTCGGCCATAAAATTTCAAAAAACGGGATTGAGGTTGATCGTGCCAAAGTGGACGTCATTGCAAAATTGCCTCATCCCACAACCGTGAAAGGTGTTAGGAGCTTTTTGGGTCACGCCGGTTTCTATCGTAGGTTTATTCAAGATTTTTCAAAAATTGCCCGGCCCATGACCCATCTCCTCGAGAAGGATGCTCCTTTTATCTTCTCCCCTAAGTGCATCGAAGCCTTTGAAACATTAAAGAAAAGGCTTACCGAGGCACCGATTCTTGTTGCCCCCGATTGGGACTTGCCCTTCGAGCTCATGTGTGATGCTAGTGATTATGCTATAGGGGCAGTCTTGGGGCAACGCAAAACAAAACATTTTCAGCCTATACACTATGCCAGCAAGACTATGACCGAGGCACAAAGCCATTACACCACCACTGAAAAAGAATTGTTAGCTGTGGTGTATGCTTTTGAAAAATTCCGGCCATACTTGATTCTGACTAAAAGCATAGTGTATACGGATCATTCGGCTTTGAAATATCTATTTGCAAAACAGGATGCAAAGCCGAGACTCCTCCGATGGGTTCTCCTCCTTCAGGAATTTGATATTATTATTCGTGATAAAAAAGGAGCTGAGAACCTAGCTGCTGATCATCTCTCCCGACTTGAAAACCCTCACCAAAATGATTTCGAGAAAAAGGAGATAAATGAAACATTTCCTCTCGAAACCCTCAATGCGGTTTCATTTCGTGGAGACTCGATTACCCCATGGTTTGCCCATTTTGCAAACTATCTTGCGGGTAATTTCATTGTGAAAGGGATGTCGTCCCAACAAAAAAATAAATTTTTCAAAGACGTAAAACATTACTTTTGGGACGACCCCTATTTATTCAAGATATGCGCGGATCAAGTCATCCGGCGGTGTGTGTATGGTCAGGAAGCCGCTGAAATCTTAAAGGCTTGCCATGCTGGTCCCACGGGGGGCCACCATAATCCCAACTACACCGCCAAAAAGGTGTTTGATTCCGGCTTTTATTGGCCCTCGATCTACAAGGATGCCCAAGAATTGGTCAAGTCCTGTGACGCTTGTCAGCGCCACGGGAATATTTCACAAAGAAATGAAATGCCTCAGAATGCAATTCAAGTTTGTGAAATCTTTGATATCTGGGGCATCGACTTTATGGGGCCATTTCCATCTTCTCACGGCAACAAATACATACTCGTGGCAGTTGACTACTTGTCAAAATGGGTTGAAGCAAAAGCCTTACCCACAAATGATGCCCGAGTAGTGGTGAAATTTTTAAAAGCTCTCTTTGCCCGATTCGGAACTCCACGTGCTATTATTAGTGATCGTGGTACGCACTTCTGTAATGACAAATTTGACAAAGTCATGCAAAAATACGGTGTGACTCACCGTCTTTCCACTGCGTACCACCCTCAAACAAGTGGACAAGTCGAAGTGTCCAATCGGGGCATTAAAAGAATATTGGAGAGAACTGTAGGTGAAAATCGTGCATCGTGGTCGGACAAATTAGATGATGCACTTTGGGCTTTCCGTACGGCTTACAAAACACCCATTGGGTGTACGCCTTATAAACTTGTGTACGGGAAAGCGTGCCATCTTCCGATCGAGCTTGAACACAAAGCCTATTGGGCTCTCAAGCATGCCAATTTCGACCTCAGAACGGCGGGTGATCATAGAAAAGTTCAACTAAACGAATTAAACGAACTGCGTGATCAGGCTTACGAGAACTCTTTGATCTATAAAGAAAAGACAAAGAAGATTCATGACTCAAAAATCAAAAACCGCGTTTTCAACGTTGGTGATCGAGTCCTTCTTTTCAATTCTAGACTCAAGATCTTCTCGGGAAAGCTCAAAACCCGATGGACTGGTCCATTCACTATCGCAAAAGTTTATCCTTATGGTACCGTCGAATTATCTCAAAATGACGGTCCAAATTTCAAAGTGAATGGACATCGGTTAAAGCACTACTTTGGAGAGGATGTACCATCCATGGTCGTCCCGGATCTCCAAACTTTCCCCAAGGACAATTGAATACGGGGATAGAGTCAAGCTAACGACTCGATGACCAAAAATTAGCAACAATACGGGTTTTCACCCGTATCTCTGATTCTTTCTCTTTTCTACCACTAAGTGTGGGGGAATGGCCAACCCCCCGCTGCTTGAAAAAAAATGTATATATGTATATAAGTTTTCAAAAAAAAAAAAAAAAAAAAAAAAAAAAAAAAAAAAAAAAAAAAAAAGTTGTATATAAAGAAATAAAGTGAAATTGGTATTTCCGCAGTTAGATTCGAATCTTGCCTTTTTACGTTCATAGCTTCGGCATAATAGCCGGGACTTTGAATATTGAGGACAATATTCATTTCTAAGTGTGGGGGGGAAATTCTAACGAATTTTAGCAAATATCTTTCAAGTACCCCCCGTCTTGGCCAAAATTTTCAAAAATTTTTCACTTTATTTAAAAATTTTTAGGGTAATCAGTCCGCCTCGTCTAAGCGACAAAAGGGATTGGCTAATCCAGGAGCAAACGGCTCTTGGTAAAGATAAATCAAATCCGTTGACGGCTGGCAATTTGCCCAAAATTGTATGGGTCATCAACTCCCCGAAAACAAATGAGTTGGCTAGCCCGCAAGATTATGGCTTGTGGTAAAGGCCGTGGAAAATCCATAATTGGTAATCAGCTCACCAAGATGTTGACTATTCCATCAAGAGCTGGCTAGTCCAGGAGCAAACGGCTCCTGGTAAAGACTTAACAAATCCGTTGAAAGCTGGTGGTTTGCTCAAAATCACACGGTTATCAGGTGTGCCACAGTTCTTACACCTGGCTACTCCAGAAGTGATGGCTTTTGGTAAAGAGTTTAAAATCCATCAAGTTTTCTAAAAAGATTGCTAGGGACTAGCAATAGTTCAGTGTGGGGGATTGATGAGTGCTCAAACACTCATCGTTTTCGATATATTTAAACTGCCAAAACGCACAAAAACAATCAAAAAAATATCAAAATACTTAAATTATCCCAGGGATTGTGTTTTATGTGTTTTAAAAGCAAAATGTGCAAAAACAAAGAAAAAACGTACAAAGTTTGCAGTATTGGCAGTTTCAGTCCCCCAAGTTTCAAAACTTGTCAATTCTAGTCCCTATGCATTTATTTTTAAGGAAAAGTCAACCCAAGGTCTTAAAAGTCAAATAAAGTCAAAATTTCATAATTGGGTTGCAAGATTTCATAAATTACATAATTAGTCCCTGAAAATCCAAAGTTGGCAAAATTAGTCCCTGGGATGTTTTGAAATTTTGAAAAAGTGGGAAAATACAAAATTGGTCCTTGAATTATTGGCATGTGAAAAAAATGACACTTTGGAGAACTTTGGGAGTTTGGCATTTTCAGTCCTTAGGTTTTGATAAGTTTGCAAAGTTGGTCCTTGTTAACCATTTCACCATCCGGACCCTTTTATTTGCTAAACCCAAAACAAACCAAACCCAACCCAAGCCATGGTCTGATCCAGTAACTCAATCCCAAGCCCACCACTTAGCCCAAAAACCTTTAACCGTTTTAAATAATACCTACGTTGACCCGGTCAACTCTTTCTTCCCCCCCAACCAAGCTGCGCAAAACCAGGGAGAAATCCTTTCCCCCCCCCTCGCCTTTTTCACCAACTATCTCCCCCACCATTAATGCCCTCACCCACTAACTCCACCACCATAAATGCTCCCCAATTCCCTCACCAGTACCACCCAATTTGGCCCCGTATACCTTTTGGCGCCAAAATGCCAATCAATGGCTAGGATACTACAAAGATTAAATTGACGGATGGGATTTGGTCAGAGGTCAAAGACAAAGCATGTGGGACTCTTAATTTTCAAAATGAAGCTGTGTGGAAGGCATATAGGATTAATTTTAGGTCGGTATATAAGGATAAGCTCATAGAAGCTAGTGTGTGTAATTTTCTTAGTTAAAATTGTATTTTCAGTTTACTTTCAATGTAATGTAACCTTTTTATTAATGTAAGATCAATTTGAAGTTCAAGTTTTCAATTTCACTTTTTCAAGTTTCATCTTAAATTTTCAAGTTTCAATTAAGTTAAGTTATTTGTATTCAAAGTACTCAGAAGCTCTTATATGCTCAAAAATAAGATAATGCAAGTCTCATAAGCTTATTTGAACTCCTACAATTCAGTTTTCACTAAAAACTAAGAAAATAAGAAAAATAAAAACAAAAATAAAAAATTGTGATCATTGGTTGTATAAGCATGGAGCACAGTGTATATTGGAAGGCTGTGGGTTAGGAACCTCAGGGGAGGGCATAGGTTTGTTTGGTTTGGTCCTTGGTTTCTACTAAATAGCTTGGAAGGCTTTGTAAGCTATCAATTCCTTCATTCTCATTTTCAAGTAGCTTAAGCTGTTCAATTTAGTTTATTGCATCTATAAATTAGTTTATAAAGTAGTTTGTGCCATCTGTTTGTGTTTATTTATTGTTTAAATAAGAATCTCTTCATTAACTTTATTTAAGAGGGTGTTTGGTTTTAGTTTGTTTAGTGTGTTGTAGTTGTTCAACTGAGTAGCTATTAGTTTGTAATAGTTTGTTGTGTAAAATATAGCTCAGAGAAACAAGAGTTTTGGTCCAAAACACTTCAAAAGTCAAAATCACCAAAACTATAATCACCACAGTTCACTGTGGTGATTTTTGAATCCAAATCTCACAAATCTTGTTCACAAGTTGGAATTTTAGTCTAATTCAGTTTACATTTAACCTACAAACATGATTTGAGTTAGTTAGATCAATCACAAGTTCATAAAAGTCAAACTGGTCCAAAATTCTTCAAAGTCAAAACCTTGCTCAGTCATTTTGAGCAACATTGGGGAGGGTGTAACTTATTTGATTTTAACTGTTAGAAGCTGAAAATTTGTGTGCTTATTCTCTACCACTTTGTAGATTTTTGATAATTTTTCTAGATTTTATAGAATTTGTTTGGTGGGTCTAAACAGGTCTCAAAGTGACCTGCAGGGCAACTTATTTGCCCTGCTCTCAGTTACCTCAGCAACCCACCCCACTTCATTGGTGGTTTGTGACTGATCCAGTGGGTCCCACAGCCTTGGCCTTGCATCTTTCAACCCCCCTCCTACCCAGGAAGTAAGTTTGACCTTTTGTTTGACCCCTATATCTGTGGACCCTACTTAGTTTGGCCCATAAAGTTTGTCCCTCAACTGCTCAGTCAACAAATAAGCAAAGTGCTTATTTGTTGCTTTTTGGCTTATTAAGGCCTGATTGTTGTTTGATCCTTGCTTAGTTGTGTTCCTTAGACTCAGAGAAACCAAGAAACACCATTGTGGACCCCCACATTTCCATTTTGAGCTTATTAACCATCACAGTCAACAAAAGTCAACTGTGAGGTGAATAAGCACTCCAAGTGCTTATTTCCAGGGTTGTAAAAAAGGTGTCTTAATTAAAAGTGCTTATTTTTATCCTATAATTAGTTTAGAAAAAAGAAAAAACCAAAAAAACCAACTTTTAAGAATAGTGATAGCTTCTATTTAATAGGATTTATCTATTTATTTTTCTTTTTATTTAAATTTCTAAATAATATATCACTTTTATATTTTTAGAAATCACTATTTAGGTTAAAGTAATTTTACAAATTTTTCCAGATTTTTATTTTGTCTTTTAGTGGTATCACCAATTAATTTTAATTTAATTTAGTTTTAATTAATATTAATCAATTAAATAGCATAATTAGTTTTTAAATAGTATAACCAAGTTTTTATAATTTTTATAGCTTTTATTTTAGTTAAAATAATTTTATAAATTTTTCTAGAATTTTTACTGTTCATTTAATAGTATTTATAATTTAAATAGTTTAATTAGATATTAATTAATAAATAGAGTAATAATTATTTAATTAGCTTAAAAATACTTAGAATTAACTTTTTATAATTTTTTAGGATTCCCATGATGGTTAATTAGATTTATAAAATTTTTCTTAATTTTCTAAACCTTTTTAGTATTTCTAATAATTTTAATTAATTAAATTAGTATTAAATAGATAATTAGTAAAATAATTAATATTAAATAATTAAATAGAATAAAAATACTTTTTCTTTTTCTTAAAATTTTCTTTAATTCATAGTATTGTAAAAATATCAAATTTACACTTTTACCCCTCTCAGTTCTTCAGTTGTACTTTTTGTACGATTCATCAGTATACGTTTTTAATTAAAACGTATAATTTTTGGTTTAAGCTCAAATCCTTGTAATCCAAATCTCAGTAATCCATCACATAGCTTTCCTAAGCTATTTTTATTAATAATTTCCAAATAATTTTGATCACTATAACCCTTTCCTGTGAATAATTACCCGATCCCTAATACGCTAAAGTCACATTTCACACTTCAACGGGATTTAACGACCCGGTGATACATTATATTACCCGGAGTATTGATATAGACTATTTGACTTAGTTGACCATTCTTTGGTTAATTTAAGTTAGGTGGTTTAGCATCAATCAATATCCAACAAGAACTCTCCATTCTCCGTCCCCACACCATCACACATGCTATTGGCCTCGCTAAACTGATTGAGGACAAATCAAATGCCCAGGTGACGACACCAACATGTTCCACCTTGCTAGAGGCTCCATCCCGCTCTTCCGAAGCACTTCCTATCAAACGCTTAAGCTCAACTGATATGCAAAAAAGACGTGCCGAAGGCTTGTGTTACAATTGCCCTGAAAAGTACCACCCAGGTCACCAATGTAACCCGCCTAAATTTCTCCTTCTTCAGTCGGAACATGAGCACAAGCCTACAACAATAGACCCCCCGTGGGGCATATCAACTGTTGAGTACTACGACAATGCCGGACCTTGAGGACAAGGTCCATTTTAAAGATGGGGGTATTGATACGGGTACTACATGCACTAAACCGAACCGACTTACTCTCCATTCAGTTCTAAGTTTGAATAATAAAGAGACCAAGTCTTTAGGAAGACTTCTCCAGTATCTCCAGTTATTTCTCATGCACGTTTAGATATAGTAGTCTCATGCATACGGAAGTGGTCCACCTGCTATGTGGCTTCTTCAACCCACGTTCCCATTTTCTTCCTTAATTTTAGGACATGCACATGTAATCTATTTCCTATTTAAAGTGTTGTTTTGTTTTCATGGAATAGAAGAGAAAAATTGCAGTAAGTCTAATATTGTTTAGTTAGTCTTTAGTTAGTTTAGAAGGAGAATAACCATCTCGAATCGGTTTCTATCAATATGCTTTATTAAGAATGTCCGATTATAATAAGGTCAATAAATGTCAAACACGCAAACAAGTGGGATTGAAGTGTAATTTCGTATAGGAGTTCACTTGACAGTGAACTTCATCGATGTAAAACCGTGTTATCGAGTTGGCTTCAACGTAGCTTGATTAAGCCCTTCAACTTTTGATTAAAAACCAATAAGGCTCACTAAATTTCATAAACGATTATAAAAATCACTTTCAAGCATGGATGACAACGTGAATAAAGAAAATACAAGCCAATGTCATTTTCATTTTCTTGCATAGTCGTATGTGTTACGTGTTGTGTAGTCACTCACTAATTTCAACTACGTCTCCATTCTCTCTTAGCTTGTACCAATTATGAACTTATTTAGTAAACTTGATCAAGTCAAATTATTTCGTTTTTACTCTCTGGCGTGTGATGTCTTAGAGCGCTTCAGAGCAACCAGTGTTAGCACTTACAATTTATAATACAAAGTTTGCTTTGCAAAAGGCGATGTAGTATTTTGGATTTTGTTTGAACGTTTGTATTAGAAATGCCACTTGAAAGATTTATTAAGATATAAGCACTATTGCTTTTTGATATTACTTCCTGTTATTGCTTTCTTTAGCCGCTAATTTTGTCAAACATAGAAGAAGGATGAAATTTAGAGGTTTATTATGATGCTTTCGCTGCATACATCAACACACTTCTGCTAAAATACATGTCATACTTAAACGGTCACGAGCACGTGAAGAATGATTTAATCTGAAAAATAAATACTAAATCGTCATAAAGAAAAATGAGTATAATGTAGTCGACGGTAATTCGTATACACACATTTGTCTTGTAGATTTCATGAGAGCTTTGGCTATATTGTGTTCATGTGAAATTTGAATCGGTTTCCAGAAAATACGAGCACATTTATATTGTTATATGGTTCAAGCCGTACGAGTTAAGATAACATCTTGTAAAAAGTTGTTACATAAATGAAGTAGATGGGATTATTGTTAGAAAGAATAAACATATATATGACACCGGCAATATACTTTTTTTTTGTCAAACTTACCATTTAATGAAGCATGATAACGTGAATTATAAAAGAAAAGACAAGTAGAGCAAAACAAAAAAGAAAGTGTTTTAGTCGTATCTTATTAAAAATGTCAATATCATGTAACGAGTAGTTTGATTGTCTATTTTTAGCGTTACATATTTCATTAATTAATTTAGCAGAAGCTGCTGTAACTTTTTACACACGCTTAGATGCTTCGATGTTCGTCATGCCATACGATAGTGTGGAAAGACAGGTAAAATTACAAGCAGAAGGATAAAATGCTCATATGTCTTTTGTGTGAGCTGAGGCTTTTAACATATTGGTAAAGTTTTACATGGGAAAGTTTTAACCTCATTCACTTATTTTGAGTGTAGACTAACATTTTTCAAAGACCTGACCTTAAGCAAAAGTATATGTTTGCGGTGAACTTTTTGTTAGGAGTTGAGATTTGACTTATAACATATTTTTCTAAAAGATCTCAATTATCCGTCAACTAAACATTTGTGGTGAATTTGCGGTGAACGAGTAAACATTATTGAAGCAAAGCCCAAAGGTTTCTGCTTGCAATTAATGATACCGTCATGCGAAAATGTTAAATATTCCTTCATTCGACAGACGGACGTGCATTTTTCAAAAAAATATCGTTTACTAAGCTCGAATATAGTATGTTAATAGCATATTTGGTGAACCCTAAACTATACCCTTTCAACATAAAAAATAAACGTAAGAATATAAAAACAACGGTTTGCATTTCAAGGTGTAGTATCTCTCATCTCGATGCAAATTTACTTTGTCGGGCAACTCGCTCCTAATCCTACTAATATTATTAAATTCCACAAGAGGGATTTCTAGTCAACCAAAATTTGCGTGTGAATTGGGAATTTGGGATGATTGTTTTAAAAGTCAAAATAAATATAATACGGAGTACATAGTTTTTATTTTATTCTATCTTCAAGTATAATGCTATCCTTCATACGAGTATATGACATCTTTATTGCAGCTTTTGATATAAAGAAAAACTGCCTCATATGATATTTAATTTGAGGCTTTTAGTTAAAAAACGATAATTTACAACAAGTGAAAAATTGCTTGGTTGTAGATCGTACATTCAATGGACAATAGTCCTGGAACTAGTCTAGTGACACTCTTGGGATTCGAAATTCTGCACTCCTTAATAATTTGCTTGCCGAAATCAGTCTTCTTGACATTAGAGTTGATGGGGACAAATGTACCTTGTCTCTAGCGAATGATGGGTTGTTTAATGTTGGAGAGTTGAGACGCCTAATCGACGAACACGCTTTGCCTTCTTTAGACACCAAGACGACTTGGGATAAGTCTCTCCCACACAAAGTTAATATCATTATTTGGCGGTTGAAGTTAGATTAGCTCCCACATCGACTTAATCTTTTTTCTAGAGGTATTCAAATCCCAGAGATATCGTGTCCTTCTTGCAACGATGATGTTGAGTCTAATATTCATATCTTTTTTCAATGTAATTTTGCCACGAAGATTTGGAGGATTATTAGAAGGTGATGAGATGACTCTTCTTTTTTTCGACTCTAACTCTAATGCTCATTGGAATGATTGGTTGAACTCTTGGCCTATTTCTAGAGACAAAAAGCATAGTCATTTCGTGATTATTGCGACTTCTTTATAGCTCATTTAGCGGTATTGTAATGGTGTCATTTTTAACTATAATTCCTTGTGGAAAAGTGACATCTTTGATTATATTCGTTTGTATTTTTTTTCTTGAATTAAGCATAGTGGTCGATTGTCCAGTAGTTGAAATGATTGGCTTAAATCGCCTTTATAATTTGTAATCTCTAACACCGTGCTAGATTTTTTTACCCCCTAAATCTGCCGCCGTTCAAACAAAATAAACAATAATTTAGCGCAATCCTGATTGTAGGTATGACCGTATGAGATAATTAGGGTTTTATTTTATATATATATATATATATATATATATATATATATATATATATATATATATATATATATATATATATATATATATATATATATATATATATATAGGCTGTGTTTGTTTCTTCTTTTTAGCCTCTTAACAGCCTCTGAATAGGCACTGTGTCTGAATCGGTCAGACATTTTTACGTTCAGACCATTTTTTTTCTTCATTCAGACGCGTTCAGATGCAGTAAGATTTTAATGGTTTAGACTTAAGAGGGGTGTCTGAATGCGTCTTGTTGCCTCTTGCTAACACAAATTAAAAAAAAAAAAAAAAAAAAAAATAGTACGAGCAAGCAAATGTGCGGTTCAAACATGAGTTTTTTTTCCCCGTTCAGATGCGGTCAGATTCAGACATTTACGCATCAGATTCAGATTCAGATTCAGATGTGCGGTTCAGATTCAGATTCAGACCCTCTTAACAAACAAACACAACCTAAATTAAAATAAGAAGTGGTGAGAAGTGATCAAAACCATGCATTTGAGATGCAACGACTTGCATTAGATGCATTTCTATTCATATAGATGCAACATCTTGAGTTTCAAAAGTTAATTTGATGTATAGATAGTGCAAATTGATTTTCATGATTTTAGCACGTGCAGAGGAACAAAAAATAAGAGAAATCATGAAATACATCTAATATACGTATATGCATCTGATTAAAAGCTAGAAAACATATTATGGTGTGTTATAATGCATATAAGATTATAGGGATGCATCTAATTTAGGTCAGTGCATCTCGGATTTGTGGTTATAGTTCTTCTTATTTCAAGTAATCTTCTTATTTGATTATATATATATATATATATATATATATATATATATATATATATATATATATATATATATATATATATATATATATATATATCTGTGACACCCCCAAAATTTACAACGCAGCGGAATACCAATTTGGTTGTCACTTCATAGTTCATACACACAAGTTACATAAAACGACCTCAAAATAGACGTTTAATAAAATGTCACATTCAATTTGATAAATCAGAGTACAAAGGTCCCAACAATTTATATTTAAAATTTAAGTTACAAGAATTAAAACATGACACATATGTATATTTTATAGATAAAAAGTTATCGAATGTGTAGAAAACAAGTCTTCCAATATTTGATATCCACGCGACTCCGATTGCTCCCAATGCTCAGCTAGCCAAATCATACCAGAGAAAATACATGCTAAAAAGTCAACATAAAGTTGAATGAATTCATAGAGTTTATATAATAAGAAGTTGATCACAATATAATTCAATTTAAGAAAATGATGGGCTACGTTGTTATACGCCCATAAAATGTATTATTACACTAAGCTCATGACATTGACGCCTTAAAAAATATGTATGTAAATTTGCCCCGGTAGGTGCCTTGCCAAGCACCTAGAGACCTCAAATATAGTGCATCCTCTCCGGACGGGGGAGTTCAATCACAATAGATCTATTCACAATATTCGCGCTCACTACTATATATATATATATATATATATATATATATATATATATATATATATATATATCCCAAAATAAAATATACTTACAAAAAATTTATTTTTCTACATGGTATCAGAGCAAGTTAGATCCTAGATCTAGTCAGTCACCTTGAGCCACCATCTCTATAGCCATCTCCTCAAACTTAAGCTGCTGCCATTTATCCATTCTTCACTAAAAATAATTGCAATTTTCGGTGAAAACCTTACCCGCATGACGCGGTCAACGTCAATCTCTTCGTTTTTTTAATTATGTACAAAATCCGACCAATAACACCTTCGCCGCCATCCGGACGCGCCGTCACACACCCAGTTGACCGCCGTAAAAAAAAAATATATTCGCTATGCTTTTGTTTATTTGCTTGTGTTGTTGTTGTTTTTGTTGTAAGATTAAGGTGAATCTTCGTTTGTTGCCGGATGTTTTTATTAATTTGTTATTTGCTTTTGCCGCTGCTTGAAGAATTCCTTCCGGTTGCTACTAGATTTCTTAATCAACAAATTATTTTATTTATTTATTTCTTTATTTTTTATTTTTTTTGTATAGCTTTCTTTAATGTTCTTTAGTTTGATAATCCAATCTAAGCTTTCGTGATTTCACCGCACAGGTTGCTAGAGAGTATTTAACGATAAATATGACACAAGCCCGCTTACATGTTTTAGTTAATTAGGGTTTCGTCACTACTAGAAATGCGACGAGTAGCAACATAGAAAATCTGTTGCTAAACAAGCTAGAATCCCATTTTGATCAATATTAAGGGCGTTTCTAATAAGCCGAATTTTAATCTCAATTAGCATCGAATTTTAATTTAGTTTTGTGTTGTAAAATCAGCGAGGAAAAGCCGTTGTTAGTAAAACATTTTTCATAGGTATTCCGTTTACAAATTGTAAGAAAATAAATTTGTTGCTATATTCGCTGGTGATTTGATGCTAAAGCAGTCAACTAAAGTCAACCACAGATGTGGTCAATATAGTCAAATACCCTAGACCAATGCTTCCGGATAGTACAGTGTTTCCCCGGGTAGTTATGTCCCGACGAGGTGTGGATGGTATTCAAAACGGGTTTGTGATCGGGTGAATTTGAATGGGCAGGGGGTAATAGGGGTTTGAATGATTACGCTAAGGAAATATAAGTGAAAACAAGTTAAATGAACTAAATTAACCAAATCGTAAAGCTATGCTACCCTAGGACGTATTTAAAATTAAAAACGCGCGTTTACGTTAAAAATAATGTCAACGCGCAAAATAAAAAGTGAAATTTATGCTACGCTAGTCCTACGGGGATGAAAATTATTTTTTTACGATCCTAATGATAAAATAAAATTTTAAGAAAAAGAAAAATATTTTTTTTGATCTTTTAATTATTTATTATTAATTAATTACTAATATAACTAAATTTAATTATAAAAAATACTAAACTATTTTTGAAAATTACAAAACTTTTTCTAAAATTACTTAATGATAATAGGAATGTAAGAAAATTATAAAAAAAGTGAAAAAGCTATTTTGATAAGCTAGAAATAAGCTTATCAGTATCTAGGCTTATTTAACAATAGGAAATTAGAACTACTATAAGAATAAAAGAGTGCAAGTATTAACTGAAAAAGACCCAAGGGCAGATGGTGCGTGTAAAACCTCGCAAATATCCATATAATATAAAAAGTTTAATTATATATTAATCTCTGTCATTATTGTAATCACCATTTTTACGGGGAAATTTAAAATTTTCTTATTATATTAAAATGGTCACGATTACGATATTACAAAATTCACCAAACGACAAAACAAGTTCTCGACACGTTTAACAAAATATTAAAAACTCACTAATCCTAATTACAAATTAATTACAATCCAAACGGGCCCTTGATTTTTCCTAAGCCCAACTGGCCCAAAACTATAACCCATTTTCTTTTCTATCTTTACATATAAGCCGACTAGACCCCCTCCAAAACGACCCTCGTTATCTCGATTTCTACACACGACTCATAAATATTTTTGCACCATCTCGTTCACCACCTAGCCAACTATTAGTGTGTCAAGTGCCATGTTCATATGACGACATTTGATATGTTTTTAAGGGGCAAAGTGATTGACGAAAAATCCAAATCAATCGATTTATAATAAATTCATTTCTTAACCGTTTCGACTCTAGTTTCTTTCTACAAGTTCCAAATAATAATTCTAGTATGATTCTATGTTTAAATGCCAAGATTTATCAACTATATCAAAGTTCTACACGATTTCTCAATTCGTGTACATACTTTTATGGTTGTCGACATGCATATCAAACACAAGGACCATTCCCCTCATTTCAAGCTCTCACAAATGAATATAATATGATATAAGTTCATCCTATAAGTCTATTGTAACTGACATAATAGTGTTTATGGTTCCCTTCCAAGTTTTGAACCATACGTGTTATGAAGAGTTACGATATATACTTCTTGTTCGTTCACTCAATTTCCATCATTCATCACTCATTTTCAAAGCTTTCTTTCTTCCTAATAATCCTCTCTTGAAGGCCAGAAGTGGTTACAATATCATTTTGACGCAAGAAAGGAGTATCGGGTTTAAGTTACACGTACATTATTTTGGGTAGTTGTCGTTTGATTGTTTCCTTGTGTTTCCTTCGTTCATACTCGTTTCTCCACCACCCTAGAGGTGTAGTAAGTCATTTCAAACTCTTTTCAATTCATTTCACACGTAAAATATGCTCCATGCATCAAATATATATTTTTTTCGATCGTATATAGCTTTATGTATATATTTACTTACGTATAAAGTTGTAGCAACACAAACATGGCTAGCCTTTATCTTGGAAGGCCTAGGAGTCACATAGCACACATATTTCACGTTAGTTTTTACTTCACATGCATATTACAAACTCATTTTGAACCATACTCACTCGCATGAAAACTACACATAAACACTTAGAAATATTTGTAACTTTTTCACATATATTGAAACGTTCCTTACATGCTACAAAACGCTCGTATATCTTTAAATATCACGTAACAAACATATCATATTTTTACACGACTCAATAGACCACCTAGAAAACTACCAATTTCATTTATATAACTTGTAAAAATACTCACGTTTCGACACTCAAATTACTTCATTTTGAATCGGCAAATCACAAGATTTTCAAATCCTATCTTATTCAAAATTTAATAAAATTCGATTGGGCTTATACTAAGCCCAATAAGATTTAACGTTTTATCAGTCCACCAGGCCCATAAAATATATTTTTGGAATCACAAGAGTAGCCCAAGTCCAGGCCCAAAACTGTTTTCATGCCCTCGCCTCCAAATTTCTTAATGGGCTTTTGTTTGTCTCGTTAGAAGCCCATAAGCTAAAAAAATAAGCTCTTGGCCTAATAAGCTGTTAAATTAAGCTTTTTATTACTAAAATAAGCTTGAAAAAATTTTATAAATTTTTCTTATAATTTTTGTAACATTGGACTAAAAATGTAACGCGACGACACCTAGAAGGACTAAAGTTGTAAATATTGAAAAGTGAGGACTAAAACTGTATAAACAGAAACATAAGGGTAAAAATTGATAATAGTTAATATTCTAAGCCTAGGTTTGATTATTGGACAATTAGAGGACTATAATTGTAAATTATATATAAAAAGGACTAACGGTGTAACGCTAACGCCGTTAGCATAAAAAGTGTAAAAACTGGAAAAGGACAAGGACCAACATATTATATTTGACATTCTTATTTTATTTTCTATTTTTACGTCATCCATCACGTCACATGCATTTTTATTACATTTTATTTATATATTATTTATTTTTACGTTAATAATATATATAACGACTTTTTAACTAATTACGTATTGTTATCATTAGGGTTAAAAAGGAAAAACATTAGAAATAATAGCACGTCTCATCATATTATTATAAACATAATAATTCCATTTACATATCATCTTTTCATCTTAACGATTTATCGTTATTCGTTTACCAAATAGTATTTGGTCAAATTATCAGATAAATTTATTTATCAGGTTCCATATCAAAGACATTTCCATAATCATTCTCATAATCTCATCCTACTTTACTTTTCATCATTCCCGTATCAATCGATGTGAGTCATAGCCCCATTTCTAATACTTGTTTTTAACTCATTGGGGGAGATACATGCTTACATATACTATGATAATTTGATAAGTATATGAATAAATTATATGATTCAAATCAATTTCCTTATTAATATTTATCTGATATGGTTTATGACTTAAGATGTGATATATACAATAATTGACGAAATACTTAATTGCAATACTGATAATCATATTATAATGTTTCCAATTTGATTATTGTGGCATGTGATATATGTATGTTACTGGCGAATTACTTAATTGAAATACTGATACTTCGATGATAATGTTTCAAATTTGATTATTGTGGTATGTGATATATACATGTTACTGGCGAAATACTTAACTGAATTACTGATACTCAGATGATAATGTTTCCAAATTGATTACTGTGGTATGATACTTGATTATATGATGTTATCCTGAATCATCCCATTATTACCTTGATATTGCCTAAGTTACCTTATCGCTATGAAGTCCCTCAATCATGAGCCATCAATCACTGTTATGTGAGCGCGAATATAGTGAACAACTTCGAAACCTGTTAAGGATTGACCTCCTATCCCACTAATACTTGACGGAATGCCATATGCATATGGTTAGTCGTATTAGTCGTGATACACTATATTTGAGTAAAAATAGAAATTGGTAAATCACCTATTATAAGAGGGAAAAATTTATCATTGACTTGATAAAACACCTCTTTTGTTAACGTTTTGCGTGTCATGAGGCTTGGTGCAATATCCATAAGGAAATGTATGTTTTCAACATATATTTAGATACAGCTGTATAGGAATTTGACCATACTTGAATCGTATATGTGATTAAATTAGCATCATGAGTTTCCAGCTCATGTTAGGATTATTAATCCCTTACTTGAATTTGATTGAATATCTATATGATTTATCTGTGATTATAATCAACATAACTCAATACTTGTTCCGTTACTGTTTGTATTTGTCATTACCAAATATTCCTGAATTCTATCAAAATAAATGGTTTTTCATAAAACTCTATGAACTCACCAACCTTTGTGTTGACACTTTTAAGCATGTGTATCTCAGGTAATTTAACAGAGCTAACAAGACATGGAGTGGGCATTTATTACTCTGATAAATTAAAATGGTGTAAAAATCAAATATGTCATTCTTTCAAGCCTTTAAATCTTTTAATAAAATTTTAAATCAAATGGTTCATGTTTTATCAAAAATATTATTTGAATGACAAATAACTTTCAAAACGCTTCTTTTAAGCTGTTTTATGAGATTATAACTTCGATCCTCCCCGTAACACCCAAATTACTTTTCCGCTGCTACAAACTTAATTTTGGGGGTGTTACAGATTGGTATCAGAGCTAGAGTTATAGAGAATTAAAAGTTTTCAAACATTAAAACTATAACTACATTTTCAAAATAATGATTTTACACCATAACATTTTATGCCCTCCGTGTCTGCAGACTGCCGTGCTCAATACCTTATCTGTTGAGATTATCTTACATGTTTAGAAATTACTCATACACAATAATTATTTCATCTGTACTGTTATATCTTTAACATACAAAATCCTCATAAAATATTATTCTCGGTTAATACAGTAACATGTCTTCAGAAACTCCCGTGAATATCAAAACTACTCTCCATAATAGTAATACCTCATCTATCAATCAAAATTCTCCGAATACTGAAGATCCTTACGTACAAATATCACAACCCCAGCCTGATATAGAACTCACTCAGAGATCACCTCCATCGTCACCTATTCGTTCACCTTTACGTCAAAAACTCAGGAGAGCTACCGAATTATATGAAGATTTGATTGGTGGCCAAGCAACATTCGAAGTTGGACAAAGTTCAAGCCAAGGGATACCATGGAAGAATGTTGAGCCAAATTCTCCGTTACCTTATACTTCAGATTCCTCAATACTAGATTTTCCAAATAATTTATCCTCACCTAACTCACCCGACTACAATATAAGCACTCCTGATACAATATGGAATCTTATTTATCGACAAGCCAGCATATTGGATGCTCACACTGAACAGCTAAAAGGGTTACGACCAACTCAATTTGAATGGTATGACTGTAACCTTGACGCATTGTTCAAAAGGGCGGATGCTGAGAGATGAACAATGTGTGAGTTAGTAATAAAGATTAATGAAATAAAGGACAACACCAACCAGGAGCTTGGAAGTTTGGATTCCAGGGTCCGTTGTGCAAGAAGAGAACACGGTCATACACATGTAAGAATTGAAGATATTGAAAGAACCCTATGGATGGCCAGAGATGTAGCCAAAAACCAGGGTCAAAATATTGCCGCATTAGAGACTATGTTAGCAAATCAAATGAACATGTGTCAAGAACGTTTCTCAAACATGGAAGCTGCACAACTTGAACTTGAGAAAGAAATTAGATATTTACGTCAGAGGCTTAACTAATCTTAAGTTTACAAGTATCCTTGTTGTACCTACTAAACCAAATAGTTTTGTTTAGTATTTCATGTAATGTTCAATAAATCTGAAACTTCAGAACTTGTAATCACATCATAATGTATAATAACATCCTTTCTGTTATATCTCTATGTTATGAATCAATCGTTTCTTTCATATCAATCATGCATGTAATGAATCCTCATATCTTCATGCAAAAATCTCATCATTCGTTTTTTTCTTTGATAACCAAATGATTCTACACAGATCAATGGAGTATTAATAAAAGTTCTTGTATTGTTTATCTTGCAAAAATGATGAGTGTGTAAATACTCATCATATTCACCTTTTCTGAGCTGCCAAAACATCTAAAAACACTCAATATTGTATCAAAATAGTGAAAATATCCCAGGAATGTGTTTTACATGTTTCAAATGAGAAATAATCAAAAACAGATGAAAAACGTACAAAGTTTGCAAAATTGGGAGTTTCAGTCCCTCAACTTTCAAAAATTGTCAAATCTAGTCTCTAGTTGTTCTAAAAACTTGAAAAAGTCACCAAATGTCCTTTTAAATCAAAAAGTTACACAATTAGTCCTTTGGTGCAAAGTTTCACAAAATGTCAAGTTTAGTCCCTGAAGTTTGGAAAATTGTCAAAAATGGTCCTTGGGATATTAAAACTTTGAGAAAAACAAATTTTGTCCTTGTACTTCTCATATATGGCAGGATTGGTCCTTGGTTGCAAGTTTGGTGAAATTACATAACAGGTCCCTAGAGTTTGAAAATTTGGCAGATTTAGTCCATGGAAAAGTCAAAAGTGAAATTTGTCATCATGGTCCTTATACTATTCAACATTAGCAAGAGTGGACCTTGTGACAAACTTTGGAAGAATGCCAAATTACAGCCCCAAACTTTCGGATAAATTACAAATTTGGTCCTTGTGATATACAAAACCAAACCGGACCCTTAATAATATCAAAACTAAATCCAATCCAAACCCTATCACCCAGCCCACCCCTTTTATCCTAAGCCCAAACAAATACCATCCCAACACCCTAAATATAAAAACCAGGGTCAAACCTTTGACCTTTGGTCAAACCGAGTCAAACAACCACCCTCTTCACCCCTTCCCTCCCCGAAACCACTTGCAGACCATCACATCACCACCACCCCACTTCCCCTGTCCAATCCACCGCCCAAACCGCCTCTCTCACCTAATACAACAAGCCACAATAAATGCTTCCCCCTCCAATTGGTATTATCAGAGCAATTTGCAAAATCCTTTTTCCCGCCAAAACACGTGGAGGGTTGTGATGAAGTTTCAGTAATCCAATGGCCCTAATTATTGATGGGAAATGATCAGAGAGGTAAGGGAACCCTAATCTTCAAGTATAAAAGGAAGAAAAGTCCAAGAAGAAGTGTGTTAGCTTAATCTTAGTATTTTTAAGTCGTTTAAAGTAGTTTTCAAATTCTCAGTTGTAATTTAGCTTTAAAATAGTCTGATTTGTATTTTTAGTGTACTATTAAGGATTTTCATCAATCAAAGTTAAGTTTCAAGTTATATCTCAACCTGTGCAATTTTCAAATTTATTTCAAGTTTCTTATTCTATTGTGTTGTTGTTATCATTAAGTACTTATGGACTCTTAGGCCATATAAGCTCCCATAAAGCTAATTTAAGCTTTTAGAAACCATAAAATACGGCTTAGTTATAAAAAAACTCAAAAATACAAAAACAGTCAACAAAAGTCAACTTGCAGGTTTAATGGTGATTTAAAGCTGGAGCATGGTTAATTCTGAATGGCCATGGGTTTAGTGGCTTCTGGAAGCCTGTAGGATTGGTTCTTGTGGTCCTTGGTTCTTGGCTAAAGCTGGAATGCACATTGTAAGGTCTTAAAGCCATTTCTGAGTTTCTACTGTTTCATTGTTCATTTCCTTGCTTTTTCAGTTTCTTTGTGCTTATTTAGTCTTAAATAGCAATAATCTAAAATCAGTAGCTTGTTTGTTAAATTCAATAGTTGCTTAAAAATTCTTAGTTCACAGTCAATTAGTATAATTAGCATCTTTGATCATTTGTGGTTGTAATCTGTGTCTAAGTGCTTATTTAAGGTTACTCTATCATAATAAGTCATTGTGGATCAGTTTCATAAGCCTTAGTGGCCATTTGCTTCTCAAAACACAAAACAGTCAATCTTTAAGGGGTGTTTGGTTTTGAGTGATCCAAGGTGTTGTGGTACTCTATTATTATTGTTTCGTGTTCATACAGTTCACCTAGGTCATAACTAACTCAGAATAGTCATAAAAACCAAGGCTTATTCATCAGAAAGTCAAAATCACATCAAACTTGGCCTAGTTTACCCTCTGCGTTGGATTAAGAGTGGCTTTGTTGGGATCATAATTTTTACTATTTTATGAAGTCTCGGTCATTTGTAATAATAGGTTGCTTAAGTTATTATTTTCTTACATTTATGTAATGTTACAAGTTTACTAGACTTAAGGTATGTGGCCCATGGGCTTGAAAGCCCACACGATTTGGAGAAAGGAAGGAGAGGGAGTGTTGCCCTAGCTCCTTCCCTATAAATAGAACCTTAGGTCTCATGTAATACTTGGTTGGTTATGTGAAATATTAAGGAAACTCTTGCAATTCTAATTCTCTAAATTCTCATAATCATCCCATTCTCATTCTCATCTCATTTCTATCATTATTGTGCTTGTGTTTACTAAATGGTGACCTAACAAGTGGTATCATTCGCCGGAAGAAGGTGTAGTTATAGTTTTTTTTTCATTAAAGTTTTAATCTTAATCGTTTTTTTTCCTTCTTCAAATCGAATTTTTGTCAAAATTTTTGCACTTTCTTGCTTGTTCCTTGGTTTTTAGCACATCTTTGCTTACAAACTTGTTCTACAAATCATAACAATCAAAAAGTTCAACACTTTTATCACAAAATTCGATTTGGGATTCTTGTACTTGGTTTTCGAAAACATTTTTGTTTTTTATAAAATTTATCAAGTTCTTAACTTTCTTCAAGAAATCTTTATTTTATACCTAAAAGTACAAGAATCTTTAAGAAAAAACGCGTTTTGGGTTAACTTTATGTGAAAACACTACTCGCCAAGTTATCGAGAACTTACTTGTCCCCAGTTTCGAGATCCTCTCTACGTGCACTACCTCGACTTCGTTTGTGTGGACTCAGTATTTTCTTTCTTGTATAAGAAAGTTAAGTATTTCGACGTTTGGGAAAGTTTTCGAAATTGTATAATTTCGAAAACTGTTTTTTCGTAACTTGGTGACTTTTCGAAAACATACTATTTTTTTCGAAATCACACAAGTTATCGCAAACTTATCTAAGTTTCGAAATCCTATTATTTCGCAAACATAAGGAGTTTCGCAAAAACTTGTTTGTTGTCGAAATCTCAAGTTTTTCGAAAACCTGCAAAGTTTCGTAAACCTTGATTTTCGAAAACCTGACAAGTTTCGCAATCCTAATTTCGCAATCACAGCTGAGCCAGTTTTCGAAATCATTGGAATTCCATAGTTTCGCAATCCCTGTTGATCAAGGTTTCGCAATCTGAAGTTGTGCTAAGTTTTTTTTTCGATACTTGGTTAATTCTACACTTTCTACAAGATCCATTTCTACACAAGTGTTCTAAGATGTCTCAACCACCTAATCACTATTTCCCTCATACTCAGCAACATCAACATCAGCAGTATCAGCAACAACAAAATCAGCAGTATCAGCAACAACAATACCTTCCGCACCAAATGTATCAACAACCTTCTCAAAAACAAACATACAATCCACTACATCATTACCTAATGATGCAACAACATCAGATCATTCCTCAACAACAATCATATCAAGTGCCACAACAAAACACTTAGTTTTCCTCCAAACAACCTCACTGGTTTGACAGAATGTGTGAAGTTATTACAACTCAACAATCCCGACATGAGGCAGGATCACTTGAGACACCTCCAATGCTAACACCTGGTAACTATGTACAATGGTCAAGTCGATTCCTACGATTTCTTGAACTAAAGAAACCTCATGGGAAATTCTTGAAGCAAGTGATACTTGAAGGACCATTTGAGTGGCCGACAAGATTTGAAGCTGGTGATCCACATGCTGATCCTCCACGTCCTCCTGGTGATAGACCTCTTCCAGAATCTTTACTCACTGAAGAACAGAAACTACATCGTGAAGCTGATGAGTATGCAATGGCTTATATACTTCAAGGTATACCTAATCCGATCTATCGAAGTGTCGATGCTCAGAAAACGGTTAAAGCTATGTGGGAAGACGTTCATCTCCTTATGGAAGGCACTCAATTGAACAAAGATGACATGGAATCCAAGCTATACATGGAATACACTGACATCACAATTGAACCTGGAGAGTCACTTGAATCCTACTATCATCGTTTCACAAATGTGGTTAATGATCTGGAACGTCATAAAATCACAGTACCAAGGATCGCTGTGAACTCCAAATTTGTTGGTAGTCTTGGCCCTGATTGGCATAAATATGTGACATTTGTTCGTCAAACAAAGAATCTGCATGATGCTCCATATGGTTTGTTGTATGATTTTCTGAAACACCATGAACCTGAAGTGGAAAAAGATCGAGCTCTACGAGGAGGATACACACCAACTTCTACACCAAATTCTTTGGCTCTCGTAGCTCAGTCTCCCTACGCTCCACCACCAATGTCAAATCATGCATATGTTCAAGAGCAGAACTACTTCAGTTATCCACAATCTTCCACCTCGAACCAAATGGTCCCTTATGATTCATCTCTACAGAATGTTTCTACTCAACTTGTTCCGTTAAACAACAATGATGCTGTGTACTACTCCAACTCCAATGACGATGACGATGATGACTTTAATACGTTGAATCAGGGACTTGCTCTTATTGCTCGTGCTTTTAGCAAATTCTCCAACAAAACAAACAACCGTCAACGTTCATCTTCTAACACAAGGAATCAAGCTGTTGTCAATGATGGAAGAGTGGAAATTCAGAATCGTAACTATGGTCGATCTGGTTCAGGAAGTTCTTCAGGAAATTATGGGAATGGTCAGAGGTTTAGTAACAATGGAGGGTTCAACAACAACTCAGGATCTTCTCAGCAAAGGTCTGAACCAGTTGCAACAAGGAACTCCAACTCAGGGAATGCAATGTGGTGTTATAACTGTAATGAACAAGGTCATATAGCGACTGCATGTCCTAAACCGAGAACTCGGGGGAGTAAGTTTCACAAGCAGGCATTACTCATGGCTCTTCAAGATGAAAAGGATGGACATTTCCCTGAACAAGACAACAACTTCATGGCAAATGTGCACAATGATGATGACATGGAAGATCTAGAAGCTAATGCAGCTGTGATGCTTATGGCCAACATGCAGGAACTTAAGCTTAATGATTCAGGTCCAGTGTATGACACTGACGGCTTGTCTCAGGTACATGACTTCAATGCATGCTTTATAAATGATATAATCTCACCCTCTGCTTCTGAATCAGATATGGCGCAAGTTGTTCCATCTAAATCATCTTCATCTTCTCAAACAGATGAACAAATAAGCACAGTTGTCATATTTGATGATGACACAGTTGTTTCATTTGATGATCCTATTGAGAATGATAAAAATGATCATTTAGAACAACATGAACCATCATTTGATCCAGACCCTGACCTCATATTGTTATCTAAACAACTGGATGCTCAACAATTGCAAATAATAAAATGCAACGAGAAAAATAAAGTTTTAAAAGAACAAAATGCGTCACTTGCAAGAGATATTGAATGTTATAAAATTCAACTTTCCAATCAGGAAGAAAAGATTAAAAATGCAAAAAGTTTTGAAAAAGCTTTTCAAGATTCTTACAATAAAGAACAAGATCTTCAACGCAAAATACAAGATATAATTGAGTCAAATGGAAAGTTGATTTCAAAACTCGAAAGTGAAAAGTGTGAATTGAAAATGCAAGCTGAACGTCTTCAAATAGTTCTTTCAAAAACAGAAACAGAATTGTCAAATTGCAAAAAGGAGTTTTGTGAACATAAAAAACGAAAAAGGAAGTATATAGATGACTTACTCGGTGATATTGTTGATCTTGAAAAACAACTCAAAGAATTTCGTCACATTGTTTACAAACACGGGAACTCTGTCACAACAATTCAAAAGTTTGCTTTAAAACCGAGACCCGATAAAGGATTTGCACTTTGCGATTTTAAATCAATGTTTCTTCACAAAGCTTTCAAAGAAAATCCTAAGGTTTACAGTATTGATCACATGTTTGATAATACAATTGTGCGTGCTGTTGTTTTTGATACTGAGGAAGAAGAAGAACTTGAAGACGAGAGTCGATCAAAAATGAGTTATGTTCAATATTGGACACCATATGACTATTCAAAAGCTCCACCTCTTTCTAAATCTTTTGTTACTCAAAAGGACGTACCTGAGAAATCATGGTTTGTCGAAGAGTCATATGTTTCATCTTCTAATGCGGTCCCTATCCAAACTGTAGCACAAATAAATGGTCCTTTACCATCATCCGGTGAACTTACACCGTTACCAAAAAGTTGTCATGTCTTAAATTATTTCAAAACTTTTATGGAAGACATCGAAATTTTGGAGGAAACAATTGCACGCAATTCTGAAATAAAAGTTGAAACTTTTCAATCCGCTTACGAGCGAGAATAAAGAGATATTTTTCAAAAACAAATGCTGCCAATTGTCCAACACCTCCGTCTCTGTGCTACACGTTGGGATCAGGAACTTCAAAAGGAGGTCAAAAATATGATAAATGTTTTCAACACAACTGAAAATGAGATTTTGGTCCAAAAGAAAAGAACTAGAGTTTTCAAAAATGATGCTGATCGACTCTTGGAACAGGTTCTCACTGCTGATATTTTGTCTGTTATCATGAATGATCTCTATAAATCTGGTACTTCTATGCTTAAGTATGATCATTGTGTTGATAATAATTTGTTGAAAGCGGAAATTGAGACACTCAAACAGGAAAATGATATATTGAGAAGTTCAAATGATGATGTGACAAAACAATTTTCAAAAGAAATTTGTCTACTCAAACAGAGGATTGAATGGTGTCAAGCTCAAAGTATTGAACGAGAATTGGAACTTCAGAAACAAAATCTTTCAACCTCTTGTCAGTTTTGCAAAAACAATGAGTCTTTCAAAACTTTGTGTCTCAAATACGAGCAAGAAATTGCGGATTTAAAAATTGAAAATGACGCATTTCTACAAAACCACATTGACATTAAACATTGCAATGGCATACTTGAGTCAAATATTCAGGATAAGAATCACATCATCATTGATTTGAAAGAGAAAATTAAGATACTCCAAAAAGGAAAGTTTGTTGACACCACGGTAATAGCACCAGGAATGTATCACGTAGACAAAACTGATAAAGGAAAGGTTGTTCAAAACACTAATGTTGATAACTCCACTTCTACAGGACTAGTCTCCACTACTAGCGTTAGCAGACCCAAGCGAAAAAGTAAAAAGAAGAATAGGATCTTGCAACGTAAGAAAGGACAACTAGAAGCCCAAGAAGTAGAAGATCAACTTAGGAACTTGAATAAGACTCATGTTGCATCAGATTTAGATTCTAATCTGGAAAATTGTAATCAAAATCTAAATGTAACGAATGATGAACCTTTGAATGTTTTTAATATTAATGCATCCTGTGTGTTTTGTCGTACAAGTGTTTCATCTGGTGATCATACAAAATGTATCGCTAATTCTCTACTTTCTCGTCATAAGAAACGTAGGACACGCATTCCTTCTAGGCCCACAATTGCCTCCAAGTCTAATTTAGGAAAGCCGTCTACTACGATTTCTAATGAAGTTGAAGTTACCCCCATAGGTGCCGAGAACAAATCTAGGAATGAGCCAACTACTAGTGCATTTAACATTAAGAAAGCAAAAACTAGTTGGAATTGGCAACGTTGGTTACAACACAAACCAGACTTTAAATGGATTCCGAAATTGTTGAATAAATGTGTTTCTAACCAACAGGAACCCGCACTGTCTTTGGGTTCCACCCTTACTTCTGTTCCATCTGTGTCTTCTTCTTGTGATACAGGTGGTACAGATCATTCTCTGGATTGTTGATAGCGGATGCACCCGACATATGACAGGCAATCTCAAACTGTTGAAAAACTTTGTCTCAAAGTTCATTGGTACTGTCAGATTCGGGAATGATCATTACGCTCTAATCATGGGATATGGTGACTATGTAAGTGGGTACATCGAAATAAGCCGTGTTTATTATGTGGAAGGCCTTAGACACAACCTTTTCTCTGTTGGTCAATTCTGTGATGGGGATCTAGAAGTTGCATTTCGTGAGAAAACTTGCTTTGTTCGTGACTTACAAGGAAACGATCTTATGTCTGGCTCACGTGGCTCCAATCTTAATATAATATCAATGTCAGATATGATTGCAACATCTCCGATATGTCTTCTCTCCAAAGCAGAGTCAACTAAATCTTGGTTATGGCACAAACGTCTTTCGCACTTGAATTTCAAAACCATGACTGACCTTGCTCGTTATAAACTTGTTGATGGATTTCCAAGATTCCGTTTTACCAAAGATCACTTATGTCTAGCCTGTGAACAAGGTAAAAGTACTCGTGCTCATTTTCCTTCTAAACCTGAGCAAAGTACGAATCATGTTTTACAACTGCTTCATATGGATTTATGTGGACCGATGCGTATTCAAAGTATCAACGGTAAACGCTACATACTAGTAATTGTAGATGACTTCTCCAGATGGACTTGGGTTTATTTCTTACGAAGTAAAGATCAGGCTCCTTCAATGATCATCACCTTTCTCACTAAAATTCAAGTTCAGTTACGCAACACGGTACGAATAGTCAGAACTGACAATGGAACCGAATTCAAGAATCAGACACTTAGGTCTTATTATGAGAAAGTGGGAATTGAACATCAAACATCTATTCCTAGAAGCCCAGAACAGAATGGAGTTGTTGAACGACGCAACAGGACGTTAGTGGAAGCTGCTAGAACTATGTTGATTAATGCTCAATTACCAGATTACTTATGGGCAGAAGCTGTTTCAACCGCATGTTATACACAAAACCGTTGCATGATCACAAAACGCCATCGCAAAACACCTTATCAAATTGTTCACAAAAGAAAACCGAACATCGATTACTTTCATGTATTTGGAGCACTTTGTTATCCGAAGAATGATCGTGATGATTTAGGTAAACTTAAAGCAAAGGCTGACATCGGAGTGTTCGTTGGATATTGTGAAAATTCCAAAGGTTTTCGGATATGGAATCGTCGTACAAGAGAAATTCAAGAAACCATTCACGTTAATTTTGATGAACTCACACAAATGGATTCTGAGCAACACAACTTAGGACCCGAATTTAACCGTCTTAACTCTCCGGCATCTTCAGCTGAACCATTGCCACTCAACCGCAAAGAATTAGAAACCTTGTTTGCTCCACTATTTGATGACACAATTGAATACCGTCCTACTGAGGTCTCACCTAATTCCGCTGCTCAACCTGATAACATTCCAGTACCAGACTCACCTCATCAAACTACTACAAGTGTTGAGAGAGACGGTCCTCCAATTGTATCACCATCTACAGCAGAACAAACTGGTTCTACTTCCTGCCATCCAGCTGAAGATCCAACACCTCATTCAGTTCCACAACCCGCAGAGCATGATCCTGATGCGTTCTTTAATCCGTTTGCACCAGCTCCTACAGCTCCTGATATAGCTGAGTCGTTAACACGCAATTTGGATCCTGCTAACATGCGAGATACTTATCAACTACACCCTTCAACACACAAATGGACTCGAGACCATCCACTAGTTCATATTATTGGCCATCCAGATGCACCTATAATGACAAGACAACGACTTCACACTGATGGAGAAACTTGTATATATGCACTCACAGTTTGTCACGAAGAACCAAAGAACATCAAGGAAGCAATGACTTATGACAACTGGATTGAATCTATACAAGAGGAATTTCAACAGTTCATACGATTAGAAGTCTGGGAATTAGTTGAAAGACCTGACGGAGTCTTTGTCATTGGGTTAAAATGGATCTGGAAGAATAAGCTTGATGCAGAAGGGACTGTCATACGCAACAAATCACGTCTGGTAGCGAAAGGATACTCCCAACTGGAAGGACTTGATTTTGCTGAATCCTTTGCTCCAGTGGCTCGACATGAAGCTGTTCGGATTTTTTTGGCTTATGCTGCACACAGGAATATGGTGGTTTACCAAATGGATGTGAAAACAGCATTTCTTAATGGAGAACTCTGTGAAGAAGTTTATGTTAGCCAACCTGAAGGCTTCGTTGATCCTGAGCGTCCTAATCATGTTTACCGACTCAAAAAGGCACTCTACGGACTTAAGCAAGCCCCACGGGCGTGGTATGACAAACTGTCCACTTTCTTGCTGGCCAATAAATTTTCTAAAGGATCGGTGGATCCAACATTATTTACAAAAACCTACGGGGAGGACTTACTTGTTGTTCAAATATATGTCGATGACATTATTTTTGCCTCAACAAAAAGAAATTACTCTAATGATTTTGCAAAATTAATGAAAGATAATTTTGAAATGTCCATGATGGGTGAACTTTCGTTCATTCTAGGACTACAAGTTCATCAATCACCCCGTGGAATTTTTATAAATCAGTCCAAATATGCTCTTGAAATTTTAAAGAAACATGGAATGATGTCTTGTGATACTTATAATACACCAATGGGCTATACCACAAAACTAGATGCTGATTTACATGGGATTCCAGTTGACCCTACTAAATACCGAAGTATGATTGGGTCCCTCATGTATCTCACAGCTAGCAGACCTGATATAGTATTTGCTGTCTACATGTGCTCTCGCTATCAGTCCAAACCAACTGAAAAACACCTCAGTGAGGTCAAAAGAATCCTTCGATACATAAAGGGAGCCATTAACTTGGGAATCTGGTATCCGAAGGATTCTGGTTTTGAACTAATTGCTTTTTCAGATGCTGATCATGCAGGATGTTTAGACACACGCAAAAGTACATCTGGTGGATTACAATTTCTCGGAGACAAACTCGTGTCATGGCAATCTAAGAAGCAGGATTGCACTTCACTGTCGTCTACAGAATCTGAATACGTAGCCATGTCTGCTTGTTGTGCTCAAGTCATTTGGATGAGATCACAACTTAAAGATTAAGGCTACCTATTCAACAAGATTCCTATCTACTGTGATTCAAAGAGTGCAATTGCTATCTCCTGCAACACACTGCATCATTGCAAATCCAAACACATCGATCTCCGATATCACTTCATCAAAGAGCATGTGGAAAAGGGTACCGTTGAACTTTATTTTGTTGGAACTGAGTACCAATTGGCGGACTTACTTACCAAATCTTTAGCACCATCAAGGTTTGCTAGTCTAGTTCACCAAATTGGTATGCGATGTTTGACTCCAGAAGATCTGGAAAAGTTTTTAAAACACAATTGATCGTCAAACATCATAACTATCTTTGTAAAATATTTTTTTAACTCTTCTTGCAAAAAAAAAAAAAAAAAAATGATGATGATGATGCAAGTATATCGCTTCACTTCAACACTTTGTTCTTATTTTACAAGTGTTGAGGGGGAGTCTCGCTTTTAATTTTTACCAACTTTCATTGGTATACTTGCATGTTTTTCATATTTTACGGTACTTCGAAGTGTGTGAACACTCCTTTTACATCACTTTGTCTCATCCCGTAATAAGGTTTTCATAAGTTAGGATTAACGGACGTATATCTCAATGTTACACATGTTTGCTATTTACTTTAGGACTCAAGTAGGCATATCTTATAGTTAAGGGACCTAAAGTGACTAAAACTTAAAATTTCAAAAAAATTAATAAAACAAACAAACCGTATAACACAAAACCCACTTTACTCAAAACCTCTTAAACCCTCTTGAAACCCACGGCCCTAATTCATTCAAGTCATCCACGATCTTGATCATCAATTTGTAAGTTCCTATGTTATCACTAGGGTATTACACACATAGGATCTTGGTTAATTGAAAATTCAACGGCTCGATCTCCATATTTCATGATTTCGAGAACTAGGGTTTATGATTTCGAAAAATGATCTAAACATGTTTAGGTGTTTGATTCTTGATAGGGTTTTGTTACAAAGCATGTTTCTAACATATCCTCATCGTTTTTTCATACATTCCATCATGTTTGTTTCGAATTAGAAATCTTGGTATTGGGTCGATTTGCGATTGTGAGATTATGTGTTTGTTTGCTTTGTTTTAATGGTGGGATATGTTTCTAAGGTCACTAATATGCATGTTTGAACTGATGTTATTGATTTTCACCATTGATGCTTGGTTCTCGATAAGCAAATTTACCACGTTCTTAAATAACTTCGATCTAACTGAGTCCAAAGTGTTGTATGCTGTTATTACATGTCTTATACTTATGCTTGTGATATGCTAGAACCACTCTTGCTCATTAGTCTCAAACTTGATACATTTTCGAGAAAGTTGATCTTGAAAAATTATCGAGATCTTTGTTTAAACGTGTGTATTGCTTATATCTAAGTTGTGTTTATCAATCTTTGTGACAGGCCTGAGTCATTGGAATAATTATTCACTAAAGAAACGTACGTGTAACTTCAAAATCGACTTGATTCTTGTATAAGAATTTTTTCGAGAAACTAAAGAATTATCGCAATCCATGATAAACATATCGAGAAACTTATGTTTTCGATAAATGTAGTTCAACCTCAGTTTTTTCGAAATTATCTTTTCGAAATCACTCTTTGAACTATACTTTTCGAAATCACCAGGTTCTCGAAAAGTTTTATCGAAAAATGATGTTTTTCGAAAACTTAAACTTTTCGCAATTCTTGATAAAGGAAAAATCTCGATAAAATTTACTTATAAGGTTTTTTCGATAATTTACTTTCTCGATAAAACTTCTTTGTAACATTTTTTCGAAATCATTTCTCAACACAAGTTTGCGATAAAAGGTTTATGTTATTTTTTTTCGAAATCTTGTTTAGGCCTTGTCATGTAATATCCATGTTACCTTGTTGTGATTCAATGTTGTTAAGTAATGTGAAGCTACTATGAATTATGTATATCAATCGTACTTATTTGCGAGACATTGCATTGTATAGTTGATTTCGTGATTCTAACTGAACTATGATTATTCAAGTATGCATTATGTGACTCTTCACACATAACATAATGATGCATTTGTGCTTAATTGTCTAAAGTAGTAATCTATAACCAAACTCAAAACTGTGCTAACACGTAACAAATTTGGATGTTTGGTTTATGACTATACTTTTCAGATTAACATGGCTGAACACAACGAGAATGTCCCTGAACAAGTTCTTCCATTACTCACCTTGGATGACATCACTCCCGAGAACTACAATGTCACGATTGGCAATAACAATCCCCGAGTTGATTTCAACAAATTGAAAATCACAGAGAAATCGTGCATGATTGTGAAAGATATCCTACTTGCACATCCATGCAAACCTCTGCTCACCTGTTCTACTTCAGTTCCGCTGTTCTACCTTCATCAGTTCTGGCTTACTGCTCAGGCTAACTTGGATGATGAGTCTTTCACTGTTGCATTGGATAGCCAAGAATACACTGTAGATCATGACGTTCTTCGAACAGCCCTTCTCATGCCACAAACTGATAACGAATTTGCTCCTATACTACCTGACCTGGATCTTCTTGACTTCTTCATTGAATTAGGATATGAGGTTGATGATGATGTACCGCTAGTCAAGCTTTCCCAATTTAATGCCAAGAATATCCCTCAGCCTTGGAGAACATTTTGTCTGTTGGTGGTAAGATCTATATCTGGAAGGAAAAGTGGTCATGAACATCCAAGGCTCGAACATTTGCAAACATTCTAGGGAATGGTGACTCTGACACCTATTGACTTTGCAGTTCCTATCATGAATGATATCGTCCACAGTATTCAAACCGAACGTGTGAAGACTATGATACCATTCACAAGATTCACCAAGCTTCTCATAGAACATCTCTGCAAAAACTCTCCAGAATTCATCAAGAGGATGGCTGATCCTAATGAGCCGAAGCACCTCTTTGAGGACGACTTCACCACCTCATTCATCAAAACGACCACTTCCTCAACCAAGATCAAAGGAATGAGGCTTCCCGAATACCTTCTTAATAATAAAATCAAGAAGAGTCTGAACTACAAGCTGTATGATAACGCATACAAAGGGATACAGGAAGTAGCCACAATAAAGACTCGAAGCAAAGGAGGTGTAAAGTCTGGGAGTACTACAAGCACCACTGGATCACCTCATACTAGATCTAAGGCTGCTCCAATGTCAAAGCCCAAGACTTCAACCACACCCAAACCTACATCCAAACCCAAACCTGCTACCAAGCCAAAGAAAAAAGTAACTCCAGAGTACATTCTTCGTGATGAACCTACACCTCAACCTTCTGACACCGAATCCGAGTTCGATACTGAATCTGAAGAAGAAGAACCAGACTATGAACTGAGATACAGAGCACCTGATGAAGGATTTCCTGCAACAGAGATCGCCGCACAACAAAGTCTTGAAACTTATGAAGAAGAGACAAGGAAAAGAAAAGGGATCACTATTAATGAGCCTAATGATGATGAAGACGAACCAATCGTTGAACCTTTGGTCGATAAACGCAAACTGAAGAGTATAGTTGTCGACACTCGAGCTGAAGAAAAGCGGCTCAGGAAAGAACAAAGGAAAGCAACTCTCGAAAGCCGACTCATGTCTCAACCTTTAACTCCACCACCTATCGATCAGTCGGAACATGAAGGAGCTACTAGCAGCATGAATCCTCCCGTTGTGTCCACAACGTTAGAATCAGCCCCACAGCCAGATAACACCGTTAAAGACACTGACAAAACTGGAGATGTCAATATGACAGAGACTGCTAACATAGAGGAGAATGTTGGCGGCCAAGAGAACATAGCTACGGATCAGGAACATGAATACCTCATTACTCCAGAGTTTCTTGCATGAGAAGCAGAGGAAGCAGAGGAACGTCGTAGAAAGGAAAACGAAGAGAAGAACGCGTTCGACACCAACATATTTCTTAAGTCATCTTCTCAGCAGACTTCCTCAGCACAACCTCCACCTCCTCAAGACTCTCCACCAAAGGATCCGACTCCACCCGCTTCTTCTTCAAACTCACACAACGAGTCGTCGTCAGAATCATCACCAGAGCACTCATCTCCCACACCTTCTGAAACCGCATCTAAACAGCATTCGATCAATGAACCTAAACAACCAGTTGATCTTCAGGAGCAAGTGAACAAACTCACCGACATGGTTACCAATCTTACCAAACAAGTTGAGAACTTCCAGGAGTCAAAGCAGCTGATCGACAAGTTCTTGAACTCTGATTACGAAGGATTTATCAGAACTGCAACACATGATTTTCTCACTGAAAATCTGGTTGAGATGATCACTCCTGAGGTAGATAACCTTCTCAAACCAATCAATGACAACTTGGATCACAGAATCAGAAGTGTTACAAGAAAAATGTTGTCTACTACACCATTCACGCTTTACACCGCAAAACCTTCTTCTGTGGCTCCAACCGTCCCTGAACTGTCCTTCAATGACATGCTTGCCAAACTCTTTGACAACATTGCCTCCAAACCCACACAGACTGCAGAAGAAAAAGCACTGTATGATGCTATGGTGGCTTACATATCAAAGGAGTCATGCAAAGATGCTGCTGGAACCCGAAAACGGACAAGAAAAGATGATGATCCTGACCCAAACTCTAAAGGCAAGAAACCTAAGTCTGGAACAGGTCCCTCATCCTCTCTACAACCACAAAAGGACTCCACTCCTCCTGGAAATCAACAAAAACCCTCAACTACTGGTAAAGGTCAAACTGAAGATGAAGAAATTTTCATGGAACACACTGATGACTTCCAGGATCAACTTGACACCGATTACCGTGCTCCACCTACTCATGATTCTCATGCTGGACCATCGTCACCGTCCAAAGCCAAAGACAAAGATGCTACATCTAGGTCTAAGAAATCCAAGAAGAAAAGACGTCAGTCATGGCTCGACAATGACGATACTCCTCAAAATGACTGGTTGACAGAAATGGTTCAAGCTCAACCTCCTCTAGAAGATGAAGAACCCCTTCCTGGAAATACTCTACAGTTCACCCAAGTCATAATGAAGGATCTTCAGATCGACAAACTCACAAAGGCAGAGCTCAGAAGAATCAATAGGGATGCACAAGAATTCCTCAAGAAAAGATCTGGAAACAAAGTCGAATACGAGTACCATATGCAGAATATAGCTAGTGCAATGTCTGCTGACTTTGACTGGCTAAATCCAGAAGTGAATATCGATCTCAGTTCCAAGAATCATGAAAAACCTTACTTCACCGACTGGACCAAACCATTACCTTTGAAAGGATTTCCAGACAAACCAAAGATACCTTACAGCTTCTTCTTCAACAAAGATCTTCGTAACATCCAGCTCACTCAGGAGACATCCAAGAAGAAATATGCTTCCTCACTCACAATCTCAGTACCAGCCGCTCGATACGAAATTCTTGCTATTGAAGAAACTACTTGTGTATTCAGCAACTCCATCGTAGCTTACGACAGAGATGCCCTACACGGAATTCAACACTGGCCAGAACGACGTCGTCTCGGTTATACCAGCAGATTAGAAGAGAAATCCTTGGAAAATGTAAAGCAGAAATCTAAGATCATCGCTATCTTGGAGATTCAACAGTCGAAGCGGTTTAACTACATATTCATGCGTGAAATTGTTGTTAAACGACAAGATGAAAAGAAGTACAAATTCTCCGAAGCAGACTTTCCTGACCTTAACCTCAATGACATAGAAGACATGTATCTCGAAAAGGTTCAACAAAGAATGCGTGGATTTGACAGAGATGTACAGTACAACTTCATGGCATCACTACTTCTTTACATCCGACGACTGATTGTTCAAGAAAGAGTGGAAGATCTTCAGCTTGGAGTGGAAAGTTACCAACAGAAGATCAATTTGACAAAGCCGCAATTCTACTTTGAGGGTATCTATCAAACACCACAGTTCACTCTCAACCAAGAACCTTTTGGTTTCACCTACATCAACAGCAAAAAGTTACAAAGTTTCATGAGGTTCGATGAGGTACACAAATTCTGTGATGTTACACTCAAGTCTGTTCGTGATGGGCTTGTCAAAAGGTTGAATGATGATCGCCGTAAGATAGCTAAGGGGGAACAACCCAGATAGAAATCCAGCATAAGAAGACAAGTTCGTAACTTTGTCTTAAAGATTGAAGAAAGGTTATTTCGACGGGAACAGATCAGACGACTGGAAAGCTATATCGGTGCCAGACCATCATTTCCTGTCAGAAACTTCGAAAGACCAGAACCCAAGTTCACTAACTTTGACGCTCCACTTCCTGACGAAGATTAACTTGGTACATTTGGTTAATTTTTCACTATCAATTGTTTCATTTGATTGAATTTCACAATGGCTTGTGCACGCATTACAGTGCACAACCCGAACTTGTAAAGAAAGGACCCTGAGGTACGCTTCAGTGCCTCAATCCTAATATAAGGAGCGAAGGCTTCTTACTTTTGAGTAGAATTAATTAAACATTTATGATTTTCATAATTCTGCTCAAAAGGACAAGTATTTCACCTCAATAAGACCTAATCACTTGTTGAGGGGGAGCACTTGTCAAAACAAAATACTTTGCTCAAAATCAAAAGTTCTTTGTGAATCTCCCCGTAAGACTCAAAAGGCATATTTTAATCTAAAATTTTGTCAAAAACATCATTTTATATGCTATTTTTGAGGGGGAGAAAATGAAAAAGTGATTAAAATATACGAAGTCAAAGCTTAAAAGTTGTATCATGTGCGAGCTAGACTCAGTATTGACCCAGGAATTGACGAGACAACAAAAGTTAGAAATATCGAAAGGACTTATCCTCGACGGGTAATAACATCAAGTTAGTTACTAGAGCTAGTTGTCACCTAAAAGCTGACAATGTATCTCTTTAACTAGCCACGTAAGCGTGTCTCGAAAAGGATATGTCTTAGTAGAAATGTACCGTCTCGAGAAACTTTCTGTGAACTTGATCAGGCCGGGTAATAACTTCAAGCTAGTTTAACTAGTGATGTAAGCGTGTCTCGAATCGGTCTTGTTCACGGAAAGTGGATCAATTCAAAAGTGCTTGCTCCTCCCACATGTGCAAATTTATTAAATACTTATGAGCACATGTGCAGGGGGAGCCCTTCAAAAGTGTACACAAAACTCTCGAAGTGTTAACCAAAATATTTGATTAACAAAAACACTTTGAGAGATTTTCAATCAAAGGTTTCTTGGCTACTGTCGGAGTTATAAGGTGATTAAGATAGGAATATCCGTCCTATGATCCGCCAGAGCCGGAGGGATCTACCCAAGGACATCTCCCATAGTTAGAATTAGAAGTCCTTAGGTATGATACGAAAAAAGGAGAAATGAATGAAAGGGAAAGAAGGAGTTGAAGAATTAAAAAGAAAAGTAAAGTAAAGGGTGAAAAGAAATAGCCCTCCATATGTTCAACCTTAGGGCAGACACCGGGTTCAATACTTATGCTACTGGCTGTTGCAAAAGACAACACCGGTATTGAAGATTAAGTCGTCATGGACCCAGTGACGCAATGCACTAAACCTTCTTAACCACTCAAGTTCTCTTAAAAGGATTTGTTTCATTCTCACGGGGAACCCGCGTAACCTATCGACCTATCTCTTAGAGACGGTTGATATTGAAGCAGGAGACACCTCCCCAGTCTCCGCATAGGAAACCTAGGTGTGCACTTATAGAGTCTAGAGCCTTGAGATACACCAAAGATCTCTTAGGAACACTTAGTATTTCTGCAACTGGTGTTCTACATCAATGGGCATCAGTTGTAAACTATCGAGTCCTTCGCAGATCTTAGCAATCTGCCGAGAACGTTTATGAGAGGATTACGTAAGTATTTCTCAATGATTGAACGGAAATCCTGCCAGGGTCAACATCAAACAGCCCTGACAGCAGGTCACTTCGGTAACCCCACAAGGGTTACGCTTAGTGTTTGCGGTGGTTCCATAGCGGTCTACAGTCGTGGAGTGATCCCCAGCGACTCACCCAGTCATTGAGCTACTTAGTAGGTCTAGTAAGCTCCTTCGGGAGTATCTGATATGGGAACGGCCTGGATAAGGATTAGAAGGAGTCTTCACAATATGCTGTTGATGAGCTCTAATTCCTTATCCGTAAGTACCGGTTGTTTTATTGCTAACTGTTTACTCGCAGGTACCTCACTTCCATGACGGTAGATTCCAACATGCTCATACATGCATCTTGAAGTCAAAGAAAGCTCCTCAAAGATCTTAGCAACACAAAGGTCAAAGAAAGATTCTACACCAATAAGAAGAATCTACAAAGTATAAAGATAAAGATCTCAATGCATGAAAAGGAACTTCTTGTACGTGAAAGTCTAAGTCCAAAGATGTATGAGTATGTTGGAATGGCGGACAACCACCACAGACGCAGGAGTGACGAACGGCAGAATACTTCATCACACAATCACTGCATCATCACCAAAGAACAAAGACAAAGAGCAAAGTACATCCATTATTATTCTATTCATTCTTGAAGACGTCTAGAGTTTCACATGTCACAAGTCAACGACAAAGATGAAGACGTCAAGCAGCCATGATGACCGACCCTTAGGGGGAGATTGTTGGGATCATAGTTTTCACTATTTTATGAAGTCTCGGTCATTTGTAATAATAGGTTGCTTAAGTTATTATTTTCTTACATTTATGTAATGTTACAAGTTTACTAGACTTAAGGTATGTGGCCCATGGGCTTGAAAGCCCACACGATTTGGAGAAAGGAAGGAGAGGGAGTGTTGCCCTAGCTCCTTCCCTATAAATAGAACCTTAGGTCTCATGTAATACTTGGTTGGTTATGTGAAATATTAAGGAAACTCTTGCAATTCTAATTCTCTAAATTCTCATAATCATCCCATTCTCATTCTCATTTCATTTCTATCATTATTGTGCTTGTGTTTACTAAATGGTGACCTAACAGGCTTATGCCCCAAATCCATTCACTTGTGAGTGGTTTAGCTTAAATTAGTCTTAATATAGCTTAATAAGTCCTTTTCAATCAGAAAATCAGAATCAAAATCCATTTTAGTCATAGTTTCAAAGGTACTCAAAAAGTCAAAATTGCATACTTAGGCAGAAAACCAAATTTTCAAGGATTTTTATAGAATTTTGTGGATTTATTCAGGCCTTGAAACTTTCAGAAGTTAAAACCTACCACCTTAGCTTCAAGAATTTAGGTTTAGCTTGTTTGTGGGATTTTTATTCTAGCTTGTGCATAAGCTTCTTTCAACCTGCAGGGCAAACACTTGCCCTGTGCACAGGTTTTGATCAAATTTCCCAAGGCTTTAGATTCTTCATTAGTGGGACCCACCTTTTACTTATTGGCTTTTTGGAAAGCCATACACCCCATCTTGATAAGTCAAGGCTTATTTCAGCCTTTTGAGCTTATTTGATAGGGCTGCAAGCCTCATCCATTTTGGCCATTGTCTGAGTCAACACTGACTACTTAGTGTAAGATCCAAACTTCATACCCTCACCCAAGCTTCATTAATAAGTAATAAGCCCTGCTTATTGGCTTATTGGGTAGCCTACCAGTCCACCTTCACAAGTCAACCTTTAGTTTGGACCCCTGATCTCTTTTGTGGACCCCACATTGGTCCAAAACTACTGTTGGATCGTGAACACCTTGAACTTGTGTTAATATGATACTTTGAGTAATATCACTAAGTATGCGGAATCTACTTAATGATACTTAGAAGATTGATTGTGAATGAAACAGTTACATGTATGTGAGAACAATGTATGTAACAAACAAATAGCTCCAATATTATTAATGATAATAATACGAGTGATTTATGATATCACTAGGGTTACACCTTGAAGCTCTAGGAAAAACGTATTAGAAAGATATATCTAACCTTTAACCTAGGATCTCCTTTTATACAACAAGGAGTCCTCTTCTACAAGATAAGTATAATGCTAATAGAATAAGATATACACAAGATCTATTCTATATTTATCTCTACGCGTTTCTCTAACAGTTATCAAGTAAGCAGTGGTAATATTTGTTCTTGCAGTGGTAATGAGTTTCCACTGCAAGTACAATCTTCTGCAGTTGTAACATCTTCACTAGCCGTGGTAACTGTTAGTATAATTCCCAACAATCCTCCCCTAAACTTATGATTTATAGGTAAATCAACAAGTTTCTTCAAGTATATAATAAACTTGAGGATATGGGAATTCTTCCAAACACTTATCTTGTTCTTCTCAACACTTTATCAGCTCTTGCATATTGATCTTGAATCTTCTGAATCAAAGCTCTAATCTTTTCATTATCTGCATAAACTCTCAACTTTGATTTCAACATTGCAGAAAGAGTTTTAGCTCTAATTGGATATTCCTTCTCAGCAAACATAAACACATCCACTTTATCTGTTGTAGAAACATGATGAACCTCACATTTATCATAATATGTCCATGTAGTATTCAATTCTGATGAATCAAACTTCCAATACTTATCATTAAGATCTGGTTCATATAGTCTTCTTAAATCAACCCAGAGCTGCATTTCTTTCATATCCTTGAGAGTATCAGCCTTGAATCTTTCATTAACAAGCTTCCAAAGAGTATCAAGATCATCTCTGTCACATGCTTTAAGAAGATCTTCAAACTGAATGAATGATGAAGATTCTCCTCCCAGTCTTATAATTTTCCAAATAGAAGCAAAATTCTTTGCTGTGTACACTTCCCAATCAATAATTGGATGTTTTGTTTGCAAAGGACCTGGGTAGAAATCTTCTTCTTCAACAATAATAATAGCACTTTGTAGATCTTCTGCACATTTTTCAGATTGAGATTCTTTCTCTTGAGGAACTTTCACCCTTTTTGTGACTTGATCTTCAATAGTTGAAGCTTTCCTTTTACTTTGTTTAAATCTATCAACTTCTTCAAAATCAATAGGTCTGAAGCTACTATCTTGCCTTTTAGTTCTGTAGTAGATACCTTCAATTCTTTCATGAGACATACCTTTGAAATCAGCCATTGATGAGTGCTCAAACACTCATCATTTTTGATCTAATCTGAACTGCAAAACATACAAAAACACTCAGTAATGCATCAAAATACTGAAAATATTTCAAAATTGTGTTTTATATGTTTTAGATGCAAAATGAGCAAAAACAGATGAAAAACGTATAAAGTTTTCAAAATTGGCAGTTTCAGTCCCTCAACTTTTATAAAATTACAAAACTAGTCCCTGGATATTCAAAATATAGAAAATTATCACCAAAGGTCCTTTTACAATCATAAGTTGTCATATTTAGTCCTTTGGTGAAAAATTGGAAAAGTTTTGGAAATTTACACTTTTGGTCCCTGGAGTTTCAGATTTTGGCAGATTTAGTCCCTGGTGGGATATTTTTGAAAGAAAAATCATTTTTGGTCCTTAAAAATCATAAATTATCAAAAATGATCCTTGGGTGAGGATTTTGAGGAAATTACATGTTTAGTCCCCAAGGTTTGGAAATTTACATAAATGGTCCCCGGGAATTTTGAAAAGTACAAAAATTGTAAAAATGGGTTTTTGATATTTAAGCTATACATGAATGGTCCCTTATGATAACTTTGGATTTTGTACATTTTCAGTCCCTTAATTTTAAGGACTTTACAAATATAGTCCTTGTGATTTTGAAAGTTACAACCAAATGGACCCTTATGTTACTAAACCTAAACCAATCCAAATACAAACCAAACCCCTAGCCCAACTGCTACCCCAGCCCACCAAGAAGCCCACTCCCATCCGTTTAATATTATCCCAGTCAAACCCCCAAACCCGTTCACTGTTCATCACCCCTAACCTCCCACCATTACCCCCTAATTTCAGTAACCTTGCCTCCCCCCTCCTCTACTATACCACCTACCTTCATTAATATCACTCAACCAACACTCCAACCCCCCTCCTCATTTAATTCTCACCAAACCCCACCCAATTCTCCCAAAACCTGTTTTCCCGCCAAAAGGTATTTGAAGGCTGAGATCATCTTAAGTCCATCCAATGGCTTGAAATGGTGTGGGAAAGATGGAGAGAGACTCAAGGGACTATAAAGATCAAGAAAAAGAGAAGTGGAAGGCAGTAGTTAACAGTAGTGTAGTTTAGTATAGTTTTTAATGTCGTTTTAATAAAATTCCAATTTCCAGTGTAGTATCTAGTTTTTAAACATTGAATTAAGCATTTGTAGTGTATTTTAAAGTACTTTCAATTATTAATTTAAGCTTATCAAGTTCTAATTCAGTTAATGTATATTTTTATTTACATAAAATTCACATTTTAGTTTAATATGTTGAAAGGTGTTTGAATTAGGTTCTATTAGTTTCATTGAGCTGCCAATATCTTTGCTTAAGCTTATTAAGCTTTAACTTCAGCTCTCATCCATATTGCTCAAAAGAAAATTGCTCAAAATTCCAATTAAATGGATTTTTATTTGAAAATCAGTGAACAGGGAGAAGCAACAAAACAACAGGGTTAATCATGGAAGGATTTGGTTTTGTAGCTTGTTGGTAAGCTTCAGGGATGATTGAGGGTGCCTAGTCCATGTTCACTGCTTGGAACCTTTCTGTAAGCCATAAATCAGGTTTTTGCAAAAGTTAGTCCTTAATGTTACTTTTGGTATTTTAGTGAATATTCAGTTTCTAATTAATGTATTACATCTGTTTTTGGCTAAAAATCCTATGCTTGTAGTTATAGATCTCTTAGTTGTAGTATTGAGACAGATTAAAGGGGTGTTTGGCTCAGGTGAGTGCTGAGGTTCCCAGTGTATGTTTGGCCTTAAACTTTGTTTCACTAGCTCACATTAGGTTTAGTTAGGGTCTAGGGAGCAAGAAAAGGGTACCTTAATCAAGCAAAAGTCAAAATCATCCAAGCATCACCCTTAACTGTTAACTGTTATGGTATTGAGCTCCATAATCCACCATATCATTGCATAAGCTTTTGTTTTAGCTTAATCTAACCTTATCATAGCCTATTATATCAGTTTCATTGTTTGAGAATCATCAGAAGTTCAAATTAGTCAACTTATTAAGTTTTTTGAAAAAGTCAAATGTGCTTGTTTCCATTTTTTTCCAAAAGTTCAAGTAATTACTATGATTTATATGGGTTGAATTAAGGCTTGAAATTTGTTGTTACTTGTTCTCTACCAGCTTAACTTTGTGTTTTCACCACTTTTATGTTTTTGCTAATTTTGAGCTGGGCCCCACCTTGCCCCAAACACAGCTGCAGGGAACACCCCTGCTGCATCAGCTGCACCACAGTTCCACCAGTGGTGGTTTTTTGATCAATCCAGTGGGCCCCAGGCCACCACCTTGGTTCCTTACAACCCCCTCCTGCCACACACCACATTTTGACCATGGCTTTGACCTGGGAACCCCTGGGTCCCACTTGATTTAAGCCCAAGAATTTGTCCCTATTTTCAGTTTCAAAACAACTTTCCAAGTGCTTATTCATAGCTTATTGCTTAATCTGTGGACCCCACTTGTATTTTCTGTCTTAAACATGTTCATCTAACTTATTTACATCTGTTTTAACCATTGTGGGTCCCACTTTAGGCCATTTTAGCTCATTTCCACATCTGGTCAACAAAAGTCAACTGTTGGCCTAAATAGCTTGTAATTTGCTTATTTTTGATTTCTAAAAAACTTGTTTTCACAAAAGTTTGTTGTTTTTAGTTATAAAATAAGTTTGTAAAAGAAAAAATCCAAAAAAGTCAATTTAAAATTAAGTGATAGTTTCTATTTAATGTAATTTAATTTTAATTTTCATTTTTAAATTTTAATTAAGTACTTAGCTATTTTATATTTTTATTTAATTCCTCTTATATTAAAGTAGTTGTAATAATTTTTTTCAGATTTTTATTTTGTCATTTAGTATTTATTAGAATTAATCTTAGTTTTATTAATTATTAATTAATAATTAGTTTTAAATAGCATAATTAGTTTTTATTAAGCAAAACCTTGTTTTTATATTTTTCCTAGCTTTTATATATTATAAAATAATTTTAGAAATTTTCTTGTAATTTTTACTGTTCATTTTCTATTTTTCTTAATTTAAATTAGTTTAATTAGATAATTAGTAATTAATAAGTAATTAATTAATAGAAAAATCACAAAAAGACAAAAATACTTATTTTTAATTTTAAAACTTATTTTTAGTTATTTTATAATTTTAGAAATTTTATTTTCATTTTTCTAGTATTTAATCAATATTGTATTATATTTAAGTTGTTTAAATATTAATAATTAGTAATAATTAGTAATTAATTAATAATAAATAATTAATTAGTGTAAAAATTTATTTTCTTTTTCCAAAAATTTTCTTTTATCTTATAGTTTGTAAAAAAGTCATTTTCACCCCCTGGGTGTTTTCAGATTTCCGTTTTTACTTTTTATTTCGTACGTCTACGTTTTATTCAAACGTAAACGTACGCGTTTTAAGTTTTAAACGTTTCTGGTTTTTCTTAGCTTTCCCGTCTTATTCATATAGCTTGTTTAAGCTATTTCTTCATATATTCCTTAGCTTAATCACACACAAACCTTTTCATTCAAATTCACCCAATCACGAAACCGTTTTATTGCCATTCACACCTCGTCGGGACATAACGACCCGGGGAAACCTTATACTTCCGCGGAGCATTGACTCTAGGCTGTTTGACTTGAGTTGATCATCCCTGGTCAATTTACGTTGACCGTTCAGAGTCAATCAATTTTTGGCGCCGTTGCCGGGGAGGTTGTGTGCGTATCTAAACGGTTTTTCTGATTAGTGCTTTTGGAATTCGTTCCATTGTACATTTATCCATCCTTTGTTCATATTTTCCCATTATCAAAACAAAACCGTCCCCGAAAACTTTTTAAACTCAGTTTTCAACGAACACAAAAACACAAAAACATTTTCTTTATCATTTGTACAAAATGATTTTCAAAAACACCAAAAATATCCTTCTTCACCCTCCTACCCTTTTGATTCTCATTTCCTCACCCTCTATACACATTTGATTCTTTCTATGTCTCATCCACACTTTCTGGTTTGCCATTGGTGTGGTAATCCTCATAATGGTGGCAATTGCCCCCGCTGTGGCATGGTAGAATCCGGAAACGGGTCTGTCTATAACCCATATCCATATTCCTACCATGACATGACTGATTCATTCCATCAGTTACCACACCATCAGTCTCAGTAGTTTTACTATTGTGAGTACTGTGGTGGTTCACACTACAGTTCTGATTGTCAATCGGGTAATCCATATCCTTGTGACAATTTTGACACACCTTATTACAACCAACCTCCACAGTACGATATGATTCAAGCACTTCTTCCAGAAATGCAAAATATGATGAAAATCGTTGATGAGCTTAAGGGTTTAATTCAAGACTTTGCCTAAAGACATACTCATCAAAAATCCATGGAAGAATTGCTTGCCGAAGAGCAGGCTGCTAGAATAAATTCCCAAGATGCCTATGAAAAATCTGTGAGGGAATCCATTGCAAGAGAAAAAGCAGCCAAATCTAGCTCTTTGTTCCGTTTCATTCCTGATGACAGTGATGATGAGGATACACTTGACATCCTTGAATTTTATAAAACTTCAAGTTCATCAGTTGATACCCCAGCACTTGAGATTCCATCTCAAACAACTGCTATCACACCCGAGGTTCCCACTCACTCTTTGATCATGGGGGACGAGCATCTTGACACTGTTCCTGATAAGGAATCGGACGAATTCATAAAGTCTAGTGTTGAGAACCTTGTTCCAATCCCGAGAGAGTCACAGGGAACTTTGGATGATATGTGTGATATTCCTTCAACTATTGAGTGTCCTAAAGATCAATTTGAGACTTTCTCAGATTTTAGCGAGGATTGTACATCTTATGGAGACATCGAGTATGTTGAGGCGTCAGTTCCACATTCTGATGCTGATCATCTTCTTGAGGAGTTCGCTGATGAACTTGCTCACATCGATCCACTTTCATTGGAAAGTGATGATGGTCTCCTCGATTTCCAAGCCGATCTGGGAGAAATTGAAAGTCTCCTTTATCATGATCCGTCACTCACTTCTTATCCCGACAGTCCAATTGAGAATAATAATCACTTTGTTCCCGAAACATTCAATACAACTCTCACCAATCCTCTATTTGAATTCGAATCTGAATTCATTATGATTTCTAACAATCCAATATTTGACGAGGATTGTGATGAGTCTATTCCGGAACATGAGTTCACAGATTCACATCTTGTGAATAATTCTCTTCATGAGGAGTTCTCCGGTGAATTCACTCATCATGTCATGACTCCTCCGGAGTTTGATAGCCCGGGGGGAGATGCTCTCAATTATGAGAATTTGCAAATTCCCACCCACCCTCCCGGGTTGTTTACGAGCTTACCCTTTGAAATCCAAACTCAGGCTATTGAGCCTCCTCTTGAGGAAGAAGATCAAATCATGCTTTTTATCATGATTTTCTTCCTTTTCTTCACCTATAAGGTGACTTCTTCTCTTCTTCACTCCTTCGGGAGTGAGGACACTATATTTGATCCCGGCATTTTCATGTATCATTATCTTGAGCCGGATACTTATCTCATCGGTGTGGAACTTTCACGTGCTTCAAATGTTTGTCCAAACATCTTGAATGAAAGTCTGATTGAGATTGTTTCTTCCACATCATGCTTCCCCAAGGACAAATGAATTCGGGGTCGAGTCAAGCTAGCGACTCGGTAAACAAAAACAGTAACATGCTTATAGGGTTTTCACCCTAAGTGTGGGGGAGTCCCCCATGCTATGGTTACATATGAAGTGAAAAACATAATGGTGTTTTCCACGCTTAGCTTGTAATGTTGCCCTTTTACGTTCAAAATGTTGGCATAATAGCAGGGATTTTGAATATTGAGGACAATATTCATGCTAAGTGTGGGGGGGGGGGGGGGGGGGTATTTCGCTATTCTAGCGAATTTTATCACATTTTACTATATAATACCCCCGTTTTTAGCCAAAAATTCAAAAAAAATTTCAAAAAATTTTCACTGGTGCTTCAAAAATTTTGTGGTAATCAGTCCGCCTTGTCTAAGCGACAAAAGGGATTGGCTAGTCCAGGAGCAAACGACTCTTGGTAAAGACATCTCAAATCCGTTTACGGCTTGCAATTTGCCCAAAATTGTACGGTTCCTCAACTCCCCAAAAACAAATGAGTTGGCTAGCCCGCAAGATTATGGCTTGTGGTAAAGGCCGTGGAAAATCCATAATTGGTAATCAGCTCACCAAGATGTTGACTATTCCATCAAGAGCTGGCTAGTCCAGAAGCAAACGGCTTTTGGTAAAGACGAATCAAATCTGTTGACAGCTGGTGGTTTGCTCAAAATCACACGGTTATCAGGTGTGCCACAGTTCTTACACCTGGCTACTCCAAAAGTGATGGCTTTTGGTAAAGAGTTTAAAATCCATCAAGTTTTCAAAACAGTATTGCTAGGGACTAGCAATAGTTTAGTGTGGGGGATTGATAAGTGCTCAAACACTCATCATTTTTGATCTAATCTGAACTGCAAAACATACAAAAACACTCAGTAATGCATCAAAATACTGAAAATATTTCAAAATTGTGTTTTATATGTTTTAGATGCAAAATGAGCAAAAACAGATGAAAAACGTATAAAGTTTGCAAAATTGGCAGTTTCAGTCCCTCAACTTTTATAAAATTACAAAACTAGTCCCTGGATATTCAAAATATAGAAAATTATCACCAAAGGTCCTTTTACAATCATAAGTTGTCATATTTAGTCCTTTGGTGAAAAATTGGAAAAGTTTTGGAAATTTACACTTTTGGTCCCTGGAGTTTCAGATTTTGGCAGATTTAGTGCCTGGTGGGATATTTTTGAAAGAAAAATCATTTTTGGTCCTTAAAAATCATAAATTATCAAAAATGATCCTTGGGTGAGGATTTTGAGGAAATTACATGTTTAGTCCCTAAGGTTTAGAAATTTACATAAATGGTCCCCGGGAATTTTGAAAAGTACAAAAATTGTAAAAATGGGTTTTTGATATTTAAGCTATGCATGAATGGTCCCTTATGATAACTTTGGATTTTGTACATTTTCAGTCCCTTAATTTTAAGGACTTTACAAATATAGTCCTTGTGATTTTGAAAGTTACAACCAAATGGACCCTTATGTTACTAAACCTAAACCAATCCAAATACAAACCAAACCCCTAGCCCAACTGCTACCCCGGCCCACCAAGAAGCCCACTCCCATCCGTTTAATATTATCCCAGTCAAACCCCCAAACCCGTTCACTGTTCATCACCCCTAACCTCCCACCATTACCCCCTAATTTCAGTAACCTTGCCTCCCCCCTCCTCTACTGTACCACCTACCTTCATTAATATCACTCAACCAACACTCCAACCCCCCTCCTCATTTAATTCTCACCAAACCCCACCCAATTCTCCCAAAACCTGTTTTCCCGCCAAAAGGTATTTGAAGGCTGAGATCATCTTAAGTCCATCCAACGGCTTGAAATGGTGTGGGAAAGATGGAGAGAGACTCAAGGGACTATAAAGATCAAGAAAAAGAGAAGTGGAAGGCAGTAGTTAATAGTAGTGTAGTTTAGTATAGTTTTTAATGTCGTTTTAATAAAATTCCAATTTCCAGTGTAGTATCTAGTTTTTAAACATTGAATTAAGCATTTGTAGTGTATTTTAAAGTACTTTCAATTATTAATTTAAGCTTATCAAGTTCTAATTCAGTTAATGTATATTTTTATTTACTTAAAATTCACATTTTAGTTTAATATGTTGAAAGGTGTTTGAATTAGGTTCTATTAGTTTCATTGAGCTGCCAATATCTTTGCTTAAGCTTATTAAGCTTTAACTTCAGCTCTCATCCATATTGCTCAAAAGAAAATTGCTCAAAATTCCAATTAAATGGATTTTTATTTGAAAATCAGTGAACAGGGAGAAGCAACAAAAAAACAGGGTTAATCATGGAAGGATTTGGTTTTGTAGCTTGTTGGTAAGCTTCAGGGATGATTGAGGGTGCCTAGTCCATGTTCACTGCTTGGAACCTTTCTGTAAGCCATAAATCAGGTTTTTGCATAAGTTAGTCCTTAATGTTACATTTGGTATTTTAGTGAATATTCAGTTTCTAATTAATGTATTACATCTGTTTTTGGCTAAAAATCCTATGCTTGTAGTTATAGATCTCTTAGTTGTAGTATTGAGACAGATTAAAGGGGTGTTTGGCTCAGGTGAGTGCTGAGGTTCCCAGTGTATGTTTGGCCTTAAACTTTGTTTCACTAGCTCACATTAGGTTTAATTAGGGTCTATGGATCAAGAAAAGGGTACCTTAATCAAGCAAAAGTCAAAATCATCCAAGCATCACCCTTAACTGTTAACTGTTATGGTATTGAGCTCCATAATCCACCATATCATTGCATAAGCTTTTGTTTTAGCTTAATCTAACCTTATCATAGCTTATTATATCAGTTTCATTGTTTGAGAATCATCAGAAGTTCAAATTAGTCAACTTATTAAGTTTTCTGAAAAAGTCAAATGTGCTTGTTTCCATTTTTTTCCAAAAGTTCAAGTAATTACTATGATTTATATGGGTTGAATTAAGGCTTGAAATTTGTTGTTACTTGTTCTCTACCAGCTTAACTTTGTGTTTTCACCACTTTTATATTTTTGCTAATTTTGAGCTGGGCCCCACCTTGCCCCAAACACAGCTGCAGCGAACACCCCTGCTGCATCAGCTGCACCACAGTTCCACCACCACCATTTGGTGGTGGTTTTCTGATCAATCCAGTGGGCCCCAGGCCACCACCTTGGTTCCTTACAACCCCCCTCCTACCACACACCACATTTTGACCATGGCTTTGACCTGGGAACCCCTGGGTCCCACTTAATTTAAGCCCAAGAATCTGTCCCCATTTTCAGTTTCAAAACAACTTTCCAAGTGCTTATTCATAGCTTATTGCTTAATCTGTGGACCCCACTTATATTTTCTGGCTTAAACATGTTCATCTAACTTATTTACATCTGTTTTAACCATTGTGGGTCCCACTTTAGGCCATTTTAGCTCATTTCCACATTTGGTCAACAAAAGTCAACTATTGACCTAAATAGCTTGTAATTTGCTTATTTTTTATTTCTAAAAAACTTGTTTTCACAAAAGTTTGTTGTTTTTAGTTATAAAATAAGTTTGTAAAAGAAAAAAATCCAAAAAAGTCAATTTAAAATTAAGTGATAGTTTCTATTTAATGTAATTTAATTTTAATTTTCATTTTTAAATTTTAATTAAGTACTTAGCTATTTTATATTTTTATTAAATTCCTCTTATATTAAAGTAGTTATAATAATTTTTTTCAGATTTTTATTGTCATTTAGTATTTATTAGAATTAATCTTAGTTTTATTAATTATTAATTAATAATTTGTTTTAAATTGCATAATTAGTTTTTCTTAAGTAAAACCTTGTTTTTATATTTTTCCTAGCTTTTATATATTATAAAATAATTTTAGAAATTTTCTTGTAATTTTTACTGTTCATTTTCTATTTTTCTTAATTTAAATTAGTTTAATCAGATAATTAGTAATTAATAAGTAATTAATTAATAGAAAAATCACAAAAAGACAAAAATACTTATTTTTAATTTTAAAACTTATTTTTAGTTATTTTATAATTTTAGAAATTTTATTTTCATTTTTCTAGTATTTAATCAATATTGTATTATATTTAAGTTGTTTAAATATTAATAATTAGTAATAATTAGTAATTAATTAATAATAAATAATTAATTAGTGTAAAAATTTATTTTCTTTTTCTAAAAATTTTCTTTTATCTTATAGTTTGTAAAAAAGTCATTTTCACCCCCTGGGTGTTTTCAGATTTCCGTTTTTACTTTTTATTTCGTACGTCTACGTTTTATTCAAACGTAAACGTACGCGTTTTAAGTTTTAAACGTTTCTGGTTTTTCTTAGCTTTCCCGTATTATTCATATAGCTTGTTTAAGCTATTTCTTCGTATATTCCTTAGCTTAATCACACACAAACCTTTTCATTCAAATTCACCCGATCACGAAACCGTTTTATTGCCATTCACACCTCGTCGGGACATAACGACCTGGGGAAACCTTATACTTCCGTGGAGCATTGACTCTAGGCTGTTTGACTTGAGTTGATCATCCCTGGTCAATTTAGGTTGACCTTTCAGAGTCAATCAGCCATCTTCCAAGTTCCAACATGACAGCAAAATACTTTCATCTCATAAATGATCTGTGCCTTTGTAGGTTGTCTCTGTTTCTTTTGACCTTTTCTGACTTCACCAATAACTTCATCCAGTGCTTGTAGATTCTTCATTTGAATAAAATCAGCCAATTGAGCTGTTCTTTGTTCTTCTGTCAAAGTCTTGTTAGCAACAAGCTCAATAACTTTCTTCTTTACTACTGGATCATGATTAATCATTTGTTCAATCTCTTCTTCTGTTGGCACATATGAGAACATAGGAGGTTTCTCATGTAAGGTAGTTGGTGGAATCACTGAGAGTGGTTGTGCCATTAGTGCTTCAAGTTTATCTAACCTCTGTGCTTCCATAAAACCAGCAACTTCATCCTCCTTTTGCTTTTTCATATTTTCAATCTCTGCAGCTTCAAATTGTTCTGCCAATCTTGCATCAAAATCAATTTAAGCTTGATCTTTCTTGGAAATCTTTCTTGTATGCTCTTGTTCTGAACCAAACACAATTGCTTTACCTTTGACTGATCTTTTTCTGGCAGCTTCTTCCTCTGCAGTGGTAACTAATGGAACATCAGTGGTAACTTTTTCACTTGCAATGGAAATTATTTGATCAGTGGTAACATGTTCTGCTTCAGTGGAAATTTGTTGAGCAGTTCCAAGAACATCTTCAGAGTTAAAACCAGTATCAACAACCATATCTTCAAGATCCAATTTCCCCCCCTCAATCTCAGCTACATCATCTTTTGCTTGAGCATTTTCAGAATCATTGAGCTCAGCAACCATATCATCAAAATTAGTACTCCTCCCCTTAATCTCTGCATCTGTTTTCCTCCCCTGTTTGGAAGAAGTTCCCAAACCATAACTAGAACCTGCAGAAAGGGCATCATGAGGTGATGATGATGGAGAAGAAACCACAACTTGAACATGTCTTTTCTTCTTGAGATTCTCAACTTCATTCTGCAACTTTTGAATCTCTTCCTTCAATAAATTCAACTCTGTGGCATGATGTTCTTTGGTCTGTGCCAGATCTTTCTCCAGAGCTTGAACCTGCTTGACTAATTTGGTACATAGTTCCATCAATTCAGTTAGTGTCACACTACCCTCAACACTTCCAACTATGTTACCTGTTGGGAGAGGTGAATCATAGGGCATTGATTCAGGCTCTTCTCTAGTTGGACTAGATGGAAGCCTTGAACCACCACTGCTTGTTCCTAAACCATAAGGTTCAGCAACATGCAATGTTGTCATGGAAGGAGTTGGCTGTTTTTGCCTCCTTTCATAAGTGTGAGTTACAGCAGGGGTATGTTGAATTTGTGGAACAGAAATAGTGGGTGTGTGATGGGATACAACTGGGATTGTTGCATCTTCACCCTGTACCTGTGAAATCTTTGCAAGCATGTTTGGTAAAATAGGATGAATCACTCCATTCCAAAGTTCTGAAGCCTTACACATATTTTGAAATACTTTTGGCTTAAGACATGGAGTTTCATAAATCCTATTATGATTTTGCAGTTGAAATTCATTTAACACTGCTCGTACAAACCTTGGATACATCAAAAATTTGTATGAACTCGTTACATTGCCTTTCATGTTATTAAATATAAACCTTGAAAAATTGAAAGTCCTATCAGAAACCAAGCAAACTAAAGGGTAAGCCATGGTTGATCCAAATTGTTCATAAGAAGTTTTCTTAGGACTTAGGCAATGCAACAGAGTGTGTATCAAAAATCTCCAATGGGGACAAAAACATCCTTTCTTAAAAGTTACTTTTTGGTCAGATGTATCATACCCCATCAAAGCAATGTAGTTGAATATGTCTGAATTAGGTAATGTGATGATACCATTGAGATCATCTAATTGGAAAATTCTCCTTAAAGATGACTCAGTAATATCAATAGTTACCCCATCCACTGTGACTCTAAGAGCTTCCACAGATTCATGTATGTCCCCCTGTTCAAGTGTTATGGACTTCACAGAGTTCCAAAACTGTTTGATTTGAGAAAAAAAGATTGTGGGATTCATAGTTAAGGCATACCTTATATGAGTTGTGTTTAGGAAATCCACAATCTGATGAAAAACGGGTCCACTCTTGTCGTTTGACTTTTGTAGGTAAGCCACTTGATTGTGTTCATCTGCAAACTTGAGAGTCACCATGATTTTACGATTTGTGAGATAAAGTGTTAGTAATCAAGATGTAAAAGCAAGCCGTATAATAATCAATTTATACTAATAGGGTTTTGAGGAAAACGCGTATGGTGAATTATCTATAGAAAGATTTATCTTTAGAAAAGAATAAATAAAGTTTGGTAAGTAGATAATTCCCTAAAATTTTACCCTATTAATAAGGAAAGACAGTTATATTTGCAATGGCTAGTAAAAATAGATTACTGACACACAGTTGTAACGGCTAGTTCACCAGTGGTAAAATTTTCACTTTCAGTGGAAACGGTGAACTTGCAGTGGTAAAAAATCAACAAAATTTTCAAAGAGCAGTGGTAAGTAAAACATGTAAAATTAGCTGCTCTTATCATAGTTTTTGGCAAACTATCAGCTATCAACGGATTTGATAAGTCTTTACCAGAAGCCGTTTGCTCTTGGACTAGCTGATTCTTATGTGGATTAGACATGGTGAATCAATAACCATTTGTTGTGTGTCTATGATACACACCTTATTACTCCAATGATATGGGTTGTATACTGCAACACAAAATAAATATCATCTTAACCCATAAAGATTAACTCAAGTAACTTTTTAGCCAAGTTACTATTCAGTAAAATATCTTTTCAAAAGTCAAACAACATTTACTCCTTCAACCAACCAAAACAGATAGAAGTAAATGACCTTCATTAATTTGCATAACACCTATCCTTGGTTTATTTAATCATCCCCAAACAACACATCTCAGTCACCAATTTACCCCAAATAATCTTTCAAACCCAAATTTCCCAATCAACCCAATTCTCTTCCAAAACCATGTCATCAAACCCAGAAACCTCTGATCAACACTCTTCTTCTCCAACATCAGAAGAAGATGTACCACCATATCCATGGGGGTTTGAAGATTCTGACTATGAGAGAGAAATAGAGAAACGATGGGATGTACAAGAAAGACAATGGAATGCACATAAGAAGGGTGAATCAAGCCATGTTACTAATTCAGCTGAGAGAGAACTTGTCTCTCCCTTCATCTGTACCTCTGATGAAGAATCTTCAGAAGAAGAAAATGAAGAACCAACCTTTCTTCCTCCTTCCACACCAGAGAGATCCCAACCAAGATCAAGTAAGAGAGATCCATCTCTTCCAACATCACCAAAATTGGTGTTGGATCTTCCTGCTCCAGAACCTGGTCTTCTGCATCAAGAACATATTGGACAGAGCAAGAAGACTGAGATCATACGTAAGGGAAAGGAGAAGCAGAAGTAGATAATTGAGGAATGTTGCCAAGGAACAAAGTTCTTGAGTATTTTCTTGACTTTGGTACTTGAGCATCTTCACAGTCTTCGTTCTCTTCTTTTTCCATTTTCATCTTCAGCTTCTTCATTGTACTGTCATAGCCTCAAATATTTTGTAATCATTGATAGAAGCTAGTAGTACTCAATTAGCCAAATGTTTAGGAATGGTCTTTATAATTCATTTGGAACTTTGAATGTAAGCTTCAACATTATTATCTTTGCAGTAGAAACATGTTCAACTTATTTGACCACATTCCCTTGGCTACAGCTCTTGGTGACTTTAACACACTACTTGCAATCTCTTAACATTTGCAGAACAGACATATACCGAACAACTTGCAAACATATTAGTGAGTCACTGTAAAACTCAGAAAGTATATAATAATCAAGTCATTCATAGTCATTAGTAGTCTTTGACTGTCCCTGCATACAACATAAAGGAATTAGTTCCTTTTGGGGACCCAAGCCACAAATGACTTGGATCTGCCTCATGTATCAATATAATTGTATCTATCAAAGGTCATTGATACACCATTGGGAGTGTTTGAGGTTGTTGTTCCTTTTGGTTTCCATTTCCAACGAGCTGAGGCCTTAACAGCATTACCCATGTTTACCGTTTTCTTATTCACATAGACACCAGTGGAAACATTTTGGTCTTGCAGTGGTAACTGCAGGCCTAGCAGTGGAAACTGCTGGATTAGTAAATTTGGGTCTCCACATGTGTTTCTTGTGAACATTCTTTTCAAATTGAGTCTTTTTCCCTGTTTGATAAGATTTAACAAAAGTAGTGACAGGGGACTTAGGATAAACTCTGTTTTTACTACTGGCAGTGGCAACTGCTGGTCTAGTAGTGGAAATAGGTTTAATGCCAGTGGTAAGCAAAACAGACCTGGGAACCATCTTGCTTAGTGAATTTGGGTGAGTTAAGTTGTTAACATTATGTCCATTCACCCTTGTATTCCCAAAAACTTCCCTTCTTCCCATGTGGTAGTTACAAGTATAGGAAAGATGATCAAAGCTACCACAAATATGACAGGCCTTATTGTTAAAAACAAAATCACTACCAAACTGCCTAGTTTTAACATGATTCCAACTTCTCATGTTCCCTCTAGGAGATTTAGACCTATCCCTGTACATCTCTGCATACCTAGTAGTAGGCCTAGTGTAATTTGACTGTGTCCTAGGCTTCTCTTTGACTACTTCAGGAATACTTTTTCTTTCCTCTACTCTAACATTTTCAGGAACACTAGATTTAGACTCAACATTTAAACATTCATCTTTAAGAGATGAGTCACTAGCACTATCAAAAGTCTCAACCTCAACCTGAACCTTTTCAGTTTCAACTGGTTTAACAAATTTTGGTCCATAGGTCATAGGTAGATCCTGAAACTCTTCTAAACCTGTGTGAGCTAGGTCAATGCCAGGAGGTGCTGGAACACCTCTTAGAGGTGGTGGAACTGATTTGTATCCCAGACCTGATTTGGCTTTGCTCACAACTTGAGCTTCCCAAATTTTGCTAATGCTCTTAGATTGGTGGTCTAGTGTTTGATTAGTTATCTGAATATTCTCACTAGCCTTCTTAACCTTTTCAATCTCTTCCCTAAGAGCTTTATACACTTCAACATGAAAATCTAAGTCTCTTTTTAAAACAGCAATGTTATCATTAAACTTAGATTCATTTGCCCTATAATGCTCTAATTGTTTTTCTAAAACACCTAGACCTCTTTTATGATTTGCTAAGTTATAATTAGTATGATGTAAATCTAGCATCAGTGCATCATATTGTGTTTTTGAGGTCTCTAACTCTTTTAATGCCTTACAGTTTTTAGAACAAGCATTATCAGTATGTACCTCAGAATCTGAAAAAGCCATGAGAGCATGCTCAGTAGCAAGCATTGCAGATTCTGAATCATCTTCTTCATCCTGAGTCATAAAGCTCCAATCAAAGCTCACTCCATCAATAGCCAATAGCACCTTTGGCTCTTTAGTTGTAGGTTCTTTGTTCTTGTCCTTTTTGTACCAAGTTGACCTGTTGTCAGATTTCCTTGGTTTTCTACATTCTCTTGCAAAGTGCCCCATCTTATGACAATTATAGCACTCCACCTTCTTTTTGTCAAAACCTACAGTCTCATTGCCACTTATATTTATCTTTCTCCCTGTCTTCTTCCAGAACTTCTTTGTTCTTAAGCTTAGTAATGCCACCTGCCATTTAATGTCCATCTCCTCCATATCATCTTCATCAATTTGATCCAAATCCTCATGATTGAGAATTGAACCACCCACTTGGCTTGATATAAAGGCATAGAAAGTAGCATCACTTAGTCCTGCAACCTGTTTCTTTGAGCTCCTAGTGGAAACAGTTCCATTACCAGTGGAAACAATCATGTTACCACTGTCATCATCACTATCACTTTCTTCATCTGAACTATCATTAATTGATGATGATATGAGTGCTACACTTGCAGAACTTGTTCTTAATTTGCCAGCTTTCTTTAATCTTTGTTCAATAACTTTGAAGTTATTGTACACATCATTAAGCTTCATGGTCTCTAGATCTGACTTATCTTCCCAAACAGCAACATTGGTGTCAAACTCAGAAGGTAGGCTTCTTAGGAATTTAAGATTGAGGTCTTCTTTTTCCACCTCAATTCCAAAAGCAGTGAGTTGAGTAACAATCTTTTGTAGCCTTGTGAATATGCTATCAAGAGATTCATTACTTCTTGAACTAACGTTTTCATAAGTCTGCTTCAGTAAAGTCTTTTGAGTCTTCTTGGTGGAATCATTACCACCAAACACTTCACAGATCTCATCAAAAAGAGTCTTTGCAGACTTGTATTTGCTAAAAGCCAGAACCTGTTCTCTGGGTAGAGCCATCAATAGCAAACCTATAGCCTTCAAATCATTCTTCAGTTGACTTCTTTCATCATTAGTGACAGGACCAGTATTAACTTTTGTTACTGTCTTGTCACCAACCTGCTCTACAGGTTGTATCAGGTTTGAATGAATTTCCACACATAATGATCTCCCATAATGTGTAGTCTTGAACCATAAAGAATTGTTCTATCATAAGCGTCCACATCTCAAAGTCATTTATCTTAAGCTTAGGAAGCTTTGCAGCAATGTTTGATTGGCTTGTTTCTATCTCCATTGTTTCTTTTGAGTCTGCCATAGGGTCTTCTAAATCAAAATATCAAAGCCTTGCTCTGATACCACTTGTTGGATCGTGAACACCTTGAACTTGTGTTAATATGATACTTTGAGTAATATCACTAAGTATGCGGAATCTACTTAATGATACTTAGAAGATTGATTGTGAATGAAACAGTTATATGTATGTGAGAACAACGTATGTAACAAACAAATAGCTCCAATATTATTAATGATAATAATACGAGTGATCTATGATATCACTAGGGTTACACCTTGAAGCTCTAGGAAAAACGTATTAGAAAGATATATCTAACCTTTAACCTAGGATCTCCTTTTATACAACAAGGAGTCCTCTTCTACAAGATAAGTATAATGTTAATAGAATAAGATATACACAAGATCTATTCTATATTTATCTCTACGCGTTTCTCTAACAGTTATCAAGTAAGCAGTGGTAATATTTGTTATTGCAGTGGTAATGAGTTTCCACTGAAAGTACAATCTTCTACAGTTGTAACATCTTCACTAGCCGTGGTAACTGTTAGTATAATTCCCAACAACTACCCATCTCAGGACTGTTTGGTCTGAGTATAAGCATAAGTGCTTATTTGTGATTATTTGCTTATTCAGTGTACTTGTTTGGTTCCTATTTGCTTATTTCTTGTTGTTAATCATCTATGCATGCTTAGTTTCTCATTTCCTAGCTTTTTCATAGTAGCTTAAGTCCTAATAAGCTATTTGTTCACTGTTTGGATACAAGGTGGTGCACACAGCTTATTTTTTAAGCTATATAAAAAGTTGTTTCACAAAAGTTTCTTATTTTCATCTCATTTTTAGCTGTCAAAAAGAAAAACACCAAACAAGCAAACATAAAATTAGTGATAGCTTCTATTTAATAGATTCTATCTTTTTCATTTTTCATTTCAGCTTATTAATAATCACTTTTCCATTTTTATAATTTTCCAAATTTTCTTGTACCTTTAAGTATTTAAAATAATTTTCTAAGATTTTTCCTAAGCAGTTTACTATTTATTAGAATTAAAAGTAGTTTAATTAACTAAATAGGAAATATTAGTAATTAATTAGTTTTCTTAAATTTTAATTAACAACAGTAGGTTTTTATAATTTTCCTAGGTTTTATAAATTAATTAAGACTTTTAGAAAATATATTTCTAATTTCTACTATTCATTTTCAAATTTTCTTATTTTAATTATTTAAATTAATTAAAAGGTAAATAATTAGTAAAATAGTCTAAAAATAATTTTTAGAAGTTTTTTATAATTTTGTAGGATTCCTGTGATGGTTAATTAGTTTTATAAATTTTTCCATAATTTTCTAAGTCTTTTAAGTATTATTAGTAATTTAAAATAGTTTAATTACTTTAATTAAGATAATTAGTTTTTAATTAATAAAAAAAATCATAAAAAGACAAAAATATTTATTTTTAATTTTTATACTTTCTTCAAGTTCATTTTAAAGTTTAGAAATTATTTTTGCAAATTTTTAGTTTAATTTGTAATCTTTACAATTTTTAGTTAATATAAATTAGGTTTAAATTAGCTTTTTAAATAGTTTTAATTAATTAAATAATATTTAAATATTAAAATAATCATTTTTATAATTTCATTTTCATTTTAAATTTTCTTTTAAAATTTTAAGTTTCAAAAAGTTCACTTGCACCCCCTGTAGTTTGTAATTTGTCAAAACCCACTTTTCTGTCTGTTACCTGATTCCAAATTGTGAATTTGTGCATATATCTGTATATCTGTTATTTGTGAATATTATATCATTGCGTAAATACCAAAAATATCAGTAGCAAAATCAATTCCCAATTATCTTGGCTACTGTCGTCAGTGCCACTCATTCTCAAAAGCGTTTTCCAAAAACACATTTCAATCTCGTCGGGACATAACGACTCGGGGACACACTATACTATCACCGGAGAATTGGAACGGAGCTGTCTTTGACTTATTGACCTTGGTCAATAATATCTGACTGTTTTATGGACCAATCAAAAAATAATCAGTCAAGTTATTAATATTCTGTTTACCTCTGTAATATTATTCAAATCTACTGTAAGATTTCTTACAAATTGTTAAGATTTCTTAAACTTACCATAAGTAACCCAAAATCTTAAGAATTGTCTAAAAATCATTTCTTGAAAAGGAATTTAAAGAATGAAGAAAAGATTATTGAGCTTCAATTTTAGTAGACAAGTCGGTTTGTTCCTTAGTAATCCCATATCAAGAGTTGATCATTTATATATGATACAACACATACATATCTTGAAATTAGATTACAGTAGGGAGTCAATTCAGTCTATCATCAATGAAATAATTAACTTCATTATTTGAATTATTCTGATATTATATGGATTCTAATGTTGAGTTTCATTTATGATTTCAGAAAATTGACAACATGAACAATGCATATCAATCATCATCAGAAATCACCATGACTCCAGGAGCTATCCAGAAATTGGTAAAAGACATAGTGTCGGTGGTATTAGAAGGGACTACCATAGTTTATCCGAGAAGAGAGACGGGTATACTTGGTAAGCACCACCCTGCAAGTTTCATGAAGTATAGGCCACCTCACTTAAAGATTCAAGAAGGAATGATCAACCCTACCATCAACCATCATCAAGGAATTAGGCACGGGGTTATACCAAATGGAAATAATCAAAAGAGGAAACTCCCTGAAATAGGAACCATCAACCCTATCTACTTCAACATCATCAATGCTCAAGACCGTTATCGTAAACATCTAGAAGATCGTATGAATTATCAACGTCAGCTGAAACACAATCAGAAAGCTAATAGAAATTGCCTCGTCACACCTGTTACTGGAAGTGGTTATCGTGGAAGTCTACCCTGGTGTCAAAAATGCAACCAGCATCACACCGGAATCTGCAGGGTTAAATGCACGAAATGTCAGAAAATAGGTCACCAGGCAATTAGCTGTAAGACTAAGTGTTAGGACCCTTGCTTCGAATATCTAGCACAAGTTATATTGAAAATAGAAGAGATAAGTAGAGAGAGAGAGAGATAGAGAGAAGAGAGAGGAAGGGAACTCTTGTGTGTGAAATGAATAACTTTGATATTACCAAGAGAACCAACCTCTAAATGAGGCCTTACATGGGTATTTATACTTGTAGTCTAGGGCTTCACATATCTTTGACCATATTACATAACTAGCCCTTAGACTTTATACAAGCATGAATAATACACATAAACTTAATAAACTAGCATTTACTAACTATTACATGAATATATTTAACTAACTGTTTGACTCAATAATGATCGTCACTTTTAATGCTAACAATCTCCCCCTAAGGGACGATCATTGAGATCTCTCTTTTGTGACCTTGATCGTTGATCTTTGAAGCTTGTTCTTTTTGAACTTTGAGTCTTTGTGTAATAGTTTTGCTAGTTCCTTTGTTCCAATCATGCTTTGTGATCTTTCTTGCCTTTGATCATCATCTTCAAATATGGATATCTTTACGTCTTTTCCAACATGCTCATACTTTGTTTGACTTTGAATCCTTGTGAAGTTCTCTTTTCATTGACTTTAATCTTTGTTCCTTTGGTTTGTAGATTCTTTGACTTTGACTTAGAAACGTTCTGAACTTTGCTTTGCTTTGATCTTTGAAGAGAGCTTTGCAGGGTATGAGCATGTGGATCTTTGAGTGATGGTAACGGTCTTTCTTCAAGGAACATTCATCAGTACCTGCATAAAACAGTTAGCAATAAAGCATCCGGTACTTACAGGTTCGGAATTAGAGATCGTCAACAGCATAGTGTGAAGACTCCTTCTAACCCTTACCAAGGCCGTTCCTGAACCAGATACCCCCGAGAGGGCTTACAAGATCCACTGAAGTACATCAATGATTCAGGTGAGTTGCTGGAGATCACCCCACAACTGTAGACCGTTTGAGACAAAGTAACCATCATGATATATAAGGCAAGATCCGTAGATCTCATCAAGACTCTTACTACTTGTGTCCTTTTTGGCGAACACAAGTGTAATCATAGGAAAGTGTATCCTAAGAGATCTTTTAATGTATCTCATGGCTCTAGACTCGATAAGTGCACATATAGTTTTCCTATGCGGAGACTAGGGAGGGGTCTCCTGCTTCAATATCAACCATCTCTAAGAGATAAGTCGATAGATTACACCGGTTCCCCGTGAGAATGAAACAAATATCTTTTCAGAGATACCTGAGTGGCTAGAAGGTTTAGTGCAATGCGTCACTGGGTCCATGACGTCTTGTCTTCAATACCGGTGTCACCTTAGTAACAACCAGTAGCATATGAGTTGAACCCGGTGTCTGCCCTAAGGTTGAACATTTGGAGGGCTATTTCTTTTCACCCTTTTTCATAACTTTTCTTTTTAATTCTTCAACCCCTTCTTTCTCCTTTCTCATTTTCTCCTTTTTTCAATCATACCTAAGGACTTCTAATTCTAATCTATTGGAATTGTCCTTGGGTAGATCCCTCCAGCTCTGGCGGATCATAGGACGGTTTTTCCTAACCTTAGTCACCTTATAACTTCATGACTATCATATTGTTGCCATCAAACCATTTGTGAAAATCTCTCAAAGTGTTTACGATAATAAAACATACTTTGTTAACACTTTGAGAGTTTTGCATTTCATTTGAAGGACTCCCCCTTCACATGTGCTCATGGATTGTTAAGAAATTTGCGCATGCGGGAGGAGTTGCACTTTTGAATTGATCTACTTTCAATGAACACAACCGATTCGAGACACGCTTACATCACTAGTTAGACTAGCTTGAAGTTATTACCCGGCCTGGTCAAGTCCACAGAAAGTTTCTCGAAACGGTACATTTCTACTAAGACAAATCCTTTTCGAGACACGCTTACGTGGCTAGTTAAAGAGTTCCATTGTCAGCTTTTAGGTGACAACTAGCTCTAGTAACTAACTTGATGTTATTACCCGTCGAGGATAAGTCTTTTCGATTACTAACTTTTGTTGTTTCGTCAATTCTTGGGTCATTTCTGAGTCGAGCTCTTTTGAGATTCAAGACGATCACATTTTAATCACGTCTTCTCCCCCTCAAAAATAGCATATCCATGGTATTTTTGATACCAATTGATTAAAACCTTTTCTTTTTGGATAGCTTATGGGAGAAACGGATGTTTGTAAATACCGTATTTGTTTCCTTTAAGCATGATCTTTTTGGAACAACTTTATATTACTCCCCCTCAAAAATAGAACATTTTGATTAAATTAAGCGATTTAAGGATTGAGGGAGTAATATCTTGAGCAACATCGTGAAAAGTTTTGAAAACCTTTTGAAATATGTTTCAAAATTTTGCTCAAAAATTAAGAAGACTTTGATAAGCTTTTTGGAGAGAAGTCTTCTTATCATTTAGGATTGTCGCACATAAATGTACAACAGGGTCCTTTCGTTGAAAATCACGGGTTATACACTGTTATGTGTGCATAAGCCATAATGTTTTTAGGATAAGTGCTCAAAAAATATTTAAAACCTTTGAATTGATTTAAGCACTTTCCTTTCTTTGAAGAACGAGTCCTTAGCTGAAATACTAAGAAGTCATTATTGAAGCCCGGGTTTCGTACTGAAGTATACGAAAGCCATTTTTGAAGCCCGGGTTGTAAGCTGAAGTACTTACAAGCCACTATGAATTTGGATTAGACAACAACTTTTGGAACCCATTTAAGCACGGCGCCAACTGGGTTACCATATTTTGAAATCCATTTGTAAGTTGTGTCAATCCGAGACAAAGAAGTTGAATTCCAACGAGGACTGAAAACCTGTGTTTCATTTTGAAATAAAGCTCGTGGAATCAACGGTGATTTAAAACTCTTTTGCTTTTGAAAGTTGTTTGAGAAACTCAGTGTCTCTCTTGGAATTTTAAAACTTGAAGAAGAAGTTCTCCATCCATTGTTGAAACTCGGTGTTTCATTTCGAAAATTCGTTTTTGAGATGAATGGAAACCTTCCAGAATTAGGATTTTTCCAAGCATAGCCATTCCTTTGTTGTTGCGGAAGCATTTCAGAGTATGAATATTTCAAATGTTTTGAACGGCTTTGCTTTGGTTTCCACACTGGCTTTACCGGAGTAAAACGAGAGTATGGAGTTTGAAAACCTTGATTCTTTTCTTTATGAGCACTTGCATTTGAAACCTTTTGAGGAGTAAATGTTTCAGAAAAATTGGGTCTCTTTGAAAATTTCCTTCCTTTTTGCAAAGAATAGGTAGTAAACTGAGAAACCTTTTTCGAAAACGGTTTAGAAGATTCACCCGTGTAAACCTTCTCCGAAACACTTACTTGTGGATTAGACTCGTTTGAAACATGAGATTTTCCTTTTGACCGGTTAAGAACATCAAACTTTGCTTTTAAGGCATTGTATGACGTTCTCAAATCATTGTATTCTTTTTGAATAGAAAGATGATCTGACGATGCCAGTTTTTCTTGTAAAGAAGCATTTTGATTTTCAAGATGTGCAAAATATTTTTCATATTTTTCTGTTTCAATTGAAAAATCATTTTTGGCATCACCAAAATCCTTGATATGTTGTGCAATCGTTTTTTCCAATTCAACAATTTTCTTTTGAAGCACAGACTTTTCTTTTTCAAAAAGATGATTTGGTGTGATCTGAGAGTCAGATTTGTTTGAAGTTTGATTCTGAACTCTTGACCGCTTGATTGAATCAAACAAGTTTTTGTAAGTCTGTTTCAAATGCTCATTTTCTTTTTGTAATGATGCCACAGTATGTTCCAGTTCAAGAATTTTTGTATCAAGTTCATCGAAATCAAACTTGATATTGGTATCATCACAATTTTCTACAAAAATCTTTTCTTTTTCTTTAAGCACTGATGGCAAAGAGTTTTCAGAAGACATTTTCTCATTCTTCTCTTGCAGTTTAAGTTGGAAAGAGATACTTTGTGCTTCGAGTATTGCAAGATGTTTCTCAAAGTGAGCAGTTCTTTTTGACAATTCTGCTTTGACATCAGTTGCTTCTTGTGAAAGCTCGATGATTTTCTTTTTGAGACAAAGATTTTCAGATTTCAAAGAAGATGTTTGTTCGAAATTCACATTCTCATACTCATGGTTGACAGATGCTGACTTGAACGACTATATTTGATTTGTGAAAAATTCCTTTTGAATGTCAAGTATTAAGCATTTTTCATCAAATTCGTCTTCAAGAGAATGAACATACTTTAAATCTTCTCTCATTTCAGTGACAAGATGTTTTTCAAAGTACTCAAAACTTAAGTTGAGATTTTTCACATGAGGTTCAATCTCATCTTTCAAAATCTTTTTGACTTCAATCTTAAGGCGTTCATCTGATGAAAGAGGATTAGAGAAAATACTGTGATCGATGTCTACTTGCTTAAACCAAATGGCCTTTAACGTATGCTCAATGTGATGTTTAAGATTACAAAATTGTTTCCTTGCTTTATTTTGCCATAACGTAGCATCATAAGTAGCAAGTTGAGCTTCTTTGAAAAATCTTTTCACATTTGTGTCTTTTCTTTTGAAAGGTGCTTTTGGAAAATCTGTCATTTGTAGACCACCATACACAAAGCCGTGATACGAGAGTGGGTTTTTTGTTTGTTTTACTTTCAAACGTTTTTCCTCTTCAGATTTTAAAATATCTTGAGACTCAAACAAAAGATCATCTGACAATTCTTTTCCCATATCTTCAGCGTTGTACAAAATAGGTGTCAGCTTTTTCACTTTGTTTAAAACACACGGTTTTTCAGTTTCCACATTAGCATTATTCACAAAACCAATCCCAGATGTTTGTTTCTCAACCTCCTCATCTTTAGTAGGCAGCATGTTGAAAGTCTGAGAAGTCTGTCCCAATTTACGAAGTTTGTTTTCAAGATCGTTTGTTCGTTTCAAAAACTCTTTGTTTTCATTCTCAAGTTTTGTGTTTACAATCTCAAAATTTGATGTGGTTTTCTGAAGCTTTGAATTTTCACTTTTTAAATCATTGTTCTCTTTTAAAAGCGCTTGAACCTTTCTGTTGTTAACAACCATTTGAGTATCCAGATTTTGAATGGAACGTTTTTCACGAAGAACAGCTTCTCTATAACCAACTTCAAGTTCTTCATTTCTTTTTAAAAGTGGTTTTACAGACTCTCCATACATTTCAAACTTTTGAGCTTGAGATTTAAGGTTTGAGTTTTCAAATTCGAGTTCAGCTTTTCTTTTTGTTACATTTTGAAAACCTTTTTCCATTTCTTTAAATCTCTCAAGCTCATTTGTCAATAAGACATTCGTTTGCTTAGCTTTGCGATTGTCCTCTTTGCACTTTTCAAGTTCATGTTTGAAATTATTGATTAATGAAGCAAATAAAGCACGATCTTGTTCATAAGAAGATCCATCCTGGGCAGGCTCACCTCTATTAAGATCCATATCTGGAGTATCAAAAGTGATATTGCTATCATTTTGTTCCTCCACATATGTGTCACTAATAGACTCAGAATGCTCAGGATGTGTCTGATTATGAGCAAACACATTATCAAACACAACATCATTATCGTTTGAATGTAGTACCTTAGTAAATATCTCTGTGTCTGATGAAGGTCTGATATGATTATCTTCGGTGTCCCAAACAGCTTCATTCCTTTGAGTACCATCAGCATCCGAATCATAGCTAGGACTGCTGCTTTCAACCTGCTGTTCTGAAGATGAATCATTGCCTGTGAAAACCAAACTGACATCTGATGCATCACCCTCATTGACTATTTCCTCGTCATTTTGAACATCTTTCTCTGTCTCTTTTTCAATCACCTCAGTTTCCTTTAACTGCATCTCTCTTTCCTTCTGCTCTTTTTCCCGTTTTAGCTTCGCAATCTCATTCTTTGAAGTGCTTCTTTCTTTTTCATTAGAATCCCTCTTCTTTTTCTGCATCTCCATCAGATGAAGTGATCTTGCATTAAGCACTGTTTCCAGTCTGTACATATGATTAAGCAATTGATTGCTAAAGACTTCAACTTCTATGCTAGTGAAGTATTTTTTCCATAAACTGCTTGATGATTCATAATCCCAAGAATTCTTAAACGCTCTAAAATCCATGGTCATGAACCCTTTTAACTGTGTCTTGAGCTCTCTAAATCCTACCATGCAATCACTTCCCTGTTCAATTTGCTTTTCGAGTTGAACTATGTTGTTTTGAAGATTCCTTTTGAAGGTAACAAAGTCCATTTCAGATCCGAAGAGTGTCTCAAAAGTTTTATGAAAGGATAAACCAAATAATGGTTGACGTGCTTCTGAGAGAGCCACACAGTGATGCTTAACTGGTTCAAAATGTATTAAACAATTTTCTTTGGAGTGCATTGCGGGCTTTGTCCTTACTTGTGTCTCTCTTTCATTTTGCTCTTGTTCCATTGTTTAACGATATGTGATAAAGTTGATCTTAGGATCTTTTAAGATAACAAAGGTTGTTGTAGAAGATTAGATGTTTTTTGCGAATTTTGAAAAACGTTCTCGGTTGAATTTTTTGTGATTACAAATTTTCCCTCCAAAAAATGAATACGAAAATTTTATTTCTCAAAATTTGAAAAACGCAAAGAAATACAATTGTAAGGTTACCAGAAAATTTTGAGTTTTGAAAATTTTTGCGCCAAATTTTACCGAAATTTTTGAATTTTGGCCTAAAAATTTGAATTTTCGGCCGAAATTTTCAACGTTATGCCAAACTTTGAATCTCGCGTAAAAACTGAACGTTTAATCTCCTGTAAAAAATAATTTTTACTCAAGATTTCCCGCCAAAAAAATAGGAGGTGTGTTTGATCTTCAAAAATTTGTGTAGATGAATGGATCTTTCCAACGAAATAGGAGGTGTGTTTGATCTTCAAAAATTTCGAAACGTAGGTAGGTTCTTGAAAATTTTAGGTGATTTCGAAACTTTAGAAAGATTGCGAAACTGTGGTTTGCGAAACTCTGGGATTGCGAAAATCTGTCTTTGCGAAACCTAGGATTGCGAAACTCTTGAATTTCGAAACTTCTGATTTTGAAACTTGGATTGCGAAAGTTGAAGTTCTCGAAACTTAGGGTTTGCGAAACTCTGGTTCTCGATAACCGAAGATCTCGAAAACTAAGGATCTCGATAAGTTATGATGTTCTCGAAAATCTCTGAAGTTCTCGAAAAAATTGAAAATTCTCGATAAATTCCAAGATCTCGATAATATCTGAAGTTCTCGAAAATCTATGAAGTTCTCGATAAATCTGATGTTCTCGAAAATTATGACTTTTTCGAAAACCCAATTTCACAAGAAATTTCGAAATTATACAATTTCGAAATTTAGCCCGAAAGTCGAAGTAATTTCTTTCTTATACAAGAGAGAAAATACCGAGTATCCAACGGTGAGCACGAACGGAGCCTTTTCTTGTGTTCTCGAAAACTTGGCAAAATGTGATTTCGAAAAAACACTAAATTTTCAAAATGTTGACAGTTTAGAGAATAAGTTTAAAGCACACCCAAATGACTTTTGCAATCCAAGATTCTTGTACTTCTAGGCTAAAAAACACCAAAACTTGAAGAAAGTTCAAAACTTGATGATTTTTATGAAACTTTTTCGTGATTTAGAAAACAAGTACAAGAACCAAATCGAGTTTTTTAAGCAAGATTTTTTCAAAAAGATTTAAACTTTCTTGTTAGAGAAGGTTTATAACACTAGTTTGTAGTAAAAAAAGTGTTAAAAACAAAAAAAACAAGAAAAGTAAGAATTTTTGATAATAAATTCGTGATAAAAAGCTTAAAACCACGAAAATAACAAACCCTCAACCCTCCTAAATCATTGTTAGGCTCTTGATACCACTTGTTAGGACCCTTGCTTCGAATATCTAGCACAAGTTATATTGAAAATAGAAGAGATAAGTAGAGAGAGAGAGAGATAGAGAGAAGAGAGAGGAAGGGAACTCTTGTGTGTGAAATGAATAACTTTGATATTACCAAGAGAACCAACCTCTAAATGAGGCCTTACATGGGTATTTATACTTGTAGTCTAGGGCTTCACATATCTTTGACCATATTACATAACTAGCCCTTAGACTTTATACAAGCATGAATAATACACATAAACTTAATAAACTAGCATTTACTAACTATTACATGAATATATTTAACTAACTGTTTGACTCAATAATGATCGTCACTTTTAATGCTAACACTAAGGACAGGAAAGGACAACCAACAACAGTAGTATGCCACGGGTGTGGTGGGAAAGGGCATTACATGAGCCGATGTCCAAACTACAATGTTAATTGGAAAGCCAAGACTTTTACAAGAAAATGAAGAATCTTTAAAGACCTTGATAGTATCGAGGAAATGACAACTAGATTTAAATAGATTAATAAATTCCTGTTGTAGATAAATAAAATCTAGTTTAAGAATTTCCTAAGTTGTATCTCTTTCCTGTATTTCACTTTAAGTTACGATGGATGTAACTTATGTATAACAACAATCTTTCTACTGTATCGAAAAATCTACCTCGTAATATTTCCATAATAATGATAATCTAAGTTAATTTCAATTTCTGTCTCATTTACCAAATGACAATATACTATATTTACTCCATAAATTTTTGATTTATAGTATGAACCCTAAAATTTTCTACTTTATTCTTAAAAGGAATTACGTGTTATATTATAAAAACAACACGTTGAACACCATCTAAAACAATTTATAGGAACACATGATTGAGCCAAACATCACATCATTTGGTCCTCAATTATACATAGCCTGATCAACTATGTCTAATTTAGGAAGAATTATGTTATGAAAGGAAAAGTTATATTTTCAAATTTCTGAATGACAATCTTCATTCAAAAGCAAAATATAGAGCTAAAATGAAATGTTCATAAATAATACATTGAACAAACCACAATAAATACCTATCTTATTAATGAGTGTGTAAATACTCATCATTTTTACCTTTTCTGAGCTGCCAAAACATCTAAAAACACTCAATATTACATCAAAATAGTAAAAATATCTCAGGAATGTGTTTTACATGTTTCAAATGCAAAATAATCAAAAACAGATGAAAAACGTACAAAGTTTGCATAATTGGCAGTTTCACTCCCTCATCTATCAAGAATTGACAAAACTAGTCCCTATGCCTTTATTTTCAATAAAAAGTCATCAAAAGCCCTTTTGAAATCATAAAAAGTCATATTAAGTCCTTTGATGGCAAGTTTGCAAAAATTACACTTTTGGTCCTTCAAGTTTCAAAATTAGCAAATATGGCCCCTGAGCAAAATATTTTGAAGTCAAAAAGTCTTTCATGGTCCTTGGAATGTTAAAATGTTCACAAATGATCCCTTGGTGTGAAAATTGGGAAAGTTACAAGATTGGTCCCTGAAGTTTGGTGAATTGACAAAAATGGTCCTTGCAAGCTCAAAATTGGAAAAAGTCAAAACAGGTCCTCATACTATTCATCACTTGGCATATTCAACCCCATGGAATACTTTAGAAACATGCCAAATCCAGTCCTTACACTTTATCAAATTTGCAAAAATGGTCCTTGTTAAACCAAAAATCAATCCGGACCTATTTTTATTACTCTTATAATACAAAAATAAATACCCAACAAACAACCCAATCCCACCTTTTTTTGGCCTGGCCCAATCCTCAGCCCAACAAACAAACCGTTTTAAATAAAAAGCCAGGGTCAACTCTCGTTTGACCTTTCCCCTTACCTCCAAAACCAATACCACTCACCAATACCACCCATCATCCCTGGTATTCACCCCCTACCACCACTTGCTCCACCTTATCCCTTCCCCAATTCCTCATCCCAAGGTCATTTAAAGCCACCCCCTCCTAGTCTATGCTTCACAGACCCCAGTTGCAAGAAAAGTATTTTTCCCGCCAAATTGAGTGTGAGGACAAGAAACATCCATTGGCTGCTATTATTGGTGGGATATGATCATGTGGGTCCCACTAACACCCTGGAAGCCATATAAAGAAGGAAGAAGACCAGAGTTGGTAGTATTAGATTAGAGTAGTAGTAGTATAGTCGACTTTTGTAATTTTCTATTTCCTAGTTTAATTAAAAGCTTTCTAGCACTTTGTTAAGTATTTTCAGTGTAATTCACACTTGTTTTAATCTTCAATTTAAATTAAAAGCTCATTTTCAGTTTTCATGTTATTTTTATTTTGAAATTTCATTGCTTCTTAAACATTGTTATAATTCAAGTCTTACTGATTAACAAGCTCTCATAAGCCTAGTTATAAGTTTCAAGAGATTTAATATAGTACTTAATTAATATTTACCAAAATTCAGGAAAACAAAAAGAAAAAAAAATAATAAAAAAAAGGAGAAAGAAGAAACAAGGCATGGTGATAGCTGTGGATAGCATGGTTTAGTACCTCACGGGAGGCATAGGAGCATGGTTCTTGGTTATTGGTTCCAAATTTTTCAGCTTGAAGCACTTAGTAAGTATATTTCCAAGTTTTTGTATTTTTACTATTTATGTACTGGTCATTGCTTATTTCTAAGCTCTTATGCTTATTCAGTGTATTTAGGTGACAATATTGCTTAATGTTTGATAGGTGTTTATTAATACTCAACATTGCTTATTCTTGGAATTTCAACTGTCAAAATTAGCTTATTGTGATTTATGAGTCTTTGAGTTTTGAAATGGTGCTTGTAAGCCTAAGTTGGTTCATTTACATCATTTAGTGACTTATGAATCAGAATTAGAGCATGAATCAGTTAGATACCTTGAAATCTTAAAAACAGTGCTTAATAGGGGTGTTTGGCATTGCTGAATACTATGTGATCTTGGTGATCTCTTGCTGTGTTCTTAGCATACTTAGATTACATTAGGGTAGGTTTAGTTAATTGAGTCATAAGTTTGGTCACTTCAACACTAAAAAGTCAAAACTCACTTCATTAGATCACTAGTTCTTTACTGTTAAGGATTTTGGGATCATCATCACCATTGTTAGTTGATTAGTTGTAGTTATAGCTTAAATAAGTCAACCTATCAGTTTTTCTTAAAAGTCAAAATTGCAAGTTCTTCAAATAATCCAAAACTTGGGGAATTTTGTAGATTTATGTGTTTAGATTCATACCCTGAGCTTTTTTAGGATTGATAGCCTCCCACCTCTTCTCCAATTTCCCAACTTCCTTTAATTTTTACCATTTTTGTTGTGGGCCCCACAACCCTCCAAAGAGGGCAGCAAGGCTGTCTGCTCCCCTGCACAACAGACACCACAGCCACCACCACCACTTTGGTGGTGGTTTGTGGTCACCACAGTAGTTCCCACACCTACTGTTCAAACAACTTATTGGAATCTGAATCAACAAGAGTGGGTCCCACACAAGCTGGTTTGAGTTTAATTTCCCCCTTGGTCAACTGTGGTCAACTGTTTAGCTTATTTCTTTCCATAGTGCTTAGTTTTCATTTACAAAAAAGTTGTTTTTACAAAAGTTTGTTGTTTTTAGGTGTAAAGTAAGTTTGTAAAAGAAAAACAAAGAAAAACCAATTTAATTTTAAGTGATAGTTTCTATTTAATTCTATTTAAAATTTAATTTTCATTTTTAGATTTTTATTAAGTACTTGGTGTTTTTATATTTTTATTAATTTACTTTTAAGTTAAAGTATTTTTAGTAATTTTCTCAGATTTTTATTTTGTCATTTAGTATTTATTAGATTTAAGATTAGTTTTCCTAATTATTAATTAACATAAAGTTTTAAATAGCATAGTTAGTTTTTATATAGCATAACCTAGTTTTTATATTTTTACTAGCTCTAATATAATATAATAGACTTTTAGAAATAAATTTTTAGTTTCTACCGTTCATTTTCCATTTTTCTTATTTTAATTATTTAAACTAGATTTAAGTTAATTAAAAGGTAATTAATTAGTGGATTAGCCTTAAACATAATTTTTAGAAGTTTTTATATTTTTTTAGGATTCATGTGATGGTTTAATAATTTTAAAAATTTTCTCTTAATTTTCTAAGTTAATTTAGTATTAATAATAATTTAAAATAATTTAATTAGTTTAATTAAGTTAAATAGTTTTTAATTAATAAAAAATCCTTAAAAAGACAAAAATATTTATTTTCATTTTTTATACTTTCTTCAAGTTCTAATTTAAGTTTAGAAATAGTTTTTGCAAATTTTTAGTTTAATTTGTAATATTTATAATTATTAGTTAATTTAAATTAGTTTTTAATTACTTTTATTAATTAAATAATATTTAAATAGTATAATAATCACTTTTATAATTTCATTTTCATTTTCAAATTTCTTTTAATTTTAAGTTTCAAAAAGTTTCAAAAGCACCCCCTGTAGTTTGTTAATTACCAAATCCCACTTTTCCAGTCTGATTGCGTGAATCTTAATTGTGAATTTGTGCATATTCTTGTATATCTGATTTTTGTGAATATTATACTCCCTCCGTCCCACATTAAGTGTCCATTTACATTATGCACAAAGTTTTAGAAAATTCCACTAACTACACTCTCCACCAATCAAATATAATTTATACCCACTAAAGTCTCATCTCATTGGTTAGAATAGAATCTGGACACTTAATTTGGGACATTTCAAGATTCCATTGTGGACACTTAATATGGGACGGAGGTAGTATCTGTGTACAAATACCAAAATAACAGTAGCAATATCAATTTCACATCATCTGGGCTACTGTCCTCAGTGCCACTCACACATAAACGATTTCAAAAGACACCATTTTTGAATCTCGCTGGGACTTTAACGGCCCGGGGACACACTATACTATCCACGGAGCATTGGGATAAGCTGTTTTTGACTAGTTGACCTTGGTCAATTATATCTGACGGTTTAGCTTCAATCAAAATTTGACGCCGCTGCCGGGGAGGTTGTTGCGTATTTTAAAAACTCGTTTTAAGTTTAGTGGTTTTCAAAAACCCTCCCTGTACAAATTTCACACAAATTTGTAAAAAGTTTTTATAAAAATATTAATCATATCAAAAAAGTTCATTAACACTTTTCCTGAAGTGTTAAAAACACCAAAAAAATCAAAAACAATAAAACAAACTGTGAAGTTAAATTACTTCGTTTTCTTTAAGATTACAACCTGAAATAGTTGGTTTAAGGTAAGTTCTGACATTAAATTGCGAACTGAAGAGGAAACCAATTTATTTCCTCCCGCCAGCCTGCGAGTAATCTTAAAGGGACGATTTCGGTTAACGAATCAGTTCCAAAAATAAATTCCCAAGTTTTCTGCACACACACCCATAAGCCTAAAGACAAGTTTTTCAAATTAATAAATACATAAAATCTTACCACCGCAAAACAAGGTTGAACACCTACCAACTGGGGGTGTGGACATAATAAGTTTCCAAACTTAAGATTAAAACTAGCCTTTATATCCCTGTGAGTGGTGTACCTTTTTCAAAGAAGCCATTCGCTTGTGATAATTGGTTTAAATTCGCTTTGGTTTTGCCTCGATTTTGTTTTGAAAAGTTGTTTTTGGTGCATGTGCACTAAACATGTTTCTCAAAAATACCAAAAATATTCACCTTTACCCTCTCACCTTTTTGATTCTTCATCCCTTTACCCTCTATCCTTTTGATTCTCACTTCTTCCACTTATCCCATAATTGATTCTAATGGCATCTCTCGATGACGATTTCTTTGAACAAAGGGCCTATGAGAGCAACATTGAAAAACTTATGGCCTTGTCAAAGATATCGAGATGTCGTGTTAATTATGATGAAACTTCAATTCCTATTCCCTCTCCGATGATGGAAATGGAATGAGAAACCGGGGTGACAAAGGACCCTGTACTTTCCTATGACTATGGAAGTGCTAAATACGTCCAACCTACGGTTGTCCAAAAATCTAAGCTCACAATTGATCCTAACCTTTCGCGATATACGGTTATAAACAAAAACCAAGAGCTTAGAGCTATGGCTGAAAAGAACGACTTGCCTAATCTTCACATTCAAAAACCCGAGACCATAACGGGAGTGGTGGAAATTTCTAGCTCTCAGAGCACACTACTTGTCCCACCTCCGGATTTTGTTCCTTGTGTAGGTTGTGGTGAGCCACTTTTCGGTTTTCCATGTCGTTGGTGTACATGTGTACAATGTGGTAACGATATTCGAGACGGGAGTTGTTTGTTTTGTGGTTCGAGGAATTCATTTGCTTATGATCCTAACCAGAACTCATTCAACAACTCCTCAAATTTTTCCAACTACCCAACACATTCATACGAGCAAGAATCATATTATCCAAATCTCAATAATGCATCGTATCAAAATACACCAAGTCAGACTCAACAGTTTTTCTCTTGTGAGTATTGTGGTGGCCCACACTACTGCTCGGATTGTCAAATTAGGAATCGGTTTGTCTATGAACAGGTTCCTTGTTACAATCATGAATTTGGTTTTAACCAGCCCTCACAATACACAAACCCTCACCCACCGCCTCAGGACGAGTTAGCTAGAGCTGAATTGATTACTAAAATGATTATGAATCAAAATCAAGTCAACAAGACCATTCAAGATAGTATAAACTGTCTTGAGGATTTGATTCTTAGAAAACAAAAGCCTCCTGTTAACTCATTTTATCTTGAGGATGAAAGTGATGAGGATGAACCATTTGAGGAGGTAAAACCTAAGGAAACTTCAGATATCTTGCCAATGGGGAACAAGGAAGTCAAAATCAATCCTCTTGAGGAAATTGATGACCTTGTTCCAATCCCAAAGGTATATGAGAAACCTCTTGATTCAACTTCAGTTGAAACTGCTTCAGTAGAAATACAGGGAGAAAAGAATATGATTGAATCACTAGCAGTAGAAATCATGGAACTTGTAGAAACCATGACTGCTAGTCCTTCTCAACTCCCTCAATCTGCTGTTAAAACACCCGAAGTTCACACTCACTCTCTGATCATGGGGGATGAGCATCTTAGCACTGTTCCTAATAAGGAATCGGACGAATTCATAAAGTCTAGTGCTGAGAACCTTGTCCAAATCCCAGGAGAGTCACAGGGAACTTTTGATCCTATGTGTGATATCCCTCCTCCTCTTGTCTTCCCAAATGATGATGTTGAGATGTTCTATTCTAATGATGACGATTCGTTATCATGTGGAGACATCAGTTATGTGGAAGAATTACCTTCTCAGCTAGTTAGCTTAGAAGAAGAGAATGATGAGATTGACACTGAAATCAGAGATGAAGCACTTCGTGCAACATTATTGAAAGTCAATCTCCTCATTTCTAAAATCGAGACTTTCAAAATGAAACCTATTTCATCTCCTATCCCCATTAAGGATAGTGACATTTTCTCCGATGATCCTATTCCGGAATTTGAAGCCCTTCCTATTCCGGAATTTGAAGCCTTTACTTTTGATCCTATGGGAGAGAAGATTAGTGGCAGTACCACTTCTCATTCTCATAATTCTCTCCCCGATTATGAATCATTTACCTTCGATGAGTTCTCTTATGAACTCACGCACATCAATTCAGAATATGATTCATTCATATTTGAGGAGTTCTCCTGTGAACTCACTCATATCATTACTCCTCCGGAGTATGATGACCCGGGGGGAGATGCACTCAATCATGAGAATTTGCAAATTCCCACCCACCCTCCCGGGATGTTTTCGAGCTTAACCTTTGAAATCCAAAATAAGGCTAATGAGCCTGCTTTCGAGGAAGAATATTTTATCATGTTTTTCATCATGGTTTTCTTCCTTTTCTTCACCTATAGGGTGACTTCTCCTGTTCTTCACTCCTTCGGGAATGAAAACACTATCTTTGATCCCGGCATTTTCATTTACCATTATTTTGAGCCAGGGTCTATATATCTCATCGGTGTGGAACTTTCACGTGCTTCAAATGTTTATCCAAACATCTTGAATGAAAGTCCGATGGAGATTGTTTCTTCCACATCATGCTTCCCCAAGGACAATTGAATTCGGGGTCGAGTCAAGCTAGCGACTCGGTAAACAAAAACAGTAGCATGCTTATAGGGTTTTCACCCTAAGTGTGGGGGAGTCCCCATGCTATGATTATAAAAGTGAAAAAATAGTGTTTTCCACGCTTAGCTTATAATGTTGCCCTTTTACGTTCTAAGAGTCGGCATAATAGCCGGGACTTTGAATATTGAGGACAATATTCATGCTAAGTGTGGGGGGTATTTCGCTATTCTAGCGAATTTTATCACATTTTACTATCTTATACCCCCATTTTGACCAAAATTTTTCAAAAATTTTTCACTAAAGTTCAAAATTTTTTGTGGTAATCAGTCTGCCAAGTCTAAATGACAAATGGATTGGCTAATCCAGGAGCAAACAGCTCTTGGTAAAGACATCTCAAACCCGTTGATGGCTTGCAATTTCCAAAAATTGTATGGTTCCTCAACTCCCCATATCCCATAAAGCAAATGAGTTGGCTAGCCCACAAGATTATGGCTTGTGGTAAAGGCCGTGGAAAATCCATAATTGGTAATCAGCTCACCAAGATGTTGACTTAGTCCATCAAGATGCTGGCTAGTCCAGAAGCAAACGGCTTTTGGTAAAGACTAATCAAATCCGTTGACAGCTGGTGGTTTGCTCAAAATCACACGGTTATCAGATGTGCCACAGTTCTTACACCTGGCTACTCCAGAAGTGATGGCTTTTGGTAAAGAGATTTTCAATTCCATCAAGTTTTTCTCAAAAGATTGCTAGGGACTAGCAATGTTTTAGTGTGGGGGATTGATGAGTGTGTAAATACTCATCATTTTTAACTTTTCTGAGCTGCCAAAACATCTAAAAACACTCAATATTATATCAAAATAGTAAAAAAATCTCAGGAATGTGTTTTACATGTTTCAAATGCAAAATAATAAAAAACAGATGAAAAACGTACAAAGTTTGCATAATTGGCAGTTTCAGTCCCTCATCTATCAAGAATTGACAAAACTAGTCCCTATGCCTTTATTTTCAATAAAAAGTCATCAAAGGCCCTTTTGAAATCATAAAAAGTCATATTAAGTCCTTTGATGGCAAGTTTGCAAAAATTACACTTTTGGTCCTTCAAGTTTCAAAATTGGCAAATATGGCCCCTGAGCAAAATATTTTGAAGTCAAAAAGTCTTTCATGGTCCTTGGAAAGTTAAAATGTTCACAAATGATCCCTTGGTGTGAAAATTGGGAAAGTTACAAGATTGGTCCCTGAAGTTTGGTGAATTGACAGAAATGGTCCCTGCAAGCTCAAAATTGGAAAAAGTCAAAACAGGTCCTCATATTATTCATCACTTGGCATATTCAACCCCATGGAATACTTTAGAAACATGCCAAATCCAGTCCTTACACTTTACCAAATTTGCAAAAATGGTCCTTGTTAAACCAAAAACCAATCCGGACCTATTTTTATTACTCTTATAATCCAAAAATAAATACCCAACAAACAACCCAATCCCACCTTTTTTGGCCTGGCCCAATCCTCAGCCCAACAAACAAACCGTTTTAAATAAAAAGCCAGGGTCAACTCTCGTTTGACCTTTCCTCTTACCTCCAAAACCAATACCACTCACCAATACCACCCATCATCCCTGGTATTCACCCCCTACCACCACTTGCTCCACCTTATCCCTTCCTGAATTCCTCATCCCAAGGTCATTTAAAGCCACCCCTCCTAGTCTATGCTTCACAGACCCCAATTACAAGAAAAGTATTTTTCCCGCCAAATTGAGTGTGAGGACAAGAGACATCCATTGGCTGCTATTATTGGTGGGATATGATCATGTGGGTCCCACTAACACCCTGGAAGCCATATAAAGAAGGAAGAAGACCAAAGTTGGTAGTATTAGATTAGAGTAGTAGTAGTATAGTCGACTTTTGTAATTTTCTATTTCCTAGTTTAATTAAAAGCTTTCTAGCACTTTGTTAAGTATTTTCAGTGTAATTCACACTTGTTTTAATCTTCAATTTAAATTAAAAGCTGAATTTTAGTTTTCATGTTATTTTTATTTTGAAATTTCATTGCTTCTTAAACATTGTTATAATTCAAGGCTTACTGATTAACAAGCTCTCATAAGCCTAGTTATAAGTTTCAAGAGATTTAATATAGTACTTAAGTAATATTTACCAAAATTCAGGAAAACAAAAAGAAAAAAAAATAAAAAAAAGGAGAAAGAAGAAACAAGGCATGGTGATAGCTGTGGATAGCATGGTTTAGTACCTCATGGGAGGCATAGGAGCATGGTTCTTGGTTATTGGTTCCAAATTTTTCAGCTTGAAGCACTTAGTAAGTATATTTCCAAGTTTTTGTATTTTTACTATTTATGTACTGGTCATTGCTTATTTCTAAGCTCTTATGCTTATTCAGTGTATTCAGGTGACAATATTGCTTAATGTTTCATAGGTGTTCATTAATACTCAACATTGCTTATTCTTGGAATTTCAACTGTCAAAATTATCTTATTGTGATTTATGAGTCTTTGAGTTTTGAAATGGTGCTTGTAAGCCTAAGTTGGTTCATTTACATCATTTAGTGACTTATGAATCAGAATTAGAGCATGAATCAGGTAGATACCTTGAAATCTTAAAAATAGTGCTTAATAGGGGTGTTTGGCATTGCTGAATACTATGTGCTCTTGGTGATCTCTTGCTGTGTTCTTAGCACACTTGGATTACATTAGGGTAGGTTTAGTTAATTGAGTCATAAGTTTGGTCACTTCAACACTAAAAAGTCAAAACCCACTTCATTAGATCACTAGTTGTTTACTGTTAAGGATTTTGGGATCATCATCACCATTGTTAGTTGATTAGTTGTAGTTATAGCTTAAATAAGTTTCATATTAGCTTATTGTTACTTCCTAAGTCAGTAGGGATCAATCTAATCTCAATAAAGTCAACCTATTAGTTTTTCTTAAAAGTCAAAATTGCAAGTTCTTCAAATAATCCAAAACTTGGGGGATTTTTGTAGATTTATGTGTTTAGATTCATACCCTTAGCTTTTTTAGGATTGATAGCCTCCCACCTCTTCTCCAATTTCCCAACTTCCTTTCATTTTTACCATTTTTGTTGTGGGCCCCACAAGCCTCCAAAGAGGGCTGCAGGGCTGTCTGCTCCCCTGCACAACAGACACCACAGCCACCACCACCACTTTGGTGGTGGTTTGTGGTCACCACAGTAGTTCCCACACCTAGGTTTTGGCTTATTTCAACCCCCCTCCTAGTAGGGTCTTAGATTTGGCCATTGGTTTGACCCCTAGACCTGTGGACCCCACCTGAATTAAGCCACAAAAGTTGTCCCATTTTCAGCTTTAAAACAAGATTCCAAGAGCTTATTTGTGGCTTATTAGCTTAATCTGTGGTCACCTTTGGCTTTTTCTAGCTCAAACTTGTTCAAACAACTTATTGGAACCTGAATCAACAAGAGTGGGTCCCACACAAGCTGGTTTGAGTTTAATTTCCCCCTTGGTCAACTGTGGTCAACTTTTAGCATATTTCTTTCCATAGTGCTTAATTTCATTTACAAAAAAGTTGTTTTTACAAAAGTTTGTTGTTTTTAGGTGTAAAGTAAGTTTGTAAAAAAAAAAAACAAAGAAAAACCAATTTAATTTTAAGTGATAGTTTCTATTTAATTCTATTTAAATTTTAATTTTCATTTTTAGATTTTTATTAAATACTTGGTGTTTTTATATTTTTATTAATTTAATTTTAAGTTAAAGTATTTTTAGTAATTTTCTCAGATTTTTATTTTGTCATTTAGTATTTATTAGATTTAAGATTAGTTTTCTTAATTATTAATTAACATAAAGTTTTAAATAGCATAGTTAGTTTTTATATAGCATAACCTAGTTTTTATATTTTTCCTAGCTCTAATATAATATAATAGACTTTTAGAAAATAAATTTTTAGTTTCTACTGTTCATTTTCCATTTTTCTTATTTTAATTATTTAAACTAGATTTAAGTTAATTAAAGGTAATTAATTAGTGGATTAGCCTTAAACATAATTTTTAGAAGTTTTTATAATTTTTTAGGATTCATTTGATGGTTAAATAATTTTATAAATTTATTCTTAATTTTCTAAGTTAATTTAGTATTAATAATAATTTAAAATAATTTAATTAGTTTAATTAAGTTAAATAGTTTTTAATTAATAAAAAATCCATAAAAAGACAAAAATATTTATTTTCATTTTTTATACTTTCTTCAAGTTCCAATTTAAGTTTAGAAATTATTTTTGCAAATTTTTAGTTTAATTTGTAATATTTATAATTATTAGTTAATTTAAATTAGATTTAAATTAGTTTTATTAATTAAATAATATTTAAATAGTATAATAATCACTTTTATAATTTCATTTTCATTTTCAAATTTCTTTTAATTTTAAGTTTCAAAAAGTTTCAAAAGCACCCCATGTAGTTTGTTAATTACCAAATCCCACTTTTTCAGTCTGATTGCGTGAATCTTAATTGTGAATTTGTGCATATTCTTGTATATCTGATTTTTGTGAATATTATATCTGTGTACAAATACCAAAATAACAGTAGCAATATCTATTCCACATCATCTGGGCTACTGTCCTCAGTGCCACTCACTCATAAACGATTTCAAACGACACCATTTCAATCTCGCTGGGACTTTAACGACCCGGAGACACACTATACTATCCACGGAGCATTGGGATAAGCTGTTTTTGACTTGACCTTGGTCAATTATATCTGACGGTTTAGCCTCAATCACTTATCCCGTTTCCTTAATTTTAGGAATAAAAATCTCTTGACAACTCTCTGTTCAAAAATTCTTTACTCAAGTAATCACATTAAATTTGAATTTCGGGACGAAATTCAGAATGACATGTGGGTACTGTAAAACCTCGCAAAAATCCATATAATTAAAAATGTTTAATTATATATTAATCTATGTCATTATTGTAATCACCATTTTTACGGGGAAATTTAAAGTTTTCTTATTATATTAAAATGGTCACGATTACGATATTGCAAAATTCACCAAATGACAAAACAAGTTCTCGACACGTTTAACAAAATATTAAAAACTCACTAATCCTAATTACAAATTAGTTACAATCCAAACGGGCTCTTGATTTTTCCTAAGCCCAACCGGCCCAAAACTATAACCCATTTTCTTTTCTATGTTTATATATAAGCCGACTAGACCCCCTCCAAAACGACCCTCGTTCTCTCGATTTCTACACACGACTCATAAATATTTTTGCACCATCTCGTTCACCACCTAGCCAACTATTAGTGTGTCAAGTGCCATGTTCATAGGATGACATTTGATATGTTTTTAAGGGGCAAAGTGATTGACGAAAAATCCAAATCAATCGATTTATAATAAATTCATTTCTTAACCGTTTCGACTCTAGTTTGTTTCTACGAGTTCCAAATAATAATTCTAGTACGATTCTATGTTTAAATGCCAAGATTTATCAACTATATCAAAGTTCTACACGATTTTCTCAATTCGTGTACATACTTTTATGGTTGTCGACATGCATATCTAACACAAGGACCATTCCCCTCATTTCAAGCTCTTACAAATGAATATAATATGATATAAGTTCATCCTATAAGTCTATTGTAACTGACATAATAGTGTTTATGGTTCCCTTTCAAGTTTTGAACCATACGTGTTATGAAGAGTTACGATATATACTTCTTGTTCGTTCACTCAATTTCCATCATTCATCACTCATTTTCAAAGCTTTCTTTCTTCCTAACAATCCTCTCTTGAAGGCCAGAAGTGGTTACAATATCATTTGGACGCAATAAAGGAGTATCGGGTTTAAGTTACACGTATATTATTTTGGGTAGTTGTCGACTTGATTGTTTCCTTGTGTTTCCTTCATTCATACTCGTTTCTCCACCACCCTAGAGGTGTAGTAAGTTGTTTCAAACTCTTTTCAATTCATTTCACACGTAAAATATGCTCCATGCATCAAATATATATTTTTTTCGATCGTATATAGCTTTATGTATATATTTACGTATGTATAAAGTTGTAGCAACACAAACGTGGCTAGCCTCTATCTTGGAAGGCCTAGGAGTCACGTAGCACACATATTTCACGTTAGTTTTTACTTCACATGCATATTACAAACTCATTTTGAACCATACTCACTCGCATGAAAACTACACATAAAACACTTAGAAATATTTCTAACTTTTTCACATATATTGAAACGTCCCTTACATGCTACAAAACACTCATATATCTTTAAATATCACGTAACAAACATATCATATTTTTACACGACTCAATAGACCACCTAGAAAACTACCAATTTCATTTATATAACTTGTAAAAATACTCACGTTTCGACACTCAAATTACTCTGTTTTGAATCGGCAAATCACAAGATTTTCAAATCCTATCTTATTCAAAATTTAATAAAATTCGATTGGGCTTATACTAAGCCCAATAAGATTTAACGTTTTATCAGTCCACCAGGCCCATAAAATATATTTTTGGAATCACAAGAGTAGCCCAAGTCCAGGCCCAAAACTGTTTTCATGCCCTCGCCTCCAAATTTCTTAATGGGCTTTTGTTTGGCTCGTTAGAAGCCCATAAGCTAAAAAAATAAGCTCTTGGCCTAATAAGCTGTTAAATTAAGCTTTTTATTACTAAAATAAGCTTCAAAAAATTTTATAAATTTTTCTTATAATTTTTGTAACTTTGGACTAAAAATGTAACGCGACGACACCTAGAAGGACTAAAGTTGTAAATATTGAAAAGTGAGGACTAAAACTGTATAAACAGAAACATAAGGGTAAAAATTGATAATAGTTAATATTCTAAGCCTAGGTTTGATTATTGGACAATTAGAGGACTATAATTGTAAATTATATATGAAAAGGACTAACGGTGTAACGCTAACGCCGTTAGCATAAAAATTGTAAAAACTGGAAAAGGACAAGGACCAACATATTATATTTGACATTCTTACTTTGTTTTCTATTTTTACGTCATCCATCACGTCACATGCATTTTTATTACATTTTATTTATATATTATTTATTTTTACGTTAATAATATATATATAACGACTTTTTAACTAATTACGTATTGTTATCATTATGGTTAAAAAGGAAAAACATTAGAAATAATATAAACATAATAATTCCATTCGCATATCATCTTTTCATCTTAACGATTTATCGTTATTCGTTTACCAAATAGTATTTTGTCAAATTCTCAGATAAATTTATTTATCAGGTTCCGTATCAAAGACGTTTCCATAATCATTCTCATAATCTCATCCTACTTTACTTTTCATCATTCCCGTATCAATCGAGGTGAGTCATAGCCCCATTTCCAATACTTGTTTTTAACTCATTGGGGGAGATACATGCTTACATATACTTTGATAATTTGATAAGTATATGAATAAATTACATGATTCAAATCAATTTCCTTATTAATATTTATCTGATATGGTTTATGACTTAAGATGTGATATATACAACAATTGACAAAATACTTAATTGAAATACTGATACTCATATTATAATGTTTCCAATTTGATTATTGTGGCATGTGAGATATGTATGTTACTGGCGAATTACTTAATTGAAATACTGATACTTCGATGATAATGTTTCAAATTTGATTATTGTGGTATGTGATATATACATGTTACTGGCGAAATACTTAACTGAATTACTGATACTCAGATGATAATGTTTCCAAATTGATTACTGTGGTATGATACTTGATTATATGATGTTATCATGAATGATCCCATTATTACCTTGATATTGCCTAAGTTACCTTATCACCATGAAGTCCCTCAATCATGAGCCATTAATCACTGTTATGTGAGCGCGAATATAGTGAACAGCTTCGAAACCTGTTAAGGATTGACCTCCTGTCCCACTAATACTTGACGGAATGCCATATGCATATGGTTAGTCGTATTAGTCGTGATACACTATATTTGAGTAAAAATAGTAATTGGCAAATCACCTATTATAAGAGTCAATCAAATACTTATCAACCACTTTAAACAAAGCTAGACCAAGTTAGTTAGTAGAACAAATCTAAACAAGCTTAAACTCCACTGATTCAATCCAAGTTGTGAACTCTAGTTTATAACACTTAACGACAGATAGTCACTACAAAGGCTAGAAACTAATCAATAAGGCTAAGAGTCAATCAAATACTTATCAACCACTTTAAACAAAGCTAGACCAAGTTAGTTAGTAGAACAGATCTCATCTAGTCCTCAAAATACTAGTTAAGCCAAACACTCCTACATGGAGTGTCAGTTTTGATTTTTGTTGAAGAAAATGTGATTTTACCCAACAAGAACTTGTACTAACTGATTGATTAAGTAACAGTAAGTTAAATTCAGCATTAATAAACTTCTAAATAGGCATTTGGAATAAGCAGTTCAAAATAAACAGATGCTACAGTAAAAAAAGAAAAGAAAATTTAGACTTTAATTTAATTTTAAGAAAAGAGTACAACTGAGATTAAGAACTTAACAACACTTAAAGATTACATTAAAACTAATTCTACCCTAAAAATCACCTACTACCTAACTGCCCTCAATGGCTACAAATACTCTGCTATTTATAATAGAAAAAGTAGGGTTTCCTTCTTGTCCTCATCCTTTGTGCTTTCTTCAAATCTTCTCAACCATTGATCTTTGCTTGTGCACCAAACTCAATTCTGGGCCATCTGATCAATTTAGAGGAGTGGATTGGTGACCTGCCAAAGGTGTTAGGTAGGAGTTTGTGAGGTGGGGGGAGATAGTGGGATGGGGAATTGTGACTTGGGGAGCTTTTGAGGTGGGGTGGAGTACAACAGGGGTGAAGATAGAGTGGTGGCGTTTACCCAGTGTGCAAAGGGAGGGAGGAAGGAGAAGGGTGAGTGAGGTTTGACCAAGCTTTGATCGGGGGTTGACCCATTGACCGTGTATTATTAATACGGGGTGTTAAGTTTTGGGCTTTGGGAAGGAAATTGGGCCATGGGATGGAGAAATAAGGTGGATCAGGTTGTTGGTGGGTTTGTGTTAATTTTCGGTTAGTAAATATTAAAGGGTCCATTTGATTAATAGCTTAGGATAAGCAAAAGGACCAAAAGTGTCATTTTCTGAAATTGAAGGTCTAAAGCTGCCAAGTTTCCAAAATATTGTTTAAGGGTTACAACTGACAAACTTTCAATTATCCATGGACTTTTGATGTTTTACTTTCCAAGATTAAATTCCCGGGGACCAAAATTGCCAAGTTTCAAACTGCAGGGACCATTTTTGCCATTTTCAGAAAATTTTCATCCAGGGACTAATTTTGACAAATTTTGAATTCCCAAGGACCTTTGTTGATTTTTATTTCAAAATAAATGCCTAGGGACTGATTTTGACAAGTTTTTGAAGTTGAGGGACCGGAACTGTCAATTATGCAAACTTTATTCGTTTTTCATCTGTTTTTAATCATTTTGTATCTGAAACATATAAAACACAATCCTGTGATATTTTCTGTATTTTGATGCATTTTTTAGTGTTTTTAAATGTTTTTGCAGTTCAAATTGACAAAAAATATGAGTATTTACACACTCATCAACTGGTAATACGAAAAATTAGCAACAAATTTATGATCGTTGGTGAATTTCTTCATGCCAATTGCATTTTTTCTAGTAATATTCATGTACTTTCTGTATATACTTTGCCTAATAAAAAAACATACATACGGAGGATTCTATTCAACATTACTAATGTTGTTTTATGACGTTTAGTTAATTTTTCTGATATCGAATGTGGAGTTAAACTTTTTTATCTTGAAAAGTCTTAAAACATATTTACAGCTTAAAAGACAATTGAACATTTTTGATGAGATTCCAAACAAAATTTTTTATTTTTATTATTTTTTATTTATTTATGTTTTTATTTTTAACTTAAAAGTGAATATATGATATCCGTAAGTTTATGCAATTTTTTTAGCAATAAATTTATGGAATTGAGGATAGCAATAAAATTGTGTTTTAATGTTAAAAAATAAATAAATAAAATTGTGTTTTAGCGTGTCCGGGCCGGGTCAATGATTGCATTAAAGTCCGATTCAAAAGCGGTTAAACCGGCGACGGTCGGGTTCACAACTCAAATTAAATATGTTTACTTCATGCATAATACATGAAAAGAAATGGAAAATTAAATATGTTTTATGTCAATGACTAACAAGTAATATTTTCGAAAGATGTTAAAAAAAAGTGTCTAGTAGAGCGTCCATCTGCTATTGAAGCATGGCCATTTTTTCAAGGTGTCGCTACAACCAGCTCAAAATTCATATGAAAAGTATGATAACCTTTTATTTACGTCCTCAGTAGGATATCCTCTTTTATTTCGTTTTCAAGCAAACGAGTTCTAAATGTACAACCTACAAGCTTTAAGAACTTTTAGGGCACCGGCAACCCATGCGGTTTTGGCATGCGGTTTGCCATGCCGATCGGCATCAACGAAAACCACTAATGTGGTTTGGCGAATGCGGCAACACAATCGGTAATGTATAGTGAATCGGCATGGCATTATATTGTTCCAAAAAAAAAATATGAACGTTGCAAATTAAATAGACTAGCCGTTTGAGGCTATTTCCAATAAATAAATAAATTTCCCTTTAAATATTTACTTTCAGATCTAAATTTATTCACACACAATTCACATATCAAATCACACAAACAATTCAAATTTTATTAACCATGTCATCATCTTCTTCATCCTCGGACGAGATAATTATTCCCCCGACTCATCCGAAGAATAGATATACGGTAGTACCTTCGATTTTTTTTTGTCTAAGTATTATGTAATTTTCTATGAATTATTAATAAAATTTAATGTTTTTATTAAATTGTTTAATATAATTATGAATAAAAAAATAAAAAATATAATTAGTTTTTATTTGCATAATTATTGTCATTAGAAAATGAAGATGAGGTATGGTGAATCATGAAATGTGTTGATAATATTTTATTTGTTAATTTTGCATCATGTTGAATTATGGTATGGCATGACTGACACCCCTTAACTACTGCTAATACTTTTGTATGCAGAAAGAAAACAATACTACATCAATGATCAAGCATACAATCAATCTTTCATTTGGCAATGCACAACCTAGTAACCTACCACTATACCATCGATAGTCACATGAATACAATTGAAAGTAAAATCAATGGCACTTCATGTCGGCGATATTTAAGCAAATTTTTTAGAATGAGTCAAAATATTTTATGTCTCTTCGTACTTGCTTTGAACCACAACATATGTATATTCTTATTATACACCGTATTATGTTATTATTCATGTAACATGTTATATGTTTTCCTTATGATCAAATGAATAAAAAATAGTGTTCAAAATAATAATAATAATAATAAAATGAATCAAAAATATTTTAGCCTATTGGGTAAGTTATTTGAGTTTCTTAATTGATGCTGCTTGTAATTTAAAACATAGTTGGTTTGTTTTACGTGTGATTTCTTAAACATGCATGACAGGACGAAAGTCACAACTTGATTATACGTTAGTCATGACCATTTTCGGTTTCTCATTATTCACGGTGATACGCCCGTGTTTGATAACTATCGTAGTTTATTTATTATGTTTATTAGGATAAATGTTGAGTCATTGTTTTGGATATGTCTTGAGTCATGTTAAGATAAGTCTTATTTTGTGAGAGTTATATCATAAACTAGTATTTAAGGTGTAATAACTTACGTAATTCAGCAGATAACTAAGAAGACGGGGTAGACCAGAGTGCATGTTAATTTATAGTGTTTTGAACTTTAATGTTTGATAAGTGTATCAACATTGTCCTTCATTTATAGTACGACTTTTGTTACTAATTATATTGGTCTAAACTAGTTTTAATTAGTGTGGGGAAAAACGTTTCAAGGTTAATTTTAATATCAATACTGCATAAAAAAAAGAGAAAACATATTTGTTTAAAGCTTAAAAGCTTAAAAAATTGTAATGTTGTAAGAGTAAAATACTCCTACTTACAAATGATAATGCATTTTATTAAATATTTAAATACTTAATTACAGTTTAAACATTTACTTTATTAACTCACTTACTTTTCACCAATTTATATACATAAGAAAAACCTCTACACACACAAATACACGTTATTTAGGGGTGTTAATCGGGTCGGGTTGGTCGGTTCTGGTCAATCGGGTCGGGTCGAGCCTAAAAATAATATACCTGAACCCGACCCTATTTGAACTCGGGTTAGTCGAGTTTGGGTCAAATCGGGTCGTGTCTAGTCGGGTCGGGTCAACTCGGGTTTGGGTATGTGCCATTTATAAAACCACGGAATTTAATTTTTCAAACTTAGTAGTTAAAATCTTAAACAACTAAAAGGCACATGTATGAATCACATATTTTGTTTGTTGCATTTGTCTATTACAGTACATGTATGAATCACATATTTTGTTTGTTGCATTTGTCTATTACAGTAGGCTTATTGCAAATTTGCAATTGGCAAAATGTATAAATACTAAATAACCACAAAAATTATGGAACTTGTAAGTTGTAACTAAGCAAATGCGTGCAACCATGCATGGTAACAAGCTAACAATGCCATAAAGTGTATCTATCACTACTTACCAAATGAATAATTAAGCTGCACCTGTTTGTTAGAGCAGACTGCAGTATATTGTGGACTTGCCTATTTATAAAATTGCAAGTTACAACTTGCATCAGTTGGCAAAACGCAAATACTAAGAACATATAGTAATAAGAAAATAAAAAAAGAAAATAAAAAAACAAGACTACCAAGATTTGAGATTATTTGCAATTTACAAATTGTATCACTTAAATAACAAAAAACATAATGCTAAAATCATTTACAGACATTAAGCTTTTTAGTCACAAAATCACAACAGTAAGCATATTTGTAACAACTAACAAGTCATACATATTAGATAAGCTTTCAATCAACAAAGCCAGCTTCCATTCTCTAAACATATTAACCTTATAAAACTATAAAGAATAGGCAAAGTTTAGATGATGATGATGAAAAAAAAAAAAAACTCGGGTTAGTCGGGTTGACCCGAACCCGAATAGCAAAGTATTTTGAACCCGAGACCCGAGTTAGATTTTGAACACGACCCGAGTATCCTTATTCGGGTCCGGGTCGGGTTCGTGTCGGGTCGGGTCAAGATTTTTTTTTTTTTTTTTTTTTTTTTTTTTTTTTTCTTCTTAAAGGTAAATTCATTAAGAAAATATGCCATAAAAGGCAAAGAGTACAACCAAACACAGAACCAAAAGCAAAGGCATTGGACAAGTTCCAAGCTCAATACTCCAAACCACCTATCACCAACGTGCAACCTAACAGAGTAACAGTCCAACTATATAGCCAAGGGTACTTCTGAATACATCAACTTGAACACTGAACTCAATCAGCATTCTGTGAAACATCACCACACCCATAACTTTATAGTAGACAACTCTAGGAGATAACACCAATTACAAACAGAAAAAACCATAAACACTAGAGAATACAACTCAATAACCAATACAGTATTAATACTAAACAACAAAACATAACAATATAAGTCTTGCACACCAACATATCATCCACACAAAACCCATGTAATGGAATTGCCTCCTTAAAAACCTTTTACCAAGTAAACCCAAGGAGGGATAAACCACGTTATTAAACACCTTCTCTGCTATGGGTAGGTAACCGTCTATTTTCCATAAATCCATATTGGTTGAACTTAATTTTCAAAAAAAGGAAAATGGTATGCTTTTCAATTTAGAACATAAAAATCTCATCTTTAGCTAGAACAAGACCCCATTAATAATAATAATAATAATAATAATAATAATAATAATAATAATAATAATAAAACTCAAATATCAAACTTTTGTTGGAGATTTAAAACTCTGCAAAACATTTTAGGGGGGGGGGGGGGGAGGGGGGGGGGGGGTTGGTTCAAGTAAATTAAAATAAAGATTTTGATTTCCAAAAAATTTCAAATGCTATTAAATTTAAAATAAAGATTTTTGACAACCCACGTTATTAAACACCTTCTCTGCTATGGGTAGGTAACCGTCTATTTTCCGTAAATCCATATTGGTTGAACTTAATTTTCAAAAAAAGGAAAATGGTATGCTTTTCAATTTAGAACATAAAAATCTCATCTTTAGCTAGAACAAGACCCCATTAATAATAATAATAATAATAATAATAATAATAATAATAATAATAATAATAATAATAATAATAATAATAAAACTCAAATATCAAACTTTTGTTGGAGATTTAAAACTCTGCAAAACATTTAGGGAAGTTTGGTTCAAGTAAATTAAAATAAAGATTTTGATTTCCAAGAAATTTCAAATACTATTAAATTTAAAATTCTAATTCAAATTCTCGTTATCTGTTTGGTTAACTTATAATATGTGAAAGAATTCAAAGTGAACATTTTATATTTTCTTCATATAAAGTTTTTTTTTTTTTTTTTTTTTTTTTTTTTTTTTTTTTTTTTTTTTTTTTTTATCATTTTAAATTCTTTCAAGCTATCATCTAAACACGAGTGAGGTGGAATTTTAATTCCAAATCACTCAAATTCCCTTCAATTTACCCGAACCAAACACACCTTAAAGAATGACAAGCGTATCATCTTGGATTTCAGTGATATTCGTATGATACGTTTTCCCGCTTTAAATAAGGTGTATCATCATGGTTTTCCACCAGGGACCCGATCCACAAACAAATCAAAGTGAGATTCACCGATGAATAAGAATAGATAATTGACGAATCTAAGTGAAATCCACTGAGGAACCAAAGTGAGATCCACTGAGAAACCAAGGTAAGATTTATAGACTAACTAAAATGAAATCCACTGATGAACCAAAATAACGATACAAAATGACGAACAAAAAATTCGTCACTAGCTCACAAGCTCCACGTAATTCCAAAAAGGCAATCCCATCCATTGGATTGTACAGACAAGTCTATCGCGTCGTGCTTAATTATCAGAAGAGGTAAGCATTATAAAATAACCCTAACTATTGACGGCCGAGGGAAATCTTATCCTTGTGAGGAATTACTCCAAATATATTCTAAGGAGTCACTTATGTGTTGAAAATAATATAATAGATTTGTATTTATGTATGCATTTACTTATTTAATAATATTTTTTAAAGTAAAAATATTAATATAAAATAAGACTAGCAAGATGTTAAGTAAAAATATTAATATAAATAGAAATAAAAATCTAAACCACTACAAAACCAACATAAAAAACTTAAAGATTTGGTTTATTTTATGGGGCGTATTGTCACGACCCGCCTAATTGATACGATTATTTTCGAGGTTGATCGGGATTCCGGATTGTTCCACACTTGTCTTGAAAGACCTTGGATAATATTGGAAGCTCATGGAAGATTTTGGAATGAGATGGAAGCTCTAGAACATCATGGAGGACCTAGGACCTCTTGGAAATCCTAAAAGCTTCCCATAGAATTATCTAGACTCATGTACATACTAGTATAAATAGGAGTTGCCTCATTTGCACAAGGCATCCAACATTTTCACTTGTAAACTCTCTTGTAAACTTCAAAGCAATACAAAGTATTTCCTTTCATTCCACTTGTTCCTATCTTTGAAACTTTCTTAGTTGTATACGTCGTTGAGTATTCGAGCGAGGCTGAACTTAGTCGAGACTAAGTGCCGCACGGGAGACCTTGTAGAGACAAGTCCGTGACAAGTGGTATCAGAGCCAGGTTGATGAGAGGCAAGGTCGAGACGATAAGCGTCAAGAACCCAAGAAGAGAGGAACGTCTAAGGACGTAGTGACGAGTTTGGATACGAGATTGACGGGTGTTGAGACATCCGTGACGGAGTTGAAGGACCAAGTTGAGGGCTTGGAAGGTCTTAACTCCGAGTTTACGAGCATGAAGGAGGACTTTAGGGTCGTTCTTAATGCTCTTAGCGGTGACATGAAGCGCGAAATCCATGGCTTAAAAGAAATGCTCATGGGTGAGATCAAGAAAGTGCGAGAAGAGTTAGGAGTAGAGATCTCTAACATTCGTAAAACCGTCGAAGACTTGCAAGCTGATGTGGTGCTATGCAAGCGGTCCATGGCCAATGGAGGTGGCGAAGCTAGCCATCATGCTCCGAAGATTGATGTTCCTAAACCATCACCGTTCGTGGGAAAACGTGAAGCTAGGGCGGTCGATGATTTCTTGTGGGAAATGGAGCAATACTTGGAAGGTGTCAAGATCACGGATGATGACTCCAAGATCAAGATGGCGACCCGATACTTGAAGGATACCGCGGCGTTATGGTGGAGGCGTCGATATGGAGATATCGAGCGAGGTACGTGTACTATCAACACTTGGGCTGATTTTGTAGTAGAACTTAAAAAGCAATTCTATCCGGAGAATGCTAAGAACGAGGCAAAGAGTCGGCTTCGTAAACTCAAGTAATCCGGAACAATCCGAGATTATGTTAAGGAATTCACTACACTTGTCTTGGAGATTCCGGAACTTTCCGACCAAGACTCTCTCTTCTACTTCCTTGATGGCTTACAAGGATGGGCTAAGACGGAATTAGAAAGACGTGGAGTTCAAGACCTTGCTACGGCTATCGCCCATGCCGAGGCGTTGATCGATTTTGGTACTAGGAGGGAACCGTCTAAGCCGAAGGTTCGAAAGGTGAACCAAGAGAAAGGTGGGGGAGAGAAAGCCGCCCAAGCAAAGAATGATAATGCACGTAAGCCACCAACTGGATAGGGCAAGGACTTGAAGACGAATTATAAGACGGGAGGATGCTTCATATGTGATGGACCTCATAGAGCTCGAGATTGCCCCAAGAAAGCAAGCCTCAATGGAATAATAGCTCATGAAGATGAAAGTACTAGCGAAGGTGGATGCATGAGTACAATGAGGATCTTGAATGCAATCAAGGCCAAGACGGAGGTGCCAAAAGTTGTAGGAAAAGGACTACAATTTGTGGAAGCAACCGTCAACGGGATTAAGGTACGTGCTCTAGTTGATTCCGGTGCCACTCATAATTTTGTGTCGGTTGATGAAGCCAAGCGGTTAAGGATTAGCACTACGAAAGGAAGTGAGACGTTTAAGCCGGTAAACTCAAAAGCCAAACCGATGGAAGGAGTGGCTAGAGATGTTCGGGTGAAGATTGGAGAATGGGAGGGGACGGTTGACTTGTCGGTGGTCCCGATGGATGATTTCGATTTGGTTCTTGGGTTGGAGTTCCTCGATAAGGTACGAGCTTTTCCTATGCCATTTGCTAACACTTTATGTATCCTAGATGGTGGAAAGACTTGCATGGTTAGCACGGAGTGGGATTCTAAGTGTGGAGTGAAGACCCTTTCGGCCATGCAATTCAAAAAAGGGTACAACAAGAGTGAACCTTGCTACTTGGCGGTAACAAGGCTAGAGACGGATGAAGAGTCGGGCAAAGTGGAGGTACCTAAGGAGATCGAGCGGGTACTTGATGAGTTCAAGGACGTGATGCCCAAGGAGTTGCCTAAGAAGCTACCACCTAGGAGGGAGGTGGATCATACTATCGAGTTGGAACCGGGGTCCAAGCCACCCGCTAAAGCCCCTTACCGAATGCCACCGCCGGAGTTGGAGGAGTTGCGTAAACAACTCAAGGATCTATTAGATGCGGGCTATATTCGACCCTCGAAGGCCCCATATGGTGCACCGGTGCTATTTCAAAGGAAGAAGGACGGATCCTTGCGGATGTGCATAGACTACCGGGCATTTAACAAGGTAATGATAAAGAACAAGTACCCTATTCCTCTCATTGCAGATTTGTTTGATCAACTTGGAAAGGCGAGATACTTCTCCAAGTTAGACTTGAGATCGGGGTACTACCAAGTACGGATAGCGGAGGGAGACGAGGCTAAGACGACGTGTGTCACGAGGTATGGTTCTTACGAGTTCTTAGTCATGCCTTTCGGTTTAACAAATGCTCCCGCTACATTTTGCACCCTCATGAATAAGTTATTTCACCCGTTCCTTGATAAATTTGTGGTGGTATACTTGGACGATATTGTTGTTTATAGTCATACCTTGGAGGAGCATGTCTTGCATTTGAAACAGGTGTTCCAAGTGTTGCGAGACAACGAGCTTTATGTGAAGTTGGAGAAATGCTCCTTCGCCCAAGACGAAGTTGAGTTCTTGGGCCACAAGATCAAAGACGGTGGATTGATGATGGATGGGGCAAAAGTAAAAGCTATCCAAGAGTGGGAACCACCAACCAAGGTGACGGAGTTGAGATCTTTTCTTGGCTTGGTGAATTATTATAGAAGGTTCATCATGGGATACTCGGCAATAGCATCTCCATTGACGGACCTATTAAAGAAGAACAAAGCTTGGATGTGGGATGAGAAATGCCAAGCAGCGTTCAAGAGTTTGAAGAAGGCGGTTATGGAGGAACCGGTGTTGAGACTACCGGATGTTACCATGCCCTTCGAGTTACATACGGATGCATCGGACTTTGCAATTGGAGAAGTTCTAATGCAAGACGGACATCCGATCTCATTCGAGAGTCGAAAATTAAATGAGACGGAGAGGAAGTACACGGTGCAAGAGAAAGAGATGACGGCAATCATCCATTGCTTGCGGATTTGGAGGCATTATTTTTTGGGTTCGAGATTCGTGATCAAGACGGATAATGTTGCCACGAGTTATTTCCAAACCCAAAAGAAGTTAAGTCCCAAGCAAGCTCGTTGGCAAGACTTCCTAGCCGAGTTCGACTACCAATTGGAGTACAAGCCGAAGAAGGCTAATGTGGTAGCCGATGCATTGAGTCGCAAAGCGGAGTTTGCGGCAATCACCCAAGCCCAATTCCTTCTCCAAGATCGAATCAAGGAAGGATTGGAACATGATCCTTTTGCCAAGAAGATCATGGCCTTAGCGAAAGATGGAAAGACTCGGAGGTTTTGGCTTAAAGGAGACATGTTGTTCACCAAAGGAGATCGGCTTTACGTGCCTAAGTGGGGTGATCTTAGACGGATAATCTTAAAAGAGTGTCATGATTCGAAGTGGGCCGGTCATCCGGGGATCAAGAGGACGTTGGCATTGGTTGAAGGCACTTATTATTGGCCAAGGATGGAGGACGATGTAGAGACATTCGTGCGGACGTGCCTTATTTGCCAACAAGATAAGATAGAGCAAAAGAAGTCCGGAGGCTTGTTGGAACCCTTACCCACGCCCAAGGGACCATGGGAGAGCGTTTCCATGGACTTTATCACATGCTTGCCGAAGTCGGAAGGAAGTGGAAGTATAATAGTGGTGGTCGATCGATTCTCGAAGTATGGAACTTTCATTGCCGCACCACCCGATGTTACAGCGGACGATACGGCTAAGCTCTTTTTCAAGAATGTGGTGAAGTATTGGGGAGTGCCACATGTGATCGTTAGCGATCGAGATCCTAGATTCACAGGGCGCTTTTGGTCGGAGTTGTTCAAGATCATGGGAACGGAGTTGAACTTCTCTACGAGTTTTCATCCCCAAACGGAAAGGGTAAACGCACTATTGGAGCTCTATCTTCGGCACTATGTGAGTGCCAACCAACATGATTGGGCTAAACTCCTTGATGTTGCTCAATTCTCTTACAACATACAACGGAGTGAAGCCACGGGGAAGAGTCCTTTTGAGTTGGTCACGGGGCGCCAACCATTGACTCCCAATGCCTTAGCCGCATCATACGAGGGGAGTAGCCCGGCCGCTTACAAGACAATGAAGGAATGGCATGAGCAAGCGGACTTGGCCCGAGCATCGTTGGATAAAGCGGCTAAGAAGATGAAGAAGTGGGCGGATGAGAAAAGGAGACACGTCGAGTTCGAGGTCGGAGACCAAGTGATGGTGAAGCTCTTGCCTCAACAATTCAAGTCATTGAGGAAGGTGCATAAGGGATTGATACGAAGGTATGAAGGCCCTTTCCAGGTGATTGAACGTATTGGAAAAGTATCTTATCGACTTCAACTACCGCCCAAGTTGAAGATTCACCCGGTCTTCCACGTTAGCTTTCTCAAGCCTTATCATGGAGACGAGGAAGACCCGGAACGGGGGGTGTCCAAGCGGGCACCAACAACGGTTGTAACTTCGTACGATCGAGAGGTTGAAGAGATCTTGTTGGATCGTACAATACGAAGACGAGGAGTACCGAGTTACAAGGAGTACTTGATCAAGTGGCGTGGGTTGCCCGATAGCGAAGCGAGTTGGGAAGCCGAAGATTTATTGTGGCAATTTGCGGACAAGATCAAGAAGTATCATGAGGAAGGCACGACGAGGACGTCGCGAGTTTAGGTGGGGGAGGATGTCACGACCCGCCTAATTGATACGATTATTTTCGAGGTTGATCGGGATTCCGGATTATTCCACACTTGTCTTGAAAGACCTTGGATAATCTTGGAAGCTCATGGAAGATTTTGGAATGGGATGGAAGCTCTGGAACATCATGGAGGACCTAGAACCTCTTGGAAATCCTAGAAGCTTCCCATAGAATTATCTAGACTTATGTACATACTAGTATAAATAGGAGTTGCCTCATTTGCACAAGGCATCCAACATTTTCACTTGTAAACTCTCTTGTAAACTTCAAAGCAATACAAAGTATTTCCTTTCATTCCACTTGTTCCTATCTTTGAAACTTTCTTAGTTGTATACATCGTTGAGTATTCGAGCGAGACTGAACTTAGTCGAGACTAAGTGCCGCACGAGAGACCTTGTAGAGACAAGTCCGTGACAGTATGTAAACATCTAAAACCAAAGTAAATGGCAACATATGCTCCCTCTCTATCAAAATAGTCCACTTTATTAAGACATAATATTTTAGGAAATCTGATTACCTGTACTATTTAACAATCAAATATAATATTTGCATACTAAACTCTTTGCGATTAATTGGAATACAAAATATACATTTATAAGAAATTTGTTACACCCATATAAAACTATCCACAAAAACAATCCACTCGTTTAGGTGCCAACGGGTGATTGGTTTTTGTGAGATGGATCCCACAAAAACCAATCATCCGCTGACACCTTGGCAAATAGATTGTTTTTGTGGATGTTTCATTGCTCCATTTATAATAGGGTTTTTATAACTTGTGCCCTAGGGGCACGAGTTAAGCACACTAAAAATACATCAACAGTACACAGGGACCTACCTAAAAGTACACCTGTATGTACTTTTATGTGAATCTCTGTATACTTTTTCATGAGCCCTTGTATACTTTTGATGTGCTAAGCACAAGTTAGAAAAACCTTTTATAGTAATAAGACATCCTAAAATTAAAATATAAAGATTTATTCTTGTACATAAGAAGTATAAAAGTCGACTAGGCGACAAAAACATATTTTGGCGTATGTATCTTGTATACGACAAAAGAAAGTCACTACTCACTATCTAACATGTCCATTTCGAAACGATATTAGTCGAAGACTCTAAACTTAACACGTATTACTTTTAGTTAAATCGTATACGCCATTAAGAAATTCTGAACTTTAAACTATCTCTTCTTTAGATACGGTGACATAAGTTATACACTAGAACAGACACACTGAAAGCAACTGATTCACCATTGTCAACGTAAAATGGTTAGATGAATTCAACAAAATAATTCATTTGGATATGTCAAAAGTTAAATTTAAAAGTTTTGAAAATGATGCGTGCATGTACCAACTTGGTTGGCGAGCAACCACATAATATATGTTCCAAGTGTCAACCTCGTCACTGTGATCTTAGGGCCAAATTATTCAGTTTAACTTACTTAATACAAAGATGGTTCTCAAGGGTGTCGGATCGGATATATCCGATTTGAAACGGAAATTTAACATTGAAGGGTGTCTTATAAGCATACCGTTTTGTAACGTTTAGCATTTAACGTTTTAGATATAAATTTAATTTGACAACAAGCAAGTAGAATTTGCACGATTTTTAAACCCTACTTCTAACATTATTGACAAAGGTTCAAAATTTGATGCTACTTTTACATTATTTTGAACAATAAAATTAAAATTATAGCTACAAATATGTTATAAAACAATATTATTGTATTGAACAATACAATTGACAAAAATATAATGGGACGAGGTACTCTATTCATTAAAAAATGGTTTTTACATATAGCTACAATTTTTATTTTATTTTATTTTAAACATGGGTTTCTGACTAAACATTACGAGCCGACTAGTCCCACGATGACTATCTTTTTTGGATAGCCCGAAGTCGGCGCAAGTGAACCTCCGTAATAATAAAGGGATTAATTTTCTCACCATTGGATTCGAACCCTTAACCTATTATTGTATTGTACAATACAATTGGCAAAAATATAACATGACGATGTACTATTCATTAAAAAAGTGCCGTTTCTTTATAAATAAGTTTCGTAAAACCTACTTCAAAAATAAACATTTTTTGTAGAAACAATAAATTTTTCCTAAAATATCCTTAAAAAACATGGTTTGGTAACTAAAATTAAAACTTGAATTTTCGTAGAACCCTTTTAAAACTACCTAATTTTCGTAAAAACCTTTAAATAATAAAAGTTCTCAAAAAAGTATCCAAGGACACGTTTGTAACCCAAAATCAGAATCTCAATTTCATCCTAAGTTGTCCATTAGGACACTGGTAGTCATGATTCCGAAATCGTTCATACTTTCGAAATCCACCAATAATATCATTCCACCTCATTTCACCTCATTCATACTTTTTCCATACCTCCTAACCCCATTTTAGTGGCAACCATGCCATTTCCATACCTCCTAATATCATGCCTTTTCCATTAATGCCCAACAGTTACTTTTTGCATTGAAAAGCTCATGCCTCCGAGGCAATATTTGCCGTTCAAGTCTTGCCGTTCACCATGCCGGCTAGGTGGCAGCGGTGTTCACCGCCGGCATCACCTTGCCGTTGGGTGATACCGCTGCCATTGCCACCCTTCTTAAAAACAAAACAACTTGAAGTATCATCTTAACTAATCAAACACCAAAACAAAATAAAATAAGAGTGAACACAATATTGTTCTTAAAAGACCATAGATTGTTGAACACATAAGTACACACAGGGTTCTGTTATTACATGGCTTTATAAATTGCAAAAACATATATAAAATTAATGAAAATATAGTTCTAAGTTTTTAGTCGTCACCACACAAAACTTATTTTATGTACAACCAAAAAGAAATAAATTACAACGGTTTTAAGTGATTACAAAATAAAAAGTTTTGAAAATATCCCGCCGCAACGCGTGGGTTGTTAGACACTCATTATTATAAACAAGAAGAAAAATTAAAATGAGAAACATAAAAAGAAACTATAACCACATATTTTAGATACATCTACAAAAATAAATGTATCTCCTCTAAAATTTATTATTCCTATTTAAAATATGTGGTTATAAATTCTTCTTAATTTTCTTATTTTAGTTTTTGTTCCTACCGGATCTCTTTCCAAACAAGTAACCATGTAGTGAGTATTGTCATTAATTGTTAATGCTAATTCTGCCAAACAATGCCTTAGATTCTAGTATCGGTGGTGTTCGAATTTGTATGTTTAAATAAAGAATTGCAAGATTCAGTTAAATGGTAACCATTTAATTTAAACTAGTAGTAATAATTAAATCCATTTTTAGCCTGAGAATATGATTACGTAGATGCTAATAATTTGAAGTAATTTTGCAGTAAATACGATCATATATCCCAAACGATTGAAAATCTTTGCATTTACTTTTTCTTTAACTGCAATTTTTACATTTACTTGAAACTTTGAAAGCTAGTGCGATAGGCCGGGATTGTTCAAAGATATGATAATCTTGCAACCAATTCACGTAGCCCAAAGATTTCCTTATACAATCTGAAGGTTATTCTTCGTATCCAAAAGCAACATACTAAGAAACTGATCTTCATAGACAAAGATATAAACAAGCTTCGTCATCGAGCATACTTGGTATACGCTCTTAATGTGTGTATCATCATATATTCATATATATGCACCTGACTGAACGTTGAAACAATCAGGAGCCACATATTAAAGTAACAAGAACATTCATACGTATTGTATAATTTAACCTATAATTTGATAACTTATGATGCGACATCTGACTTCTCATTACTCTAATGAGTTTGGAGATGATACAGAAGTTCTGATCAGCTCTTATCGTCGATGTATTTTGTATACCTCATTGGTTAAGTAGGAAGAATTTCAAAGTTTTTATGAAATCCTCATGTAAAAGGTGAACATACGTGAAGCATAGGGTGTGCATTTGTACACAATTAGGGTACCTCATAGCATAACAAACAATTTGTTTACTATATCTAGAATTATTAACACTAAGTGTTTATCATTTGACGGATATTTAGACCCACAACTTCCTCGAGTTATAGTGCCGGAACTGCCGGGTCCTTTCATAACAAAATGTACTGCAGTCTAATTAATAAATATATTGTTTTTGTCAAGAATGATGAGAATTAGTATAAATGTTAAACAAACTTAACTTCTGATATAGTGGCATGCCAGATTGTAAAGAAGGATTATTATGTATGAATCCATTAGTTTTGCCAAAATAAAGTACAGTATAAAATATCAATTGTTTTTGGAATATAAGTACAATTAGAGGAGTACTAATTATGAATTATCTAATTGTGTTTTTTGAAAAAAATTATCTAATTGTGTGATAAATTAGTCTTTGCCTGCAAGATTTTAACTAATCATAGCATGCAACTAACTGAAAATTATTCCTAATGTCTCCATGCAAGCTGTAATTGAAAAATAAAATAATACTCTGTTAGATTAATTTCATTGTTAATACTCTGTTAGATTAATTTCATTGTTAATTCTAATTTTTTATTTGAGAATTTTAAGAATACTACACTCGATATTGTCAAACAGATATCTCTCATAACGTTCAATGACCATGTCTGTTAATAAAACTTGGCGATTATCCGTGCACTGTGACAGAAATTTATAGCGACAAATAATTATAGTTAATTGTTTCGTGCAACGTTTATGCATACAACATACAATAATCAAAATTCTATTGAAAATGTTATGATATACGATAATTCAGGTCGAAAAATGATTCTAAATTTCTAATAATATATAAAAGAACTATAAAAACATGTTATCCATCACATAAAACTTCTTGATAAGAGCTTGTTGAACAACATCTATTCATCTTCTTCTATAAATTTACAAGTGATGAGTGATAAAAATGATGGTGTTATAATTAATAGAATATATATTATATACGTAATTTAAGTAAAATCACACTTGAGTCAACTTTTCTTTAGTGTGAACTAAAACCAATTTCATTCAGTTTTAACAAGAAAGGTTAGTGATGGTTCTACATTTAAATTTAGGTAGGGAAGACACATGGTTTGGAATGTCAACTTTCAAATCCATTTGTCCCACCTAATAATACCTAGTGGCTACTGGAAACGAAGAGGGGGTGCACCATTATACTTATTATTAAACCCCGTTTCATACGACGCTGTTTTGCGTCCTTTTTTCCCGCCAAAAATTGGCCCACACGCTTAGCCCAGACAAAGCCTGTTTTCCTACCCTTTATATGTGGCCCATCATGACCCAATTTTTTATATATACAAAAACGAACAAAAACTCTCAATCAGAATACCTAGAAGCTTCGGGGATATTCTTACTCACACACATAAATCATCACCAAGAATCGCGATTGTTACTTCCTTATTTTTGTGGGTTTTTTGGCCTTCGACATTCGGTAACAACTGATCATATGGGTTTCGATTTTGGTGTTTTGTTGGTGCCGGAAGATTTCTGGGAGAATGATTAGCTCCAAGATAAGATTAACGGATTTGAAAGCCGATTATACCAGGTAATTTTTTACGTTTAATTGTATTTAATTTTACCGGATTTGAGATTTAGCGTTGTGGGTGACAACGATGTTTTTTTTTGGTAAACTGGTTAGAGCAAAGGACTGAACGATTTTGTGGCGACCTTTGAATCTGGAAAAGCTGTGGTAGGTCTTTTTATGTTAATTTTTCCTGCAGTTTTTGGATTATTTTTGTTTATATGCTGTAAATTTGAAAGATTTGTAGCCAAGTTAATGTTTTTATGACTATTTGAAGTATATGTTGTAAAAAAAAATGTTATTTCATGGGTTGATGTCATTTTTGTAGTTGGGAAAACTGATAGGTTTAATTTTGGGTTTCATTGATGGCTTATGACCTTATTATAAAGTTTGATAAGTTCATAAGCTTGCTTTTTTTACGCCTTATGAACCTATAGTTTATTCAAGCTCTTTAGCTCAACGTGATAAGCTCACAAGGAAAAAAAAAGAGAAAAAAGGAAAAAAAAAGTTTGTGGTTTGTATACAAGCTACTGACAAACATCAATGAGAGTAAGCTCAGTTTTTAGAATTAATGAGCTTATGCCTTATTTAAGTTTATAAGCTGAAATTGATATATTCGCATAAGCGAGTATAAAGAGGGAGGTTATTCCACCATTTTCAATGAACAAATCATCATATGTTTGATATCATGACTCTATTTCAGGTTTATACATGGTGGTGAGCAGGCTTGAAATGCATCTTGCTATTCAGGTTTTCATTAGGATGCGAGAAGCTGGAAACTCGCATACATGGTACACCTCTTTTTTTTTCTAACACACGTTTGATAATCATTTTGAATCCCTTCCTCTTTCAACTTAGAAGAATGTAATCAAGACTTCTTGAATGCAGCCAGCCTAAAACAATTCTACAAGCTCATGGAATTGGTCTAAAAATTTCAGGTGAGGTTTATCTATTAACGCGTGGTTATAACTTCGTTTTCATCGGTGGATTCTTAATAAAAGCTCATAAACACAGTTTTTTGCTTTATGACCTAATTACCTTTTTCACCTTTAAATAGTCAGCCACTTAGATAAGTGACCGCATAACCCTTTGGAAAGTTGCAGCTGGAAATTAATGACCGCTAACTTGATATAATAACAATGAGACAATCGGTCTTATATTGTGATAATTGTTTGTTGTTTTGCTTTCTTATGTTAGTATTAACGTGGATAACTAATATTTCTATTTTCCTTTTAATGTTGCGTGTACAGAAATGCTGCATTTAATGGCTCTCGAACAATTGTCATGTGTGGAAATTGCCAATCTGTTGGGCCAGCCGTCAGGTAGTCGTGCAAGAGTCATTCTTGGTGTGCAGAACCACTTTGTTTAGCCACTCGGTCTTTCCTACCAAGTACTTTCAGCAACATGAAGGTATATGCCGCGCACTCCGACCATTTAGTATGCCAGTTTCATTTGCACCTTTTTAGAGCAAACAAGTTACAATTTGCATGTTTATTTTTATGTTGCGGGTTGCTCCAAAGTTAAAAGAAAGAGGCATCGACTTCTGATAAATATAAGATCAGCTTATATTTTTTTCATCTCATCTGTACTCTTAGTCCAGTAACCACCTTTTTTAACAGTTTATATTTTCCTTACACAATTGGCGGTTACTGAACAGGCAATAAGTAAACAACGGACAATGGCACTTGCCATTGTGCTGACGTTTGCAGCTGAAAAATTTTGGCTGTGAATACAGCTGTCGAGCTTGCTAGGTTGGCGACGATGTTTATATTGCTATGATTCGTATTTCTATGTATCATCATACTGTTTTTTATGCTTTTCTGTACGACATGTATTCATTTTGTGTTGACGCTTGCAGTTGGCAAGACATAGGAGCACATATTGTTAAGCTGGAACCATCACTTAATGAACTGAAAAATTCTATGGATAAGCCTGATATGAGTGAGAAAAAGATCAACTCAACTATAAGACTGCATAATAGATCGGCACGATAAGGGAAGAAGTACAATGTATGCTCATTTTCTTCTAAAATTTATTCACTCCTTTAGGACGTTAAATTAAATTTGTTGAAAAAAGTGCAGATGAATAGTTTTCCAAATATTCGTATCGCACCTAATTTTAGATTACAGAATTTTTCTCAATAATTTTTACATAATTTTCCGATATATAGTTCTTCATACACCGCCTGCCGTGTGCCGCTAAACGGAATCTGTTCTGACTTCTCCATGGACAGGTTGAATTGACAAGGCGTTGTAGAAATGCAACTGCTGCTGCATGGGATCTAATATTCATCTAGGGTGGTTTACGTGGAGGTAAGACCTCATCTAATGTCGTATATTCCCGTACATATTATAATCAGATGATGCTAACTTAAAATGATTATGCAGTGACGAGATGGTATTGGGCTCCTAAGCTATGCGAATCGTTTTATTCAAAGGTATAGTCCACACGGGTATATTGTGTCTTCTTCTGTAAGGTCTTATCACAAACGTATACAGTGTTATACTTATTTATCTTAAATGCATGTGAAGAATGTATCTCTTAATTTCAGTCTTCCAGCTATGGGTTTAATAAGCAATTTTGAGTATCATATAAATGTCAATCTGCCTATTTTAAAATAACCAGAAAATTATTGGACTATGCAAAATTGCTTTTGCTTAAAGATACGTCACAATCCCAAACACTCCCTTAGCTGATCGCAAAACACATATGGAAACAATTGTTGTTTAGTACAGAAAAGTTGTTTTCACTGTACTTGCTTAATTCGTGGTTTGTGCTTCTATACAGAGACAAAGGGATATGCAAAGGAGTTGGAGAAGTTGTTCTTGCACAATGGTAGGCAAATAAATGTGCGTCTCACAATTGGTCTGGTAAACATGCCCTATCTATACCTCTAACTACTGCCGCTTATACGGTTTATTGCTACTGACGCACCTTGATACTACTGCAAACGTTGCTTATACAGTCTACTCTGCTGACTTTACTTGAATTTGTGTTTTATATCAATCACATCTATTTATCGCAGTCATACATGTACACATATCAGTTTACCCTGGTACCTGGATTGCATTTATTTGCAGTCATGCTAAACTTCTGATATTGGTTCATGGCACTCTTTTTGAGATCCATTATAGGTTGTGTCGTATGTACTCAAATGGTATCTGACATGTTTTCTTAGGCAGAGAATGTGGAGAAGCCCAAAATTTGTGAGCTTCAACTGGGTGATAACCTTTTCCATTGAAAATGCTACATGTACAAGTGAGTCGAGGCATTATACTTATTATTTAAACATGTACATATTTAAACCATCTCAACTTTTAGTTCTATTATTCTAAAATCTGTACTTCATTTACGCGAGACATTTGCTACAATATTAACCTATAATCATTTGATTGCTAAAGCCGAGAATGACCAAAGCCGAGAACGACCAAAGCCAAAACATGTATTCAGTTGCATATGGAGATCTCGGAAAGTAATCAACTTAAGTATAATTTACTGAAGTTAAATTGCGTAAATAGCGAATAATCTGTTTATACTTGCTGTTTGATTGTGTTTTACGTTTATGTGACCTTGCTTCCAACAGCTTATTATTTTGCGTTGAACCCTATTTCAGAAAACTTGATGCAAATAACTAATATGTTTAAGGAATGTTGACGCCCCTTGCTAAACGGCATAAAGAAGCTGGAATATTTCCAGAACCAGTAGTTGACATCACCATTCTACCACAAGCTTCTGGTGACCTTGACAGGTTGGTCTGGGACTACGTTGAAAAGGGTCATATCGCGTGCTTGCGTTGATCTAAATTCAGGTTATGCTCATAAAACTTAACGTGTTGTGGGTATGAGTATATTGTAATTACTTTCATAAATAACATCCGGTGTGTGATTCATCTAACCGATAAAGCATAATTCTTGGACTTACGCCTGACTGAAATTATCATTCTATATTGCAGTTGCTGTCAAAGAGGCACACACCCACAAGTCAAGATTTTTAACAGACTTCCGAGAACAAAAGTTGGAGCTGCATGGTATGTGCTTTGTCAGCTAAAAAGTAATGGTATAATAAATGGACTTGCTCAAACTGGTAAGTAACTTTTTTCGATGGTTCATATGGGTTTGGTAATAGGTCACCGTAAATGATGATGAATCACGGTGGAAGAGTAGTTATGGAGTTAATGTCATAAGGGGTATGCTTGGTTTGCCAGGAGAATACAAGCATCGTCATCATAGGCATGAGTCTGTACACATTCAAAAACAAGTTGTAGCAAATTTTAAACGACATAGGGATCCTTTTGATTGTACCGAACAACTTTATTTGTAATGTTCTCTACTAGCTGGGCAACATATATAATATAAATTGAATGCATAACATCACTATGCCAGTTCACAACTATATTGACTGTTAACCTCAGTTAATGCATACTTTCATTTGTTTTATAAGAAGTAAATTCTGAGTTGCATTTTACAATTACAAAAGTTGGACCAAACTTTTTTAACTGCCCATTTTGCAAACTCTATTAAACAGACACTTGACACGTTGTATCCTTAAATGTCAAATTATGATTCATGACACACTACTACACTAGAATGAATATGCACATCACAGAAAACAAACAAAAGAAACCTCGCAATACTTGGTAAATACTAAAGTTAGTGTTCAAAACCACCATTCAAATACCTTAAATATACCTATTTATTTATACACCATAAACTCATCCAAAAAACAGGCTCGCCCGCAACGCGGCGTAACGTCGCCATTCTAGTTAATGATCATAGATCATTGCAATAACACAAGTGGGCAGAATTCAAGAACCTGGGCTGGCGATGCCCTTTACGAATTGGGCCTCAACTAAACTAGTATAATAATATGTTAAGACTGCTTCCAAGACTTCGTTTCCTCATCCAAACCTTATGCTTAGGTTTGCACTTTATATAATTCCAGAACTTACCATGTCCATTTGTTACCTAATATGTGTTAGAGTTTTACAATCAAATAGCACATATTGCGGAAGCTAGGATCAATAATAACACGTATAAAGATAACTAAAACATAAATAAGAACATACCCGAAGCACTTCAATAAACCTTGAACTTGTGTAAAATAGATCAATGATAAACCCCTTACCGTTTTGTTTATCGATCTCTTGATAATTACTATAGTGAGTAATTACCTCGTTCTTGTACACACAAACTACCAACGAATAAAGGTTTATGCAAGTAAACGTAAAACACTATTTTGGAACAACCAAAATCGACCCAAATCCCTTGGAGGGGGGTTGTGTCGATCGGCCAAGAAAAGAAAGAGACAAGGGAAAACTTTAGGGTTTGTGTGTGTGCACAAAAGATGTTTAGGTTTAACCCCAAGGCCTTGTATTTATACTAGATGTATTCTTGGAGGACAAGCAAGGCATGGGTTGACCCTTTGGGCCTAGGTCGACCGGCCACCCCCCTTCCAAGGGGATTCTAGAACCTTCTTGTCTTCCAAATTACACTCTAGTCCTCGTTCTTTCGTTCCTTAATAATAGTTAATACTTACGTTTAATAATTAACGATTATTTAGTCCCTCAAGTGTTTATAAATATATATAATCGATACATATAACATATATATATTTGTTTACTCTATTCTCGTTTGTAATGTGTGCAATCCCTAGGTCTCGGGTTCGATACTAGTCATTTACATATTAATATTTATACGTAACTTTTAACAGCTCCCACTTGTATATCTATTAATAGTAAAATGACATTGGTTGGCGTCTTGCAACACTCCAATGCCCCCAGTTTGACCTGAGCTAGGTTTCCTGGAAAACCTTTAATGATTCATCATTATTATTATTTTTTCGCTTCTAATACTACATTAATAAAGATGTGAGGTTCTTTATTAAATTTTGTTTCTCGTCTCTTTATGATTGAACAAAATTACCAAAACATCTGAACGTATTCCAGATAGACTTTGGGCGTGGCCACGCAAACATTTTGTCAACCCTACGAGGGGCCCAGCAGTATTAAACTTCTGAACAAATCAGAAGGAACGAATTCTCTCTTGACTACAAGAATAACCCATGAACTTTGCAACAATTCTGAAAACAACCCTTATGACTTCCAATTACGGTAAGCGGTAGATTGTTCCACAAAATGCACTACATCCATGACACTTATCTGGTATCTCAAGTCTGAGGATAACTTTAAATATGATTCTCACAATAAATTCAAATCATATTGTTGGGATAAGTCCAATACTCAATTCATTGAATATCATGTGAAATTGGTATGAATACACATCAATATACTTTCAAGTATATCCTTAACCAATACTCAAAATTGTCTTAGTTTAATGATATTCCCATATCATTAATCGACAACGGACTATTTAGAATAATAAATTATTCACGGATCTTAAACATGCAAATATATGATATATTATTAAGACAATGAATAAATAAATATAACCAATACTTTATTTCATTAAAATAATAATTGTACATTACATCCCTTATCCAAATACTAATCACAAATGGACATGAAACTATCAGCTAATTTAAGTCCTATTCCTTCAGCATGCTTGTAAAGCTTGGTACCAGGTAAAGGCTTTGTAAATTGATCAGCTAAGTTTTCATCTGTGTGAACTTTGAGCATTTCGATTTCACCTATCTCAACTTGTTCCTGACATAGTGGTGCTTAATCGGGAAATGTTTGGTGCTTTTCATGATTCCAGGTTCATTGGCAAATGTAATTGCAGCTGAGTTGTCACAATACATTTTTATAGGTCGCTGAATCGAAGGCATAACCCCAAGCCCTGAAACAAACTTCCTAATCCAAACAGCTTCCATTGCAGCTTCTGAAGCAGCTATATACTCACTTTCTATAGCAGACATCGCTAATACACTTTGCTTTCTACTCCTCCAATCAACAGCTCCTCCATTAATGACAAAGACATAACCCGTCTGAGACTTCGTATCATCCTTATCACCTTTCCAAGAAGCATCGCAGTAACCTGTAACATCAAGTTCTGCAGATGGACTACCCCCATAAACCAAGAACATCTCTTTAGTAGCCCTAAGGTACTTAAGAATATTCTTAACAGCAGTCCAGTGTTTCTCACCTGGATTCTGTTGATATCGACTGGTTAAATTTTGAGCAAACGCCACATCAGGCCTTGTGCTTTTCACCACATACATAATAGATCCCACAGCCGAAGCGTAAGGGACTCTCTTCATGCGTTGCACCTCTTCAGGTGTTGAAGCACAAACTTTATTGCTCAAGCCATGTTGCTCTTGCATCGGCAAATATCCTTTCTTGGAATTTTGCATATTGAATCTCTTCAATATTTTATCAATGTAAGCACTTTGGCTTAATCCAATTAATCGCTGAGATCTATCTCTATATATCTTGATTCCCAGAATAAATGTAGCTTCCCCTAAATCTTTCATAGAAAAACAACTTCTAAGATATGCCTTAACTTTTTGCAAACTCAGAATGTCATTTCCCATGATCTATATGTCATCGACATATAATATAAGGAAAATTACATTACTCCCACTAGCTTTGTGATATACACATGGCTCATCAAGATTTTGAGTGAATCCATACTTCTTAATTTCACTATCAAATCTCTTATTCCATTGTTGTGATGCTTGCTTCAATCCATAAATGGATCTTTTAAGCTTGCATACACGATCTGGGAATTCTGGATTCACAAACCCCTCAGGCTGCGCCATATAGATGTCTTCATCTAGGCTACCATTTAAGAAGGCGGTTTTGACATCCATTTGCCAAATCTCATAGTCATAGTAAGCAGCTATGGCTATAAGAATCCTAATAGCCCTTATGTCAGCTACAGGAGAAAAGGTCTCCTCATAGTCAACACCAAAAGTTTGAGTATAGCCTTTAGCTACCAAACGGGCCTTATAGGTGTGTACAATGCCATCCATATCAGTCTTTTTCTTGAAGAGCCATTTACTCCCAACTAACTTGGCACCCGGAGGTAGGTCTACTTCTTCCCAGACTTCATTGTCTTTCATGGATTGCATTTCCCCATTCATAGCTCCCTGCCATTTGTCCTTTTCAGGACTATTCATAGCAGCTTTATAACTTGTAGGTTCATCAAGATCCCCTGTCAAGTTGTCATCACACTCCATGTTAAGACATAGACGTGTAGGAGCCTTCATAGATCTTGATGACCTGCGAACGGGAACCACTTCAACTTCTGGTGGAGGACCTAAACTTTCAGGTTCTTCAGGAAGTTGGCTAGTGTTTTCAGAAGGTGTTACATCTTCATGATCGTCTTCCAGATCATATACTCTCCCACTGAATTCTTGAGATATGAGCTCCTTTTCTGAGAAGTCTCCATACCTTGCAACAAAAACTTTGTTTTCAGCTGGGTAATAAAAGTAGTAACCCATAGTTTGCTTAGGGTAACCTACAAAGATGCACTTTACAGATCTTTGTTGGAGTTTGTCTGCTGAGTCACGTTTAACATACGCCTCACAACCCCAGACCTTTAGATAAGACAAGTTAGGAGCTTTTCCAGTCCATACCTCATATGGAGTCTTATCCACCTTCTTTGTTGGAACCATATTTAAAATGCGAACTGCAGATTCCAAGGCATAATCCCAAAACGAGTAAGGAAGAGTCGTTAGATTAAACATAGATCGTATCATATCTTGCAATGTACGATTCCTTCTTTCAGATACACCATTTTGTTGTGGAGTATATGGAGAAGTAAGGTGCTGGACAATTCCCTCCTTTGCTAAGAAATCTATAAACTCTTGACTCAGGTATTCACCACCTCTATCGGATCGAAGAGCTTTAATCTTCTTTCCTAGTTGCAACTCCACTTCTGCTTTAAACACTTTGAATGTTTCAAATACCTCATGTTTATGTTTAAGTAAATAAACATAACCATAACGGATGTAATCATCCGTAAATGTTAAGAAGTAGCTAGCACCTCTCCTTGACACATGTCTAAGTGGTCCACACACATCTGTGTGAATAAGACCAAGTAGATCATTAGCCCTTTCAATCCTATTTTTAAAGGGTTTCTTAGTCATCTTCCCAGCAATGCAAGATTCGCACTTATCAAATGATTCATCATTGATCTTTTCTAAAAGCCCATCATGTTGCAGCTTTTTGATGCAATCTTTGCCAATGCGAGCAAGTCGACAATGCCAAAGATAAGACGAATCCAGACTTTTCTTGATTCTCTTATTGTTGATGCTATACATTGTATTATTTTTAACAAAAGCATTATCATTATTATTCATATCAATTTCAAAGACACCATTCACAGCAATAGCATTAAAATAAAAAACACCATTTAAAGAAATTGAAATTCCATTGCTAGAAATAGTATGCTTAAAACCAAGGTTCAACAAACATGAAAATGAAATTACACCTCTAACAATTGACGGTGCATAATGACAATTATTTAAAAATAGTACTAGGCCCGAAGGCAACACTAAATCATAAACTCCTATAGCTTCAACTCCTGCATGCGCTCCGTTACCAACGTGCAAGAATTGTTGTCCATAGGCCAGCTTTCTCTCAACTCTAAATCCCTGCAAGGTATTGCAAATATGAATGTGATGCGTGGGAATCGCAATAGGCTTTACCTCTCGAGGGATCTCGAGAAGCTTACAACCCCCACCAGGCAGTGTACCTGATCGTTGTAGTATAGTATAGTGACAAGTACCGGGGGATTGATCGTTCAACTTAGGAATAGTGTCGCTAGGATTAGAAAGCCTAAATACTAGTTCTAAAGGTGAGAGATGATTATTTTTGTGTTTTTATATTTTTTAGAAAGCAAGTAAAATCTCGGGTTTTGGAAGAGTGGGCGGAATTAGTTGCTATTCAACTAACCCAATACTAAGATGCAATCAAAATAAAATACTAGAAATGAAAGTAAACTAATTTATACTAAAGTTGTGAGCAGTAATTGGAGAAAATGTGTTTACGTAGATTTCACTACTCACTAGATATCTTTTACACGTTAATTACTTGTTATAATTGCATGGATGACGGATCGTATTCCTTAATACCATTCATGGGGTGGCACACATAACTCCCCAATTCTATGAGCTCTTATCTCCTCCTACACCATGCCCAGCACAACTATAGGGATTGTAAACAGTGGCTCATGCATTAAATACAACCAATAAAGACCTAGTGCGCGTTGGTTCATGTTTCTTAAGACATTCAAGCATGTTACCAATTGGAGATCTGCCAGTTTTCTTAAGCCTAATATATAAATCATTCATCCAAGACAAGAATAAACAAGTAATCAACACATAATCAATATCTAGGTTTCATTAGATCTAAGCAAACACAAAAGAGATCTAGCCTAGCATGATGGAATTAAGAAAAGAACATGATATAGACAACCAACACATAGACATATTGATTGAATTAGAAGAACACTTATCTTGATTAATCATGCAAGGTATCAAGGGGTTGGAACCCTTGAAAAACCTGTAAAGTTACACCAAAATCGTACTTAGGGTTTCTCCCAAAACTTCTCTCCTTAAATGTGAAAAATTAGAAAACTATATATAGGAAAAGGGGTCTGACGGCTTCAAGACCAAATAGGTGACGCCGTCACCTCGCCGCCAAAACAATCCTCGGACTGCCTAGATCTACATTTGACGCCGTCAAGAACATTGCATTTCCAGGCCGTCACGACTTTAACTCTTGACGCCCTACCTTCATGACGCCGTCAAAACTCTTTTGGGTCGTCATGGACTTTTACTCTTGACGCCGTCAGGAAACTCCTCTTGACGCCGTTATGCACTGTTCCCAGCATGAAAAATTAAGACTTTGGCGTTTTCTTCACTTTTATGCTCCAAAAACGTCCGAATTGCTTCCTTTTCCAGATTTCACTCCCAAAGTACCTAAAATCACAAAAGGAACGATTTAGGGCAATATTTGATCAAATAAATTCGGATTCAGGCTTAAATGACCCCCTAAAAACGGATCATTTTTCGCCTCATCATATACCCTTACACTTGAGATTTGCTTGTCCTCAAGCAAATGCGCTTTTATTCTACTCAAAAGACAAGTTAGGGGTCATTTAACACTAATATAAAGGTAATTACAACAAATAATCGTTCCACTAAAGACCAATAGACAAGCACGGAGGTCATACACAAGCACCTCACAAATAGTGTTTAGATACTCACATCTCTCGGGTGTAATATACTGTAAATTACAATATGGAAACGGAAGATATCTCTCACTACCTGTCATAGCAAAATAGATTACCATAGGCTTGGGAAAGGATCAAACCTCCACCACATGGCGTAAGCACCTAGGATAAACTATCAAAGAGGTCTTTTAAAGGGTTGTAACGTTAGGTGTAGGGATATGAAATACACGGTTTTGTTGGATAAAGGAAGTTTTACTGGTGGCGAGTTAACAATCTTGGTTAATTACATGTACAATATGGCATTGCTAAGCCAAGACTAGACTCGACTTAAGCTAATAAATGAGAAATAACAAAAACATAAAATGAACATAGAATGAAAAAGGGATGGTAGTCCGTTTATTTTATTTTTTATTTTTTATTTTATTTTATTTTTTTTTGCTGCATACACTCTTACCCTACCATCCAAAATAATACATCATAGGGGATGAGAATTCCCCTTACACTTGAATCTTTACATACTTTACAATAAACTAAACTAATGACTCGAATTAAGAAAATCAAAACACTTGGAGCACTTTTAAGATTAACGTACATATGGGGGTAATAAATGATGTTCTTCCCCATTACTCCATAAAACAAGTACTTACCCATGAGTCCCAATCGTCCCAAAACAATATGTACAAGGATATGACTCAACTTAGCAACCATGTAATCAATTAGATAGTTAACTTAGGGTTTAACAAATAACAATAATGCACTAAAAATGAGCGCATACACGGAAGGCTAAGGCGATTTGGTTGTACATTTAAGTTGGGGTGTAACAAATTCTTCCTTTAAGTAAAATGCTTAAAGTTAGAAACGAAAAGATAGGCTCGGAGGGGTGTACTAGGGGTTTCGTGTACTAAAAATGAGTACAACGCTAAGGGTGTGGGAAAAATTAGTTGACTTAACTAGCCAAGTAATATGACTTAAATGGTCAAGTAATTATAATACGGGTTTAACACAAGGGTGATCCTAATGCCTCTTATCATGTAGTAAATCCTACCACACGAATGTAGTCTCACTAGCAGTCTCGGGATGCATCACTAACGCAAGTTCTAGAATATAAATGCTACCGGTACACTCATAAGCACTAATAATGAATGCTTTTCCTATCAAATCTAAAGGCGAACCTCACATATTTGGGTGGAAAATTTTTCTGAATATACGGTTATGTGCTAGTCATACAATCTCCTATCCATGAGACGCTTGCTATGGCTAAAGTTTCACTCCTAAATGTTGTAAAAAATTTTAAATTTGGCGCTAAAATTACACTAACAAGTATTTCTCATAGTTTTTTTACACATCTACCATTAAACAAAACAAACTCAAGCGAAAGTGCATATGTAAGGTATCATCTTTTTACCCTCCCCTTACACTTAAGATGAACATTGTCCCCAATGTTCAAGTAAAGAATGTAAAAGTTAAAAAGTAAAAAGAATGAAATCAAATACTCTCCTGATTCGCTCGGTATGGATAATAGGATGGCCAGGTTAAATCTTCCTCCAAGAAAATGAACAATCAAAGCTTCCCTTCCAGAATATAAATCATCTTCTTGTCATACGTAACCTGTAAAACCTGACAAAATAGACAAGACAACCTCGCGTAAAATCGGCGGCATCCTATATAAGTTTCTAAATCTTAGAAAACAAGATAAGATATAATGCTTGTGGAATGAAGTTTGCAGATCTCCTGGAGATTATAGAACTTAATAATTCACAAAAACCATAAGACTCCGTTAGAAAAACAAAACCGGTAAAATTTCCAGATTTTAACTCCTGACGCCGTCAAGAGTAAACCCCTGACGCCGTCAGAATTGACCTGCAGAAATCCTTATTAAGTTTCCGGAAAATTTCTGGAAAAACTTGGTCCTACTTCCTGGAAAATCCTGCAAAACTTCATTATGACTCAATACAAGCATTTGACTCTAACAAATACGAATATACATGCTCATTTAATATTGTGGAGAATCATGATCGGTTTGTTTCTTAAAAACATATTTGGGGTTTCCCCTTACACTTATCTTTTGCAAAAATACTTCTAGGTGGAGTTAAGACTAGGCCAAAACAACAAAGTAAAGTATTTCCACATTTTAGTTTAGAAACATGATCTATCAACAATAAAAATAAAGCATGCATACGGAAGCAAATAACAATCAAACAAATAAAATCACACAAAGCATGGGTTGCCTCCCAAGAAGCGCTTTTCTTTATTTACGAGTCTTGTAGCTAGACTCAAGGTCATGGGTTACTACGTGATACGGGTGAGCTCCTCGTTGAGGACATCTTTGGGATCAAACTTAGGTTTCAACTTTCTATCGGTTTCCTTAGTATGGTATGACCTTTCAAACTTTTCTCCATCCGGATCATACAAAGTCATTCTAATATGCCATGACCCGTCACCTTCTTTAGGTGGCTTGTCCCACCTCCATTTACACTTGTCTCCCTCTCTTTTCCATTTATTCCTCTCTATGTTGATGGGCATTACGCTTAATAACTCAATCATCTTCCTAAAGACTAAGGGATCCTCAAAGGGGTCAAGCTCTTCATCTCTAGCTATGAGTTGTTCTACCGAATGTGTCTTTTCAACAAAATCTTTTTCTAGATAGAATGGGCATTGAGGTCCTATAAAGTTCCTTTCTATCCAAGGTCCATATCTAGACGGTCTCCTATTCATCTCTACCCAATGCGGTGTCGGTTCATCATCACAATCATAACTATGCTTCTTAACATCATACACCGACCAAGTATCGCCTTCACCTACCGTTATCTTGGATTCCTTGCAATCTATCATGGCACTAGCGGTTGCTAAAAATCCTCTTCCTACCAATAATGGGCATGTAGTGTCACTAACCATGTCTAGGACGTGAAAATCCGCTAATATAGTTAACTTTCCTACGTGAACAACTACATCCTTAATCATTCCAACAGGGTGGGCAATACTCCCATCCGCTAGCCCTATCAATACCTCCATTTCCTCTAACTTTCCTAGCTTAAGAGCGGTGAATAAGGATAAGGGAATCAAGTTGAGGCTTGACCCTAAATCGGCTAGTGTGTCGAAAGCTTTGGATCTTCCTATCTTACAAGGCAAAACAAATAACCCGGATCATCGAGCTTTTTAGGCAACTTGTTTTGAACGAAGGCGGTCCCATTTTTACCTAGCTTACACTTCTCATATTTTTCTAGGAGGGCACTATAGTAAGGAGCACGCGCTAAGACATCAATGACAGGGCGTTCAAGGTGAAGTTCTTTGAATTCATCGTCAAGGTCTTGCGTAAGAGGTGTTTCAACTATGCTTTTGACCGGCTCTATAGTGGGTGTTTTATTTGATTGGTCCTTTTGGGGAACTTGGTTTTGTTTGAAACACGTGCTTGTTGATTTAACCGAGTAGTATTGTGGACACGAAGTGGGTGACGAAACTGAGGATATGGAATTAACGGTTAGTTTCGGATTCTTGACCGTGTCGCTCGGGAGTGCTCCCATTTCTCGGTCATTGAGAACTTTCAACAATGCATCAATTCTAGTGGTCATCTCGCTTTGCTTTTGTTTGAAATCGGCTTCAAACTTAGATATGCGAGCTTCTTGATATGCCATGAACTTTGACATCAATCCTTCAAGATTGTTGGTACTGCCATAGTTGTTAGAGGGATTGTTGTTGAAAGTACGGTTGGATGGTGGACCGTTTGGTTGGTAACGATTAGGTGGATTGGAAGAATTGGGTTGATTTTGCTTCCACCTAAGGTTTGGGTGATTTTTCCAAGAGGGGTTGTATGAATCACCGTAAGTGTTTGGCTCGGGCTTGAAAATGTACCACTTATCTCCCGCTTCGTCGGTACGCGTGGATACGTAGTCCGCAAAAGCTGTTCCGGGGAGTTCCACACAATCACGAGTGTCATGGGGACCACTACATAATTCGCATGAAGAAGTGATTTTGTTCACTTGGCTTGAAGACTTCGGAGCTTCGTAAGATTTCATGAGAAACTTGACTTGGTCCTCAAGTTCCATGATCCTACGGTCGGGAGTGCTAGAATTGTTCAAAGGCAAAGATATTGCCTTGACCGTTTTGTTCAAATCACGGGGATCATTCCAACTTTCGTTGTCATAGAGAGCAAGATCTTCTATGAGTTCCCATGATTGTTCCGCACTAAGATCACGTAGCTTACCACCGGCCGATTGGTCAATGGCTCGCCTCGTGGAGATGTCGATATGGTCATAAAAAATTTGGACTTGGAGCCAAAGATCTATGCCATGATGAGGGACTTTTTGGAGTAAGTCCTTGAAACGAGTCCATGCTTCATAAAGAGATTCATTTTGACGTTGTTGGAACATCAAGATGTCATTTCTAAGCTTAGTAGTTCTCCCCGGTGGGAAAAATTGAGCAAGGAAGCGAGTGGTGAGATCATCCCATGTGGTGATGGATCCCACGGGTAAACACTCAAGCCATTGACTAGCTTGATCCCGTAGAGAGAATTGGAATAGGCGTAAACGGGTAGTCTCTCTAGTTTCAACAGCTAGGTCTATGGAATCTATGATTTTGAGAAAGTCCTTAAGATGTTGGTTTGGATCTTCGGAACAAAGTCCATGGAATGCACATCCGCTTTGCACCAACCGGATGGTGTCGGATCGCAAGGGGGTCACATTGGCTCCGGTGAGCTCAATGGTGTTTCGGTAGCCTTGGTGGTAGGTCGGGAATATTCTCCTAAGGTTCGGGGCCTAAGGGGTTCTAGTGGTGGGTTTTGTTGTGATGGGATGACGGGTTCAAAGATGTTACCACCTTCCATGATGTCAGATGGTAAAGAGTTACGAACAAAGGCACGAAGAAATAAGATAGACTAGAGAGAACCTAAAAATAAAAATAAAATCTTACTAGAAAGGAATCTAGCAAGTAGACCTAATACAAAGAAATTCTAACCTAGACAATAACTATTCCCCGGCAACGGCGCCAAAAACTTGATGCGTGGGAATCGCAACAGGCTTTACCTCTCGAGGGATCTCGAGAAGCTTACAACCCCCACCAGGCAGTGTACCTGATCGTTGTAGTATAGTATAGTGACAAGTACCGGGGGATTGATCGTTCAGCTTAGGAATAGTGTCGCTAGGATTAGAAAGCCTAAATACTAGTTCTAAAGGTGAGAGATGATTATTTTTGTGTTTTTATATTTTTTAGAAAGCAAGTAAAATCTCGGGTTTTGGAAGAGTGGGCGAAATTAGTTGCTATTCAACTAACCCAATACTAAGATGCAATCAAAATAAAATACTAGAAATGAAAGTAAACTAATTTATACTAAAGTTGTGAGCAGTAATTGGAGAAAATGTGTTTACTTAGATTTCACTACTCCCTAGATATCTTTTACACGTTAATTACTTGTTATAATTGCATGGATGACGGATCGTATTCCTTAATACCATTCATGGGGTGGCACACATAACTCCCCAATTCTATGAGCTCTTATCTCCTCCTACACCATGCCCAGCACAACTATAGGGATTGTAAACAATGGCTCATGCATTAAATACAACCAATAAAGACCTAGTGCGCGTTGGTTCATGTTTCTTAAGACGTTCAAGCATGTTACCAATTGGAGATCTGCCAGTTTTCTTAAGCCTAACATATAAATCATTCATCCAAGACAAGAATAAACAAGTAATCAACACATAATCAATATCTAGGTTTCATTAGATCTAAGCAAACACAAAAGAGATCTAGCCTAGCATGATGGAATTAAGACAAGAACATGATATAGACAACCAACACATAGACATATTGATTGAATTAGAAGAACACTTATCTTGATTAATCATGCAAGGTATCAAGGGGTTGGAACCCTTGAAAAACCTGTAAAGTTACACCAAAATCGTACTTAGGGTTTCTCCCAAAACTTCTCTCCTTAAATGTGAAAAATTAGAAAACTATATATAGGAAAAGGGGTCTGATGGCGTCAAGACCAAATAGGTGACGCCGTCACCTCGCCGCCAAAACAATCCTCGGACTGCCTAGATCTACATTTGACGCCGTCAAGAACATTGCATTTCCAGGCCGTCACGACTTTAACTCTTGACGCCCTACCTTCATGACGCCGTCAAAACTCTTCTGGGTCGTCATGGACTTTTACTCTTGACGCCGTCAGGAAACTCCTCTTGACGCCGTCATGCACTGTTCCCAGCATGGAAAATTAAGACTTTGGCGTTTTCTTCACTTTTATGCTCCAAAAACGTCCGAATTGCTTCCTTTTCCATATTTCACTCCCAAAGTACCTAAAATCACAAAAGGAACGATTTAGGGCAATATTTGATCAAATAAATTCGGATTCGGGCTTAAATGACCCCCTAAAAACGGATCATTTTTCACCTCATCAGAATGCCACATCCCGTATCATATACCCATGAATTCAATTTAGGAGTAAGAGTGAATAATTCAATCATAAAGAACGCACCTGATGAGCTGGGGTTACCAGCTTCATTCCCCTGCTTCTTGAGTCGCAAGTCATGAATGTAGAGAGGGCAATTTCGCTTCCAATGGCCCTTTTCATGACAATGGTGACATGCCTGATCCTTCTTGTTTGGCGGATTCACCTTTTTCTGCTTAGGCTGATGTTGCTTCATCTTGGGTTCAGGTTGATAGGCCATGACCTGCTTGCCTTTGTTACCTTTCCCTTTGCCTGTGTTCACATGCGATTTCTTCTGGATTTCCCACCATGAATTGCCAACACTTGCGGAGTAGGAGCCTTGACCTTGGCTGGTAGACTTTTCTCATAATCAACAAGCAGTGCGAGTAATTCTGAGACTGTCTTCCCCGAGCAGTGCATGTTGAAATTCTGCACAAAACCAGCAAAGTCCTTGTTAAGGGACCTGTTGAGCAAGTGCACTTGCACATTGTTCGGGTAACCAAATCCAATTCTGTGAAGCTGATCAAAAGATTCCTTCATCTCAGTCACATAATCTTCAACTGGTTTACCATCACCATGCTTGCAGTTATGTAGCTTGTCCAGTTCATCATACAATTCAACTGCAGGTGGTTTCTCATAAGACTGCTTAAGTACCTCAAGCATATCTTTAGGGAAAAAGTACTCAAACTTCTTTTGTAACTGAGCACTCATGCTAGTGAGCATTAAACAAGCAACCTCATTAAACTTAGCATGTTCCACCCTCCATGCCGCCTTAACTGCTTCTAGTTCAGTAGCAGCAGGCTCAGCTGGGCATTCTTCGGTCAAATAATCTAGCTTACCGGTCGACCTCAAGACAATTCTAAACAAACGGTGCCAATCATTGAAATTCTTTCCAGTCAGTTTTTCTCTCTCAAGATGACTCTTGAAAGCAGAATCACAGATGGGGTATCGGGTTGAGCCATATCTACAGATAAAAGTTCAAACATTAGTATTTTCGATAATAAATATCTTCAAGAAAATAAAATACCCATTAGCTATATTCATATAACCACCAAAATTTTCTTGAAAACCTAGGATCTAACTTTACATAGTTCCACCACATCAGTTGATCTGCTAGTGGTGAAAGTACAAAGATAGTAATCTGTCGAACAATAATTGGCAAACAAGATTTCCAATTCCTAGATCATTATGGGAATTACATCAAATTGATTCATCAATTTGTCTTGTAAGCATGTTTCATCCCATCTCATGCCTTAAGTTCTAGGTCTCACGCACAACTTAAATAAGTCGTCTACCTTAGAAACTGTAAAATTACAATTATGGTCTCACGCGTTAAAAGAATTTTACCTTGTTATAGTAATTTAGCCTAGGTCTCACGTTTATTAAATTAAAATTCCTAGTGTTCCTTATAGATAGATGGCATGTAACTTTAATTATAAGGGTATTTAATTTTGATGTGTAAATCAAAATATGTATGAAGATGCATGCACTCATCTTTATAGCATAAGTTTTCAAAACCTTTTTATTACCAATTCGTGAAACTAATACACAAAGTTTTACTTGAGGTTTAATAAACCCTAAGATGACTTTCTACAAGTATGATTTTAAAAGTAATTCGTTTAAGACATATTCAAGATTGTGATAACCAAGGCAGACTCTAAGGCTCTTTTCTAAGCCTTCAAATCACGGTTATGAATATCGTCTTAAAGGACTTAATTTTAAAAGCATATTTGTACAAAACATCAATCAAGCAAAAGTTTATGGATTCAATCTCAAAATCATGTAATAAAGTATGAATCTTGCTAGTCTCGCCTTAGAGCAAATTACCGTGCGAAGCGAACCGTTGTTGGCATCTAAGACTCCGCAAGATTCAATCTTTATCACTTAGGGTTTCACCATTATTAGCCCATATTATTTTCTTTTATGAAAATCACCCTTTTTATTGCTTACATCAAGTCAAACAATTAAGAAAACAATAAAAACAAGTAATTTAAAGAAAAATAAACAACTAATAATAATAACGTGAAACAATTAGCCACATGCAAACCTTGTTAAAAAGATCCTAATAAAATCAATTCTAGGTATAATAACGCATGTAATCAACTAAGGCCTTCTCCTCTTGATGGAGGAGAGTCACATACATTGACGAATCAATTGTGTAGGCCAAAATCAATATACACACCACATAGCATATAAATTGATTTTAATATATTAATTAATTGGAGTCTTCCCCAATTTTAGATCTATTTAAAACATGTGACAAATAAATTAATCAAACAAGATCCATGACTAACATGCATGTTTCGTCATGGATTAAACCTAACAATTAGCACATAGGTCACAAGTATGTTCACATAACCGGTTAAAGACCTAGGGTTTCTATATGATTACAATTTAATCAAGAAAACCACAAACCCTAATTAGGGTTTTAAGTGGAAATCGACCCCCCACCCCCCCCCCCCCCAAAAAAAAAAAAAAATAGGGTTAGGGTTTAAATTTTTAAAAAAATTTTTAAAGAAAAACCCTAGAAGAAACATGTATCTAAAACAATTAAAGATCCGATTTTTATTACATTTTAGTAATCAATTACATGTTATCCATGGCTCGTGATGCCACTGTTAGAGTTTGACAATCAAATAGCACATATTGCGGAAGCTAGGATCAATAATAACACGTATAAAGATAACTAAAACATAAATAAGAACATACCCGATGCACTTCAATAAACCTTAAACTTGTGTAAAATAGATCAATGATAAACCCATTACCGTTTTGTTTATCGATCTCTTGATAATTACTATAGTGAGTAATTACCTCGTTCTTGTACACACAAACTACCAACGAATAAAGGTTTATGCAAGTAAACGTAAAACACTATTTTGGAACAACCAAAATCGACCCAAATCCCTTGGAGGGGGTTGTGTCGATCAGCCAAGAAAAGAAAGAGACAAGGGAAAACTTTAGGGTTTGTGTGTGTGCACAAAAGATGTTTAGGTTTAATCCCAAGGCCTTGTATTTATACTAGATGTATTCTTGGAGGACAAGCAAGGCATGGGTCGACCCTTTGGGCCTAGGTCGACCGGCCACCCCCTTCCAAGGGGATTCCAGAACCTTCTTGTCTTCCAAATTACACTCTAGTCCTCGTTCTTTCGTTCCTTAATAATAGTTAATACTTACGTTTAATAATTAACGATTATTTAGTCCCTCAAGTGTTTATAAATATATATAATCGATACATATAACATATATATATATTTATTTACTCTATTCTCGTTTGTAATGTGTGCAATCCCGAGGTCTCGGGTTCGATACTAGTCATTTACATATTAATATTTATACGTAACTTTTAACAATATGATCGATGAGTCCACCTTGACACCCAAAGGTGACAACATTCGAAAGAAATAGAACCTTACAAATTAGAGTCAACATTCATACATGGCACTTGACCAATAATCTGCTCCCCACCAAGGATAACTTAGATGCACATGGGAGTGACTTAAACTCGCTTCATTCTCCGGTTTGTGATAAAGCTTTGGAAACTTGAAATTAAGAGCGAACCTAAGACTTTAAATCATTAGGTGAAAAAAAAAGGAACTAAAAGGTATAATTTAAATTAAAAGGATTAAACAAAATAAAAAGACACTCATTTATGTGACATTATATTTAGGGACCAGGTTCAATTTAGAGAAATCATGATTTTTATTAAAAAATACATTAGGCGGCAAACATTCATCCCGTGAATCCCTGGAACCCCATAGGCCCACCCCTGCTTGCAACACTCCTTTTTTGATTGCATAGTGGCGGCGAATCTTTAGTCTATGGTTTAGTTTGGTTGGGTTTAAACAATTATCCTTGGGATCTTCCTAGGTTGATAACGTGGGCGGATTCGACAAATCTCTCTAAGGATCACAAAGTAAGTGGAGAGGTATCATGAAAGATTCGTAGTCAAGGGATATGCTCAGAAAGAAGGAATCGACTATAACGAAATATTTTTCCCTGTGGTTCGAGTGACAACTATTCGAGTGGTACTAGCAATGTGTGGTACATATGATTTACATCTAGCCCAGTTAGATGTGAAAACTGCATTTCTTCATGGAACTATTAAGGAACAAAGTTACATGCTCCAACCAAAAAGTTTGGAACAAAAAGGAAAAGAGAACTTGGTTTGCAGGTTAAACAAATCTTTGTACGGTTTATAGCAGGCGTCACGATGTTGGTATAAAGATTTGATTCTTTCATTATTGGCCTTGAATATAACATATTACATGCACACCCTTGTGCATATTTCAAGAGGTTTGAAAATAAGCATTTTATCATTTTGCTGTTATATGTTGACGACATGTTGGTAGCAGGCCCGAACAAAGATACTATCCGTAAACTGAAGGCTCAATTGGCATGGGCATTCGAGATGAAAGACCTTGGACATGCAAACAAGATTCTAGGTATGCAAATTCACCGAGATAGAGTTAGTAGAAAGATTTGGCTTTCACAAAAGAGTTATTTGAAGAAAATCTTGCAACGGTTAAATATGCAAGATTGTAAGCCAATATCAACCTCGTTTTCTTCAAATGTCAAATTATCCTCCAAGATGCGTCCTAGCAGTGAAGAAGAGAGGATGGATATGTCTCGAGTACCGTATTCATCAATAGTAGGAAGTTCAATGTTCGTGATGATTTGTACATGACCAAACATTGCTCATGCAGTGTGAGTAGTGAGCCAGTACATGGCGAAACATAGTATTGAGCATTGAGAAGTTGTGAAGAGAATCCTTAAATATATTCAAGGAACTTCGGATGTTGCATTATGTTATGGGGAATCAGATTTAAATGTCAAGAGATATGTTAATTCTAATTATACAGGTGATCTTGACGGAAGTAAATCAACTACCGGGTATACGTTTACACTTTCTGGCGGAATAGTAAGTTGGGTTTCAAACTACATTCAGTTGTCGCTATATCAACAAAAGAAGCAGAATATGTTGCACTTGCTCCAACCAGCGAAGAAGCAATATGGTTGAAGATGTTGTTGGAAGAGCTCAGGCACGAACAAGGGAAAATTACTCTATTTTGTGACAACCATAGTGCCTTGTATCTTGCATGGAATCCAACATTTCATTCAAAGACAAAGTAGATACGAGTTCAGTATCACTTCATTCGTGAGAAAATGGAAGATGGAACCATGGATATGCAGAAAATTCATACTGAGGATAGCATGGCAGATTATATGACGAAAGCAATCAATTGTGACAAGTTTATATGGTGTTAATCCTTTTACGGCCTAGTAGAAACATAAGTAACATGAAAGTGCAAGAAAGTATAACGATGTGAAGATAAAGGGCTTCAATCTAATCTTTAAGTGGAAGAGGTTTTCCACGTTAAATCTGTGTGTCATCTTTTATTGTATTTCATTTTTTTGTTGTGGGTTTTGCTTCAATTAATCCGATCACTTTTCTTAACATTTTTTATGATCGAACAGAGTTCGAGCTTCATTTATGAATTGTCGAGTCGAGTCTTCCAAAGTTTGACCTCATCACGTATTCTCTGATTAAATGAAGTTATTTAGTTTTAGATGGTATAATGTTGTTTTTATTTTGAAACATCAAATATTTTAACCTCAAAATAATCATCAATCAATTCATTAAGAATACATCATATAGGTAGATCTTGAATTCAAGCTTATATACCATAGATGTTAAGACCTCAATCAGATATTAGAATCTTATAATTTTACGATAATACAAAGCAGAAACAATCTGAATCCTACGTAATTGTTATTTATTGTAGTACTTGTATTATCTCAATTAAAAATTTTTCATAAATACACCCAAAGTACTGGAACATAAACATAACTAATAAACTAAACTACGCATATATATGGAATAATTGTTTGAAAATGTAACGAACTTGCCACGTTTTACAATGATGTGTATGTTGCTTTTAATTTTACTAAATAATGCGAATAATTGCCTTATCAGTGTATTGTGTGTATTATTTAGTAAAATATACACAACATTGTAAAACGTGGTAAGTTCGTTACATTTTCAAATAATTATTCCCTTTATTATATTAGAATAACACAAAAGGAATAATTGTTTGAAAATGTAACGAAGTTGTCATATTTTACAATGTTGTGTATTTTTTATATTTTATTAAATAATGTACACAATAGACTGATTAAGCAATTATTCGCATTATTTAGTAAAATTAAAAGCAACATACTCAACATTGCAAAACGTGACAAGTTCGTTACATTTTGAAACAATTATCCTTATATATATATATATTTTATCAACAAAATGATTGAATAAAATATTATAAAGCGTGGTGGTCGGCTTCTTGTAGAAGCTGGAAACCGTAGGACACTTGCAAAACCATGTGCATGGAACCATGCAAAACCCTAGATGTAGTTTGAACAAATTACCCAATTGGTCAAATCCAATACTAGCTCATTATTTATTTATATGACTCAAGTTGGGTTGTTTGACTTTGTCAACGTTTTTTTATTCTTCGATCAAGAGGTATTTGAGATGTTCGCTTTGAACTTGATTATTAAATTATTGGGTTTATAAAGTATAAGAAGTTATATAGTAAATTCTTGAAAAGTTAACAAGACGATGAATAAGAATCTCGTGTAAATTCATGAAAAGTAAAGCTATTTTCACTATCATAATGATGTCAGTGGACTAGCATTTAATGTTAATTAATCTTATTTGTATAAGATCAAATTTGTTTGATCATTTAACATTATCTTATTCTAATTACTTATAAAGAAAAAATGATCAAGTGAAAAGTAAAAATTAAGATAATCAACTAAGTAAAAACTTAAAAATTAAAAATGAAAACACATGATTTTATTATTATTATTATTATTCTTATTTGTAAAAGGGTTCCCGATAAATGAAATGGACGATTTGAATCTCATTTTAACACACGATTTGAATCTCTTAATTTGAAAGCAAAGTAATTGACTAACAAACGGGAATAGTTACTAAGTTAACAAATGATTTGAATCTTAAAAATTTATAAAGGAATAATAGTCAAGTGAAAAACTTAAAATAGTCAACTAAGTGAAAACTTAAAAATTAAAAATGGAAACACATGATTTTTTTTTACTATCTTTTTTGTAAAGGGTTTCCCCGTTAAATGAAATGGAAGCACATGATTTGAATCTCATATTAACACAATTTGAATCTCTTAATTTGAAAGCAAAGTAACTGACTAACACACGGTAATAGTTATTAATTAAGTTAATAAATGGTTGACTTTGACCATTTATTAAAGAAATTTGCTACATCCACATAATGTTTACACAAAAAATCCTCACTCGCTGACATGTCAGTGAGTGATTGGTTTTTTGTGGGATATGGAACCCACAAAAAACCAATCACCCGCTGACATGTCAGCGAGTGGGGATTTTTTGTGTAAATTTTATGTGGCCCTAGCATGCCTCTTTATTAAAAGAATGAGATCATAACATATCTTCACTTTGTGTTGTAACACACAACACATGTTTACAAAAAAACACACAAACCATTAAGAGATTTTAGGATAAACTGCAAAAATGGTCAATAAAGTAACACAATATCGCAAAAATGAGACCGAGTTATAAAGGTGTGCAAAATTGCCATTAACGTTTCGTAAAAGTGCAAAATAGCCACCGAGAGCGTTTTTCCGTTAGTTTCCTCGTTAAGTGTTATGTCATTGAGGGTAGTATTGTCATTTTAGTCCCTTTCCCGCCATTCACCTCAATTGCCAGTGTTTGTTTTTTAAATTTAGTCCTTTAAAGCAATAGTTTAAATATGTGTCCCAATTTCTTCCATGAACATTAAATTCACAAGTAAAGATCTTGAGAATGGTTAAGCTTTGGCGAAATCACGCACGCAGTACCCCGATCCCTGATTTAGCAATCCTTTATAGTAAGAGTACTCTGTTCCATTTTAATGTTTTCCATTTAAACTTGTTATTGTTGTTGGAAGTAATTGATATTTTATGTGTTGCACAGAGTTGAATGAAAAGCTGTTTTCTTTGCAAATCCATCACAATGGTGAATTTACATCAAAACCAGGAAGAAAGTATCTCTTTGGAGATAAAGATTGGTTTGACGGAATTCACTCTGACGTTTCCTCCATGGACTTATTGGGCGAAATGTTAGAGGATTTAGGTTACTCAGATAGTACCCTTATGTTTACTCACTTTAGGATACCTGGGGAGTCACTGGATAATGGTTTGCTACCACTTAAGTCTGACGAAGATGTGAATACACTTGTGGAGTATGTTCATATATATATATATATATATATATATATATATATATATATATATATATATATATATATATATATATATATATATATATATATATATATATATACATACAATTGGAGTTGTGTATTGAAACCTGTAAGACCGAAAATATGTATGATTTATGTGATTCGGGAGGTCTTGATTGATCAAAGATGATGAAAGGATACATCTTTTTAGTGAGAGAAAGTAGAGAGAGGGTGGAGAATAAAAGGAACTTTGATTAATAAAACAATGAATACACAAAACCTAATGATTTCCCACACCCCTTATGGAGAGTCATGAGGGGTATTTATAGGCTCTACACATTACAAGTTTGCCTAATGTACATAAGTAGTCCCTATTGGCACAACTTGCTACATATCTAGTCCATTTCACGTATGTGATGTTATCTTTATAAATAAGCAAAGCTAACAATCTCCCTCCAAGATATCGTCACACGTGAATGGTTACAATGAGACCTATAAATACATAAACAAAGTAAATTACAATAATAATAAACAATGTTGACGTTGTTGAAGCGCATAGTCTCTGTAGTCTAGATACTGAGGTAGACTTGAAGTTCTTCTCTTCCGATGATCTCGACATTTGATCTTTGGCACTGACGGCACAGATCCATGTAGCTCTGAACTTCAACTGTAACGGTCTAGTTAGGTTATTACTCCCTCCTAACTAGTGAGCCTTTATTTTGTTTTCCCGCTCCCTCCTGAACCGACAACTCTCTTTTCATCACGCAGCGGATAAAGTAGATTCAAAAGTGTAGGCACATGGTTGTCGTTCAGGGAGCATCATGACAATATAACTCACATAATATTGCATCCAAGTTGGTAATAAGCCCTGATGTACACACACTACTCTCTCCATTCACGATGTTAAGTACAATTCTCTCAGTCAATCCAATCACTGAAGACAAAACACTACTACTTTCGGCATGTTCTGCTCCCTCCTGATGGTTGTGAGTTATCGGAATCATCATAGTGTTGCGTACATGTCGTATAATCACCTTGTACTTGATGCAATTTAGAAGCCATAACAGCTCGTTGAAGCATATTCTGTGAGTATATGTCGCAAAAATACTCTAAATACTTTTCTCTCAAATCAACCTGTAATCGAACCTCCTTTGAATTCACCGGCTACTAGTAATGACCACATATGGAGACAACCCGATATGACCAGCTTTTTTACACATCCTTTTTAGGCTTTAAATCAGACCAAATACACCAAATACTAACCAAATATGCCAAGAGAATGTGTGTTTTTGTATTTGTGTATGTGCAAGTACGGATATGTGAAAAATAGACAAAAACAAAGCCAAAACCGACGAAAACGAGCACGAGAATGGAAAAAGGTCAAAAGACGAGGCCGAGGAAGCTTAATGATCAAAGAAAGCCTTAAATATCAAGGAAAGTCCTCAGAGAATCATAAAGTTGCATAAATGGTCCCTGATCAAAATTTGGAGAGATTGGCAATTTCAGTCCCTCATTTTTCAAGAAATGACATAATTGGTCCTTTGGAGAAATTCTTGAAGAAAAGACAAATATGGTCCATCATAAATAAGAGAATTACAATACAAGCCCTTGGATATTAATTTTGAAGATTTACAGAATACGTCCCTGGAGTTTTCAGTTTTACACATGTGGTCCTTATGATATTACTACTCCTAAACCTAACCGAATCCAAAATGAAATTAATCCAAAAATTCCACAAGCCCAAAATAACATCCAGCCCAACACCCTTAACATTAACCCGGTCCACTCCCTACCCTAATCAACCCATTTTACTCTTACCCGGTCAATATTACCCGGTCAACACTTAACATTAATAAAAACCCCCAAAAACAAATTACCCACCCCCCCATTTTACCCCGAACCCAGAAACTAAGAACCCTAGACACTATTCACTTGCGTAAAAACCAAATTCACCACAAGTAAGGGTACTTTAGTACAATTAATCTAGAAACACCCTGACATGTCAGGGAATGCCAGAGTGGCAATCCGTGTGTGAATCAGTGCATATGATTGGGGCATCAATGATCAAACGGCTGATATCAATAGATTGGGGACCAAGGCGTATCTAAGGGTTTATATTCTATCAAAAGAAACACAAATGACGCGGATTGATGAGCTGTACATGCTAGAAGGATCCAAGAGTACCTCCTCAGCCTCCTATATATACCCCTCTCAATTCATTTGTTTATGTGTGTAGTTTTTGTGTAGGCTTTAATATAGTTTTTCTTTTGCTTCTGTTTTTAAATTGTAATTTCAACATTCCAGTATTGTAATCAATATCCTTTCATTAATATAATTTCAGTTTTCTAGTTTATTAATTCAGTTCCTTATTTAGTTTTGTTGATTTTCATTTATTGTTTTTATAAGCTTAGTATAATCATATTTAGTTTATTTCAGTTTCTAAATTCAGTCTTTGTTAATCATATATTGAAAATAAAACAAAAAATAAAAAATCAGAAAAAATAAAAAATATATATATAAAATAGCTTTTATTCATTCAAATTAAGCTTCAAGTAGTTTTTTCTGTTTAACATAAGTTCTGTTAGGAATACAAATATTCCTGTAAAAGTCTCGGTCACCTGATTATTGTAATAGCATTAAGATAGCTCGTAGTTTGTTTATTAGTTAGTTTGATATTAGTTTAGTTTAAGTAACACCGTGGAAGAAGGACAGGTCTTCACCCACTGTATGCCTGATCCACAGCCCGGGAGTGGGCGTAATATTGTAACTATAAATACCCCTCTCCACATGTGGAGAGGGTTGGACCTTCATTCACTTTAATCTAATATTTCTCTTTTTCTTTCAAGGTTCCTCTCATTCTCTCTTTTCTTTCTACGCCCCTCACATCACCTCTTGAACATGTTTCCTACATAGTTAGTATTCTACAATTGGTATCAGAGCCAAGGTTTCATCTTAGGGCCTTGTAAAATCAAATTTGATGATGTTTTGAGTGGTTTTGTGAGTTTGGAGTCACTTTCTTGGAAAACATCTTGGTTTAATCTATCTAGTGTTGTTATACATGTTTGTGGTGTACTTTTACGTTCATTAGTGGTTGTAGAACATTGTAGTGTAGTTTGTGTTACCATATCATTAAGCTATTTGAAGTTTGGAGTTGATTATGGGCGGTTTTCTTGGTTGCGGTTAAGTTCTGCTATCTGCGATTAACTTGTTGCGTTTACTATTTCGGGAATACAAACAAAACGCAACGATAGTGACACTTTTGGACCATTATCACTGCGATTAGTTATCTGCCTGCGTTTAGTTTTCTGCGGTTAATCATTTGCGGTTAACTGTTCTGCGGTTGGGTATTTTCTGCGGTTTGGTATTATTTGCGGTTAGTGTCCTGCGGTTAGTATCTTTGGCCTGCGGTTTGCTTAGGTTGCGGTTAGTTCATACTGCGACTGGATTTTGTTGCGGTTTGGTATTATTTGCGGTTAGTGTCCTGCGGTTAGTATCTTTGGCCTGCGGTTTGCTTTGATTGCGGTTAGTTCATACTGCGGCTGGATTTTGTTGCGGTTTGGTATTTTCTGAGGTTAGTGTTCTGCGGTTAGTATCTTTTGGTTTGGTAATTTCTTATTTGTGATGTCGACTTCTTCCGATGACATTCAAGCTGCGGGGTGACACCCGACCTCCGATGTTGGATAGAACTGACTATGAATCATGGGCTCAAAGGATACGGCTGTACTGTCTAGGTAAAGATAATGGGGTTAACATCCTGAAATCCATCGATGATGGACCCTTTCAAGTGGGTACTACTAGAGACACGATTTTAGAAGCAACCGATCAACTACCGGCCGTGTTTGGTCCTGATAGACCTCGCACTTACAATGAGTTGTCTGAAGAAGAAAAGAAACGCTATGATGCAGACATCAGAGCTTCAAATATCATCATTCAAGGCCTTCCCAAAGATGTCTACAAACTAATCAACTTCAACACTGAAGTAAAGGCGGTCTGGGATAATGTCAAAATGCTTCTTGCAGGGTCTGAGTTAACTAAAGAAGATCGTGAGTCACAGCTATACGATGAATTTGAGCATTTCAAAATGAATCCAGGTGAAAGCATCACTGACTATTACGTCAGATTCCACAAGCTGGTCAATGACATAAGAGCCATCAAGATGACGATGCCCAACATACAGCTTAACTCCAAATTCGTGAACAACATGGCACCGGAATGGGATAGGTTTGTCACAGCTGTTAAGCTCAACAAGGGTCTCAGGCATACCAATCATGAACAGCTGTATGCGTATCTCCAACAACATGAGAAACATGCAGCTTATGATCGGCTAATGCGAGAAAAGCTCAATCCGTCTGCAACAAATGAATCTCTTGCTTTTGTCTCCAATGTTCAACAATCTTATCAAACCTCTAATGATCAAGTTCAACCATCACAATCATCCTCCAGGTCTACCCCTACCAATAGTCAATCATCAACTCCCTCACCATCTGCTTTGAATACTCAACTTGATTCTGGGTATTCTCACACTGACATGATGATTGATAATCTCTCCAACCAAGTATCCTTACTGGTCCAACAGTTCAGGGCTGCACTCCCATCTACTAACAACCAGCTCAGAATCTCATCTAATCCACGTAATCAGGCAGTCATTGAAGATGGTCGGGTAGTGGTGCAGAATGTGCAGGGAAGACAGAACTTCAACCAAAGAAATGCTGGTAGAGAGAATGGGCAGTACAGAGTTGGGAATGCTCTTCAAACACAAGCTAAGCAGCCGAAATGCTACAACTGCGGAGGGTTGGGCCATATTGCTAGGAATTGCACTCTCCCAAAACGTCCCCAAAACTCTGAGTACTTCAAAGACAAGATGTTGCTGATGCAGGCACAAGAAAATGGGACTGTGTTGGATGAAGAAGCTTTGTTCTTTCTGGCTGGTAATGATGGGAACACCTTTGATGCTGATGTGGATGATCAACCTGTTCAGGACATGGCTCTTAATGACCCAAATATCTTTCAAGTTGAAGAGTGTGATGCATTTGACTCAGACGTGGATGATGAACCAACTGCTCAAACAATTTTCATGGCTAATCTGTCTGCAGCAGCATCCTCTTCACAGCATCCTGATTTATCAATCACGTCTGCCATCTCTGAGGTACCAAAATCTCCTAAACATGATCTGAATAATTCTACACCTGTACAGGGGGCATGTGACTCTGTACAACTCAAGAATATTGTCAACACAGACATCACTGATATGGGTAATACCAATAATATCCCATATGAAATGTATGTGAATGACAATGGACCCCCAGTTGTACCAAGTGACATGCCGTCTATTGATTCTAGTAAACATGAGGTATATGAGCACTCTATATACAACCCTGATGATTCTCTGATCACTAGAATTAACACCCTTAAGGACCAAGTAAACATTTATGAGCAGCGTGCTAAGTTTGAGCTGAATGAACGTGAGCAGAAAATGGAATGGCAACTGCGTACTTACATATCTGAAAACAATTCCAAACAAGAATCATTAAAAAGGGAACTAGTTTCTTTAAAGAACCAATTGAATCAAACCGTCAAACAAAAACTTGAGGTTCAAAAAGGTTTGACTACAATCAAACAAGAATTCAAAGATAAAGAAACTAAACTTCTAAATGACTTCTCAAAATTAAAAACGTTGAAAAATAAATTGGAAGATAAGTTGTACACACAGGGCCAAACCATTCAATCTGCTCAAATGATGGAAAGCCACAGGAAGTTAAGTGATGAATTTAGCGAACATGATACCTCCAAACCCAAAGCAAGATTCCTTAGAATAGGTCTAGGTGCACAACCTGCATTATATGATGCAAAAACTATGCTTGAACCTAACCATGCCCCTCCTGATACACGATCCTATGACCACATCAATGAGGCAGAGGATAGAACTAGGGCAAAACTTGCTGAACGTTTAAAGGATCCTAAATGCATTGCTAAGAATCTCGTGTTTCACTATGATTATGCAAATGACAATCATACTGCAATTTTTGTTCCTCAAAAGAGAATTTTTCCTGAAAAAGTGTTTTGGAATATTGACATTGAGAGAATGCAAGCTGAAAGAGTTGTAGGTAACACACGCACTATGTTTAGAATTGCTCACCCAACTGCCTATCCCCTGAACACACCTAGGCACCTTGTACCTTTCACTCTTCCCACACAATGCAATACTCTAATTGGGCTGTATGTGCTAGGTCAATTGTTCAATGACTTTGAGAAAACCTGTAAAATAAGAATTACACCTACAGGGATTACAGAAGGGGAAAGGGGTTTTGAGCAAACAAAACAGTGTTACCTAACTGAAGTTATACCATTTTTTAAACTTCTAAAAGAACATTTTGAGGGACTTAAAAACACCATTAATGATGATGTGACTCAAATGAAAAGGGTTTTTGATGAAGTGGAAAGTGAGGGTAACCAACTTGCTATTGATCTCAAACACAGTGAAATTGACAGGAAAAACATTCTCATCATGAATGAAAATTTGATTGCTAACTGCATTGCTAAAGATGTGTTTTATACTGTTACCGACTCTGCGCTATCTGCTCGACAATTTCATGAAATGTCGGTTACTTTGAATGTCTTCCAAAATCGTGTGATTGAGCTTGAGGGGGAGAATTACAAACTTACTAAAAAAATTCAAAACGATGATCATGATAACAAGGTCAGGAATTTCTCAAAACTAGAAGTTGATAATCTGAACCTACAATTAAAATATCAACATCTAGAAGAAAGTATAAAAATATCAAATGCCAAGATATCTTCGGATGTTCCTGAATTTGATACATGTTTTGAATTAGCCAAAAAGGATGAAGTAATTCAAGCTCACTCAAACACGATTCGGAAGTTGAAGGTCCAAATTGCACAATTAAAATCGAACAGAAGCGATGTGACCAATACCAATTACCAGAAGTCTATGGATTCTCAAAATTTTCAAAAACAGGGCATTATCAATGAGTTACAACATGAAAATGAGTGGCTTCGTGCTGAAATGTCCAACGCTAAACAACGTTATAAAGAATTGTTTGAGTCTATCAAAACAACACGTAACCAAAACAATGAGAAAGTCACCTCTTTGTTAAATGAAATTGAGAATCTAAAGACCATGGTGAAGGGTAAAATGCCCGTTGTTTCATGTAATCATGCAATTTCCAATGTACATGCTTGTAATAAATATGCGTGTGATGCTGTGAATGTTTCTCTTCCCCTTAGGAACAATAAGTTAGTTCATAATAACTATCTTAGAAATCTTAAGGATTGTCTGGCCATACTTAGAGAAACCATTGAAGATAAGAGGATTTCTAAACCACTTGATGATGTTATTATTGGTGTGTGCTTCCTCACTAATAGGGCCCAGGAATTATTAGAATATGCCATAGGATCATGCCCCAAGAATGATACCAAGTCGGATAGGACAACTGCAATGCACCCTCTCAGTGGCAACAAGCATGTCACAGTTGACTTTCCCCAAACCATGTCACAATCCTCCATCTTGATCACCAGTAAACAAGTAGCAACTAATCAGACTAATGTTCCCATCATTGCTTCTACAGGAGTAAAAGGTGTATCTAATGCTAGCAAGTCACAGCCTAAGTGCAATACAAAGAATGATAGGACTTTGCCGGCTAAGAGCTCACTTATGAAGGAAGTAGAAGAATCATCTAGGAACAATAAAGTGTTGCTTCGTGAAAGGAATCGAGTTGATTCAAACATTTGTGTGAAAAATGATGTAATTAATTCGAATTCTGTTGTTATTTGTAAGACGTGTAACAAATGCTTATTTTATGGTAATCATGATGCATGTGCTGTGTCCTTTCTTAAATCCACTATGCTATCACCAGTTGTGAATGTTTCTAGTGTTAAACGGGCAAAACAAGTATGGAATAAAACAGGAAAAGTTTTCACTAATGTTGGTTATCAATGGAGACCTACTGGAAGGAAATTCACTCTGAGGGAAAAGTGCCCAGTGACTAGGATTACTAACTCTAGAGTTACGCCTATTAGGAAGTGGAGACCTACCGGTAGACTATTTCCAATAGAAGCAATAAATACCACTTCTAGGTCTAGTGCATCAAAATGTGAACACTCCAGTGAGATACCTGTTACTTATGATAATCCAATATTTGTGTGTTCTAACCAAACGGACCCCAATTGTGTGTGGGGCTCCAGCTTTTTCAGTTATCCACGATTGTCTGGTTTCAAATGCAGGTCGTACAAATCGTCCTTTGGTATTTGGACTCAGGCTGCTCAAAACATATGACTGGTGATCGCTCAAGGCTCAAGAATTTCGTGGAAAAGTTTATTGGTACGGTTAGGTTTAGGAATGACCACTTTGGTTCTATAATGGGTTATGGTGATTATGTCTTTGGAGACAGTGTTATATCCAGAGTTTACTACGTGGAAGGACTTGGGCACAACCTATTTTCTGTTGGTCAATTCTGTGACTCAGATCTCGAAGTCGCCTTCAGAAAGCACACCTGTTTTGTTAGAGAATTAGATGGTGTTGATCTTCTCAAGGGGAGTCGGGACACTAATCTTTACACCATCTCCATCGAAGATATGCTACGGTCCTCTCCAATTTGTCTGCTCTCTAAAGCATCCAAGAACAAGTCATGGTTGTGGCATCGACGTTTAAACCATTTGAACTTCGGTACCATCAATGAACTTACTCGTAAGGATCTTGTTCGAGGCTTGCCCAGACTTAAGTATGAAAAAGATCATCCGTGTTCCGCCTGTCAAATGGGCAAGAGCAAAAAGCATACCCATAAACCCAAAACTGTCAATTCAATCATGGAAGTTCTTCATACCCTTCATATGGATCTTTGTGGACCAATGAGGATTCAAAGTATCAATGGAAAGAAATATGTGCTGGTTATTGTTGATGATTACTCTCGATTCACATGGGTGAAATTTCTACGATCAAAAGATGAAACTCCTGAAATCATCATCAAACTCATCAAGATGTTGCAAGTCCGCCTTAACAAAACAGTTAGAGTCATTCGTACTGATAATGGAACAGAATTTGTGAACAGACAACTTACTCTGTTTTATGAAGGTGTCGGGATTAGTCATCAAAAGAGCGTTCCACGAACTCCTCAACAAAATGGAGTTGTAGAAAGACGCAATCGCACCTTAGTTGAAGCTGCAAGGACTATGCTCATCTTTTCCAAAGCTCCTCTATTTCTTTGGGTTGAGGCAATTGCCACCGCATGTTACACTCAGAACCGATCCTTGATACATCCTCTCCACTGCAAGACTCCCTATGAACTGGTTCATGGCAGAAAACCCGATCTTTCTTTCTTTCGAGTTTTTGGTGCACTTTGCTATCCAACTAATGACAGTGAAGACCTTGGGAAACTCAAGGCCAAGGCCGACATTGGTTTCTTCGTTGGCTATGCTCCAGATCGTAAGGGGTACCGAATCTACAACAAACGTACCAGAGACATAATGGAAACAATCCACGTTACTTTCGATGAGCTGACTGAGCAACCGGTTCCTGGACAATCAAGTTCTGGACCCGTACCTAATTTTTTGTCTCCTGGACCAATTAGCTCCAGGCTTGTACAAATTCCCATACCTGCTGCTCCTTTTGTACCTCCTACAAGTGAAGATTGGAAGAAACTGTTTGATCCAATGTTTGATGAATACTTTGAACCTCAACAGATGAATGCACCTGAAGCTACAATAGTTCAACCACCAGATGGGGTGGTGAATGATCAAAATGACAATAACGGTCTATCCACTTCATTGTCATGGGATTCTGAAGCTCCCGCCATCAGTCAATCGGTTAGCACGTCAAATGTCCAACCTTCACCTGTACAGCGAGCGGCAAATGTAGATAATACATCGGAAGTTAATCCTTTTGCTCCACCTGATAATGAGCCGTTTGTTAACATCTTTGCTCCTGAATCATCAAATGATGTAACATCCTCTGACGAATCTTACACGGCAACCTCAGTTCCTCATTCTCAACCCCATGAATACCTTTGAAAATGGACCAATGATCATCCTATTGACAACATTATTGGAAACCCTTCACGTCCAGTGTCAACCCGCAAGCAACTTGCAACCGACGCATTGTGGTGTTTCTTCAATTCAGTCCTTTCTAAAGCTGAACCGAAAAGCGTCAAGGATGCAATGTCCAAACACTCATGGTTCACTGCAATGGTGGACGAAATTCATGAATTTGACCGACTGGATGTCTGGGAACTAGTACCACCTCCCGAGTGTGCTATGATCATTGCTCTCAAATGGATATTCAAGGTTAAACTTGATGAGCATGGAGATGTCTTGAAAAACAAAGCTAGGCTTGTGGCAAAAGGATATCGACAAGAAGAAGGTATTGACTTTGAAGAATCCTTCGCCCCAGTTGCTAGAATCGAAGCCATAAGGATCTTTCTCGCAAATGCTGCAAGTCAAAATATGGTGGTTTATCAGATGGATGTCAAGACCGCATTCTTAAATGGGGATCTGAAAGAGGTGGTGTACGTATCTCAACCCGAAGGTTTTGTGGATCCAGAACGCCCTAATCACGTGTATCGATTAAAGAAGGCTCTATATGGGCTTAAACAAGCACCCAGGGCGTGGTACGACACATTGTCTAAATTTCTTCTGGCCAACAAATTCTCCAAAGGCGTTGTTGATCCCACACTCTTTACCAGAAAAATGGGCAAAAACCTCCTACATGTACAAATCTATGTCGATGACATCATTTTTGCCTCATCTGATCCCACAGAATGTGATCGTTTCTCCCAAGAGATGAGCTCCGAGTTCCAAATGTCTATGATGGGTCAAATGTCATTCTTTCTAGGACTGCAAATTTCTCAAAACCCTAATGGCATATTCATCAATCAATCCAAATACGCCAATGAAATTTTGAAGAAATTTCGTTTCGACTCCAGTGATTCAGTTGATACTCCTATGATTGAACGATCAAAACTTGACGAAGATGATGAGGGAATTCCGGTCGACCAAACCATGTATCGAAGCATGATTGGCTCCTTAATGTACCTTACTGCAAGCAGACCCGACCTTCTATTTGCAGTTTGCATTTGTGCCCGGTATCAATCCAAACCCACCAAGAAACATTTGGAAGCTGTGAAGAGAGTCTTTCGATACCTCAAAGGAACAATCCACATGGGCCTTTGGTACCCTAAAGAAACTTCTATGGCTCTCACAGCATATTCGGATGCTGATCATGCTGGATGTCAAGACACTCGTCGCAGTACATCTGGGGGTGCACAGTTTTTAGGAAATAAGCTTGTCAGTTGGTCTTCAAAGAAACAAATGAGTACATCTATCTCCTCCACTGAAGCTGAATACATTGCTATGTCATCATGCTGTGCTCAGATCCTCTGGATGCGATCTCAACTTTCTGACTATGGCTTCATGTGCAATAAGATTCCTATGTACTGTGACAACAAAAGTGCAATTGCACTCTGCTGCAACAATGTCCAGCATTCAAGAACTAAACACATTGACATTCGTCATCACTTCATCAGGGAGCAAGTTGAGAAAGGAATTGTGGAACTTTACTTTGTGAGGACTGAGTTCCAACTAGCCGATATCTTCACCAAAGCACTTTCTAGGGAACGGTTTCACTTCATCCTCCCACGCCTTGGTCTGAAGAGTCTCACACCTGAGGATCTCAGTTGTCTTCAGGAAGATCAAGAGGAGTAAAGGGGTTGCTTCACATATCCTTGTATAGTATCAAATCAAAAAGAAAAAGAGAAATATAAAACCTAAAAAAAAAATAAAAAATAAAAAATAAAAATAAAAAATAAAAATCTGAAAAATCACAAAAACTCAAAAATATTCTTCTCACGACATGTCTCTTGTGTAATCAATATTATGTACGTTTCTAGAAATGTCATTCAATAATGACACGGAATCATACATATGCTTGAGCAAGAGTTTTTCGGTTTCAAATAATGTTTTTCAAAAACATGTCGTATCTCAAAGTATTCTTAATATATGGCTTGTAGTCATTTCAGGCTACAACCCGGACTTCAAAAATATGGCTTGCTATTACTTTAGATAGCAACCCGTTTTTCAAAATTAAGGAAAACACGTCGCCAAAAAGACGGTTGTTCCTAACAAAGGGTGCCGTTCATCCGAGCGTGAATTACTTTATATTCATGCACCCTCGATCTAATGTACGCTTCAGTGCATTATTTCTTGATAAAGAAGAGAAATCTTCTTTTTATCGCCAAATACTTTCCCTTCTATGATTTTTCCGGAAAGTGTTTGTGCAAAACTTGGTGGTACCATGAAATTTTGAATGAAAATCGAATTGAACTCAAAAGTTTGATAAAATTTTCACTCAATCAATGACGTTAATAGTTTATGAAAATATTTATGCTTTAACATCCGTCAATGATTGAGGGGGATAGTGATTTCTCAAAATTTTATATATCATCAAAACTTCCCACACTTCGTACATAAAACCTTGCAACAAAATGTTTTGTGATGTGTTATGTGTCAGAATGAGTAAATTTTCAAAGAGTTTTCACTAAAACTTCGAATCTTTTACAAACTCTTCAAATCTGACACATAACAACCTCACTCACAGTTTGAGGGGGAGCTAGAAAAAGTTCCTTTTTATCAGAAAATATTAAAATTGACCGCATTTCTCTCCCAAAACGCTTTCTAAATTATTTAAATCAATTGAGATCAAAAATCTCGAAAGATTTGAAATTTTTGATCGGGGGAGAGAATGTGATTTAAATATGCAATCTGATATCAAATGTGATCTTTTCGACTCAATAATATGCTCCCACATATGTACTAAACACTTTCGAATATCGATGCACATATTGAGGGGGAACGAAAGGCGTTTGTGGAAATAATACCTAAGACCGACCATTTACTTTAATGCACGGAGTTATAAGGTTGGTTAAGGTTAGGTATAAGTTCCCATGATCCACCAGAACCGGAAGGATCTTCCCAGGGACAATCCATAGATAGATTAGAAGTCCTTAGGAATGATTGAAAAAAGGAGTAAAGTGAGAAAGGGAAGAGTGCGGACTGAGATAGAGCTAGGACTGGAACAAACCCAACAAGGTTCTAGTGATGAAGTCTCGGTAAGCACTGAAGGGGTTGAAGAATGAAAAAGAAATGAAATGAGAAAGGGTGAAAAGAAATAGCCCTCCATATATTCAACCTTAGGGCAGAAACCGGGTTCAATTCATAATCTACTGGCGGTTACTAAGGTAACACCGGTATTGAAGACAAGACGTCATGGACCCAGTGACGCACTGCACTAAAACTTCCCAACCACTCAAGTTCTCTTAAAAGAGCTTGTTTCAATCTCACGGGGAACCCTGTGCAATGTATTGACCGCTCATTGCGAGCTATGTTGATACCTAAAACAGGAGACGCCTCCCCAATCTCCAGGAGCGGATCAAAACGCACTATTGAGTCTAGAGCCAAGAGATCATCCATAAATCTCATTAGGACACATTCCAAATATGCTTATTGTTTCACACAATGTGGAAAATAAGATAAAATATTTAGAGTCCTACGCATTATCCTTGTGGTATTGCCAGAACATCCGAGTGATATGAAAATATTCACAATGAAGATGGAAATCCTTCTAGAGCGAACATCACTCAAGCTCTTGGTAGGTGACATGTGAGATCCATCTTGGATCAATGATCAAGTGACAACTGGAAAGCAACGATGGTGCGATTCATAATTGAATCAAACTTGTTCCAGGATATGGATTGACGGATACTTTTACTAAAACCTCTCAATGTGCTCACCAACTAATCTTTCGAGCACATTGATTGTGTACAATATTTCAAACAAAAGTATTTTTGATGGAAATGTGATTCTAAGCTAAAAACTCTCGTCGTGTCTCAAAAATGTTTATCATATGACACGCGAGTGATTTCTATAAATCAATTTCTCATCAATCCGTGAATGTCAATTCACCGATTCACTCTATCGTGCTGTCTGCTTTGAGACATTCCGGTATGAGAACATGCTAAGTGTGAAGATTCCAAAGTGGATTCTTTGGAAAATTCATTATTACAAGCTGGAAATTCCTGTCAAGGAGAGTCCTCTTTAAAAGAGACTCAACCTGATCACAGGTCGGTTTTCACAAAACCGGAGGGTAGTCTGTCCTCGCAGAACGAATGACAAAGCCATATTCGTTCTCTATCTTTATTGCTAACTGTTTTATTTCAGGGACACATATAAAGATGGCGTTGATGGCTCCTATCTCCAGCTGAATCGGGTCAATCCATACCTCATGCTCATACACATCCTCTTCACTATTAATGACGATGAGAGACTTGCTACAACAAATGTTGAGAGACTACCAACAACATTTCCGCAACTCTGATGAAAAAGTCTCCTGATCCACAACTCTTAAGTCAAAGTCTCCTGATCTAGAAGGGTGTGAGCATGATGGTCCTAAAGTCACTACATCACATGAAGGCGATACTGCTATGGATGAGCTTAGAGATTTACTTTGGCTGATGATCTCAAAGAAGCTCAAAGATCACACATCACAAAGGAACTCTAATCACAAGTTCGCTTGCTTGAAGTACGAAGTGTGGTAAAAAGTGAAGAATCAGATCCTACGAGCTACAAAAACTAAAGAATGCTTAAAGACCAAAGAGCTTAATTTCAAAGGTGACCTCGCTTAGGGGGAGATTGTTAGGAATACAAATATTCCTGTAAAAGTCTCAGTCACCTGATTATTGTAATAGCATTAAGATAGCTCGTAGTTTGTTTATTAGTTAGTTTGATATTAGTTTAGTTTAAGTAACACCGTGGAAGAAGGACGGGTCTTCACCCACTGTATGCCTGATCCACAGCCCGGGAGTGGGCGTAATATTGTAACTATAAATACCCCTCTCCACATGTGGAGAGGGTTGGACCTTCATTCACTTTAATCTAATATTTCTCTTTTTCTTTCAAGGTTCCTCTCATTCTCTCTTTTCTTTCTACGCCCCTCACATCACCTCTTGAACATGTTTCCTACATAGTTAGTATTCTACAAGTTCATATAAGCTTCCTTATAGCTTTCTGTGAGCTTATTCAGTCATTTGTCTTAAAATTCCATAAAGTCAAACTGTGGTCAAACCATTGCTTATTTCAATAAGCTAGCTTAATTGTGGAGTAAGGCAGCCAATAAGGAGTCCCATTGGCCTGTCATAAAGACAGGCAAGCTTAGTGAACCCCTTCTATTGAGCTAAGGGGGAATTTGCTTTGTAAGTTCCATTTTAGTTTTCCTTTGAATTGCATCAGTTAATAACAGTAGAGTAGTTCTGTCATTACTGCTTGTTTCTGTTTATTTGCATCATATTTTAGCTTATTATAGCTTATTTCATCATTGCTTATAGTAGTTCAATATTGAGATTTGTTGCTTCTGTTTCATCATCTGTCATATTATTTGGATCTGTGTTTCTGTGATTTTGTCTGTGATTGTGTTTGATTTCTGTGTCTCTAATTTGATTTGGTAGTATTGGATTTGTCTTAGAGTAAGACTTGAGGTTGAGATTTGCTTGGGAAGTTTAAATTGGCTCATATAAGTTTAGACAGTCACTATAGAGGGTGTTTGGGATAGATTGGTTTGTTGTCATTAGCTGTGTTTCAGAGGGTATTTTTGGTTTAGATATCTCATTTAGGTTGCATTTAGGCCTAATCTAGCATAAGTTAGTAGATTATATCATAAAAAGTCAATATAGCCTTCTATTGGTCATAACAGATAGTGTAATAGGTTTGTTAGTTGCATAATCATTCAAAATAGTTGCATAAGTTTGAGTTTTAGCTTAATTCACTCATTCATTAGATTAATATTACATTTTCAGTCAAAATTTAGCAATCATAATTCAATTCAGTCAAGGTTTAAGTCAAATCACAAAAGTCAATTTAGTTGGAAATCTGATTTTGGTCACAACTTTGAGGTCACTTGTAGGATTTAAAACTCATTGGAAATAATTGTGAATTGCTGTTTTTAGAAGTTTGGCAGTTAGGGAATAATAATCAAAAAGAAAATTTAAGTTTGGGAATCATTTGCTTATTGGAAATCAGTTCTTAAGTTGTCTGTTTGAACAAAAACTCCCCTGCTCCTCACATTTTGACCAACTTTCTAGGCAACTTTTAGAGTAGTAAATTGGATTGTAAACAGCTTTATTGGTGTTTCTATTATCTCAGTAGATCAGAGGAACTTTTGCCCCCATAAGCTCTTAGTCCTGAGCTAATTTACTCAGCTTATTGACCTTGTCTTGTTGAGTGTTTCAAACCAGTAACTAATTTCAAGTTTAAGGGCTGCAAGTGTGGATTTGTGTTTGAAATCTAAGATTTTTAGTTCATTATAGTTCATTTGCACCTCTAGTAGCTTATTACACTGATTTGGTTCCATTTGCTTAAACTGATTGCTTATTGCTTGTCACCTAAGTGCTAATTCCAACTGTTTGAGCCTTTTATGTGTTTCTGAGTTCCACTTTGTCTTATATCAACTTATTAGAGTTCATTTGAGTCTTATAATCATTTGGTATAAGTTTGGTCAACTTTGGTCAATTTTGCTTATTAATAAGCACTTTATATAAGCTGTTCTTAGCTATTCAGCACTTCCAGTGCTAATTTTTCAATTTTCAAATTTTTCTTAAGTTTAGATTAATATTTTAGAATTTTCCTGAATTTTTCATATTTTTCTGAGTTCATTTGCTATTTTTCTTATTTAATTTTAGTTTTTAATCAATTTTTAATACTTTTTAATTACCAAAAAAATCAGAAAAAGCCTAAAAAATCTAAAAATATTTTAGTAATTAGTTTTCATTTATTTTATATTTTTTGAAATTTATTTTGCATTATTCCCATTTAATCTCAATTTTATTTGCATTTTTATTACTTTTTAATTAGTTTTAATAGTTTTTAATTTCTAAAAATTACACAAAAAGCCAAAAAAATAGATTTTCATTTTTAAAAATATTTTTTAGTTATTTTAGAATTTTCAAAATTTATTTTGCATTTTTCTCACTTAATTTGCATTTTCTTTTAATTTTTAATTAGTTAAATTAGTTTTTAATTCATAAAAATTAAATAAAAAGTCAAAAAAATATTTTTCTTTTTCTTAAAATTTTCTTTTCTCATTTTTAACTAGGAAAATTATTTTCAAGTCCGTAGGAGGTGTATAGCTTAAATTTCATGTTTTATTTCGCGCGTTTACATTTTATTTGCGGTTAAGTTTTCGTTTTTGATTCTACGTTGCATTTTTATGATTGTTTACTTGATTTACGTGCTTAATTGGTTAATTGTTATTCATTTTCATATTCATTAGTGTAATCTCATTCAAATCACATTTTCCCACTTTCACGACACATTTCACGAATCGGGAATTTGAAATTCCATTCACACTTTCACACGGACTACGACCTCGGGTTATCCGTATTTCTTGCGGATTTCTTTGAGTAATACTACACTATACTATATATATATACTTTGATTGAAACACATCAAAATTTTGGCGCCGCCGCTGGGAAAGGTTGAAGTGAATTTTTGGTTTTCGTTTTCGAAATTGTGTTTTGAAAACCTTCCTTGTATATATTTTCTATAAAAACCAAAAAAATTGAAAAATCAAAAACACTTTTCCTAAAGTGTTTTCAAAAATACCAAAAAGAAAGTTATAGCCTCGACTCTCCCGTGGAAGGGGGCGTTGTAAACCAAATAAGTTTACCAATATAAGAACGCGTGAAATTAGTTGCTAATCGGATTACTTTAAATTCTACAACCGAATAAGCGGAAAATACGGAAAGCTTTGTCATTAAATTGCAAGCTGAAGAGAGAAACACTCTTCTCTCCCGTTCCGTCGCGAGTAGTTTTGAAGAAAACGGTTACGATTAACGTAACGTTTGAAAAAAGAGAACAAAAGTTTTAAGTTTTTGAATTTTGTTTTCCAAATATAAAAAAAATACAAAAAGATTTTCATTTTACATTTTGATTTTCCTTTTATTTTTTCAAAATTTGTGATTTTTGTGGTGTATGAACACCCATTCAACTTCTAAACGTCTTATTTCTCCACTTTAGAATCCGAAAAGTTTCTTTCGTCACACACACCGAGTTCTTTTCCCAAACACGGAGGAAATGAACCTGAACGAACAACACTTGGGACCCCCGCCGATGGGTGGTGCTCAAAACAACGAGATCCCTCCGATGGGACCCCAACCGTCTTACGACTTGCGTCCGATGGAGGAACAACTCCAATCACCATTCAATGGTGTGAGGAGAGCCATCGTGATTCCCAATATCACTGCAAATGAATTTGAGATTAATCACGGGTTACTCAACATCATCACGAGTATCTCATTTCACGGTTTAGAGAGTGAAGATCCTTATGTTCACATAAGGAATTTCACCGACATCACTGAAATTATTAAGTTAAACCAAGTACCGTATGATGTGGTTAAAATGAAATTGTTTCCTTTCTCCCTAAAGGGAGCAACCCAGACTTGGCTTGAAAAGGAACCACCGAACTCCATTCATACTTGGGATGACCTTGCATCAAAGTTCGTGAATCATTTTTACCCTCCATAAAAAACATGTAATCTCTGAACTCAAATCTTTCGATTTCAACAAGCTTTCGATGAATCATTCAGCGAAGCTTGGGATAGATTTAAGGAGTTGTTGGAAAAATGTCCGAATCACGGATTTTCACCTTTGCATCAGATTGATACTTTCTACAATGGGTTGAGTCTTGCCGATCAAGACTCACTCAATTCTGCTGCGGGTGGAAACTTGTTGACCCGAAACATTCAAGATGCTTTCACAATTATTGAAAACAAAGCAAAAGTGAGGATAGCTAGAAACAAGCTGCAAACTTCAACTGCTAGTAGCAAATCTAATGATGAAGTTATGAATGCTATAGCTGCTCTCACTAAAAAAGTTGAATCAATTACTATTGAAAGATCTTCTAATCAATTCAAAAACCATCAAGTCAATATGGTCAACCATGTTTGTGAGACTTGTGGTGGTCCTCATTCGTATTTTGAGTGCCCAGCCTCCGGTGGCTTCACTCACGAGAATGTGTATGCTACTTCGGGAACCTACAATATGGGCGGTAACGGATACCAACCACAAGGAGACCGAAATCTTCTTAGCTACCGTTCTAACAATTACCTTGGACCACCCGGTTTCAATCAACCGAATCAAGTCAATCAAGTCAATCATGTGAATCATAACATGCAAAACCGAAACAATCAATTTAACCAAAATCAAAATCGAAACCGGATGAACAATGGTTTTCAAAATCAAAATCAAGATTTTCATCAAAATCGGGGGAATTATAATCAAGGCCTGTATCAAGGGAATTTTCAAGGAAATTACAGAAATTTTCAAAATGCTAATCATGGGAATTACAATCATGGAAATCAAAAATTTCAAAATCAAGGTTTCAACAACAATAACTGTGGACAAAATTTTCAAAATCCAGTTGTGAATCAAAATCAGTCGTCCTCGGATGAGTTACTTAAGCAGTTTATGAAAAGTCAAGAGGAAATGAATAAAATGTTTATTAATCAAATGGCTTAAATGAATAAATGTTTAAATGATCGACCCTTGGGCTCGGGTACTCTTCCAAGCAACACGATCGCTAACCCGAGGGGCGATGCAAAAGCGATCACGACTAGGAGTGGTATTTCATACGATGGACCAACGGCTCCGACTACCTTTTCTTCTTCTTCTCCCAAAGTAGTCGCCCGTGAAACCGAGGTGACAACGGATACGGAAATTCCTATTAACAATGGAAGGACCGAAAACATCCAACCTCCGGTGGTCTCAACGTCAAAAGGAAAAGATAAAATTGTTCACGAAGCTGAGAAAGAAATTCCCGTCAAAACAAAATTACCTTATCTGTCAAGCTTAAATGAACAAAAGCACCGTGAGAAAGATAAAAACCAGATGGAAAAGTTTTATCCGTTTTTTTTAAGAATTAGATTTTGATATAAGTCTCGCGGATGCTATACTTTTGATGCCTAAATTTGCCTCAATGTTAAAAGGTCTTTTGAGTAACAAAGAAAAATTATTTGAAATGTCAAAACCCCAGATGAATGAAAATTGCTCGGCGGTTATCCTCAAAAAGCTTCCCGAAAAGCTTGAAGACCCCGGTCGATTTCTCATTCCCTGTAATTTTCCTGGGATGGTTCAGTGCTTCGCCTTGGCCGATCTTGGCGCTAGCATTAACCTAATGCCGTTATCCATTTGGAAGAAGTTGTCTTTAACCGATTTGACTCCGACTTGCATAACCGTCGAGCTTGCCGACCGAACTACTTCCTGCCCGATGGGAATTGCCGAGGATGTCTTCGTCAATGTTGGAAAATTTCATTTCCCTGCCAATTTTGTCATTGTTGATTTTGATGCCGATCCACGGGTACCTCTCATTCTCGGGAGAGGTTTCCTAAGGACTGGCTGTGCGTTAATTGATGTTTTTGACGAAGAAATTACCCTACGCGTTAGTACCGAAGCCGTAACATTTAATTTGGATCAAACCGTGAAATACTCCTCCGATTATGACAAATTTTCCGTGAACCGAGTCGATGTTATCGACGAAGTTACGGAGGAGTATTCTCAAGAGTGACTTGGTTTTACTGAAAATTCTTCGAGTGGCAATCCAACTCCTTCTTCTGAACCAATCATTTCCGATTCTTCCCCTTCCCTTACTCCGTTTGAGGGAAGTGATTTCATCTTGAAAGAGATCGAGGCCTTTCTTTCTAATGATTCGATTTCACTGGAAATTGATCATTCAGTTTGCGACTCGGAGGGAGATGTTCTTTTGATTGAAAAATTGTTGAATGAAGACCCATATCCGTCTCTCCCTCCGATGGACCTTAAAATGGCCGAAGTTAAAGAAGTTAAGTCGTCTACTGAGAATCCTCTGGAGCCCGAGCTCAAGGATTTACCTCCTCATCTTGAATACGCTTTTTTAGAAGGAACCGATAAACTTCCCATCATTATTTCCAAAGAACTTAAAGATGAGGAGAAGAACCGTCTCTTAGATGTGCTCAAGAAGCATAAAAGTGCCATCGCTTGGCAAATTTCCAATATTAAGGGTATCGACCCTCGTTTTTGTACCCACAATATTTTGCTTGAAGACAATTACAAACCTTCCGTCCAACAACAACGACAGGTTAACCCGAAAATTCATGAGGTTATCAAAAAGGAAGATATCAAACTCCTCGATGACGGAATGATTTATCCAATCTCGAATAGCTCATGGGTTAGCCCGGTCCATTGTGTTCCGAAGAAAGGTGGAATGACCGTAGTGACTAATGAAGATAATGAATTGATTCCAACACGTCTTGTTACCGGATGGAGAGTGTGTATTGATTATCGAAAATTGAATGATGCGACTTGTAAGGACCATTTCCCACTACCATTTATGGATCAAATGCTAGAACGTTTAGCGGGAAATGAGTTCTATTGTTTTCTCGATGGCTTTTTCGGTTGCTTTAAAATGCCAATTGACCCTCCAGACCAGGAAAAGACCACTTTCACTTACCCTTACGGAATGTTTGCCTATCGACGTATGCTTTTCAGCTTATGCAATGATCCAGGCACATTCCAGAGGTGTATGATGTCTATATTCTCGGATATGATTGAGAAAACCATGGAAGTTTTCATGGATGATTTCTTGGTTTATGGAGATTCTTTCACTTCTTGCCTCTCCCATTTAGAAAGAATGTTGAAACGGTGTGAAGACACCAACTTGGTTCTAAATTGGGAGAAGTGCCATTTCATGGTTAAATAGGGCATTGTCCTCAGCCATAAGATTTTGAAATCCGGGACTGAGGTCGATAGAGCTAAATTCGATGTGTTTGCTAAGTTACCTCATCCCACAACCGTTAAAGGAATTAGAAGTTTTCTCGGTCATGCCGGCTTTTACCGACGTTTTATCCAAGATTTTTCTAAGATAGCCCGGCCCCTTACCCATTTACTTGAAAAGGATGCTCCGTTTATCTTCTCAAATGAATGCATTGAAGCATTTAATATTCTTAAAAAGAAGTTAACGGAGGCTCCTATCTTAGTTGCGCCCGATTGACACTTGCCTTTCGAGCTAATGTGCGATGCGAGCGATTATGCTATTGATGCAGTTCTGGGGCAACGTAAGTCAAAATATTTTCAGCCGATACAGTATGCTATAAAATAATGACCGATGCTCAATACCATTATCCGACTACTGAAAAAGAAATGTTACCCGTCATTTACGCTTTTGAAAAGTTTCGACCTTATTTTCTCTTAAAGAAAAGCATAATGTATACAGATCATTCGGCTCTTAAGTATCTAATGGCAAAGCAAGATGCTAAGCCAAGATTGATGCGGTGGGTTCTACTCCTTCAAGAATTTGATGTTGAAATTTGAGACAAAAAGGGAGCTGAGAACCTTGCTGCTGATCACCTTTCGCGTTTAGAAAATCCCCATCAAAGTGATTTCGAGAAAAAGGAAATTAACGAAACATTTCCTCTCGAGACACTTGGGAGTTTATCACACAGTGATCCTAGTACCCCATGGTTCGCCGACTTTGCGAATTACCAAGCGGGGAATATCATACGAAAAGGGATGTTGTTCCAACAAAAGAAGAAATTCTTCAAAGATGTTAAACATTATTTTTGGGACGACCCCTACTTGTTTAAAATTTGTGCGGATCAAGTGATCCGGCGGTGCGTTCACGGCAAGGAAGCCGCTGAAATTCTCATGGCATGCTACAATGGACCCACGGGGGGACATCATGGTGCCAATTTCACTGCTAAGAAAGTTTTTGATTCCGGCTTCTACTGGCCGACAATTTATCAGGATGCTCATGAATTGGTTAAATCATGTGATTCTTGCCAGCGTCAAGGAAAAATCTCTCAGAGAGATGAGATGCCTCAAAATGCTATCCAAGTCTGTGAGATTTTTGACGTCTGGGTATCAATTTCATGGGACCATTCCCTTCTTCTAGAGGAACAAATATATACTCGTGGCCGTCGACTACTTGTCGAAATGGGTTGAAGCAAAAGAGCTCCCCACCAATGACGCCCGAGTTGTTGTGAAATTTCTTAAAAGTCTCTTCGCCCGATTTGGTGCACCTCGTGCTATTATAAGTGATCGTGGGACCCATTTCTGTAATGACCAATTCGCTAAAGTTATGCTCAAATATGGTGTCACACATCGTCTTTCTACTGCATATCATCCACAAACGAGTGGTCAAGTTGAGGTGTCCAATCGTGGCTTGAAATGTATTTTAGAGAGGACCGTAGGAGAACATCGTGCTTCATGGGCTGATAAGTTAGATGATGCATTATGGGCTTTCCGTACCGCTTACAAAACACCCATTGGGTGCACTCCTTACACGCTCGTTTACGGGAAGGCCTGCCATCTGCCCTTTGAACTTGAGCACAAGGCCTACTGGGCCTTGAAACACGCTAATTTTGACCTTCAAACCGCGGGTGATCATCGTAAAGTTCAATTGAATGAATTGACTGAGCTTCGTGATCAAGCCTATGAGAATTCTTTGATCTACAAAGAGAAAACAAAGAGGATTCATGATGCTAAGATTAAATATCGTGTTTTCAACATTGGTGATCAATTCCTTCTTTTCAATTCTCGATTGAAGATATTCTCGGGCAAGTTAAAAACCCGTTGGTCTGGACCATTCACCATTACCCAAGTTTTTCCTTATGGAACCGTCGAACTAGCTCAATCTAATGGTCCCAACTTTAAGGTGAATGGTCATCGTATCAAACACTATTTTGGAGGGGACATACCACCCATGGTTGTCCCGGATCTCCAAACTTTCCCTAAGGATAACTAAATTCGGGAATCGAGTCAAGCTCATGTGACTCGGTAATAAAAAACAAGCGATTCGTGGGAGGCACCCCATGCTTATCCATTTCATTTTCTTTATTTTCTATTTTCTTAAGTAATGTGACGTGAGGGGGCGACCCTTTCCATACTCGTGTTTTCATGGTTGTTTGTGTATGTCCAGGAATTTCCCCGAAGTTTGAGGACTCTCGTGCTCGTGTTTTGTCATTCTCTCCACTCGAGTCTCATTCTTCGCTGCTCTATTGGAAATTCACCATATCCAAAATCTTATCGACTAACGTTTATCTCTTGGCATACTTAATAAACGGCCTTAGATATTATGTAAGACTACCCGTACCCTTAAAACATTAAGGACAATGTTCACTTTAGTCTGGGGGGTGAATCTTCGATTTGATTTGACCGATTACTTTCGTCTAAGCTATTAACTTACGCAACTCCGTTTTTCCACCAAAATTTAAAATTTTTGTTACCTTTTTATTTAAAAAAAAAATGAATGATATATGGTATTATAATAAGATTTGACACCTTGTTTTGACTTTCCTACCGGCGAGAGTAAAAATAAATGTTCTGATTTGACCGGGCATTTTGAGCCCTAGCTCGTCTCCCTTAACCAATATAATCAAAAGAGTATCGGCTAAGTATCCGCGGATCTCATTACTTGGGATTTTAAATTTGCGGAGATCGAGGAATGATAGAGTTTATTTTGAAGTTTCGTGCTATACGTGGAATAGTTGGATCTCTTTAGAGCCCACGAAAGGTACTTGTGGCCTGCTTGTTCCCACAAGATTGCACACCAATAAAAATAGATCTCTAGCATTAATTAAGTGTATGGGGTTTGGGCAATACTTAGTTTTTTCTCGTTCCCAACAATATCTCCGCATATGGGGGTTTGGTACACATAGGTGTACTGTAGTGTTACGGTGAAATAAACTATTGCATCTTGCCGGTTCGCAACCGATGTTGTGATCTTAGTAAAGGCCGTAGGACTCGGGGTTTGGCATATGATTATGAATATCAATAATAATAATCCAAAGCCAAAAATAAGGCAGAGGAATCCAAAGCTATAAAAAGCAGCGGATATAAATCCAAGGTAATAATAAAGCTCTTACATCTTGGCGGCTCATAAACCGTTGTTGTAATTGAAATAAAGGACTAAGGACCAAATATTATTAAAGTGCTTATAATTATGCAAAAATGCCAAGCTTCGACTCCGGGGGTTTCTCTAATAAAAAGCTTCCGTCTCGGGTCTCAAACATGGGATGTTTCGGCTGTAAATAAAAAGGGGGTCATCAAAATCGTGTTAAATAAGAGACCTTCATGTGGACCCGATATCTGTATGCAGGGGTTTTCAAGGGAAAGTTTGAAAACTACTTAGCGTTCAAATTTTGTACTCTTATCGGACTAACAACTATCAAAACGAGAAAATATGAAGAAATTCATTTCTCACAAAAATAAAATCTTGAGATACAAAACTTAGGAATTGGGAACAAGAGGTAAATACACAAGTAACTTTTGTGGGTAGTGTTAGCACCTAACTTGTGGATAAACAATGATTTTACGCTTAGTTTGGGGGCTTGTGAAAAATCAAGGATGACAATTTTTATCTGTATGGTCTCTTCTCTGTGAGAAGTGTTTCAACTCGTATACCCTAAAAATTATCAACAGATATGAATTGATAATGAAAGTCAATAAAACCGTCACATATATAAAAATGAAAAGTACAAAAATAGTAGTAGTTGTTATTCATGAAAATCGGAAAACAGAGCGTTTTTGAGAATATATGATTTTGAGATCTCTTTTGAAACTCATTGCTACTTTACAACGTAAGTAAAGAGAGGTTTTGAAATTATTTATCTCTTAAGCGTGAGGTGATGACATTGCGTGAGGGCACGGCAATACCTTCGTCTGGGGGAGTTTTGATGTGTGCTTTTTCACACATCCTTTTTAGGCCTTAAATTAGACCAAATACACCAAATACTAACCAAATATGCCAAGAGAATGTGTGTTTTTGTAATTGTGTATGTGCAGGTACGGATATGTGAAAAATGGACAAAAACAAAGCCAAAACCGACAAAAACAAGCACGAGAATGGAAAAAGGTCAAAAGACGGAGCCGGGGAAGCTTAATGATCAAAGAAAGCCTTAAATGTCAAGGAAAGTCCTCAGAGAATCATAAAGTTGCATAAATAGTCCCTGATCAAAGTTTGGAGATATTGGCAATTTCAGTCCCTCATCTTTCGGGAAATGACATAATTGGTCCTTTGGAGAAATTCTTGAAGAAAAGACAAATATGGTCCATCATAAATCAGAGAATTACAATACAAGCCCTTGGATATTAATTTTGAAGATTTACAGAATAAGTCCCTGGAGTTTTCAATTTTACACATTTGGTCTTTATGATATTACTACTCCTAAACCTAACCGGCTCCAAAATGAAATTAATCCAAAAATCCTACAAGCCGAAAATAACATCCAGTCCAACACCCTTAACATTAACCTGGTCCACTCCCTACCCTGGTCAACCCATTTTACTCTTACCCGGTCAACACTTAACATTAATAAAAACCCCCAAAAACAAATTACCCGCCCCCCATTTTACCCCAAACCCAGAAACTAAGAACCCTAGACACTATTCACTTGCATTAAAACCAAATTCACCACAAGTAAGGGTACTTTAGTACAATTAATGGCTTCTAGAAACACCCTGACATGTCAGGGAATGTGATGAGGCGAAAAATGAACTATTTTTAGGGGGTCATTTAAGCCCGGATTTGAATTTATTTAATCAAATATTGCCCTAAATCGTTCCTTTTGTCATTTTAGGTACTTTTGGAGTGAATTCTGGAAAAGGAAGCATTTTGGACGTTCTTGGAGCATAAAAGTGAAGAAAACGGCAAAGTCTTAAGTTTCCTTGCTGGGAACAGTACCTGACGGCGTCAAGAGTCTTCATGTGACAGCGTCAAGAGTAAAACAAGAGTTGGAAGTGGTGACGGTCCAGAGAAAATGTGACGGCGTCACGTACGGCCGTCAAGGATCAAGATATGGTGACGACCCAGAGTAACATTACACATGACGGCGTCAAATCTGGATCTAGGTAATCCGATCTCATTATGGGCGGCGAGTTGAGGGCGTCAGAAATTCCTTCTTGACTCTGTCACCCTGTAAAATCTGTATATAGTTTTGCAATTTTCATTCATAAAAAGGGGACAAGTAGGGCGTAACTTTGGAGAAACCCTAGAACGAATTTTACTGTTTTTTCAAGGGTTTTTACCCTTTGAAATCTTTCATGTCAATTTGAGATAAGTACTCTTTCAATTCAATCAGTATGTCTATGTGTTGCTTGAATATATCTTACGCTTGTCTTGAATTCAACATTCTAGGCTAGATCTCTTGTGTGTTTGCTTAGATGTAGTGAAACCTAGATGTTAATTATGGGTTGATTGTTTGTTTATAGTTGTTACGGATGAATGATTTCGATGTGAGGCTTAAGAAAACTGGCAGACTTCCATAGGTGACATGCTTGAACGTCTTAAGAAACATGAATTAATGCGTACTAGGTTATTATGGTTGTATTTAATGCATGGGCGAATTCTAATGATCCCATGTTAGGAGCTTCTAGCAGGCTCGACATAGGAGTGAAGTAGGAGCTTATAGAGTTGGGGAAGTACGTACGCCACCCCACGAATGGTATTAAGGAATATAACCCGTCATCCATGCAATTGTAACAAACTATCAACCTGTAAAAGATATCTAGGGAGTAATGAAACCTAAGTAAACACAATTCTCCCTATTATTGTTCACACCACTAGTTTAATTAGCTTTATTATCATTTCTGTTATTTTATTTTGATTGCATCTTAGTTATTGGGTTAGTTGATTAGCAACTAATTCCGCCCACTCTTCCAAAAATCCGAGATTTTAATTGCTTTTATAAAATATAAAATACAAAAAGAATCATCCCTCACCTCTAGATCTAGGTTTTAGGCTTTCTAATCCTTGCGACACTATTCCTGAGTTGAACGATCAATCCCCTGGTACTTTTCACTATACTATACTACAACGATCAGGTACACTGCCTGGTGGGGGTTGTAAGCTTTTCGAGAGGTAAAGCCTGGTGCGATTCCCACGTATCAAGTTTTTGGCGCCGCAGCCCGGGGAATAGTTATTGTCTAGGTTAGGATTTCTTTTTATTAGGTCTACTTGCTAGATTCCTTTCTAGTAAGATTTTATTTTTATTTTTAGGTTCTCCTTAGTCTATCTTATTTCTTCGTGTCTTTGTTTGTAACCTTTACCATCCGACATCATGGAAGGTGGTAACATCTTTGAATCCATCAACCCACCACAATAAAACCACCCGCAAAACCCACCACTAGCAAACCAACCTCTTAGGCCCCGAACCCTACAAGAGTATTCCCGTCCTAGCCACCAAGGCTATCGAAACACTATTGAGCTCACCCAAGGAGCCAATGTGTCCGCCTTGTGTTCCGACACCATCTGGTTGGTGCAAAGTGGATGTGCATTCCATGGACTTCGTTCCGAAGATCCTAATCAACATCTCAAGGATTTCCTTAAAATCGTAGATTCTATAGACCTTGATGTTACAACTAGAGAGTCGACCCGATTACGCCTATTCCAATTCTCTCTACGTAATCAAGCTAGTCAATGGCTTGAACGTTTACCTGCGGGATCCATCACCTCATGGGATGATCTCACCACTCATTTCCTTGCTCAATTTTTCCCGCCGGGGAGAACTACCAAGCTTAGAAATGATATCTTGATGTTCCAACAACGTCAAGGTGAAACTCTATATGAAGCATGGACTTGTTTCATGGACTTACTCCAAAAAGTCCCTCATCATGGCATAGATCTTTGGTTCCAAGTCCAAATCTTCTATGACCATATAGATCTCTCCACAAGGCGAACCATTGACCAATCGGCCGATTGTAAACAACGTGATCTAAGTGCGGAAGAATCATGGGAACTCATAGAAGAACTTGCTCTCTATGACAACGAAAGTTGGAATGATCCCCATGATTTGAACAAAACGGTCAAGGCAATATCTTTGCCTTCGAACAATTCTAGCACTCCCGACCGTAGGATCATGGAACTTGAGGACCAAGTCAAGTTTCTCATGAAATATTACGAAGCTCCTAAGCCTTCAAGCCAAGTGAACAAAATCACTTCTTCATGCGAATTATGTAGTGGTCCCCATGACACTCGTGATTGCGTGGAACTCCCCGGAACAGCTTTTGCGGACTACGCATCCTCGCGTAATGATGAAGCGGGAGACAAGTGGTACACTTTCAAACTCGAGCCAAACCCTTATGGTGATTCCTATAACCTTTCTTGGAAAAATCACCCGAACCTTAGGTGGAAACAAAACTAAAACAATTCTTCCAATCCGCCTAATCGTTACCAACCAACGGTCCACCCTCCAACCGTACTTTCAACACCAATCCTTCTAATAACTATGGTAGTACCAATAATCTTGAAGGATTGATGTCCAAGTTCATGGCATCTCAAGAGGCTCGCATAGCTAAGTTTGAAACCGAATTCAATCAACAACAAACGGAGATGACCAATAGATTGACAAAATTGTTGAAAGCCCTCAACAACCAAGCGCTAACTATACCCAGAAAGGACACTAGGGACGCCAATAGCGGAATCCAAATTATGGACCCCTCGTCATCCAAACACGTCCACTTTGTCAATGTTGTCACTATTAAGCCAAAAGATAAGGATATAGAAAAAAGTGACAAGGATGAAGTTGGAGTAGAAACCGAGACTAGGGATGAAATTAAGGAAGTTGAGGATAATAAGGGAGAAAAGTTAGAGGAAGTAGAAAACGTAGAAGAATATTTGATATATTGCCTACCAAGGAAGAACGGGAATATCACAAGGATTTATTTGATGATCTCGAGACACCATATATCCTTGGTACACCCCTTATTAAAGTAGGTGATCCCTCTAACATCAACATACCATGCAACATTGGGCATATGCATGTATGGAAAGCTTATATCGATCCTAGGTCTTCTATAAACATCATGACTAGGACTTATTATAATTGGGTAATGAAGAAGCAACTTGGTTATAGGATGATGCCCAACACGAATTTGATAAGCAACTTTGTAGGAAGAGTGAAAGGATTGCATGTAATTGTAGGAAACTTCACTTATGTGACCGACTTTGTGATAGTAGAGGATACTCGTCCGGTGATAGATGATTGCCTAAGTCAAGTAGTGTTCGGAAAACCGTTTGTTGAGGCCTCTAAGATGAGTTATGATACGACTCTAGGGATAGTTAGATTCAAGGAAGAGAATGATGAGATTGCTTACCAAATGCCCTATAAGATTGAACAATATTGCCTATTATCAAACATAGAAAAGGAACACAAACAAGCGGTTTACTATAGGAATGATGAGGATAGACGTAGAGGAGTAGAATATGTTATGAATAAAATACTTGGTTTCTACAAAGAATGCTTGCAACTAGGTCCGGAATACAAAACTAATATTGGAGATGACCTAGACAATGAGACCAACGATGAGGTCACGTAATTACCCATGACCTTGAGTCTAGCTACAAGACTCGTAAAATAAAGAAAAGCGCTTCTTGGGAGGCAACCCATGCTTTGTGCGATTTTTAATTATTTGATTGTTATTTGCTTCTGTATGTGTGCTTTATTTTTATTGTTGGTAGATCATGTTTCAAACTAAAATTGTGAAAATGCTTTATTTTGTTGTTTAACTTCGTATTAACTTCATATAAAGGTATTTTGCAAAAGATAAGTGTAAGGGGAAACCCCAAATTTGTTTCTAAGAACGAAACTGATCTTGATTCGCCACAATAGTAAATGAACATGTGTATTAGTATTTGTTAGAGTCAAATGCTTGTATCGAGTTATAATGATGTTTTGCAGGTTTTTCCAGGAAGTAGGACATAAGTTTTTCCAGAAATTTTCCAGAAACATAACGTAAAGATTTCTGCAGGTCACTTCTGACGGCATCATGAATTAATTCTTGACGGCGTCATGTGTAAAATTCTGGAAATTTTGCGAGTTTTGTTTCTCTAACGGAGTCTTAAACTTTTTGTTAATTCTTTAGTTTTATAAACTCCAAAAAATCTGCAAACATTCATTCCACAAGCATTATATCTTAATTTGTTTTCTAGGATTTATTAGTATATATATAGATTGTCGCCGATTTTATGCGAGGTTGCCTTGTTTGTTTTCTCAGATTTAACAGGTTACATATGACAAGAAGATGATTTATTTTTCTAGAAGGGAAACTTTGAATGTTCATTTTCTTGGAGGAAGATCTAACTTTGTTACCACACTATCCACACCGAACGAATCAGGGGAGTATTTGATTTCATTTTTTTACCTATTTCACTTTTACATTCTTTAATTGAACATTGGGGACAATGGTCATCCTAAGTGTAAGGGGAGGGTAAATGATGATACCTTATAGGATACACTTTCACTTGAGTTTGTTTGTTTGATGGTAGGTGTATAATAAAACTAAGAGAAATACTTTTGAGTGTAATTTTAGCACCAAATTTAAATTTTTTTACAAAATTTAGGAGTGAAACTTTAGCCTTAGCAAGCGTCTCATGGATAGGAGTCGTATGACTAGCACAAAACCGTACCATTCAGAAATATTTTCCACCCAAATATGTGAGGTTCGCCTTTAGATTTGATAGGAAAAGCATTCACTATTAGTGCTTATGAGTGTACCGGTAACATTTAGATTCTAGAACTTGCGTCAGTGATGCATCCCGAGACCGCTAGTGAGACTACATTCGTGTAGTAGGATTTACTACATGATAAGAGGCATTAGGATCACCCTTGTGTTAAACCCGTATCATAATTACTTGATCATTTAGTCATATTACTTGGCTAGTAAAGTCAATTAATTTTTCCACACCTTAGCGTTGTACTCATTTTTAGTACACGAAACCCCTAGTACACCCCTCCGAGCCTATCTTTTCGTTTCTAACTTTAAGCATCTTACTTAAAGGAAGAATTTGTTACAACCCACTTAAATGTACAACCAAATCGCCTTAGCCTTCCGTGTACGCAATCATCTTTAGTGCATTATTGTTATTTGTTTAAACCCTTAGTTATTTATCTAATTGATTACATGGTTGCTAAGTCGAGTCATATCCTTATACATATTGTTTTGGGACGATTGGGACTCATAGGTAAAGTACTTATGTTATGGAGTAATGGGGAAGAACATCACATTATTACCCCCATATGTGCGTTAATCTTAAAAGTACTCCAAGTGTTTTGTTTATCTAGATTCGAGTCATTAGATTAGTTTATTGTAAAGTATGTAAAAATTCAAGTGTAAGGGGAATGTTCATTCCCTATGATGTATTATTTTGGATGGTAGGGTAAGAGTGTATGAAAAAAAAATAGAAAAAAGAAAAGAGAAAAAAAAAAACATACGGACGACCATCCCGTTTCATTCTATGTTTGTTTTATATTTTTGTTATTTTTGATTTATTAGCTTAAGTCGAGTCGAGTCTTGGCTTAGCAACGCCATATTGTACATGTAATTAACCAAGATAATTAACTCGCCACCAGTAAAGATTGCCTATATCCAACAAAACCGTGTATTCCATATCCCTACACCTAACGTTATAACCCTTTAAAAGACCTCTTTGATAGTTTATCCTAGGTGCTTACGCCAAGTGGTGGAGGTTTAATCCTTTCCCAAGCCTATGGTAAACTATTTTGCTATGACAGGTAGTAAGAGATGTTTCCCATTTCCATATTGTGATATATATACTTTATTACACCCGAGAGATGTGAGTATCTAAACACTATTTGTGAGGTGCTAGTATATGACCTCCGTCCTTGTCTTTGGTCTTTAGTGGAACGATTATTTGTTGTAATTACTTTTATATTAGTGTTAAATGACCCTAACTTGTATTTTGATTAGAATAAAAATGCATTTGCTTGAGGACAAGCAAATCTCAAGTGTAAGGGTATTTGATGATGCGAAAAATGAACCATTTTTAGGGAGTCATTTAAGCCCGGATTTGAATTTATTTGATCAAATATTGCCCTAAATCGTTCCTTTTGTCATTTTAGGTACTTTTGGAGTGAATTCTGGAAAAGGAAGCATTTTGGATGTTTTTGGAGCATAAAAGTAAAGAAACGGCAAAGTCGTAATTTTCCTTGCCGGGAACAGTACCTGATGGCGTCAAGAGTCTTCATGTGACGGCGTCAAGAGTAAAACAAGAGTTGGAAGTGGTGACGGTCCAAAGAAAACGTGACGGCGTCATGTATAGCCGTAAAGGTTCAAGATATGGTGACGGTCCAGAGTAATATTACACATGACGGTGTCAAATCTGGATCTAGGCAATCCGATCTCATTATGGGCGGCGAGTTGACGGCGTCAGAAATTTCTTCTTGACGCCGTCACCCTGTAAAATATGTATATAGTTTTGCAATTTTCATTCATAAAAAGGGGACAAGTATGGTGTAACTTTGGAGAAACCCTAGCACGAATTTTATTGTTCTTTCAAGGGTTTTTACCCTTTGAAACCTTTCATGTCAATTTGAGATAAGTACTCTTTCAATTCAATCAATATGTCTATGTGTTGCTTGAATATATATCTTACGCTTGTCTTGAATTCAACATGCTGGGCTAGATCTCTTTTGTGTTTGCTTAGATGTAGTGAAACCTAGATGTTAATTACTAGGTTTTTATGGTTGTATTTAATGCATGAGCGAATTCTAATGATCCCATGTTAGGAGCTTCTTGCAGACTCGAAATAGGAGTGAAGTAGGAGATTATAGAGTTGGGGAAGTACGTACGCCACCCCACGAATGGTATTAAGGAATATAACCCGTCATCCATGCAATTTTAACTAACTATCAACCTGTAAAAGATATCTAGGGAGTAATGAAACCTAAGTAAACACAATTCTCCCCATTATTGTTCACACCACTAGTTTAAATAGCTTTATTTTCATTTCTGTTATTTTATTTTGATTGCATCTTAGTTATTGGGTTAGTTGATTAGCAACTAATTCCGCCCACTCTTTCAAAAACCCGAGATTTTAATTGCTTTTATAAAAATATAAAAATACAAAAAGAATCATCCCTCACCTCTAGATCTAGTTTTTAGGCTTTCTAATCCTAGCGACACTATTCCTGAGTTGAACGATCACTCCCCCGGTACTTGTCACTATACTATACTACAACGATCAGGTACACTGGCTGGTGGGGGTTGTAAGCTTCTCGAGATCCCTCGAGAGGTAAAGCCTGGTGCGATTCCCACGTATCAGAATGCCAGAGTGGCAATCCGTGTGTGAATCAGTGCATATGATTGGGGCATCAATGATCAAACGACTGATATCAATAGATTGGGGACCAAGGCGTATCTAAGGGCTTATATTCTATCAAAAGAAACACAAATGACGCGGATTGATGAGTTGTACATGCTAGAAGGATCCAAGAGCACCTCCTCAGCCTCCTATATATACCCCTCTCAATTCATTTGTTCAGGTGTGTAGTTTTTGTGTAGGTTTTAATATACTTTTGCTTTTGCTTCTGTTTTTAAATTGTAATTTCAACATTCCAGTATTGTAATCAAATTCATTTCATTAATATAATTTCAGTTTTCTAGTTTATTAATTCAGTTCCTTATTCAGTTTTCATTTCATTAATATAATTTCAGTTTTCTAAATTCAGTCTTTGTTAATCGTATATTGAAATTCAAGAAAAATATATATATATATATATATATATATATATATATATATATATATATATATATATATATATATATATATAAAATAGTTTTTATTAATTCAAATTAAGCTTCAAGTAGTTTTTTCTGTTTAACATAAGTTCATATAAGCTTCCTTATAGCTTTCTGTGGGTGTGGAAAACTAGAAGTGGGGGGGGGGGGGGGGGGGGTTGAATAGTTTTACGTCTTTTTCAAATTGTTATAAAAGTTTGTTCAAGAGTTTTCTTTGTTTTATAAAATATAGATTCGATGCTATATGAAATCGAGTCGTGCACAATATGAACAACACTAAGTATGTATGATAAAACAATAATAATGTAAGTAAAGAAATAGATAAGGGTTGGAAAGATCGAACCGAGAGACAAGAGATTTATAGTGGTTCGGCTACAAGGTCACCTTCCTTGCCCTACTCTACTCCCCGAGCACCTAACTCGAGAGTTTTCTTCACTATATCAACAAGCTCCCTTATGGCGGAGAAAACCTTACACACCAATTTACACACCGCAATAACTTCACAACTTAATCACAACTTCTACACAACTAGTTCACACCTATGCACTACTAAATCACACCACTTCTTCACACCAATCTTCTATACACCAATCTTCTTCACACCTATTCTTCTACACACCAATCTTCTTCATAACTTATCTTCTTCACAACTATTCTTCTAACCAATCACACTATATATTAAGCTACACTATCTTCTGACCAATATTCACAACTAATCACACAATGAAATAATAACAATAATGATTCACTAACAAATTAGATGTGGAGATCACAACAAGTTGTAATACTTCTTGTCTTGAGGGATAGAAGTATTCTTCTCTTGCACTTGATGGGATGATGTTTGGATCACTTTGAAACAAAGATTTAAGAATGTATGATCAAAGGATTTATAGATTGGAAATGAAGATCTAGAACAAAAAGTTCTGTAGTGCAAAAGGTGAGGAAAAAATGCAGATTTAAAGTGGTATTTATAGGCAACAGATTCTGACAGAGGAGCGTGGCTGGTCCCCTTAAATCATGGCCGGCCCCCTTAAAATTAAGGGGACCGCCCTTTATAATTAAGGGGGCCGCCCAGCTGAAACGGTCAAATTCTTTGTCTTTTAGTAGGGAAAGTTTATTTGGTAAAAAACTAACTGATTTTGGTTAAAAATCTGAATTCATATATTTAGTATGAATAAAACATTTTTCTTTATTACCAAAAGTATTTTTCAAAAATATATAATATGTTTATATAATTAAATAAACTTTGTATTAGTTAATTAAATACCTCTTTGATCATAAATTGCACTAAACACTTTGTTTATTCATACCTTAAGTGATTTGGATGTAAAGAGAAATATTAATCACTAAATACTTGTTTATGTCACAAGTTTTAGTTCTATGAGTTTATATTTTGTGATAATTAAAACATAGAGATATTGATAACATGTTAATAATGTTTTTAGGCATTATTTATGTCAACAATCTCCCCCTTTTTGATTATTACAAAACCTTAAACTCAATATATCTAAAACTTGTTTTTAGACAAGTATTATAGAGTTTACATTTCTCTTCTCCCCCTTTTTGTAAAATTAAAAAGGTTAAGCCGAGTAAACTTCGCGAGGGAAGTTTAAACGGGTAGAATGCTCCCCCTTGATGTATGCTCCCCCTCATTTGAGAGCACCAAGGGAACGAGCTATGGAGATCTTTGCTACAAAAATATTTGAAGAGAGCAAGATACACAAATATGCAAGGCAACAATTATGCAACTAAACATAGATTCATTCAAGCATTATAGAAATGATAAGCATTACAACATTCAATATGCTTGAAGCATATTGATAAAAATAACACAAAAGAGAAGACATAGTCCTATATTGCCTAAGAGAGCACTTGGACTTGCTTGCAACCCATGGTTGATTGTTTTATTAGCTTGAAAGGAAACATAAGCATAAAGCTTAGATGTTTGATTGAGAGGGATATGGAGTAGAGTATGGAGCGGAAGAAGTGGATTTCACGATGTTGTATCGTGTTAAGGGTGGTATTGGATGATTACGAGTGAGAAGATATTCAATCCAAGAAATATCTTCACTCAAGTAGAGGATTTGTTTTTGAAGGAATATGCAACAAGGGCAAAAGTGAGTGTGGTTTGTAACTTGATCAAAGTTGAGAGAGTGGGGAAGGAAATTTGCATAGGGTGATGATGGAGGTTGCCCTTTGTTGCGTTGTGCAAGATGCATAGCAAGGAGATCACTAAGATCATGGATTTGGTTTATTTCATCACGGAACTTTTGTTTTTCCGTGGCAATGTGGAGGGGATCATAGGTTTGGTATGGATGAGTTGGGTTTGTGTAGTTGGAATTGTAGTTTGATGGTTGATCAAACTTGTATGGATCATTATAAGTGGTTGGAGGTTGAGATGTGTAGTTTGGCTTGAAGGAAGACGTTTGGCCAATGTTGTATGGTTTGTAAAGAGGATCAAATGAATGACCTTGTTGGTTTGATGCAAAGTTTGGGAAGTAAGAAGTTGGGGGTGTGGAATGACTTCCAACTTCATTTATGATGATGGATTTGTTTCGAGGGCTTTTTCTTCGCCAAACGGGTTTTTCCGTCATCCTTGCTAGCCTTGAGGCTTTTGATTTTGGTTTGTTTGGAGAGTTCATGATGGGATGAATGAAGAGTTTTGAGGATTGGGGATATTTATAGTGTAAGATATGTGTGTTTAAGGATGGATAAGGTTTGTTTGGTGGATTAGGACAAAATGTGTTGGTGAAAAATGGGAAATGTAGGTTGAAATGGGCTAAAAAGCAGAAAAGATTCTGTAAACCCGTCCATCAGATGGCCGGTCCCCTTAATTAGGGGGCGGTCCCCTTAAAATTAAGGGGGCCGCCTTACATAATTAAGGGGGCCGCCCATCTGGTGATTTTCAGATTGCCAGAATTGGTTTTTTGGCAGAAAATTTGCAGAAAGGTTGTGTTTTTGGATTAGAATTCAAGCAAGTTCAATTCTCTTAGGCAATATAGAGTCTAATCTAATCAAGATATAGCATGCATGCAAAAACACATAAGCAAAAGAGCAAATAATCAACACATAATAAGCAATAGGAGGTAAGTAAAGGCAAGCACACTTAAGCTTCCTAAGGCACCTATCTTAGATTAAAGGCAAAGGCAATTAGTGAGTGAAAAACTAGTGATGGATCAAGATGACACCATTATTTGTGAATTTGTCCTAGTGAGTGTCTATATGCAACAAATGTGGAGTTGTGATTGTTTCGACTCCTAGAAGCAAAAAGAAATAACGATCCTAAGAAACAATCCAAATGATCTCCTTGATTCAATTTTTGCTCGATCATGAATGTCAAAGACATATATTAGATTATATACCTTGACAATTTATGTGAGAGTTTATGCATGATTTTGAAATACAATGTTTTTAGAATTAGTCAACAATGCAAGGAAAATGATCTTCATGTGATTCCTAGATTGCGAGAATAATTTTTAGAGACAACTGATTGAGTTTAAAAAAAAAATATTTATGCAAAGAAAATAAATCTTCTCAATCTTTAGTTTTGTGCGAAATAGATTCCTAGACTCAGAAAAGGTGGAATGGAAGAAAAATAAATTTCATGCAAGTATAAATTTGAATTAATTCAATGTAATTTAGTCAACTTGTTCCATCATTCCTAATCCTAAACGCAAGTGGTTGAATAATTCACGCTTAAGGGGTTTTGTGAATATATCCGCAATGTTGTCTTCTGATGCAACCTTTTCTATAGATATATTTCCTTTTTGTACATTATCCCTAAGAAAATGGTGAAGTATTTCTATGTGTTTAGTCCTAGAGTGTTACACCGGATTTTTACTTAAATCTATCGCACCTTTGTTATCGCACATAATGGGGACATTTTCTAACCTAATACCATAGTCTACGAGAGCTTGTTTCATCCATAGTGCTTGTTGACTTGTGATTGGTTCTGAAAGGTCAACTAAGTTCACCAGGTAATGGTCAACCAAATCAAACGTCAAAAACCAACTAACCAAGGAGTGTAGGGAATCCCCGGGTCGTTATGTCCCGACGAGGCGTGCAATTGTATTTGTGAACGTTTTAAAGGATCGGGTGATTAATCAGAAAGGTCAGGAATTTGATTATTATGGTTACACTACGAGATAATGATGGAAAATGACTTATAAACACTTAATTAACAATTACTGATGATCAGATGACTTAAAAATGCAATTTAACCTAAAAACGCGCGTTTCAGTTTAAAATAAACGCGAACGCGCAAATAAAAAAGTGAAACGGGGGTAAACAAAGTCCTACGAACGTGAAATTTATATTTTTACAATCCTAATGACTTAAGAAAATTTTTAGAAAAAGAAAAATAATTTTTACACTATTTAATTAATTACTATTAATTAATTACTAATTACTAATTACTTTTTAATTAACTAAATTATCCTAAATTACAAATAATTATGAAAATTAACTAGAAAAATGAAAATTAAATTTAGAAAAATCTAAAATATTATAAAACTAATTTTAAAACAGAAAAACTATTTTTCTTACTTTTTAATTAATTACTAATAATTAAAAACTAATTATTTAATTGATTTAAATTAAACTAAATTATAAAAAATACTAAATGATTACAGAAAAATCTGAAAAAATTCCTAAAAATCTATTATGATGTCAGAAGCCTAAGAAAAGTTTAACAACAGTTGCTGCTTATAAATAAGCAGAAAATAAGCCAAGATAGCTTAAATAGAAGTTATCACTTCTAAATTTTTTGTTTTTTTCAAAATTTTCTTTTACACAACTGATTAACAACTGATTTTAAGCACTTTTTACAAAGGTACTTGGGCTGGAATTGGAAAACAAGTGGTTGAGTGACAAAAAGCTTTAACAGCTTATTGGTTATGGACTTTGAAGAAGCACAAGATGCAAACAAGTTATACTACTGGCTTAAGGAGCAAATTAAGCTGAACAAGACTTGAATAAACTTAAACTGAACAAGAAAATAAGAAAGTATAAACTGAATAAGCTGATTTTAACCAATAAGCAATCCTAAATTGATCACAAATCCAAACAGGTCCAAGGGGTCACTTTGAAGCCCAAGGTGGGGCCCACAAGTCTGGTCAAAGGTCTTAGGAGGGGAGTGATCCAAATAGCCACTCTGGGAGGCTACTCAGAAAGCAAAAGCTTGAGCCTTGAAGCTCAAAGATGAGCTTGTGGGGAGATTGTGAAGTTGGCTGCAAGGACTGATCTAGTGGCAGTCAACTGTGAAGCTAGCAAAGGCAAGGAATGGAATAGCAAGCTTCTTAAAGGTCACCTATAAGCTCAATCTAGCATTAACAAACCTAATCTACTCAGAACAAGTAAAAGCTAAGCTAAGGAACAAGGAGAAGCTAAAATGAATGAGTATCCTTAACTTGCTCAAACTCAGTCACACTAGTTCACACAGCTCACTAATCAAGCTGTATAAGCTAAACAAATAAGCTACCTAACAGAAACTAAGCATACAGCTATCAAGACATCCTAAGTAGGTACACAAATCACCAATTTTCAAACCTTGATTCCTACAAATAAACCATATGAAGAACTTGGAAAAATGAGTTAACTGGGTGCTCAGGGGAGATACATGCCCTGCAGCCCCAAAAACAAGCTTGCACAAGCTTACCAAAAATTTCTAAAAATATAAAAACTGAATGATTTGCTAGTCTAGGTAGTAGACTTCACTCTCAAAAAGTTTTAGACTCCAATTCCCTCTTGAAAATTCAGTAAAAATACCCCAAGTTTTGGAAAAATCTGCTTTGCTAGTATTTTTGACTTTTTATTTTCTTGAAAGAATTGACTAATCTGAATTTTAATCCACCCTACTGAACTGAAAATGATATATAGTAACTAATTGAATCTAAAATAAACAAACTTAACAATTTTGCAACTAAAAATAAGGGTTTGAGTACTCTAATTCACCACAGATTGCTGTGTGAAGCAATTGAAATGAGTTTTTGACTTTTTCTTTGAAATTGTCCTACCAATTGATTATTCTAACTTACCTAAAGCCTAGATGTTCTATCTGAGTAAGTTTTAGCAGATTACAACAACACAAACTATATCAACTAGCCTAATCCAAACACCCCTTATGAAAATGCATTATCAATTAAAACAAGCAGATTACAGAATGAAGCTAAGCAAACACTAGATTAACTAAAACTAACTTAAATTAACATTAATAAACACCAATAAAAAACAGATAGCAATAGATGGATAGAAATAAAAGAAGTGCTAAAAATTTATATGAGAATTTTTCTTACAAGTGTCCACAGCTTGAACCAAGTGAGACCAAGATCATAAGAGCCAAACCTATATACCCCCACTGGGCTCTAAACCATGTCCAATTCCTTGCTACTCTTTTTTGCATCAGCAATTCAACATCCTCTTCTTCCTTCTGTATTTTTTTTTCTTTTCTGATTTTGTTTTCTTTTTAGGTATTGAGAACCAATTTAGCTTAGGAAACAATACAGAATGACATCAATAACCTTTGAGCTTACTTAAGAGATTTTAAAGAGATTTGACTGATAATGAACTTGAAACTTGAAATTTAATAAAAACTGAAATCTTGCATTGATAATTGATAAGTTACATATTACAATAGTTGCTGAAAATTACTTAAGAAAAGAAAAACTACTACTTCTACTTTACTCACTGCTTTTCAGGCTTACAATGAAGACTACTTATATAAAAAAAATATATAAAAAGTCTTGAACCTGGCCTTTTGCTTTCTTTTTCACTTTTGTGTCCTTTGTCTGGTGTGCCTTTGCTTGTCTGTGTACCCTTGGATATCATCCCACCATTGAATTGGCCTTCTTTTCATCTTGACCCTTAGTTCCATTTTATGCCCTAATACTTTGGATTGAATGCTGAGTTGGAGGGGGACAGTTGGGTGTAACAATTTAGGGTTTAGTGGAGTGGTGGATTAGGGTGGCTGGTAGGAGAGGGGAGGGGACAAGTTTGTTGGGTTTGCAGGCTGTGGAGGCTGGGATGTTGGGTTGTTTGTTAATGGCGGCAAAGGATGAAGGTGGGAAAGGTGTTGACCTTTTTTGACCTGGCTGTTTATTTTTATTAGTAAAATGGATGGGCTTGGGGAGCTTGGGCCTTGGAAATGATATGGACTAGGAAATAACAATGGGCTGGGGTGGTTTAATTTGTGTTTTGGTAATAAAATTACACAAGGGTCCGTTTGTAGTTGCAAGGACCAATTTGTAATTTGGTGATTTTATGAGGACCAAAGTTGCCAACCATCCATAGTTAATCCAGGGACCAAACATGTTACATTCCCAAAAGATGAGGGTTACAAAAATGTATTTTCCATTTAAAATTCCCCAGGGACAGATTTCGTCAATTTCTCAAACTGCAGGGACCAAAAGTGTAATTTTCCAAAGTTTTCACCTAAGGATCAATTTTGATAATCTTTGACTTTTAAATGCCTTAGGTTGACTTTTCTTTCAAAACAAATGCGTAGGGACTAGTTTTGTAAATTTTTAAAAGTCGGGGGGCTAAAACTGCCAATTGTGTAAACTTTGTTTGTTTTTCATTTTTTTTGCTCATTTTGCATCTGAAACGTATAAAATACAATCCCTAGGATATTTTTGGTATTTTGATGCATTTCTGAGCGTTTTCGGATGTTTTGGCAGTTTAAATACGACAAAAACGATGAGTGTTTGAGCACTCATCAACTTGCCTTTTCGGCGCTTACATATTCGGCTTCGGTGGAAGAAATAGCAAGAGCGGTTTGCTTCTTCGAAAACCAAGACGTTAGACAACATCCCATAAACGTGCAAATACCGCTAGTACTTTTTCTATCTACGTAGTCTCCCGCATGATCCGAATCCGCATAGACAATGGTTTCTATGCCGGATTCCTTAGGATACCATAATCCTAAGTGTATAATGCCTTTAACATATCGGAAGATACGCTTAACCGCTTCTAGGTGAGAGGTTTTGGGATCCTCTTGAAAACGGGCACAAAGGCAGATACTAAACATGATATCGGGTCTACTTGCCGTCAAGTATAGTAAACTACCTATCATTCCTCTATACTTGGTGTTATCTACGGACTCACCTTCATCGTCCTTTGTGAGCTTTACCTCCATAGACATGGGTGTTTTCATGGGTTTTGAGTCTTCTAGGCCAAATTTCTTAAGCATTTCCTTAATGTACTTAGATTGGTTAAAGAATATTCCATCTTCTAATTGTTTTATTTGTAATCCTAGGAAGAAGTTAAGTTCACCCATCATACTCATCTCAAACTCATCATGCATGATTTTGGCAAATTCATCACATATGTCTTGACAAGTCGATCCAAATATAATGTCGTCAACATATATTTGGACAATGATGAGATTTGGGTCTTTCCTTTTAGTGAAAAGAGTGTTATCTACCATTCCCATGGGATAATCATGTTTAATAAGAAAAGCTTTTAATCGATCATACCAAGCTTTAGGAGCTTGTTTGAGTCCATACAAAGTTTTCTTTAACTTATAAACATAATCAGGTTTTGCGAAGTCAATGAATCCTGGAGGTTGTGCCACATTGATGAGGCGAAAAATGATCCATTTTTAGGGGGTCATTTAAGCCCGAATCCGACTTTATTTGATCAAATATTGCCCTAAATCGTTCCTTTTGTGATTTTAGGTGTTTGGAGAGTGAATTCTGGAAAAGAAGCCATTTTGGACGTTTTTGGAGCATAAAAGTGAAGAAAACGGCAAAGTATCAATTTTCCATGCTGAAGACACTAGGTGACGGCGTCAAGAGTTATGCCCTGACGGCGTCAGACATCAAGAATAAAACACCGTAGTTGATGACGGCGTCAAAAGTCATCCTGACGGCGTCAAAGTACAAAGAATAAAATATCGTGGTTGGTGACGGCGTCACATAGGCCGTCATAAGTAGATCAAGACCGTCCGAGGAAGTATTTGGCGGCGAGGTGACGGCGTCACATGGTTGTCTTGACGCCGTCAGCCCAGTTTTCCTATATATAGTTTTCTAGTTTTTTCATTAAAAAGGAGAGAAGTTTTGGTGAAACCCTAAAGACGAATTTGGTGTATCTTTTACAGGTTTTTCAAGGGTTCCAAACCCTTGATACCTTGCATTGTAATTGAGATAAGTGTTCTTCTAATTCAATCAATATGTCTATGTGTTGGTTGTTTATATCTTGTTCTTGTCTCAATTCCATTATGCTAGGCTAGATCTCTTTTGTGTTTGCTTAGATCTAATGAAACCTAGATGTTGATTATGTGTTGATTACTTGTCTATTCTTGTCTTGGATGAATGATTTTATGTTAGGCTTAAGAAAACTGGCAGATGTCCAAATGGTAACATGCTTGAACGTCTTAAGAAACATGAACCGAGGCGTACTAGGTCTTTATTGGTTGTATTTAATGCATGAGCCACTGTTTACAATCCCTATAGTTGTGCTGGGTCATGGTGTAGGAGGAGATAAGAGCTCATAGAGTTGGGGAGTTATGTATGCAACCCCACGAATGGTATTAAGGAATACAATCCGTCATCCATACAAGTATAACAAGTAATTAACGTGTAAAAGATATCTAGGGAGTAGTGAAGTTTAAGTAAACACAATTTTCTCCAATTACTGCTCACAACCTTAGTATAATTTAGTTTAATTTCATTTTCAGTATTTTATTTTGATTATATATTAGTTTTGGGTTAGTTGAATAGCAACTAATTCCGCCCATTCCTCCAAAACCCGAGATTTTACTTGCTTTCATAAAAATACAAAAACACAAAAATAATCATCCCTCACCTCTAGAACTAGTAATTAGGTTTTCTAATCCTAGCGACACTATTACTAAGCTGAACGATCAATCCCCCGGTACTTGTCACTATACTATACTACAACGATCAGGTACACTGCCTGGTGGGGGTTGTAAGCTTCTCGAGATCCCTCGAGAGGTAAAGCCTGTTGGGATTCCCACGCATCAAGTTTTTGGCGCCGCAGCCCGGGGAATAGTTATTGTCTAGGTTAGGATTTCTTTTTATTAGGTCTACTTGCTAGATTCCTTTCTAGTAAGATTTTATTTTTATTTTTAGGTCTTCTTTAGTCTATCTTATTTCTTCGTGCCTTTGTTCGTAACTCTTTACCATCCGACATCATGGAAGGTGGTAACATCTTTGAACCCATCATCCCGCCACAACAAAACCCACCATCAGAACCCCTTAGGCCCCGAACCTTAGGAGAGTATTCCCGACCTAGCCACCAAGGCTACCGAAACACCATTGAGCTCACCGGAGACAATGTGACCCCCTTGCGATCCGACATCATCCGGTTGGTGCAAAGCGGATGTGCATTCCATGGACTTCGTTCCGAAGATCCAAACCAACACCTTAAGGACTTCCTCAAAATCGTAGATTCCATAGACCTAGGTGTTGAAACTAGAGAGACTACCCGTTTACGCCTATTCCAATTCTCTCTACGGGATCAAGCTAGTCAATGGCTTGAGCGTTTACCCGCGGGATCCATCACCACATGGGACAATCTCGTCAATCGCTTCCTTACCCAATTCTTTCCGCTGGAAAAGACTGCAATGCTTAGAAGGGACATTTTGATGTTTGAGCAACAGCGGGGTGAACCTTTCTACGAGGCTTGGGCCCGTTTCAAGGTTCTCCTCCACAAGATCCCTCATCATGGCATAAACCTTTTGTTATTAGTCCAGATTTTCTACGACCATGTTGACTATCACACTAAGCGCACCATCGACAGGGCCGCGGGAGGTAAATTGCGTGATAAGAATGCCGAGGAGTCTTGGGCAATTATCGAAGAGCTCGCTGTTGATAATAATGAGATTTAGGAATTTAGACATACGATAGAAGCGGCCATCAATGCAGTCTCGACATCTGGAGGAACCACCGAAATCCCCGATGAACTCTTATGCAAACTTGAGGCAAAAGTTGACTATTTTGAGGAAAGGCAAAGGAGACCCTTAAGTCTTAGACAAGCCACTGTCAATTCTGTCTCAAAACCAACTTCGGCACCATTATCCGAGTCACCTTCTAGAGAACATGTCGAGGCTTTTCAAAGGTGCACTCCACCTTGTTCCCCTCCCAAGGAACTTAGCTCGGAGTTTGAGGCTAGGATGAGAGAATATATGGCAACTCACTTTGATCGGCTTGCTAGATTCGAAGAAGCAGTTTATAAACAAAAAGAGGAGATGCAGGAGAAAATGAATGAGATGTTGAGTCTATTGGAGGAGTATACCAATCAGAGAACCCCCGAGCGAATACTGCTAAGGAAAGAAAGCGCCACTCCCACCACCCAATTTGTTAACTCCGTCACCATTGTCCATAAAGATAACGAGAAGGTAGAAACTCCTGCTAAACAGACCTTAGAAAGACCACCAGAGTCCCAACCTTTGAGTTACTACCTGAAACATGATATAAACAAAAACACCATAACAAATTGGATTAAGGGTGATAGGCGTAACCAATCCTCCGAACAGGTTCCTGAGAAGGAGGAAGAAGAGGAAGATGAGTATGATACGCTTCCTGGAGAATCAGTGGTCGAGAGGTTATTGGTACAGAAAGTGGCTACTAAGTAGGTAGCATGTGGGAATTTTGAAATACCAACGAGCATTGGGGACTTGAAACATCTTAGTGCTTTCGCCGACCAAGAATCGGAAGTAAATCTTATGCCCCTAACTAGTTACATCCAACTAACGTCAAAAATGCCAGCACCTACTCATGTTAGGCTATCTCTTGTTGGACACTCGTACGTATATCCCCTAGGAATCGCAGAAGATGTATTAGTCAATGTTGCAGGATTCATGTACCCTGTTGATTTTATGATCATTGATGATAAAGGGGATGGATGCATGCCAATAATCCTTGGGGCACCATTCCTCACCACAGCTAGGGCTGTCATTAAGTATGAAGATAGGAAGATTGAGCTTAAATCTGGAAAAAGAAAGATTAGTTTCCACATGACTCCGCGAAGTGGGCATGAGAATTTGAGTTGGAGAATGATCAAAAACAACATTGGCACGACACCCATTCGTGTTCAGAATAAAATTCTTGCATGGGAGGCAAGAATCAAAAGCTATAAGAAAGCTAAGGGTGAAAGAAGAAAAAGCAATAAGGTTTTAGTTGAACTCGAACATACTCAACACGAGAAAAATCATACACCATTTGATGTAGGGAACTTGGTACTCCTGAGACACTTGGAAACGACAATACCACCCGATAAACCGAGTCCTTGGTGGTATGGGCCATTCACAATCGAAGGATTGAGCCAAGAAGGGGTAGCTAACTTGAGAAGCAAATTAGGTGGGAAAGTAATTGCGAGTATCGATAGATTGAGGCACTACCACCATAACAGTAATGATCGCAACTACATGGGGTATATCATTTCAAATGATGAAATTACGTGATAACCCATGACTTTGAGTCTAGCTACAAGACTCATAAATAAAGAAAAGTGCTTCTTGGGAGGCAACCCATGTTTTGTGTGTTTTTATTTATTTGTTTGTTTGTTTGTTTGATTTTATTTGTTTCCGTATGCATATTTTATTTTTATTGCTGGATGATCATGTTTCTCAATTGAAATGTGGAAATACTTTATTATGTTGTTTGGCCTAGTCTTAACTTCAACCTAAAGGTATTTTTGCAAAAGATAAGTGTAAGGGGAAACCCCAAATATGTTTTTAAGAAACAAACCGATCATGATTCTCCACAATATTAAATGAACATGTATATTCGTATTTGTTAGAGTCAAATGCTTGTATTGAGTCATAATGAAATTTTGCAGGATTTTCCAGGAAGTAGGACAAAGTTTTTCCAGAAATTTTCCGGAAACTTAACATAAGAATTTCTGCAGGTCCATTCTGACGGCGTCAGAGTATTACTCTTGACGGCGTCAGGAGTTAAAAATCTGGAAATTTTACTGGTTTTGTTTTTCTAACGGAGTCTTATGGTTTTTGTGAATTATTAAGTTTTATAATCTCCAGAAAATCTGCAAACTTCATTCCACAAGCATTATATCTTACTTTGTTTTCTAGGATTTAGTAACTTATATAGGATGCCGCCGATTTTACGCGAGGTTGTCTTGTCTATTGTTGTCAGGATTTACAGGTTATTTATGACAAGAGGATGATTGATATTCTGGAAGGGAAGCTTTGATTGTTCATTTTCTTGGAGGAAGATTTAACCTGGCCAACCTATAATCCATACCGAGCGAATCAGGGGAGTACTTGATTTCATTCTCTTTACTTTTTTTCACTTTTACATTCTTTACTTGAACATTGGGGACAATGTTCATCTTAAGTGTAAGGGGAGGGTAAAAAGATGATACCTTACATATGCACTTTCGCTTGAGTTTGTTTTGTTTGATAGTAGATGTGTAATAAAACTACGAGAAATACTTGTTAGTGTAATTTTAGCGCCAAATTTAAAATTTTTTACAACATTTAGGAGTGAAACTTTAGCCATAGCAAGCGTCTCATGGATAGGAGGTTGTATGACTAGCACATAACCGTATATTCCGAAAAAATTTCCACCCAAAAATGTGAGGTTCGCCTTTAGATTTGATAGGAAAAGCATTTACTATCAGTGCTTATGAGTGTACTGGTAGCATTTAGATTCTAGAACTTGCATTAGTGATGCATCCCGAGACCGCTAGTGAGACTACATTCGTGTAGTAGGATTTACTACATGATAAGAGGCATTAGGATCACCCTTGTGTTAAACCCGTATCATAATTACTTGACCATTTAAGTCATATTATTTGGCTAGTTAAGTCAACTAATTTTTCCCACACCTTAGCGTTGTACTCATTTTTAGTAGTACACGAAACTCCTAGTACACCTCTCCGAGCCTATCTTTGCGTTTCTAAGTTTAAGCATTTTACTTAAAGGAAGAATTTGTTACACCCCACTTAAATGTACACCCAAATCGCCTTAGCCTTCCGTGTATGCACTCATCTTTAGTGCATTATTGTTATTTGTTAAACCCTAAGTTAACTTTCTAATTGATTACATGGTTGCTAAGTCGAGTCATATCCTTGTACATATTGTTTTGGGACGATTGGGACTAATGGGTAAGTACTTATTTTATGGAGTAATGGGGAAGAACATCATATTATTACCCCCATATGTGCGTTAATCTTAAAAGTACAACCCTTTAAAAGACCTCTTTGATAGTTTATCCTAGGTGCTTACGCCATGTGGTGGAGGTTTGATCCTTTCCCAAGCCTATGGTAATCTATTTTGCTATGACAGGTAGTGAGAGATATCTTCCATTTCCATAATGTTATATTACGTTATTACACCCGAGAGATGTGAGTATCTAAACACTATTTGTGAGGTGCTTGTGTATGACCTCCGTGCTTGTCTATTGGTCTTTAGTGGAACGATTATTTATTGTAATTACTTTTATATTAGTGTTAAATGACCCCTAACTTGTCTTTTGAGTAGAATAAAAGCTCATTTGCTTGAGGACAAGCAAATCTCAAGTGTAAGGGTATATGATGAGGTGAAAAATGATCCGTTTTTAGGGGGTCATTTAAGCCCGAATCCGACTTTATTTGATCAAATATTGCCCTAAATCGTTCCTTTTGTGATTTTAGGTGTTTGGAGAGTGAATTCTGGAAAAGAAGCCATTTTGGACGTTTTTGGAGCATAAAAGTGAAGAAAACGGCAAAGTATCAATTTTCCATGCTGAAGACACTAGGTGACGGCGTCAAGAGTTATGCCCTGACGGCGTCAGACATCAAGAATAAAACACCGTAGTTGATGACGGCGTCAAAAGTCATCCTGACGGCGTCAAAGTACAAAGAATAAAATACCGTGGTTGGTGACGGCGTCACATAGGCCGTCATAAGTAGATCAAGACCGTCCGAGGAAGTATTTGGCGGCGAGGTGACGGCGTCACATGGTTGTCTTGACGCCGTCAGCCCAGTTTTCCTATATATAGTTTTCTAGTTTTTTCATTAAAAAGGAGAGAAGTTTTGGTGAAACCCTAAAGACGAATTTGGTGTATCTTTTACAGGTTTTTCAAGGGTTCCAAACCCTTGATACCTTGCATTGTAATTGAGATAAGTGTTCTTCTAATTCAATCAATATGTCTATGTGTTGGTTGTTTATATCTTGTTCTTGTCTCAATTCCATTATGCTAGGCTAGATCTCTTTTGTGTTTGCTTAGATCTAATGAAACCTAGATGTTGATTATGTGTTGATTACTTGTCTATTCTTGTCTTGGATGAATGATTTTATGTTAGGCTTAAGAAAACTGGCAGATGTCCAAATGGTAACATGCTTGAACGTCTTAAGAAACATGAACCGAGGCGTACTAGGTCTTTATTGGTTGTATTTAATGCATGAGCCACTGTTTACAATCCCTATAGTTGTGCTGGGTCATGGTGTAGGAGGAGATAAGAGCTCATAGAGTTGGGGAGTTATGTATGCCACCCCACGAATGGTATTAAGGAATACAATCCGTCATCCATACAAGTATAACAAGTAATTAACGTGTAAAAGATATCTAGGGAGTAGTGAAGTCTAAGTAAACACAATTTTCTCCAATTACTGCTCACAACCTTAGTATAATTTAGTTTAATTTCATTTTCAGTATTTTATTTTGATTATATATTAGTTTTGGGTTAGTTGAATAGCAACTAATTCGGCCCATTCCTCCAAAACCCGAGATTTTACATGCTTTCATAAAAATACAAAAACACAAAAATAATCATCCCTCACCTCTAGAACTAGTAATTAGGTTTTCTAATCCTAGCAACACTATTCCTAAGCTGAACGATCAATCCCCCGGTACTTGTCACTATACTATACTACAACGATCAGGTACACTGCCTGGTGGGGGTTGTAAGCTTCTCGAGATCCCTCGAGAGGTAAAGCCTGTTGTGATTCCCACGCATCACACATATACCTCCTCATTGATAAAATCGTTAAGGAATGCACTTTTCACATCCATTTGGAATAACTTAAAATCTAGGGCACAAGCATAGGCAAGTAATATCCTAATCGATTCTAGTCTAGCTATGGGGGCATAAGTTTCGTCATAATCAATTCCTTCTTGTTGATTATAACCTTGGGCAACTAACCTAGCTTTATTCCTAGTAACTATTCCATTCTCGTCTAACTTATTCCTATATACCCATTTGGTTCCTATGATGGTCATATCCTTTGGATTTGGGACTAGTTCCCAAACATCATTTGCCTTAAATTGATTTAATTCTTCTTGCATAGCTATAACCCAACTTTCATCCTTTAAAGCCTTGCTAATATTCTTAGGTTCTATTGCTGAGAGGAAACAAAAGAAATTGTTTTTATCTTGGGCTTGTGATCTAAGGGTTCTTTGGTTAAGATGTCCTTTCATATTATCTACTGGATGTGATCTAGATTCTTTAATATTAACAATTTCGTTATTTTCTAAGTGAATGTTTTCATTATCATTTCCTATGGGTTTTGTTTTACTAACCTCAATAGCTTCATCTTCGACTAAATCATCATCTTCTAAGGGTAATATTTTAGGAGGTGGTGGTGTTTCATCAAATGTTACATTTAGTGATTCCTCTACTTTCATGGAGTGTTTGTTAAGTATTATATATGCTTTGCTATTTTGTGAGTATCCTAAAAATATTCCTTCGTATGATTTTGGATCAAACTTAGTGAGATAGTCCTTAGTGTTTAAAATATAGCATTTACTTCTAAATACCCTAAAGTAGCTTAAGTTTGGTTTTCTACCTCTTAATAACTCATAAGGAGTTTTTCCTAGAATTCTTCTAATTGATACCCTATTTAAAATATATAAGTTGATGTATCTACGGCGTGACACCAAAATTTTTGTGGGATGGATTGTTCATTTAACATAGTTCTACTCATTTCTTGTAGTGACCTATTTTTTCTTTCTACTACGCCATTTGATTGAGGAGTACGAGGAGCGGAGAAATTGTGAGATATTCCATTTAACTCGCAATATTTTCCGAATTGTACTTCGTTATCAAATTCATTACCATGGTCCGTCCTAATGGCAACTATTGAGCATCCTAATTTATTTTGAATCATTTTACTAAATATTTTGAATTTTTCAAAGGCTTGGGTTTTGTCACTTAAAAACCTAGTCCACGTGTATCGTGAGTAGTCATCTACTATTACTAAGGTATATTTGTTTCCTCCATAGCTCCACACAGCGGATGGACCAAAAAGATCCATATGTAATAATTCTAGGCACCTAGTAGTGGATACTATATTCTTGGCTTTGTGACTAGCATGAGCTTGTTTTCCAATTTTACATGCATCACAAAAATGCTTGTCATATTTTAGATTAGGCAAATTTCTAACTAATTCCTTAGAGACCAAAGATTGTATTTGTTGCATGTTAGCATGTCCTAATCTCCTATGCCATAGTGTAGAGTTTTCATCTAGAGTCGTTAGGCATATCCTATCCTCAGGTTTGTTTCCAAGTTTCATAACATATATGCCACCTTTTCTAATTCCTCTACCTATAATTTTTCCATTCTTAACTATTTCGCTATCATCTTCGGTAAATGTGACTCTACATTTATTATCACATATTTGTCCTACACTAAGCAAATTATATGTTACTTTATCTACATGCTCTACATTTTCAATAGTAAGTGAGTCTTGAGAGATCGTACCTTTGCCAATGATTTTTCCACGTAAGTCACTACCAAAAATAACGTTACCTCCATTGTATGCCTTGTATGTAGAGAATAGATTGCGATTCCCTGTCATGTGCCTCGAACATCCGCTATCTTTAATCAATTCGTCAGGTTCCATGTCAATTCCTAAACATATTTCGTCGGTTTCTTTTGCCATAAAACACTTTTCGTCTCTTGGCTTTTCAACTTCTTCTTTGTCATTATCACTCCATGTTCCACTAACAAAAGCACCTTGACTTTCATAACCCGGTGGCTTTAGACATTCGCCAATGAGATGATTTGGACTTCCACATCTAAAGCACTTTCTTTTCCCGTAGTTGTCACTTCTATTCCTTTGGAATGCTCTTCTTTCGCCTCGTGATGATCTAGTGAATCTTCCTCGTCTCTTGAAGAACTTCTTGAATTCTCTTATGGCCATTGCATATTCTTCGTCTTCACTTTCGTCACTTGAATCATCATCATCATCACTAGGTTCCTTTTTGGCTTTTAGAGCAATGGATTTGGTTTGTTCTTTTTTGACTTTGACCGTTTCCGAATCTCTTCTTATGATTTCTTCATGAACATTCAAGTTGCCAATTAGTTCATCTAGTGATAACGTCATCAAGTTCTTTGATTCTTCGATTGCCGTGACCTTAGCTCGCCATTTTGGATGCAATGCCCTAAGAAATTTCCTAACACAATTTTTACTAGAAAATGTCTCATCAAGTGCTTTTAAACTTGTGATGATAGTGTTAAACTTAGCAAAAGGATTATCAATTGATTCCTCTTCCGGAATCGTAAATTGTTCATATTGTTGTACAAGAAGATCTATTTTATTATCTTTGACTTGGCTATTACATTGGTGAGTAATTAGTAAAGAATCCCAAATTTCTTTGGAGGTTTTACACATAAAAATTCTTTCATATTCTTTGCGTGGTAACGCATTATAAATTACCATTTTAGCCTCATTATTTTTTGCTAATTTCTTTTTCAAATCATCATTTTGTTCTTCAAAAGATACAATTTCATTCATTTTAGTTTCAACATTATATTGAATAGGAGGAAAATCACCAAAGGTAATAATATGCCAAAGATCAAGATCTTTTGATTTCACATAAGTTTCGAATCTATTTTTCCAATATAAAAATCCGTCACTTTCAAATAGTGGTGGTCTTTGCATAGATTGCCCTTCTAAATATTTTAAAGATTCCATAGATCGTTACAAGTTTTAAAATACAATATATTTTAAAGATCTTGTTAGACGTGGCTCTTGATACCAATTGTGGAAAACTAGAAGGGGGGGTTGAATAGTTTTACGTCTTTTTCAAATTGTTATAAAAGTTTGTTCAAGAGTTTTCTTTGTTTTATAAAATATAGATTCGATGCTACATGAAATCAAGTCGTGCACAATATGAACAACACTAAGTATGTACGATAAAGCAATAATAATGTAAGTAAAGAAATAGATAAGGGTTGGAAAGATCGAACCGAGAGACAAGAGATTTATAGTGGTTCGGCTACAAGGTCACCTTCCTTGCCCTACTCCACTCCCCGAGCACCTAACTCGAGAGTTTTCTTCACTATATCAACAAGCTCCCTTATGGCGGAGAAAACCTTACACACCAATTTACACACCACAATAACTTCACAACTTAATCACAACTTCTACACAGCTAGTTCACACCTATGCACTACTAAATCACACCACTTCTTCACACCAATCTTCTACACACCAATCTTCTTCACACCTATTCTTCTACACACCAATCTTCTTCCTAACTTATCTTCTTCACAACTATTCTTCTAACCAATCACACTATATATTAAGCTACACTATCTTCTAACCAATATTCACAACTAATCACACAATGAAATAATAACAATAATGATTCACTAACAACTTAGATTTGGAGATCACAACAAGCTGTAATACTTCTTGTCTTGAGGGATAGAAGTATTCTTCTCTTGCACTTGATGGGATGATGTTTGGATCACTTTGAAACAAAGATTTAAGAATGTATGATCAAAGGATTTATAGATTGGAAATGGAGATCTAGAACAGAAAGTTCTGTAGTGCAAAAGGTGAGGAAAAAATCCAGGTTTAAGGTGGTATTTATAGGCAACAGATTCTGACAGAGGAGCGTGGCCGGTCCCCTTAAATCGTGGCCGGCCCCCTTAAAATTAAGGGGACCGCCCTTTATAATTAAGGGGGCCGCCCAGCTGAAACGACCAGATTCTTTATCTTTTAGTGGGGAAAGTTTATTTGGTGAAAAACTAACTGATTTTGGTTAAAAATTTGAATTCATATATTTAATATGAATAAAACATTTTTCTTTATTACCAAAAATGTTTTTCAAAAATATATAATATGTTTATATAATTAAATAAACTTTGTATTAGTTAATTAAATACCCCTTTGATCATAAATTGCACTAAACACTTTGTTTATTCATACCTTCAAAGATTTGGATGTAAAGAGAAATATTAATCACTAAATACTTGTTTATGTCACAAGTTTTAGTTCTATGAGTTTATATTCTGTGATAATTAAAACATAGAGATATTGATAACATGTTAATAATGTTTTTAGGCATTATTTATGTCAACAGTGAGCTTATTTAGTCATTTGTCTTAAAATTCCATAAAGTCAAACTGTGGTCAAACCATTGCTTATTTCAATAAGCTAGCTTAATTGTGGAGTAAGGCAGCTAATAAGGAGTCCCATTGGCCTGTCATAAAGACAGGCAAACTTAGTGAACCCCCTCTGTTGCGCTGAGGGGGAATTTGCTTTGTAAGTTCCATTTTATTTGTCCTTTGAATTGTATCAGTTAATAATAGTAGAGTAATTCTGTCATTACTGCTTGTTTCTATTTATTTGCATCATATTTTAGCTTATTTCATCAATGCTTATAGTAGTTCAATTTTGAGATTTGTTGCTTCTGTTTCATCATCTGTCATATTATTTGGATCTGTGTTTCTGTGATTTTGTCTGTGATTGTGTTTGATTTCTGTGTCTCTGAGTTGATTTGGTAGTATTGGATTTGTCTTAGAGTAAGACTTGAGGTTGAGATTTGCTTGGGAAGTTTAAATTGGCTTATATAAGTTTAGACAATCACTATAGAAGGTGTTTGGGATAGATTGGTTTGCTGTCATTAGCTGTGTTTCAGAGGGTATTTTTGGTTTAGATATCTCATTTAGGTTGCATTTAGGACTAATCTTGCATCAGTTAGTAGATTATATCATAAAAAGTCAATATAGCCTTCTATTGGTCATAACAGTTAGTGTAATAGGTTTGTTAGTTGCATAATCATTCAAAATAGTTGCATAAGTTTGAGTTTTAGCTTAATTCACTCATTCATTAGATTAATATTACATTTTCAGTCAAAATTTAGCAATCATAATTCAATTCAATCAAGGTTTAAGCCAAATCATAAAAGTCAATTTAGTTGGAAATCTGATTTTGGTCACAACTTTGAGGTCACTTGTAGGATTTAAAACTCATTGGAAATAATTGTGAATTGCTGTTTTTAGAAGGTTGGCATTTAGGGAATAATAATCAAAAAGAAAATTTAAGTTTGGGAATCATTTGCTTATTGGAAATCAGTTCTTAAGTTGTCTGTTTGAACAAAACTCCCCTGCTCCTCAGGTTTTGACCAACTTTCTAGGCAAATTTTAGAGTAGTAAATTGGATTGTAAATCAGCTTTATTGGTGTTTCTATTATCTCAGTAGATCAGAGGAACTTTTGCCCCATAAGCTCTTAGTCCTGAGCTTATTTACTCAGCTTATTGACCTTGTCTTGTTGAGTGTTTCAAACCAGTAACTAATTTCAAGTTTAAGGGCTGCAAGTGTGGATTTGTGTTTGAAATCTAAGATTTTTGGTTCATTATAGTTCATTTGCACCTCTAGTAGCTTATTACACTGATTTGGTTCCATTTGCTTAAACTGATTGCTTATTGCTTATCACCTAAGTGCTTATTCCAACTGTTTGAGCCTTTATCTGTGTTTCTGAGTTCCACTTTGTCTTATATCAGCTTATTAGAGTTCATTTGAGTCTTATAATCATTTGGTATAAGTTTGGTCAACTTTGGTCAATTTTGCTTATTAATAAGCACTTTATATAAGCTGTTCTTAGCCATTCAGCACTTCCAGTGCTTATTTTTCAATTTTCAAATTTTTCTTAAGTTTAGATTAATATTTTAGAATTTTCCTGAATTTTTCATATTTTTCTGAGTTCATTTGCTATTTTTCATAATTAATTTTAATTTTTAATCAATTTTTAATACATTTTAATTACCAAAAATCCCAAAAAAAATCAGAAAAAAGCCTAAAAAATCCAAAAATATTTTTCATTTATTTTATATTTTTAGAAATTTGTTTTGCATTTTTCCCTTTTAATCTCAATTTTATTTGCATTTTTATTACTTTTTAATTAGTTTTAATAGTTTTTAATTCCTAAATATTACACAAAAAGCAAACAAAAAAATAGATTTTCAATTTTAAAAATATTTTTTAGTTATTTTAGAATTTTCAAAATTTATTTTGCATTTTTCTAACTTAATTTGCATTTTCTTTTAATTTTTAATTAGTTAAATTAGTTTTAATTCATAAAAATTAAATAAAAAGTCAAAAAAATATTTTTCTTTTTCTCAAAATTTTCTTTTATCATTTTTAACTGGGAAAATTATTTTCAAGTCCGTAGGAGCAGTATAGCTTAAATTTCACGTTTTATTTCGCGCGTTTACGTTTTATTTGCGTTTAAGATTTCATTTTTGATTCTACGTTGCGTTTTTAGGATTGTTTACTTGATTTACATGCTTAATTGGTTAATTGTGATTCATTTTCATATTCATTAGTGTAATCTCATTCAAATCACTTTTTTCCACTTTCACGACACGTTTCACGAATCGGGAATTTGAAATACCATTCACACTTTCACACGGACTACGACCTCGGGTTATCCGTATTTCTTGTGGATTTCTTTGAGTAATACTACACTATACAATATATATGCTTTGATTGAAACACATCAGTAATCAAACATGAGACCTTTCTTTTTAACCTTCTTTTTAGCCAAGACCTTTCTTTTTAACTGAAGCACAATTTACATTCTACCAAACAGACTTTATGTTGTAGCTTTTAACCTATAAATATGCAGCTTGAAGTTTCTGTATTCTAGGTATGCTACAGGGGGTGTTGAGGATTAACTTGTTCCACTATTTCCATGTTTATGCATTAAATATACCACATGATGCGTTTCCTTTTTAAACGATTTTTATATCATCCGTTAACCATAAATAACAACTTTTTAAAATGGCAGGCATTAGAAATAAATATTTTTTTCACCAATTAATGTGGATTTCATAAAAGCAAAATGGCATAAAAAGGTGCTGGCATTTGTGAATAGCTCTCTTATTGTCATTCAAAAGCAAATAAAAAAGCGCCCCCACCAAGACCTAGAATAGCAGTAATCTTAAAGGTCATAACATTCTACAAGCTACTCTTAAACTTTTACAGAATGTATAAAAAACAATGATATGAAGTAGTTGAGAAATCAATCCATTCATCAAACTGATAATGATGCCGACAAATAGATACACAATTCTAATTCCTACCTTCCAGTATGGTTCAGTTTCCGAATGAAAATGGGGTAAATGGTTAAGTTTTTAACTATTCGATTCCTTAAAAGAGGGCCTAGTTTAATATAAATTAAGGACGACGACAAAATATTATTATTTAATTGGTGACAGGTTCTGGTCCAATATATCCCTTTTCGGTTCCTTTATAAGGCCATTTCTTCTTACGATGCTAACAAATAATAGACCCAAGAGAACTTTTTTGAATGGGAATAACCAAAGTAACCCAACAAATGAAGAAGAAATGTTAAAGCTCACTGAAGTGTTATTTAACATTGCACATACTTCTAATGAATACAGTTGATCTAATAGTAGTGTATAAACGATTGTACACTAATAAGTTCTCACAATTTCTTACTTGTTTTCCACATCTTACCTTTTGACCCTAAAACAATCATAATTTAAAATTTATAATCTCGTCTATGTATAGTCAAAACTTACTATTAAGACCACCATACTTTTGTTGCAGCTAATAATAAAATTACTTATGTCTTATGACCTAAGATGTAAACCTAGTGATCTAATTTAACTACAGCTATTCAACGTGTAATCCTAATCAAGTGAAAGAATTGTAATTAAACCATTAAAAGGATAGAATATCAAGTCTTTTAATTTTTTATAGTACCCTCTTTCATAACAAATATAATAGTTAAAACCAAATAAAAATTCACAACCCTGATTATTAAAATTTATGAGTCGAATTTTCTTTTTAAGAGATGGAGAAAAAAAACTAAAACCAAAAACCATACCTTCGGTAAATGGATACTAATCCTTTTTTATTCAAAATCATACCTTCGATTTTTTTCCTATACCTTCGGTGAAGCTATGATTAATGGGTAGCGATAGGATACAGGGGAGTGGGAGACTAATCGAAGGTATGATTTTTTGAGAATATATATATATATATATATATATATATATATATATATATATATATATATATATATATATATATATATCTTATGATTATCGGGTAGTGTGACATTATTTTTTAAATATACACTTTTGGTCCAAAACTATCAAATATAAGCCACCAGATACATGTGTATTTTTTCGCCATTTCACACATCTAATTAAGAAAATGATTTTTTTTTTCAAAATTTAGCTAAATCTGAAAATACTTAGTCTTTTTTCTTATTTAACATCTTATAATAATAATAATAATAATAATAATAATAATAATAATAATAATAATAATAATAATAATAATTCCACTATTATTTAATAAGGAATGAATTGATTTTTTTTTAAATGAAAAAGTCCTCACTTGGGGTTCTGTTTTATTATATAAAAGATTGCCATATGTGGATAATATTTTGCTGATAGCTTCCTTTACAACATTATTTATTAGCACCATACTTAATTAACAAATTGATAAATAAGAATCATTGAATAGAAAACATTAATTTTTTTATTATAATTATTTTTTTCATACTACTCAACCTCATAAAAACCCAAGAAGTATTTAAACTGAATAGTTAGTAAAATGTAAAAATTCAGCGAGAAGGAAACCTAAAATAAGAAGAATGAGATATAACTATAACTACACATTTGAGATGCATCGACTTGAATTGGATGCATCTCTATTCAATTAGATGCATCCGAACTTGTTTCAAAAATGATTTTGAAGTGAAAATGATGCAAAGTAGTACTACAACCAATTTGACCCACGAGTGATGAAAAATACATAAGATTCGACTAACTTGATTAAATGCATCTAATATATGTATATACATTTAGTTTTTTGCTAAAAAAAATATTGCAGTGCATATAAAAGATTAGGGACGCAACTGATTCAAATTAATGCATCTCTGCTATATGGTTATTGTTATTTCTCATCTTTCTTATTTTAATATTTCTACTTATTTGATTCTAACCCTAATTAAACCTTAATAATTTGTCTTAAATCCTCGTAGAATTGAAATGACAAAATAAAGCCTACACTAAAAATTACCAAAAATTATGCACAAAACTTAGGTGAGGTTTGGTATGTATATGAGGATGATTATGGGAATGACAATGAATATAGGTATGGAATTGGTTTGTAAACCCACCACCATAGATGGGTATGGCCATATGGGAATTGCCCATTTTTATGGGTTTCATACCCATTTTCAAAAACCAAACCTATAAACCAAACAAGTATGTTGGGAATGAAAGTATTCCTTCATTCCCATACATTCAAACCAAACGGCCCCTTAAAAGTCATGCTAAAGGCACAAATGTTATGCCCTTTTCTCGATTTTACTAAAAGTTTGAACTTTTATGCGGAAAATACATGACCCAAAACTGGCCTCCAATTACTCTTTATCATACTGACAACAATATATTACAAACAAGCCCTTACGATTATTTTTATATTAAACTAGACTCAAAACACGACTTCTAACTTCTTGTGCACTATGGAACACCCCTTTATGTGCACTACAACCCTCTTACGCACTAAGGACCTCCTCTTATGCACTAAGGACCCCCTCATATGCACTACTACCCTCTTGTGCACTAAGGACCCCTCTTTTGCGCTATTAACCTCTTATGCAATAAAGAACCCCTCTTGTGCACTATTTTCTCAAAATAACTCGTAACACCTATAAATATTAAATTAATACTTTATACCTATATTTAAACACATGTAATTGCCATTAAACTAAAATATAAAAGATACATTGTTTCCTAAAATTCTTGACCTGTTTGACACAAAATTTGCTAAAATATACTTTGTCCCAAACACCCTTTTTTCATAACCTTTTTGTGCACTTTTGACCCATCTTCCGGAAAACGATCTCTATAACATGACATAACATCAAAACTCCTAGAATTTATTAACACAATAGATAACACATAATAATGTATAAACATGGTTTCAAAGACTCGAGAAAACGTACTTTACAAAGTGACGGGTGTGGTGCCAAACACCCATTTTGACCCGTTTGCATACACAACTTAAACATAACTCTTTTAGGACCTGTAAATGACTCTTAAATCATTACAAAGACTAGACATTCCGAACATTTAACCCATTTAAAGACTCTCGGGGAACAACTTTAACTTCGAGCTTGGTATTTAGTACTAAGCTTATATATACATATAACCTTCTAGCCCGTGCTTCCAAATATTATACCATAATCTAAGCATAACACTCCAAAAGAACCTATAAAACATTGTAACACTATAACGTAACCTTTCGCTTACTAAGTAAAAGACATAACAAGTTATCATATATCATTAATCACAATTATCATCATAAGCATCACTTAACCATCATTCATAACACATAAATTCTACTTACCTTGCTAGTTTCAAAACTTGACTAATCACATCTTTTGCTAAACACATATCCACTAATTACACATCAACTCTTGAGCTCCAAATATCATCAATAGCATATCAACTATGCTAACTAGCTAGTTTAACCAACTAGCCACATCTTCATCTTAAACCAAGCATACTAGTCATTAGGCCATTCATAACCTTAACACAAACAATCATTAAACACATAACATATGATACAAACATGATAAATTCAATATAACATCTTGTTATAGTCAATTTACTTACCTTAAATCCAAGCTATATTTTACCAAGTATATCATCATCTTTTTCTTCTTGACTCTTGCAAGGATGGTCAATAGAATCTTATTTCTTGATTTCAAGCACTAGTTCTCTTTCAAATTGATCATTGAAAATCCTTGTTTTTCCCTCATTTCTTGTTTAAACCGCCATTCACACACACATAAATCCTCTGGAACCTTTTAAAAATAATGAGATAAGTCTCAAGACTTATCCTAGTATAATTAGTTAGTTGGCAATTTACCTAATTGGCAACTTAAGCCCTTTTATTCTAATCTTTCATATTTAACCACACAATACTTTATAACATATTTACCACTTAACAACCTTAATCCCTTACACTTTGACCATTAGTTTGACTATCGGGTAGACCTCAACTTAACTTCCGTTGACTAACCAATCATATCGAGTTTCCCGACTCATAAAAGTCTTAGTCAAACTATTTTCATGGCATTTTCGTTGTTAAATACTCAAAACTCGGTTTTGGGTGCAACAATAAATTTGTGAACTAAATTTCTGATGTACTAAAAGATTAGGGTAAATAGCAAAAATGGTCACTAAAGTATCACGAAATTGCAAAAATAGGACCGAGTCATAAAGGCATGCAAATTTACCATTAACGTTTCGTAAAAGTGCAAAATAGCCACCGAGAGCGTTTTTCCGTTACTTTCCTCGTTAGGTACCATGTCATTGAGGGTAGTATTGTCATTTCATGGTTCCCGCCTAAACCAATATTACACCCACCGATTAACTCAAAAGCCTTGTAGCCCAATTGCTCAAAGTCAATTGCAATTTTTGTCCTAAAGTTTTCAAATACGATTTCTGATAAACTAAAAAGTGAGGAAAATGGCTCTGATATTTGGGAGAAACCGCAAACGATCTTCCCTGATCAGTAATCTTCATCAACTATACGGTATGTTTTGGGTATTGTTAATTGTATCGATTTTTTTAGCTACAGTGATATGTTAACCTAATTAAACCGTATGAATAGGCATTAGATTATGCATTAAGATAATTTTTCATGTTGTTAGTGTGTGTGTGTGTGTGTGTGTGTGTGTGTGTGTGTTGATGTTTATTGTTTCTACACCGAAAGCAACCAGAACTACTTCACTTTAAAAATCACCCACAATGGAAAATTTATGTCACCACCAGGAAGGGTATATGTTGATCAAGTTATTGCGTGGTATGATTGTGTTGATTATGACCTCTTTAACTTTGACGCTTTTGAATCGTTGGTAGATGACATAGGTGTTAAAGGTGGGGTTTCAGGGTGTCATTGTAGGATACTAGGTGAGCCATTGGATGTTGGGTTGTACCCGTTGAAGTATGATGATGATGTTATGAAAATGTTGGATTTGGTTCCAGAACATAGAGAGATTTAGGTTTATGTTGAGGCAAAATGATTAAAAGCCAAAAGAGCCAGAAAATCAACAGATGAAGTACCGAAGGTGCCTTCAAATGATGGTACCATTGGTCCAGAACAAGCTGAGCCTTCAACTGATGGTACCACTGCTCAATCACCTGTGAATATGGTTGCTGGTCCAAAACAAGCTGAGGATCAATCCCAAATAATTAATGAAGTGCTGGAGGATCCGTCAACTACCAATGTAAGTCGGGTTGCTGGTCCAGAACAAACTGATCAACAATCGCAATTTACAGATGAAGACTTGTTCTAGTTTGCCCATCCTGAAGATAATGTTGGCGTGGAAGACGACTTGATTACATACATGGTTGAAGAACTTCAGAGTGAGCCTGTGGTTTTAGAGCTTAACAATAACTTTGTTGATTTTTAAGAGGTGGTGGAAAGGGATGATGTGGACACCTACACACCGCTGGTTAATGAGGAAGAAGGTGTTGTGGATGTGTCTGATTTTGAAGAGGATGATGTAGGATCCCCCAGTGAGCCACCAGTGGACACGGGTGGGTTTAAGTTTGATATTGATCCCCACTTTGAGAATTTATCAAAATTAGCCGATCAGTGTATGGCAGATGATACGAATCATGATGCTGGCTATAACTTTGATGAGTTTCATTGTGATGAAGAAGCCAATGCTAGCAGATTTGTCAACCTACGCAAGAAAAGGTTGAAAGAAATTAGGAGGGAGTACGAGGGTAGGTCGAATTTTAAGAAAGGAGAGTTTTATGTATCAGAAACATTTGTGACACCCAAGGAAATCAAACAAAAGCTCAGAACGTATACGTTGGAGTCTCGAAGAGATATCAGGATGGAAAAGTGTGACCAAGAAAGGATTAGAGCGATTTGTAAAGGGATTGTTCTGGGTTATGGCAGAAATGATACTCGAAGTTGTCAACCATCGGGTTCTTGTTCACAGTCAAAGGGCAAGTTTGCTAGTTCAAGAACCTACAAAAACAAGGCTAAGCCCATGTGCCCATGGTCCCTACATGTGTCAAAAATTGGTGATGAATGTAGTTGGAGTATGAAAACATTAAAAGGTGAACATAAATGCCTCCAAACAAGAAAAATTAAATTGTTGGCTGCACGATTCCTTTCATCCGAGGTTGCTTAAATTCTTCTTAGGGACCGCAAAATCCCAACAGCTGCAATAGCAATGGAAATAAATACAAACTTTCAAATCGATGTCCCTACGACAAAGATATCCAGAGCAAGGGATTTTGCAAAGTAACAAATTGCGGGTGACCATGAAGAACAGTATGCCAATCTTAGGGATTACACTTTGTAATTGAAAAATAAAAACAACGATACATCTGTGAAGATTCAAGTTGAAGCAAACCCTGATTCAAGTGATGCTACAAGGGTTTTCAGAAGGATCTATGTTTGTCTGGGTGCCTTGAAAAAAGGTTACAAAGCAGGAAGAAGGGACATACTAGGTTTGGATGGGGCTTTTTATCGAAGGACAATATAGTGGTCAAATATTAACTGTTGTTGGTGTCGATAGCAATAATGACCTCTATCCACTTGTCTACGTAGTAGTTGAAGTTGAGTCCAAGAGTTCATGGTTATGGTTCCTTAGCAATCTTGAAGATGATCTTGATTTGCATCCCAATTCAAACTACACCTTTATCTCAGGCAGACAAAAGGTACAAACATGGTGTAGATTCAATTAATTTATTTGCAACCCAATTCAATCCTCATTCATGTATTATGTTTTGCACAATTCGATAGGGGATATTACCAGCCATTGTAGAAATGTTTCCTGCTGCTGAACACTGATTCTGTGTGTGACACATATATGACAACATGAAACAGTTATTCAAGGGAGAGAATATCAAGGAACTTCTGAGGTGTGCTAGAGCATCAAAAGTCCCTGAGTTTAATAGAGGAATGGAAGAGCTAAAATCAACGGACTCTAAAGCTTATGACTGATTAAAGAAGATACCAGCATCATCATGGTCAAGGTCACATTTTTCAGGTATAACATACACATATTATGACTTTCATCTGTAATAAGATTAAAAATGATGTTGATATTGACATATTATATACAGGGGGAGCAAAATGCGGCATCCTTCTTAACAACCTATGTGAATCGTTCAATAGCAAGTTAGTGGCTGGCAGAGATCAACCAATCATTGGTTGTTTGGAATACATCAGGGAGTATCTTACGAAGAGAATTGTTAGTGTGCAGCATGTAATAGACAAGTGTGAACGTCTCTTGTTGGGATATGAAGATCAAAGTACTTCTGGAAGTTCAAAGTACTGCTGTGTCAAAGTGCTGCTCAAAGATTAAAGTGTTGTTCAAGGTCAAAGTACTGCTCGTGCATGGAGAATATTCAAAGTACTTCTAAAGAATAAGGACTGATATGCAATATTGATTAAGGATTGTTATGTAATTTTATCAGAATATTCTAGAATTAGTTAGGGATAGTTTACGTGTCGTTCAAGTATTGTAAACTGACTTAAGGTTTTCCTTATGCCTATAAAAGGAGCCTTAGGATGGTATTAGACGTATGCATTCAGAAAACAAATACTAGAATACGATATTAGAAAAGTTAGGGATTGTTATTGAATCTGTGTTTAGAGAAGCAGGTTCAAAGTTGGTTTTAATATAATTCAAAGTTCTTCTTAGCTTTGTGTTAGTAGATTCCGCATACTTTACAAAGTTACATCAGTGTTTCATTATTAGTAGTTTTGAGTTATTCAAAGATTACTAAAACCTTACAAGCTACAAAGTAGTTTGATCAGAGTATATCGATCCAACAAGTGCTATCAAAGCTTGTGTGGAAACTCTGATTAAGAAGAAACCCTTAAAATCGATTTTACAACAAACCCTTAAAGATGTCGACAGAAGTTGTACTAGTTCCTTCCATCACCTCAGTCAGAATTCCTATTGTCAAAAGGGGTGAGTATGATCTATGGAGCATGAAGATGAGGCAGTACATTGCTATCACTGACCATGCACTATAGGATGTGATTATCAATGGTAATGTTGTCATTGATGAACCTGTATCCATTGAAGGATAACCTACACCACCTAAGCCAACCTTGCCAGCAACCACTAAAAGAAATCAAGATAAAGCTCTCAACATACTGCTTTCTGCTATTCTTGATGGTCACCTATTGAAGTTTCATGATGCAAAGGATGCAAAGCAACTATGGGCTGCTATTAAGACTAGATTTGGAGGTAATGATGCTTCCAAGAAGATGCATAGAAACCTATTGAAGCAACAGTTTGAAACATTTACTGTTGATGAAAGAGAAAGCCTTGACTCTGCCTATGACAGATATCAAAATCTACTCAGTATGCTAGAGTTATATGGAGCAGAGGCATCTGTTGAAGATGCAAACTTGAAGTTCTTGAGGAGTTTGCCATCTGCATAGCATGTGGTTGATACTATGATAAGAGCACAACCTAGTTTAGACACTATGGACTTTGATGATCTCTACAAAAATCTAAAGGTGTATGAGCATGAGATGAAGGGTAAAAAAGGCTCAAGTTCTCATAGTATTGCTTTTATGTCTTTTGAAAACAGAGGCAGTACTTCCACTAAAAGTACTGCTTACCTTGTCCAAAGTACTGTTGAAGAGAAACAGCATCCATGTACAACCATGGTTACTACCACTTCATCACCATCAAACAACACCAACTCAGATGATGTTCTATGTTCATTCTTTGCTCAACAGACCACTCTACTTGTTACTTATCAAGAAGATGTCTTGCAAATTGATGATGATGCTCTAGAAGAAATTGACATAAGATGGCAGGTTGCCATGATCACTCCAAGGATCAAGAAGTTTATGATCAAGATAGGGAGAGGTATTGATTTCAAAGCTAAGCAGGGTATAGCATTTGATAAGTCTAAGATTGAATGCTTCAATTGTAAAAAGACTGGTCACTTTGCAAGGGAATGCAAGTTTGCAAAGTATCAGGCAAACATAATGATTGAAAAACCCAAGGTTGAAAAAAAGGAGGTTCCTATTGCTGAGCCAAAGTCACAAGCTTTGGTAGCTCAAGAAAATCTATCAGAGGTTGACTAGAGTAATGAATTTGATGATGAACCAGTAACCTACTCTATAGTTGCATTGGAAGAGGTTGATTGGAGCACAACTTTTGATGAGGAACCAGGATATGCAACTTTGGAATCAGGAGATGGTCTAGGAAGCTTTGATTGGAGCATGGAAAGTGAAGAAGAACCTGTTCAGCTTGCTATGATGGCTACTTCACCAAGTTCATCCACTATCTCTGAGGTATGTTCAAAATGTAGTAACTCTTATCAAAAGATGCTTAAAGAATATGAAACTGAAAGAGATAACTATAGAAGGGCTAGGTCTGAGATAGTTGGTTACCAATTGACTTTAGAGTCAATGGAAGCCAAGATAATCACACATGAAAATAATGAAGTAGCTTGGGCAGAAAAATATGAGCAACAAGATTATCAATTAAAGTTAAGTGAGTGGAAGTTAGGATGTAAGGTTTCTGAACTAGAAAAGATCACTAAAGAAAGAGATAAGTTGTTAGCAAAACTTGCTGTTTGGAAAGAATCAGGTCTGTCGCATGTTAGTTTTGTTGAAAAACAAAGAATTGCAAACATTAAAACTGGCCTAGGTTATGATGATAGTAGTTCAAAAGAAATCCCAACTAGGAACATGGAACTAAGTCTTTCATAGGAGACCTCAACTAGTGATGAAGAATTCATAAGCTTAGAGGAAAACACATCTAGTGATGAGGAATCACCTTGTTCATCACCTCCTGTATTTAAGAAAGACAAGGGATACAATGAAGTTCCTCCACCCACAGCTAGTTTTCAACCACCTAGGATAGAAGTTTCTTGTTTTGGAGTAGACAATTTACAATTCAGGAAAAAGCTTAAAGGTCAATCTAATTCAAGTCAATCTAGTCCTGAGTCCTTAAGAGCAACTGTTGAGAAACCCAGGGATGATAACAAGGGTTCTGAGAATGAAAAAGGCTTTTCAAAACAAGCAGTACTTCCAAAAACTTCTCAAAGTATTGTTGATCATTCAACAGTACCTACAAGGAAATCTTTTCAAAATACTGCTTATTATAGAAAACCTTTTGGGAATGGATTTGAGAATATGGGACCAAAGTTATGTTATGTATGTTATAGTCCTCATCATTTGATTAAGGACTGTGAATATCATTCAAAATACTTAAGCAAATACCCAATGACCACATCTGCAAGCCATATGCACAGGGAGAATAAACCAAGGGAAAATAAACAAGCTTGGAATTACTCAAATTGGGTTAACCATAGTAATTTCTCAAAAGACTATAGGTACCCTCACCAGAAAAGACCATTCTCCAAACCCCCAGTACCTTCAAGAAATACTTTACAAAGTAATGGTAAAACAGTACCTTCTCAAAGTACTGTTAGGAATTCCCCCAACCAAGGTACTGCTAGCAATAACTCTAATGTAAGACCTAGGAGATTCCATTCTTACAAACTTAGAAGGCCTTACAACTCAAGAAAAGTACCTAGATCAAAGAACCCAACACCAACTGTTATAACTAAATGGGTTAAGAAAGAAAGTACTACTGAGGGTGAAACAGTACTTTTAGAAAATAAGGGTGAAAAAGGGAGTGTTGATAATAATCCAACACAGGTTTTGGGATCAAAAACATTAATTCTTGATAATGTTTTCAAAAACAGTGGTGATTACATACTCAAAGAATTTGAGTATGTCACTCCACAAGGGGAACACAAGTTAGTAATGGCTTGGGTTCCTAATAGAAACTAACCCTTTTCATTTTTATGCAGGGCAACCCAGAAGAGGAGCTTAAAGATCATCTTATCATTGATAGTGGTTGCTCTGGAAGCATGACAGGAGAAAAGGAGCTCTTGTCAGATTTTATAGCTTATTTTGGAGGCAGAGTTGCATTTGGGTATGATCCTGATATAGGAAGAAGCACTAGCAAAGGAACCATCAAGACTGGATCCATTGATTTTGAGAATGTTAGATATGTGAAGGAGCTTAAATTCAATCTTTTGTCAGTTTCTCAGATCTGTGACAAGAAATATCTTGTGTTATTCCTTGACACAGAATGTCTTATTCTCTCCCTTGAGTTTAAGTTAGAAGATGAAAACTTGGTGATGCTGAGAGCACCAAGAACCAATAATGTGTACAACATAGATTTGAAGAATATCAATTCTACTGAAAGAGCAGCATGTTTGGTAGCAAGGGCAACAATGGAAGAAGCACATCAATGGCACAGAAGATTAGGGCATGTAAATTTCAAGAACATCAACAAATCGGTCAAAGGCAATTTAGTTAGAGGTTTACCTTCTAAAACATTCAAGAATGATCACTCCTGTCTGGCTTGCAAGAAGGGTAAACAATACAAGGCTTCATGTAAAAAGATTGAAGAAAGAACCATTAGAGAGCCTTTGGAATTACTGTATATGCATCTGTTTGGACCTATTTCTGTTGCAAGTTTAAACAAGAAGAAGTATTGTTTGGTTATAACAGATGATTGTAGCATATTTAGCTGGGTCTTTTTCTTGGGATTTAAAGAGGAGACTTTTGATGCTATTCATGATCTTATAATAGCACTTGAAAATCAGTTAAGACTCAAGGTTAGATCCATTAGATGTGATAATGGGACTGAATTCAAGAATCAGCTTATGGATGAATTTTGTGCCAAGAAAGGAATTAAGAGAGAGTTTAGTACTGCAAGAACTCCTCAGCAGAATGGAGTTGCAGAAAGGAAGAATAGAACTTTGATAGAAGCAGTAAGGACAATGCTTGCAGATTCTCTGTTACCTGTTCCATTCTGGGCTGAAGCTGTGAGTGCTGCTTGTTATGTGTTGAATAGAGTATCAGTGACAAAACCTCAGATGAAGACACCTTATGAGTTACTTATGGGAAAGAAACCAAACATTAAGTTTATGAAACCTTTTGGATGTTCCCTGACTATTTTGAATACTGTTGATACTTTGGGAAAGTTTGATGGCAAGTCAGATGAAGGATACTTTTTGGGTTATTGTACCAATAGCAAAGGATTCAGAGTGTACAACAGGGCTACCAAGAAGGTTCAAGAATGTCTTCATGTTGAGTTTTTAGAAGATCAAGGAAATCTAAAAGGTAAAGGTCCTGATTGGATGTTTGATCTTGATATTTTGGCCTCATCCATGAATTATGTGCCTGTTAGAGAAGAAAATCAAGTTGTTCACAATGAAGATGATTTACAATACATTGTTCATGGAGTCAATATGAGATCTGAAGATGTTCCTGATGAAGAACCCATTGATAAGAAGAAAAGTACTTTTGAACCTCAAAGTACTGTTGAACCTCAAAGTACTGTTGAACTACAAAGTACTATTCAACCGAAGTCCACAGTATCTGATGAAGACCAAGCTATCCTGGGCGAACTTAATAGGATGCTTTTTCAAGAAACTATTGCAAAATCCTATGAAGATGATCAAAGGAGAGCTTATGAAACAGAAAAGAAGAAGGCTAAAGGTACTGTTGATCCATTTGAAAGTACTTCAAATGTCTTAGATACATCAAATTGGATCAATACTGATGAATTAACTGATCCAACCATGCCTGCCTTAGAAGATACTGATGATGAATTGGAGAAAGAATGCATTTTCTCAGATTCCAATGAAGACCCTGATTTCACAAATTTGGAAGATAATCTTGAAGTTTCACCAACTCCTACATTAAGAATTCATAAAGATCATCCTGTTAGTAAGATTATTGGACCTTCTACCTCAGGAGTGCTCACAAGAAAAAAATCTAAGAATCTTTCAAGGAAACATACTTCTTTACTTAGCTTTCTTTATAAACAAAACAGGGTGAATCACAAGGATCAGCAATTGTGCTTATTTGCTTGCTTTCTGTCTCAAGAGGAACCTAAGACAGTAGCTCAAGCATTAGCTAAAGAGAGTTGGGTTGAAGTCATGCAAGAAGAACTCTTACAATTTAAACTTCAAGAAGTAAGGGTATTATGTGATTTACCTGATGGTAAGAGGCTAATTGGTACAAAATGGGTCTTCAGAGTTAAAAGAGATGAAAGAGGAAATGTCATCAAGAATAAAGCAAGATTAGTTGCTCAAGGCTACAGACACGAAGAAGGGGTAGACTATGATGAAGTGTTTGCTCCTGTGGCAAGAATTGAAGCCATCAGGTTGTTTCTGGCTTTTGCATCATATGTGGGCTTTCCTGTATATCAGATGGATGTTAAAAGTTCTTTTCTCTATGGCACGATCACAGAGGAAGTCTATGTCAAACAACCTCCTGGTTTTGAAGATCCTGCACATCCAAACAAAGTCTACAAGGTTATTAAGGCTCTGTATGGCCTTCATCAAGCTCCTAGAGCTTGGTATGAAAGACTCTCCACTTTTTCCTTGCAACATGGTTACAGGAGAGGTGCTATTCATAAGACTTTGTTTATCAAAAGAGACAAAAAGGATATTATGCTTGTCCAAGTGTATGTGGATGACATTATCTTTGGAGCCACAAAGCAGTCAATGGTGAAAGAGTTTGAGGAGCTCATGCAAAAAGAGTTTCAAATGAGTTCCATGGGTGAACTAACATTCTTTTTGGTGCTTCAAGTTCAACAATCAAGCAGTGGAATTTTCATTAGTCAAGATAAGTATGTTACAGGCATTCTTAAGAGGTTTAACTTCACCACTGTCAAGCTAGCATCCACACCCATTGATGCTAACAAACCATTGGGAAAAGATGAAGATGGGGAAGATGTTGATGTTAAGCTATATAGATCCATGATTGGATGTCTAATGTATTTGACTGCATCTAGACCTGACATTACTTTTGCTGTGTGTTTATGTGCAAGACATCAGGTCAAACCCAAAGTTTCACATCTAAATGCAGTCAAGAGGATTTTTAGGTATCTTAGGCAACAACCTAAGCTAGGATTGTGGTATCCTAGGGAGTCTCCTTTTCATTTGGAAGCCTTTTCAGACAGTGATTATGCTGGAGACAATTATGACAGAAGATCAGCCACTAGAGGATACCAATACCTTGGAAGAAGATTAGTTTCATGGCAATGCAAGAAGCAAACAATTGCAGCAACATCTGCTACAAGTTGTTGTGCCCAAGTACTTTGGTTGCAAAATCAACTTTTGGACTATGGATTTAACTTCAAGAATACTCCTATCAACATTGATAATGAGAGTACAATCTGTATTGTGAAGAATCCTGTCTATCATTCCAAGACAAAGCATATTCAGATTAGGCATCACTTTATTAGAGATTGTTATGAGCACAGACTCATAAATGTGGTTAAAGTTCACACAGATGATAATGTAACAGATTTACTCACAAAGGGCTTTGATGTTTCAAGATTTACTTTTTAGTGGTGAGTATTGGAATGATCAATAATTAAGCTACATTTGAGGGGAGGCATTAGTAGCTATTCATTATTTGAGGGGAGGCTACATTTATCATTAAACAGAAAGGTAATTTTATTCATGCTACAGTTGTAGGGAGGCCTATTCGTATCACTGAAGCAACAATCAGGGAGATCTTATTGTTTGATGATGAAGAAGGTGCTATTTTATTTGACAAGCAAGTTATTTGGGATGAACTTAAAGAGATAGGCTATGAAGGTGCTCTAAATAAGCTTACTTTTCAAAAGGCACTGGTAAGTCCCCATTGGAAGTACCTTATCCATATTTTGCTTCATTTTCTAAGTCCCAGAAGTACTGCTTGGGATCAATTTGGACATACCATAGCCTCTGCTTTAGTTGGGTTAGCTACCAATCAACAATTCAACTTTTCATATATGCTTCTTGATGGTATGCATGCACACATCAAAGCTGGTTCACCATTTTTTATGTATCCTAGGTTTGTTCAGTTATTCTTAGCCAAACGACTTGAGGGTGTTCCAAAACCTCAAGATTATATACTTACTGTTGTACTTCCACACAAGGTGTTCACTTTTATGTCTCACAAGGGTGTTAAGTTTTCTGGCCAAAATACACCTTTGACAGCTCACATATTGGAAGTAGCACAAGCAGTTAGGGAGCAGCTAATGATGAAGAAAGTGACTCAGCACATTCTGAGCCTTCTGTAACACCACCTCATGCATCACCTCAGCAAGTAGCTTCAAGTGAAAGAACTACTTCTATGTCTGTTCATGTTCATGTATCAAGGGAGAAGACTCTTTCTATTGAAAGTACTTTTCAACATCCTGTTTCCAAGGAAAGTACTTCTCTGCAAGGAACTGCTTCAGAGCATGATACACCACCATCTCCCAATGATTATACTTCCACAGGTGGGTTTCAAAAACCTGGAGGAGATGAGGGAGGTGAGGGACATCTGGATACTTATGCTTTGACTAGGGAATTCAAAAGGATGAAGAAGGTCATTAATGCACAAGCTGATGAGATTAAGAGATTGAGAAATAAGTTCAGGAGATTGAAGAGATTTGTTTGGCCACTTGTTCAAAATTACAGATTATGGGTCAAGCAAAAGATGAGAAGTGCTAAGAAATCCAAGAAGGCTTCTAAATCTAAGAAGAGCAAGAAGAGGTCATCATCATTCATATTGGCGAGGAATCAGAATGATAATCTGAATGAAGATGATGTTGTGCCTCAAGGTCAATATGAAGAAGCTCATGCTATGGATTTTGAAGATATTGCTTAATGTACTGCTAAAAGAAAACTTGATGAAGTTGAGCAAATTGTTGCAGAAGAGAATAAAGCACAAAGTACTGATGTTGAAGGTGCTGATATTTAAAGTACTGTTGATCAACATAAAGATACTCAAGGTACTGATCCTCAAAGTACTGGTGTGCAAAGTAAATTGGATCAAGGTAATCAAGGTACTGGTGCTTTAAATGTTGATATAGCTGGACCTTCTACAAGGATTTTTTATGATGAAGCTGATCCTTCCATTCAGCAAGATGAGATAAAAGAGCACACAGCTAGTGATAATGAGACTATTGCTGATATTATGGTTAATATGTCAAGACCAAGAGGGATAAATATTCCTGGTGTTGAACAAGCTCAAGTCTCACAAAATTCTTCTGAATCTGAAGAATTAGATCATAAGGATAAAGGAAAAGGGATTATGCAAGAATCAAAGAAGAAGAAGAAGAAGAAGAAGAAGAAGAAGAAGAAGAAGAAGAAGAAGAAGAAGAAGAAGAAGAAGAAGAAGTTCACTCTGGCACCGCTAAGAGCTTTTGAGGTAGCTAGGAATGAAGAAGCTGCAAGAAAGTATCAAGCTGATTTGGATGCTGATTACTTAAGGGAATCAAGAGATCCAGTTGTTGACACAAGAAGACCACTATCTAAAGCTCAAGAAAGAAATTCTATGATAAGTTTTCTGAGAGGTAGAGGATATAAGAATCTACAAAGATTGAGATATCCATAGGTGAAAGAACTATATGACAGTGTTTTAGAGTCAATCAAAAGAGAGTTGGATAGTTTTGTGCCTATGGATTCTGAGAAAGAAAAGAAGTTAGAAGATATAATGAAAGAACAAGCCGAGAAAAGAAAGTTAAAAAGGAAGAGAGCAACTCAAGATGATCAGTTATCAAAGAGGCTCAAGATGCTAAAAGCAGATACTGTTGATGAGCTGAGGAATTATCTTAGAGTTATGGATTTTAAGAATCCAAAGAAGACAGAGAATGCTGAAAAGAAGTCCAAGATTTCTACATTTTCTGTGGTAGAAGCATCTGATGGAGATTATCTCATTTTTCATAGAGAAGATGGAAGCTTTACAATTTTTCATAGAGAAGATGGAAGCTTTACAGTATTCAACTTGCTATGGGATATACTGCACAAGATAGACAGAGAAGATTTATACTATTTGTATCTACAAGTGCAGGATTACTTTGAGAATACTGAGCCAAAATGAGTAGGATTAATCTTATTGGGTGATTTATTAACCATCTGGGAGACAAATGAAACAAGTAGTGATGCTCTGTGGAATGACCAAGAGAATTGGGAAATAACAAGATGGAGATTATGTGAGTCATCAGGGGTATACTCACTTGAAATGGAAGATGGAGCCATGATTCATATGTTTGTAGAGAGAAGATATCCTCTGATAAGGGAGATTATGGTCAGAATGTTGGATCATGGTATGGAAGTTGAGAATGAGACTGAAGTAGCATTAATGGTGATTGAATTGTTCATACAGTGGACTACTTCAGATGATGATATTGCATAAATACTGGTATGATTTGTATTGTATAAATTTTTTTTGAATAATAAAGTACTTTATTCAAAGTACTGCAAGACAAACAGTACTTTCTCAAAGTACTGCTTGCTGCATAGAACTAGTAAAATCTTTTTGAATAAAATTTTGTGAAGCATAAGATGATATCAATAAAGGTTTTGAAAAGTCACACATGGTGTTAGTACTTGTACTACACAACAAATGGTAATCAACTCACCATGTTTAACAGACAAGAAAGAGTTTGACTCATCATGAGGGTACGGCTCTGATGTGATAATCAAATCCGTTTTTAGTTGAAAATTTACTAAAAATTGTATGGTTTTTAACTCACCATATATGTAAAAGTGAAGAGTTGGCTAGCCCACAAGAAAATGGCTTGTGGTAAAGGCTGTGGAAAACCCATTTTATGGTAATTAGTTCACCATGGTTGTGATAAAAGAAATAACTAGTCCAAAAGCAAACGGCTCTTGGTAAAGACTAAACAAATCCGTTGATAGCTGATGATTTGCTAAAAATCATATGGTTATCAATGTACCATGGTTGTTCTAACCTAAACATTGGCTACTCCAGAGTTAATGGCTTTGGTAAAGAGATATCAAAATCCATTAAATTTCAATGATTCACCTCTCACAGAAGTTTACACATCTGGAAGTGATGAGAATAGTATGAAACTTTAAAGATTTGATGTACACTTTGTCAAATTATTGGTGAGTTGCTGAAAAGATTGGTTGCTGTGAAGATATCATCTGAAGATGATAAAGAGTACTTTGACACACAAGTCAGATAAGAGTTAAAGAACACAATTTTCTTTGAATATAAAGATGCTGAAGATCAAAAAGATAACAAAGAAACTTGAAATCAAGTAAGTTAGGGGAGGATTGTTGGGATATGAAGATCAAAGTACTTCTGGAAGTTCAAAGTACTGCTGTATCAAAGTGCTGCTCAAAGATTAAAGTAATGTTCAAGGTCAAAGTACTGCTCGTGCATGGAGAATATTCAAAGTACTTCAAAAGAATAAGGACTGATATGCAATATTGTTTAAGGATTGTTATGTAATATTATCAGAATATTCTAGAACTAGTTAGGGATAGTTTACTTGTCATTCAAGTATTGTAAATCTACTTAAGGTTTTCCTTATGCCTATAAAAGGAGCCTTAGGATGGTATTAGACGTATGCATTCAGAAAACAAATACTAGAATACGATATTAGAAAAGTTAGGGATTGTTAGTGAATCTGTGTTTAGAGAAGCAGGTTCAAAGTTGGTTTTAATATAATTCAAAGTTCTTCTTAGCTTTGTGTTAGTAGATTCCGCATACTTTACAAAGTTACATCAGTGTTTCATTATTAGTAGTTTTGAGTTATTCAAAGATTACTAAAACCTTACAAGCTACAAAGTAGTTTGATCAGAGTATATCGATCCAACATCCCTTAACCCCAACAACAACCAAAATTTTAGAAAATATCAAGGATGAAGCAAATGATTATAATGTTTTAGGGGGTGGGGGGGATACATACCAGTGTAAGGGAGCTTGGGGTGACCAATGTGTTGTAAATATGCCAAAGAGGGAATGCACATGTAGGAGATGAGAACTCACTGGTATTCCATGTAAGCATGTTGTTGCGGCTATCAACGACATGGCTAAACACAACAAGGGGTCAATTGATAACCAGGTTACGATCCCAGAGGATTACGTGTCCCCATGTTATTGGTTAACCACATGGAAGGAGATATATCAATACAAGATTGAAGGAATTACAGGTCCAGGCTTTTGGCCCAAATGAAATATTCCTAGCAACCTAAAGCCACCTCACCACCATGTTTCAATTGGAAGACCACGGAAGAAGAGAAGAGTGTCAAAGGATGAGATTGTTGAACAGGTTATGAAAAATCAATGGTGAAAAGTGTGAAGCTGTCAAAGAGGGGCAAGACAGTCTAATATGGTGCATGTGGTGGGCAGGGTCACAATAAGAGGGCTTGTATTGGTCTAAGAGACAACCAAAAGAGAACAAGAAAGGAAGGAGTACCAGATGAGGTATTAGAAAGAACTACTTAGCCAGTGGGATCGTCTGCAACAGAGTTGAGAGAAGGGCCAAGCCAACCAGTTGGAACACAAGCAAGTGAGGTAGTAGCAGGGCCAAGTCAGCCATTTGGAACACAAGCAAGTGAGGTATCACAATCAACAATGAATGGTGGAGGTCAAATCAAGAACAGGGTGAAGAGAAAAAGCAAGGTTTCCAAGTGAGTCAACACAATTGTGATGGTGCAATAAACTTATTGGTTATTTGTTTGTGTGTTTTAACACAATGAGTGTATGGATTATGTAACTGAATTTATGTCTTCTAGACAATAATTTGTACATGATTTGTTTTTAGACTTTGATTAATTAGGAATGGTATTTGTTTTCATTTGGGTTTACAATCATCATTTGCTGTATAATGCTCTACACAATTCTAAGACTTTGTTTTGACTTTAGTAAGTCAAAGTTGTTAAGGAACCAGAAACCAAGTTTGCTGCATAGTGATTCTGCAAGTAAAATGAACATTATTAACTACAATGGTCTTCTTATAATAACAACAAGAAACTACGATGATCCCACTATAATGCCAAAATCAAACACCTTTTATTAACATGATACGGTCAATACAAACCAGGGATGACCTTAAACCCTGTAATGATACAACCCAGAAACATATCATACCACATCCATACCAACCTAAACCAACTTAAAGACAATGAAAAAAAATACCCAACTTAAAATTAAAAACTTGTTAAGCTTCTTCAAGTGCTGATCCTTCTCCCTCATCAACCTCAACTGCTCCTCCAACTCTTCTTGAAGCTCATTCCTCGCCCTCAACAGGCCAGGAATCACAGTGACTACTCGGCAACACATTGGATGATCTGTCCATCCAATAAACCAACATGGAGGACAACAGTAGAATCGTTGTCCTGGGTTCCTGTTTGTCCAGCTTGTTTTGATTGTTGCTTGTTTCCCACAGTCACAAATAAAGACCATATTTTTACCGGATATTGGAAAGTGTGAAAGAATGTGATGAAACGGTCATATTTTATTACTGGAAAGTGTGTAAAAATGAAAACTTTCGATTGCAAATTTAGTCCTTCAATCTACAGTATAATTACACGTATACTTAGTACCCGGGAAACCATGAAATGACAATACTACCCTTAATGACGTGGCACTTAACGAGAAATCGGTGGCTATTTTGCACTTTTACATAACGTTAATGGCTTTTTTGCACGCTTTTATTACTCGATAACTTTTTTGCGATTTAGTGATACGTTAGTGACCATTTTTGCAATTTACCCTAAAGATTAAGATCTGTGTTTCCACAATTGCATCATGTATTAAAACGTTCTTTTGGATATCGCAGCTGGAAAACACTTAGTTCACATTTTTGACATGGCAATACTAACTGTTTCATATCTTTAACATCGTACAAGACAAAGATTAAATTAACGTTCTTTTGGATATCGCAGCTGGAAAACACTTAGTTCACATTTTTGACATGGCAATACTAACTGTTTCATATCTTTAACATCGTACAAGACAAAGATTAAATTTCGTTTCATACAATTCAAGAAACTAATAACCCCTGATAAGTTCAGATTTGAGGTTCCTTGAATCAACCTTTGAACTTTTTTTACTAGACCCAACATTTTAAGGATAGACAACTAGTCTTTTATACATCGTATGATTCAGGAGAAATATTTGAGGTTCATTTATATATTTAAAAGAGAAAAGAAACTGCTAGTTTGAAAGAATTACTATATCGGATATACGAAAAACAGTTATATACACTTAAAAAAAACTTTAAAGTTTATAACGGGAGGAATGCTAAATCTACAAAAGTTTTATAAAAACAAATCCACACAATGATGTGTCATGATGAGTTAAGATCAAATAAGAAGAAAAATTAAAATAAAAATGATAAGAAGAAACAACAACTACACATTTCAGATGAACCTACAAAAATAAATGCATCTTCCCTTAAAATTCTCTCTCTCGTATTTAAAATGTGTGGCTAGAAATTCTTCTTATTCTTCTTATTTTAATTTTTCTTCTTACTAGATCTCTTTCCGTTTCATGATAACTATTATTGTATGAAATAAAGGTTTTTTGTTTTGAGGAGAATTTTTTGGAAACAAAGCAATTTGAACGCGATTTCGGTTTTATTTGTTTTGTACAAAAATTTTTGTGAAAACATGAGTGTTTTCCTCTAACTAAACGCAACCTTATCATTTCCGACATTTTTTTCCCTATGTTCTATGTTAGAACGCGCTTAAAAACCAATTCCTGTTCATAGCACTTTCATTAGTTTTGTGTGAAAAGTGGAATCCTTTTGCATTTCCATCCTTGAGCAGTTGAGGGTCTAACTTAACGAAATCCAAGAACAAATAAAATTCAAGAGTTCTAGACATGTACATGACCCAATATGACATGGATCTTGCATTATATCACATTTAAGTTTTATTTCTCATTCATTTTTCTGTTTGCATGCTTTACTTTGACATATTTGCTGGATTCTGTTGATCCGTAATTGAAATTCTTCAAAGTATTTGGACTTGGACACTAAAACTGGTGGGCCGAATTATTTGTATGATGGGTTTAAATAATTGTATATAAACTGGGTCCAAAAGTTCTTAAAAATGGAATAAAATTTGTTGTTTAGTTGAAAAATTACATGAGCACAGCGTCTTGTTAAAATTTAGGCATATACTAATTTTATATGAGCAAATACACACCGATCAAAATTTGAGGTATATAATTGCAAAATAAAAAGAAGGCTATAGACAAGCAGAAAAAATGACAAGTTAGATACAAGAGAAAAGTTCATTTGTGAACTAAGTTTTTGTTACGGACAAATTCCTATCATCCATCTAGTTTGATTTAATGGTGGGGATTAACCTAAGTCAATGTTTTTTTTCTTGTCTTTTTTTCTTCCTTTTTATTTACTTCTTTTTTCTTATTTATTTATTTATTTATTTTTGTCTTTTTCAGTCTTTCACGTAGCCTTTTTTTGTCTTCTTTTTTGTTTTCTAGTCTAGGTTTGCTTCTTTTTTCTTTTCTTTTCTTTTTATTTTTTCTTGGTCCCTCCTTTTTTATTCACGTTTTTTTTTTTTCTTTTTTCAAGCTTTTTTTTAATAAACATTTTTTTAATTCATTTTTTTTCTTTTTTCTTTTTTAAAAAAAAATCACGTTTTTTTAAATTCACGTTTTTTATTTTAATTCAAGTTTTTTTTCACTCTCTTACGTTTTCGTCCGTTTTCGTCTGTTTTCATACGTTTATACACATTTTCGTCCGTTTTCAGACGTTTTAAATCGTTTCCGTCCGTTTTCATACGTTTATACACGTTTTCGTCCATTTTCAAACGTTTGAATTCGTTTTATCCATTTTCGTCCATTTTTCATACATTTTTATCCGTTTTTAGACGTGTTTTTACGCTTTCATGTGTTTTTGTCGTTTCATACTTATTCATCCGTTTTCTTGCGTTTTCATCCGTTTTCTTGCATTTTCGTCCATTTTCATCCGTTTTCTTTCGTTTTCGTCCTATTTTTCATGCGTTTTCTTCCTTTTTTATACGTGTTTTTATGCTTTCATATATTTTCATCCGTTTTCATACATATTCTTCCGTTTTCTTATATTCTCGTCGTTTTCATTCGTTTTTGTCCGTTTTTCAATATCTTTGACCATTCTCAGATGTTTTCATACGTTTCGGAATATCACAAGTGATATTTTATGATATTCAGAATATCACCCAAATGATATACTAAATATCACAAGTGAAATTCGGAATATGACAAGTGATTATCTGAATATCACATGTCATATTTTGTGATTTTCTGAATATCACAAGTGATATATTGAGTACCACAATTGATATTCTGTGTTTTTGGCCATTCTCAAACGTTTTCATACATTTCATAATATCACAAGTGATATTCTGTGATATTCAGAATATCACTTGTGATATTCACAAGTTATAGATATTCAGAAAATCATAAGTGATATTCAGAATATTATTAGTGATATTCAGAAAATCACAAGTGATATTCTGAATATCAATTGTGATATTCAAAAACGTATGAAAACGAACGAAAACGTATGAAAGTGAAATAAACGTAAATTAAAAAAACGTGAAAATCACTTCTAATATTCTGAATATCACTTGTAATTTTCTGAATATCACTTGTGATATTCAGAATATCACTTGTGATATTCAGAATATCACTTGTGATATTCTATATATCATAAGTGATATTCAATTAATGCATTGTAACATTAAAATCACAAGTGATATTCAGAATATCACAAATGATATTTAGAAAATTACAAGTGATGTTCATGTTACAAAACATTAGTTGAAAATCACTTGTAATACTTAGAATATCACTTGTGATTTTTATGTTATAAATCATTAGTTGAAAATCACTTGTGATATTTATAATATCACTTGTGATATTCTGAATATCACTTGTGATTTTTATGTTACAAAACATTAGTTGAAAATCACTTGTGATATTCAGAATATCACTTGTGATATTCTGAGTATCAAAGAATAATACTTTCGATATTCAGAAACGTATAAAAACATCTAAAAATGGCCGAAAACATTTAGAAATGGACGAAAACATATGAAAATAGATGAAAATGTAAGAAAACGGACGAATACGTACAAAAACGGACGAAAATGTTTGAAAACGGACAATGATGTAAAAAAATGAACGAAAACGTCTGAAAACGGACGAAAACAGATGAAAACGTATGTAAAAGGACAAAAACGTATAAAAAAGGATGGAAACATATAAAAACGGACAAAATCGTATAAAATGGACGAAAACGTATAAAAACTAACAAAAAACGAAGTAAGATGTATAAAAACAGACAAAAACGTATAAAAGTAGACGAAAACGTCTGAAAACAGTCGAAACGTAAAAAAACGGACGAAAATTTATAAAAACGGACAAAAAGGCCTGAAAACATACGAAAATGTATGAAAATGGACGAAAACGTATAAAAATGGTTAAAAACGTATAAAACAGACGAAAACGGATGAAAACGTATATAAACGTACGAAAACGGACGAAAACGTATAAAAACGGACGAAAACGTTTGAAAATAGACGAAAACGTAAAAAAACGGATGAAAACGTATAAAAACGGACGAAAACGTATTAAAATGGACGAAACATATGAAAACGGGTGAAAACGTAAGAGAACAGACTAAAACGTATGAAAACGAGCGAAAACTTAAGAAAACAGACGAAAATGTATCAAAACGGACGAAAACGTAAGAAAAGTGACGTAAACGTAAAAAACCGACGAATATGTATGAATGAAAAAAAAAAGAAAAAAAGAAAAAAAACTTGAATTAAAGGAAAAAAAACGTGAAGTTAAAAAATAAATAAATAAATAAATAAATAAAATTGAATAAATAAGATAGATAAAAAGGACAAGAAAAAAACATGAACTTAGGTTGTCTTATTAAATCTTAGGTTAATCCCCACTACGAGATCAAATTAGATATATGATGAGGATTGATCACTCAGTTTGTAACAAAAACTTAGTTTATAAAATAACTCACCTCTTCTATATAATTATCTCTAAAATTTACAAGTTGTCACTTCTTAACGTTTTAGTTCAGGGAAATTAACAAGTTGTAAACTTGTCTTCTTTTCACCTGATATGTTTGGTTATCTATTCTATCTGTTTCATATCCTCGTCTAACGAGAGAGAATATTGTTGTTGTTGTAGTGATATATACTTTTAAAATTTTTGTAAGTTAAAACTAAATAATTCAGCTGTACCAACCTCTACTAAAGATTTATATTCATCTCAACACTTATTAAATCAGATATTGATTATGACTGTTGAATTTTTTCTAGAACAATAATCAGATATAATGTATCTATCATGAAGCACTTATTCAAACTATCAAGTATAATTGTGCGATAGAGGATGAAGATGTGTTGGCAAGATGAGGACATTATGGATTTGTTTGGTTTATCTTCAAACTATTTCGAACTAAATGGTAATGCAATATAAGCCAAATTGCAATAAAATAAATTATCTTTCCTAATGCAAAAATATCTTTGGCTGATACATAATTAACATAATTATATTATCTGGACTTGATTTTATCTTATCACTATTCTTCCAAACAATCTAAAAGCATAGAAAAGAAATTATAAGAAATGAAATAAGTAAAAGAATTCAAATCCAGATAATTAAAATCAGTAGATAGTTGAGATCGATTTCATTGTTTGGTAACACCATAAACTTGAACCAGAAAATGAACAAAATTTGCATTATTATTATTATTTTTCACTCAAAAAATGTTTTCCAATGTAAAGAATCGGTTTTCACTCAAAAAGTTAAAAAAAAAAAAAAAAAAAAAGGTTCAATTCTTTGAATTTGTACATAACTAAACACCCAAAAATTGTAAATCTCCATTTGTTTATATCACTGGCTAACAAACAAAGGAAATGAATTCATTTCCATTTCTTTGTGCTCATTTCCCCCAACCAAGCATGCTCTAAAATTAGTGATGAGAAGAGATTTGGTGAGAAAAAACTAAAATAAGAAAAATAAGAATGATTTTTAGCCTCACATATTTAATAAAAAGAATTTTAAAAAGAGTAAATCTATTTTTGTAGCTGCATCTGAGATGAGTGATATTGAATTTTTTTTTTTTTTTTTTCATAATTTTCATTTTTTTTTTCTCATTTAACATGAATTATTGATATGCCATAATGTATTTGACGTACAATAATGAAAAAGGATGGTTTTTTATGACATTGTTTTACAACTTAGCTAATAGATATTGCAATCTCAATATTTCCTCGTGGAACTTATCTTAAGTTTGCAAAGTGATGCATAATTTCCTTATGTTCAGCGAGGTGGTGTCTATGAGATGAAAGCAGACAGTCACTTTTTTAGTGGAGACTAAAGTTTAACCCCACAACTCCACAAACATGCAACTATCCTAGTTTTGGATAAAGGTACCGAAAAAACACTCACGTTTATTTAAGCGTAGGAAAAATTCCCCAAATGGTCCATTGCGCGATGTGACTATAATCTTTTACGGATATCCAGTATAGGACTTGTAAACTGGAAAATGTTACCGATTAACGAATGTTGATTAAAAATTCCAATTATTGGGAACTTTGTACGGATATCCAATTAAGTCGAAAGTCACTTTGTACAAGCAAAACAGCTTATCTAAACTAGTCATACTTTTTAAAGTCCTAACTATAGGGCATTAAAAGAGTCCTTAAAACTAGAAGGCCAAAGAGAGTACCAGATGACCCCTTTCTTGTAACCCAAGTTTCCAGAATAAACCAGTACCACCTTTGGTGAATCCAAGAGCCATGGCTCACATATTATCTCTCACACACGTGGTCAGCTCAGTGGCCCCCACACATTCCTCGTATAGTCGTATTCACGACATCTGTTACTCTTTCGATTCTCCACATCACCTTTATTAGAGCTGGCCGGTAAATTGGGTACGTGTTAGGACCTGTTAAAGGAAAAAATGTACTATGCAATTTTTTTATTTTTTAAAATAATTGTTTTTAGTATACTAGGGTTCAATATTTAACTTTTTTGATACATAAAACGTATAACTGTCATACTCAAACCACCAAAACCAAGTGTTAAACGAGTCGTTTTCATGTTTGAAACTTATGTCTCAGAACTTGTTAAGACACGATTTGCCAGCTCTAACCTTTATCTTTTTGTAATAATCATCTTTCAAATAAATACGTACGATTCAGGTAATAATACTCATATTTATTTTGTTTAAACAGTGAGATCCTTTTTCACATATGGTTTATTCTTTCGAATATAACAAATTATAACAATCACTACGTAGTTCTACAATTCTATATTCATGTTTCTCTAAAAGTTGTGTTATTGTACAATGAATGTTATAACATCAATTAAGAATTAAAAATTACACAGAAGCCTTCAAAACCATGATTAGTAGGTTTCTTCCAAGCCAAACCACGTAACAATAACATCAATTAAAAATTACACAGAAGCCTTTCGTTTTGGAGATTTGTTACACATCATAGAAGAGAAGTGTATTAGACAAAATGTGAAAGGTGATTAGACAACCTAATATCGGAATAAAAATGGAAGGTGGCGATAATTAAGAAAATGACGCACATCGCTAAAGATCAACCTGCTAAATCGTAGCTTAGACATAAGATATGGATTTTTGCCGATCAATTACCCCTTCACAGTGGTAGGTGGTAAATCCATAACTATTGGGACTTCAGGCCTTGCATAGTTGCATCTCGCCTAAAAACATGTACTGTAATACAAGTAGGTACTAAATAGCAAAGTTATGAAGACACTATCATAAATGTCTCATTTGTCCATATTTATTTATATGGGATAAACATCACTGCCGCAAACAGCATGAATTACTTGCTGCAAAGAGTAAAATTGGTTTATGATTATTCACTTTGCAACCTTTTAACTTTTATGATTGTACACAAGTGGTTCTTGATTTGTCCCTGATTCATGCCTAGCAGCATCGAAAACTTCCTACCGTTTGCAACAAGGATTGTTTTCCCTTATTTGTAACACTCTAGAATGATGTGCAGTATTTTAATTGAGTATTTCATAAACGCATACGTTAACGAGCGCAAAGGTATATACATAAAAGTGTAAGATTTAATTGTTTAACAAGTGCAGATTGAAGATTTGAGAAATGGTTAAAGATATATTTATACAACTTTCTTATACTCTTTACCATAAAATATTTAAAAAACTTCAAATATCGTAAACTATAAATCTGGATGAAGGTGATTATTTGCTTTTCATGCAAGTTTATCAGTATTATCAATCGTTGCAACAACAAGAAACTCAAAGTTCACGAACGCATAATTTGATATATCGTGAACGTAATGCTGCAGAAGAACGTTTGTTGGCTCACTAGTCACTATTTTAGTGCTTATCCAAAATATCTGGGGTCTTATTTACATGGTAATATCGTATTAGCAGGAAACTATTTTTAGATATAGTCGAAGGTATATTTACTTATAATTTCAATCCTCTTCCCGTGCATTTTCATTTCTTTAAAGTCCGACCCAATTGTACGGGTCAAATGGGTTTTAGTGTTATTATAAAATGCAGTTCTGGTCTGTTCTGCCATACCTTAATCGGCAAACTACACATCCTTGATGCATTTGATAAATATATTTTATGAACAATGTGCTCGTGATTGTCTAAATTATTTTAGTATGTAGACGTTAATGATATTCAAAATTTATATGCTACACATCAGAAGGTTAATGGTTTCCGAGAATGCTTAGAAGCGTTGATTGTATTCACTGAGATTGACAAATTGTCTGAAAGCATGGCACGTGCAATTTGCAGGAGTTGTAAAAATATCCAACCATGATGCTTGAAATTGTTGCGTAGTATGATGTGTGGATTTGACATGCCATTTTTGGTGTAGCGGGTTGGAATAACTATCTTAACGTTTTAAATTATTCTCCGTTATTTAGCGACCTTATTGATGACATCGCCCATAGCTCCGTTTGAAATAAATGAAGTTACATGTGCAAAAGTGTATTACTCAGCCGACGGGATTTACCCACGTAAGCAACTTTTGTCAAATCATTTACAGTGACACGAGACGAGAAACATGAATTCTTTAGACGGCGATAAGAAAGTGCAAGAAAAATGATGTCGAACGAGCTTTTAGTATCCTCCTAGAATGTTAGGAAATTATGCAACAATCGGTGAGTGCTTACACTATCAATAAGCTATGTACAAAATACATTTGCATCATATTTCATAACATTTACAAGTGCGAATATATATTTATACTACTGTATCTGTGAACATTTTTACAAGTCTTAGAAAAAATGATATTTCTTTTATGCGCTTTCAGGAAACGTTTAAAACAACTACGTACATAATTGACATTTTTGTTGCTGTGACTCAGTCAGTGCGATTCACACTATCTACTCCCTATCTACTCATCTTGATAATTGTATTAATGTCAACAGTCGTACAAGGCATGTCGATCAAATGTAAAAGTTAATATCACATGAGAAACAAACACATTTCACGGTATTTTGTCGCATTGTTGAATCGTTACACAAATCTTGTAAGGTATATTGGTATATCCTATTACCAAAGGGCTTTATTTCGGTTGATACTCACCTCTTAAAAATTCATGAGCTCCCATAAGAGATTTTGTGAATTAAATGTCAAGGGTTCGAGTCTCGGCTCTTACTACTATATTTGGTGACCCACTGGGCCTGAAGAATGATAGAAGCTATTTCTTTTTAGATGGACAATGTTTGATGACAAAAAACACCCGAAATTATAATGTTCCCGCCAATTCACATATTTTTGTGGATATCGGTATAATCCTATTATTTAAATATGTTTATATATGGACAAACACACTATAATATTGCATTTGTTCTACAACGAGATGTTACGTCCGGGCGTTGCATCAAATGTAAAACATTTGTTTTGTTAGTTACTATATAAAACTTTAACTAACAATAATATGTTTTCTTTGAAAGAGTCAGGAATAATGAGAGGAATGATGTAAAAGATTTTTGATAAATTTAAAAGCTAATTTGTTTTAATACTAAATTTGAAGGCAAATATTAAGCTTGATAATTTTAGAGTTAATTATTTATAAAATTAAATAATAAAAGATGTTTGACATTTATCAAGATAGTCTACGATTCATCTACAGTAATACCATGTCGATAATCGTTAAAATATAAATCTCGTACAAGTTATCGATTATATATTCCTTCGTACTGGAATATTTTTTTTTATTCGTTGGATATGCTTCCACGAAAACCATAAATCATTTCACCAAATAGTACAACAAGCCAGTGCACCCAATTTTGAGTCTATCAAAGTCTTGTTACTTAAATAAAAAAGAACGGGCAAGATAACATTGAGTAATCTGAATAAAATTTCTTCCCAAATAGTTTATTAAAAACCAAAATCAATCTCTTTTTAAAATCGCAGTCTTCCGAAAAACCTCACCTATAAATTAAAACCTAAAACTCTCTCACCAAATTAAAACCCTCAACATTTTACCTTACTAAAAAAATGCCTCATCTCACTAGAACAAAACGAGTAACCGACCCGTTAGATGAACGAGCCAAAAACCGTATCATTGACTACATTAGCAGCGGTAGCGAACACAGCGCTGTCGCTACTGACTCATTCTCCTCGCCTTCTTTCTTCATCGAGAACGCGTGTTTTGGCTCACGCGCTGTCGATGAAGAAATAAAAACGGACTCAGATTCCGAACCAGATTCAGAATGTGAGTCTGATCGCACGGATGCGATTATTGACATCATAAAATCCATAGAAGTTATCCAAAATGGTGATAGTTACAGAAACAAGTTGTTGGCACATACTACAAAAGGAGTTCAAACCCTTCAGAGTCTAAACTATAACAAAGAGGTATTAAACAGAAACGTAATGTTATACCTACAACAACATGGTTACAATGCAGCTATATATAAAACAAAGTGGCTTACCAACGGTGGTCTTAGCGGTGGTAACTACGAGTTTATCGACGTCATCAGATCAGATACAAACGATCGTTACTACATCGATTTATCTTTCGCAAGTGAATTCTCACTCGCGAGAGAAACAAAGGAGTACACGCGCCTCACGTGCCACATGCCGAGGGTGTTCGTTGGGAAAGGTGACCATTTGAAAAAGCTGGTTAAGCTAGTTAGCGACGCTGGACGTGGGTCGCTAAAAACGAAAGGACTGATTTTTCCACCGTGGCGGAAAAATCGGTTTATGCAAATGAAATGGTTTGGTCCGTACAGAAGGACGGCTGGTTATATCCCGACGGTGAATTCGTCGCTAAATGTGGTTAAGTGTAGTGCGGTTGGATTTAATGCTGTTAGTAACGGAGTTTTTGTTAACGCAGTAACACGTACGAGATGAACGTAAAATTTTGTTTAACTTACATTTGACACTCTTGCCACGTGTACATTACTAATGCCGTTGATTTATGTGACGAGTCTTAACTAATTTATAGACGGCTTATATGATGAGGATATGAAGTAATTACTCGTAGTTAATTAGTTGTGTACGTGATCATACTCACCTAGTCACCTCATCAAAATTTTACCACGAGTATTGTGTACGTTAATATCTTATGATATTTAAATTATTTGGTAAATCCTAATGATGTTATTAAATAGTGTTAGACTGTATAATATTATAGTTCAAAAAAGGACTGTATAATACTAGTATTACGTTAATCTATACTACCTTATAATGTATTTAGGACATCTATATTTAGAAGTTTTAAAAAAATAAGACAAAAAACATTTCTATAATAAGAAATTAACAAGACATTAATAGGAATAATTGTCTTTTATTATAAATCTTGTAACACTCATTCCTGAATATTTAATATCTTATAACTACATGCTAATTGTAAGGTTGATGTTCAATTAATTTTAAAAACGATAATTTAAAGGTGATCAAATTATGAGTGCTTGAAAACGTAAATATTTGCTCGTCAGAAAATTTAATTATACGAGAACCCGTCGCAGCAATGCGCGGGTACCTGTCTATTCTAAGTTATGTTTCTTAGATGCTACTTATGTTCTTTCTTTCGCCATATGTTTGTTTTGATATGAATTGAAATACTTTACATTGTTATTGTAAAAGAGGAAGTCTTATAAATTATAAGACCAAAGACATTTCCCAAATAATAAATACTTTACATTTGTACAATTATTGTTAGAATAACGTGTAACCAAATAACATTTGCTCGCTACAAAATATAGTCACATGTACCCGCCGCCGCATTGCGCGGGTACCCTGCTAGTATCTTATGATAGGTGCAGTGTTTGGTGTTAAAGCTAGGTAGAGGATATTATTATAACATGCATTTTATTATCATTAATAATTCTATTCCTCTGATAACATAACAGAAGATTATGTAAAAATACGTAGAGGAGCCATGCATGCACATATAGTAAAAGGGGAGTTTATACGAACCCTCACATTAGAGCAATAGGTGTCTTAACGTGAGTTTATGCTCTAAGGGAGGTTTCGTGGAGCCTTGTGGATTGTGAGTTTGTATAGTGTGCATCACGATTTGTATATTTTGATAAAAACCCTCAATTGTCATATTATAAAAAGAGTCTTAATAACATAAGTACATAACCTATAGTAAAACTTGTTCGTATCATCTCAAGCAAACGTAAGTTTCTTGGAAACCTGCTCGCCCTTCATCTTTTATTACAAGTGATCAAATAATTTTGTTTAATCATATTTTTTTGTTACAATGCAATGCACCACAAATGTTACGAATTCTATAAAATATCATAAGAAGTTAAGAACTTTGATACCAGTAGTTTGATGAGTTATGGGACATATATGACCTGGTATTACGTTCATTAAAGTATTTTACCATTTTAATATTGTTCACATAATCTACATAAAGTCGTGGGGGAAGACCAATACTATTGTAGTTGGTAAAACGTGAAAGTTTCAGAATTCTATTTTACGATAGTGACCCGTTTTGGATAAGATGTGACAACTGATTTGATGTGAACCCTTTTCCTTTTGTCATTTTATGGTAGGGATGAGCGAACAAAAAAAAACTAGATCGGACTGAGAACCAGATCGGACTGAGAAGTACCGTACTCGAACCAGAACTCAACGTTTCAGTTCTGATCCTTGAGTATGAGATTTTTCGATTCTTTGGTTGGTTTGAATCGGTTCCTCCAGTTCTCGGTTCTAGTCTTTCAGACTAAATACCTAATAATTATAACCCTCATTTTACTTTTCATACTCTCAAATCATACATATCAGTGCCATTAAAAACACCTTACTAGCCTACTTTCGAAAAAATCAAACCAAGCACTCTAAACCATAATCATTAATTCATTAAAATATCCACAAATCAATAATTAATTTAAACCTAATATACATTCCAAGATCATTCAACATTCAAAACTCACATAAACAAATATCATCATTATCAAAACAATAGAAATAAGTGTTATATTTTATTTTTATTTGCATTCGATGTAGTAGATTGTAACATGTTCATCAAGAAAGTCTCGTTTGAAAATTTATCTAACTAATTCATTGTATATTTCTTAAATTATCCTTATATTTCTTTTGCAAAATTTTAGATTTATAATATAGTTATACTATATGTCATTGTTAAACATTTTTTTTAATAGTACCAACAAAATCATATAATCAAACATTACGTAACCATAACTTTGTTATTCGTTTAAATGTAAATAGTTGCAAGTGCTTAAAAAAATCAATTTTATGGGTTTCTTATTAGCTTAATTCATTAGTGCATGCGATTATTTCTTATTTTTTATTTTTATTTTTTTTATTTTTTATCTTTTCAGAATAGCGGTTTTGATGTAGGTTTTACTGACCATGTCTTATCTTTATAAAGTCTTGTTTACCTAAGATCTACTCTATTCGCACTAACGGACAGGGAATCCGATCGTGTGTAAATTAGTAACGGGTAAAACCGAGGTCGTCTCAAGAGCTATGTGGTGCGGATTTTATCTAAGTCTAGGTGTCACGTTTTTAAGCTGGTTTTAAAGGTGATTGATTAATTAAACTAAAAAGCAGAAATGAAATAAAACTAAAATTAAATTGAAGTTGTGAACAGTAGGAGAGAAGTGTATTAACCTAGCTAATCATCCTAAATCATTTATAATTATGTTTTCTATTAAACTATTCTAACGTTTCAAGTGGGGAGGACATGTATCACTAGGTTCATATGGTCAAGTTCCCAAGCCTATCTTCCTAAAATCTTGTCAGGAACCAAAGGCACTACCCTATGTCGTAAGCCGACATACGGTAGACTAGTTTGAGTCACTAAGTACGACTACATGCTAGATTTATCCTCGTATGGCCCGGCCTCTTAGATCTTAGGCCATACTCTAATTACTTAAGTTTATGAAACCCGGAAAATGGTCATATGGTCAATTTGCACACAAGGTAGTTTGGCTAGCTGTCATCCCAACCATTTCCCTCGCAACCTAACTACGCTAGGGTCTTTCGGTCAATTCGTCTAGCATACCAGGTATAACTGGTTCATCAAAACTACCGCAACTAAAGGATCTACGATAAACTAGGCTAGCACTAGAGTTGCTTAGCCGATCATATTAATAACAACACTCAAATCAATGTTTAAAGTATACATGAATTCGAAATGTGAATTAAAGAATGAAAAGCTAAAACTTATGGTGTTATGATCGTGATCTCTCCCTTGGAATAGCTCCGTATACTGCTGTAGAGTGCCTCTCTAAATGCTCCCTTCGTTTTCTGACCTGTTGATAACATCAAATAATCTGATTTTCAAAGTATCAATTTCCCCTCTTATGCTTATTAATGTTGTTAAGTTTTGTCTTGTTTATTCATATTTCGTTTCAGGACAATTAGTAGAGTATGGAACGACTATGAGGCAAAATTGGGATCAATGTGGACAAAACCAAGATAATATGGCCATTTAATGAAGACTACGACATAACATAATGATGATGTTACGCCGTAGCTAATTTATGACGTGGAAATACATGTAAATTAATAACTACGCCATAACATTAATATGGGTTACGGCATAACGAGGACACCGTGGCTTATCAAGACAATTTCTGAAGACTACGGCGTAGCACAACAATTAGCTACGCCGTAACATGCTCTAGCTACGACGTAACAACTTATAGCGTTACACCATAGCTGATCTCTGCCTATAAATACAAGGCAAATTTTTACCTTTAAGATCATCTCCCCTTTCCCAAACCTTTCTAGGGTTTGGAGAGAGCAACCACAGAAGAAGAAGTCAAGTCTAGAAGTCTGAATAATGAAGTCCTCGTCTACTTTAATCATTGTATTCGAGTTTGAATTCTCTTATGCTATTTCATTAATCATTTGATGAATTCATTTTAATTCAAGTTGGTTTAGTTATTTGTTCTCTTTTATTTCTTCATATAGATCTTCTTTGTCCTTTCATTTGCACTAGTTTCGGTAGTATTATACTTGTTTGTACCTATTATGCCGGATACAATTGGGCAGCCAACCTCAGTCTATCTGGTAGACTAGAAGAATTGACCATAGGACCCTAGTCTGATAGATTGCAAGGATATGGTTGGGATGACAACCAACCACGGACCTTGCATGCGAATTGACCATACGATCACCTTACAAGTGGAGGTACTTAAGAAGTTAGAGAGATCTAAGATCCGAGAGGCCGGATCTCTACCGAATGTGATCTATTAATTTGGCACTTAATGACTTAACCGAGTATCTAATCTCTGCTTACTAGCATGGGGTAGTGTCTGTGCTTTCGGGGACGATATTAGGGGCTATGATGACTTTACCCTACGATTCTTAGCGATATTTATGCCACTGTATATAGTTTTATAAACTTTGTAACAATTCGCAATTTTAGGTTAATTACTATTCCCGGAAAATTTTACTATTCACTTTTACTATTCACTTTTACTATTCATTTAAACTATACATCATACCACATCATGGACTAAATGCAAGACATATATTGACATGTTTATGTTTCCTTAGACATTATTCCAAACCTAAGTTGCAACAATTATTCTAGGTTACTCGTAGAAGTTCTCACGGCATATCCATCATTCTCATTAAACATCATCCAACTCAAGGTGAGTTCATAGCCCCACTTTCCATTACTTAATTGTTTTACAAACCCTTGGGGGAATACATGCTATTTTAACCGAACACAATGCTTTCAAATTGTATGTTTGCCTGATTGTTTTATTATCACTAAGTACCAGCCTTGCTAAATCGAGATCCCTTATTATGAACCATTTAATCACTAGCAATAGTGAGCGCGAATATTGTGAATATGCCTATTGGGATTGACGAATCCCATTTGTATTGACTAAATTCATACAAATGCATTAATATTTGAGACATGGGTATGACAGCAAAGTACCTACCGGGATAAATCTGCCGATCGATATTGGTACACGTTAACGTTTTGGTGTCATAAGCTTAGTAATGATAATAACTGTTTTGTTTTCCAACCATTGGTGTGAGCCTATAACTCACACTACCAACATATTGTGTTCAACCATTAAACAAACTCTATGAATATCACTCAACCTTTGTGTTGACCTCTCAAGCATGTATTTCAGGTTCATGATGATCAAGGATGGCACGGAAGGGCACGGATACTCAAGAGGGCTATAAATTTCATTATCATTCAAAAACTCATTTAATGTAAATTGTAAACATGGAACCATCTGGGACCTCATTTTTGTAATCTCTGATATTTATACAATTTGAATGATAAATCTTTTAAAACGACTCAATTGGAGTTCGTTTTCTATTATTGTGACTATTGTGCCGTCGAGTAACACCCAGTTTGAATTCCGATGCATCCATGAATTGGGGGTGTTACAGATTGGTACCAGAGCCATGGTTATAGAGAAACGGGTCTAATTGAGACCTAAACTATAACCACACATACAAGCAAAAACATTTTTATAGCCTTCCGCTCTCCGTGTCTTCCATCCTCCAGACGATTATGGACTTATTAAGCATTTTATACTACACAAACATGTTAGCACATGGATATATGTACCCTTAACATAATTGAGCATCTCCCTGTAAGCATTTTATACTACATGAACATATTAGTATATTGATATATAAACTCGATTTATTTTCAATCATTTATCTAAACAATGGACTAAACATATCTGCGTATGCCTATTCTAGGGCATTTCGACACAACCACATTCTCCCAATCATGTTCCTACTCCAACATTTTATGTCCAAGATATTGTAACGAATTACAATGGTCTTTCCTATTTCCTGGACATTGTATGATACAATGGTCTTAATCATTTCTCAAATGTTTTAAGTCACACAATGGTCTAACCTACTTCCTAGACATTGTAAATTGCACAATGGTCTAATCTACTTCCGAGACATTGTGATTTGTGCAATGGTCTCTGGAATTATTCCACCACCACATCAATATCATTTCATATGATATCAAAAACCCATCACAATCTATCGATTTCCAAATAAGAAATATGAGATTTCTAAAGAACAAACTAATCCATTACCTACAAAAGCTGAAGTTCAGCCCTACATTCATCAAAGTTTTCTTCTGAAACCTTCATTGTTAAAAGTTCGTGATCCTCGCCAAGTATGGACTGTTTTAGAACTACTTAAAACTTCCTTTCCACACGTATCTACCCGTACTATCTTCTATGCAATGGAATGTGGAAACATAGGTTACAAGTCTTGTATGGGCGGGACTTGCAACTGAATTGTTTGACATCGCCTTTGTTTAGTGGACAGTTTCCCAAAAGCAACGGACATATCACAAGTATACCTAATTTAGGTATTTGAAAATTTTATCGAACCTTGGCTAAATATAGACTAGTCACCTATATTTAACCTAGGGACAGTGGAATATAGTCTGACTAACTATATTCGACTTAAAATTTTCAAATACTGAGAATAGTTGTGCTAAGGTTATGTTCATGTTAATTTCCTACATGAACTCGATAAACCACCAGAATTCATTAAAACAATCTAGAGACACGATAGTGTCTTACCACTCAGCGAAATCTTAACACCTTATTTGTACTACCTAATTTCATTCTTGAAAGTTTTCATTTATGAGATAATCCGAACTACTATCTTGGGATAATTATCAATTCTTCTCTTCATCCTGTAGAAGTACTATCCTGTTTAGGTCCTAAGGATACCATTCCATCATAAACTTTTAAAATCTCTTAAGATTTTCAAAACAAACTCAACATCTATGCCTAAGAATATTAATATTAAGCATACACTACACACTTTTGTTCATCAACATATCACATCATTATCTTCACAACCGTTGGAACCACAAGCTCATTAACAAATCTTGATGCACTTTTAAAGCTCAAATCATCCATAGTTACATCACAAGCACCCTCATCAGCTTTACAAGATTGAATATTCATCTTGTACTTTTGGAACACCAGTATCGTCTCGTAATACACTACCTTGTAACTCACCGGCTAAGTATGAATGTTGTGTTGGGAATTCTTGAGTAGGATGATTTATAATTATTTGAATGGATTGGGATGCCTTTTCATTTAAATAAAGAAATTGTAAATCACCGTACCATAAGTTTATATTCCTCTATTTACATTGTTTGGGATGCCTCTCTATGTAAATAAAGAATTATAAACAACTGGGCTTATTTGTATCCGAAATAACATAAGTATGAAGTCAATAAACACTAGGTATAACAACAGATTACCTACTAGACTATGATTGCAACTACTATCCCAATTTCTGTTGATATTCAACTACTATATCAATTTCTGTACAACTACTATATCAATTTCTATTAATATTCGACTTCTATATCAATTTCATTTGATATTTGACTATTACCGTACCTTTCCTACATAAAAGTAAGCCTCATCCTACACCATACACTGAAACGACAAAATCAAACTACATCACCGGTAATCCCAGACTTTAGTCCTCATAAGTAACCACACCTTTTCATCAACACGACTCCAACACACATAGAACTTCGGGACGAAGTTCCCCGTAAGGGGTAGAGACTGTAACAATTCGCAATTTCAGGTTAATTACTATTCCCGGAAAATTTTACTATTCACTTTTACTATTCATTTTCCCCGAAAATTTTCTCGAAATTTGATTTTTGTTTCTTGGCCTCGAGTGATAAATCATTTCCATGGCAAATTAAAAGTTTGACACTCATCAAATCATTTTCGTGAAAGTTAATAAGGAATTACATGTTTTAGGGTAAAACGTCATTCAAAAATTCTACGCACAACGAAACTCGACCGCGTTAAGTGACCCCGCATCAGAAAAATGTTTGACACACTCATGATTTATTTGAGAATTAATCATGACTGAGAAAAACATGACCAAAATAAGCCTCGGCCGTGAAAAAACTGGAATTTTCAGTTTTAAGCGTTTTTACTCAGCCGTAACCTTAGCCTATACCTGAACCGCGTTTCTAAGACAATTTGAGTTTTCACATTTTTAGAAAAAGTCAACATATTTTTCCCTCCTCCTTTGACCAAAAATCATTCCTTGATTTTATAAGTCATTCCTTGATTTTTAGGCTTACGGTTTGATGTCTAAAAGACATTTAATGCCAACCGACACTAGACTGAGCCCAGTCTAGACATTATATGTCATTTTAAATCATTTTTATCCTATTAGAAAAGTAACATTTTACTTTTCTCAATTTTACGCAATATTCGTACGCTTTACGTATTACGCGTTTTAGACCCGTGTTTCCAGTTTTAGCAGGGTTTTAGCACCCCAATGGAACCTACCACTCAGTTTATATTTTATTATGGAGTATTTTGACAAGTTTAACCATTCTTCCAAGTTTCGTATTTTTACGATACCCGATTTTACGTTTCGTGGCTTAACCATTTACGGTTAGCATTTTACGGAGCCAAAACTAACTCAATAACTTGGATAATATCATCAAAAAGCCAACTCTTGCTCCCCATGCCTTATGAACCGCCTCTAGGGGGGATTCACCTCACTTGTGGCATGATCTCATGCAAAGAACTCTAGGATGGTTACAAGTGTTAAACTTGGCCTCCAAGGGTTGACTAGTTGAGGTTCTAACCTCCTCCAAGCCATATAAATACCCCCTCCCCCTCCTTGGCTGTCCCATATCATACACACACCAACACCCTTTCATTAACTAATTTATTCCAAGTTTCACACAAGAATCAAGTGCTACAACAACATAGAAACACTAGTTTGGTTTTGATTCATCAAACTACTTCCAAACCCTAGAAACTTTGGTGATTTCTCTTGAGTTTGAATCCACTCAAGTCACCTCAACTTTCATCATCTCTCTTTCAAGAAAACAAGGGTAGAAAGATTACTTGAAGTGAAGTGGGGTGAAGCTTAAGTCTATCAAAGTCCTTTTCCTTACATGCTACTTACCTTTCTTTGTAGAAAGCCAAAGTTGTAAGCAAACTCTAATACACTTCCTTGCTTAAATATCATTATCATGTTATTTACATATCATTCATGCTATATTTTGTCTTGTGATCATGTCCATGATGTATAAAAATGAGTAAAACAAGTTATTATAAATGATTGCTAAGTTAAGTTATTTAAACAAGTAAACTAGTTACTTTCTTGGTATAACCTGATCAAAATGGTAAAATTATGATATTGAATCATTACATATTGTAGTAGAGGACCTAATAAGGAAACCATAGCAATTTGAACCACCTAAAACGAGTATACGAGTCAAAAGTTATGACCATTTGAAGTTACCAAAACTTTGCGGCAAAGCTGCCAAAATAGCTTCTGTTACAGAAACCTTAAACACGCAAAAAGAGGCCTTTCTGGTCCGTTTCATGAAAAAGTTAAAGCACGAAAGTTGTCTGGAATCACGTTTTCTTTAAAAACTCAGGAGCACGTCTCCAGAAAACCAATAACGAATGAGATTTTTCTCAGTTTCTTAACAGCTATTTACATATATATAAGTCACTATATAAAGATTATGGTTTAAAAAGAACAAGAGGTCTTATGACCTAGAATCAAGACCACAACCATGGCTAGAGCCAAGGTTGAGTCTCAAGACCATGGAATAATGACCAAAGGTCATGGCAAAGCCATGGCTAAACACCATATAAACATACCAAGGCGAAAACATGAGCTAACGACCATATAAACTTACCAAGGCAAATACATGAACTGGAGAAGTTGGCGATAACTTGAACATACAATTTGGATCTACTTCATCTAAAAGAACCATGAGATACAAGTTATAAGAAACTTACCCTAATAACAATCTTCATGTAAAGATAAACTTTCCTAAGTTTATTCAAATATCGGACATGTAACTTTTCGGATCAAAACTTATATATATATATATATATATATATATATATATATATATATATATATATATATATATATATATATATATATATATATATATATATATATATATATATATATACTTTATCAACTACTACAATAGTAGGGAGCCTCATGTGAGGAGTTCATTATGTAAGCCGTCGAGATGAGTTGTGGATTTACGATTTAAAGTGTCCTGGCTCCTCGAACGTCATGGACTAAATGCAAGACATATATTGACATGTTTATGTTTCCTTAGACATTATTCCAAACCTAAGTTGCAACAATTATTCTAGGTTACTCGTAGAAGTTCTCACGGCATATCCATCATTCTCATTAAACATCATCCAACTCAAGGTGAGTTCATAGCCCCAATTTCCATTACTTAATTGTTTTACAAACCCTTGGGGGAATACATGCTATTTTAACCGAACACAATGCTTTCAAATTGTATGTTTGCCTGATTGTTTTATTATCACTAAGTATCAGCCTTACTAAACCGAGATCCCTTATTATGAACCATTTAATCACTAGCAATAGTGAGCGCGAATATTGTGAATAGGCCTATTGGGATTGACGAATCCCATTTGTATTGACTAAATTCATACAAATGCATTAATATTTGAGACATGGGTATGACAACAAAGTACCTACCGGGATAAATCTGCCGATCGATATTGGTACACGTTAACGTTTTGGTGTCATAAGCTTAGTAATGATAATAACTGTTTTTTTTCCAACCATTGGTGTGAGCCTATAACTCACACTACCAACATATTGTGTTCAACCATTAAACAAACTCTATGAATATCACTCAACCTTTGTGTTGACCTCTCAAGCATGTATTTCAGGTTCATGATGATCAAGGATGGCACGGAAGGGCACGGATACTCAAGAGGGCTATAAATTTCATTATCATTCAAAAACTCATTTAATGTAAATTGTAAACATGGAACCATCTGGGACCTCATTTTTGTAATCTCTGATATTTATACAATTTGAATGATAAATCTTTTAAAATGACTCAATTGGAGTTCGTTTTCTATTATTGTGACTATTGTGCCGTCGAGTAACACCCAGTTTGAATTCCGATGCATCCATGAATTGGGGGTGTTACAAACTTGAAATTTGGCTTGATGAACTTGGTTAAGACTTTATCTTCTTACTTGTTATCTCTTGCTCAACTATGTGAGTTACCTTATTACTAATCAACGCTTTCAATCAATTAAAATGCCTTAAATTTACCATTTCAGTATAATGTGCTTTGATTTCTTTCACAACAGCTCTTAGGGACGACACTCGGATTTACCTAGGTTCTACTACATCTGATCGGGTTCTCTGCCCATTAGTATGTGTTTCTCCATGTAATTCTTAGTTTATAAATTTAAATCAGGATGAAAATACGCATCACTTGTGTGGTGAGATAAGTTGTGTAAAATGCAGAGATTAGGGCTGGTATTTATAGGCCCGACATGGCTACGGCGTAACCGTTACGCCGTAGCTAGTGTAATCATGAAACGATCTTATCCTTTAATGTTGGCTACGGCGTAGTTGTGATGTTGGTTATGCCGTAGTTCCTTAGGCTTTCCACTTATGCTGCAATCTTTGAAGTGTAGTTACGCCGTAATCTTGACAAAATCTTGGATCACGTACTGTTTCTTAACTACGCCGTAACACCATGAGTGGTTACGGCGTAGCCTTCATAGCTCTAAATTCATCTAAGTGTTCAAATGATTGTGGCATAACCCCATAAGTTGGTTACGCCGTAACTCCTGATAAGTGTTGACTAGTCAATCCATATTTGAATTCCTGGCTATGGCGTAGTTGAGAGTGTGAGCTACGCCGTAGTTAGCTTCAGCATACTAAGATTAGTAATATCTTCAAGTACTTTCCAATTTTCGTGTCTTTTTAACTCCTATGCTCGTTTGTAACTTGGAAACGAAATATAGAGAAATCAAAGTATCTATATATATATACTACATATAATGCACAAATGAATCTCTCTCCAAAATTTTCAGACTTACAAGAAATAAAGCATGGTTTACAACACTTTAATGCACTCAATTTTCATAATTACAACAAAACAAGCATATGGTACAACAAAAATAAGCATGGTGTCATTTTCAGACCACTTTTCTATCAAACAACATTAATGTTATTAATTAATACACCCCTTCACCAATTAATACAAAATGTAAAGCACAATGCACAAGTATGTAAAGCACGCATAAAACTAAAAACACACTACTCATATAATAAAATTAATACACTATTAAAAACACCCCTTCATTGAAAAATACAATATTTTAACTACAAAGTACAATATAAGTAAGCTTCCACACATGAATATTCCAAGGTCCCAATCGGTCGATCAGCTCCAAAACTCAGAACCATTAAACTCTTACAAAACATTGCCATTTAACTAACAACAAAATACAAAACAGTCTCTATCCTAAAATCACTGTCATCTCATGCCTCAAGTAGAGATCTTGAAGTAGTGGTCTTGTGTGCTTCGAAGAACAAAACAAGATAAGCATGTTTACAGTTCGTGTGTTTAAGAATAACAAAAATCATAGAAGGGTCTCATATGTTGATTACATTGGTCATTCGGTTTTTGAAGAAATATACAAGAAAGGTTAGAACTTATTTCTTGTCAAAAGGAAAAGATAGGTGGGAAGAGTTTGTGGTTGCGTGAAAGTGGTGTGAAATTAGGGTAAGTTAAATTAGGGAGGTATTGTTATTGGACTTGAGCTAATTTCACTACACACAAAGTGGGCTGCAATTCGTTGGACTCAAAAATATTTTTTGTGCTTGTAAAACCAAAAAAGAAATAATTTTGTTTTTGAAAATTTCAGTTAACTAACTTTAAACAAGGGAAGAATTTTTCTAAAATTTTTGTGTCTTAAGTTTGTTGTGTTAAACTACATACATTGTTAAACGCATCAAAAAGTTTTATGTTATAAATGATATGCATAAGTATGTGATCACGCAATCTTTTAGTTATTTACAACTACTCGTTAGTGTCGACCATCACAACCTCCTACATAGTCATGCAACCAATATCCGCCTCCTTATCACCGCAACAACGCGTTGACAATCACATAACATTTTAACTACTTGCAATTATAAAAATGTCTTAACTAAATTTATGGTTATTTGTAAATTAATTGATAAAAAAATATGGCCGCATAATATCACATTGTCAGAAAATATAGTCACAGGGTACTCGCAGCTGCATCGCGCGGGTACCCTGCTAGTATATTCATAAAATAAACACAAATAATGAGCATATTAGGGTGAAATTGACACTTAAATATCTAGTTTATTTGATGTCATTAGGTTCTTATCCAGGTAGATCCAAAGAACCGGAACTAGAACAGAACCAAAAACCATATTCGGTTCGGTTCTCGATTCTTACTTTTCATAAAATTCGGTTCTCGGATCAACCGGTTCCGGTTCCAGAGCCACGCTCATCCCTATTTTCGGGTAAATTGCAAAGTGTATCTATAACGTTTGTCATTTTTATGAAACTGATTCTGAAAAGAAAATTGCCCGATTGTGTACCTAATGTTGGATTTTTTACGAACAACGCCCCTAAACAAGCACTGTTGTTGCAAATTCGCGAATTTAGCTAACGAGATTTAAAAAATTCTGTTAGTGAGTCCTCACGTGTGTTCATGTGAGGGTATTTTTGTCATTTTACTTTTTCTGCCATAAAATCCACCTGACACCTCACTTTGGACATTTTTTGCAACCATGTTTTCATTCTTATATTTTGCCACTCGAATACTCATTTTCAACATATACACACATTTTCAATCGAACAGCTTTGCTTCCAACATCCCTATATTGTGCAAATCACTTAATTTAGCAGTAGATCCAACATGGGTGGCTGGCAAATTAGAGCTCGCAGTTCACCGATTGCGGATATTGGTGTAGTATAAGGTAAGCTTTTTTATTGTACTTTTTTTTAGTTGGAACATGCACTATATATTTGGAAATTAAAGCATGTTACCTTGATTCATGAAAATGTTATGGTTGTTTTTTGATTTTGGGTTTTTTGATTCTTTGTTTTATCTTTCCAGATTTATACCCAAACCTCTTCAATATTCAAATCCACCACACTGGTGAGTTTTCTGATCCACCTGACAGAGTATACAAGTTTGCTAAGGTTGATCATTTAGACCTTATTGATTCTGAAAAGTTCTCCTGATGAAGTGAAAAGTGTACCGCTTTTGGGGGGTCATTTAAAGCCAACGTCGAGATTATTTGATCAAATATTGCCCTAAATCGTTCCTTTTGTCATTTTAGGTACTGTTGAGAGGAATTTTACAAAAGGAAACATTTTGGACGTTTTTGAAGTGAAAAAGTGAAGAAAACGACAAAGTCTCAAATCATGCTGGAAATTGCACTTGACGGCATCATATCTTGCTAGTGACGGCGTCATGACTTGACAAAGAGGTTGATAAATCAATTACACGTGACGTGCCAGAATATTTTCTGAAGGTACGTTATAAGTTGTCAAGGCCATCATGAGTTAATGTAAAGAGAGACGGCTCAGAGTCCATAAAGAGGGACGGCGTCAGAAGTGGATCTAGGCAATACGAGTTTATTTTTGCAGTGAGTTGACAGCGTCACACCTATCTCTTGACGCCGTCAGGATACAAAATCTATATATAGTTTTCTAGTTTTCATTCATTGTGTGCAAGTTTAAAGGGAGTAAACCCTAGACGAAATTCATAGCTATTTTAAGGGTTTCAACCCTTTGTTTCTTCCATGCTTAATTGAAGATAAGTCTTTCATCAAATCATTCAATATGTCTATGTGTTGTTTGATTATATCTTACACTTGTCTTCTCTTTAACATGCTAGGCTAAGTTTTCTTTGTGTTTGCTTAGATGTAATGAAACTTAGATATTGATTATGGGTTGGTTGTTTGCTTATAATTGTTGTGGATGAATGAATCCGATGTTAGGCTTAAGAAAACTGGCAGACTTCCAATTGGTAATTTGCTTGAACGTCTTAAGAAACATGATCGGAGGTGTACTATGATATTTTGGTTGTATTTAATGCGTAGGTAACTACTAATGAGGCCATGTTAGGAGCTAGTAGTCGGCTTGACATAGGAAGAGGAAGAAGCTTATAGAGTTAGGGAAGATCGAACACGGCCCTACGAATGGTATTAAGGAATATAACCCGTCATCCATGCAATTGTAATAAACTAATTGATGTGCTAATTAGCAACCATGTTTTAAATTTATAGAAACAAGAATTACCGGTTAACTAGAAACACATTCGGGCAAGTATACCCTAGTCAATTGTAGTATAGGAGTGGTAAATCAAGGTCGTCCCAAGAGACTTGGTTGCACTCAAGTGTCGTTTATTTGTTTAATCAAATAACAAATTGGTGGTTATGATTGTCACAGATCAAACCACAAGATAAGCAATAAGAGAACAAGCACACAAAGAACATTCATCACAAGAATCACATCAATAACAAGCATCTTGAAATATAAAAGTAACAAAGTTTACCCAACGTATGAATTACAATAGGCATAGGTGAAAGATTATAGCAACCTTCAAGCCTCCAATCAACTACAACTTCTAACCAATCCGGAAAATTATACCCGAGTGTCGTTTATTTGTTTAATCAAATAAAAAATTGGTGGTTATGATTGTCACAGATCAAACCACAAGATAAGCAATAAGAGAACAAGCACACAAAGAACATTCATCACAAGAATCACATCAATAACAAACATCTTGAAATATAAAAGTAACAAAGATTACCCAACGTATGAATTACAATAGGCATAGGTGAAAGATTATAGCAACCTTCAAGCCTCCAATCAACTACAACTTCTAACCAATCCGGAAAATTATACCCGAACACTTGCTTGAGAACTTGAGCACTACTTCTGGAAATGGCAGAGGGTTGTGGTCTTTTGGGTGAGATAAAGGTGGTGTAAATTCGTCCTTAAGGGTGGAGGATACAATTTCACACAAGAAACTAAGCCAAAACACTCCTATTTATTGTAGAAATCAAATCTTAGCCTCTAAGTATGAAACTTGGGCACTAAGTGTCATAAAATGCCAGTAAATGGAGTTATTATGGAGACATGATCGGACTTGGGGCTTAATGGCACCTTAATTGAGCATTAAAAATAACTTGGGAAGGTCAGAATAGTCCATCCGATCGGATACGGGGCCATGCCAATCGGATGGATGAGACATTTAGCTCCAACCGAATCGGTTGGGCTCCATCCGATCGGATGGATCCTCCTAGATAGAAATGATAAAAACCAAAGTTGTAGATCTTTCTCTTAGCTTTCCGTGGCCGCTTGAATCACCTAAATCAGAGTCCGTATGCTCAAGATATGGCCAAAATGGTGAAGGTGTGTCGGGAACAACGAGTCTTCCATTATTTCTTCGTTTTAGCTTCTTTCCTTCATTTCACTTCTCATTTTCCTTCTTGTGCTTTATTCTTGAGTCCTTGGAGTGACAATCTTCATGACTTTATCTTCTCGATTATACTCCAAGAGACTTTCATTTGTCGGGAATTCCTCCGTACGTTCATAAATCTTCGTTTTTGTTCATTTCTTCGTCTTTTTCTTGGTTTTCTTCGTCATGAACCTAAAATAGAGAATATACTTCATTAAGTACCATAAGTTCATAAAAGGGACCAAAATATATGCATAAAATCCACAATAATGCTCCTAAAAACATGTTAATTTTGAGCGTTATCAAATCCTCCACACTTAAACTTTGCTTGCCCTCAAGCAAATCTAGAATTAAAGAAAATAAATCCACAAGGTGCACAAGAATGATTAGAAAAATATGATGCAAATCTATCAAGTACAAGTACAAGATAAGATTCATTGTTTTAAGCTTTTAGGTGAAAATCGAGATGTTTGACAATACCCAATGATTTTCTTGCTTGATTAACATTTCTAAACACCTCACGAAAAAGAAACGAATTATAATTCACTCAATCACTCATTTATTTAGGTAGTGGAGTATATATAAGAGAAATCACACTTATTGCTCAGTCATGATTTGTTCATTACCATAGGCTTGTACAAGAAACAAAACTCAACCGACGTGGTGTAAGCACCAAGTGTAAACATCTAAAGAGGACTTTTATTCGGGTTGTAATGTAAGGCTAAAAGGTTTATACCAGGCTTATATTCAAACATCTCATACAAAAACATAATAGATCGCTGGCGCGAATTCTTGATTACTCAAAAATCGGATGGTCACTACAATATTCTTGCACTTGATATTCTTACAAAGCCATTACTATATCCGGAGACTCGAAAGAACAACGAATAAAGTAATTTGGTAAGGGTAGGGATAAGGCATGGGAATATTTATTAAATTGGTTTTAAAAGAAAAATCAAATCAAGTCTAAGTCCCATTGTTGCTAGTCACCAAACAAACCGCAAACCCGTAAATGATTATAGTTAACTTCCTCCTCTTCAAACTTTCACATATCGATACATTGATTTGCCATAACAATATTCTTCATACTTAGCACATTGACTAACAACATATCACATAACTTTCTTTCTTCATCTCCATACATAATACAACACATTGGCTATAATTGTCACCTTATAGTTGCGATGACTTTTTTTTTATTTTTTTTTCTTTTTCTTTATGTCACATCTCCCCCACACTTTGCATAAGCATACACCATAAAAATACAAATCTTGAAAGACGTCTCCTTCATCTTTGTCGGAATGGCACACACTAACGACAAAGTGTATCTAACTAATAATCATAAAAAATAATCCAACATACCAAGCAACTAGCAACCCACCATTTAGACTTTGACAAGGGTTAGGCTAAGGTTAAAAGTGTAAAATCTTTTTTTATTTTTCTGGATGTAACAAAAATGAAAAGGATGGCTCAAAGGGTGTAACTAGGGGTATCTAGCGCTAAAGATGAACACTAACAAGTGGGTTCCAAATACGAGGATAACTAACCGATGTGGTTAGCAAAAATTATTTTGTAAACGGATGGCCGTTTGGTTTTATTCCTAAGGTTGCCTCTTTATCACACGAATACACTTATATCACACGAATACGATCTTACAGCGGTCTAGTAATGATTTACAAGTACAAGTTCTAGAATAAATAAAATCACCGGCACACTCATAGCAAAAGATCCAAGCATAAAAAAAAATGTATGCTATATATGAAATAGGCTCAAATCCTCACAATTTAGTGGAAAGGGCTATAATATGTGCTAGCAAATGTTATCGATCCCAGAATGGATTGCAGTATTAATCGGGACACATCTCAAAATTTTCAGAATTACAGATTTCACCAGTGGATTGATCCAGTTATTCTAGTATATTACTCCTAAAAGCGTGAAAACAACTAGATCATAAGGGCAAACAAGTATACAAAAATTATTTTCAAATTGGCCCAAAAATATTAAATTTAAAAATTGGTTTCGTTTTTCCTATTTTACTTTCCCCCCACACTTAAGTTTTGCATTATACTCATGAAAAATAAACTTCAAAGCATGTAAAATGGGAAAAATAAATAAGTAAATAAATAGTCCAAGAGAAACGAAACTTCCCGGATCGTAGAAATCGTGATCGAACTCCGTATGATAAGGTGTTAAGCAAATGCTAGCATAAGCTTGTGAGATCAACCAATTTCTCATTCAACAAAATATCTCCACACCAAGTAATCTCTAAGAGCTTATTAAATCTGCAAAAACAAACTAAACTACAAAAACACGTAACATTCTAAAACTCACTTTCGTAGGCATCACGGTTGCATTTAGCGTATGCAACAAGCCTTTTAAATCCCTCGGTGGCACGAGTGGACGAGTGAAGTCTCGTGAGGGTTTCCAGTGAACATACCCACAAAGTTCAAAACTTTTATTTATTTATTTTTTTAAAATGTACTTATTTATTTACAACGTACTAAAATTAAAAATAGCAAAACACGAGTTTAAGTAGAATAAAAGGCATGATACTCTTGCAAAAACCAAAAGACATTTAAACTTAAACAATCTAAACACAAACACACAGACACAAAATACGAAAAATGAAAATATTTAAACATAACATTAAACATAACATGTGAATAAGAAAACAAGCAATATTAGCACTCACTAAACATAAACTAACAAGTTCAAACACTAAAAACACTAAAACAACTCAATATAAAAAATCATAAAAAATTTACCGTGGCATCCATTCGATCGGTTGGAAATTAACAAAATTTTACCGAGAGCTCCAACCGATCGGATGGAAATCCATCCGATTCGGTTGGACCAAAATTTTCAAAACTCCTTTTTATTTATATTTTTTTTTATTATTTATAAACTTTTACAAAAAACTTTTTATTGATAAATAAAAGAAGAACGCATAATATAACAAACACACAAATAAACACAAGTAAATAAAACACATAAATACTAGAAAAACATAAATAATAAAAAACACCACTTAAAACAAAAATAAACATGAACACATAAAAGCACGATCGAAGAAAATCTCAATCACATAGACGCAAACAAACACAATTAGTCACGTAACACAAATCAAACAAAACAAACTCGAACAAGAAAGGCTTATTCCAAATTAATACGAAACTAGTCTACACAAAAATAACACGAACTAAAAGAAACACAAAAAAAAAATGCAAGAGATCACATAACTTATAAAACTCAAACTGGTCATTTTGGTGGGTTTTTTTTTCGAAAATACTTTCAAGAACACTTAAAACATATACTTGTATGTAATTCCTTGATCAATTATGTGGAGTATTCTTATTAAGTTTGGTGTAAACTTGTTATGATGCACAACTAAAAATGAGTAGTTAATCAATCAATGATGTATATCATGTTTAACCACTACTAAGAATACAATCACCTAATTGACTCCTTTTGGCCTTACCAAATTAGGATGACAATTCAATTAACACATTGTTGTTTTGAAAATCAATTATTTTCTTATGAATTCCTACGAATCCTTTCGGCCCTTTCTCGTGATGAAATCTTCTCAAATCCATTTTAATAAGTAAATAAGATGTTTTGTCTCGTGCACTAATGTTTTGGAATAAAAACATGTAGAAACTCCTTTCGGACCTATTTTTCCAAAGATTGTTTTTACCGACAAATTAAGCAAGAAAAGATGTTATTTCAACAAACTCATAAAGTAGATATGTTTTCATGCATCACCTTTTTAATGAAAAGAATACTCCATAACCAATTACATCATACACACAAGTATATCATAGATTACTCCATAACAATCATATCAAAACATAAGTAACAATCAAACACCTAAGAACAAAAACCAACACCCTAACAACGGCGCCAAAACTCTGTTGCGGCGTTGCCAGAATTATGATTAAACATGCAAACAATTCAACAAACAAACAAACAAAAGAATACAAACACAAGTCCCCGGCAGCGGCGCCAAAAACTTGATGTGCTAATTAGCAACCATGTTTTAAATTTATAGAAACAAGAATTACCGGTTAACTAGAAACACATTCGGGCAAGTATACCCTAGTCAATTGTAGTATAGGAGTGGTTAATCAAGGTCATCCCAAGAGACTTGGTTGCACTCAAGTGTCGTTTGTTTGTTTAATTAAATAACAAATTGGTGGTTATGATTGACACAGATCAAACCACAAGATAAGCAATAAGAGAACAAGCACACAAAGAACATTCATCACAAGAATCACATCAATAACAAACATCTTGAAATATAAAAGTAACAAAGTTTACCCAAAGTATGAATTACAATAGGCATAGGTGAAAGATTATAGCAACCTTCAAGCCTCCAATCAACTACAACTTCTAACCAATCCGGAAAATTATACCCAAACACTTGCTTGAGCACTTGAACACTACTTCCGGAAATGGCAGAGGGTTGTGTTCTTTTGAGTGAGATAAAGGTGGTGTAAATTCGTCCTTAAGGGTGGAGGACACAATTTCACACAAGAAACTAAGCCAAAACACTCCTATTTATTGTAGAAATCAAATCTTAGCCTCTAAGTATGAAACTTGGGCACTAAGTGTCATAAAATGCCAGTAAATGGAGTTATTATGGATACATGATCGGACTTGGGGCTTAATGGCACCTTAATTGAGCATTAAAAATAACTTGGGAAGGTCAGAATGGTCCATCCGATCGGATACGGGGCCATGCCGATCGAATGGATGAGACATTTAGCTCCAACCGAATCGGGATCGGATGGTTCCTCCTGGACAGAAATGATAAAGACCAAAGTTGTATATCTTTCTCTTAGCTTTCCGTGGCCGCTTGAATCACCTAAATCGGAGTCCGTATGCTCAAGATATGGCCAAAATGGTAAAGGTGTGTCAGGAACAACGAGTCTTCCATTATTTCTTCGTTTTAGCTTCTTTCCTTCATTTCACTTCTCGTTTTCCTTCTTGTGCTTTATTCTTGAGTCCTTGGAGTGACAATCTTCATGACTTTATCTTCTCGAATATACTCAAAGAGACTTTCATTTGTCGGGAATTCCTCCGTACATTCATAAATCTTCGTTTTTGTTTATTTCTTCGTCTTTTTCTTGGTTTTCTTCGTCAAGAACCTAAAATAGAGAATATACTTCATTAAGTACCATAAGTTCATAAAAGGGACCAAAATATATGCATAAAATCCACAATAACGCTCAATCAACCTATAAAAGATAGCTAGGGAGTAGTGAATCTAAGTAAACACATTTTCTCTCATTATTGTTTACACCACATTTAGTTTAAGTTTAAGTTTATTTTATTTTGATTGCATCTTTAGTTATTTGGGTTAGTTGATTAGCAACTAAATCCGCCCACTCCTTCCAAAATCGAGATTTTACTTGCTTTCCTTTAAAATATAAAAATACAAAAAGAATCATCCCTCACCTCTAGACCTAGTTATAGTGAGTTTTAACCCTAGCGAACACTATTCTTTGAGTTGAACGATCAATCTCCCGGTACTTGTCACTATACTATACTACAATGGCCAGGTACACTACCTGGTGGGGATTGCAAGCTTCTCAAGATCCCTTGAGAGGTTAAACCTTTTGTGAGGGTGCAATTCCACGCATCAAGTTTTTGGCGCCACAACCCGGGGAATAGTTATTGTCTAGGTTAAAATTTCTCTTTATTAGGTCTCCTTGCTAGATTCCTTTCTAGTAAGATTTTTATTTTATTTTTATAGGTTTCTTTAGTCTATCTTTTCTTTGTTTGTTTGTTCGTATAATCCTCATTAATTATTCCGTTGGCCACTATGGAAAAATCAAATCCACCCCTTTCACCTATCGAGGTTGCTTTGTTGCGTGAACAGATTGAGAATTAGATTAGGGAAGTTAGAGAACTCAATAGATTGGTTGATATTGAGCTGGACTATGTGCTTAATGACTTAGCAATAGCCAGTGACTTAGATAAGGAACTTGAACCCAATAACTTGGCAATTGTAGAAGATGTTAAGGAAGTAGAAGAGAAGGGTTTATGTAACACCCCCAAATTTAAGTTTGTAGCAGCGGAAAAGTAATTTGGGTGTTACGGGGAGGATCGAAGTTATAATCTCATAAAACGGCTTAAAAGATGCGTTTTGAAAGTTATTTGACATTCAAATAATATTTTTGATAAAAGATGAACCATTTAATTTAAAATCTTATTAAAAGATATAAAGGTTTGAAAGAATGACATATTAAATTTTTACACCATTTTAATTTATCAGAGTAATAAATGCCCGCTCCGTGTCTTGTCCTGCTCCGTTAAATTACCTGAGATACACATGCTTAAAAGTGTCAACACAAAGGTTGGTGAGTTCATAGAGTTTTATGGAAAACCATTTATTTTAATAGATTTCAAGAATATTTGGTAATGATAAATACAAACGATAATAGAACAAGTATTGAGTAATGTTGATTATACTCACAGTTAATTCATATAGATAGTCAATCAAATTCAAATAAAGGATCAATAATCCTAACATGAGCTGGAAACTCATGATGCTAATTTAATCAGATATACAATTCACGTATGGGCAAATTCCTATACAGCTGTATCTAAATATATGTTGAAAACATACATTTCCTTATAGATATTGCACCAAGCCTCATGACACGCAAGACGTTAACAAAAAAGGTGATTTATCAAGTCAATGATAAATTTTGCCCTCTTATAATAGGTGATTTGCCAATTCCTATTTGTATTCAAATATAGTATCACGACTAATACGACTAACCATATGCATAATGGCATTCCGTCAAGTATTAGTGGGATAGGAGGTCAATCTTTAACAGGTTTCGAAGCTGTTCACTATATTCGCGCTCACATACAAGTGATTAATGGCTCATGATTGAGGGACTTTATGGCGATGAAGGTAACTTAGGCAATATCAAGGTAATAATGGAATCATTCAAGATAGTATAGTATAGTCAAGTATCATGCCACAGTAATCAATTTGGGAACATTATCATCTGAGTATCAGTATTTCAGTTAAGTGTTTCGCCAGTAACATATATATATTACATGCCACAATAATCAAATTGGAAACATTATAATATGAGTATCAGTATTTCAGTTAAGTAATTCGCCATTAACATATATATATATATATATATATATATATATATATATATATATATATATATATATATATATATATATATATATATATACTAGTTTTCGAAGCCCGCCCGATGGGCGGGCATGACTTATAATTATACGTTTTAATTTGATCATGTACATATATTAGTGATCTTTTATAGTTATTTGTTACGTATTCACCCGAGGTGTGGACATAACTTGTATTTTGAATTTAATGTTGTAAGGATATTAATGTTTTTTATAGTTAATTTTTATGTATTTCGTTTAGACTGCCAAACCAATATGCAACCCGAGAACCAAATTAGTAGTTCGGTTTTAGCGAATTCGGTTCGGTTATTAGTTCGGTTCGGTTGTTTTCGGCTCGGTTCGGTTTTGGTTTACGGTTTATTTGGTCTTTTTGGTTTTTTTCTCCTACTATAAATAGTTGATATGTTAAATGTGAATGCCACAAACTATTTTATTTCACTAATTTATTTTTAATAATTGAGTCTAAAGTTTTGCCTTCAAATGCTAACTTATACCAACTAAATCTTCACTTTCAGAGCATAAGTTCGGATATTTTGGGATTCACGAGTGATGAAGCCACGAGGTAAAATTTGAAGTTGGTCATCGAGTCACTTAGCAGGCTGTTGTGATGCCTTAATTTAGAACAACAATTCCTTATTAAAGGTCACATTTTGATATATTGAGCTTATGTATAAATAGGATGTTGATTTGATCAGGAAGTCACAACTTTCAATTGCTACCATTCTTTAAGATAGAAATTTTCATGTATTGCAACTAATTTAAATTATCAAATAGATATTCTGTTGAAAATGTTTTGATTGCTTTCCGTTGATAATGCTATATATTCTTTATCGAGCAACTTTAGTACTTATGGTCATTAAAAAAAATTATGCAACACCATTTCAAAAATTCTGGGTCCGTCCCTATAGTCTACATTTCAAGTTAACAGTAACAAATGTGTGTTTATTAATATATATTTATAGTTTCCCTCTAAACCTTTTAACTCAAATTAAGTGCACTAAGTATTTCTAGAAAAGGCAATCGTATGGACTTACCATCAATTTTTATTTTCTTTAATAAACTTGTTAGTTAAAATACTAAAAATACATATAAGAAGGTTTGACTATGTGTTTCGGCATAAAAAAGGGTTTTTTCTTAATAAAAAAAAACTAAACATACAGTAACCCGGCCGGGTCTAGTGAACCGGTTCGACCCGAGTCAACTAAAACCTGCCGGTTCAATCCGGGTCATATACCTTAAAAAAACCGGCTACTTCCGGCCCGCTCCCTCTACCAGTTCAACCGGCCAGGTCGAACCGGGTTTAAAACATTGATTTTAAGATTCAAAATAACGAAACTTGTTAAATAGCTGCCTCATTGTGTTTCACATTAATCGGATATAGATACCCATAAAAACATATAGAGGTGCGGCAAGGATGATATAGCTCAAAACTATATACTCGTCCTGAAAACCGTTTGCATGAAACTAACTTTTCTTATCAAAAAAAATGAAATGACATTTATACCTCATGTGTTACTATTAGATTAGAAATACTATTTTTGCAAAAAAAATTATTAGAAATACTATTTTTGTAATGTTTTGTTTGCACATAATACTACATATACTGTATAATCTGATTAGCATTTAAGGTCAACATGCATGCCAAACATGAGATGTTACAAACTACGCAAGAATTTGATTAATCTGTAGTAACTTTTGCCTTAACAGCTCCTTCTATCAATCAATGTTTCTTGATAACTAATCATGCCGCCATTTTGTCTTAAAGAATCCAATCGTCTCCTAATAATCCTCCCCATTACCGATATAAGATGGTCTGCGTCACTGAATAGAAGCCTGCAAGATGTTCTAAATTTGTTATAGAAATCAATGTGTCTAACAATACTTCTGTGGTTATAAGATTACTCTGTAGCACTTTATTGTCATTTTCCACTGACCTCTCATCCTCACAAAATACTAAAAACTAAGCAATTTGGTATAAGCAATCCAAACACCTAAAGAACATGATAACAACATTAAAACTGAAACAATAACATACGTGGAAAAAAAAGCAGACTCAACATTAAAACTCTAATGTGTTTATTTTGTTATCTATTTTCATATACCAAGTTAAAATATCTGACGTTGTGTTTTTCTTCATAAACCTGCTTCATATTAGGATACTAAGTGAAATCAACAACCAAAAATAATACTAAAATAATTAACGAAAGATTGTTAACATTAAATGATTTTGGATATTTTGCAAAACCGATTTTGATACACTTGGAAAGCTAATTAAGTCATCCTCAAACAACATACCATCATCAACCGTGATCATCTTTAAATGTAAAACTCATTGCAAGCTCAAAGAGATAACCACCTATACCATAGCCACAAAGTACCCATAACTAAAGCAACATATTAACATCTTTCCTTTGTGCCATATTGGTTTTTGGTTATTCATCCTTCATTTCCCATGATTAAAGTTTATTTGTGTGGTTAAAATCATGGATTGAGATCCTCTCATGTTCTATTTGAACATGATAGGTCATGTTAGTTACTTTTTTCTCCCCAATGATTAACTTATAAAATTATGGACCCACAATAACTAATTTATTTATTTTTCTTTACTCACATAAACTTCAACATTACCTCTTGTGTTCAAATAGAACATGAGATGATCTCAATCCTAAAATCATTGTCACCACTTTTTTAATGCTTACAACTTTTTTAAGTCCTTTCTATATAAATATTTAGAATGTCACTCTAATAAGTAAACATGTTGCAATGTTAGTTTTGTCCTCATAACCAATACAGAAAAATAGTCTACATAAGAAAATCATAGAATGAAAAAAAATGTTTGCAATTCAACCCAACTGGGTTGACCCGTTACCTGTTTGGTTTGCATTATGTTTGAAAACCTAAAAACATTTGTCAAAACATTATGTTTCTGGATTATTTGTTGTTTTGAATATATATGCAGGACAAAATGAGTATTATAGCATGTTTTTTGCTGAAAAGTTCAAGTACTTTCCTGCAATTTTGTTTATGAGGTTGGCTAATTTTCAACAGGCTTTGCTGCACTTCATTTACAGAGATGAAATTAATGAAGATGAGTTAGCTAGTGCTTTCACGATTCTTATAAAAGCATACCTGATGCTCCGACCATTGTCAAATCAAGTTGTGGAGGAAGCTTCAAAGTCCGTTTTCCTCCTAAAATTAAGAATTAATCAGTCAAATCAAGTGTGCCAAATGTGATCAATTATGGGGCTGTTTCGTATTGCCATTGATAAACGATTATATCTAGGGTGAGCTGAGGAGGACAGCATAAGTGAGCAAAGTGTGCAAGCCCAGTCAAACATAACTGTTATAGGCATTACACAAGGTGCTGGAATAGCAAGTAGCCATGCTTATTAAGTATGAGGTTAATCAGCTACTTGTTTTAGTGTTTGAAAAATTCTGATTATCTAAAGATTAACATGTATTATTATTACCTAGATAGCATTTGTTGCGGCTACCCAACACTGATTATCCGCTGGTAGTTTTTAAGAGAGGTACCATCCAACAAAAACAGCCTAATCACCCATGAAAGACAGCCACTAAATCAACTAATTTCTAGATAAATGGAATTAAAGTAGCATCTTCAGTGAAAACGGGTACGAAGGATGGAGAAAGGTTTACCTATGAACGGAATTTTATTCGTTTGCTTTTCACCACTTTTCCACTTCTGTGCAGGAACTATTTGATAAAGCTCTGTCACAGCCTGCAGCAAACACTCAATTGACTTGGCATCCAAAAGCACAAAGAAGCCATTGACTAATCTTATATTGAGTGATAAATGTTAATAACAGATAGTACATAGAGATCTTAAAGTTGTCAACATAAATAACATTCGCAGATAAAGAAATAAAGAAATTGCATGTTTTATAGAAAGCAAAATTATAGACGTATATAAATCAATGGCTATGAAAGACGAAAAGAAATACATACATTTGGTTTTGTTGCTGAAGCTTCCAAAATACAGCATAATTCCATCAAGAATTCTCGTACATACTCTGTTGGAAACTCCTTAACAGAGTTCTAGTTCCCATCTTAGTTTTTCAATATAAAAACTCACCCAGTACAACAAAGATTAACTTGGATCAAATAATCCAAAAACAACGAATATAGCTAACTACCCCTGTATGAGCCACGTTCTGCTTGTTCAATCCGCAAACCTGAATGCTTTTTTATTGGAGGTCCTGATGAAATCATTAAGACACAACGCATATCTAATAAACTCACTTTTCTCTACTTGAGACTAATACCAATAACCCTTTATTTTTGGATTATAAAACATCAAAAACATCCATTACAAACCATTATATCCTAATTCCTAACAGCTCATACCAATTAAATAGCAACTCCCATACCATCATCATGTGATTATTGAAGGTCAAACATAAGAAATCTTTGAAGGAAAAGAGCATACCAAGAACAACCAGAGCCAAAGATAGCCATAAAGTACCATGTATCGACTGTCTAATAATGGAGCGAGAAGTAGCATTGCTTGATTTCAGGCTGATCCTTAAAATGATGCAATATTTTTTTTTCTAGAGGATGTAATATTAGATAATGCTTTTCCCAAACAGATGGCTTTCTTTTAGACAGTTCACTGAACAGCCTTTGCCATCGTGCAGTTGGTATCCCCTTTAGCGAACCACCAATCACACTAAGGGCCTGCGGATGATTCTTGCAAAACTTGACCAACTACAGACATAGAACAAATTTGTTAGTTACAGATTTGAAAAAAAAAAAAAAAAAAAAAAAAATTATATATATATATATATATCACATGCCACAATAATCAAATCGGAAACATTATAATATGAGTATCAGTATTTCAGTTAAGTATTTCGCCAATAACATATACATATCACATCTTAAGTCATAAATCATATCAGATAAATATTAATTAAGAAATTGATTTGAATCATGTAATTTATTCATATACTCATAAAATTATCAAAGTATATGTAAGCATGTATCTCCCCCAATGAGTTAAAAACAAGTATTGGAAATAGGGCTATGACTCACCTTGATTGATGTTGGGATGATGAAAAGTAAAGTAGGATGATATTATGAGAATGATTATGGAAACCTCTTTGATACGGAACCTGATAAATAAATTTATCTGAGAATTTAACCAAATACTATTTGGTAAACGAATAACGAATAATAATTATTCGTTATGACGAATAGATGATGTGCAGTGTAATTCTTATGCTATGCATGACATGACAAAATACTTTATTTAAATTATCCATCGAAGTTTTACCTTTTTAACTATAAGTAATAATATTAATTTTTGAAATATCGTTATATATATTATTAATGTTACGTTAAATAATATATATAAATAAAAATGAAAGTTTTAAATGCATATGAAATAAATTTACAAAAATAGAAAATATGTAAGAATGTTAAATAGAATATGTTTAGTCCTTGTCCTTTTCCAATTTTACCATTTTTACCCTAACGACGTTTGCGTCACACTGTTAGTCCTTTTTATATATAAATTACAATTATAGTCCTCTAATTGTCCAATAGTCAAACCTAGGCTTAGAATATTAACTATTATCAATTTTTACCCTTATGTTTCTGTTTTTACAGTTTTAGTCCTCACTTTTCAATATTTACAGTTTTAGTCCTAGGTGTCGTCGCGTTACATTTTTAGTCCAAGGTTACAAAAATGATTAGAAAAATTATATAAAATTTTCCGTGGCTTATTTAATAAATAATAAGCTTATTTTAACTGCTTATTTGGTTAAAATCTTATTTTTCTAGTAATTGGGCTTTTAACGAGCCAAAACTAAGGCCCAATAACGTTTTAAGATCCGAGCTTCGTGAGACGAGTTGGGCTCATCAAAATAATCATTTTCTTGTTCTATTTTCATGTCAAAAGTTTCAATAAGCCAGCTTATTTAAACAACTTAAAAACAGCTTATTGGGCTTAAAAGCCCAACTCGCTAAAATGTTTAGTTTTCTATGATTGTTTGTGCGATTCACTTTGCTCGTTTTTAAGGGCCTAGATGTGAGTATTTTTACAAGTTTTCTACATGAACGTGGTAGTTTCCTAGGTGGTCTAACAGGTCGTGTAATAATATTGGGTGCTCATTAATTTAGATTACGAGACAAACGAGTGTTTCATGAGACGTTTGGGACGTAAATATATAAATAAAAGACTTAGAAATATTTCTAAGTTGTTTTGAGTTCTTATGTCCGATTTATGCAAGGTTCCAAAATGAGTTTATTTGATGCATGTAACGTAAAAACAAAGGTGAAAGGAGTGTGCATCGTGACTCCTAGGCCTTCCATGATAGAGGCTAGCCACGTTCGTGTTGCTACAAGTTTATACGTACGTAAATATATACATGAAACTATATACTTTCGACATAACATTATACGTAATGCATGGAACTTAATTAACGAGTGATATGAATTGAAAAGAGCTTGAAACAACTTACAACACCTCTAGGGTGGTAGAGAGTCGAGTGTGGACGAAGGAAACACACGGGGAAAACATAACTTGCCATAACCATTTATACGATACACACACACACACACACACACACACACACACACACACACACACACACACACACACACACACACACACATATATATATATATATATATATATATATATATATATATACCCTATATTTTGAATAAGCTTCCAACGGAGAACGTGGGTACTTCTGGTCTTCTTGGGGTTTCTAAATGATGAAAAGGGACTGAGAAACATGCAAGGGAGTTGTGTGGGAGAGGTGGTGATGGAGAAAGGAGTCATACGTATATATAAGTATACGTACGAGTTATATATTGAGTTTTAAGGCATTCACACATGTTTATACTATTTTGAAGTCAGAGATTGTTGGGATATTATTGAGATTTTACTGTTAAGATGACTTTAAGAGTTGTGAGAGTGAAAGAAGGCAAATGAGAATTGAGTTTGTACTATATATGTCGACTAGAACATATATACTTACACAATTTGGAAAATAGTGTAGAACTTGATCCATAGCTGATGAAACTCAGTATAAATCATGAAACGATGCTTGAAATATTATTAGAATCATTTAGAAACAAACCGGGATTAAAATGGTTGAGTTTGGAATTTTTATATGTGTCGAATGGGTTGGATTTTGGCCAAACACTTTCCCTCTATTAAACGTATCAAACGTTCGTCTTAGAAGCTAAAATTTGGCGTCCTACTTCTTTGGCGGGTAGACAATTAGGAGGTATAAAAATACGTATATGTTGTGTATAGAATTTGAAAGAAAACGGGGCATTTTGGAGGGGGTCTGCTCGATTGGAAAATGAAAATAAGAAGGAAAGTTGGGCCCTTGGTGTGGGCTGATGAACAGTACGCAGAAAAGGAGTTTGGCTGAAACTTTTAGGCGTGGTTTTGGGCTGAAAGGAAGGATTAAGGGGCCGTTTAGTGATTAGTTAGAGTTAATTAGGATTAGTAAAATTTAATTAGGATTAGGTGAGTTATTTTTGTGAGTCCGGGAGTTGTCGAATATTTTTGCTAAAATATGTTACGTAAGTTTGTAAATGGTAAAATTTTAATATATTCATTAATCGTGATGAGAATTGGTTTCGTCATTTGGTGAATTATGGAATGACATGATTTCGTTAATATAGTATAATAAGAAAAGTTTAAATTTTTCCGTAAAAATGGTGATTAAAATAAATGACAGAGATTAATATATAATTAAACGATTGTTAACTATGTGGATTTTTACGAGGTTTTACAGTTTAGATGATGATTATTTCAATTTATATCCCACCGAGGAGGAAATCGCTTATTATAACAATCTCATTGATAACCCTAGGCCTCCCTTTGTTAAGATCGACCCTAAGATTAAAAGAGATAACCCTAAGAATGTGAAGATACCATGTATGATTGTGTATAAATGCATTGATCAAGCCTACATCGATTTTGAATCCCCAGTCAACATTTTGTCTTCAAGTGTCTATAATGAGTTAGTAACAATAAAACTCGGACCTAGGAAAGATCCCAAATACCCCGGTGGAGTTTGTAACTTTTCAGGAGAGTTAAAGGTCTACATGTCTTTGTTGGGATCTTTACTTACCTCGTGGACTTTATGGTTGTTGAAGACTTGGCCAATATTATAGATTGTCGCTTATCCCATGTGGTATTAGGTAAGTCATTTGTTGAGGAGTCCAAGTTAAAGCATGATCAAATAGAGGGAACGGTCCAATTTTCCAATGGAATCGATTGGATCACCTATAGAATGCCTAATAAAATGAAGGAGTTTCGTTATGTGCCTCAACATGATATGGATAACATTAGTGCAATCGAGGACATTAACGAAAAAGATAAGAGTAAAGGAATGAATTTTGTTTGGGAAAAGAGGAGCCTTTACTATAAGAATTGTTTAGCCCTTGGACCTAAGTATAAAGTTGACAAAGAAGTAGTTCAAAGGTTAAGAGAATCGATTGAAAAGTGGGGAAGGAAAACGTAGCCCACGACCTTGAGTCTAGCTACAAGACTCGTAAATAAAGAAAATCGCTTCTTGAGAGGTAACCCATGTTTTATTTGTTTTGATTGTTTGTTTGTTTGAGTTTATTTGTTTACGTATGCATGTTTTATTTTTATTGTTTGTGAGTCATGTTTCATAAAATTATGAAAATGCTTTACCTTGTTGTTTGTCTTAACTTAATAAAAAGGTATTTCGCAAAAGCTAAGTGTAAGGGAAATCTAAATTTGTTTTTAAGAACGGAAATTGAACATGAACCACAATAATATTAAATGAACATGTATATTAGTATTTGTTTGAGTCAAATGCTTGTATCGAGTCATAATGATGTTTTGCAAGATTTTCAAGGAATTAAGGCGTAAGTTTTTCCAGAAATTTTTCAGAAACTTAACATGAGATTTCTGTCAGAACAATCTGACGACGTCAGGATCATAACCTGACGGCGTCAGGTGTTAAAAATTCTGAAAAATTTTGTGAGTTTTGTTTTTCTAACAGAGTCTTAAAATTTTTGTTAATTCTTTAGTTTTATAAAATTCAGGAAATCTGTAAATATTCATTCCGCAAGCATTATATCCTTATATATATAGATTGCCGCCAATTTTACGCGAGGTTGCCATGATTGTTTTCTCAGGTTTAACAGGTTATATTGGATAAGAAGATGATTTATATTTCTAGAGGGGAGCTTTCAACGTTCATTTGGAGGAGGACTTAACCTTTTTATCCATTTATCCACACCAAACGAATCAGGGGAGTATTTGTTTTCATTCTTTTACCTTCATTACTTTTACATCCTTTAAATGAACATTAGGGAATGTTCAGCCTAAGTGTAAGGGGAGGGTAAATGATGATACCTTAGAGAATACAATTGCACTTGAGCTTTTTTGTTTGATAGTAGGTGTGTAACAAAATTAAGAGAAATACTTGTTAGGGCAATTTTAGCGCCAAATTTAAAATTGTTTACAACATTTAGGAGTGAAGCTTTAGCCTTAATGAGCGTCTCATGGATAGGAGTTGTATGACTAGCACAAAAACCGTACCACTCAAAAAATTTTCCACCCAAATATGTGAGGTTCGCCTTTAGATTTGTTAGGAAAAGCATTCATTATTAGTGCTTATGAGTGTACCGGTAGTACTTAGATTCTAGAACTTTCGTTAGTGATGCATCCTGAGACTGCTAGTGAGACTACATTCGTGTAGTAGGATTTACTACATGATAAGAGGCCTTAGGATCACCCTTTTGTTAAACCTGTATCATAATTACTTGACCAATGAAGTCATAAGTACTTGACTAACGTAGTCAATTAATTTTCCCACACCTTTGCGTTGTACTCATTTTTAGTATACGATACCCCTAGTACACCCCTCCGAGCCTATCTTTTCGTTTCTAACTTTAAGCATTTTACTTAAAGGAAGAATTGGTTTACAATCCACCCCAAATGTGCAACCAAATCGCCTTAGCCTTCCGTGTATGCACTCATCTTTAGTGCATTATTGTTATATGTTTAAACCCTTAGTTAATTGTCTAATTGATTACATGGTTGCTAAGTCGAGTCATATCTTGTACATATTGTTTTGGGATGATTGGGACTCATGGGTAAAGTACTAGTGTTATGGAGTAATGGGGAAGAACATCATATATTACCCCCATACATATGCGTTAAACTTAAAAAGTACTCCAAGTGTTTTGATTATCTTGATTCGAGTCATTAGAATAGTTTATTGTGAAGTATGTAAAAGTTCAAGTGTAAGGGGAATGTAAATCCCCTATGATGTATTATTTTGGATGGTAGGGCAAGAGTGTATGCAAAAAAATAAAAATAAAAAATAAATAAATAAAAATAAAAAATCGAAAAATCAAGAAAAAGAAAAGAGAAAAAACATATGGACTACCATCCCGTTTCCTTTTATGTTTATTTTATGTTTTTGTTAGTTTTTTATTAGCTTAAGTTGAGTAGAGTCTTCGCTTAGCAACAACACATTGTACATGTAATTGACCAAGATGATTAACTCGCCACCAGTAAATATTTCCTTTATCCAACAAAACCATGTTTATCATATCCCTACACCTCACGTTATAACCCTTTAAAAGACCTCTTTGATAATTTATCCTAGGTGCTTACGCCAAGTGGTGGAGGTTTGATCCTTTCCCAAGCGTATGATAATCTATTTGCTATGACAGGTAGTGAGAGATGTTTTCCATTTCCATATTGTGATATATACTTTATTACACCCGAGAGATGTGAGTATCTAAACACTATTTGAGAGGTGCTAGCGTATAATTTTGGTGCTTGTTTTTGTTTAAAGTGGAATGATTATTTGTTGCAATTACTTTTATATTAGTGTTAAATGACCCCTAACTTGTATTTTGATTAAAATAAAAGCGCATTTGCTTGAGGTCAAGCAAATCTCAAGTGTAAGGGTATTTGATGAAGCGAAAAGTGTACCACTTTTGGGGGGACATTTAAGGCCAAAGTCAAGATTATTTGATCAAATATTGCCCTAAATCGTTCTTTTTGTCATTTTAGGTACTTCTGAGAGGAATTTTACAAAAGAAAACATTTTGGACGTTTTTGGAGCAAAAAAGTGAAGAAAACGACAAAGTCTCAAATCATGCTGGAAATTGCACTTGACGGCGTCACATCTTGCTAGTGACGGCGTCATGACTTGACAAAGAGGTGGATAAATCAATTACACTTGACACGCCAGAATGTTTTCTGAAGGGATTGTGACGGCATCACGTTATAAGTTGTCAAGGCAATCATGAGTTAATGCAAAGAGTGACGGCCCAGAGTCCATAAAGAGTGACGGCGTCAGAGGTGGATCTAGGCAATACGAGTTTATTTTGGCGGCGATTTGACGGCGTCACACCTATCTCTTGACGCAGTCAGGATACAAAATCTATATATATATTTTTCTAGTTTTCATTCATTGTGTGCAACTTTAAAGGGAGTAAACCCTAGACGAAATTCACAGCTATTTTAAGGGTTTCAACCCTTTGTTTCTTCCATGCTTAATTGAAGATAAGTCTTTCATCAAATCATTCAATATGTCTATGTGTTGTTTGATTATATCTTACGCTTGTCTTCTCTTTAACATGCTAGGCTAGGTTTTCTTTGTGTTTGCTTAGATGTAATGAAACTTAGATATTGATTATGGGTTGGTTGTTTGCTTATAATTGTTGTGGATGAATGAATTCAGTGTTAGGCTTAAGAAAACTGGCAGACTTCCAATTGGTAATTTGCTTGAACATCTTAAGAAACATGATCGGAGGTGTACTACGATATTTTGGTTGTATTTAATGCGTAGGTAACTACTAATGAGGCCATGTTAGGAGCTAGTAGTCGGCTCGACATAGGAAGAGGAAGAAGCTTATAGAGTTAGGGAAGATCGTACACGGCCCTATGAATGGTATTAAGGAATATAACCCGTCATCCATGCAATTGTAACAAACTAATCAACCTGTAAAAGATAGCTAGGGAGTAGTGAAATCTAAGTAAACACATTTTTTCTCATTATTGTTTACACCACATTTAGTTAAGTTTAAGTTTATTATATTTTGATTACATCTTTAGTTATTTGGGTTAGTTGATTAGCAACTAATTCCGCCCACTCCTTCCAAAACCGAGATTTTTCTTGCTTTCCTTTGAAATATAAAAATACAAAAAGAATCATCCCTCACTTCTAGACCTAGTTTTAGTAAGTTTTAACCATAGCGAACACTATTCTTTGAGTTGAACGATCAATCCCCCGGAACTTGTCACTATACTATACTACAACGGTCAGGTACACTGCCTGGTGGGGATTGCAAGCTTCTCAAGATCCCTTGAGAGGTAAAACCTTTTGCGAGGGCCCAATTCCACGCATCATCCCCATTCACGAGTTGGTCTAAATGTTAACTGATTTGGGTTTGGGTAATAATCAGTTGTTGTTTAGCCATTTTAAGGTCCCAGGACTGTCTTTAGATGATGGATTAGTTCACTTGATGTCGGATCAGGACGTGTTGATATTGTTGAAATTTATGCCTAGTTATAAGGAAATAGATATTATGTAGAGTTTTATGTATCTTTTGTAGAAAAACATATGATGCTGGTTAGGGATTGTCAGTCCTCAAAGGTTGTAGTGATTGAAGAAATTGTTGAGGATAATGTGGTCAGTGCATCTGCTAAGAAAAAGAAAGGAAATTGTTGTTGTTAGAGTATAATCATGAAATGGCATCAACTCAAGCTTCAACCAGTAACGTTTGTCCATTGGTTTAAAGTATTGGTAATGCTGATAATGTGGATTACTGCATTGTGAAAATGAGGTACCGCCATCCTCATCCAATGCATTAAGTTACATAAATCTGTTGGAAGAGAGTGATTGTGACCCTATGGGTGGTTTTATGCCTTTGAACGGTAAAAAAGTTGAGACATTTTTTGAAGAAGATTTGTTCCAACAAGATAGTACATCACATTTGGATGAGGATACATGCCTTGATAGTAGGCCAGAAGATATTGCAGAAATGATTGACGAGTTATGTCTAGAAAATGAGGGTGTGATTTTTCAAAAACTATCCAAGAGGTTATTGAGGAAGTTGTAGAAATGGAAGAACATGATATTGAAGACGAAGGTGTACAAAGGAAAGAACCAGAAGGGGGTGTTAGTGAGTTTGAGCATGATGCCAATGACATGCCAGGAACAGAACCAGTAGTTGACATGCATGGTTTCTCATTTGAGCTGCATTCAACCATTGAAAAGAGTAGGAGAGAAGCTAGTAGACTTTCGAATGAGTCTGGTGAACCTGTAATTGACTTGGATGAGCTTGAAAGTTGTGAAGACGTTGATGATGAACGGGCTAGAGGTAAAAGAAAGAGAATGTTGAAGGAACTTAGATAGAAAGCCTATAGGTTATAAATGGGTCTATAAAATCAAGTATAAGTCAAATGGTGATATATAAAGATATAAGGTTAGGTTAGTTGCAAAAGCCTATAACCAAACAGAGGGCATAGACTTACATGAGACTTTTTCACATGTGGTTAAAATTGTTACTGTAAGATATCTTATTAATCTTGCAGTACATAAACAGTGGACTTTATTTCAACTTGATATTAATAATGCTTATTTTTTATGATGATTTAAATGAAACTCTTTATATGTCTTTGCCTGATGGATACTTTGATTCTAATGATAAGAGAGTATGCAGGCTAAAAAAATATTTATATAAGTTAAAACAAGCACCCGGACAATGGAAAGCTAAATTAACCGAAGCTTTACTTGAAAATGGTTATGCAAAGTAAAAGTGATTAAACTATTTACTAAGACTGATTCATGTGCTTTTTTTGCCTTACTGGTTTATTTAGATGATATAATCATCACATGTAATAATTTAGAAGAAATTGAAAAGTTTAAAGTTGTTTTAAAATCCAAGTTTATGATTAAGGATCTGGGTAAACTTAAATACCTTTTGGGTAACAAGGTTATTGAAACTGAAAAAAGACTTTGTTTGTCTTAATGGAAATATTTTCTTGATCTCTTAACTGATATTGGTTTTCTTGCTTGCAAACCATCTGCTACTCCTCCCGAGCAACTTGTCTATATCCAGTGAACCATCGGTTAGTGATCCTGTTTTAGACAACATAACAAAATACCAAAAAATTAATTGGGAAGTTGATCTATCTTACTCATACAAGGTCTGATATTTCTTATTCAGTGCATTGTTTAAGTCAGTTTATACATAAACCTTTGAGATCCCCTTTAAAAATTTCACTTAAGGTTTTAAGATACATAAAGGGGTCTCCCGATAAGGGGATTCATATAGTCAAGTGTCTCATTGCTTCACTTGAAGCTTTTGTAAATGCTAACCGGAATAAATGTGTTGTAACAAGGAAGTCTGTTACATGATTTTGTTTAAGTTTAAATGGCTTATCAGTTTCTTGGAAGAGTAAAAAGCAAAATACCCAGGTTTTAAGATACATAAAGGGGTCTCCCGATAAGGGGATTCATATAGTCAAGTGTCTCATTGCTTCACTTGAAGCTTTTGTAAATGCTAACCGGAATAAATGTGTTGTAACAAGGAAGTCTGTTACATGATTTTGTTTAAGTTTAAATGGCTTATCAGTTTCTTGGAAGAGTAAAAAGCAAAATACCCTTTCTTAGTCTTCAGTAGAAGCTGAAAATAAAGCTATAACTTTGGTGACATCTGAGGTTGTTTGGGTCCGTAAGTTTCTTAAGGATTTGAACTGGGAACATTTCTTGGATATTAAATTGTTTTGTGATAGTCAAGTAGCAATTAAGGTTGATGCTAATCTTGTGTTTCATGAAAGAAGTACTAAGCATTTTGAAATAGATCTTCACTTTCTAAGAGAAAGTTTTTTTATCAGGTGTTATTAAAACAAAAAAGATAAGATCAACTAATCAAACATGCAATATTTCCACTAAAGGGTGGGATAAAAATCAACATCAAAAACTGATTTCAAAACTGGGGTTATTTGATGTTTTCCATATATTTTCATTAAAGGGTTGGATGAAATCAACATTAAAAACTGATTTCAAAACTAGGGTATTTGATGTTTTCCATGCTAAGGTTAAAGAGGGATGCTAAAATTGTATAACCTTTTGCCTGGAAAATAAGTTAAAGGACTAACTTGTTGTTTTCGTATTTGTGTTTTATAGTGTGATTGAAACTTTGAGAGTGATATAACAGTTGATATAAAGATGGAGGGTTGGACTTGGCATGTTAAGGAACTCCTAGGCGCTGGGCTACATAAAGAGTTTTTCCTTCAGGGTTTTTTTTTATAACCCAATATTGTTTTTAGTTGTTGATTCATTTCCATATTGAAATTTGTTTGTAATAAAACTATTATCATCTTAAATAATAGTACCAAACCTGATTAGCAGTGGTGGATTTGATATTTTGATTCATCTATTGGTTGTTGAATTGAGGTTCAACAACTTGTAGTTGATTTGACTAAGATTTTTTACATCCATAAACTAACTTTTTTTTGTTCAATGATTCATTGTTAACTCGCTATTTAACTGATAAATTACTAACATTGTGTTCTTAAAATTAATGTACAAGAAAAAGGAAAATAAAAGAAAAGAAACCAAAAAAAAATTGTGTTCTCCAAAAATTTTTAGAGAAAAAAAAATGAAGAGGAATGAAGTGAAAGGAAGATTCGGGGCTGCTTTTACTCTAAAGTCTTCCTCTCATTTTCGGAGGATTAGAAAGGAAAAGAAGAGAAAAGAATTTGATACTCCATCAATTCTTTTCTCCCATATCTCTTCTCCTACAAAACTAACTTGTGTAAGCATAGGATCTTAGAAGAAGAAGTGTAAAGAGGTAGTGGCTAGCATAGAAGAAGGTGTGCATATGTATAGATTAGTTGTGGTGTAAACTAGTAGTGTTACTTAGTTTTTGTGGGACGAAGTAGAAGTTGTGAAGTAGCAAAGTAGTTGTGAAGTAAGAAAGAAGAAGAAGTCATGAAGTAGTGAAGAAGTCGTGAAGCAGTGAAGAAGTCGTGATAAAAGTAGTGTTGTGATTGAAGTCGTGAGATTGGTTCTAGCTACGATTAGAACTCAACATTTAGCTTTGTGTCGTTAAACTGGTGTAAGCAAAAGTGTAAGGTTTTCTCCGCCATAAGGGAGTTCATTGACTTAGTGAAGAAAACTCTCGGGTAGGTAACTCGAGGAGTGGAGTAGGGCAAGGAAGGTGTCCTTGTAGCCGAACCTCTATAAATCCTTTATGCCTCGGTTTGATCTTTCCATCTCTTGCTTACTATTTTATTTATATCGTTATTACTTTCGTAGACATAGACGTACATATATATTTATAGTTCCTCGTATAGTGCTAGTGTGGATTTCACATAAAGATCAAACAAAAGTTTCATTCACAAAACAAAGCTTTTACAATCAAACTAAAAAGGTAATATGTCTAGTGTTTGTCTATGTGCTCATTTTCAAGAAGATCCTAAAACAATCCATCTTGAAGCCGTTAAACGAATTTTTAGATACATCAAAGTCACTACACATCTAGGATTATGGTATCCCAAAGGAATGTGAGTAGAAATTATAGTATATGCCGACTCAGGCCATGCCGGTGACTACGTCGATAGAAAAAGCACAAGTGGTATTTGTACTTTTGTTGCCGGAAAGCATGTCAACAAGCTCTTTGGATGAAGCAAGCTCTTGTCGACTACGGAATTCAGCTAAACGACATCTCCATTCTTTGCGAGAACAAAGGAGACATCGACCTCAGCAAGAATCCAGTCCAACATGCGCGTACTAAACTTATTGAGATTCGTCATCACTTCCTTCGTGACAGTGTTCAAAAAAGAAACATCTCTATCAAGAAAGTATCCTTAAAAGACAACATTGCCAACATCCTCACAAAACCACTTAAACTAGAACCATTTAATCTTCTTAGACTTGGACTAGGGCTTATGGAACCTACACTATAGTTTTGATCATTAGAATAAAATAATAAAAATCAAAACAAATCACTCTAGTTTTTCTCTACTGATGTGGCGGAACCCTTCGACTAAACAGGCGGAACCCACTTTTTGGTTCCGCCAAACCATCAGGCTATTTTATTCTTAAATATTAAACCAAACACCTCCTTACCCCACAATTATAACCCACTCACAGTTACTATTCACTTCTAAACAAAACTACACATGAAAATTAAGGCTCTCCTTCAAACAACCTCCATTCCAATCATCATTGTAAGTATTCTTAACATAATTGCATTCTTAATCTAAGTCTAGGATTTCTATTTATGCACAAAAACTAAAAACTTGGGGATTATGCATTAAACTTGAGAAATCATATAGAAGCATTAGTTGTGAACAAAATCAATCATGTTTTCCCTAGTTAGGAATTGCATTTTGTTAAACATTATCATGATTTACCAAACACCCCATGTTAAACTTTTGAAAAATCACTTCTCACGATTAGGAAAAAAATATTTCCTCACATTGTTAATACAAAATGAAAAACGTCATGAAAACATCATTTGCATAATATATCTTGAATGCTAAAGGAAATACATAACTAATATGCATTTTCGGGTACATTCAATCGAAGCTACACAAAATTTGCATACTTAAAACCTTTTTAGCATAAAGATGAGTTGAGATAACCACACCTCCACATTGTTGTCATATAGGCACACAATAGAACATCAAATCTCAAATTGTCACTAACTTGTTTAAAATGTGCAATCTTTGTTTCTAGGAACCAACATGCCTCCTGCAACATTCTCTAATCATAAGAACACCATAAAGTACCTACCCAAACATCAAATGACCAAAGGTCTAACTCCCAATCTAGTCAAAATCTTTAAGGGATTAGAAAAACGCTATGTTCATGAAGGTAGAACCATTGATCCATCCTTCCTAGAAGGGACATCCATTCACCAAGACTTAGCCACTATCAACTTCGATTGTTTTCTAGACATCGATGAACAAAATTTGTCCTAGGTTCATTCTAGAATTTTATGCTACCATTTCACTTTCTGGCGATGAGTATGGTCTCATTTCCTTGGTCTGCAAAATCAACCAACATCAATTTGATGTGCCCCTAAATCAATTTGCTCGAATTCTTGGTATCTCGAATAAAGGTACATGCCTTTATACGAACAAATGGCCACTTACCGTTCTTGATTCGGTCCTTGACCGTACTAATCCATATGAAACCCCTCTTGTTAGCAAGGAAGTACTTCGTGAACACCTCTTTGTGAGATCCACAAAAACTAAGAAAAATCGTTCGGGAAATGAAGTCAATAAGGACCCATTTGGAATGGAACTCAATGAACTTAAGCCTCAATTTAGGAAGTGGGAATAAATCCTTAGGGCTAATGTCATAAGCACCATGGGAAATAGAGATCACGTCAAAACTTGTCTTTGCTACATGCTCTATAGCATCTCTACTAGACAACCTGTGGAAAACTAGAAGAGGGGGTTGAATAGTTTTACGTCAATTTTTATTTCAAAACTTTGTTTTCAAAATCTTCAATACAAGATTTATTGTAAAAATTTACTCAATCTAAATGATCAATTTCACTTGTATATGTGTATGTATATATTGTATATTTTTAGGTTATTTATAAAAACTTTATTTTGTGAATGAACCTTTTGTTTGAACTTTGTGTGAAATCAATTTTCGCACAATATCACAAGCTACAACTAGATGCAAATGTTTATGAGTATGTAAACAATAAAGATGTAAATAAGATAATGAACAAGAGATGGAAAGATCAAACCAAGACACAACGGATTTATAGTGGTTCGGCTACAAGGTCTCCTTCCTTGCCCTACTCCACTCCTCGAGTCTCCTACTCGAGAGTTTTCTTCACTAACACAACGAGCTCCCTTTTGGTGGAGAAACCTTACATAACTTTTTCTTACACCGATTAACGACACTAAGCTAGATGTCGAGTTCTAATAGTAGCTAGAACCAATCTCACACCACTAGTCACTACACACCTTCTTCACGACTTACACACGCCACTACTACTACACTACTTCTCACACCTTCACTACTTCTTTTTCACAACACAACTATTTCTTCACTACTTCTATTCACGACTACTAACCCACCAAGATCTATCTATTACACACCTTCTACACCTTTACAAATAATTTACACAACAACTAACAATATACACAACTCTTCAATACTTCTAAACAAGATGTTGAAGAAGTATTCTTCTCTTTCACTTTGAATGAGGATGGATAGTATCACTTGAAAACAAGAACTAATATGTTTATGATCAAAGGTTTTAGGAAGATGATTTGAAAGAATTTGGACAAAAAGTTATAGTGCAAAAGGTGAGGAAAAATTACAGATTTGAACCAGTATTTAAAGGCAAAAGATTCTGACAGAGGAGCGTATGCCGGCCCCCTTAAATCATGGCCGGCCCCCTTAAAATTATGGGGGCCGCCCCTTATAATTAACGGGGCCGCCCACTGTAACGGCCTGAATTTTTGTCTTTTCTGGGGAAAGTTTATTTGGTGAAAATTTAACTGAATTTGGTTAAAAACTTGAATTCATATATATATTTTGAATTAAACATTTTCCTCTAATTACCAAAAGTGTTTTTCTAAATATATAAAATGTTTATACCATTTTATATAATTTGTAATTAGTAAATAAACCTTCCTTTGATCATAAAATGTATTAGACAATTGTTTATTCATACCTTAAGTAAATTAGTTGGATGAAATGATATTTTGTCACTAAATACTTGTTTGCGTAATGATTTTACGTTTAATGATTTTATATTTTGTGATCTTCAAAACATATGGATATTCATAAATATTAATAATGTTTTTACGCATTATTTATATCAACAATCTCCCCCTTTTTGATGATTACAAAATCTAAACTTATTAAATCATAAATTGTTATATATGCAAGTATTTAGTGAGTTTATATCACTTCTCCCCCTTTTTGTGAACATCAAAAAGGTTGTCCCGAAGTCGGATGAGCTCCCCCTTGATGTTTACTCCCCATCGTTTTAAGGTTACAAGACAAGTCGAGATATGAAATGCTTGCAAAAATATTTAGAACATACAATATATACGCATCCAATAAATATATATATAAATAAAACAAACAATATAAGCATGGAAGAAAACACTTCAATAAATTGATGAAAATACAAACAACATGCATCCAAGATGCATGAACAATACAACTAATAAACTAAAGCCTTAAGGGCTTACAAGCAACCAAAACTCTAATAGAAATGTTTTTCCTAGAGCTTGCCATCAAAATGGTTTAAACATTTTTATTTTCCAAATATGAGCCATGCTTAGTTTGGGAGGAGCAATGTTGTAGGTGGAGATGATGTAGTTGATGGAGGTGTGTTTGATGTTGATGAAGGTGGAGGTGTATATGTTGTTGGTTGAGGTTGAGGGAACAAGCTTTCAATGTATGAAAACATGTAGTGGTTTTCATCTCTTAAGCCAAAAAAGATGGTGCGGTTATGGATGCAACAAAGGCAAGTATCACCTTGAGCTTCAAGCAAGCTCCATGGGATGGGATTGAAGTTTGGTGGATTGAGTGTTGATGGTGAAAATTGTGCATCAAGAGGGTGATGGGTGATAATGAAAGAGTGATGTCTAAGGATGTATTTTCAAGAGGTGGTGGTGGTGGAATTCTTGGTGGAGGTGATAGGTGAGTGTTGATGTAGTCATAGATGGATGATGATGATGGTATGGAAAAGGTAGAGGTTCAATGAGTTGATGGTGTTTTGGATGGTGCACTGGGAGCACTAGGAGATGAGCATTGAGGTGGTGGTGATGGAGTGGTGTTATCATCACTTGTGAGATCAATGAAAAGTTGTTTTGGTGGTATGATAACAAGCTTTTGTTTCTTGGCTTTGTTGAAGGAGGTGGTTTTTGGTGATGACATGATGAAATGGTTGAGGTTGATGAATGTGATGATAATGGAGTGTGTATGAAAGGTGTATAAGGTTTTTATAGCATGGAATCATGTTTAGAAGTAGAATTAATTTGAAATTGTATTGTTAGATTCCAAAATCAGTTTAGTTTTTAAGGGAAATGGTAGCTGGGACTAGCAAAAGGAGTCACAAGTTGCAAAAGAAAACATTGTAAAAACTGTTCCAGGTGGCCGGTCCCTTTAATTCATGGCCGGCCCCCTTAAAATTAACGGGGCCGCCCTTGATAATTAAGGGGGCCGCCCATCTGGTAAAATTTCAGATGACCAAATTTCAAAAAATTTCCAAAAATGGTTTTTATCTGTTTTGTGTTTCCAGCAAGCTATATTGGAACATTTCATTTTAGTTTTGGTCTATTAGAAAAGTAAATATATGATCATAAACTAACCATGCAAACAAAGATAAAAACAAGGAGAAAAGCATGCATAAAAACCAAGCAAGTAATATTAATAGAACATAAGTCACATTTATTGATTATTAAGGTAGATTATGTTAAAGACATAATCATTAGTACAAAGGCATACATATATGTGTATACATATATGCTTTTCTAGCAAACTACATTAGATATAACTAAGTTGCCGTCTTGAGGTCTCTTGAACTTGCATGGGGTACAAAGGTTTGTGGTGAATTTATTAGGAGATGGAAACATGGTGATTGGATTTAGTGGTATGATGGTGAGGGATGTGGAGCGGAAGGAGTGGATCTAGGTATGTTTCACCTATTTAGTGGAGGTATTGGATGTGGACTAGTGAGGAGATATTCGATCCACGAAATATCTTCGCTTAGGTCAAGGATTTGTTTTTGGAGAAAGTAACAACAAGGACAATAGTGGGTGTGGTTGATGACTTGATCCAAGTTAAGGGAGTGAGGTAGGCAATTTGAGTAAGGAGAGCATGGAGTTTTGTGCAAGTTGCGTTGTGCAAGATGCATAGCATTAAGATCACAAAGATCACGGATTTGGTTGATTTCTTCACGGAACTTTTGCTTTTCTGTGGTAATGTGGAGTGAATCATTTAGTGGATGTAGAACCCTGTAAAAATTTCTTGTAATTAAATCATTAATAAATATATAATCTTTCGTTATCGTTTCTAATTCCCATTTTCTCGGAAAAATTAAAAATTTTTCTTATTATATTATTTTGGCGATTTTCACAAAATAATATAATTCACGAAATGACGGAATTAATCCTTGACACGTTACACGTTACACGAAACTTAAACTTTTAATTTAATCTTAAACCTAAATCCTAATCCTAATTATATTTATTAAATATAATTAAAATTCACTAATTACTTAATTAACTCAAACCGGACCCTTAATTACTTCGGCCCACACTATTCCTAAGCCCACGACACAAAAGTCCAAAATCCAAATTGTTTATTTCCATCCGATCGACATAACCAAACCACCTCCAAATCGCATTGTTTATTCCTAAATTTTACACACGACCTATATATTTTATTTTCTCATCTCGTTAACCTACTAGCCAACAATTAGTATGTCAAGTCTCGCGTTCCTACGTTGAGTGTTGATACGTTTTTAAGAGGCATAGTATTCGACTTTAGCAAACCCAAATCGATTTGGACTATATTCAAAACTTAACCATTTTGAATCTAGTTTGTTTCTAATCATTCCTAATATTATTCCTAAGATGATTATAAGCTCAAATGTTAAAGATAATCATGTATGTTCAAGTGGTACACGATTTTGTAAATCGTATACTTGGAAATGTATCTAGTCGACATGAGCATGAATCATCCCAACACCCTCCTTATTTTATGCACTCACAACACCCTCTAAACCATTATAATATCATCATCTAAGAGTCTAGTCCTGACATGCAATAGTGAATGAAGAATTCTCCTTGAAATTTTCCACTAAACGATATATATATTTGTAATATATGTACGTTCATTGCATGCATACTTCTCATAATCTTTCACACACTTATTCACTGTAATAAAATAGTATTCGAACCATTCTCAAGGCTTACAAGTCGTGTAGTATCGTATTGGAAGCAAAGAAAGAAATCGGGTTTGAAATAAATATATAACGTTTGGGTTATATAGCTTTGACGTGATTTCTTGTGTTCCTTTTCTACCTATCTCGACTCTAGATCACCTTTAAGGTGTTTGTAAGTTCCCTACATTCATTTCCAATCCATTTCATACATATTTATATAGTCATGCACTTTGTGGTTTTTGTTTCGAACGTCTACACTTTGCACGTTTAATTCACGTATATATTTGTTCTTAGTACACGAAAAGTGATTAGCCTCTATCTTGGAAGGCCTAGGAATCACGTAGCACACACCATTCACTTTAGTTGTAACGTTATACTCATTTCATGCATTCATTTTAATCTACATCCATCGATTTAAATTTATGAAAAACACTTAGAAAATTTTGCAAGTTTTCAAGTTATAAAATCGATCCAACCATGTCCCAAAACCAACGTATAACTCAAAATTTCATTTAACGACAATACTATATTATTTCACGACGCCATAGACCACCTAGCAAACTAACATTTTCATGTAAACAACTTGTAAAAATAATCAAGTCTTGACACCATACACGATCCATTTTGAATCGACACAAAACAGTTTTCACAAACTAAAATTTTTAATAAAAACCTTAAGCTTGTCGAGTTGGCTTAACTAAAGCCCACTAAGCATTTGAAATCCGTAAGCCCACTGGGCCTATAAGAAATGTTTTTAGAATCATAAAAATGGTCCAAAGCCAAGCCCAAAACTTTTTCTATGCCCTCGCCTCCAAAAATCTTAACGGGCCTTAAGTTGAATCGATCCTGGCCCATAAGCTATAAAAATGAGCTTTTGAATAAATAAGCAGTTAAATAAGCTTGTTAATTAATAAATAAGCTTCGGAAAATTTTTAGAAAGTTCCATAATCATTTTTGTAAAAATTGGACTAAAAATGTAACGCGACGACACCTAGAGGGACTAAATGTGTAAATATTGAAAATCAAGGACTAAACCTGTAAATACAGAAATCTAAGGTTAAAATGTGATAAAAATTAATATTAGAAGGTTTGTATTGATTATTGGACAAAGTAGAGGACTATAGTTGAAAAATATATAAAAAGGACTAACGGTGTAACGCAAGTATCGTTAGTGTAAAAATGGTAAAATTGGAAAAGGAGACAAAGACTAAACATAACTTATTTATCATTCTTATTTATTTTCTATTTTCGTCAATTTATTTCATATCATTGTTTAAGCTTTATTTTTATTTATATATATATTATTAATTTAACGTTAATAATATATATATATAACGATGGTTAAAAAGTTAAGGTTTTATTTACGATTAAAAAGGAAAAACTTCGATGGATAATTTTAAAAAAATCATATTTTGTCATATCATGCATATCACAATATTTTCACTGCACATCACTTAATCGTCATAACGAATATCTAATATTCGTCATTTTCTTAATAATTACCGAATAGTTTTTGGTCAAGTTCTTAGATAAATTTATTTATCAGGTTGTGTTTCGAAGCCGTTTTCATAAAATTCGTCCGACTTTATTTTCTTCGTTTTCAGTATCAATCAAGGTGAGTCATAGCCTCACATTTAATTATTTTCAAAACTCCGTGAGGGGGATACATGTTATAAATAGATCACAAGTATTTTTCTGTATGCTTTCATGACTGATATATGCCTAAGTTAGCTATTGCCAAAAGACCCTTATTCATGAGCCATTAATCACTGCGGTGAACGCGAATATAATGAATAGATCTATTTAAGGTTTGACAGCCTGTCCCATTAATACTTGACGGAATGCCATTATGCATGTGGTTAGTCGTATTAGTCGTGATAATTATATTTGAGTAAAAATAGGAACTGGCAAATCACCTATTACACGAGGGCAAATTTATCTTTGATTTGATAAACACCCGCCGTTTACGGTATTTGTTAACGTTTGCGTGTCATGAGACTTAGTGCAATATATGAACTGCAATATCAATGTTTTCAAACTGATTGTATTTTCCAATACAATCTTACTTGTGTATCAAAATGATTATTAAATTCAAACTCTATGATTTCACTCAACAATTTTGTTGACTTTTAAGCATGTATCTCAGGTATTTAGCAGGGGAAGCAAGCATGGAACGGGCGGCAAAAATCTTCAAATTATGTTTATTTTATTTCAAATAATGATGTAAAATAAATGATGTTTGATTTAGTTCAAAACATCAAGTTTTTATAATACTCTGATAAGGACCTATTGTATTTCAAATATTTATAAATGAAATTATGTTTTAAAACGTCTCTTCGAGTCGTTTTCTATCATTATGACTTCGATCCTCACCGTAACACCCTAATATCTATTCCACTGCCGCATTTCAAATTTGGGGGTGTTACAGATTGGCATCAGAGCCATCGTTATAGAGAACCAAATGTTTTCAAACATTGAACTATAACCATACTTTCAAATAAATTAAATTTTTATCATATAAATTTTTGCCCGCCGTACCTGTTTGCTACAGCACTCCGTAATTTAATCATTAAGCTATGATATTTTAATTATGATATGTTAAAATTTTATGATAATAAATTCTTATTATGCCCTATTTATGAATTGTTACAGTATTGTGTCAATATGAGTATGTTCGAATCCGACTCTGATATTTCCGTCGCGTCCGTTACTTCGCCTGTTTATCGTTCTACTTTTGTACCTGACGCTGTTTCCCAAGAAACAGAACCCTTCGAGCAAGACGAAATTGCTACAACGCCTGAGAATCCCAATGCTTTTGTTTTATCGACACCATTACCACGTCATGATTTCAATTCATATGCACCCGATCACCTACTCAACCTTTTTAGCCAAACTTATCCGTATAATTTTCACCCAAGAGAACCCATCCCTGAGGAAGATATACCTACATCCAGCCGCCTTCGTATTCCTGATTCTATTTCTCCACTTTCACCATCATTACCCTATCCGCCTGGTTTTACTCCCCCAGCTCATATCAATGAAACTGGCGAGAGTGCTAGGATGGAAATTCCCTCTACCTTTTCACCTTCTGTAGTAGTGACGCGATTGGAGCATCACGAGGATCGGATAGACTCACTTCTTCAGATGATTGATTATTCATCTTTCGATCATTCAGATACTACCCACAACACCTTACATAACCTTATAACCGATAGGATAGAGTTGCAGCAGGGGTTAGCTCAGATACATTCGGATATCTCTGAGACACGTTCTTTCGCGATATCGTTGCGAAGAGAGGGACAGAACCGTACTTGGGAAGCCCAGCTTGCACACCGAAGAGCAGATACATTGGAAAACATCATAGGAGATATGAAGATGCAACATCATACCGAGATGCAAGAGCTCCGAACTCAGATCTTAGAGATGGGAGGACATGTGGACATACCTAATCATTAGAGACAGTTAGTATTTGTACTAGTAATAAGGCATTCAAGCCTGCCGCATGTGGCATTTAATAAGCTTGTATCGTTTTGTTATAACAACTCAACTGATTTAAAGTTATTAATGTTATGCTGTTGGTTTTGATATTACTATATACAAATGTTAACTTATGCTTATGGTTGTTCATGTGTATTATAATTGCATCTAACATATCGGAATGATTATGACTGTTGTATCAAAATAAAAACTACATATGATGCCCAATTATTATTAAGACTCATAATTAATTTTTCCCTACTTCACAAGAATCTTTAAAACAAGTGGTTGTTTAAAATTCTAAATGCTATATTTTTGTATTATTAATAGAAAAATGGAGCATGCAAGTAGCGAAAACTCTAACCCGGAAGTGATCATGACCCCCACTGAGGTTCAAAGAATGATTGCTGAGGGAATATCTGCAACTCGTGAAGCGGATCGTTTGAATAATACCAATGGTGCAAATCGTGAAGCTAATACAATTACTCCACGTAATTGTACTTACAAGGATTTCATGACTTGCAAGCCAACAAACTTCAAAGGAATTGAAGGAGTGACTGAAATGGCACATTGGTTTGAGCATACTGAGACAGTCTTCAAGAGGAGTGGTTGTCCTGAGAATAGTAAAGTTACCTTTGCTACAGGAACTCTTCAAGGAGAGGCATTATCATGGTGGAACACTACTGCGAATGCTATGGGTCCAGATGAAGCTTTCAGACTTTCGTGGAATGAGTTGAAGAATAAAATGTTGAAGAAGTATTGTCCAAGGATAGAGATTCGAAAACTGGAGATGAATTTCATCAGCTAGTTGTAAGGTACAATGACCTGAAGACATACGACAGAAAGTTTCTGGAGTTGTCGGTGCTGTGTCCAACTATAGTACCCGATGTTGAACAAGCATTGGAGAAATACGTGGAGGGACTGCCACCATCCATTGAAGGAGATGTTACCTCATCGAATCCAAAGATAGTAGAAGAAGCTATGGAGCTTGCACAGAGATTGTTAACCCGGGTGATCAAAAGAGGTTCTACTTCTGTGATCAATGAGCATAAGAGAAGTGCTGACAACCGTGGGAGTAACAATAGCAACAACCGCAGCTATAACAACAGTTACAGTGGTAACCGTAGCTACAGCAACAACAACAATCAAAGCAGAAATCGCAACAGAGATCAACAGCAGAACCGTAGTAATCATCATCAGCAACAAAATTGTCAACAAGAAGCTACCCGAGCTTATGCAGCAGTGCCTGCAGAAAGTAAAGGTTATTCTGGAACTTTACCCCCATGTAACAAGTGCAACATGCATCATACTGGAGCATGTAGGGCTGTTTGTGGCAACTGTAAAAGAATTGGTCATATGACAAGGGACTGTCGAGCGACTGGAGCCAACACACAACCGATAGCAGTAAAGTGCCATGGTTGTGGAGAAGTTGGACATTACAGACCTCAATGTCCGAAATTTACCAATAATGTTGCCAGAGGAAGAGCTTATGTATTTGGTGATGGGAACACAAAGCAGAATTCAGATGTTGTTACTGGTACGTTCCTATTAAATCAACAAGATGCTAAGATATTATTTGATTCAGGAGCAGATAAAAGTTTTGTGTCTACTTCGTTTGCCGCAATTCTAAATATTGCTCCTGTAGAATTAAATACTATCTATGAAATAGAATTAGCAGATGGAAATATTTTAAGTACCAATACCTTAATCGAAAACTGCACCTTAACCCTCCTAAATAAATCTTTCCCTATGAATCTTATGCCCATCCAATTGGGAAGTTTTGATGTCATCATTGGTATGGATTGGTTATCTAAACACCGTGCCAGAATAATTTGTGACGAGAAAATCATCCAAATTCCATTCGACGGTGAAACCTTAATCATCCAAGGTGATAAACCTAAAACTTCTTTCAATATCATTTCGTATGCCAAGATGATGAAATACATAAGCAAAGGATGCCATGTATTTCAAATCCAAGTAACGGGAGGAGAAACAAAAGAAAAGAAGAAACAACTTAATGAAGTACCAGTTGTAAGAGAATTTTCTGATGTATTTCCCGAAGACTTACCTGGAATCCCACCAACTCGTCAAGTAGAATTCCGAATCGATTTAGTGCCTGGAGCAGCACCCGTTGCAAAAGCACCATATCGATTAGCACCCTCCGAAATGAAAGAATTATCTGAACAGTTAAAAGAACTATTAGATAAAGGTTTCATTCAACCGAGTTCATCCCCTTGGGGAGCACCAATCCTATTTGTCAAAAAGAAAGATGGAACGTTCCGAATGTGTATCGATTACAGAGAGTTGAACAAACTCACGGTGAAGAATCGATATCCATTACCAAGGATCGACGATCTATTTGACCAATTACAAGGATCAAGTGTTTACTCAAAAATCGATCTGAGATCAGGATATCATCAATTAAGAGTTAGGGAAGAGGACATTCCCAAGACAGCTTTTCGAACACGATACGGACATTATGAATTTCAGGTGATGCCATTTGGTCTTACCAATGCACCAGCTGTATTCATGGATTTAATGAACCGAGTATGCAAACCATACTTGGATAAATTCGTTATTGTGTTCATTGATGATATTTTAATCTATTCGCGCAATAAAGAAGAGCATGCCGAACACTTAAGGACTATTTTGGAGTTACTTAAGAAAGAAAAGTTGTACGCCAAGTTTTCCAAATGTGATTTTTGGATTACTACCGTTCAATTTTTAGGCCATATCATCAACAACAAAGGTATCCACGTAGATCCCGCGAAGAAAGAAGCAGTTAAAGGTTGGACGTCACCTACCTCCCCAACTGAGATTCGTCAATTCTTAGGTCTCGCTGGTTATTACCGGAGATTTATAGAAGGTTTTTCAAAGATTGCAAAACCATTGACGGAACTAACCCAGAAGAACAAGAAGTATAACTGGGAAGAGAAGCAAGAGTCAGCATTTCAACTGCTGAAACAGAAGCTTTGTGAAGCACCAATATTAGCATTACCGGAAGGCAATGAGGACTTTGTAGTGTATTGTGACGCATCTCATCATGGTTTAGGTGCGGTACTAATGCAAAGAGACAAAGTTATAGCCTATGCTTCACGACAGCTGAAGAAGAATGAAGAAAACTACACCACTCATGATCTAGAATTAGGAGCAGTAGTTTTTGCTCTTAAGATATGGAGGCATTACCTATATGGTACAAAGTGTACGGTTTTCACCGATCACAAGAGTCTACAGCATATCCTAGATCAGAAGGAACTAAACATGAGGCAAAGAAGGTGGTTAGAATTACTTAATGACTACGACTGTGAAATTCGTTACCATCCTGGTAAAGCGAATGTAGTAGCCGATGCGTTGAGTAGAAAAGATAGAATTAAACCTCTTAGAGTTCGATCTCTAGGAATGACAATTCATTCGCCACTTCCTGCTCAAATCATCAAAGCTCAAATGGAAGCTCTATAAGAAGAAAACCGGCAATATGAGAAAATTGACAGAAGGTCAAACATGGAAGATCAGGTTGACAGAATGCCAAATAATGAAAAAGAATTTGTGAGAAGAAATGATGGAATGTTATGTTTTAAGGAAAGATATTGGATTCCTCTCTTCGGAGGTATTCGAGACCTTATCATGCATGAATCTCATAAATCCAAATATTCTATTCATCCCGGTTCCAATAAAATGTACCAAGATATTAAGAAGAATTATTGGTGGCCAAATATGAAAGCTGATATCGCTGAGTACGTTGGTAAATGTTTGACCTGCTCTAGAGTAAAAGCAGAGACTCAGAAACCATCAGGATTACTCGTGCAACCAGAAATTCCGGTCTGGAAATGGGAACGAATCACAATGGATTTTATTACCAAATTACCAATGACTTCGACTGGATCAGACACAATCTGGGTTATCATCGATCGATTAACCAAGTCTGCACGTTTCCTACCAATCAAGGAAACTGACGAGATGGAAACACTTGCTCAGTTGTATTTTAAGGAAATTGTGATTAGACATGGAGTACCAATATCTATTATTTCTGATAGAGATAGCCGATTCACATCAATATTTTGGGAATCGCTACAGAAATCTCTTGGTACTAGGTTAGATATGAGCACCGCTTATCATCCGCAAACCGATGGACAAAGTGAGAGAACAATCCAAACCTTGGAAGACATGCTTCGAGCATGTGTGATTGATTTCAGAAAAGGTTGGGATAGACACTTGCCATTAGTTGAATTCTCGTACAATAACAGCTACCATGCCAGCATAAAGGCTGCACCTTTTGAGGCACTATACGGAAGAAAGTGCAGATCACCAATCTGTTGGACAGAAGTTGGTGATATGCAACTTACCGGACCAGAGCTAATACATGATACTACTGAGAAGATATTCCAAATCAAGCAACGCTTGCAAGCTGCTCGTGACAGACAGAAAAGTTATGCTGATGTCAGGAGAAAGCCTATGGAATTTCAAGTAGGAGACAAAGTCATGTTGAAGGTTTCGCCATGGAAAGGAACGATTCGCTTTGGAAAACATGGAAAGTTAAATCCGAGGTATATTGGACCTTTCAAAATTCTGGAGAGAATTGGTTCAGTTGCTTATAAGTTAGAACTTCCGGATGAACTTAGTAGGGTACACCCTACATTTCACGTATCCTAACTCAAGAAATGTTTGTCAGACGAAACTCTCGTCATTCCACTAAAAGAGATTAGATTGGACGACAAACTAGTGTTCACAGAAGAGCCTGTGGTAATAATGGATAGAGAAGTTAAACAACTAAACGAGGGCCGACTTACACATGGGAAAGAGAAGATAGATTCTGTGAGAAATATCCGCACTTATTTTCATAGAACGCACTTGTTAGATTTCTTAAAATCGAATTTCGGGACGAAATTCAGAATGACAAGTGGGTACTGTAGAACCCTGTAAAAATTTCTTGTAATTAAATCATTAATAAATATATAATCTTTCGTTATCGTTTCTAATTCCCATTTTCTCGGAAAAATTTAAAATTTTTCTTATTATATTATTTTGGCGATTTTCACAAAATAATATAATTCACGAAATGACGGAATTAATCCTCGACACGTTACACGAAACTTAAACTTTTCATTTAATCTTAAACCTAAATCCTAATCCTAATTATATTTATTAAATATAATTAAAATTCACTAATTACATAATTAACTCAAACCGGACCCTTAATTACTTCGGCCCACACTATTCCTCAGCCCACGACACAAAAGCCCAAAATCCAAATTGTTTATTTCCATCCGATCGACATAACCAAACCACCTCCAAATCGCATCGTTTATTCCTAAATTTTACACACGACCTATATATTTTATTTTCTCATCTCGTTAACCTACTAGCCAACAATTAGTGTGTCAAGTCTCGCGTTCCTACGTTGAGTGTTGATACGTTTTTAAGAGGCCTAGTATTCGACTTTAGCAAACCCAAATCGATTTGGACTATATTCAAAACTTAACCGTTTTGAATCTAGTTTGTTTCTAATCGTTCCTAATATTATTCCTAAGATGGTTATAAGCTCAAATGTTAAAGATAATCATGTATGTTCAAGTGGTACACGATTTTGTAAATCGTATACTTGGAAATGTATCTAGTCGACATGAGCATGAATCATCCCAACACCCTCCTTATTTTATGCACTCACAACACCCTCTAAACCATTATAATATCATCATCTAAGAGTCTAGTCCTGACATGCAATAGTGAATGAAGAATTCTCCTTGAAATTTTCCACTAAACGATATATATATTTGTAATATATGTACGTTCATTGCATGCATACTTCTCATAATCTTTCACACACTTATTCACTGAAATAAAATAGTATTCGAACCATTCTCAAGGCTTACAAGTCGTGTAGTATCGTATTGGAAGCAAAGAAAGAAATTGGGTTTGAAATAAATATATAACGTTTGGGTTATATAGTTTTGACGTGATTTCTTGTGTTCCTTTTCTACCTATCTCGACTCTAGATCACCTTTAAGGTGTTTGTAAGTTCCCTACATTCATTTCCAATCCATTTCATACGTATTTATATAGTCATGCACTTTTTGGTTTTTGTTTCGAACGTCTACACTTTGCACGTTTAATTCACGTATATATTTGTTCTTAGTACACGAAAAGTGATTAGCCTCTATCTTGGAAGGCCTAGGAATCACGTAGCACACACCATTCACTTTAGTTGTAACGTTATACTCATTTCATGCATTCATTTTAATCTACATCCATCAATTTAAATTTATGAAAAACACTTAGAAAATTTTGCAAGTTTTCAAGTTATAAAATCGATCCAACCATGTCCCAAAACCAACGTATAACTCAAAATTTCATTTAACGACAATACTATATTATTTCACGACGCCATAGACTACCTAGCAAACTAACATTTTCATGTAAACAACTTGTAAAAATAATCAAGTCTTGACACCATACACGATCCATTTTGAATCGACACAAAACAGTTTTCACAAACTAAAATTTTTAATAAAAACCTTAAGCTTGTCGAGTTGGCTTAACTAAAGCCCACTAAGCATTTGAAATCCGTAAGCCCACTGGGCCTATAAGAAATGTTTTTAGAATCATAAAAATGGTCCAAAGCCAAGCCCAAAACTTTTTCTATGCCCTCGCCTCCAAAAATCTTAACGGGCCTTAAGTTGAATCGATCCAGGCCCATAAGCTATAAAAATGAGCTTTTGAATAAATAAGCAGTTAAATAAGCTTGTTAATTAATAAATAAGCTTCGGAAAATTTTTAGAAAGTTCCATAATCATTTTTGTAAAAATTGGACTAAAAATGTAACGCGACGACACCTAGAGGGACTAAATGTGTAAATATTGAAAATCAAGGACAAAACCTGTAAATACAGAAATCTAAGGTTAAAATGTGATAAAAATTAATATTAGAAGGTTTGTATTGATTATTGGACAAAGTAGAGGACTATAGTTGAAAAATATATAAAAAGGACTAACGGTGTAACGCAAGTATCGTTAGTGTAAAAATGGTAAAATTGGAAAAGGAGACAAAGACTAAACATAACTTATTTATCATTCTTATTTATTTTCTATTTTCGTCAATTTATTTCATATCATTGTTTAAGCTTTATTTTTATTTATATATATATTATTAATTTAACGTTAATAATATATATAACGCTGGTTAAAAAGTTAAGGTTTTATTTACGATTAAAAAGGAAAAACTTCGATGGATAATTTTAAAAAAAATCATATTTTGTCATATCATGCATATCACAATATTTTCACTGCACATCACTTAATCGTCATAACGAATATCTAATATTCGTCATTTTCTTAATAATTACCGAATAGTTTTTGGTCAAGTTCTTAGATAAATTTATTTATCAGGTTGTGCTTCGAAGCCGTTTTCATAAAATTCGTCCGACTTTATTTTCTTCGTTTTCAGTATCAATCAAGGTGAGTCATAGCCTCACATTTAATTATTTTCAAAACTCCGTGAGGGGGATACATGTTATAAATAGATCACAAGTATTTTTCTGTATGCTTTCATGACTGATATATGCCTAAGTTAGCTATTGCCAAAAGACCCTTATTCATGAGCCATTAATCACTGCGGTGAACGCGAATATAATGAATAGATCTATTTAAGGTTTGACAGCCTGTCCCATTAATACTTGACGGAATGCCATTATGCATGTGGTTAGTCGTATTAGTCGTGATAATTATATTTGAGTAAAAATAGGAACTGGCAAATCACCTATTACACGAGGGCAAATTTATCATTGATTTGATAAACACCCGCCGTTTACGGTATTTGTTAACGTTTGCGTGTCATGAGACTTAGTGCAATATATGAACTGCAATATCAATGTTTTCAAACTGATTGTATTTTCCAATACAATCTTACTTGTGTATCAAAATGATTATTAAATTCAAACTCTATGATTTCACTCAACAATTTTGTTGACTTTTAAGCATGTATCTCAGGTATTTAGCAGGGAAAGCAAGCATGGAACGGGCGGCAAAAATCTTCAAATTATGTTTATTTTATTTCAAATAATGATGTAAAATAAATGATGTTTGATTTAGTTCAAAACATCAAGTTTTTATAATACTCTGATAAGGACCGATTGTATTTCAAATATTTATAAATGAAATTATGTTTTAAAACGTCTCTTCGAGTCGTTTTCTATCATTATGACTTCGATCCTCACCGTAACACCCTAATTTCTATTCCGTTGCCGCATTTCAAATTAGGGGGTGTTACAGTGGAGGTGGATGAATTGGTGTTGTGTAGTTGGGGTTGTAGTTTGATGATTGACCAAAGTGATATGGATCATTGTAGTTGGATGGAAATGAGGATGTATGATTTGGGATGAAATGGGATGATTGGCCAATGTGGTAAGGTTTGCAGAGCGGTTCAAAGGAGTGTCCTTGCGATTTTGGAGCGTAGTTGGGAAAGTAGGTGTTTGGAGGTGTTGATTGATTACCAAATCCACTTGTTGTGACGGATTTATTTCGAGGGCTTTGTTTCTTTCTTCATGTGGGTTTTTCAGTCATCCTTGCTAGCTTAGAGGATTTTGATTTTGGTTTGTTAGGAGAGGTCATGATGGGATGGTTGAGCAAGGATATGTTATGAGGAGAGGTATTTATTGTATGATGATTATGTGTTTGTGGAAGGATAAATTAGTGGAGGATTTACTAGACAAAATGTGTTTTTGAATTTAGGGAAGTGAGGAATCAAAATAGGGTGAAATGGGCTAAAAAGGAGAAAGCAAACAGGGAACCTCGACCATCAGGTGGCCGGCCCCCTTAATTAATGGCCGGCCCCTTTAAATGTCTTTTGGCAGAGATTTTTCCATAAAGATGTTTGTTTTGAGGTTTGGTTTTGGGCAAGTTCATATCTTTAGGCAACTTAATCAAGTATTATCTTAATGGAGTATGCAAGAGAAGTATGCACGTAGGCAACTAAGCATATAATATAATTTCATGCAAAGAAAATCATGTAAAGGGTCAATTAAGCAAGTCATATATCCTAAGGTAACTAACTTAATAAAAGAGGCCAAGGCAACTAGTGAGTGAGAAACTATTGATGGAACAAATGTGACAAAATGACTTATGTCTTAGTAATAATTTGTGTCTAGATTTAACATATGTGAAGATGCGATTGCTTCAACTCCTAATGCAAAAAAAAATCCTAAGAAGCAATCCAAAATCTCCCTGATTTTATTTGTTGAACCCACGATTGTCAAAAATATATATTAGATTATATAATATGACAATTACACGTGTAGTATCAAGCATGATTTATGAGAAAACGTTTTTAGCATTATTCAACCATGTGTTTTTAAAAGAAATTATTGAAAAGTAGTGTACAATCAAAGAGAAATTTCATTAAGAGGATTTGTAGTTAAAGGGTTTTAATGTTAATAAAGCTTATTATTCTTATGGAAAGCATTTAGTTATGAAAATTCTAGACTCGATTTGAAAGAGCCAAAATGATGTTGAAGAAATTGATGTAAAATACTTAATGATGATTATGACCAAAATTTGATGAAATGTGTTATAAATGACTTACAATATTTGTTGCTAAAAATGTGAATAGTTTAGACAGATCGAGTAAAAAAAAATTTATGCAATGTAGAGTTCTCAATCTTCAATTTTTGTGTGAAGTAGATACCTAGACTCAAGAACGAAGAAGAGAAAATAAAGCAATTTTATGCACTAATTGATTTATGAAAATCCAACAGAATTTTGTCAATTTGCTCCATCATCCCTAATCTTAAACGCTAGTGATTAAGTAGTACATGCTAAAAGGGTTTAGTGAATATATCCACTGTGTAAATAATACAATAAAAAAATTATCACACGAACATACAATAAATAATCTTAGAAGTTTACGTTATAATTAAAAGAGAGAACGTACCTTGCATCTTAAAATGAATTAATTCAATAAGACTTATGAGAAAGTGAAAAGAGGAAGCAACGAGTTCCCAAGAAGATCATAGAGAGAAAGCAATGCAAAAGAGAACCCGTAACAAGACAACACCATAGTATCACAAGCAAGTTCTTGAAGCATAAACACGTGAAGGTTTAAATGCATGTCTCAATTGTTCGTCAAATTTCACGTATATGCAAGTGTGCCAATCCTCATGATTAAGATACCTAACATGTAAAACAACTTGGTGCCATTCCTCACGCTGTAGATACATCAACATATATTATTAATAGGGTATCAATTAGGAGAATTCTAGGAAAAACTCCTTATGAGTTACTAAGAGGTAGAAAACCAAACTTAAGCTACTTTAGGGTATTTGGAAGTAAATGTTACATTCTAAACACTAAGGATTACCTCACTAAGTTTGATCCAAAATCATATGAAGGAATATTTTTAGGATACCCATAAAATAGTAAAGCATATATAATACTTAACAAACACTCCATGAAAGTAGAAGAATCACTCAATGTAACATTTGATGAAACACCACCATCTCCTAAAACTTTACCTTTAGAAGATGATGATTTAGTCGAAGATGAAGCTATTGAGGTTAGTAAAACAAAACCCATAGGAAATGATAATGAAGACATTAACTTAGGAAATAACGAAATTGTAAATGTTAAAGAATCTAGATCACATCAATTAGATAATATAATAGGACATCTTAACCAAAGAACCCTTAGGTCACAAGCCCAAGATAAAAATAATTTCTTTTGTTTCCTCTCAGCAATAGAACCTAAGAATATTGATGAGGCTTTAAAAGATGAAAGTTGGGTTATAGCTATGCAAGAAGAATTAAATCAATTTAAGGCAAATGATGTTTGGGAATTAGTCCCAAATCCAATGAATATGACCATCATAGGAACTAAATGGGTATATAGGAATAAGTTAGATGAAAATGGAATAGTTACTAGGAATAAAGCTAGGTTAGTTGCCCAAGGTTATAATCAACAAGAAGGAATTGATTATGACGAAACTTATGCCCCCGTAGCTAGACTAGAATCTATTAGGATACTACTTGCCTATGCATGCGCCCTAGATTTTAAGTTATTCCAAATGGACGTGAAAAGTGCATTCCTTAACGGTTTTATCAATGAGGAGGTATATGTGGCACAACCTCCAGGATTCATTGACTTCGCAAAACCTGATTATGTTTATAAGTTAAAGAAAGCTTTGTATGGACTCAAACAAGCTCCCAAAGCTTGGTATGATCGATTAAAAGCTTTCCTTATTAAGCATGATTATTCCATGGGAATGGTAGATAACACTCTTTTCACTAAAAGGAAAGACCCAAATCTCATCATTGTTCAAATATATGTTGATGACATTATATTTGGATCAACTTATCAAGACATGTGTGATGAATTTGCCAAAATCGTGCATGATGAGTTTGAGATGAGTATGATGGGTGAACTTAACTTCTTCTTAGGATTACAAATAAAACAATTAGAAAATGGAATATTCTTTAACCAATCTAAGTACATTAAGGAAATGCTTAAGAAATTTGGCATAGAAGATTCAAAAACCATGAAAACTCCCATGTCTACGAAAGTGAAACTCACAACGGATGATGAAGGTGAGTACGTAGATAACACCAAGTATAGAGGAATGATAGGTAGTTTACTATACTTGACGGCAAGTAGACCCAATATCATGTTTAGTGTTTGCCTTTGTGCCCGTTTTCAAGAGGATCCCAAAACCTCTCACCTAGAAGCGGTTAAGCGTATCTTCCGCTACATTAAAGGCACTATACACTTAGGATTATGGTATCCTAAGGGATCCGGCATAGAAACCATCGTCTATGCGGATTCGGATCATGCGGGAGACTAAGTAGATAGAAAAAGCACTAGCGGTATTTGCACGTTTATGGGATGTTGTCTAACATCTTGGTTTTCGAAGAAGCAAACCGCTCTTGCTATTTCTACCACCGAAGCCGAATATGTAAGCGCTGGAAAGGCATGTCAACAAGCACTATGGATGAAACAAGCTCTTATAGACTATGGCATTAGGTTAGAAAATGTTCCCATTATGTGCGATAACAAAGGTGCGATAGATTTAAGTAAAAATCCGGTGCAACACTCTAGGACTAAACATATAGAAATATGCCACCACTTCCTTAGGGATAATGTACAAAAAGAAAACATATCTATAGAAAAAGTTGGATCGGAAGATAACATTGCGGATATATTCAGTAAACCCCTTAAGCGTGAATTATTCAATCACTTACGTTTAGGATTAGGAATGATGGAACAAGTTGACTAAATTTAATTGCATTTAGGCAATTTTTTTTTGCTTAAAATTTGCATATGATTTACTTCTCTTCCACTTCTCCATTTCTGAGTCTAGGATTCTATTTCGCACAAAATTAAAGATTGAGAAATATTACTTTCTTTGAATATACTCTTTTGTAAAAACCCAATCAAATTTTTTTAACTATTCTCACATCTAGGAATTACATGAACATCATTTTCCTTGCATTGTTGACAAACGCTAAAAACCTTTTCCGAAATCATGCATAAACTCTCACATAAATTGTCAAAGTATATAATCTAATATATATCTTTGATATTCATGATCGAGCAAAAATCGAATCAAGGAGACTTTGGATTGTTTCTTAAGAAATTTTTTTTCTTTGCATTTTGGAGTCGAAACAATCACAACTCCACATTTGTTGCATATAGGCACACACTAGAACAAAATCACTCATAATGTTGTCATCTTGCTTCATCACTAGGTTTTTTGACTCACTAGTCACCTTTGTCTTTGATCTAAGATAGTTGCCTTAGGAAGATTAAGTGTTCTTGCCTTTATTTGTCTCCTCTAGCTTATTATTTGTTGCTTGTTTGCTCTTTTACTTAAGTGTTTTTGCATGCATGCTATATCATGATTAGATTAGATGCTATATTGCCTAAAGGAATTGAACTTTCTTGAATCCAAGACCAAAAACACAACCTTTCTGCAAATTTTCCGCCAAAAACCCAATTCTGGCAATCTGAAAATCACCAGATGGGCGGCCCCCTTAATTATGTAAGGCGGCCCCCTTAATTTTAAGGGGACCGACCCCTAATTAAGGGGACCGGCAATCTGCTGGACGGATTTACAGAATCTTTTCTGCCTTTTAGCCCATTTCAACCTACATTTCCCAATTTTCACCAACATACTTTGTCCTAATCTCCCAAAGAAACTTTATCCATCCACAAACACACAGATCTTACACTATAAATATCCCCAATCTTCAACACTTTCCATTCATCCCTTCATGACTTCTCCAAACAAACCAAAACTAAAAGCCTCAAAGCTAGCAAGGATGATGGAAAAACCCGTTTGGCGAAGAAAAAGCCCTCGAAACAAATCTATCATAACCAATGAAGTTGGAAATCACTCAACACCTCCAACCACTTACTTCCCAAACTTTACACCAAATTCACAAGGACATTCGTTTGATCCTCTTTTCAAACCATACAACATTGGCCAAACATCCTCTTTCATGCCAAACTACACATCTCATCCTCCAACAACTTATAATGATTCATACAAGTTTGATCAACCATCAAACTACAATTCCAACTACACAAACCCAATTCATCCATATCAACACAATGATTCTCTCCACATTGCCACGGAAAAGCAAAAGTTCCGTGATGAAATAACCCAAATCCATGATCTTAGTGACCTCCTTGCTATGCATCGTGCACAATGCAAAAAAGGGCAACCTCCATCATCACCCTATGACAATTGCCTACCCCACTCTCTCAACTTGGATCAAGTTACAAACCACACTCACTATTGCCCTTGTTGCATCTTCCTTCAAAAACAAATTCTATACTTGAGTGAAGATATTTCTTGGATTGAATATCTCCTCACTCATCCTCATCCAATACCACCCTTAACTCGATACAACATCGTAAGATCCACTTCTTCCGCTCCATACCCCACTCCATATCCCTCTCCATCTAACAACTAAGTTCTATGCTTATGTTCCCCTTCAAGCAAATAAAACAATCAACCATGGGTTGCAAGCAAGTCCAAGTGCTCTCTTAGGCAATATAGGACTATGTCTTTTCTTTTGTTTTATTGTAATCAATATGCTTCAAGCATATTGAATGTTGTAATGCTAATCATTTCTATGATGCTTGAATGAATCTATTTTTATTTGCATAATTGTTGCTTTGCATATATATGTGTCTTGTTCTCCTCACATATTTTTTGTAGCCAAGATTTCCATAGCTCGTTCCCTTGGTGCTCTCAAATGAGGGGGAGCATTCTACCCATTTAACTTCTTCTATGAAGCTTACTCGGTTTAACCTTTTTGATTTTACAAAAAGGGGGAGAAGAGAATAGTAAACTCTAAAATACTTGTCTAAAAATAAATTTTAGACCTATTGAGTTTAAGGTTTTCTAATAATCAAAAAGGTGGAGATTGTTGACATAAATAATGCCTAAAAACATTATTAACATATTGTCAATATCTCTATGTTTTGATTATTACAAAACATAAACTCATTGAACTAAAATTTATGACATAAACAAGTATTTAGTGACTAACATTCTCTTTACATCCAAATCACTTAAGGTATGAATAAACAAAGTGTTTAGTGCAATTTATGATCAAAGGGGTATTTAATTAATTATTACAAAGTTTATTTAATTATATAAACATATTATATATTTTTGAAAAACACTTTTGGTAATAAAGAAAAATGTTTATTCATACTAAATATATGAATTCAAATTTTTAACAAAAATCAGTTAGTTTTTCACCAAATAAACTTTCCCCACTAATAGACAAAGATTCTGGCCGTTTCAGCTGGGCGGCCCCCTTAATTATAAGGGTCGGTCCTCTTAATTTTAAGGGGACCGGCCATAATTTAAGGGGACCGGCACGCTCCAGTTGTCAGAATTTTTTGCCTATAAATACCACCTTAAATCTGGAATTTTTCCCCACCTTTTGTACTCCTAAACTTTCTGTTCTAGATCTCCATTTCCATTCTCTTAATCCTTTGATCATACATTCATAAATCTTTGTTTCAAAGTGATCCAAACATCATCCTATCATGTGCAAGAGAATAATACTTCTATCCCTCAAGACAAGATGTATTATAACTTGTTGTGATCTCCACATCTAAGTTGTTTGAGCATCATCCATTGTATCTATCTCTTTGTGTAATTAGTTGTGAATATTTGATAGAAGATAGTTTAGCTAGGTATATAAGTAGTGTGATAGGTTAGTAGTTTGGTGTGAAGAAGAAGAATTAGAAAGGTGTGAAGAATATAGGAGTAATGAATTAGAAAGGTGTGAAGAAGATAGGTGTGAAGTAGAAAGGTGTGAAGAAGTATTGGTGTGAACTAGATTGGTGTAAAGAAGTTGTGTAGAAGTTGTGACGAAGTTGTGGTGTGTAAATTGGTGTGTAAGGTTTTCTCCGCCATAAGGGAGCTTGTTGACATAGTGAAGAAAACTCTCGAGTTAGGTGCCCGGGGAGTGGAGTAGGGCAAGGAAGGTGACCTTGTAGCCGAACCACTATAAATCTCTTGTTTCGCGGTTCGATCTTTCCATCTCTCATTTATTTCTTTGCTTGCATTATTATTGCTTTATCGTATATATATTTATTGTTGTTCATATTGTGCAAGACTTGATATCACATAGTATCGAATCTAAAATTCTGAAAACAAAGAAAACTTTCAAACAATCTTTTGTAACAAATTAAAAAGACGTAAAACTATTCAAACCCCCCCCCCTTCTAGTTTTCCACAGAAAACAAGAACTAATATGTTTATGATCAAAGGTTTTTGGAAGATGATTTGAAAGAATTTGGACAGAAAGTTATAGTGCAAAAGGTGAGGAAAAATTACAGATTTGAACCAATATTTATAGGTAAAAGATTCTGACAGAGGAGCGTATGCCGGCCCCCTTAAAATTATGGGGGCCGCCCCTTATAATTGAGGAGGCTGCCCACTGTAACGGCCTGAATTTTTGTCTTTTCTGGGGAAAGTTTATTTGGTGAAAATTTGACTGAATTTGGTTAAAAATTTGAATTCATATATTTATTTTGAATTAAACATTTTCCTCTAATTACCAAAAGTGTTTTTCTAAATATATAAAATATTTATACCATTTTATATAATTTGTAATTATTAAATAAACCTTCATTTGATCATAAAATGTATTAGACAATTGTTTATTCATACCTTAAGTGAACTAGTTGGATGAAATGATATTTTGTCACTAAATACTTGTTTACGTAATGATTTTACGTTTAATGATTTTATATTTTGTGGTCGCCAAAACATAGGGATATTGATAAATATTAATAACGTTTTTACGCATTATTTATATCAACACATCCTTTCAATTTGGCTTATTACATGGCCAAAAGGATGGCCGATATACCTTTGCTTGGAACAACCGCTCTTCCATATGGGATGCTTCTCACCCGCCTCTTTAAAACCTTCGAACCTATTCCAACAATCACTAATGGAATTAGCCTTGATTACCCTCTCACTCCTCACATATTTGTCCCACTAAGTGACAAGAGAGTCTCTAAAATTCAAGGGAAACATCCTCGTTCTCCTGCTTCATCGTCATCATCACCAATGAGCGAAGATGATGGTCTTCCTAACCCTAGGCTAGCTCCTCTTGATTACTTCCAAGAACTTCCAACGATTGCCAACAAATCTGAGGAATAAACGCAAACTAAAGGGATGTGGAAGTGCTTTGGAAGGTACCTTGGAAAGCTAAAAAAGAAGATGGATCGCATATGAAGATCTTTCTTTATGAGTGATTGGCATAACTAGCATTTGAACCTTATTAGTAGTTAAGCTATGTGTTTCATGTCGAATTACGGTTTTATGTACTTCTAGGATCATTTTTTATCTTTAGACAATGCTTAGTATTAACCAAATTTGCAGGTGGACAACATTAAAGTCTTGTCAAAATTTTCAATATTTTCACTAAGTATCGTGAAAAATGCTAGCCCCCCATCAAAGTCTATCGGTAAGAGTGTTTCTATATGCATTTCTGTCATTTCCCATTTAGTTTTAAATGTTTACATATGTTTTAGGAGAATTTACAAAATTTGAAAATCATTCGGTCCGTAAAAATTACACTATGTTTCAACTTTTAGCCTGGCGAATCTGGCGGAACCAAATATTGGGTTCTACTAGTATAATTTCTGGGTATTCCCAGTTTTGGTCCAACAGACCAGGCATAAGTGTTGGGAATTATATTAACAGTTTTCACGGCTAAGTATGAAGATTACAACTGCTGAAGAATGCACTAGCAGTTGTAACACCCCCAAAATACCGCAGCGGAAGACTGTGTCACAGGGGTGCTACTTCATAATACAAAGTACAAGGTATAGAAAACGAACTCTAAATGAGACATTTTGAAAAGTTACCATTCGATTAATGAATTCAAAGTTACAAACATGAGATTCCAAAGTATGATACATAAATGTATACAAAGTTTTGAATGGTAAATGATAAAAGCGTAAGTCTTCAGAGTATGTAGCTTGACTCTAAGTTCCACGCACTAGCTATCGCCTTACTAACCTGAGATAAACATGCTAAAGTGTCAACACAATGGTTGGTGAGTTCATAGAGTTTGTCTTAAAACAGTTGAAAAACCTTAAAGAATGTTCACACAGCAAAGGCATTGAGAATCCACTCAGTTGCAGGTCCCGCCATAAGAGACTTGCAACCTGTGTGTTCACAACCCACTGCTAATATATAGTTTCTAAGGATTATATTCACCCATGGTCACGTCATTTTGGACCCATAGGCGGGGAACCACCATCCCAAATAGTACATGTCACCCAACGTCTCGAATCTTGGACTTGGGTGGAGGGTGTAGGCCCATACTAGTACTATTAATACCTCTCCTTTGACAGCATAGAGTATTGTGTATGTACGTAAATACAAATCTTGTATTTAAATTAAGCAAGTATAGTGTAACAAGTATGTATAACGCAATCAAGTATAATTATCATGTATAACGTATTCAAGTATAATGCCAATCAAGTATAACACAATCAAGTATAAATGTTTTGAGTATTTGTACAAGTAAGCAAGTAGTTGAGCATGTATCCCCCCAAGAGTTAAAACAAGTATGAAAAGAGTAGGGGCTATGACTCACCTTATGTCTATGTAATGAGAAATGAAAGTGGTAGTCGAATCGCGAAAGTCTCTAAGAGCAGCCTATAATAGAACGTTGCGACTTAGGTTTGGAGTAACGTCTAAGAATACGAAGAATTGCCTATATATATCTTGCATAATGTTCATGATGTAGTACTTAGTATATAGTGTAAGTCTTTGAATATAAGTGGTCTATGAAACATGTATAGGTTGTAAATCTCTTACTACCGTTCGGGCCGACATAATTCAGAAGTCATGGAGTAAACGTTCGAGGAGCCAGGACACTTTAATTCGTAAATCCACAACTCATCTCGATGGCTTACTTAATGAACTCCTCACATGAAGCTCCCTACTATTGTAGTATTTGATAACATATATATAAGTTTTTGATCTTTAAAAGTTATATGGTCTTTAGCCGTGGCTTTGCCGTGACCTTGGTTATTGTTACCATGGTCTTGAGACTCAACCTTGGCTTTAGCCATGGTTGTGGTCTTGGCTTTAGGTCATTAGACCTCTTGGTCTTAGTAATTCATAACTATAATATAGTGACTTTGGTCTAAAAATGGGCTGTTAAGAATTTGAAGAAATTATCACTCGGAAAGCGTTTTCAGGGCTCGACCTTCTATGATCCTGAACGAAAACGTCGTTCCGGACAACTTTCGTGTTTTAACTTTTTGATGAATCGGACCAGAAGTGGGACTTTCAAAATCAAAATTTGATCAGAATGCTATTTAGGCAGTTTTGCCGTTTTGGTTTCGCTAACTTCAAATGGTCATAACTTTTGACTCGTGTACTCGTTTTGGGTGATTCAAATTGCTATGTTTTCCTTGTTAAGTCCTCTTTAACAGTAAGTAAGTATCAAATATCAAATTTATACTATTTTGGTCGTGGTTCTCCATAAAAATCACTAGTTTGCTTGTCTACTTGTCATAAGTTAACATATGTATACCAATACTCGTTTTATCCATTTTTAAACATCATGAACACAATAACAAGAACATATATAGCATGAAAGAACCATAATAAGCATGAAAATGATATTGAGCAAGAAAGTGTATAAGGGTTTGCTTACAACTTTTGGCTTTCTAAAGAAAGGAAGTCAAGTATAGAACTAGGACACTAAACCTAAGCTTGTAAACCCTTCACCATAACTCTTGTAACCCTTGCTAGCCTTGATATAACCCTTGTGAAAACCATTTAACTTCAGCCCTAGTACCCTTGTGTAGCTCCTAATTCAACCATGGAATCACCAAACAAACTTAAGAACTAGGTAGAGAATACTAAGACCTTGAACTTTGTAGTGTAATTTGTATATTGAAGATCAAAGGATCATGGTGCTAGGGATAATTGGTGTGGCATTTGAATGATGAATAAATGAAGACATGAGCTTGCTTTTATACTAAAAATGAGGAGGTTAGGAAGGTAACTAGTAAGCTTCCTAAACTTGGTGACCAAGTTGTAATTAAAATGATCTAAAGAATCAATGGTCAAGATTTAACCACACATGGTGACTCCCCCCCTCCTAAGTCGGTGTGTATATGGATAGGGTGACTAGATGAGTAGTCATGGTCTTTGGATGATAATATCCTAAGTATGTAGCTAGTTTTGACTCCGTAAATTGCTAACCGTAAGCTTTTAAGTCACGAAACGTAAAACCGGGTATCCTAAAAATATGAAACTTAAAGTATGGTCAAACATGTCAATATACTCCATAATAAAATATAAAATGAGTGGTAGGTTCTATCGGGTGCTAAAACCCTGCTAAAAACTGGAAACACGGTTCTAAAACGCGTAATTCGCGTAAAACGCTGAACTGAAAAACGTAAAATTCCAAAACTTTTGGAATTGTCATAAAATGATAGAAAATCATATTTCTATTGTTTATAATGTTTTATGGATATATCGGGATGCTGGAAGGACGTTTAAACCTAAAAGTGAATCTCGGACACGGCTTTGTGATTTTTGCAGAAATGATCCGACGAGCGTCAAACTCTCGGATTATCGTTAAAATATTTTAACTTACAAGAATATGAAATAAAAATTTCAGAGATGAATAGTGAAAAGTGAATTGTAAAAAGTGAATAGTAAAAAGTGAATAGTAAAATTTTTGGGAATAAAAGTTAACCTGAAATTGCGAATTGTTACAGTCTCTACCCCTTAAGGAGAACTTCGTCCCGAAGTTCAGTTGATGTTAACTATTTACGTTGTGTCTAAGAGAATTCGGGATCTCTAATATAGTGGTGTTTACTCTGATTCGTCTAAGATTCTGGTTAAGGAGTTGTATCGGCTTCAATTAAGCCCACTTATTTATAACACATTACTTACATAAAGAAGCGTCCAAATTTATGTAATAAGGTCTCATAAACTTATGGTTCGGTGATTTACAATTTCTTTATTTAAATGAAGAGGCGTCCCAATCCATTTAAATATGGAGATTCTAAAACATCCTACTTAAGAATTTCCGACACAAAATCCGCCTTCTGAGGCCGATAGTAAGATAATTAAGTCATCAAATCCCTAAAGCTAAGCAATAATATTATTTAACTCAAATCTTGTGTCTCATCAAACAAGAACTGTCACAAGATCAAGTTAAATAATTAGTTATTACTGAGCTCCATGTTTTTAATGACTCGGCTAATCTCTGGGGCTCCTTATAATACTAGAATCACATCATCTAACAGCGTGGAACTAAACAAACCTCTAACCAAAAAGCATATGTGTATGTATTGTGTGTAAGGCAAATAAAGAGGAAGGTCAAAACGTATATAGCAGTTATAGTCTAGGCACTAAATGCAACCTAGTTCTCTATAACCAAGGCTCTGGTACCAATCTGTAACACCCCCAAAATACCGCAGTGGAAGACTGTGTCACAGGGGTGCTACTTCATAATACAAAGTACAAGGTATAGAAAACGAACTCTAAATGAGACATTTTGAAAAGTTACCATTCGATTAATGAATTCAAAGTTACAAACATGAGATTCCAAAGTATGATACATAAATGTATACAAAGTTTTGAATGGTAAATGATAAAAGCGTAAGTCTTCAGAGTATGCAGCTTGACTCTAAGTTCCACGCACTAGCTATCGCCTTACTAACCTGAGATAAACATGCTAAAGTGTCAACACAATGGTTGGTGAGTTCATAGAGTTTGTCTTAAAACAGTTGAAAAACCTTAAAGAATGTTCACACAGCAAAGGCATTGAGAATCCACTCAGTTGCAGGTCCCGTCATAAGAGACTTGCATGTGTGTTCACAACCCACTGCTAATATATAGTTTCTAAGGATTATATTCACCCACGGTCACGTCATTTTGGACCCATAGGCGGGGAACCACCATCCCAAATAGTACATGTCACCCAACGTCTCGAATCTTGGACTTGGGTGGGGGGTGTAGGCCCATACTAGTACTATTAATACCTCTCCTTTGACAGCATAGAGTATTGTGTATGTACGTAAATACAAATCTTGTATTTAAATTAAGCAAGTATAGTGTAACAAGTATGTATAACGCAATCAAGTATAATTATCATGTATAACGTATTCAAGTATAATGCCAATCAAGTATAACACAATCAAGTATAAATGTTTTGAGTATTTGTACAAGTAAGCAAGTAGTTGAGCATGTATCCCCCCCAAGAGTTAAAACAAGTATGAAAAGAGTAGGGGCTCTGACTCACCTTATGTCTATGTAATGAGAAATGAAAGTGGTAGTCGAATCGCGAAAGTCTCTAAGAGCAGCCTATAATAGAACGTTGCGACTTAGGTTTGGAGTAACGTCTAAGAATACGAAGAATTGCCTATATATATCTTGCATAATGTTCATGATGTAGTACTTAGTATATAGTGTAAGTCTTTGAATATAAGTGGTCTATGAAACATGTATAGGTTGTAAATCTCTTACTACCGTTCGGGCCGACATAATTCAGAAGTCATGGAGTAAACGTTCGAGGAGCCAGGACACTTTAATTCGTAAATCCACAACTCATCTCGACGGCTTACTTAATGAACTCCTCACATGAAGCTCCCTACTATTGTAGTATTTGATAACATATATATAAGTTTTTGATCTTTAAAAGTTATATGGTCTTTAGCCGTGGCTTTGCCGTGACCTTGGTTATTGTTACCATGGTCTTGAGACTCAACCTTGGCTTTAGCCATGGTTGTGGTCTTGGCTTTAGGTCATTAGACCTCTTGGTCTTAGTAATTCATAACTATAATATAGTGACTTTGGTCTAAAAATGGGCTGTTAAGAATTTGAAGAAATTATCACTCGGAAAGCGTTTTCAGGGCTCGACCTTCTATGATCCTGAACGAAAACGTCGTTCCGGACAACTTTCGTGTTTTAACTTTTTGATGAATCGGACCAGAAGTGGGACTTTCAAAATCAAAATTTGATCAGAATGCTATTTAGGCAGTTTTGCCGTTTTGGTTTCGCTAACTTCAAATGGTCATAACTTTTGACTCGTGTACTCGTTTTGGGTGATTCAAATTGCTATGTTTTCCTTGTTAAGTCCTCTTTAACAGTAAGTAAGTATCAAATATCAAATTTATACTATTTTGGTCGTGGTTCTCCATAAAAATCACTAGTTTGCTTGTTTACTTGTCATAAGTTAACATATGTATACCAATACTCATTTTATCCATTTTTAAACATCATGAACACAATAACAAGAACATATATAGCATGAAAGAACCATAATAAGCATGAAAATGATATTGAGCAAGAAAGTGTATAAGGGTTTGCTTACAACTTTTGGCTTTCTAAAGAAAGGAAGTCAAGTATAGAACTAGGACACTAAACCTAAGCTTGTAAACCCTTCACCATAACTCTTGTAACCCTTGCTAGCCTTGATATAACCCTTGTGAAAACCATTTAACTTCAGCCCTAGTACCCTTGTGTAGCTCCTAATTCAACCATGGAATCACCAAACAAACTTAAGAACTAGGTAGAGAATACTAAGACCTTGAACTTTGTAGTGTAATTTGTATATTGAAGATCAAAGGATCATGGTGCTAGGGATAATTGGTGTGGCATTTGAATGATGAATAAATGAAGACATGAGCTTGCTTTTATACTAAAAATGAGGAGGTTAGGAAGGTAACTAGTAAGCTTCCTAAACTTGGTGACCAAGTTGTAATTAAAATGATTTAAAGAATCAATGGTCAAGATTTAACCACACATGGTGACTCCCCCCCCCTCCTAATTCGGTTTGTATATGGATAGGGTGACTAGATGAGTAGTCATGGTCTTTGGATGATAATATCCTAAGTATGTAGCTAGTTTTGACTCCATAAATTGCTAACCGTAAGTTTTTAAGTCACGAAACGTAAAACCGGGTATCCTAAAAATATGAAACTTGAAAGTATGGTCAAACATGTCAATAGAATCCATAATAAAATATAAAATGAGTGGTAGGTTCTATCGGGTGCTAAAACCCTGCTAAAAACTGGAAACACGGTTCTAAAACGCGTAATTCGCGTAAAACGCTGAACTGAAAAACGTAAAATTCCAAAACTTTTGGAATTGTCATAAAATGATAGAAAATCATATTTCTATTGTTTATAAAGTTTTATAGATATATCGGGATGCTGGAAGGACGTTTAAACCAAAAAGTAAATCTCGGACACGGCTTTGTGATTTTTGCAGAAATGATCCGACGAGCGTCAAACTCTCGGATTATCGTTAAAATAGTTTAATTTACAAGAATATGAAATAAAAATTTCTGAGATGAATAGTGAAAAGTGAATAGTAAAATTTTCGGGAATAAAAGTTAACCTGAAATTGCGAATTGTTACAGCAGTGGAAACTCATTACCATTGCTAGTACATACTATTACCACTGCTGTTAGGAAACTTGTAAAAATAAATATAGAATAGATCTTGTGTATATCTAATTCTATTAGAGTTATACGTATCTTGTAGAAGAGGACTCCTTGTGCTATAAAAGGAGGTCCTAGGTTAAGGTTAGATATACGTTTTTCTTAGAGCTTCAAGGTCGTAACCCTAGTGATACAAAGATCACTCATATTATTATTATTATTATTATTAATATTGGAGCTAACCGTTTGATACATACATTATTCTCATTCATATACAATTGTTTCATTCACAATCAAACTTCTAAGTATTACTAAGTAGATTCAGCATACTTAGTGATATAACTCAAAGTATCATTCTAACACAGATCAAGGTGTTAAGATCCATTAAGTGGTAACAGAGCCACGCTTTGATACTTTGATTTAGAAGACCCCAAGTTCACTCAGAAGATTCAATGGAGACAGAAACTAGTCAGTCCAACATTGCTGCTAAGCTTCCCAAGCTTAAGTTGAATGACTATGAGATGTGGAGGCTTATGATCGAACAATTCTTTATGGTGCAAGACTATGCACTTTGGGAGATCATTATGTTTGGAAATTCTTTCAAACCTGGTACTACCTCAGAAACAATTGATGGCAAGGAAGTACTAAAGATCAACACTGGACCAGTCACCAATGATGAAAGACTTCAGATGAAGAATGATCTGAAGGCCAGAGGTTTGCTGTTGATGACACTTCCCAGAGATCAAATTCTAGCTTTCAGCAAGTACAAGACTGCACAAACTTTATTTGAGGAGATCTGCAATGTTTTTGGTGGTAATGATTCCACCAAGAAGACACAGAAGACCTTGTTGAAACAGACTTACAAAAACTTTGGTTCAACAAGTAATGAATCAATTGACAGCATCTTCACAAGGCTTCAAAAGATTGTTACTCAACTCACTGTGTTTGGAATTGAGGTGGAAAGGGAAGACCTCAATCTAAAGTTCTTAAGAAGTTTACCCTCTGAGTTTGGTACAATTGTTGCAGTATGGGAAGACAAGCCAGAATTGGAGACTATGAAGCTTAATGATTTGTACAATAACTTTAAGGTTATTGAACAAAGGTTGAAGAAAGCTAGCAAACTAAGTTCAGGATCAGGGAATTTAGCACTCATATCATCATCTGTTGATGATAGTTCAGATGAAGAGAGTGATAGTGATGATGATGATTCTAACATTGTTGTTTCCACTGGCAGGGGAGGTGTTTCCACTGTTAGTTCAAAAAGACAGATTGCTGGTCTTAGTGATTCTACTTTTTATACCTTTTTGTCAAGTCAGATGAATGGTTCAATTCTTACACATGAAGACTTGGATCAAATCGATGAGGATGACATGAAAGAGATGGACATTAAATGGAAGGTTGCATTACTAAGCTTAAAGGCAAAGAAGTTATGGAGGAAGACCGGTAGGAAGATCACCATAAATGGCAATGAAACTGTAGGTTCTGATAAAAAGAAGGTGGAATGCTACAACTGTCACAAGAAGGGGCACTTTGCCAGGGAATGCAGGAAACCAAAGAAGCCTCATAACAGGTCAACTTGGTATAAGCAGGACAAGAAGAAAGAACCTACAACTGAAGAACCAAAGGTGCTACTAGCCATTGATGGAGTGAGCTATGATAGGAGCTATATGGCTGAGGATGAAGAAGATGGTTCAGAGTCTGCAATGATTGCTACTGAGCTTGCACTTATGGCTTTTTCTGACTCTGAGCTACAAATTAATAATGCTTGTTCTAAAACCTGTAAGGCTTTAAAAGATTATGAGAAACTTAAAGAACAATATGATGAACAATTGCTAGAGTTAACTCAAATAAATTATAACTTAGCAAATCATAAAAGAGGTCTTGCTGTTTTAGAGGCACAATTAGAGCACTATAGAGCCAATGAATCTAAGTTCAATAATGATATTGCTATTTAAAAAAGAGACTTAGATTATAAGGTTGCTGTGGATAAGGCTCTTAGGGAAGAGTTAGAGAAGGTTAAAAGGGACAATGAGAATATACAGATAACTTGTAATACACTAGATCATCAATCCAAGTGTATTGACAAAATTTGGAAGGCCCAAGTTATAAACAAAGCCAAATCATGAGTAGGATATAAATCAGTTCCACCACCTCTAAGAGGTGATCCATCACCTCCTGGTATTGACTTAGCACACACAGGATTAGAAGAGTTCCAGGAACCAACCATGACCTATGGACCAAAATTTGTTAAAGAAGCTGCAATTGAAAAGGTTCAGGTTAAGGTTGATACATTTGATAGTGCTAGTGACTCATCTCTTAAAGATGAATGTTTGAATGTTGAGTCTAAAACTAGTGTTCCTGAGAGTATTCATGTGGAAGTTAAAAAGAGTGTTCCTGAAGTTGTCAAAGAGAAGCCTAGGATACAAGCTAATTACTCTAGCCCCACTACTAGATATGCAGAGATGTACAGGAGTAGGTCAACAACTCCTAGGGGGAATAAGAGGAGTTGGAATCATGTTAAATTAGTGCAATTTGGTAATGAATTTGTGTTTAACAACAAACCCTGTCACATATGTGGTAGTTTTGAACATGATGAGGCGAAAAATGAACCACTTTTAGGGGGTCATTTAAGCCCGAAATTGAATTTATTTGATCAAATATTGCCCTAAATCGTTACTTTTGTAATTTTAGGTACTTTGGGAGTGAATTCTGGAAAAGGAAGCATTTTGGACGTTTTTGGAGCATAAAAGTGAAGAAAATGGCAAAGACTTAATTTTCCATGCTGAGAACAGTATCTGACGGCGTCAAGAAGAAAATCCTGACGGCGTCAAGAATAGAATCCGTGATGACCCAGTGAAAACCTGAAGGCGTCACAAGAAGGGCGTCAAGAGTTAATGTTGTGATGACCTACAATTGGAATACACATGACGGCGTCAAACCCAGATCTAGGCAGTTCGAGAAATTATTTGGCGGCGAGATGACGGCGTCAGAAATTTTTTCTTGACGCCGTCACCTATCAGAATCTATATATAGTTTTCTATTTTTCATTCATAAGAGAGGAACTTGTGTGGAGAATACTAGGGCCGAACTTTGTAAACCCTAGGTCGTATTTTACAGTATTTTCAAGGGTTTTCACCCCTTGAATCCTTTCATGTTCAATTGAGATAAGTCTTCTTTCAATTCAATCAATATGTCTATGTGTTGCTTGAATATATCTTATGCTTGTCTTGATTTCTACATGCCAGGCTAGATCTATCATGTGTTTGCTTACATGTAATGAAACCTAGATGTTAATTATATGTTGATTACTTGTTTATAGTTGTAATGGATGAATGATTTCAATGTTAGGCTTAAGAAAACTGGCAGATCTCCATTGTGTAACATGCTTGAACGTCTTAGGAAACATGAACCGATGTGTACTAGGTTTTATTGGTTGTATTTAATGCATGAGCAAATTCTAGTGATCCCATGTTAGGAGCTTCTTAGCCGGCTCGACATAGGAGTGAAGTAGGCGCTTATAGGATTGGGGAAGTAAGTACGCCACCCCATGAATGGTATTAAGGAATACAACCCGTTATCCACGCAACTGTAACAAGTAATTAACATGTAAAAGATATCTAGGGAGTAGTGAAATCTAAGTAAACACAATTCTCCCATATATTGCTCACACCTTTAGTTGAATTTAGTTTATTTTCATTTCTAGTATTTTATTTTGATTGCATCTTAGTAATTGGGTTAGTTGACTAGCAACTAATTCCGCGCAACTCCTTCAAACCCGAGATTTTTAATTGCTTTTAGGTTTTCTAATCCTAGCGACACTATTCCTAGCTGAACGATCAATTCCCCGGTACTTGTCATTATACTATACTACATCGATCAGGTACACTGCCTGGTGGGGGTTGTAAGCTTCTCGAGATCCCTCGAGAGGTAAAGCCTGGTGCAATCCCTATGCATCAAGTTTTTGGCACCGCAGCCCGGGGAATAGTTATTGTCTAGGTTAGAAGCTATTTTTATTTAGTCTTCTTGCTAGATTCCTTTCTAGTAAGATTTTATTTTTATTTTTATGTTCTCTTTAGTTTATCTTATTTCTTCGTGTTTTTGTTCGTAACTCTTCGCCATCCGATATCATGGACGATGGTAACATCTTTGAACCCATCATCCCACCACAACAAAACCCACCACTAGCTAATAAACCTCTTAGGCCCCGAACCCTAGGAGAGTATTCCTGACCTAGCCACTAAGGCTATCGAAACACCATTGAACTCACCCAAGGCGCCAATGTGACCCCCTTGTGATCCGACACCATCCGGTTGGTGCAAATGGGATGTGCATTCCATGGACTTCGTTCCGAAGATCCAAATCAACATCTCAAGGACTTCCTCAAAATCATAGATTCTATAGACCTTGATGTTACAACTAGAGAGTCAGCCCGATTACGCCTATTCTAATTCTCTCTACGTGATCAAGCTAGTCAATGGCTTGAGCGTTTACCCGCGGGATCCATCACCTCATGGGATGATCTCACCACTCGTTTCCTTGCTCAATTTTTCCCACCGGGGAGAACTACCAAGCTTAGAAATGACATCTTGATGTTCCAACAACGTCAAAATGAAACTCTATATGAAGCATGGACTCGTTTCAAGGACTTACTCCAAAAAGTCCCTCATTATGGCATAGATGTCCAAATCTTTTATGACCATATCTATCTCTCCACAAGGCAAGCCATTGACCAATCGGCTGGTGGTAAGCTAGGTGATCTAAGTGCGGAAGAATCATGGGAACTCATAGAAGATCTTGCTCTCTATGACAACGAAAGTTGGAATGATCCCCACGATATGAACAAAACGGTCAAGGCAATATCTTTGCCTTCGAACTATTCTAGCACTCCCGACCGTAGGATCATGGAACTTGAGGACCAAGTCAAGTTTCTCATGAAATCTTACGAAGCTCCTAAGCATTCAAGCTAAGTGAACAAAATCACTTCTTCATGCGAATTATGTAGTGGTCCCCATGACACTCGTGATTGTGTGGAACTCCCCAGAACAGCTTTTGTGGACTACGCATCCTCGCGTACCGACGAAGCGGGAGATAAGTGGTACACTTTCAAACCCGAGCCAAACTCGTATGGTGATTCCTACAACCTTTCTTGGAAAAATCACCCAAACCTTAGGTGGAAACAAAACCAAGCCAATTCTTCCAATCCGCCTAATCGTTACCAAACAAACGGTCCACCCTCAAACCGTACTTTCAACAACAATCCTTCTAACAACTATGGTAGTACCAACAATCTTGAAGGATTGATGTCTAAATTTATGGCATCTCAAGAAGCTCGCATATCTAAGTTTGAAGCCGATTTCAAACAAAAGCAAAGCGAGATGACCACCAAAATTGACACATTGTTGAAAGTTCTCAATGACCAAGAAATGGGAGCACTCCCAAGCGACACGGTCAAGAACCCGAAACTAAACGTTAATTCCATATCATCAGTTTCATCACCCACTTCTTGTCCGCAATACTACTCGGTTAAATCAACGAGCACGTGTTTCAAGCAAAACCAAATTCTTCAAAAGGACCAATCGAATAAAACACCTGATATAAAACCGGTCAAAAGCATAGCTGAAACACCTCCTATGCAAGACCTTGACGATGAATTCAAGGAGCTTCACATTGAACGTTACGTCATTGATGTCTTAGCCCGTGCTCCCTACTATAGTGTTCTCCTAGAAAAGTATGAGAAGTTTAAACTAGGTAAAAATGAGACCGCCTTCGTTCACAACAAGTTGCCTAAAAAGCTTGATGATCTGGGTATATTTGTTTTGCCTTGTAAGATAGGAAGAGCCGAAGCTTTCAACACACTAGCCGATTTAGGGTCAAGCCTCAACTTGATTCCCTTATCCCTTTTCACCACTCTCAAGCTAGGAAAGTTAGAGGAGACGGAGGTATTGATTGGTCTAGCGGATGGGAGTATTGCCCAACCGGTTGGAATGATTAAGGATGTAGTTATTCATGTAGGGAAGTTAACTATCTTAGCGGATTTTCACGTCCTAGACATGGTTAGTGACACTACATGCCCACTGTTGGTAGGAAGAGGATTTTTAGCAACCGCTAGCGCCATGATAGATTGTAAGGAATCTAAGATAGCGGTAGGTGAAGGCGATACTTGGTCGGTATATGATGTTAAGAAACATAGCTACGATTGTGAGGATGAACCGACACCACATTGGGTAGAGACGAATAGGAAACCATCTAGATATGGACCTTGGATAGAAAGGAACTTTATAGGACCTCAACGCCCATTCTATCTAGAAAAAGATTTCATCGATAAGACACATTCGGTGGAACAACTCATAGCTAGAGATGAAGAGCTAGACCCTTTTGAGGACCCCTTAGTCTTTAGGAAGATGATTGAGTTCTTAAGCGTAATGCCTATTAATATAGAGATGAACAAGTGGAAAAGAGAGGGAGATAAGTGTAAATGGACGTGGGACAAGCCACCTAAGGAAGGTGACGGATCATGGCATATGAAGATGATTTTGTATGATTCCGAGAGAAGTTTCAAAGGTCATACCGTACTAAGAAAACCGACAGGAAGTTAAAACCTAAGTTTGATCCCAAAGATGTCCTCAATGAGGAACTCACTCGTATCACGTAGTAACCCATGACCTTGAGTCTAGCTACAAGACTCGTAAATAAAGAAAAGCGCTTCTTGGGAGGCAACCCATGTTTGGTGTGATTTTTATTTTTGTTTGTTTGTTATTTGCTTCCGTATGCATGCTTTATTTTTATTGTTGGTAGATCATGTTTCAAAACTAAAATGGTGAAAATACTTTATTTTGTTGTTTGGCTTAATCTTAACTTCATTCAAAGGTATTTTTGCAAATGATAAGTTTAAGGGGAAACCCCAAATATGTTTTTAAGAAACAAAACCGATCATGATTCTCCACAATATTAAGTAAACATGTATATTCGTATTTGTTAGAGTCAAATGCTTGTATCGAGTCATAATGATGTTTCGCAGGATTTTCCAGGAAGTAGGACGAAGTTTTTCCAGAAATTTTCTGGAAACTTAACATAAAAATTTCTGCAGGTCAATTTTGACGGCGTCACGAGTTTTACTCTTGACGGCGTCACGTGTAAAAATCTGGAAATTTTACCAGTTTTGTTTTTCCAACGGAATCTTAAAGTTTTTGTTGAATTATTAGTTTTATAATCTCCAGTAGATCTGCAAACATCATTCCACAAGTATTATATCTTATTTTGTTTTCTAGGATTTATTAGCATATGTAGATTGCCGCCGATTTTATGCGAGGTTGCCTTGTCTGTTTTTCTCAGGTTTTACAGGTTATGTATGACAAGAAGATGATTTATATTCTGGAAGGGAAGCTTTAATTGTTCATTTTCTTGGATGAAGATCTAACCTGGCCACCTTATTATCCATACCGAGCGAATCAGGGGAGTATTTGATTTCATTTGTTTTACTTATTTCACTTTTGCATTCTTTACTTGAACATTGGGGACAATGTTCATCCTAAGTGTAAGGGTAGGGTAAAATGATGATACCTTACGAATACACTTTCGCTTGAGTTTGTTTGTTTGATGGTAGATGTGTAATAAAACTATGAGAAATACTTGTTAGTGTAATTTTAGCGCCAAATTTAAAATTTTTTACAGCATTTAGGAGTGAAACTTTAGCCATAGCAAGCGTCTCATGGATAGGAGATTGTATGACTAGCACAAAACCGTACCATTCAGAAAAATTTTCCACACAAATATGTGAGGTTCGCCTTTAGATTTGATAGGAAAAGCAATTACTATTAGTGCTTATGAGTGTACCGGTAGCATTTGGATTCTAGAACTTGCGTTAGTGATGCATCCCGAGACCGCTAGTGAGACTACATTCGTGTAGTAGGATTTACTACATGATAAGAGGCATAAGGATCACCCTTGTGTTAAACCCGTATCATAATTACTTGACCATTTATGTCATATTACTTGGCTAGTTAAGTCAATTAATTTTTCCCACACCTTAGCGTTGTACTCATTTTTAGTACACGAAACCCCTAGTACACCCCTCCGAGCCTATCTTTTCATTTCTAACTTTAAGCATTTTACTTAAAGGTAGAATTTGTTACACCCCACTTAAATGTACAACCAAATCGCCTTAGCCTTCCATGTATGCACTCATCTTTAGTGCATTATTGTTATTTGTTAAACCCTAAGTTAATTATATAATAGATTACATGGTTGCTAAGTCGAGTCATATCCTTGTACATATTGTTTTGGGACGATTGGGACTCATAGGTAAAGTACTTATTTTATGGAGCAATGGGGAAGAACATCATATTATTACCCCCGTATGTGCGTTAATCTTAAAAGTACTCCAAGTGTTTTGATTTTCTTAATTCGAGTCATTAGATTAGTTTATTGTAAAGTATGTAAAAATTCAAGTGTAAGGGGAATGTTCATTCCCTATGATGTATTATTTTGGATGGAGTGAGCTATGATTGGAGCTATATGGCTGAGGATGAAGAAGATGGTTCAGAGTCTGCAATGATTGCTACTGAGCTTGCACTTATGGCTTTTTCTGACTCTGAGGTACAAATTAATAATGCTTGTTCTAAAACCTGTAAGGCTTTAAAAGATTATGAGAAACTTAAAGAACAATATGATGAACAATTGCTAGAGTTAAATCAAATAAATTATAACTTAGCAAATCATAAAAGAGGTCTTGCTGTTTTAGAGGCACAACTAGAGCACTATAGAGCCAATGAATCTAAGTTCAATGATGATATTGCTGTTTTAAAAAGAGACTTAGATTATAAGGTTGATGTGAATAAGGCCCTTAGGGAAGAGTTAGAGAAGGTTAAAGGGACAATGAGAATATACAGATAACTTGTAATACACTAGATCATCAATCCAAGTGTATTGACAAAATTTGGGAGGCCCAAGTTGTAAACAAAGCCATATCAGGAGTAGGATATAAATCAGTTCCACCACCTCTAAGAGGTGTTCCATCACCTCCTGGTATTGACTTAGCATACACAGGATTAGAAGAGTTCCAGGAACCAACCATGACCTATGGACCAAAATTTGTTAAAGAAGCTGCAATTGAAAAGGTTCAGGTTAAGGTTGATACATTTGATAGTGCTAGTGACTCATCTCTTAAAGATGAATGTTTGAAAGTTGAGTCTAAAACTAGTGTTCCTGAGAGTATTCATGTGGAAGTTAAAAAGAGTGTTCCTCAAGTTGTCAAAGAGAAGCCTAGGATACAAGCTAATTACTCTAGCCCCACTACTAGATATGCAGATATGTACCGGAGTAGGTCAACAACTCCTAGGGGGAATAAGAGGAGTTGGAATCATGTTAAATCTAGGCAATTTGGTAATGAATTTATGTTTAACAACAAACCCTGTCACATATGTGGTAGTTTTGAACATGATGAGGCGAAAAATGAACCACTTTTAGGGGGTCATTTAAGCCCGGAATTGAATTTATTTGATCAAATATTGCCCTAAATCGTTCCTTTTGTGATTTTAGGTACTTTGGGAGTGAATTCTGGAAAAGGAAGCATTTTGGACGTTTTAGGAGCCTAAAAGTGAAGAAAACGGAAAAGACTTAATTTTCCATGCTGAGAACAGTACCTGACAGCGTCAAGAAGAAAATCCTGACGGCGTCAAGAATAAAATCCGTGACGACCCAGTGAAAACCTGAAGGCGTCACAAGAAGTGCGTCAAGAGTTAATATTGTGACGGCCTACAATTGGAATACACATGACGGCGTCAAACCCAGATCTAGGCAGTCCGAGAAATTATTTGGCGGCGAGATGACGGCGTCAGAAATTTGTTCTTGACGTCGTCACCTATCAGAATCTATATATAGTTTTATATTTTTCATTCATAAGAGAGGAACTTGTGTGGAGAATACTAGGGCCGAACTTTGTAAACCCTAGGTCGTATTTTACAGTATTTTCAAGGGTTTTCACCCCTTGAATCCTTTCATGTTCAATTGAGATAAGTCTTCTTTCAATTCAATCAATATGTCTATGTGTTGCTTGAATATATCTTATGCTTGTCTTGATTTCAACATGCCAGGCTAGATCTATCATGTGTTTGCTTACATGTAATGAAACCTAGATGTTAATTATATGTTGATTACTTGTTTATAGTTGTAATGGATGAATGATTTCAATGTTAGGCTTAAGAAAACTGGCAGATCTCCATTGTGTAACATGCTTGAACGTCTTAGGAAACATGAACCGATGTGTACTAGGTTTTATTGGTTGTATTTAATGCTTGAGCAAATTCTAGTGATCCCATGTTAGGAGCTTCTTAGCCGGCTCGACATAGGAGTGAAGTAGGCGCTTATAGGATTGGGGAAGTAAGTACGCCACCCCATGAATGGTATTAAGGAATACAACCCGTCATCCACGCAACTGTAACAAGTAATTAACATGTAAAAGATATCTAGGGAGTAGTGAAATCTAAGTAAACACAATTCTCCCATATATTGCTCACACCTTTAGTTGAATTTAGTTTATTTTCATTTCTAGTATTTTATTTTGATTGCATCTTAGTAATTGGGTTAGTTGACTAGCAACTAATTCCGCCCTGTTGGAACCATAGTTTTACTATTTTATCAAGTCTCGGTCATTTGTAATAATGCTAGGTTGCTTAGTTATTATTTACTATCATTTACATTTTGTAATAAGTTTACTAGGCTTAAGAATGAGGTCCATGGGCCTCAAGCCCATACGTTTCATGTAAAGGGAAGGAGTAGGAATGTTGCCCTAGCTCCTTTCCTATAAATATTAGTCTTAGGCCTCTTGTAAACTTGGTTGGTTATTTGAAAACATTAAGGAAACTCTTGCATTTCACTTTCTCAAATTTCTTATAATCATCCCACTCTCATTCTCATCTCATTTCTCTTATCATTATACTTGTGTTTACTAAATGGTGACCTAACAAGTGGTATCATTCGCTAGAGGAAGGTGTAGTTCTTGTTTTCATTGATTTCTTTCTTATAAATTCGTTTTTTTTATCGAATTTCTTGTGAAATTTTAAACTTTTGTTTTGTTTCTTGGTTTTTCTCACATCTTTGCTTACAAACTTGTGTTTAAAATCAAAACAAACCATAAAGTTCCAAACTTTTACAATAAAATTCGATTTTTTGCTTCATTGTACTTTTATCGAAAATTTTAAAAATTTGAAATTTTTCTTAAAGTTGTCTACTTTCTTTAAGATCTATTCATTTTATACACAAAAGTACAAGAATCTTGAAATAAAAATGAGTTTTAGGATTGCTTTCTTTGAAAAACAACACCAACAAGTTATCGAGAACTTACTCCTTGCCCATTTCGAGATCCTCTAAAAGTGCACTACCTCGACTTCGTTTGTGTGGACTCGGTATTTTCTTTCTTGTATAAGAAAGTTAAGTACTTCGACTTTTGGGAAAGTTTTCGAAATTGTATAATTTCGAAAACTAAGTTTCGCAATCTTTGTGACTTTTCGAGAAATCTTTCATTTTTTCGAAAAGTTATCGAGAAAATTATTTAGTTATCGAAATCTTATTTTTCGATAAACTTGCTTAGTTATCGAAATCTTATTTTTTCGATAAACCTGCTTCAGTATCGCAATCTTATTTCTCGATAAAACTGTAAATTTTCGAAATCTTTTCTCGATAATCTGCCAACTTTCTCGAAAATCTGCCAAGTTTCGAAAACATATTATCGAAATCTCATTTGACGTTGGGCTTATTTTCTCGATAATTGGTTAATTCTACACTTTCTACAAGATCCATTTCTACACAAGTGTTCTAAGATGTCTCAGCCACCGAATCACTACTTTCCTCATATTCAGCAACCTCAACATCAGCAGTCTCAGCAACCTCAGCATCAGCAGTATCAGCAACAACAATACCTTCCGCACATAATGAATCAACAACCTCCTAAATACAATCCACAACAACATTACCTAATAATGCAACAACAACTCATTCCTCAACAGCAACCATATCAAGTGCTACAACAAACCACTCAGTTTTCCTCCAAACAACCTCACTGGTTTGACAGAATGTGTGAAGTTATTACAACTCAACAATCCCGACATGAGGCAGGATCACTTGAAACACCTCCAATGCTAACACCTGGGAATTATGTTCAATGGTCAAGTCGATTCTTAAGATTTCTTGAATTAAAGAAACCTCATGGGCAGTTCTTAAAGCAAGTGATACTTGAAGGACCATTTGAGTGGCCAACACGATTTGAAGCTGGTGATCCAAATGCTGATCCTCCACGTCCTCCTGGTGATAGACCCCTTCCAGAAACTGCACTCACTGAAGAACAGAAACTACATCGTGAAGCTGATCAGTATGCAATGGCTTATATACTTCAAGGTATACCCAATCCAATCTATCGCAGTGTCGATGCTCAGAAAACAGCCAAAGCAATGTGGGAACACGTTCATCTCCTCATGGAAGGCACTCAATTGAACAAAGATGACATGGAATCCAAGCTTTACATGGAATACACTGACATCACAATTGAACCTGGAGAGTCACTTGAATCCTACTATCATTGTTTCACAAATGTGGTCAATGATCTGGAACGTCATAAAATCACAGTACCAAGGATCGCTGTGAACTCCAAATTTGTTGGTAGTCTTGGCCCTGATTGGCATAAATATGTGACATTTGTTCGTCAAACGAAGAATCTTCATGATGCTCCATATGGGTTGTTGTATGATTTTCTGAAACACCATGAACCTGAAGTGGAAAAAGATCGAGCTCTACGAGGAGGATACACACCAACAACAACACCAAATTCTTTGGCTCTCGTAGCTCAATCTCCCTATGCTCCACCACCAATGTCAAATCATGCATATGTTCAAGAGCAGAACTACTTCAGTTATCCACAATCTTCCACCTCGAACCAAATGGTCCCTTATGATTCATCTCCACAAGATTCTTCTACTCTACTTGTTCCATCACACAACAATGATGCTGTGTACTACTCCAACTCCAATGATGATGACGATGATGACTTTAATACGTTGAATCAGGGACTTGCTCTTATTGCTCGTGCATTCAGCAAATTCTCCAACAAAACAAACAACCGTCAACGTTCATCTTCAAACACAAGAAATCAAGCTGTTGTTAATGATGGAAGAGTGGAAATTCAGAATCGTAGCTATGGTCGATCTGGTTCAGGAAGCTCTTCAGGAAATTATGGGAATGGTCAAAGGTTTAGTAACAATACCGGGTTCAGAAACAACTCAGCATCTCCTCAACAAAGGTGTGACTCAGTTGCTACAAGGAACTCCAGCTCAGGGAATGCAGTTTGGTGCTACAATTGCAATGAACAAGGTCATATAGCTACAGCATGTCCCAAACCGAGAACTCGGGGTAGTAAGTTTCACAAGCAGGCATTACTCATGGCTCTTCAAGATGAAAAGGATGGACATTTCCCTGAACAAGACAACAACTTCATGGCAAATGTACACAATGATGATGACATGGAAGATCTGGAAGCTAATGCAGCTGTGATGCTTATGGCCAGCATGCAGGAACTTAAGCTCAATGATTCAGGTCCAGTGTATGACACTGACGGCTTGTCTCAGGTACATGACCTCAATGAATGCTTTATTAATGAAATCGTCTCACCATCTGCTTATGAATCAGATATGGCGCAAGTTGTTCCATCTATATCATCTTCATCCTCTCAAAAAGATGAACAAATAAGCACAGTTGTCATATTTGATGATGACACTGTTGTTTCATTTGATGATCCAATTGAGAATGATAAACATGATAATTTAGAACAACATGAACCATCATTTGATCCAGACCCTGACCTCATATTGTTATCTAAACAACTGGATGCTCAACAATTGCAAATAATCAAATGCAACGAGAAAAACAAAGTTTTAAAAGAACAAAATGCGTCATTTGCAAGAGACATTGAGTGTTATAAAATTCAGCTTTCTAATCAAGAACAAAAGATTAAACACACTAAAAGTTTTGAAAAAGCTTTTCAAGATTCTTACAACAAAGAACAAGATCTTCAACGCAAAATACAAGATTTAATTGAGTCACATGGAAAGTTGATTTCGAAACTTGAAAGTGAGAAGGGTGAATTGCAAAAACAAGTTGAATGTCTTCAAACTGAACTTTCAAAAACAGAAACAAAATTGTCAAGTTGTCAAAAAGATTTTCATGAACATAAACTACGGAAACGGAAGTACATAGACAACTTACTCGTTGATATTGTTGATCTTGAAAAACAACTCAAAGAATTTCGTCACATTGTTTACAAACACGGGAACTCTGTCACAACAATTCAGAAATTTACTTTAAAACCGAGACCCAATTGCGGATATGCACTTGGTGATTACAATTCAATGTTTCTACACACGGCATTCAAAGAAATTCCAAAAATTTACAGTATGGATTACTTTCTTGATAATACGATTGTGCGTGCTGTTGTTTTTGATACTGAGGAAGAAGAAGAACTTGAAGACGAGAGTCGATCAAAAATGAGTCAAGTTCAATTTTGGACACCATATGACTATTCAAAAGCTCCTCCACTTTCAAAATCTTTTGTCACTCAAAAGGAATTACCTGAGAAATCATGGTTTATCGAAGAGTCATATGTTTCATCTCACAATGCGGCTCCTGTCCCACCTGTAGCACAAATAAATGGTCCTTTACCATCATCCGGTGAACTTACACGTTTACCAAAATGTCGTGTCTTAAATTATTTCAAAACCTTTATGGAAGACATCGATATTTTGGAGGAAACAATTGAACGCAATTCAGAAATAAAAATTGAAACTTTTCAATCCGCTTACGAGCGAGAAAAGAGAGATATTTTTCAAAAACAAATGAAACCAATTGTTCAACACCTTCGTCTATGTGCTACACGTTGGGATCAGGAACTTCAAAAGGAGGTCAAAAATATGATAAACGTTTTTGATACTGCTGAAAATGAGATTTTGGTCCAAAAGCTACAAACTAAAGTTTTCAAAAATGATGTTGATCGACTCTTGGAACAAGTTCTCTGTGCTGATATTTTGTCTGTTATCATGAATGATCTCTATAAATCTGGTACTTCTATGCTTGTAGATGATCTCTGTGTTGATAACAATTTGTTGAATGTGGAATTAGAGACACTTAAAAATGAGAATGAAAATCTGAAGAAAAAGAATGATGATGTGACAAAACAGTTTTCAAAAGAAATTTGTCAACTTAAACAAAGGTTTGAATGGTGTCAAGCTCAAAGTCTTAAAAAGGAATTGAAGTTTCAAAGTCAAAATGTTTCAAACTCTTGTCAAATTTGCAAAAACAACGAGTCTTTAAAAGGTCGATGTTTCCAATACGAGAAAGAAATTGCGGATTTAAAAATTGAAAACGCCGAATGGCAACAAAATCGCGACGACATCAAATATTGCAATGGTTTACTTGAGTCTGAAATTCAGGACAAAAATCACATCATCATTGATTTAAAAGAGAAAGTTAAGCTACTTCAAAAAGGAAAAATGGTTGACACCACGGTGATAGCACCAGGAATGTATCAAATAAACAAAACTGATAAAGGAAAGGTTGTTCAAAACACTAATGTTGATAACTCCACTTCTACAGGACTAGTCTCCACTTCTAGCATTAGCAGACCCAAGCGAAAAAGTAAAAAGAAGAATAGGATCTTGCAACGTAAGAGAGGACACCTAGAAGCTCAAGAAGTAGAAGACCAACTTAGGAATTTGAATAAAACTCATGTTGCATCAGATTTAGATTCTAATCTGGCAAATTGTAATCAAAATCTAAATGTAACGAATGATAAACCTTTGAATGTTTTGAATATTAATGCATCTTGTGTGTTTTGTCGTAAAAACGTATCATCTGGTGATCATACAAAATGTTTAGCTAATTCTCTTCTCAATCGTCATAAGAAACGTAGGACACGCATTCCTTTTAGGCCCACTAATGCCTCTAAGTCTAACTTAGGAAAGCCGTCTTCTACGGTTTCTAATGATGTCCCAGTTACCCCCATAGGTGCCGAGAACAAATCTAGGACTGAGCCAACTACTAGTGCATTTAACATTAAGAAAGCAAAAACTAGTTGGAATTGGCAACGTTGGTTACAACACAAACCAGACTTTAAATGGATTCCTAAATTGTTGAATATATGTGTTACTAACCAACAGGAACCCGAATTGTCTTTGGGTTCCACCCTTACTTCTGTTCCACCCGTGTCTTCTTCTGGTGATGCAGGTGGTACAGATCGTTCTCTGGATTGTTGATAGCGGATGCACCCGACATATGACAGGCAATCTTAAACTGTTGAAAAACTTTGTCTCAAAGTTCATTGGCACTGTCAGATTCGGGAATGATCATTACGCACTTATCATGGGATATGGTGACTTTATCAGCGGGAACATTGAAATCAGTCGTGTTTACTATGTGGAAGGCCTTGGACACAACCTTTTCTCTGTTGGACAATTCTGTGATGGGGATCTAGAAGTTGCATTTCGTGAGAAAACTTGCTTTGTTCGTGACTTACAAGGAAACGATCTAATGTCTGGCTCACGCGGCTCCAATCTTTATACAATCTCAATGTCAGATATGATTGCAACATCTCCGATATGTCTTCTCTCCAAAGCTAAAACGACTAAATCTTGGTTATGGCACAAACGTCTTTCGCACTTGAATTTCAGAACCATGACTGACCTTGCTCGTTATAAACTTGTCGATGGATTTCCAAGATTCCGTTTCACCAAAGATCACTTATGTCCAGCCTGTGAACAAGGAAAAAGTACTCGTGCTCATTTTTCGTCTAAACCTGAGCAAAGTACGAATCATGTCTTACAACTGCTACATATGGATTTGTGTGGACCGATGCGTGTTCAAAGTATCAACGGTAAACGCTACATACTAGTAATTGTGGATGACTTCTCCAGATGGACTTGGGTTTATTTTCTACGAAGTAAAGATCAAGCTCCTTCGATGATCATCACCTTTCTCACCAAAATTCAAGTTCAGCTTCGCAACACAGTTCGAATCGTCAGAACTGACAATGGAACTGAATTCAAGAATCAGACACTTCGGTCTTACTATGAGAAAGTGGGAATTGAACATCAAACGTCTATACCTAGAAGCCCAGAACAGAATGGTGTGGTTGAAAGACGCAACAGGACGTTAGTGGAAGCTGCTAGAACTATGTTGATTAATGCTCAATTACCAGATTACTTATGGGCAGAAGCTGTTTCAACCGCATGTTATACTCAAAACCGTTGCATGATCACAAAACGCCATCGCAAAACACCATATCAAATTGTTCACAAAAGGAAACCGAACATCGATTACTTTCATGTATTTGGAGCACTTTGCTATCCAAAAAATGATCGTGATGATTTAGGTAAACTCAAAGCTAAGGCTGACATCGGAGTGTTCGTTGGATATTGTGAAAATTCCAAAGGTTTTCGGATATGGAATCGTCGTACAAGAGAAATTCAAGAAACCATTCACGCTAATTTCGATGAACTCACCCAAATGGCTTCTGAGCAACACAGCTTAGGACCCGAATTCAACCGTCTCAACTCTCCGGCATCTTCAGCTGAACCTTTACCACTTAACCGCAAAGAATTAGAAACCTTGTTTGCTCCACTATTTGATGACACAATTGAATACCGTCCTACTGAGGTCTCACCTAATTCCGCTGCTCAACCTGATCACATTCCAGTACCAGACTCACCTCAACAAACTTCTACAAGTGTTGAAAGAGACGGTCCTTCAATTGAATCACCATCAACAGCAGAACAAACTGGTTCTACTCCCTGTCATCCAGCTGAAGATCCAACACCACAATCAGTTCCACAATCCGCAGAGCATGATCTTGATGCGTTCATTAATCCGTTTGCACCAGCTACTACAGTTCCTGATATAGCTGAGTCGTCAACACGCAACTTGGATCCTGCCAACATGCGAGATACGTATCAACTACACCCTTCAACACATAAATGGACTCGAGACCATCCACTAGTTCATATTATTGGCCATCCAGATGCACCTGTTATGACAAGACAACGACTTCACACAGATGGAGAAACTTGCATCTACGCACTCACAGTTTGTCATGAAGAACCCAAGAACATTAAAGATGCAATGACTTATGACAACTGGATTGAATCTATGCAAGAGGAATTTCAGCAATTCATAAGATTAGAAGTCTGGGAATTAGTTGAAAGACCTGACGGAGTCTTTGTCATCGGGTTAAAATGGATCTAGAAGAATAAACTTGATGCAGAAGGGACAGTCATCCGCAACAAATCACGTCTGGTAGCGAAAGGATACTCTCAACTTGAAGGTCTAGACTTTGCTGAATCCTTTGCTCCAGTGGCACGACATGAAGCTGTTCGGATCTTTTTGGCTTATGCTGCTCATAGGAATATGGTGGTTTACCAAATGGATGTGAAAACTGCGTTTCTGAATGGAGAACTCCGTGAAGAAGTTTATGTTAGCCAACCTGAAGGCTTCGTTGATCCTGAGCGTCCTAATCACGTCTACCGACTCAAAAAGGCTCTCTACGGACTCAAGCAAGCCCCACGGGCGTGGTATGACAAACTGTCCACTTTCTTACTGGCCAATAAATTTTTTAAAGGATCGGTGGATCCAACACTGTTTACAAAAACCTACGGGGAGGACTTACTTGTTGTTCAAATATATGTCGATGACATCATTTTTGCCTCAACAAAACGAAGTTACTCTAATGATTTTGCAAAATTAATGAAAGATAATTTTGAAATGTCCATGATGGGTGAACTTACGTTCTTTCTAGGATTACAAGTTCATCAATCACCCCGTGGTATTTTTATAAATCAGTCCAAATATGCTCTTGAAATCTTAAAGAAACATGGAATGATAACTTGTGATACTTATAATACGCCAATGGGCTATACCACAAAACTAGATGCTGATTTACATGGGACTCCCGTTGACCCTACCAAATACCGAAGTATGATTGGGTCCCTCATGTATCTCACAGCTAGTAGACCTGATATAGTTTTTGCTGTCTACATGTGCTCTCGTTATCAGTCAAGACCAACTGAAAGACACCTCAATGAGGTCAAAAGAATCCTTCGATACATAAAGGGAACCATTAACATGGGAATCTGGTATCCGAAGGATTCTGGTTTTGAACTAATTGCTTTTTCAGATGCTGATCATGCAGGATGTTTAGACACACGCAAAAGTACATCTGGTGGATTACAGTTTCTCGGAGACAAACTTGTGTCATGGCAATCTAAGAAGCAGGACTGCACTTCACTGTCGTCTACGGAATCTGAATACGTAGCCATGTCTGCTTGTTGCGCTCAAGTCATTTGGATGCGATCACAACTTAAAGATTATGGCTACCTATTCAACAAGATTCCCATCTACTGTGATTCAAAGAGTGCAATTGCTATCTCCTGCAACACTGTGCATCATTGCAAATCCAAACACATCGATCTCCGTTATCATTTCATCAAAGAGCATGTGGAAAGGGGTACAGTTGAACTTTATTTTGTTGGAACTGAGTACCAATTGGCGGACTTACTTACCAAATCCTTGGCACCATCAAGGTTTGCTAGTCTAGTTCACCAGATTGGTATGAGATGTTTGACACCAGAGGATCTGGAAAAGTTTTTAAAATACCACTGATCGTCAAACATCACAACTATCTTTGTATAATATTTTGTTTTTCTTTCTTTACTACAAATTTTTTTCATAAAAAAAAAAAAAACAAAAAAAAAAAAAAAACAAACAAAACTAATGCAAGTATATCGCTTCCATTCAACACCTTGTTCTTACTTTACAAGTGTTGAGGGGGAGTCACGCTTAAATCTTTTACCAATTAATTGGTATACTTGCATAATTCTCGTATTTTACGGATTCGGAGTGTGTGCGGGTGGTTTATTTCACTACACTTTGTCTTATATGGTTTTAGTCTTCATAAGTCAACTTAACGAATGCACATCTCAATGTCAATAGACTTGCTAGTTACTTTAGGGTTCTAGTTAAAGTACTTTATAGTTAAGGGACCAATGTAGTCAAAGTCTTAAAGATTCAATAACTTTAGTTCACTAGTTTGTTCTATATACAAGTCCAAGGTCCAAAAGTGACTAAAATCAAAGTTTTAAAAATAACTTAAACATACAAACCGTACCACAGTTTCAAAACCACTAAACCCCTAAAACCCTTTTTTCTTAAACCCACGGTTCACAATCATTCTTGCTATCCACGACTTTGATCTTTTAATTGTAAGTTCCTATGAATTCACTAGGGTATTTCAAACATAGGATCTTGGTTAATTGGTTTTTCAATGGTTAGATCTCTCGTATTCGTGATGTCGAGAACTAGGGTTAGGATTTCGAAAATGCAAGTAACCTGTTGTGATGGTTAATTCTTGATGGGGTTTAGTCACTTTACTTGTTTCTAATACTTTCTCATCGTTTATTATCTCATTCAATCATGTTTGCTTTGTTTTTGATTTCAAAAGAATGGGTCGAAGTGGGTATTTAAACTTCTGTGATTAATAGGTTGTTATTAGTGGTGGGATTTGCTTCAAAGGTCTCTTATGTGCATACCTAATCTTGCTAGGATGTTTCTCACCCTTGTTCATGATTCTCGATATACCTTGTTTACCTCGTTCGTGAATTTTATCGAGATTATCATGACTCATGTGTTATATTATGTGATATGTGTCGTTAATGGCCGTTGTGATTTGCTAGTACCCATGATACTCAGTTGTCTCAAAATTCTTCATGTTATCGAAATTCATGTTCATGATTAAATATCGAAATCTTTGTGTTTGCCTAAAGAATGGTTAATCTACCTTGGTGACAGGCCAATATCAGTGTAAACGTGATTTGTGAAGAATACGTAGGTGTAATCTCATGATCATTCGATTATATTCTTGTATAAGAATGTTTTCGAGAAATCTGTGTTTTATCGAAATCTTTCAAAAATTATCGAGAAACTCAAGTTCTCGATAAAATTGGTCTACTCAGTTTGTTTCGAAATTTGTTTTGCCGAAATCCTTCTTTGAGCTAAAATCTTTCGAAATCATCAGATTCTCGAAAGTTTTATCGCAAACTATGATTTCTCGATAAAATAAAATTTCTCGATATTCTGAGGAAATTTTTCGAGAAATCACTTTCTCGATAAATTATGATTTATCGAAATCTTTCTGGGAACTCCATTTTTCGAAATCTTTAGTTTCTCGAAATATTGGTGGTTTCTCGATAACTTAATGTTTTATCGCAAAAACTTATATAGGAAAGATCTCGACAACTTTTCTCGATAAAAGTCAATTTTTCTCGAAGATGACACTTTCTCGATAATGGTTCACCAGTTTCTCGATAAGTTGTTAAAAGCATTTTTTTCCGATAACATCAATTTTTTTTTCGAAAAGTAAGAAATCTCGATAAATGGCAGTTATGTGGAATTTTTCGAGAAAGTCACTTTCTCAATAAAGTTTCATTGGTGTGATTCATTATTGTTGTGTAATGTGATGGAGTTGTGAACTGTGCATGTCATGTTGTGCTTATTTGCCATATGCATTATTTGACTCATTACTAAATGACGCATTTGTGCTTAATTGTTTCAAGTAGATATCTGTATCCAAACTCTAAACTGTGCTAACACATAACAAATTTGGATGTTTGGTTTATGGTGATACTTTTCAGATAAACATGGCTGAACACAATGAGAACGTTGCTGTACAAACTCTTCCATTACTCACCTTGGATGACATCACTCCCGAGAACTACAATGTCACAATTGGCAACAACAATCCCAGAGTCGATTTCAACAAGTTGAATATCACAGAGAAATCATGCAAGATTGTGAAAGATATCCTACTGGCACATCCATGCAAACCACTTCTCACCTGTTCTACTTCAGTTCCACTGTTCTACCTTCATCAGTTCTGGCTTACTGCTCAGGCCAACTTGGATAATGAGTCTTTCACTGTTACCTTAGATGGCCAAGATTACTCTGTAGATCATGACATTCTTCGTACAGCCCTTCTCATGCCACAAACTGACAACGAATTTGCTCCGATACTACCTGACCTGGAACTTCTTGACTTCTTCATTGAATTAGGATATGAGGTTGATGATGATGAACCTCTAATCAAGCTTTCCAAATTTAATGTCAAGTATATCCCTCAGCCTTGGAGAACATTCTGTCTGTTGGTTGTTAGATCTATATCTGGAAGGAAAAGTGGTCATGAACATCCAAGGCTCGAACACCTGCAAACATTCTGGGGTATGGTGACTCTGACATCAATTGACTTTGCAGTTCCTATCATGAATGATATCATCTACAGTATTCAGACCGACCGTGTGAAGACTATGATACCATTCACAAGATTCACCAAGCTTATCATTGAACATCTCTGCAAAAGTTCTCCAGAATTCATCAAAAGGATGGCTGATCCTAATGAGCCGAAGCACCTCTTCGAGGACGACTTCACCACCTCATTCATCAAATCGACCACTTCCTCAACCAAGATCAAAGGAATGAGGATTCCCGAATACCTTCTGAATGACAGCATTAAGAAAAAGGGCGAACTTCAAGTTGTATGATCTGGCTTACAAAGGGGAACTGGAAGAAGCAACAATAAAGACTCGTAGCAAAGGAGGTGTAAAGTCTGGGAGTACCACAAGCACCACTGGATCACCTCATACAAGATCTAAGTCTGCTACAATGGCAAAACCCAAGACTACTACCACACCTAAACCTACATCCAAACCTAAACCTGCTACCAAACCAAAGAAGAAGGCAACTCCTGAGTACTTTATTCGGGATGAACCTACTCCTCCACCTTCTGACACCGAGTCCGAGTTTGATACTGAATCTGATGAAGAAGAACCAGACTATGAACTAAGATACAGAGCACCTGATGAAGGATTTCCTGCAACAGAGATTACCGTTCAACAAAGTCTTGTAACTTATGAAGAAGAGACAAGGAAAAGAAAAGGAGTCACTATCAATAAGCCAAGTGATGATAAAGATGAACCAATCGTTGAACCATTAGTCGATAAACGCAAACTGAAGAGTATAGTTGTCGACACTAGAGCTGAAGAAAAGCAGCGTAGGAAAGAACAGAGGAAAGCAAGTCTTGAAAGCCGACTTCTATCACACCCTCCAACACCACCACCTATCTATCAGTCAGAACATGTAGGGGCTACAAGCAGTATGGTTCCTCCAACAACGTCAGAATCAGCTCCACAACCTGATGACAACGTTAAGGATACAGACAAGACTGAAGATGTCCACATGACTGAGACTGCTACTTTAGAGGAGAATGTTGGCGGTCAAGAGAACTTAGCTACGGATCAGGAACATGAATATCTTATTACTCCAGAGTTTCTTGCACGAGAAGCAGAGGAAGCAGAGGAACGTCGTCGAAAGGAAAACGAAGAGAAGAACGCGTTCGACACCAACATGTTTCTTAAGTCATCTTCTCAGCAGACTTCCTCAGCACAACCTCCACCTCCTCAAGACTCTCCACCAAAGGATCCGACTCCTCCTGCTTCATCTTCAAACTCTCACAACGAGTCATCGTCCGAATCATCACCCGAGCACTCATCTCCCACACCTTCTGAAACCGCATCTAAACAGCATTCGATCAATGAACCAAAACAACAAGTTGATCTTCAGGAGCAAGTGAACAAACTCACCAACATGGTTACCAATCTTACCAAACAAGTTGAGGAATTCCAGGAGTCAACGCAGCTGATCGACAAGTTCTTGAAATCTGATTATGAAGGTTTTATCAGAACTGCAACACATGATTTTCTCACTGAAAATCTGGTTGAGATGATCACTCCTGAGGTAGCAAACCTTCTCAAACCAATCAATGACAACTTGGATCACAGAATTAGAAGTGTTACGAGGAAAATGTTGTCTACTACATCATTCACGCTTCACACCGCAAAATCTTCTACTGTGGCTCCAACCGTCCAAGAATTGTCATTCAATGACATGCTTGTCAAACTCTTCGACAACCTTGCCACCAAAACCACCCAGACAGCTGAAGAAAAAGGCCTGTATGATGCTATGGTAGCTTATATGTCAAAAGAGTCATGCAAAGATGCTGCTGGAACCCGAAAACGGACAAGAAAAGATGACGATCCTGACCCAAACTCCAAAGGCAAGAAACCTAAGTCTGGAACAGGTCCCTCATCCTCTCTACAACCACAAAAGGACTCCACTCCTCCTGGAACTCAACAACAACCCTCAGATACTGGTAAAGGTCAAACCGAAGATGAAGAAATGTTCATGGAACAAACTGATGACTTCCAAGATCAACATGACACCGATTACCGTGCTCCACCTACTCATGATTCTCATGCTGGTCCATCATCACCGTCCAAAGCCAAAGACAAAGATGTTATATCCAAGTCTAAGAAATCCAAGAAGAAAACACGTCATTCATGGCTCGTCAATGATGACAATCCTCAGAATGATTGGCTGACAGAAATGGTCCAAGCTCAACCTCCTCTGGAAGAAGAAGAACCTCTTCCTGGTAACACTCTTCAGTTCACCCAGGTCATTATGAAGGATCTTCACATCAACAAACTCACAAAGGTGGAGCTTAGGAGAATCAATAGGGATGCACAAGAATTCCTCAAGAAAAGATCTGGAAACAAAGTCGAATACGAATATCACATGCAGAATATAGCTAGTGCAATGTCTGCCGACTTTGACTGGTTAAATCCTGAAGTGAATATCGATCTAAGTTCCAAGAATCATGAAAAACCTTACTTCACCGACTGGACCAAACCATTACCGTTGAAAGGGTTTCCTGACAAACCGAAGATACCTTACAGCTTCTTCTTCAACAAAGATCTTCGTAACATCCAGCTCACTCAAGAGATATCCAAGAAGAAATATGCTTCCTCACTCACAATCTCAGTACCAGCCGCTAGATACGAAATTCCAGCCATTGAAGAAACCACTCGTATTTTCAGCAACTCCATCGTAGCTTACGACAGAGATGCTCTACACGGAATTCAACATTGGCCTGATCGTCGTCGTCTCGGTTATACAAGCAGATTAGGAGAGACATCATTGGAAAATGTGAAGCAGAAATCAAAGATCATCGCTATCTTGGAGATTCAGCAGTCAAAACGGTTTAACTACATCTTCATGCGTGAAATTGTTGTTAAACGACAAGATGAAAAGAAGTACAAGTTCTCCGAAGCCGACTTTCCCAACCTTAATCTCAATGACATTGAAGATATGTATCTTGAAAAGGTTCAGAATAGAATGCGCGGATTCGATAGAGACGTTCAGTACAACTTCATGACATCGCTACTTCTTTACATCCGACGACTGATTGTTCAAGAAAGAGTGGAAGATCTTCAGCTTGGAGTGGAAAGTTACCAACAAAAGATCAATTTGACAAAGCCACAGTTCTACTTTAATGGTCTCTATGAAACACCACAGTTTACTCTCATCCAAGAACCGTTTGGTTTCACCTACATCAACAGCAAAAAGCTACAAAGCTTCATGAGGTTCGATGAGGTACATAAATTCTGTGATGTTACACTCAAGTTTGTTCGTGATGGGCTTGTCAAAAGGTTGAATGATGATCGACGTAAGATAGCTAAGGGGGAACAACCTAGATGGAAATCCAGCTCCAGAAGACAAGTTCGTAACTTTGTCTTAAAGATTGAAGAACGGTTATTTCGACGGGAACAGATCAGACGACTGGAAAGCTACATCGGTGCCAGACCATCGTTTCCAGTCAGAAACTTCGAAAGACCAGAACCTAAGTTCACTAACTTCAATGCTCCACTTCCAGACGAAGAATAACTTGGTACATTTGGTCATATTTTTTCATTATCAATTGTTTCATTGATTGAATCATTTTTCCATTATGGCTTGTGCACGCATTACAGTGCACAACCCGATCTTGTAAAGAAAGGACCCTAAGGTACGCTTCAGTGCCTTAATCCTAAACATAAGGAGCGAAGGCTTCTTACTTTTGAGTAGAATTAATCAAACATTTATGATTTTTCATAATTCTGCTCAAAAGGACAAGTATTTCACCTCAATAAGACCTAATCACTTGTTGAGGGGGAGCACTTGTCAAAACAAAATACTTTGCTCAAAATCGAAAGTTATTTGTGAATCTCCCCGTAAGACTCAAAAGGCATATTTTAATCTAAAATTTTGTCAAAAACATCATTTTATATGCTATTTTTGAGGGGGAGAAAATGTAAAAGTGATTAAAACATACGAAGTCAAAGCTTTAAGTTGTATCATGTGCGAGCAAGACTCAGTATTAACCCAGGAATTGACGAGATAATACAAGTTAGTAACATCGAAAGGACTTATCCTCTACGGGTAATAACATCAAGTTAGTTACTAGAGCTAGTGGTCACCTAAAAGCTGACTATGTATCTCTTTAACTTGCCACGTAAGCGTGTCTCGAAAAGGATATGTCTTAGTAGAAAAGTACCGTCTCGAGAAACTTTCTGTGGACTTGATCAGGCCGGGTAATAATTTCAAGCTAGTTTAACTAGTGATGTAAGCGTGTCTCGAATCGGTCGTGTTCACGGAAAGTGGATCAATTCAAAAGTGCTTGCTCCTCCCGCATGTGCAAATTTATTTAAACACTTATGAGCACATGTGCAGGGGGAACCCTTCAAAAGTGTACACAAAACTCTCAAAGTGTTAACCAAAAGATTTGATTATCACAAACACTTTGAGAGATTTTCAATCAAAGGTTTCTTGGCTACTGTCGGAGTTATAAGGTGTTTAAGATAGGAATATCCGTCCTATGATCCGCCAGAGCCGGAGGGATCTACCCAAGGACATCTCCCATAGTTAGAATTAGAAGTCCTTAGGTACGATACGAAAGAAGGAGAAATGAATGAAAGGGAAAGAAGGAGTTGAAGAATTAAAAAGAAAAGTAAAGAAAAGGGTGAAAAGAAATAGCCCTCCATATGTTCAACCTTAGGGCAGACACCGGGTTCAATACGTATGCTACTGGTTGTTGCAAAAGACAACACCGGTATTGAAGATTAAGCCGTCATGGACCCAGTGACGCAATGCACTAAACCTTCTTAACCACTCAAGTTCTCTTAAAAGGACTTGTTTCATTCTCACGGGGAACCCGCGTAACCTATCAATCCATCTCTTAGAGAACGGTTGATATTGAAGCAGGAGACACCTCCCCAGTCTTCGCATAGGAAACCTAGGTGTGCACTTATAGAGTCTAGAGCCATGAGATACATCAAAGATCTCTTAGGAACACTTAGTATTTCTGCAACTGGTGTTCTACATCAATGGGCATCAGTTGTAAACTATCGAGTCCTTCGCAGATCTTAGCAATCTGCCGAGAACGTTTATGAGAGGATTACTTAGGTATTTCTCAATGATTGAACGGAAATCCTGCCAGGGTCAACATCAAACAGCCCTGACAGCAGGTCACTTCGGTAATCCCACAAGGGTTACGCTTAGTGTTTGCGGTGGTTCCATTACGGTCTACAGTCGTGGAGTGATCCCCAGCGACTCACCCAGTCATTGAGCTACCTAGTAGGTCTCGTAAGCTCCTTCGGGAGTATCTGATATGGGAACGGCCTGGATAAGGATTAGAAGGAGTCTTCACAATATGCTGTTGATGAGCTCTAATTCCTTATCCGTAAGTACCGGTGATTTATTGCTAACTGTCTACTCGCAGGTACCTCACTTCCATGATGACGGATTCCACATGCTCATACATGCATCTTGAAGTCATCAAAAGCTCCCTCAAAGATCAAAGCAACACAAAGTTCAAAAGAAAGATTCTACGCCAAAAAGAAGAATCTACAAAGTTTAAAGACCAAAGATCTTAAGTGTACAAAAAAGGGACTACGTGCATGTATAAGTCAGAATTCAAAAGATGTATGAGCATGTTGGAATGGCGGACAACCACCACAGACGCAGGAGTGACGAACGGAAGATTACTTCATAACAGAATCACTACAACATCATCAAAGAACAAAGACAAAGAGCAGAGTATATCCATTATTCTAATCATTTCTGAAGACGTCTAAAGCTATGAAAGTCAAAGATTAAGACGAAGACGTCAAGCAACCATGATGACCGACCCTTAGGGGGAGATTGTTGGAACCATAGTTTTACTATTTTATCAAGTCTCGGTCATTTGTAATAATGCTAGGTTGCTTAGTTATTATTTACTATCATTTACATTTTGTAATAAGTTTACTAGGCTTAAGAATGAGGTCCATGGGCCTCAAGCCCATACGTTTCATGTAAAGGGAAGGAGTAGGAATGTTGCCCTAGCTCCTTTCCTATAAATATTAGTCTTAGGCCTCTTGTAAACTTGGTTGGTTATTTGAAAACATTAAGGAAACTCTTGCATTTCACTTTCTCAAATTTCTTATAATCATCCCACTCTCATTCTCATCTCATTTCTCTTATCATTATACTTGTGTTTACTAAATGGTGACCTAACACGCCCAACTCCTTCAAACCCGAGATTTTTAATTGCTTTTATAAAAACTAAAAAATACAAAAAGAATCATCCCTCATCTCTAGACCTAGTCTTTAGGTTTTCTAATCCTAGCGACACTATTCCTAGCTGAACGATCAATCCCCCGGTACTTGTCATTATACTATACTACATCGATCAGGTACACTGCCTGGTGGGGGTTGTAAGCTTCTCGAGATCCCTCGAGAGGTAAAGCCTGGTGCAATCCCGACGCATCATAACATCTTCATTATAATTGTAACTATCACATAGGTAGAAGGGAAGTGTTTGGGAATGGAAAAATACCTATTTTGAAAAGAAAGTTTACTATAACCACAAGAGGGTACCTAAAATTTCAAAACCAGAAGTTACCACTGCAAGGCCAAAAGTTTCCACTGGTTGTTCTGTAAACAACAAAAGGGTAAATGTGGGAAATGCTGTAAAGGCCTCAGCAAGTTGGGAATGGAAACCAAAAGGATCTATCACCTCAAACAATCCCAATGGTGTATCAATGACCTTTGACAGATATAATTATATTGATACACGAGGCATATCCAAGTCATTTGTGGCTTGGGTCCCCAAAAGGAACTAATTCCTTTATTTTATGTGCAGGAACATTCAAAGCCTAAAGATGATCAAGGATATTCAAACAGTGGATGTTCCAGGCACATGACTGGCAATAAGTCCTATCTTTCAGATTTCAAACCTTATGATGGACAATTTGTTAGCTTTGGAGGTGGTATTGGGGGCAAAGTTTCTGGCAAAGGAACAATCAAAGTTGGAAACTTGGATTTTGAGAATGTGTATTATGTGAAAGAACTTAAGTACAACCTCTTTAGTGTATCACAGATGTGTGACAAGAAACATAGAGTTCTATTCACAGAAGATGAATGCTATATCTTATCTAAGGATTATAAGCTCCCTGCTGAAAGTGATATTTTGCTTAAAATCCCTAGAAAAGGCAATCTATATAGCATAGACATGAAGAATATATTGGCTAAAGATGATGTTACTTGTTTGCTTGCAAAAGCCACTTTGGATGAATCCATGCTTTGGCACAGAAGACTTGGTCATGTTAACTTCAAGACCATTAACAAGATTGTGAAAGATGGTCTAGTCAGAGGTTTACCAGAGAAGAGATTTGAATATGACCAAACATGTGTTGCCTGTCTTAAAGGTAAGCAATACAGAGCTTCATGCAAGACCAAGGCATATAATTCAATTGATCATCCACTTTACATGCTGCATATGGACTTGTTTGGTCCTACATCAGTGAGCAGCATAAATTTGAAGAAGTATTGTCTTGTTGTAACTGATGACTTTAGTAGATTTACATGGGTTTTCTTTTTAAGAACCAAGGATGAAACCACTAGCATCCTTAAGACATTCATCACTGAAGTTGAAAACCAAGTTGATAAGAAGATCAAGATCATCAGATGTAACAATGGGACAGAGTTCAAGAACAAAGTTATTGATGATTTCTGCAGAGACAAAGGTATTAAGAGAGAATTCAGTGTTGCAAGAACTCCTCAACAAAATGGAGTTGCTGAAAGAAGAAACAGAATAGTAATTGAGGCTACTAAAACTGATGCGTGGGAATTGCACCAGGCTTTACCTCTCAAGGGATCTCGAAAAGCTTACAATCCCCACCAGGCAGTGTACCTGATCGTTGTAGTATAGTATAGTGACAAGTACCGGGGGATTGATCGTTCAACTCAGGAATAGTGTCGCTAGGATTAGAAAGCCTAAAAACTAGGTCTAGAGGTGAGGGATGATTCTTTTTATATTTTTATATTTTATGAAAAGCAATTAAAATCTCGGATTTTGGAATAGTGGGCGGAATTAGTTGCTAATCAACTAACCCAATAACTGAAGATGCAATCAAAATAAAATAACAGAAATGTAAATAAACTAATTAAACTAGTGGTGTGAACAATAAATGGGAAAATTGTGTTTACTTAGATTTCATTACTCCCTAGATATCTTTTACAAGTTGATAGTTTGTTACAGTTGCGTGGATGATGGGTTATATTCCTTAATACCAATCGTGGGGTGGCGTACGTACTTCCCCAACTCTATAAGCTCCTACTTCACTCCTATGTCGAGCCTGCAAGAAGCTCCTAACATGGGATCACTAGAATTCGCTCATGCATTAAATACAACCATAAAAACCTAGTACGCATTGGTTCATACTTCTTAAGACGTTCAAGCAAGTTACACTATGGAAGTATGCCAGTTTTCTTAAGCCTAACATCGAAATCATTCATCCATTACAACTATAAATAAGCAATCAACCTATAATCAACATCTAGGTTTCACTACATCTAAGCAAACATACAAGAGATCTAGCCTAGCATGTTAAAATCAAGACAAGCGTAAGATATATTCAAACAACACATAGACATATTGAATGAATTGAAAGGATACTTATCTTAATTGAACATGAAAGGATTCAAGGGGTGAAAACCCTTGAAAATACTGTTAAAATCGTGCTAGGGTTTATTCTAGTCGTCCCTAAAATTGTCCTCCCCTAATGAATAAAAATTACAAAAGTATATATAGAATTCCCATGGTGACGGCGTCAAGAAGAAAATTCTGACGCCGTCAACCCGCCGCCATAATAAAATTGGATTGCTTAGATCCAGATCTGACGCCGTCAAGAGTATTTTTCTTCTGGGCCGTCAAGAGTAATGGGGTCATGACGGCCTATGGTGACGCCGTCATGCCCTAGTGCAAAAACCTTCTGGACCGTCATGGACTCTATCCTCTTCACCTCTTGTTTTTCCTCTTGACGCCGTCATGTAGGATTTGCTGACGCTGTCAGATACTGTTCCCAGCAAGGAAAATTAAGACTTTGCCGTTTTCTTCACTTTTATGCTCCAAAAACGTCCAAAATACTTCCTTTTTCAGAATTCACTCCAAAAGTACCTAAAATCACAAAAGGAACGATTTAGGGCTATATTTGATCAAATAAATTCAATTCCGGGCTTAAATGACCCCCTAAAAAACGGATCATTTTTTGCCTCATCATATACCCTTACACTTGAGATTGGCTTGTCTTCAAGCAAATGCGCTTTTATTCTAGTCAAAATACAAGTTAGGGGTCATTTAACACTAATATAAAATTAATTACAACAAATAATCGTTCCACTAAAGACCAAAGACAAGCACGGAGGTCATACACTAGCATCTCACAAATAGTGTTTAGATACTCACATCTCTTGGGTGTAATAAAGTGTATATCACAATATGGAAATGGAAAACATCTCTCACTACCTGTCATAACAAAATAGATTACCATAGGCTTGGGAAAGGATCAAACCTCCACCACATGGCGTAAGCACCTAGAATAAACTATCAAAGAGGTCTTTTTAAAGGGTTATAACGTTAGGTGTAGGGATATGAAAAACACGGTTTTGTTGGATATACGCAATCTTTACTGGTGGCGAGTTAATAATCTTGGTTAATTACATGTACAATATGGCGTTGCTAAGCCAAGACTAGACTCGACTTAAGCTAATAAATCAAAAATAACAAAAACGTAAAACAAACATAGAATGAAACGGGATGGTAGTCCGTATGTTTTTTCTTTTCTTTTCTCTCTTTCTATATTTTTTCTTTTTCTTACTTTTTTCGCTTTTTTTTTTTTTTTTTTTTTTTTTTTTTTTTTTTTTTTTTTTTGCATACACTTTTACCGTACCATCCAAAATAATACATCATAGGGAATGAACATTCCCCTTACACTTGAATTTTTACATACTTTACAATAAACTAATCTAATGACTCGAATCAAGATAATTAAAACACTTGGAGTACTTTTAAGATTAACGCACATATGGGGGTAATAAAATGATGTTCTTCCCCATTACTCCATAACATAAGTACTTTACCCATGAGTCCCAATCATCCCAAAACAATATGTACAAGGATATGACTCGACTTAGCAACCATGTAATCAATTAGATAATTAACTAAGGGTTTAAACATGTAACAATAATGCACTAAAGATGAGTGCATACACAGAAGGCTAAGGCGATTTGGGTGTACATTTAAGTGGGTTGTAACAAATTCTTCCTTTAAGTAAGATGCTTAAAGTTAGAATCGAAAAGATAAGCTCGGAGGGGTGTACTAGGGGTTTCGTGTACTAAAATTGAGTACAACGCTAATGTGTAGGAAAAATTAGTTGACTTAACTAGCCAAATAATATAACTTAAATGGTCAAGTAATTATGATACGGGTTTAACACAAGGGTGATCCTAATGCCTCTTATCATGTAGTAAATCCTACTACACGAATGTAGTCTCACTAGCGGTCTTGGGATGCATCACTAACGCAAGTTCTAGAATCTAAATGCTACCGGTACATTCATAAGCACTAATAATGAATGCTTTTCCTATCAAATCTAAAGGCGAACCTCACATATTTGGGTGGAAAAGTTTTCTGAATGGTACGGTTTTGTGCTAGTCATACGACTTCTATCCATGAGACGCTTGCTAAAGCTAAAGTTTCACTCCTAAATGTTGTAAAAAAATTTAAATTTGGCGCTAAAATTACACTAACAAGTATTTCTCATAGTTTTATTACACACCTACCATCAGACAAACAAACTCAAGTGAAAGTGTATCCTATAAGGTATCATCATTTACCCTCCCCTTACACTTAGGATGAACATTGTCCCAAATGTTCAATTAAAGAATGTAAAAATCAAATAGGTAAAAGAATGAATTCAAATACTCCCCTGATTCGCTCGGTGTGGATAGTGTGGTAACAAGGTTAGATCTTCCTCCAAGAAAATGAACAATCAAACCTTCCCTTCCAGAATATAAATCATCTTCTTGTCAAACATAACCTGTTAAACCTGAGAAAACAAAGGCAACCTCGTGTAAAATCGGTGGCAATCTATATATGCTAAAAAATCCTAGAAAGCAAAGTAAGATATAATGCTTGTGGAATGAATGTTTGCAGATTTCCTGGAGATTATAAAACTAAAGATTCAACAAAAACTTAAGACTCCGTTAGAAAAACGAAACTAGCAAAATTTCCAGAATTTTACACATGACGCTGTCAGGAATTAATTCTTGATGCTGTCAGAAGTGATCTGCAGAAATCCTTACGTTAAGTTTTCGGAAAATTTCTGGAAAACTTATGTCCTACTTCCTAGAAAATCCTGCAAAACATCATTATGACTCGATACAAGAATTTTACTCTAACAAATACGAATATACATGTTCATTTAATATTCTGGAGAATCATGATCAATTTTGTTTCTTAAAAACATATTTGGGGTTTCCCCTTACACTTATCTTTTGCGAAATACCTTTGGATGAAGTTAAGACTAAGTCAAACGACAAAATAAAGTATTTTCACCATTTTATTTTTAAAACATGATCTATCAACAATAAAAATAAAGCATGCATATGGAATCAAATAACAATAAAAAAAATCACACAAAGCATGGGTTGCCTCCCAAGAAGCGCTTTTCTTTATTTACGAGTCTTGTAGCTAGACTCAAGGTCATGGGCTACCGTGTGTCACTTATGCTCACATAACCAAGGGTGAGCCATCTAATAGTGACCTCATCTTTTTTATAATCATCACTTAACTCTAAACATCCATGATAATACCTTTTATTTTTTTCATGAGGATATTTAAGCCATTTTCTTTTATCATTCTCACTTAGCATTTCTAGGGGCGGATACCTACTACACTTCTCCATGGAAAAATCCTTGAACCTATGGCGTGCACGGGGCATTTGGTAGACAAAATCTTCATCCCCATCCGAGAATGTAATTAACCCTTCCATAAGTTTTTCATCAAGGTTGGTCAACCTTTTGAAGGGTTTCCCAAACACAACTTGGGTTAACTTACTATCAATAAATTCTCCTAGATTCTCCATAACCATGAACTCAACAAGATAAATAAAGCTTCCTACAAACACCTGCAATGACATTGCCCTAGCAATAATATTATCTCCTTTGTATTCTAACTCATCTACCATGATTTTATTATATTCACTACGCGAGATTATGTTCATTTGGAGAGATGAGTTAAGGTAGGCATCAAAGCTCCTAAATCCAATCTTACAAGAAAATTGCATACTGAATGAGCTATCACTCTCAATCCTTGTTCTAGGGTCGACATACCTAAGAGGGTTCACTTCATCTTCCATTCTATCCTCATTAATCACATCACCATCACCTAGATCCTCATCGGAGTCTGAATAGTAAAAAAGAATAGCCCTATGGTCATCAGCATGGTCAGACTCCTCCATTTCAGAACTATTGTCAAAGCAGTGGTTAGGCGAGAGGTTAGGTGGGTTCTCATTTTCCACTAAAAGGATTGGGGCGGGTATTTGGAAAATCTTACGACGAAAAATACGAATAACGGGAATCAAACGATCAATGTTATTGTTATCCATCGAGATAGTTTACGAGCAAAGGAAACAAAGAAATAAGATAGTCTAAAGAAAACCTAAAAATAAAATTAAAATCTTACTAGAAAGGAATCTAGCAAGTAGACCTAATTAAAAGAAATCCTAACCTAGACAATAACTATTCCCCAGGCTGCGGCGCCAAAAACTTGATGCGTGGGAATTGCACCAGACTTTACCTCTCAAGGGATCTAGAGAATCTTACAACCCCCACCAGGCAGTGTACCTGATCGTTGTAGTATAGTATAGTGACAAGTACCGGGGGATTGATCGTTCAACTCAGGAATAGTGTCCCTAGGATTAGAAAGCCTAAAAACTAGGTCTAGAGGTGAGGGATGATTTTTTTTGTATTTTTATATTTTATAAAAAGTAATAAAAACCTCGGGTTTTGGAAGAGTGGGCGGAATTAGTTGCTAATCAACTAACCCAATAACTAAAGATGCAATCAAAATAAAATAACAGAAATGTAAATAAACTAATTAAACTAATGGTATGAACAATAAATGTGAAAATTGTGTTTACTTAGATTTCATTACTCCCAAGATATCTTTTACAGGTTGATAGTTTGTTACAGTTGCGTGGATGACGGGTTATATTCCTTAATACCAATCGTGGGGTGGCGTACGTACTTCCCTAACTCTATAAGCTCCCACTTCACTCCTATGTCGAGCCTGCAAGAAGCTCCTAACATGGGATCACTAGAATTCGCTCATGCATTAAATACAACCATAAAAACCTAGTACGCATTGGTTCATGCTTCTTAAGACGTTCAAGCAAATTACACTATGGAAGTCTGTCAGTTTTCTTAAGCCTAACATCGAAATCATTCATCCATTACAACTATAAACAAGCAATCAACCTATAATCAACATCTAGGTTTCACTACATCTAAGCAAACACACAAGAGATCTAGCCTAGCATGTTAAAATCAAGACAAGCGTAAGATATATTCAAACAACACATATACATATTGAATGAATTGAAAGGATACTTATCTTAATTGAACATGAAAGGATTCAAGGGGTCAAAACCCTTGAAAATACTGTTAAAATCGTGCTAGGGTTTATTCAAGTCGTCCCTAAAATTGTCCTCCCCTAATGAATGAAAATTACAAAAGTATATACAGAATTCCCAAGGTGACGGCGTCAAGAAGAAAATTATGACGCCGTCAACCAGCCGCCATAATAAAATCGGATTGCCTAGATCCAGATCTGACGTCGTCAAGAGTATTTTTCTTCTAGGCCATCAAGAGTAATGGGGTCATGACGGCCTATGGTGACGCCATCATGCCCTAGTGCAAAAACCTTCTGGACTGTCATGGACTCTATCCTCTTCACCTCTTGTTTTTCCTCTTGACGCCATCATGTAGGATTTGCTGACGCCATCAGGTACTGTTCCCAGCAAGGAAAATTAAGACTTTGTCGTTTTCTTCACTTTTATGCTCCAAAAAACGTCCAAAATGCTTCCTTTTCCAGAATTCACTCCAAAAGTACCTAAACTCACAAAAGGAACGATTTAGGGCAATATTTGATCAAATAAATTCAATTCCGGGCTTAAATGACCCCCTAAAAATGGATCATTTTTCGCCTCATCAAGAACCATGATAGCTGATTCAAAGCTTCCAGTGACTTTTTGGGCTGAAGCAGTTAACACTGCTTGTTACATTCAGAACAGGGTTTTAGTGGTTAAATCAAAGAACAAGACACCTTATGAGCTATTTAGAGGAAGACCCCCAACTTTGGATTTTATGAGGCCATTTGGATGTCATGTCACAATTCTCAATACCATTGATCATCTGGGAAAGTTTGAAGAAAAGTCAGATGAAGGCTTCTTTGTTGGATATTCTATGGTTAGCAAGGCTTTTAGAGTCTATAACTTAAGAACAAAGAAGATTGAAGAGAATTTGCATGTTGAGTTCTTGAAAATAAAACTGACATAGCAGGTTCAGGACTAGAATGGTTATTTGATCTTGAAAAATTGTCTAATACAATGAATTATGTACCTATTACCTCAAGTACAGGAGACAGTGATCTTGAAGAGACAGAAGAATTCATTGATGAAGATGTATCTTGCACAGATGATGAAGATGATAAAGATCAAATTGTTATGCCACTTTGGGACTTTGTTGACAATAATGAAGACTCACAACCTTCAAAGAATTCTGAAAAGGAAAGTGATGCAGATATTGTGAATTTTGATATTTTGAATAAAGAAATTCCTACTAGCAGTGGTAATTCAATTCCCACTGCTACAACAGAAATTTCCACTGATGGTCCAAATGTGCAAAATTCATCTCAGGAATCACCCAGTGATGATGTTGATATCTCAAACATGCCAACAACTTATGATATTCCTAGCACATCACAGACTTCAATTCACAAATTGCATCCACTTAAAAATGTTTTTGGTGAATTATAATCAGGTGTCAAGACAAAAAGGCAGACAAAGAAAGATGATGTTCATGGGTTCATTAGTGAAGTTTATGAGTCCAAGAAGCATAAAAACAAGAATGAATGTTTGTTTTTCTGTTTTCTATCACAAGTGGAGCCTAAAAATGTTTATAAGGCTTTAGAAGAATCTAGCTGGGTTGAAGCAATGCAAGAGGAGTTGTTGCAGTTCAAACTTCAAAAGGTTTGGGTTCTTTGTGATTTTCCTGATGGTATGAAGGTGATTGGTACTAAGTGGGTTTTCAGAAACAAGAAAGATAAAAGAAATTGTTATCAGGAACAAAGCTAGATTAGTTGCTCAAGGATACACTCAATTGGAGGGTATTGACTATGAAGAAGTTTTTGCTCCAGCAAGGATTGAGGCTATTAGATTGTTTCTAGCCTATGCATCCTTTGTGGGCTTTACTGTCTATCAAATGGATGTTAAGAGTGCCTTCCTGTATGGAAAGATTGATGAGGAGGTCTATGTCTCTCAAGCTCCAGGATTTGAAGATCCTCAACACCCTAATAAAGTGTATAAAGTTGTTAAGGCTCTTTATGGCTTACATCAAGCTCCAAGGAAGTGGTATGAAACCTTAGCTACATATCTGTTGAATAATGGGTTTCATAGAGGATAGATTGATCAAACTTTGTTCATCAAGTATATGTTGATGATATCTTCTTTGGATCTACTAGACAAGAGATGTGCAAAGAGTTTGAAAAGCTGATGAAAGATGAATTTCAAATGAGTTCTATGGGAGAACTTACATTCTTTTTGGGGTTGCAAGTACAAAAAAGTAAAGATGGCATCTTTATCAGTCAAGACAAATATGTGACTGAGATTATAAGGAAGTTCAAATTTACTGATGCAAAACCTTCAAATACCCCTGCTGATAAGACTACTCATCTATTGTTGAAAAATGCTAGTGGAGCAGATGTTGATGTGCACACCTACAGATCTATGATTGGTTCTATGATGTATCTTACTTCAACAAGACCAGACATTATGTTTGTCGTATGTGCTTGTGCAAGATTTCAAGTTACTCCAAAAGCATCTCATATGATAGCAGTAGAGAAAATTTTCAGGTATTTTGATGAGTGCTCAAACACTCATCATTTTTATCGTATCTGGACTGCCAAAACATCCAAAAACACCCAAAAACGCATCAAAATGCACAAATTATCCCAAAAGTGTGTTTTATATGTTTTAGATGCAAAATGTTTGAAAACAAATGAAAAACGAACAAAGTTTGCACAATTGGCAGTTTCAGTCCCTCAAGTTTCAAAATTTGGCAAAACTAGTCCCTGAAAGTTTAAAACAAAAGAAAAGTCAACTCAAGGCAAAGAAAAGTCAAAAATTATCAAAATAAGTCCTTGGGTGATAAAGTTTGAGAAAATTACACTTTTACCCCTTAAAATCCAAAATTGACAAAAATGGTCCTTGGAGTTTTGAAAATTGACAGATTTGGTCCCGGGTGGAATAATTTTGAATGAAAAATCATCTAGGGTCCTTGGAAAATCATAAATTGTCAAAAATAATCCTTTGGTGTGAGTTTGAGGAAATTACAACATTGGTCCCTCAATTTTGGAAACTTGTCATTTATGGCCCCCGGGAATTTCAAAAGTGCAAAAATTACATTTATGGTCCATGGGAATTCAGACTTGGCAAATTACACCCTTGGGATATTTTGGAAAAATGGCAAAACACACCCCTCATGGTTCGGTAAATTACATGATTGGTCCTTGTGATTTAAGAGTTACCAAAACCAAACGGACCTAAATTAACTTAAACCAAAGCCAAAACCAAACCCAACTAAATCCTCAGCCCACCCAACTCCAGGCCCATTCACCACTTCAGCCCACCACCAACACCTCCCCACCGTTTTAAATAATACACCCCAGGTTTGACCCGCGTTGACTCCCTCCTTCCACCTCCCAACTTGCCTGCAATCCTCACCAAACACACAACCTCCCCCCTCCTCCACCTCAGCAGCCATGCCCTGTCCCATTGACTATCCACCAAACTCCAAATTGCATTAATTGCTTCCTCAAAGTTCCAAGTTACCAGATAGAGTTAAAAAAGAAATTGGCGCCAAAATTGCTTGAACGGATGAGATCATTCCCACCCAATCCAATGGGTGGGATTTACTCAGAAAAGCACAAGGAAAGAGATGGTGGCAATATAAAGAGGAGAGAAGCAGCAGAAAAGTTAACTAGTTTTTTAATTTTTAAATTCTTATGTCGAATGTAATTTTATTATGCAAGTGTAAGTTAATAACTGTGTTAGTAAGCTCAAATATTGTAATTTGAATCTTTTCAAGTAATGAATGCAAGCAGTTTAGTTTAAATACTTTGTGTATGATTTCCATTGAAAAATTCTTAATATGGTCTAAAAGCTTTTATAAGATAGTTGTGAAGTCTCATTTAAAGCTTATGCAAGTTCCATTGAAGTTTTCTTAAACCTTTAGTTACACAAAAATCAGTACTAACAAATATTACTAAAAAAAAAAAGCAACATGGTCAATGAAAGTCAAATGGTGTTAGTATGCTTGAAATTCTGACTCAGAAGATAATTGGAAAAGGAAACAAGCTTTGGAGTTGGGTTAGTGGCTTATGGAAGCCTTAGGTTTGGTTCTAGTCCTTGGATCTTTGGTTTTAGCTTGGATACCTTTGTAAGCTATTTCTCTCAAATCCTTGTTTCCATTGTTGTTTAGCTTATTATCTGATTGATTGTTTCAGCTTGTATTCCTTACATCTTAGTTGTGATTGTTTTAAATAGATTTAAGTGTTAGAAAGCTTTTCTAAAATTGTTTGAGCAAAACTCTTAGTTTAACTGTCACTTTATCTTAGCATAAGATTCTAGGTATTTGTGGTGTTAGCTTATTTTTATATGCTTATTTAAAGTTCCTTAAACATATTTAACCATTAGAAATCTGTGTTGTTACCTAAACATTCCATTTGCCTCATAAGACCCAATTTCATAACTGTTAAGGGGTGTTTGGATCAGTGGATTCACCCACTGATTCCTAAGTTGTGGTTGTTGTTTGTCATTTAGAAACATTACCTAGGTCCATTTAAGCTTGAATCAACCATTAAATTGATCCCTAGTAACCTAAAAGTCAGAATTACAAAAGCTCCACCACCACAGTTAACTGTGGTGGTTTTTGAGTCCATAATCACTTCATTTCATTAAATAAGTTAGTGTTTTAACTTAATTCAGTCCTAAGTCAACTTACAAACATGATTTGAGGCCATTAAATCCTTCCCAAGTTCATAAAAGTCAAAGAAGCAATTTTAGTTAAAAAGTCAAAATTTGTCTCAGTCATTTTGAGCAATCTTGGGAAGCCTGCAACTTGTTTGATCTTAGGTGTTAGAGTCTAAAATTTGGCAAGCTTAATCTCGGCTACTTTGTTAATTTTTGTGAATTTTATCAGATTTTTAGAAATTTGTTTGGTGGGTCCCAAACCCCTTTGAAGTAACCTGCAGGGCAACCAATTGCCCTGTTCTCAGCAGATCACTTCCACTCCACCACCTTTTGTGGTGGTTTGTGACCACTACAGTGGTCCTTGCCATTTAATTTTGGTTCCCATCAACCCCCCTCCTACCAGGGAGTGTTTTTGACCCCTTTGTTTGAAACCTAGGCTAGTGGACCCCACCTGTTCTTGGCCCTCAACTTTGTCCCCAACCTGCTTCAGTTAACAAACATTCAAGTGCTAAATTTGGCTTTTTGGCTTATTAAGGCTTATTTGTTGGTTGTTATCTGCTTAATCTTGTTTAGTGAACTCAGAGAAACCAAGTTTAATCAGTGTGGACCCCACATTTCACCATTTGAGCTAAAAACACTCCACAGTCAACAAAACTCAACTGTGGGTGTAATAAGCATTTCAATTGCTTATTCCTTGGGTTAAAACAAAAGTGTTTTTGTTAAAGTTAGTTGTTTTTAGTTTATTATTAGTTTAGAAAAAGAAAAAATCCAAAAAACCAATTTTAAAAATAGTGATAGCTTCTATTTAATAGGATTTATCAATTTAATTTTCTTTTTAATTAATTTCTAAGTAATATATCACTTTTATATTTTTAGAAATTATATTTTAGGTTAAAATAATTTTACAAATTTTTCCAGATTTTTATTTTGTCATTTAGTGGTATTTCTAATTAATTTTAGTTTAATTTAGTTTTAATTAATATTAATCAATTAAATAGCATAATTAGATTTTATATAGTATAACCTAGTTTTTATAATTTTTATAGCTTCTATTTTAGTTAAAACATTTTTATAAATTTTTCTAGAATTTTTACTGTTCATTTAATAGTTTTCATAATTTAAATTGTTTAATTAGATATTAATTAATAAATAGAATAATAATTAGTTAACTAGTTTAAAAATACTTAGAATTAACTTTTTATAATTTTTTAGGATTCCTGTAATGGTTAATTAGATTTATAAAAAATTTCTTAATTTTCTAAGTCTTTTTAGTATTTTTAATAATTCTAATTAGTTTAATTAGTATTAAATAGATAATTAGTAATTAATTAATAATAAATAATTAAGTAGTGTAAAAATAATTTTTAATTTTCTTAAAATTTTTCTTTAATTATTAGGATTGTAAAAATATTACTTTTACACTTTTAACCCTTCCCGTCCTTCAGTTGTACTTTTTGTTTTGTGCGTCTGTATACGTTTTTTAATTAAAACGTACGTTTTTAGTTTTTAGCTCAAATCTTCGTAATCTGAATTCCCGTAATCAATCACGTAGCTTTCCTAAGCTATATTTGTTAATAATTTCCAAATAATTCTGATCATAACCTTTTCCTGTGAATAATTACCCGATCACAAATACGTTAAAGTTACAATTCACACTTCAACGGGACTTAACGACCTGGTGATACCTTATATTACCCGGAGTATTGACCTAGGCTATTTGACTTTGTTGACCATTATTTGGTTAATATAAGTTAGGTGGTTCGAGCTCAATCATATTTGAAGACATATCCTAATCTAGGATTGTGGTATCCAAAAGAATCCCCTATGGAATTGATCACATACTCAGATAGTGATTATGCTGGTGCAAGTTTGGATAGAAGGTCAACTACAGGTGGATGTCAATTTCTTGGATGTAGATTGGTGTCATGGCAGTGCAAGAAACAAACAATGGTGGCTACTTCAACACTGAAGCAGAATATGTAGCTGCTGCCAGCTGTTGTGCTCAGATCTTATGGCTTCAGAATCAATTGTTGGATTATGGGTACAATTTCATGAACACCATCATCTATATAGACAATAGTAGTACCATATGCATTATTAAAAATCCTGTGCAACACACTAAAACTAAACATATTGAAATCAGACATCGTTTTATCAGAGATTGTTATGAGAAAAACCTTATTAATGTTGTCAAAATTCATACTGATGACAACTATGCTGATTTATTAACAAAAGGGTTTGATGTGGGTAGGTTTCAGTACTTGGTAATAGGTATTGGAATGCTAAATCCATAAATCTTTGATGTCTAAAACTTTTCAGTATTGCAGGATAGTTTTTAGGTACTAATATTGTTTGTATATGTTTATATGGTTTTCTACTAACTTGTATGCAGAGGAATTAAAACACAGTGGAAACCATGATACAACAGTGGAAAGATTTGCTCTCTCAGTGACAAAAGAATAAGATAAAAGTACTTTTATTAATTCATTCATGAGGAAACAAAGTACATCCATTCAGAGAGTCTAACCACAAACAGAACATCACAAAACACAGGGATTCACAACCTAACACTTAAACCTTCAAACCAGCTACTCCATGGGTTTCTTCATTTTTCCCTCATAATCATGCTTGCCCTTAGAAGTTTCTTTCTCTTGTCATCAAAAGAAAGTTGCTTTTCTTGGACAAGCAAGGCCCAACACTTGCTTGGGAGGCTTTGGCAATTGTGAAGGCTTCTCAACAGCAGGCCACTTCATGTTGATTATGGGTGACACCAAAGCTGTAGTGGGGGCTCTTGGAAGCTCCTTGGATAAGGTATAGGTTTGATCATCATCATCAGAGGAAGAGCTTGAATAAAATTCCAGAGATGGAGCAGGAGTAGCTGAAATCTTCTTGTTAGGCTTCATGTTGGAAGATGTAGCTGTTGCAGCACTTGGAGGAAAATATCCACTCCATCCAGCTGAAAGTTCTTCTGAGTTAGAGCAATAACTGATTTCCTCATCAGAGGTGTCATCAGATGAGATGTAGATTAAAGGAAACCAACTCATGATGATTTGTAGGGTTTGTGATATTAGAGATTAGTTTTGATAAAGTCTTATGTGTTTTGAGCCCCCTTTTATAAGCAAAGTCAAGGTCGAAGGATAATTAATGAAGGTTATTTACTCTTATCTGTTTTGGTAGGTTGGAGGAGTAAATTTGGATATTATCGGGTTGACTTTGGAGAGATATTTTTATGAATAGTAACTTGGTCAAAAAGTTACTTTGGGTTAAATTATATTGGTTACGCTTGGTGTTTCTTACTTATGCAGAATACAAACCAATATTGTTTGGGTAATTGGAGTTACAAGGTGTGTATCTCAGACACACAACAAATGGTTATTGATTCACCATGTCTAATCAACATAAGAATCAACTAGTCCAGAGCAAACGGCTACTGGTAAAGACTTGTCAAATCCGTTTATGGTTGATAGTTTACCAAAAAATATATGGTCATCAACTCACCATATTCCATGTGATAAAGAGTTGGCTAGTCCATAGCAAACGGCTCATGGTAAAGATATATCAAATCCGTTTATAGCTGATAGTTTGCTAAAAACTATGATTAGAGCAGCTAATTTTACATGTTTTACTTACCACTGCTCTTTGATATTTTGTAAAAATTTACCACTGCTAGTTCACAAGTTACCATTGCAAGTGTAATTTTTACCACTGGTGAACTAGCCGTTACAACTGTTGTGTCAGTAATCTTATTTTTAACTAGCCGTTGTAAAATAACCGTGTTTCCTTATTAATAGGGTAACTTTTTGTGAATTATTCACTTACCTATTTTAATTTATTCTTTTTCCAAAGATAAATTCTTTCTTAAGATAATTCACATTACGCATACTCCTCAAACCCTATTAGTATAAATTAATCATTATACGGCTTGATTCTTATTCTCGATTACTAACACTTTTACCTTTCTCTCACAAAATTATGGCGATTCTAAACTTTGCTGAGGAGCACAACCAAGTGGCCTATTTACAAAAGTCAAACGAAAAGAGTGGCCCTGTTTTTCATCAGATTGTGGATTTTCTCAATACAACCCATATAAGGTATGCTTTAACTGTTAATCCCACAATCTTTGTTTCTCATATCAAACAGTTCTGGAACACTGTGGAGTCCATAACTATTGAACAGGGAGACACACAAGAAACTGTGGAAGCTCTTAGAGCCACAGTGGATGGGGTAACCATTGATGTTACTGAGTCATCCTTGAGGAGAGTTCTCTAATTGGATGATCTCAATATGGTATCATCACATTACCCAATTCAGATATTTTCAAAAATATTGCTTCAATGGGGTATGATACATCTGATCAAAAAGTTACTTTCAGAAAAGGATGTTTTTGTCCCCATCGGAGATTTTTAATACATACTGTTTTACATTGCCTAAGTCCTAAGAAAACATCTTATGAGCAATTTGCATAACCATGGCTTACCCTTTGGTTTGCTTGGCTACTGATAGGACTTTCAATTTTTCAAAGTTTATTTTCAATAATATTAAAGGCAATGTAAAGAGTTCATATAAATTTTTGATGTATCCAAGGTTTGTGCAAGCAATGTTAAATGAATTTCAACTGCAAACCCATAAAAGAGTTTATCAAACCCCCTGTCTTAAGCCAAAAGTTTTTCAAAATATGTGTAAGGCTTCAGACCTTTGGAATGGGGAGGTTAAACCACTTTTTCCTGAAATGCTTTCAAAGATTTCACAGGTACAGGGTGAAGATGCAACCATCCCAGTTGTATCCCAACACACACCCACAATTGTAGTTCCACCTATTCCAAATACCCCTGCAGTAACTCACACATATGAGAGGAGGCAAAAACAGCCAACTCCTTTCATCTCAACATTGCATGTTGCTGAACCTTTTGGATTGGGAACATGCAGTGGTGGTTCAAGGCTTCCTCCTAGTCCAACTAGAGAAGAGCCTGAATCAATGCCCTGTGATTTACCTCTCCCAACAGGTCACACAGTTGGAAGTGTTGAGGGCATTGTGCAACCAAATGAATTGATGGAATTATGTACCAAGTTAGTCAAACAGGTTACAGCTCTGGAGAAAGATCTGGCAATGACCAAGCAACAACATGCCACAGAGCTTAATCTAATGAAGGCAGAGATTCAAAGGTTACAAGATGAAGTTGAAAGCCTAAAGAAGCATAGATCTTCCACTCCACCTCATCATGATGATGACTCAGCTTACTTTAGTGAAGATTTGGAGAATTCTCCCAAACATGGGAGGATTAGAACTGAAGCAGAGTTTAAGGGGAGGAGATTAAATTTTGAACAAGCTTTTGCTGAGTTTGATGATTTTGATAATGTTCAAGAAAAGGAAGATGAAGCTGTGGGATCTAAAGAGATTTTTGCTGAAGCAGTTGAAACTCATAAAGTCACAGTGGAAACAGATACAGATGCGGTGGATGTTGCTGATGCAGAATTTCAAAGAAAAAGATTGGAAAAAGGAAGAGTTCAGGTTGTTGATGAATCATCTGAGTTACAATCAAAGAAGATTTCAAAGAAAGAACAAGCTCAGATAGATTATGATGCAGAATTGGCAAAGGAATTAGAAGTAGCTAAAATTGAAAAGAAGAAAAAGCAAGAGGAAGAAGAGATTGCAAGTTTCATGGAAGCTAAGAGGTTGGATAAACTGGAAACAGTGATTGAAGAACCACTTTCTATTGTTCCACCAACCATACTACATGAGAAACCTCCAATGTTCACTTATGTGCCTACAGAAGAAGAAATTGAGTTCATGATTGCAAATGATCCAGTGATTAGAAAGAAGGCAATTGAACTCATTGCAAATACAACTTTAAATGAAGATCAAAGGTCTGCTCAATTGAAGGACTTCATTCAGCTAAAGAATCAACATGCTCTTGATCACATCATTGGCACAGTAAGAAAGGGTCAAAAGAAACCAAGACAGCCTACAAAGACACAAATTATTGCTGAGATGAAGACCTATTGTTGTCATGTTGGAAATATGAAGATGGCACAATTTAAAGGAATGACACATGATCATATTGAAGGTATTTACTACAGGGTTAAAAGACAGGATAGTCATTTCATCCCTGTGGATAAAGAACCTACATTTATGAAGTCAAAAAGGTCAGGAGTGGGTCTTGAATCCAAAGAAGCTAAGAAATTGAAGACTCAGGAGTCATCTCAAGCAAAAGAAGATGTCAGCAAGTTGACTGAAGAACATGTTACCAATATGGTGTATATTGAAACTGATGTGCTTAATATAGAACCTTTACAAACAAGATATCCAGTAGTTGGTTGGGAAATATATTCTGATGATTTTGGTGTAGCATGGAAGATTATCAGAACTAGTAATGTCACAAGTATTTGCAGAGATTTTGAAGATGTTGTTAGATCTTGTGATAGAGAAGACTTGGATACTTTGTGGAGGATTATTCAAGATTAGTCCAAGAAAGATGAACTTGTTGATGTCAAAGCTCAAGAGTTGTGGGTTCACTTTAGAAGATTATATGAACCTGACCCAAGTGACAGGTATTGGAGATTTGAAGCTCACAATATGAATACTCTGTGGAAATTCTATGATTCAAGTGTTGTACATCATGTTTCTACTCAAGATGGAGTTGATGTATTTATGTTAGCTGAGAAGGATTATCCATTGAGAGCAGGAGTTCTCACTGTTATGATGTCAGTTAAGCTCAGATGTTGGGAAAGAAGTGAAGTCATAGAAGATTTGTTACAGAGAATTTATGATCAAAGTGTGAGAGCTTATAAGGAGTTAAGAAAAAGAAGATAAGTGTTTGGAAGAATTCCCATATCCCCATATCTACTGACTGCTTGAAGAAACTTATTGATTTACATGTTAATCATAAGTTTAGGGGAGGATTGTTGGGAATTATATTAACAGTTACCACGGCTAAGTATGAAGATTACAACTGCTGAAGAATGCACTAGCAGTGGAAACTCATTACCACTGCTAGTACATACTATTACCACTGCTGTTAGGATAACTGTTAGGAAACTTGTAAAGATAAATATAGAATAGATCTTGTGTATATCTTATTCTATTAGAGTTATACGTATCTTTTTGAAGAGGACTCCTTGTGCTATAAAAGGAGGTCCTAGGTTAAGGTTAGATATACATTTTTCTTAGAGCTTCAAGATTGTAAACCTATTGATACAAAGATCACTCGTATTATTATTATTATTATTAATATTGGAGCTAACCGTTTGATACATACATTATTCTCATTCATATACAATTGTTTCATTCACAATCAAACTTCTAAGTATTACTAAGTAGATTCCGCATACTTAGTGATATAACTCAAAGTATCATTCTAACACAGATCAAGGTGTTAAGATCCATCAATAAGGATTTCTAAATTTTCGAAATTTTAACTTTATCACAACAACAATCCATTCCTTTTTGTTATAACACATTTCTTATCAGTAGTTAAGTACATTAAGACCATTTTTAGCCTCTAGGACCAATAGGAAACCACTTCTCGCCAAAAATTCAATTTAAATAAAACTCACCCAAGGAACCCTTCTGTATAAAGGAATGAACCATTTATTTGGTTCCTTGAAATCCATGGCACCTATGACCACAAAGATTTGTGTTGATCACATAGCATTTAATGCACATCTTAGTCTTCTTACTCAACCAAACTTCATTGGATTGAGTTCTAATGATTGATAACCTCTTTAAACCTTTCAAATGATTAGAAACCTCCATTTTTGTATGGAAGAACATCAAATCCAAACACTCCTTCCAAAATTCTTCAACTCTATAAATTAGTACATCTAGGATAGTTTGTACTCATACCTCACCATAACTTTCTTGAATCTTTACCACCTTATTATCACCCTTACACCACCATGACAAAGTCAAACAACTCATCGCCACCATCTTGACCCGTTAGAAGAACCGTTAGGATTAGCGTAAAACCTTGTTGCTTCAACACAACTATCAACCTAAGCTCATCATCCTCGGATGACTCACCACTCATCATATCATCACCAATCAAAGAAGAAAATTTCCTTAACCTCGTCACTCCTACACCATCACCTAGATCATAAAATGTCATTTCTACTCCACCACCAACAAAAACACCAATTGATCCAATACCACCATCGTCACCAACTCAACCATCAAAATCACCATCACCTCCAAAATCACCTAAGATAGAACCCATGGAACTTTTCGGTACTCCACCATCATCACCTCTTCCATTTCTTGAGGACTTAGAGAACCTTTCTCCAAAATCATCTCAACCATTTGAACCAAAATCATCTCAATCACAAGAACCACCACAACCAAAACCAATGTTGTTTCATCCTATTTACAAAGACATGCATGGTCCTCTATATGGAGAACCAAACTTTCAACAAAATGATCAACCCCAACATCAAGCACCACCTCAAGAACCCCAATCCCAATCTCAACACTTTGAATCCGTGTTTCCTTCGTATGAGGAAATGGAGGCATCCTTGTGGAATAACCCACCAAACACCCATGAGGATATCAATGATCACCTCGACAACTTGTATGCTTTCAAGAACATGGTGGATACACACCTCCATCAAGCGATGGAGTTCCAAACCGCTTTGCTCTCATCCGTTGTAGCACCAAACACCAACCAACCAACAACAACCATTCCACCACCACCACCATCAACCAATGATCCCATCCTTCCTAATCCTTGCCACAATTGTTCTCATTGTGAGAGAACGGCCAAGATTAGTGAAAGTATAAAAATCGTGCTTCACGAAGTTCAAGATGAAAACCGCGTCATGCTCCAACAAATCCTTGAGCATCTCAATGCTCTTAGTCATCCGTCCCATTTTTAAAGCTTTCTTATGAACCACTAATAGTTTATAAATCTCATTAGGACCTTCTTTGTCTTTTCTTTTGTAGATGTAGGATTTTTATTTTCTAGTTATTTTTCCTTTTTGCATTTTTCTTTTAGAAGTAGGACTTTGACCTTTGCATTTCTTGTCTTAAATTTTATTAGAAATGAAGCTTATCCTACTATATAGCGTGCATTGTTGGTTGACTATTTCTTTGTTGTGATTGTGATATGGTTGATTATCTACTGATGACTTGTTGTGGTTGACATTATATACTTGTCTTTTTCGACAACTAACTCTCTTTTTGTAGGATCAAAATCCATGTATCCTTACTTAGCACTCCAACTAGGGGGAGTATTGTCCAAGGGAGAGCATTTGGCTCGCACCATTCCGCTACGCAACTCTTTTTTTTGTTTCGACAAAAAGGGGGAGAATAAATATTAAACTCAACCTTTGCATATCATTTTTGCATACTCAACTTTTGCATATCATTTTAAGCATATCATTCATATATAATTAAAAGCTGAGTAAAACAAAGTTTAATATAGTTTTTTAAAAAGACTTGATACTAAATTATCTAGTTGCTTAAAAATAAAATTTATGTTTTGTCCTCAACAAAAAGAGGGAGATTGTTAATACAAATATCGCCTAAAACGTTATTTATATTTTACGATCTTTGCTAATATTTGTTGTCGACAAGTGTAAGCTTTATTTTTTAGCAAAGCATAAATATAGTATAAGTCTTACATATATAATCTTTATTTCAAAGTAAACATCTCATTTGACTCATGGTTCACAAGTTGAACTTATAATGTTGATAGCGTATTAAGTGTCAAAATATATTTAGTGAGTTTTACTAAATAATGTGTCTTATTAAGTTATAAGTCTTCAAACATTTTTAGTAACTCAATTACTTACTAAACACATCATACAAAATATTATTCCAAGTTGCTACATAAATACTTTTACAAGTTCACTTTAATATTAATAAAAGTCTAAATTTGGAAATATATATATTTACATCATGCATTGCATCATACATGTCTTATCAAGGATCTTTGCAAGATATATTTTTTTGTAGATTTACACACTACAATCTTGAAGTTGACTTTGGAAGATCTTGATTAGACTTGTAATAGATATGAAAATATTTCTTGGAAGGAATTCTGTCAGATCTGGCGGAACCCTTGGGGTACAAGGGCGGAATCCATAATTTGGTTCCGCCTGATCCGTGGCACTTCTGAAATGTTGACACTATAAATAGCAAGCCACATCCAAGAAATCCTTTTTCACTCATAGTTATAATTTTCACATACACTCTCATTTCATTCATCTAACTCAGTAGCTTTACATTTCATTTGTGTGAGATTCTTTTATAGCAAAGAAGATCACAAGATCATACAAGTTTCAACATAAACCTTGCAAGACGTATTAGCTTAGCATTGTGTAAACTCGTGTAGTTTATACTTCATTTGATTGTATCTTTTCAGTAGTGAATGGTTAGTATTTTAGTCCTTAAAATACATAGAGTGACAGGAGTGGTTGTACCCTTGTAAAAGAACTCGACATCTAGCTTTGTGTCAGTAATCTTGTGTAAGCGACGTGTAAGGTTTTCTCCGCCGGTGAAAGGAGCTTGTTGACTAGTGAAGGAAACTCTCGAGTTGGATACTCAGAGAGTGGAGTAGGGTAAGGAAAAAGAGTCCTTGTAGCCGAACCACTATAAACATCTGTGTTGTGGTTTGATCGTTTCTTACTTTATCTTGCATTTACTTATTGTCTATTATTTGCATTAGTTGATTACACGTAATGTTTTAAAAGATAACTAAATTAAAAACCGTTAAACTATTCAACCCCTTTCTAGTTTTCCACAGAGTCCTTTACAAGATAAGTATAACTTACATAATATTCATATAACTCTAACTATAAAAGATATTTACTAAATCTTTTCTATAATTATCACTTTACACGGTTTTCTTCTTCTTAAGCAGTACAAACTAAATGTACTAGCAGTACTAAGTCAGTTAGTACTCTTAACCCTCACAACATTTTACTTCTACTTCAGCGGCATATCAGCTTTCTCTCTCCTTCATTATCATCTCACTTTTCACTCTCAATCATCACACGCCATTTTACCGTTCAACACATTTATTTATTTATTAAAATACCACACTAAGTACAACCCATGCACACAAAAACCAAATAACAAGTAATAAAACATTAAAAGGAACCTCATTGGCATGGTAACCGAAATGTAAACCCTTCACGATTCTCCTCCTTGCCAACACGTCACGCCTCATTCCCAATGCATGTCATGAGGCAACATGCTTTTTCCAATCACTCACGATGTTGCGTTGGGGGTAGCCTAGGAGCAATCATCATACATCTAATGGATTTGCAATCATATTAGATATTTCGAATGTAAAAGTAAACATAAGCGAGAAACAAACTGATTTCCGTATTTTGTCACATTGTTGATTCGGTTCACAAATCTAATAAGGCATATCGGTATATCCTATTATCTAAATATATTGTCTAACTAATAACATGGACAATCATACTATAATATAGCATTTGTTCTACAATCTCGTACCAGTTACCAATTATTCCTTGGTATTGGAATAACTTTTCATTCGTTGGATATGCTTCCACAAAAACCATTATCATTTAACCAAAACTTGTACATTACAACAACCTAATGCGACCAATTTTGTGTCCATCAAAGTCTTGTTTAAAACACTTTAATAAAAAGAACTGCCAAGATAACATTGATTAATCATTGAGTAATTTGAATATAATTTCTTCCCAAATATTTTATCAAAATCCATCTTAAGATCGAATATTCTCTTAAAAAATTCCATTTATCTCACCTATAAATTAAAACCTAAAACTCTCTCACCAAATTAAAACCTAAAACACTTTACACTACTAATAAAATGCCTCAACTCACTAGAACAAAACGAGTAACCGACCCGTTAGACGATCGGGTCAAAAACCGTATAATCGATTACTTTAGTAGCGGTAGCGAACACAGCGCTGCCGCTACTGACTCATTCTCCTCACCTTTTCTTTTTGCCGATAGCGCGTGTCTTGTTTCACGCGCCGTCGATGAAAAAATGAAAACAGACTCGGACTCAGATTCTGAATCAGATTCGGAATGTGAGTCCGATCGCACGGACGCGATTATCAACATCATAAACTCCATCAGAAATATCCAAAATGGTGATAATTATAGAAACAAGTTGTTGACACATACTACAAAAGGAGTTCAAACCCTTCAAAGTCTAAACTATAACAAACAGGTATTAAACAGAAACGTAATGCTATACCTACAACAACATGGTTACAATGCAGCTATATGTAAAACAAAGTGGCTTACCAACGGTGGTCTTAGCGGTGGTAACTACGAGTTTATCGACGTCATCAGATCAGATACAAACGAGCGTTACTACATCGATTTATCTTTCGCGAGTGAATTCTCACTTGCGAGAGAAACAAAAGAGTACACGCGCCTCACGCGCCACATCCCGACGGTGTTTGTTGGAAAAGGTGATGATTTAAAAGCGTTGGTTAAGTTAGTTAGCGACGCTGGACGTAGGTCGCTAAAAACAAAAGGACTGATTCTTCCGCCGTGGCGTAAAAATCGGTTTATGCAAATGAAATGGTTTGGTCCGTACAGAAGGACGATTAGTTATATCCCGACGGTTAATTCGTCGCTAAATAATGTGGTTAAGTGTAGTGCGGTTGGGTTTAACGCTGTCAGTAACGGAGTTTTTGTTAGCAACGCGGTAACACGTACAAGATGAACGTAAAAGTTTTGATAAAATTTTGTTTAACTTGCATTTGATAATGTTGCCACGTGTACATTACTGTTGCCGTTGATTAATGTGATAAGTCTTAACTAATTGATCGACGGCTTATATGATGAGGAAATGAAGTATTAATTGTGTACGTGATCATACTCACCTCATCAAATTTTTACCACGACTATTGTGTACGTTAATATTTTATGATATACTTAAATTATTTGATAAATCCTAGTGATGTTATTAAATAGTGTTAGACTGTATATTACGGGATTGTGATAGGTGTTTGGCATTAAAAGCAGAGGATATTATTATATATTGGTAACTTTACGTTAACTAGTCGTGCTCCGGACCGCCGCGTTGCGGCGGGGCATTATAGTTACCGAAGTTTTCAATTGCAGTATAAAAGCTAACTTATTTGTCAGGCTAAAAGTTGGTTCATGTAAGAATTATAGTATATATGAATTGATTAGAGAAGCTTTCAATTGCAGGTTACATATATGGCCAAGGAAGATGACAAAATAAAGCATGCAACAATAACCAAATGGTCAACGATAGTAGAACGTTTAAGGATAATTTCTACACAATTTTTTTTTTTTTTTTTTTTTTTTTTTATACAATGGGCCACAGTCCGGTCAAAATGGCATTGGGCCATTGGATATGTAGCAGGCTATGCAAGTGGAAAGGGAACCCAACAGCAAAAACGACACCGTCTATGATGGTGTATTATATATATACTAATCACATGTTATTTCTTAATTTAAAAAGCTATTAAAATTAAATTAGTGGAAGCTTTGCTTAAGAAGTTACTGAGAAGTTAAAGTATGCTTCTTTCGTGTCTGGTTGACCAATCTATTAAATTTATGGTTGAACAAACATGAATTGTTTTTCTTATGTATGTTTTAGGCTCATGATTTCACTCTGCTGGATGACAGTTTTTTTAAGGTTTAGTGATTACACTTTGGATATGTTATTAGACAAACAAAAAGTACTTAAAAAAATCGAGCATTGGAACATGTATTGTAATAAGGTTGCAAACAAGTCGATGAATTCATGTTTGTTCAATGTACTTAGATAAACTAGAACATTACAAATTTTTTAACGTCGGATGGAGGAAGATGTTAGGCTGTTAGCTTAAATCTATCTGTTAGTATTTATAATTAATGTTCAATTAAGTAATCTCTCTAGAAAACTAGATCAAGTTAGATTTTGAGAAGCGTCAGTATCTCGATATAAGTTAAACTCGATTTTAATCTTTAAGTTCCTAACTACATACACATATTCTCACTTCAATTCCATATTACGTTGGAGTGTTGGACAGTTGGAGCCATGGTGGATGTTCATGCGGGAACCAATACTATGTGGGAAACGGTGTACACTTTATTTATAAAATCAGATTAAGATAAATAATATAATTAACAGAATGTAAATAACAGAAAAATAAATACAGACAGAATGGAGTAGAAGCAGAAGACAGACTCTAATAACGATTAAATAAAAGAAAGTAGTAATGGTAATGGAACGAGGCTCGTGTAAACACGATTCCCTTAAAACAGATTCGCCGTCTGTTTCCCAGGGTACAACGTTCAAAGCTGTTGTACAGCCGGACTTAACAACTTGCCTGAAAGATCTCGAAAACCTGTGTGATTCTGATCGAAGAGCTGCTGGAATTCGTCTGGTAAAGAGCTACGTATTCTGTCAATTAAAACCGAATGAGACTATGGCTATATTTATACTGAAAAATTATCTTGTCCTCCAAGATAATATATCTTCCAGTATTATACAAATCAGTTATTTTCAAAACTGATTTGCACAGCTTTTTTACACACGAAAAATATATGCCATAATATTTGTATATCTTTTGTAACACGAAATTAATCTATTCTAAAAATAGATTTACAGAAAACTGGAACCTTGAGCAACCCGAATCTGCAGCAAAAAGATACGCACGTAGGCGAGGTTTCGGAGCTGCATTCGTGTCCGCAGGTCGCGCGGGCTCGCATGAGTTCAGTAGCTTCGAACTCATTTTGGTCCAGAAATCCCACAATCTGCACCCCCCCCCCTGCGCGCGCACACGTAGGAGTGGGAGCATAGCTCACCTAAAGGAATTTGGAAGCAAATACCAACTATTCCTTATAAACAAGCATTCACTTCTTGTTTTGGGCGATGTGGGACTTTTCCAATTTTGTGTTTCACGTGCCTCACTTTGAGACACGATATCTCATTCATCTTAGCTCTATTTTGGACATACTTTAGCTTGTTACGAAGCTCTCTTGGAGGAGAACAAAACGCCACCAAGAAACATAAATATATATAGCATATACATACATTAAATTATGTCCAAAGTTTTACAAAAACTCATTTTGTAAACCATTTTTCCAACAATCCCCCACATGAATGGAGATCGGTCGAAAACACACGAAAATTTCCGCGAAATTTCTGCGGTTAAGTCTTGCATAGGATAGGTAGGTGTGACCCTTTGAACCTTCCCTTGTGAGATGCACTTAGTCTCCTAGATCTGAGTAGACGCGATGTCCTTGAACTCAACATCTGTTTACGTAGACGACAATACATACTCACACAAGACTCTCCCTGACAATGTCAAGTCCTCATAGTCGTATTCGTTATGGTCATGAATACTAGCCTGGTTCTGCAAGAGCTCTTAGGAATTGCGCCCCCACAATTCCCTTCGAAGCGACCCCACTTCTCTCCCACATAGGTGATTTCATCTTGAATCATTAAAAACATATGTTTTGTGATTTCATCTTGAATCATTATGCTTTATGATTTCATCCTGAATCATTAAAGCCATATGTTTAACCTCTCAACAAGTCACATCTGTTATAGGAATGGACTAGGAAGTTACAATATATAAGTAACTCCCCCACATTGACATGACTTCCCCCACATTTCTATGATTAGGTTGTCTTATTGAACCCAGATCTTGGGACCTCCAGTCAACTGGGTTAGGTTTTCCTTCATAGAAACTCATTCCTTCAAAGGCTTTAGTCCCATTCCTTTAGACGACTTACTAACTAACTCTCTGCTTAAGCCTTTCGTAAGCGGATCCGCGATGTTATCCTTTGACTGCACATAGTCAATTGAGATAACTCCTGTTGAGAGTAGTTGTCGTATCGAATTATGTCGACGACGGATATGTCTGGACTTTCCATTATACATTATGCTATGAGCTCTGCCAATTGCCGATTGACTATCACAATGTATACTAATGGCCGTTACCGGTTTAGGCCACCTTGGTATGTCCTCTACGAATTGACGTAGCCATTCCGCCTCTTGTCCGCATTTATCTAACGCGATAAATTCTGATTCCATCGTGGACTTAGCTATAACAGTTTGCTTGGAAGACTTCCAAGATATAGCTGCCCCTCCTAGTGTAAACACATATCCACTAGTCGATATAGAATCCTTTATGTCAGATATCCAATTAGCATCACTGTATCCTTCAATAACAGCTGGATATCTTTCATAATGCAGTCCATAATCGCGACTGTATCTCAAATAATGAAGTACCCTAGTCATAGCTCCCCAATGTGCATAACTTGGATTACTAGTATCCTACTTAGCCTACTAACAGCATATGCTAAGTCAGGTCGGGTACCTGTCATTAAGTACATTAACATGCCAATAATTCTTGAATACTCTAATTGGGCAACACCTGCGCCTCTATTTTTAGATAGATGCTTGCTGGTGTCAATTGGAGTTCTAGCTAGGCCGGAATCCCCCGCATTATGAGTATTCAGAATTTTGTCAACGTAATGTGCTTGACTCAACACAAGTCCATTTTGAGTTCGTATGATCTTTATTCCAAGGATCACATCAGCCAAACCCATATCCTTCATGTCAAACTTAGATTTCAACATGTCTTTAGTAGATTTGATCATCTTGTCGTTACTGCCAACGATAAGCATATCATCAACATATAAACACAAGATTACATATCCACTACTTGTGTCTTTTACATAAACACACTTGTCGCATTCATTAATTTTGAATCCACTCTCTAGCATGGCGTGGTCAAATTTTTGATGCCACTGTTTGGGAGCTTGCTTTAAGCCATATAATGACTTAACAAGCCTGCAAACTTTGTTCTCTTGTCCAGGAGCTATGAAACCCTCAGGTTGGTTCATGTAGATCTCTTCTTCTAAATCCCCATTTAGAAAAGCCGTTTTCACATCAATTTGGTGAATTTCCAAATTTCTTAAAGCGGCAATAGCAAGTATCATCCTGATCGACGTTATTCGTGTAACAGGAGAATATGTATCAAAGTAATCTAGACCTTCACGTTGTCTAAATCCTTTGATTACCAATCTTGCTTTGTACTTGTCAATGGTGCCATCGGCTTTCATCTTCTTCTTGAAGATCCATTTATAGCCTAGTGGTTTACAACCAGGAGGTAAATCCACGAGCTCCCAAGTATGATTTTGTAAAATAGAATCTATTTCACTTTTAATGGCTTCTTTCCATTGAGGCCCTTCTGAGGAAGTTACCGCTTCTCGATAAGAAGTAGGTTCACGTTCTACCATAAAAGAAACAAAATCGGGTCCAAACGATTTCTCGGTTCTTGCCCTTTTGCTTCTTCTAGGTTCTACCTCTTCTTCCTCGATTTGATCTTGTCTCTCATCTTGGAGATCATTATCATCTCGTTGTCTCTTATCTTGGACAACATTGTCATCTATTCTAGATGAACTTCCAGTTTCCTTCGTTAAACAAGGAAATATATCTTCAAAGAAGGAAGCATTCCTTGATTCCATTACAGAACCCTTTTGTATATCCGGATTTTTCGAATCATGTACAATGAAACGATAAGCACTGCTATTTCTAGCATATCCAATGAATATACAATCCACAGATTTAGGTCCAATCTTTTGGGCCTTGGGAGTCGGTATAGCTACCTTTGCTAGACACCCCCACACTCGTAAGTACTGATATGATGGTTTTCTTCCCATCCATAGTTCATAAGGGGTCTCTTCTTTTTCCTTACGAGGTATCTTATTTAAAAGATAAGTAGCCGTTAGAATGGCTTCCCCCCACATGTCCTGGCTTAAACCAGAACTTATCAACATGGCATTAACCATTTCCTTCAAGGTACGGTTCTTCCTTTCGGCAATACCGTTCTGTTGAGGTGAGTAAGGAGCAGTAAACTCATGTCTGATTCCATGTTTCGCACATAGATCAGCGAATGGAGACACGTATTCACCTCCTCTATCACTTCGTACCACCTTGATTTTCTTACTAAGTTGATTCTCAACTTCGTTTTTGTATAGAACAAACTTGTCTATAGCTTCATCTTTACTTTTTAACAAGTAAACGTAGCAATACTTTGTACAATCATCAATAAACGTGATAAAGTACTTATTGCCACCTTTTGTGGGTAGTGATTTCAAATCACATATGTCAGTGTGTATCATATCAAGTGGTTCGGTTTTTCGTTCAACCGATTTGAAAGATGCTCTTGTAAGTTTGGCTTCAACACAAGTTTCACATTTATATTTTGAGTCAATATGGAAATTAGGTATGCAATTAAATTTAATCAAACGACGTATTGAATTAAAATTTACATGTCCAAGACGGCCATGCCACACATTAGAAGACTCAATCAAGTAAGCAGAAGAATTCATTTTATTGATATCATTCTTAACAACCATTACATTGAGTTTAAACATACCATTCAGGGCATATCCCCTACCAACATACATTTGATTCTTAGAAAGAACAAACTTATCAGACTCAAAAACAAGACGAAAACCAAACTTGTTCAACAACCATCCAGACACAAGATTCTTGCGTATCTCTGGAACATACAAGACATTAGTCAACTTGAGCTCTTTCTCGGATGTCATCTTCAGGATTACATCTCCTTCGCCCTTGATATCAGCAGTTGTAGAGTTGCCCATGTACAACTTCTCTCCATTGTCAACCGCTCTGAAAGAGTGAAACATACTCTTATCAGCACACACATGACGGGTAGCCCCAGTATCAACCCACCATTCCCTGTTGTTTGAACCTACCAGGTTAACTTCAGAGATCATGGCAATGACGTCAGAAACCATAGCAATCATGTCCACATCATTCACCATATTTGCCTCGCGTGGAGTCACCCGCTTCGGCATCTTACAGTTAGCAGCACGGTGACCTGGCTGGTCACAATTGAAACACACCCCTTGGAACTGTTGTTTCACAATTGCAGCTTTAGGAGCAAGGTACTCAGGCGTATAAGTGTTTTTCTGAGCCAGCTTGTTGTCCTCTTCAATACGAAGACGAACAACCAAGTCTTCAACACTCATCTCCTTTCGCTTATGCTTCAGGTAGTTCTTGAATTCTACCCAGCTTGGAGGTAACTTTTCAATGATAGCAGCAACTTGAAAAGTTTCACTCAAAGTCATTCCTTCAGCATGAATGTCGTGTAGCAAAATCTGCAGATCTTGAACCTGACTCATCACTTTCTTGGAATCATCCATCTTGTAATCCAAAAAGCGTGCTACCACGAACTTCTTTGTACCAGCATCCTCAGTTTTGTACTTGCGCTCCAATGACTCCCATAATTCTTTGGCAGTCTTGGTCTTGCAGTACACGTTGTACAAAGAGTCGACCAAACCATTCAGAACATAGTTGTGACACAAAAAGTCTGAATGTTTCCATGCTTCCAAGGCTTGCACAGCCTGTTGATTAGAGGATTGACCTTCAGCAGGAGGTTCCACTTGAGGTGCGTTCTCTTTTAAGAACCGCGCAAGGTTCAAAGTAGTGAGATAAAAGAACATCTTCTGTTGCCACCTCTTAAAATTCTGCCCATTGAATTTCTCTGGTTTCTCAGCATGATTAACAACTGCGTTGGTAACTGGCGCACCAGATCCATGCACAATAGTCGTCACAGGAGGAGTAGTGTTTGTCATCCTGAAAGATCAACACAAACAGTTAAACAAACTGTTGCAAATCGGTATCTACTTGTACCAGATCTGACTGTACGAAACTCTAACTTGGTTTCGATAAATCAGTTAATAGAAACTCAATCTTGGTTTCAATAAACTGATTAGAACAACTGCTTAAAAAAAACGTTATAGATCTGTACACCAAATCTGTAAATAAATCTGTTTAAATAAAACTGATTTCCAAAGAAACTCAACAAGGTCTCGATAGAAAACAGTTTATAAATCTGTTAAAATAATTAATCCGATTTTAACAAAGTGTTTAAATTCGGTTAAACCGAATCTGTTTTAAGACTGTGGGAAACGGTGTACACTTTATTTATAAAATCAGATTAAGATAAATAATATAATTAACAGAATGTAAATAACAGAAAAATAAATACAGACAGAATGGAGTAGAAGCAGAAGACAGACTCTAATAACGATTAAATAAAAGAAAGCAGTAATGGTAATGGAACGAGGCTCGTGTAAACACGATTCCCTTAAAACAGATTCGCCGTCTGTTTCCCAGGGTACAACGTTCAAAGCTGTTGTACAGCCGGACTTAACAACTTGCCTGAAAGATCTCGAAAACCTGTGTGATTCTGATCGAAGAGCTGCTGGAATTCGTCTGGTAAAGAGCTACGTATTTTGTCAATTAAAACCGAATGAGACTATGGCTATATTTATACTGAAAAATTATCTTGTCCTCCAAGATAATATATCTTCCAGTATTATACAAATCAGTTATTTTCAAAACTGATTTGCACAGCTTTTTTACACACGAAAAATATATGCCATAATATTTGTATATCTTTTGTAACACGAAATTAATCTATTCTAAAAATAGATTTACAGAAAACTGGAACCTTGAGCAACCCGAATCTGCAGCAAAAAGATACGCACGTAGGCGAGGTTTCGGAGCTGCATTCGTGTCCGCAGGTCGCGCGGGCTCGCATGAGTTCAGTAGCTTCGAACTCATTTTGGTCCAGAAATCCCACAATCTGCACCACCCCCCCCCTCCCTGCGCGCGCACACGTAGGAGTGGGAGCATAGCTCACCTAAAGGAATTTGGAAGCAAATACCAACTATTCCTTATAAACAAGCATTCACTTCTTGTTTTGGGCGATGTGGGACTTTTCCAATTTTGTGTTTCACGTGCCTCACTTTGAGACACGATATCTCATTCATCTTAGCTCTATTTTGGACATACTTTAGCTTGTTACGAAGCTCTCTTGGAGGAGAACAAAACGCCACCAAGAAACATAAATATATATAACATATACATACATTAAATTATGTCCAAAGTTTTACAAAAACTCGTTTTGTAAACCATTTTTCCAACATACTATTATAACAAAAGACTCTGTAGAAATACGTAGAGTAGCCATGCATGCACATGTAGTAAAACTTAATCATATCATCTCCAGCAAGGTAAGTTTCTTGGAAACTTGCTCACCTACATCTTTTATTACAAGTGGTCAAACAATTTTGTTTATCATATTATTCTGTTACAGTACAATATATATGATTTCTATAAGGCACGGTCTGGTTCGTGAAATTTTCAAAATTCTTGGAATTAAAATCTGATTTAATTATGTTAAATATTAGTAGTAACTTAAACATAAATTAACGACTAAAGTGTATTTTGTAATTAGATTAAGTGGTAGATTAAAACTAGAATTAGTTAGCTTGGAGTGTAAGGCAAGGTAGGTTTCCAAACACGTATCTCTCTATCGAAAAGTCGATTCACATCTATTCCATTACAATTCGATCGAAACCGTTTAATCTATTTAAATTGGTTTCTTCATCATGGGACGGTGGTTTCTTTGATTGGCATATTGCAATTTATCATATTATATCCAATCCTAGGCCTACTGAATTGTGTAATCGATTTGGTTTTTTGCTTGCATGTGAAACCGACCTAGTTTTCCTCTTAATAATAATTGTGGGTCTTGATCTTCAATTGTTCTCAATTTGTAGTCGGTTCTGGTAGTTTATTTATTGTTGATCTTTATTCATTGATTCTTATTCCTTTACTGATCGACTTTAATCATGGTGGGAGGTTAGTATTCTGGTTCGACTCACTATAAAACCTAATCGTTAAGATTAGGGTTTTCTCCCTTTCGCGTGGTATTGCATGTGGCTGGATTCTTGGTTGCTATTAGTTTACGTAGGTATAGTGGTTTTGAGAGATGAACAAGGGTTTTTTGACTTCTAAAACTTTGAATAAGGGTACGTCTAATGTACTTCATGTTGATGTTGATGAGTTAACAGCTAGTATGAACCGATTGAAGAAACATGATGAGGGTATGTCGAGTGATGGTACTTTTGGTACACCTCAAGTTCGACAAGCTGCTAGGGTTTTGGAGAACTCTAGTCTTGATTCTGGTACGATTGAAGCTAACTTGGTTGGGAGCAAACATAACCTAGTGGAGCCGGTTTCACTTGGTAATATTCAAACGGCCACTACTAGTTTTGGTGAGTTGAGTACACCCTCAACGATGAACCCTAGTAGTGTTAGTATGAATGTGGATGATGCACCTGATTGTTCTAAGAATGGTACTCAGAAAGTGGAGCCGATTCCACTTACGAAAGATATATCACATGGTGACCACTTGGAGCCGGTTACAAGTGCTGAAAATATGAAGCAATTGATTTCTAATGCGCATAAGAATTTTGATGAAGCCATGGATAAAATTCAAAGTGAAATTGGTGCTAATGAAGTTAATCTTACAAGTACTCCTCCTTCGTTTGGGACTAATGTGAATATGAATAAGAGTGCAACTTCTGGTCCTAATGCTCACAAGGTTGATACTACTAATGGTATTGGAGTGAAATCGGTTTCTTACGCGGGTGCTACTTCTAATGAACCTCTGAACATGTTTCTAACTTTCGTAGGTTGGAATTTAGCAAGAAGAAAGCTGATGTTGATATTTTTGTTCCAATGAATGTAGTCGAAGAGGTGAATATCAGATTTGAAAATACGCTCTATGGGTATTTTCTTGGTCAACGTCTTGCGTTTCCTGTTGTTGATTATTATGTTCACAATGCGTGGGCTAAGTTTGGTATACAAAAGGTAATGATGAATGCAAAGGGGTTATTTTTCTTTAATTTCATGATGCGTGGGAATTGCACCAGGCTTTACCTCTCAAGGGATCTCGAGAAGCTTACAACCCCCACCAGGCAGTGTACCTGATCGTTGTAGTATAGTATAGTGACAAGTACCGGGGGATTGATCGTTCAACTCAGGAATAGTGTCGCTAGGATTAGAAAGCCTAAAAACTAGGTCTAGAGGTGAGGGATGATTCTTTTTGTACTTTTATATTTTCTAAAAGCAAGTAAAAATCTCGGGTTTTAGAAGAGTGGGCGGAATTAGTTGCTAATCAACTAACCCAAAAACTAAAGATGCAATCAAAATAAATTAACAGAAATGTAAATTAACTAAATTAAACTAGTGATGTGAACAATAGATGGGAGAATTGTGTTTACTTAGATTTCACTACTCCCTAGATATCTTTTACAGGTTAATTGTTTGTTACAGTTGCGTGGATGACGGGTTATATTCCTTAATACCAATCGTGGGGTGGCGTACGTACTTCTCCAACTCTATAAGCTCCTACTTCACTCTTATGTCGAGCCTGCAAGAAGCTCCTAACATGGGATCACTAGAATTCGCTCATGCATTAAATACAACCATAAAAACCTTAGTACGCATTGGTTCATGTTTCTTAAGACGTTCAAGCAAGTTACACAATGGAGATCAGCCAGTTTTCTTAAGCCTAACATCGAAATCATTCATCCATTACAAATATAAACAAGCAATCAACCTATAATCAACATCTAGGTTTCATTACATCTAAGCAAACACACAAGAGATCTAGCCTAGCATGTTAAAATCAAGACAAGCGTAAGATATATTCAAACAACACATAGACATATTGAATTAATTGAAAGGATACTTATCTCAATTGAACATAAAGGGTTTCAAGGGGTGAAAACCCTTGAAAATACTGTTATAAACGAGCTAGGGTTTATTAAGTTCGACCCTAAAATTCTCCACTCCTTTAGAATGAAAATAACAAAGAGTATATATAGATTTACAAATGTGACGGCGTCAAGAAGAAAGTTCTGACGCCGTCATCTCGCCGCCAATAAAATTCTCGGACTGCCTAGATCCAGATCTGACGCCGTCATGTGTATTTCTGTTCAGGGCTGTCACCACTTTTACTCTTGACGGCCTTGCCTTGACGCCGTCACGTTTTCTCTGGGCCGTCATCATTTTTACTCCTGACGCCGACATAAAATTGCTCTTGACGCCGTCAGGTACTATTCCCAGCAAGGAAAATTAAGACTTCGCCGTTTTCTTCACTTTTATGCTTCAAAAACGTCCAAAATGCTTCCTTTTCCAGAATTCACTCCCAAAGTACCTAAAATCACAAAAGGAACTATTTAGGGCAATATTTGATCAAATAAATTCCAATTCCGGCTTAAATGACCCCCTAAAAACGGATCATTTTTCGCCTCATCATATACCCTTACACTTGAGATTTGTTTGTCCTCAAGCAAATGCGCTTTTATTCTAGTCAAAATACAAGTTAGGGGTCATTTAACACTAATATAAAAGTAATTACAACAAATAATCATTCCACTAAAGACCAAAGACAAGCACGAAGGTCATACACTAGCACCTCGCAAATAGTATTTAGATACTCACATCTCTCGGGTGTAATAAAGTATATATCACAATATGGAAATGGAAAACATCTCTCACTACCTGTCATAGCAAAATAGATTACCATAGGCTTGGGAAAGGATCAAACCTCCACCACATGGCGTAAGCACCTAGGATAAACTATCAAAGAGGTCTTTTAAAGGGTTATAATGTTAGGTGTAGGGATATGGAATACACGGTTTTGTTGGATATAGGAAATCTTTACTGGTGGCGAGTTAATCATCTTTGTTAATTACATGTACAATATGGCGTTGCTAAGCCAAGACTAGACTCGACTTAAGCTAATAAATCAAAAATAACAAAAACATAAAACAAACATAGAATGAAACGGAATAGTAGTCCGTATGTTTTTTTTTTTTTTTTTTTTTTTTTTTTTTTTTTTTTTCTTAAATTTTTAGATTTTTTTTTTTTTTTTTTTGCATACACTTTTACCCTATCATCCAAAATAATACATCATAGGGAATGAACATTCCCCTTACACTTGAATTTTTACATACTTTACAATAAATGAATCTAATGACTCGAATTAATATAATCAAAACACTTGGAGTACTTTTAAGATTAACGTACATATGGGGGTAATATAAGATGTTCTTCCCCATTACTCCATAACACAAGTACTTTACCCATGAGTCTCAATCATCCCAAAACAATATGTACAAGGATATGACTCGACTTAGCAACTATGTAATCAATTAGATAATTAACTAAGTATTTAACAAATAACAATAATGCACTAAAGATGAGTGCATACACGGAAGGCTAAGGCGATTTGGGTGTACATTTAAGTGGGTTGTAACAAATTCTTCCTTTAAATAAGATGCTTAAAGTTAGAAATGAAAAGATAGGCTCGGAGGGGTGTACTAGGGGTATCGTGTACTAAAAATGAATACAACGCTAAGGTGTGGGAAAAATTAATTGACTTAACTAGCCAAGTAATATGACTTAAATGGTCAAGTAATTATGATACGGGTTTAACACAAGGGTGATCCTAATGCCTCTTATCATGTAGTAAATCCTAATACACGAATGTAGTCTCACTAGCGGTCTCGGGATGCATCACTAACGCAAGTTCTAGAATCTAAATGTTGCCGGTACACTCATAAGCACTAATAGTAAATGTTTTTCCTATCAAATCTAAAGGCGAACCTCACATATTTGGGTGGAAAATTTTTCTGAATAGTACGGTTTTGTGCTAGTAATACAATCTCCTATCCATGAGATGCTTGCTAAGGCTAAAGTTTCACTCCTAAATGTTGTAAAAAAATTTAAATTTGGCGCTAAAACTACACTAACAAGTATTTCTCATAGTTTTATTACACACCAATCATCAAACAAACAAACTCAAGTGAAAGTTTATCTATAAGGTATCATCATTTACCCTCCCCTTACACTTAGGATGAACATTGTCCCCAATGTTCAATTAAAGAATGTAAAAGTAAAACAGGCAAAAGAATGAAATCAAATACTCCCCTGATTCGCTCGGTATGGATAGTATGGTAACAAGGTTAGATCTTCCTCCAAGAAAATGAACAATCAAACCTTCCCTTCCAGAATATAAATCATCTTCTTGTCAAACATAACCTGTTAAACCTGAGAAAACAAAGGCAACCTCGTGTAAAATCGGTGGCAATCTATATATGCTAAAAAATCCTAGAAAGCAAAGTAAGATATAATGCTTGTGGAATGAATGTTTGCAGATTTCCTGGAGATTATAAAACTAAAGATTCAACAAAAACTTTAAGACTCCGTTAGAAAAACAAAACTGGCAAAATTTCCAGATTTTTACACGTGACGCCGTCAGGAATTTCTTCCTGACGCTGTCAGAAGTGACCTGCAGAAATCTTTATGTTAAGTTTCTGGAAAAACTTTGTCCTACTTACTGGAAAATCCTGCAAAACATCATTATGACTCGATACAAGCATTTGACTCTAACAAATACGAATATACATGTCCATTTAATATTGTGGAGAATCATGATCGGTTTTGTTTCTTAAAAACATATTTGGGGTTTCCCCTTACACTTATCTTTTGCGAAATACCTTTGGATGAAATTAAGACTAAGCCAAACGACTAAATAAAGTATTTTCACCATTTTTGTTTTGAAACATGATCTACCAACAATAAAAATAAAGCATGCATACGGAAACAAATAACAATCAAACAAAATAAAAATCACACAAAACATGGGGCCTCCCAAGAAACGCTTTTCTTTATTTACAAGTCTTGTAGCTAGACTCAAGGTTGTGGGCTACTACGTGACCTCATCGTTGGTCTCACTTTCTAGGTCATCTCCTATATCGGTATCGCTTTCATAGTGCATGTATTTTGGGTCTTCGAACTCAAAGACATCTTTCCAATACTTGGACCCAAGTTTACTAACATCCTTAAAGAATCCACTTGATAAATCAGAAGTGTCCTTACATCCTCTCCGAACATCCTTATCACATAAGATAAGTTGAGAACTTAGCTTATCAAGCCCGTCACAATCGATTTCTTTGAGATCTCTTCTCTTGTATGGCGTTTGGTATGACACCCTCCTAATTCCATCAGCGAAGGTCATGATTCCGTTCCGGTCATCAACTATTAAATTAGTGATTTCACAAAAGGGTGCTCCGAAAACAACTTGTGACAACCTTGGGTCGACATAGTCTTCGATGTTGTCCACGATCGTAAATTCCATAGTGAATGCCATATTTCCTACGAATACATGGATTTCACGATCTCTACCGACCACTTTCTCTCCCTTATAAATCATTCCCCATCTACAGATATTGTTATAGTGGAATAGGGACATAAAATTCTTAGGTAGGAATACGTTAATGTGGACATTATCAAAATACTTATGACCGATCATGTAGGGGATTTTGAGATTATTCGGATCATGCCGCCTTATCTTCCCCGATCCTCCATCCCTTGATCCATATAGATTCCTTCTAGTGATGGACGGTGCTCGTACACCTCCTCATTACCCCTACGAAAAATTACCTTTTTGACGTCATTGGTGAATAATGCACTACCATCCTTCTCATCAAGGATTACTCCCGATTCATTAACAAATGGTTTCCCTAGAACAAGGTTGGTTAATGTTAGATGAGTGATGGAGTCTATGTCATCGACCACAGTGAGGTCGATGTTGTAGACAAGTTCGCCAATCATAACTGACAAATCTTTTATTACCCCTGCGTTATTGATTCTTTTATACACCGTGCGTTCAGGGAAGACTTCATGGTAAAGGGAAAGGGGGATTATGTTGACAGGGAGGCTAGGATCTATATAAGTATTGGTAAAGAGCCTTTTCCTAAGAGTGCAGGAAATCTTGAAAACTTTAGAGTTGCTTCCCTCAGTCCTATCACTACTCCCTCTAGCCATATCCACCAGATTTTTCTCGGGTTCCTCTATAACAGATTTATCCAAAATTGCTGGATTCCACGTATGCTCTTCCGATCTTTCTTTCACTTCATCCAACTTGCTAGACTCTTGAGTGACAGAGACCTCGAATGAGTTGGTAGGGCTCTTGGCCAACTTGTGGTCTAACCTTGAGGTTTCATCCTTAGCTTTATGACCTATATTTCCAGCTGGTTGTTGGCTCTGGTTAGGTGTAGGAGCAGATATTGTGGTGATAGTGTTTACAAAATGGATTGGCCCTAGGGAGTTAACATGGTCCCTTACATCTTTTACCTTACGTGACATATGTTTAAAGAGTTTACTAGGACTTTTTATTTTCACAGGAGAGGTTGGCTGATTCATGACGGTAACGGATTTGACCTCTTTAGCTTGAATCAGTTTATTAACAGCATGCTCTTTGATTGCATTTAACAGATTACAAATCTTGTTATTCATATAGGCTTGTTGTTGTCTAAATTTAGTCTCGAGCGTAGAGAGCTGTAATTCTTGAGATAGGATGAACTTTCGCAAGGTATCTTCATAGCTTTGCCTAGGAGTGCTCTATGAAGGAAAATGCTCGGACCATTCGAGTGGGGAGGAATCATTGAAGGATACGCTCCGAGTTTGGTACCCTTTAAAATTAGGTTTATCCTTCCATGCCTCATAGGCCTCATCAAAGTTTTGAGGGCCTCAACCAACGTGTGACGATGTGAATTCCTTATAAGAATGTTTTGGAAGCTCCATGCAGTTATGAGTTTCGTGAGGGCCATTACACAATTTACATGAAGAAGCGATTTTGCTCACTTGGCTTGAAGGCTTAGGAGCTTCGTAAGATTTCATGAGAAACTTGACTCGACCTTCAAGTTCCATGATCCTACGGTCGGGAGTGCTAGAATTGTTCAAAGGTAAAGATATTGCGTTGACCATTTTGTTCAAATCACGGGGATCATTCCAACTTTCGTTGTCATAGAGAGCAAGATCTTCTATGAGTTCCCATGATTCTTCCGCACTTAGATCACGTAGCTTGCCACCGGCCGATTGGTCAATGGTTCGCCTTGTGGAGATATCGATATGTTCATAGAAGATTTGGACTTGGAGCCAAAGATCTATGCCATAATGAGGGACTGTTTGGAGTAAGTCCTTGAAACGAGTCCGTGCTTCATTTAGAGTTTCACCTTGACGTTGTTGGAATATCAAGATATCATTTCTAAGCTTGGTAGTTCTCCCCGGTGGGAAAAATTGAGCAAGGAAACGAGTGGTGAGATCATCCCATGAGGTGATGGATCCCGCGGGTAAACGTTCAAGCCATTGACTAGCTTGATCACGTAGAGAGAATTGGAATAGGCGTAATTGGGTCGACTCACTAGTTGTAACATCAAGGTCTATAGAATCTACGATTTTAAGGAAGTCCTTGAGATGTTGGTTAGGATCTTTAGAACGAAGTCCATGGAATGCACATCCGCTTTGCACCAACCGGATGGTGTCGGATCGCAAGGGTGACACATTGGCTCCTTAGGTGAGCTCAATAGTATTTCGATAGCCTTGGTGGCTAGGTCGTGAATACTCTCCTAGGGTTCGGGGCCTAAGAGGTTGGTTAGCTAGTGGTGGGTTTTGTGGGTGGTCTTGTTGTGGTGGATTGATGGGTTCAAAGATGTTACCACCTTCCATGATGTCGGATGGTAAGGATTACGAACAAAGGCACGAAGAAATAAGATAGACTAAAGAAAACCTAAAAATAAAAATAAAATCTTACTAGAAAGGAATCTAGCAAGTAGACCTAATAAAAAGAAATTCTAACATAGACAATAACTATTCCCCAGCAGCAGCGCCAAAAACTTGATGCGTGGGAATTGCACCAGGCTATACCTCTCAAGGGATCTCGAGAAGCTTACAACCCCCACCAGGCAGTGTACCTGATCGTTGTAGTATAGTATAGTGACAAGTACTGGGGGATTGATCGTTCAACTCAGGAATAGTGTCGCTAGGATTAAAAAGCCTAAAAACTGGGTCTAGAGGTGAGGGATGATTCCTTTTGTACTTTTATATTTTCTAAAAGCAAGTAAAAATCTCGGGTTTTGGAAGAGTGAGCGGAATTAGTTGCTAATCAACTAAACCAAAAACTAAAGATGCAATCAAAATAAAATAACAGAAATGTAAATTAACTAAATTAAACTAGTGATGTGAACAATATATGGGAGAATTGTGTTTACTTAGATTTCACTACTCCCTAGATATCTTTTACAGGTTAATTGTTTGTTACAGTTGCGTGGATGACAGGTTATATTCCTTAATACCAATCGTGGGGTGGCGTACGTACTTCCCCAACTCTATAAGCTCCTACTTCACTCCTATGACGAGCCTGCAAGAAGCTCCTAACATGGGATCACTAGAATTCACTCATGAATTAAATACAACCATAAAAACCTTAGTATGCATTGATTCATGTTTCTCAAGACGTTCAAGCAAGTTACACAATGGAGATCTGCCAGTTTTCTTAAGCCTAACATCGAAATCATTCATCCATTACAACTATAAATAAGCAATCAACCTATAATTAACATCTAGGTTTCATTACATCTAAGCAAACGCACAAGAGATCTAGCCTAGCATGTTAAAATCAAGACAAGCGTAAGATATATTCAAACAACACATAGACATATTGAATGAATTGAAAGGATACTTATCTCAATTGAAAATGAAGGGTTTCAAGGGGTGAAAACCCTTGAAAATATTGTTACAAATGAGTTAGGGTTTATTAAGTTCGACCCTAAAATTCTCCTCTCCTTTAGAATGAAACTAACAAAGAGTATATATAGATTTACAAAGGTGACGGCGTCAAGAAGAAAGTTCTGACGCCGTCATCTCGCCGCCAATAAAATTCTCGGACTGCCTAGATCCAGATCTGACGCCGTCATGTGTATTTCTGTTCTGGGCCGTCACCACTTTTACTCTTGACGGCCTTGCCTTGACGCCGTCATGTTTTCTCTGGGCCGTCATCATTTTTACTCCTGACGTCGTCATAAAATTGCTCTTGACGTCGTCAGGTACTGTTCCTAGCAAAGGAAAATTAAGACTTTGCCTTTTTCTTCACTTTTATGCTCCAAAAACGTCCAAAATGCTTCCTTTTTCAGAATTCACTCCCAAAGTACCTAAAATCACAAAAGGAACGATTTAGGGCAATATTTGATCAAATAAATTCCAATTCCGGCTTAAATGACCCCCTAAAAACGGATCATTTTTCGCCTCATCAGTTCAATTCGAGTAAAGGTGTTGATGATTTACTTGAAAATGGTCCTTGGTTGATTAGAAATGTTCCTATTATTCTTAAACCATGGAAATTGAACACCAATTTACTTAAAGAGGATTTGACCATTATCCCGGTGTGGGTTAAATTCCATGATGTTCCTCTTGCTATGTTTTTTGATGATGGTCTTAGTCTTCTTGCTACATTGATTGGTACACCCAAAAGGTTAGATGCTTTTACCAGCCAAATGTGTAAGGATTCGTGGGGCCGTAGTAGTTTTGCTAGATGCATGATTGAAGTAAAGTCGGATGAGGTGCTTCGGGATAGCCTCACTGTTGAGATACCTTTACTTGATGGTACGGGGTCGACTATTGAGAAGATTCGGGTTGAATACGAGTGGAAACCACCACGGTGTGATAAGTGTAAGGTTTTTGGTCATACTCTTATTGATTGTCCTCAAGTTGTGGTACCTTCCGTTCAGATGCCTGTTAATGATGGTTTCAAGACTGTCAATAACAAGAAGAAAGGAAAGCAAGGGGCTCAAACACTTCCGGGTCAAGGAGGGTTTACTATACCAGTTGTGGGTAAGCAGTTTCAGTATCGACCCAAAAAGACCTCTACGGAACCTAAGAAAGTGGATGGCAATAAGAAAAATGTTTCTGGTATAGCTAGTTCAAGTGGAACGAAGAAAGTTGCTGTCACTAAGAAGAATGCTTCTGATGTGGCTAGTATAAGCGGAATGAAGATCACTACATCCAATCAGTTTGATGCGCTTAATATGGATGACACGGATGGTTTTGGTATTCCTACTAATGACACCAACAAGGATGTGGATGCTGGCCGCACAATGGAAGTTAATGAGGATGAGTCGATTAAGACTGGTACTACATCACAAGAACCGCTTGTGAGTGATTCAATAGGAACAAAGGAAGTTGGTTCTACTCCTATAGTTGAGAAAATTAGTAAGCTTGAAAAGCTACTTATTGATGGGAAATGTTATGACCAAGAAACACCTTCAGGAGGTCGGGGATGCTCGAAATAAAGAGTAAACATGGTATATTATTAGCTTCAAGAAAGGGGAAGGTGTGTGTGTTTTCTAGAGAGAGAAAGAAGGAAACCACACACACCTTGTGATACAATGAGACATCCAACCCTCGTAGTTGAGACTAGGGGGTATTTATACTAGAATACAAGCCTAACTTAGCACTATTGTCTAAACTAGTCCTTGTACATAGAAGGAGATGCTATTCCCGAATATAACATTACTTTTAAGGCTAACAATCTCTCCCCAAAGTGATGTTATATGGGAATAGCTTACAACGTTCCCTACAAGTAAGATTAAATACAAAACATAAGCGCAGCAGCTCCGAGAGTGGTCTTCAAACTTCATTCCTTCATTCAGCTTCCTGAATCTTCTCAGCTGCCATCTTTTTACTTGCAGAAGAACAACATGAGCAAATCTAATTAGGGATTAAATCTGGCTTGACACTCTCCCCTAATTAGTGCTTTCACCCAAATTGACAACCTTTCTGATGAATGCCCTGAAACTGAAGAAGTCTTTTGATACTTAAATGCAAACCATCTTTAGTCTTCAAACACGCAGCGGAAAATGTAGAACAGACTGTAGACTCGACCTTCTTCAAGATTGTCCATTCGGGGGAACTGAATATCAACATCTTCATCTCACCAAATGCGTTCCAGTTACTTGCATAAAGCAAATCAGTCCATAACGTACACATGAAATGATAACACCAAAGTAACAAGTTGAAACACGGATCATCATGAATTTGTTGCCCGAAATTGGTGAAGGTGGATAAGGTAGAAGTACGTAGAAAAAGTTGAGAGGATAAGGATATAGAATCAACCAATCTCCGACACAAATTATTTCATAAATCATTAAGCCCGATCACGTGAACTTGTTGTGCGTCCTCGATGTACACATTTCTCTCCCCTGATGATTGCGATCTCATCGGAATCAGCATAACATTGTGTACATGAAGTATTAACTGAAAGCACTTTATCATAAATCACATAAGCCCGTGAGAAGATGTCGATAAACCCAATCTACTAACAATACCATTTGAAATTGTCGTACTCTTTTTCAACCTCTGAATCAACAACGGCTCTTGTAGTAACCCCATATGAAGATAACCCGATATGACGAACTTGAGAATGAAGTAAAATCCCTCAGACTTGTGACTTAAGCTTGTACTATCCTTGTGACTAAGAACGGTGTACCATATACCCCTAAAGAAGTGTAACAAGCACAATCCATCTTGACATATCCTCAACTACGTGAGACACTGAGCACTACAACGTAACTCCTTAAAGTGATAGCTACTTTGTGAGTATAGAGAGAAAGAATCACAAAAGTAACTAGATATCCAAGTCTTCGTCACCATTAATATATGCACAAACAAGTCATCTTCGCGGAAGTGAAGAAAGAAAGAAGATGAAATAAGTGCACGTGCCCATAAAACGTTACTTCAAACCCGAATAAATAATAACGAATTATCCCCATATTCACAAATATCCGATACTAGCCGTTGTTATTTGATTGTGATTCTTGATCAGGATCGTTTAAGCAAAACGTGGTGAGTTTTTGGTGTGTGATATATTGGAATTTAGATAATGAGACAATAAAATGAATCATGTTCTATAAGATGTTTACCAATAATATCATGTGTTTTAGGTGAAGATGAAAGTTAGGTATTAGGGTTTATAGACATTAGGTTATTCGATGAGGTAAGGGTTTTGTTTATATAATAATCCTTTGATATGTCCTCGCTCAAAATCCCATCTCGTTACTCGATATCCTAAGTCAATTTCGGCAGAGTTTCGTTTAGATTAGTCCAAAAGAAATCCTTACTCGATAAACGATAAGGTTGGACCAGCCTAACTCGGTAAACATATGAAGCATACGCAAAACATGACCAAACTCGGTATGAACCCAAACTCGGTATCAACCCAAACTCAACCCTAACTCGAAAAACATCAATCCTAACTCGGTATCAACCCTAACTCGGTATCAACCCAAACTCGACAAAAACAGATCCAAACTCGCTAATCAGTTCTCAAACTCGATAGCCTCTGAAACTCAGGATCCTAACTCGATAAACAAACATGCTAAATCGATAAGAAATGGATCCTAACTCGATAAAAGACATGCAAACTCGATAAAAAATGGATCCAAACTCGATAGAAAAATTTCCTAACTCGAAAATTTTTCTAACTCGACAAAAATTGCGATGAACAGTACCAGATCCGATTTTTCACCCAAAAACACCACGATTCGCCCCCGGTTAGCTCTGATACCACTTGTTATGATCAAGAAACACTTTCGGGAGGTCGGGGATGCTCGAAATAAAGAGTAAACATGGTATATTATTAGCTTCAAGAAAGGAGAAGGTGTGTGTGTTTTCTAGAGAGAGAAAGAAGGAAACCACACACACCTTGTGATACAATGAGACATCCAACCCTCCTAGTTGAGACTAGGGGGTATTTATACTAGAATACAAGCCTAACTTAGCACTATTGTCTAAACTAGTCCTTGTACATAGAAGGAGATGCTATTCCCGAATATAACATTACTTTTAAGGCTAACAGGAAAGCTACTCTTGTGGATGATGATGGTCTTCCTATTCCGTCTACCTATTCCACTAAGAGGGCTAACCCATTTTCAAAGGTGGGTGAGGTTATGGTTTCTGATAGTGATGATGATGAGGTTCTTAACACCTTCGACGAATCATTAATTCTTTTTGGTGGTGGTCATGAGCGTGAAGATGAGTTTGATGACTATGATGACTATTCGAAGAAAATTTATGATCTTCCAGGGAATTTGGATGCTCTTAATGCCATTTATGGCTTTAATCTCCAAGGTCGTAGGAAGTAGTTTATATTTTTGTCAGAGTCTCTTAATATCATGTGGTTAGTGGTTTTGTTTTCTTGTTTAGAAAATAGGAAGTATCTTGTTATGTAAGCTTTTCACCTATGTAATGGGCTGAGATATGTGATTCACCCATATCCGTTGTACTTAAAGGCTTTTTGGAGTAATATATTTACCGGGTCGTTGACCTTTTACCCAAAAAAATGTAGGTTTCTACCTCCTCATCTCTGATGATAATTATTCATTCTTCTTCCTCAATTGTACAAGATCTATTGATATTAATAAAGGGTTCGTTGAGGGTATATCGTGTGCAATATTCTTGTCTATTCTTTGTAGTCTCTCGTGTTTGCTACTTGTGCTCGATACAACTCGCGATCTAGCGTTCTGCGATCGAACTTCGGGTTTGTTGTCAAGGTATTATCCAACACATTACATAACAAGTTTGGTTGACAGATTCAAGAAATTCATAAGTTAATTCTATTTTTTAACATGTTTAGTTGGCAAATGAAATGTAATAAAATTTTTCAAAATCCTATTTTTGCGGAATTTAACATTGCATAGCAAAATGTGAAGAATGTTTACAATTTCATAAAATTCAATATTTTTACCATCAAAAATCAATTATTATTATTATTATTAAACATAACTTTATTAGAAGCACATAGCATTTACAAGAAGTTAGTGGGGAGCCGAGATACTAACTGGGCTCTCACTCCTCTAGCTATAGAAAAGCTAATCCTACTAAAGATATGAGCAGCAGCACGTTCTCCAATGTCTTGGGTCACCGAGAACTTCCGGATTCGCTTCAGTAAGGTCATTGCATCCTTCTCAAGTTCCCCAAAAGAAGAGAAAGAGAAGGGGAGGAACCCATATCCAATATTCGCACACTTAGTCTCATACTTGACACGTTTACGTTGTGCAGCCTCAATCACCGCACGACCTGGCACAAAATCAACCATACCTGTCTGCGTCAAAAGCAATGAACCAATCAAATCAACAAATACATCAAGCCCTCCGTCCCACGAGTAAAGCAACATATCAGCTGGATGTAAGGATTTTTCCCTTTCCCCACATAGCCCAATAATAATAATAATAATAATACGGAGTAATAATAATAATAATAATAATAATAATAATAATAATAATAATAATAATAATAATAATAATAATAATAATAATAATAATAATAATAATAATAATAATAAGGTTTATGGGGGAGGTTGAGACGTAGACAACCATACCCCTACCTAAGGTGGAGAGGCTGCTTCCGGTTACACCTAAGGTAGAAAAGGACCTCCGGTCTTTTGTTGGGAGTAAAGATCGAACTCGTGACCTCTAGGTTTATTATTATTATTATTATTATTATTATTGTTATTATTATTATTATTATTATTCAGTTTATCAATTTTAATTAAAAATAAAATTTTAAATATTTTAATATAATTCGTTTTTTCTTATTTCACTGTTTTCCAACAAAATACATGTTAGTTTTTCAAATTTCAATTTTTTGAGATTCTAAATGCTACACATTTTAATTTCTTAACAGTTTGGTTTCTTCATATTCCAATTTCGCAGATAGATTTTAATTTCATAAAGAAAATTTCACGAAACAAACGGAGGCTAAAATATTATAAAAAGTTAACATCTTTGATAGTTTGATGGGTCATGGGTCATATACTCATATATAGAGCTGGCATAACAGGTCCGACACGACACGACACGACACGAACACGATAAGACACGGATCTGTTAAGCCCTCACACGAACACGACACGATAAGCTAATCGTGTCAGATCTTAAAACACGAACACGAACACGAAAATTAACAGGTCATACGAACACGACACGATAAGACACGATAAGAGGTCTTAACAGGTCTTGACACGCTAAAACACGAAATCTTAACAGGTCTTATCGTGTCTTTACAGGTCTTTAACAGGTCTTAACAGGTCTTTAACAGGTCTTAACAGGTCTTAACAGGTTTTAACAGGTCTTAACAGGTCTTATCGTGTCTTATCGTGTCTTAACAGGTTACACGAGGTCAAAACACGAACACGACACGAAATCTTATCGTGTCATCTTATACAAACACGAACACGACACGAAACACGATAAGCCAAACACGAAACCTGTTAACTTCGTGTCGTGTCGTGTCGTGTTTTCGTGTTTCGTGTCGAAATTGCCAGCTCTACTCATATATGACCATTGTATTACGTTCATTTAAGTATTTTACCATTTTAATATTGTTCACAAAAAGGCGTGGAAAGACCAATACTAATTGTAGTTGGTAAAACGTGAAAGTTTCGGAATTCTATTTTATGATAGTGACCCGTTTTGGATAAGATATGACAACTGGTTTGATGTGAACCTTTTCCTTTGTCATTTTATCATGTCTTATATTTTGGATGACACCTGTTGCTTGCAATTAATTCTTTATAAGTTGCAATCAACATAGAACATGTAGTAAGTGTTTATGCTAATGTGACAACTTAAACATGATTTATATATGTGATGGTATTTATGGTTGAGACAATACATCCATCAATCATTATTAAAACAAGGAATTAAGCAATTGAGCGTTGCGATTGAGCCAATTAAAGTATGCTATTTCTTCTTAATTATTTTGGCCCTCTTGTAATTTTACATAAATATTCATTAACATACATAATAATTTACACCAATTATGGTATTACTTAATCCACATGTAAATAGAAGAGCAAAATGACTATTAGGCACTTCTCTAATTCTTCATCTTTGACCATTTATTCATATTAATTTAACAAAAAATACAAGAACACATTACACATGCCAATACTAAAGAAGATGAGAACGAATCTTCAACAATATCAAACCATCTATATCTCCCGATTAAACACTCACAACCTTTGTCTTTCATAAAGACCTAACTCTCTTTGTCCCTCACCAAAAATGAAAAATAAAACCACCCTGGACTCCTACTAAACCAATCCGTCTATCACCAAAGATCAAACCATTTGTGCCTCGCAACAACATCAAACCATCACTGTCTCTCATCAAAGATCAAACATTAAATCTTTATCTTTCTCTGACTAAAAACTCGTAACCTTGATATAGCGAAAAGAGAGACCAGGAAGAATCACCTCATGTTCCTCTTTAGATGTGTCCTTATTTTGAGTGTCGAGTTGAATGCAGGTTCATATATCTATCCACTACATCATGTTCCTGTACAACATCAAAATGACTCTCATCATTCTAATGAGTTGTTCATAACGCCATCAGAGTCAACCTACTTCAAGCATCATACAAAACCTTCATGTCGATTTTTCCCACTCTCCACACGCCACCAGTAGTATGCCATAGCGAAATTTCTTGTATAGCCTAATTACAAAAGAAAACAATATGTTAACAATTGTTAATCACAAAAAATCAATGTTTAAGAAAAGAAAAAACTATACATGTGGTGCAACTACTCTGTGTTGAGAAAAGTTTTGGTAGCGGCGTGCACAAAATTTTCACGCTAACAATATCAATGCCTAGCTGAAAACATGAATTGAAATCGAAGAACATATGTGTAATGAATTTTAGATCTCTAAAGATTATCGAGAAGCTACACTGAAAGTCATTAAGCACAAAATATGATTAGATTCGTATATTGTCTTGTGAAACCCATTTTTTACAGAAAAATATTGCAAACATATCAAACTCCAAAAAAAAAATTATGTTTCCTTTTCTAATTAGCAGCACTTGCGAAATTGGCTATTACGATGACAAACTATACATACCATATAAAGTTAACTCCTCTTATCACACATAAACAAACACAAAAAATATGGGAGTAACCAACTATTACAAAATCATAAAGTATTTTAATGAGGTTAGGAATGGTTGGGTGAAATTGCCATTTTCTATAAAAGAAAGATATTTGCCCTCACGATGATTCCTAAGATTTCTGTACCAAAATATGTGGGTGAGTGTTCCTGGCGCGGTAACCACCAATAAACTCAGAGTTGTTAATGAAAGATTTCCATGGTTTCGAAACGGATTTGAATTGAATTAACAACTTGACACCAGGATCCCTGACATTAAGTGCAAAATATTATTAGATTCGTATACTGTCTTAGTAAAGCAATTTTATACAACGACACATCGTTCCCATAGCGCAAAAAAGCAATCGGAAACACACCAGGCTCTAAAACACAGTTTCCTTTCAGAGTCACTATAGGAAATCAACTATTATCAAAATTACGTTACGAAAAACAGCCTATGAAGTATACGAAAAAATGAGTTACCTTAAACTAATGGTTGATGGGCTAAACTTCCTCTCAAAGCGCTATACAAAAACTTAATATCGATTTCTCCCATACTCTTCACACCAACATTAATATGTCCACTTCATATTTCTTGAATAATCTAAATACAAAATAAATAAATCTGTTAATAATTGATGTGCATAAAATTGTATTGCCTTACATTGATGTTTAATAATCCAGATTATTAAAACAATTGAAAAGCTACATTGAATGAAATTAAGCGCAGTAGATGATTAGATTCGTATATTCTCTTCTGAAACCCTTTTTATATAACAGCACATCAGCCCCATACTGCCAAAAAAATCTACCATAAAAATTTAAACGCTTAAAACATCATCAATTTACGCGGACCAACAACAACAGGAAACATGCTCTTAATAAACGTCGAAGAACATAAAAACGCATCAGACTTCCAATAATATGAGCAAGCACTTATTTTGCACTGCCAAAGAATAGATTGCAACACGTATGAAGAAAACAGCTAAAACCACAACTTACACACAGTGTACAAAAAACAGCACGTACGACCAAACATCATATTTTTGAAGTTATCAATAAGCAGTTATACACATCGCATAAAATTAGTACCTATTGCCACATATTAGATTTTAAAGAATATCAGGAAGCAACAACGACAACACGAATTTCTAGATATAAATATCTAAAACATAGGCCGCTAACAAGATTATAATAATTTGAATCATGAACACGCAATTCCATCTCACTTATTTAACATATAACAGTCTCATTAAATAATCTTGAACACAACTTACAGACCACTTAGATAATAAACTAAATCATGAACTCGTAACTTCTTTCCAATTATTTCAGATGATTCATTATAAAATCAAATAAACATTGATTATGATGCGTGGGAATCGCACCAGGCTTTAATTCTCAAGGGATCCTGAGAAGCTTACAACCCCCATCAGGCAGTGTACCTGATCGTTGTAGTATAGTATAGTGACAAGTACCGGGGGATTGATCGTTCAGCTAGGAATAGTGTCGTTAGGATTGAAATTAATCTAACTAGGTCTAAAGGTGAACGATGATTCTTTTTATGTTTTTATATTTTATGAAAAGCAAGTAAAAATCTCGGGTTTTGGAAGAAGGGGCGGAATTAGTTGCTAATCAACTAACCTAAAAGCTACTAATTAAACTAATTAACAAGAAAAGTAAACTAGGGTTCTACAAGATAAGTGAAGCATGTCTACCCATGATATGTTACTCCTTGCTAGCTATCCAATCCTACCTATTGAATTGTAACCTTGTTTTAATTGACGGGTTGTATTCCTTAATACCATTCATGGGGTATCGCACATAACTCCCCAATTCTATGAGCTCTTATCTCCTCCTACACCATGCCCAGCACAACTATAGGGATTGTAAACAGTGGCTCATGCATTAAATACAACCAATAAAGACCTTAGTGCAATAGGTTCATGTTTCCTAAGACGTTCAAGCATGTTACCATTTGGAGATCTGCCAGTTTTCTTAAGCCTAACATATAAATCATTCAATCAAAACAAGAATCAATAGGAAACAAGGATTATAAACTAAACCAACTAGATCTATTGAAGTTGTCACGCCTTAATTGATGGAGATAGACACAACATCAACAAGAAATCAATGAGATCTAATCAATTATATACAAGTTTCACATAATCATAAGTAGACACAAGGTGAATTAGCAAATCATCATCAAAGAAGAGCAAACAACAATGATAATGGAAAACATAATTAAGATAGAATCATCAAACCAATACATGATGTTTATGGAGTGATTGAAACCCTCTAAGTTGTTGGAAAAACACCCACCTAAACCCAGGAATCGACCTTAGGGTTTAGGGCTTACAAAAAGTGAAGTTATGATGTTATATTTATAGGCATGTTTTCTGTCGGCCCTTCTTGACGGCGTCAGCCCGTTACTCTTGACGCCGTCAAGACCATTTTTTCACTAAATTGTAGATCTCTTCGTCCTCTTCGCGTGGGCTTTTGAATCACCTAAATCGGAGTTCGAATACAAAAGTTATGACCAAAACAATATCAGCTACTCCGCGCGCAAGTTTTGACAAGTTAACACGTGACGGCCTTGGGTGACGCCTTCACATTCTCTCTGGGCCATCACCACTTTTACTCTTGACGCCGTCACCAAAATGCTCTTGACGCCGTCAGGTACTGTTCTCAGCATGGAAAATTAAGTCTTTGGCGTTTTCTTCACTTTTATTCTCCAGAAACATCCAAAATGCTTCCTTTTCCAGAATTCACTCCCAAAGGACCTAAAATCACAAAAGGAACGATTTAGGGCAATATTTGATCAAATAAATTCAAATTCGGGCTTAAATGACCCCCTAAAAACGGATCATTTTTCGCCTCATCATATACCCTTACACTTGAGATTTGCTTGTCCTCAAGCAAATGCGCTTTTATTCTACTCAAAAGACAAGTTAGAGGTCATTTAACACTAATATAAAAGTAATTATAACAAATAATCGTTCCACTAAAGACCAATAGACAAGCACGGAGGTCATACACCACCACCTCACAAATAGTGTTTAGATACTTACATCTCTCGGGTGTAACAAAGTGTAAATTACAATATGGAAATGGAAGATATCTCTCACTACCTGTCATAGCAAAATAGATTACCATAGGCTTGGGAAAGGATCAAACCTCCACCACATGGCGTAAGCACCTAGGATAAACTATCAAAGAGGTCTTTTAAAGGGTTGTAACGTTAGGTGTAGGGATATGAAATACACGGTTTTGTTGGATAAAGGAAGTTTTACTGGTGGCGAGTTAACAATCTTGGTTAATTACATGTACAATATGGCGTTGCTAAGCCAAGACTAGACTCGACTTATGCTAATAAATGAAAAATAACAAAAACATAAAATGAACATAGAATGAAACGGGATGGTAGTCTGTATGTTTTTTCTTTTTCTTTTTTTTTTTTTTTTTTTTTTTTTTTTTTTTTTTTTTTGCATACACTCTTACCCTACCATCCAAAATAATACATCATAGGGGATGAGAATTCCCCTTACACTTGAATCTTTACATACTTTACAATTAACTAAACTAATGACTCGAATTAAGAAAATCAAAACACTTGGAGCACTTTTAAGATTAACGCACATATGGGGGTAATAATATTATGTTCTTCCCTATTACTCTATAAATAAGTACTTCACCCATGAGTCCCAATCGTCCCAAAACAATATGTACAAGGATATGACTCGACTTAGCAACCATGTAATCAATTAGATAGTTAACTTAGGGTTTAACAAATAACAATAATGCACTAAAAATGAGCGCATACACGGAAGGCTAAGGCGATTTGGTTGTACATTTAAGTGGGGTGTAACAAATTCTTCCTTTAAGTAAAATGCTTAAAGTTAGAAACGAAAAGATAGGCTCGGAGGGGTGTACTAGGGGTTTCGTGTACTAAAAATGAGTACAACGCTAAGGGTGTGGGAAAAATTAGTTGACTTAACTAGCCAAGTAATATGACATAAATGGTCAAGTAATTATGATACGGGTTTAACACAAGGGTGATCCTAATGCCTCTTATCATGTAGTAAATCCTACTACACGAATGTAGTCTCACTAGCGGTCTCGGGATGCATCACTAACGCAAGTTCTAGAATCTAAATGCTACCGGTACACTCATAAGCACTAATAGTAAATGCTTTTCTTATCAAATCTAAAGGCGAACCTCACATATTTGGGTGGAAAATTTTTCTGAATATACGGTTATGTGCTAGTCATACAATCTCCTATCCATGAGACGCTTGCTATGGCTAAAGTTTCACTCCTAAATGTTGTAAAAAATTTTAAATTTGGCGCTAAAATTGCACTAACAAGTATTTCTCATAGTTTTATTACACATCTATCATTAAACAAAACAAACTCAAGCGAAAGTGCATATGTAAGGTATCATCTTTTTACCCTCCCCTTACACTTAAGATGAACATTGTCCCCAATGTTCAAGTAAAGAATGTAAAAGTGAAAAAGTAAAGAGAATGAAATCAAATACTCCCCTGATTCGCTCAGTATGGATAATAAGGTGGCCAGGTTAAATCTTCCTCCAAGAAAATGAACAATCAAAGCTTCCCTTCCAGAATATAAATCATCTTCTTGTCATACATAACCTGTAAAACCTGACAAAATAGACAAGACAACCTCGCGTAAAATCGGCGGCATCCTATATAAGTTACTAAATCCTAGAAAACAATATAAGATATAATGCTTGTGGAATGAAGCTCCTGGAGATTATAAAACTTAATAATTCACAAAAACCATAAGACTCCGTTAGAAAAACAAAACCGGTAAAAATTTCCAGATTTTCAACTCCTGACGCCATCAAGAGTAAACCCCTGACGCCGTCAGAATTGACCTGCATAAATTCTTATGTTAAGTTTCCAGAAAATTTCTGGAAAAACTTGGTCCTACTTCCTGGAAAATCCTGCAAAACTTCATTATGACTCAATACAAGCATTTGACTCTAACAAATACGAATATACATATTCATTTAATATTGTGGAGAATCATGATCGGTTTGTTTCTTAAAAACATATTTGGGGTTTCCCCTTACACTTATCTTTTGCAAAAATACCTTTAGGTGGAGTTAAGACTAGGCCAAAACAACAAAGTAAAGTATTTCCACTATTTAGTTTAGAAACATGATCTACCAACAATAAAAATAAAGCATGCATACGGAAGCAAATAACGAACAAACAAATAAAATCACACAAAACATGGGTTGCCTCCCAAGAAGCGCTTTTCTTTATTTACGAGTCTTGTAGCTAGACTCAAGGTCATGTGTTACTACATGACCTCATCGTTGGTTTCACTCTCTAGGTCATCTTCTAAACCAGTTTTGTATTCCGGACCTAGTTGTAGGCATTCTTTATAGAAACCAAGCATCCTATTCTTTACATATTCTACTCCTCTACGTCTATCCTCCTCATTCCTATAATAAGCCGCTTGCTTGTGTTCTTTTTTGAAATTAGAGAGAAGGCGGTATTGCTCAATCTTGTAGGGCATTTGATAGGCAACCTCATCATTCTCTTCCTTAAATCTAACTATCCCTAAAGTCGGATCATAACTCATCCTAGTGGCCTCAACAAATGGTTTTCCGAATATTATTTGGCTTAGGCAAGCCTCAATCACCGGACGAGTGTCCTCAACTATCATAAAATCGATCTCATAAGTGAGATTCCCTATAATCACATGCAGTCCCTTCACTCTTCCTGCAAAATTACTTATCAGATTCTTACCGGGCATCATCCTAAAATCAAGTTGCTTCTTCATCACCCAATTGTAATAAGTTCTAGTCATGATGTTAACGGGGGATCTAGGGTCGATGTAAGCTTTCCATATATGCATGTGTCCGATATTGCATGGGATGTTAATGTTAGAGGGGTCTCCTATTTTGATAAGGGGTGTGCCGAAGATATATGGTCTCTCGGGACTATCGAATAAATCCTTATGGTACTCCCGTTCTTCCTCGGTGGGCAACTTATCAAAGTATTTTTCGATAGGCTCTACCTCCTCTAATTCCTCGTCCTTATTAACCTCAACTTCCCTACTCTCATCCTTAATATCGGCTTCTACTCTAACTTCATCCTTGTCACTCTCCTCTATCTCCTTATCTATCGGCTTAATGGTGACAACATTGACAAAGTGGACATGTTTGGATGATGAGGGGTCCTTAATTTGGATTCCACTATGGGTGTCCCTAGTGTCCTTCCTAGGTGTGATTAATGCTTGGTTGTTGAGGGCTTTCAACAAGTTGTCAATCTTGTTGGTCATCTCCGTTTGTTGTTGGTTGAATTCGGTTTCGAACCTAGCTATGCGAGCTTCTTGAGATGCCATGAATTTTGATATTAATCCTTCAAGATTGTTGGTACCACCATAGTTGTTAGAAGGATTGTTGTTGAAAGTACGGTTGGATGTTGGACCGTTTGGTTGGTAACGATTAGGTGGGTTGGATGAATTGGGTTGATTTTGTTTCCACCTAAGGTTTGGGTGATTTTTCCATGAGGGGTTGTATGAATCACCGTAAGTGTTTGGCTCGGGCTTGAAAGTGTACCACTTATCTCCCGCTTCGTCGGTACGCGTGGATGCGTAGTCCGCAAAAGCTGTTCCGGGTAGTTCCATACAATCACGAGTGTCATGGGGACCACTACATAATTCGCATGAAGAAGTGATTTTGTTCACTTGACTTGGAGGCTTAGGAGCTTCGTAAGATTTCATGAGAAACTTGACTTGGTCCTCAAGTTCCATGATCCTACGGTCGGGAGTGCTAGAATTGTTCGAAGGCAAAGATATTGCCTTGACCGTTTTCTTCAAGTCACGGGGATCATTCCAACTTTCGTTGTCATAGAGAGCAAGATCTTCTATGAGTTCCCATGATTGTTCCGCACTAAGATCACGTAGCTTACCACCGGCCGATTGGTCAATGGCTCTCCTCGTGGAGATGTCGATATGGTCATAAAAAATTTGGACTTGGAGCCAAAGATCTATACCATGATGAGGGACTTTTTGGAGTAAGTCCTTGAAACGAGTCCATGCTTCATAAAGAGATTCATTTTGACGTTGTTGGAACATCAATATGTCATTTCTAAGCTTAGTAGTTCTCCCCGGTGGGAAAAATTGAGCAAGGAAACGAGTGGTGAGATCATCCCATGTGGTGATGGATCCCGCGGGTAAACGCTCAAGCCATTGACTAGCTTGATCCCGTAGAGAGAATTGGAATAGGCGTAAACGGGTGGTCTCTCTAGTTTCAACACCTAGGTCTATGGAATCTACGATTTTGAGAAAGTCCTTAAGATGTTGGTTTGGATCTTCAGAACGAAGTCCATGGAATGCACATCCTCTTTGCACCAACCGGATGGTGTCGGATTGCAAGGGGGTCACATTGGCTCCGGTGAGCTCAATGGTGTTTCGGTAGCCTTGATGGCTAGCTCGGGAATACTCTCCTAAGGTTCGGGGCCTAAGGGGTTCTAATGGTGGGTTTTGTTGTGGTGGGATGACGGGTTCAAAGATGTTACCACCTTCCATGATGTCGGATGGCAAAGAGTTACGAACAAAAGCACAAAGAAATGAGATAGACTAAAGAAGACCTAAAAATAAAAATAAAATCTTACTAGAAAGGAATCTAGGAAGTACACCTAATACAAAGAAATTCTAACCTAGACAATAACTATTCCCCGGGCTGCGGCGCCAAAAATTTGATGCGTGGGAATCGCACCAGGCTTTACCTCTCAAGGGATCCTGAGAAGCTTACAACCCCCACCAGGCAGTGTACCTGATCGTTGTAGTATAGTATAGTGACAAGTACCGGGGGATTGATCGTTCAGCTAGGAATAGTATCGTTAGGATTGAAATTAATCTAACTAGGTCTAAAGGTGAACGATGATTCTTTTTATGTTTTTATATTTTATGAAAAGCAAGTAAAAATCTCGGGTTTTGGAAGAAGGGGCGGAATTAGTTGCTAATCAACTAACCCAAAAGCTACTAATTAAACTAATTAACAAGAAAAGTAAACTAGGGTTCTACAAGATAAGTGAAGCATGTCTACCCATGATATGTTACTCCTTGCTAGCTATCCAATCCTACCTATTGAATTGTAACCTTGTTTTAATTGACGGGTTGTATTCCTTAATACCATTCATGGGGTATCGCACATAACTCCCCAATTCTATGAGCTCTTATCTCCTCCTACACCATGCCCAGCACAACTATAGGGATTGTAAACAGTGGCTCATGCATTAAATACAACCAATAAAGACCTTAGTGCAATAGGTTCATGTTTCCTAAGACGTTCAAGCATGTTACCATTTGGAGATCTGCCAGTTTTCTTAAGCCTAACATGTAAATCATTCAATCAAAACAAGAATCAATAGGAAACAAGGATTATAAACTAAACCAACTAGATCTATTGAAGTTGTCATGCCTTAATTGATGGAGATAGACACAACATCAACAAGAAATCAATGAGATCTAATCAATTATATACAAGTTTCACATAATCATAAGTAGACACAAGGTGTATTAGCAAATCATCATCAAAGAAGAGCAAACAACAATGATAATGGAAAACACAATTAAGATAGAATCATCAAACCAATACATGATGTTTATGGAGTGATTGAAACCCTCTAAGTTGCTGGAAAAACACCCACCTAAACCCAGGAATCGACCTTAGGGTTTAGGGCTTTCAAAAAGTGAAGTTATGATGTTATATTTATAGGCATGTTTTCTATCGGCCCTTCTTGACGGCGTCAGCCCGTTACTCTTGACGACGTCAAGACCATTTTTTCACCAAATTGTAGATCTCTTCGTCCTCTTCGCGTGGGCTTTTGAATCACCTAAATCCGAGTTCGTATGCAAAAGTTATGACCAAAACAATATCAGCTACTCCGCGCGCAAGTTTTGACAAGTTAACACGTGACGGCCTTGGGTGACGCCTTCACATTCTCTCTGGGCCGTCACCACTTTTACTCTTGACACCGTCACCAAAATGCTCTTGACGCCGTCAGGTACTATTCTCAGCATGAAAAATTAAGTCTTTGGCGTTTTCTTCACTTTTATTCTCCAGAAACGTCCAAAATGCTTCCTTTTCCAGAATTCACTCCCAAAGGACCTAAAATCACAAAAGGAACAATTTAGGGCAATATTTGATCAAATAAATTCGAATTCGGGCTTAAATGACCCCCTAAAAACGGATCATTTTTCACCTCATCAGATTACACTAAGGAAATACGAATGAGAATAACTTACATAACCTATATTAACAAAAACGTAAAGCTACGTTACCCTAGAACGTGTTTAAGATTAAAAACGCGCATTTACGTTCAAAATAACGCGAGTGCGCAAAATAAAAAGTGAAAATGAAGCAAATAAAGTCCTACGGTTATGAAAATTACTTTTCTACGATCCTAATGACAAAAGAAAATTTTTGGAAAAAGAAAAATAATTTTTACACTATTTAATTAATTACTATTTAATTACTAATTAATAATATTTAAATTGCACTAATTATGAAATTAAGCTAGAAAAATGAAAATTTAATTCTAAAAATTCTAAAACAATATAAAAGTAATTTTAAAACTAAAAATATATTTTTCCTACTTTTTCTCTATTTATTATTAATTAATTTATATTTATTAATTACTTTAAACTAATTAAAATTAAGAAAAATAGAAAATGAATAGTGAAAATTATGAAAAATTTCCTAAAATTATTTTATGATATATAAAACCTAGGAAAAATATAAAAAAGTACTGTTGTTAAGTAAAAATTAATAAACCTAATTAATTATCTAATATTACTTAATTATTAATAAACTAATACTAATTATAATAAATACTAAATGGAAGGATAAAAATCTGAAAAAATTCCTACAATTACTTTAATATACTAGGAATTTAAGAAAAATATAAAAACATATAAGTACTTCACAAAAATTTGAAAAGAAAAATTAAAAAGCTAAATTATGTTAAATAGAAGCTATCACTAGAAATTAAAATTGGCTTTTCTTTGTTTTTCTTTTACAAACCTATTAAGCATCTATAATTAACCAACTTTTGTGAAAGTACATTGACTGGAACTTAAAAATAAGCTCAGTGGAACTTATTGATCACCACAGATGAGCTTATGAAGCTTAAATAAGAACTTTGAGCTCAAATAAGCTAACCAGTGAACAAAATCTAGAAATTAAGGTTCCACCAACTTAAAGGGACTGAATTGAAGTTAAATCAACAAGGGGGTACAATGAATAAGCTAAGATAATCTAATAAGCACTTACATCTAACCCACTGAATACACAGGCCTCAACAGGCCAAATTGGTGAAGTGCAGGCCAATGTGGGGCCCACAGGGGGTGTAGGGGTCCAAACTGAACCTTGATCCAATAAGCTGGCCAGGTGAGCTTTCTATTGAGCCAAGAAGCAGCTAGTGGGGACCACAGGTGAGCTCAATATGAGCTTGTGAATTGGGCTGTTTGGGACAGAGCAGGGCAAACTGAGTGCAGGCCTAGGGGTGAACTTGCAGGGGTAGAAAGCTAACAATAAGCTATAAAAATTGAACTAGAGGGGGGAAACATGCAAAGGTATACTAGGAGATCTTAAATAAGCTACAAGGACAGAATAAGCAGTGGGAAATCCTAAGTAAGCACTAGGCAAACTTAAACTACATGGCTGCAAATACAAATCAGGGGCTAAAGGGCTAAGTTTGTAGGCATACACAAGCTTGTAGAAAATTCCAAAAATTAATCTAAAAATAGGCTAATGTTCACAAGCTGGTAGAGAAACTACATACTGATTTTCAAGGAAATTGAGTAAGAAAAGAACAAATTAAAAATGGCTTTTGAAGGGCTGTGGGGACAAGGGCTGCTGAAGGCAGTTGGTCCAAATGGGTACAAAATGGTGAAATTTGAATTCTAAAAGTCAAGGATCAGATGCTATGAAGTTTTTCTATCCTATTTTTATCTATTATGAAGCAATAAATACCATAAAAGAAGCTTGAACAATAATCTATCCTACAAATTTTTACAAAACAGTCAACAAAGAAAATTTTAAAAAGAACAAGTTAAGAACTCAGGAACTATCTAAAAGTGAAAGAAGTTGATTTAAAACTATGAATACCATTAAAATAAAGCTGGTTACAGTTTGGATTTAAGGCAAAGTTAGGTTTTGTGCAAGGGAAAGGCATGTGCCAAACACTACTTTAGAGGGGACTGATTTTGGATTTACAATATAACTTGCTTAGGAAGCTTCTGAAAATGCAAACTAGATACTAAGTAAGCTATATTATGTATGAATAAGTAGTAATGACCAGGTTATAAGCCTCTTCAATAAGCTCATCTCAATAAGCTAAGTTGAGCTTAATGGACAGTGAGCAACAAAACCAAGAACCACTACTATCTAGGCTACCAAATAAACTTAAACAGCAATCATCAAACATGAATAATCATAAAAGAGCATAAAATAAGTACTGAATAAGCAGCAGACCAAATAAGCAAGAAAAATAAGCTATTTTTATGTTTTTGAGATTTTGTTGAAAACTTTAAGTAATACTTGAAGAAACAGTTTGAATGAAAGAAAAAGCTCACAAAAAGCCTTGTGAGCTTGTATGAGCTTAATTTATAGTAATATGAGCTTATATAAAAAAAAACTTGAACTTAAGTAGTAAATAGAAATTTGATAATAAAGGAATACTGAGAAATTTTTTATTAACTGGAATTGTAAATTACAACACTGGAATGAAATTCTTAAAACTAAATTAACTAAAAACATTAATTTTACACTACTCCTATTTTTACTAAAATCCTACTAATTTTCTAACTGCTTCTCTCTTTTCCTTTTATAATGCCCCTCTAGGGTTCCTTCTCTCCTACTCCTTATGCTTTCCCACCTCAATCTTGGTCCCTTGGATCGGCTCTCTTCAATCTTGGCCCTTGGTGGTGTATTGGCGGGAAAAAAGGGGTGACCTAACTTGGCTTTTAGTATTTGGCAAAGGGGTGTGGGTTTGTAGTTTAGTGGAGGAAAGTTAGTGATAGTGGGATGTTGGCAGAGGAGGGGGTGTAGGGGTGATGATGGAGTGTTGGGATTGCAGGGTTTTGGCAGGTCACGTGAAGGAGAGGGGAGGGTAGGGGTAAGGTTTTGACCTTGGGTTTGACTGGTTGGGAGGGGATAATAAAAACGGGGTGTATTTAATTTTGTGGGAGTGGGCTGGTGGTGTATGGGCTTTAGGGGATATAAGGTGGGCTTGGATTGTTGTTGGGTTGGGGCAAATTACAAAACAGGTCCGTTTGGTTTTATGATAGCAAAACACAAGGACCAAAAGTGTAAGTTATGAAAGTATAGGGGCCTGCTGTATAATTTATCCAAAGTATTCATAAGGATTTATCTTGCCAAGTTTCATTTTCCAAAGGATCAAAAAAGTTAATTTCCAAAATCTGAAATCCCGAGGATCATTTTTGCCAAATTTCAAACTCCAGGGACCAATCTTATAATTTTCCAGAAGGTTTCACCCAAGGATCATATATGATAAATTTTTTATTTTTAAAAGCCTCGGGTTGACTTTTCTTTCATAAAAACGCTCAGGGACTAGTTTTGTCAATTTATGAAACTTGAGGGACTGAAACTGCCAATTATGCAAACTTTGTTCGTTTTTTCAGTTGTTTTTAAACATTTTGCATCCGAAACATATAAAACACACTTTTGGAATAATTTCTGTATTTTGATGCGTTTCTGAGTGTTTTTGGATGTTTTGGCAGTTCAGATACGATAAAAATGATGTGTATTTACACACTCACCAATCCCCCACACTAAACTATTACTAGTCCCTAGCAATCTTTTGAGAAAAACTTAATGGATTTGAAACTCTTTACCAAAAGCCATCACTTCTGGAGTAGCCAGATGTATCGATTCAAGTAAGAACTATGGTCCACCTGATAACCATGTGATTTTGAGCAAACTACCAGCTGTCAACGGATTTGATTTGTCTTTACCAAAAGCCGTTTGCTTCTGGACTAGCCAACTCTTGATGGAATAGTCAACATCTTGGTGAGCTGATTACCAATTATGGTTTTTCCACTGCCTTTACCACAAGCCATAATCTTGCGGGCTAGCCAACTCATCCACTTTTTGGGATATGGCGAGTTAATTTACCATACAATTTTGGGCAAATTGCAAGCCATCAACGGATTTGAGATGTCTTTACCAAGAGCCGTTTGCTCCTGGACTAGCCAATCCTTTTGTCGGTTAGACATGGCGGACTGATAACCACAAAAATTTTGAAACTCAAGTGAAATTTTTTTTAAATTTTTGACAAAAATGGGGGTACTAGATAGTAAAATGTGATAAAGTTCGCTAGAATAGCGAAATACCAAAATTTGATTGAGTCCGAACGGTCAGCCTAATTGACCAGGTGATGGTCAACCAAGTCAAACGGCCTAGAATCAATCTCCGCGGAAGTATAGGGTTTCCCCGGGTAGTTATGTCCCGACGAGGTGTGGATGGTAAACAAAACGGGTTTGTGATCGAGTGAATTTGGACAGGAAAGGGTATATAAGGGTTTGTATCAAACTCCAGGGACCAATCTTGTAAATTTCCAAAAGGTTTCACCCAAGGATCATATATGATAAATTTTTGATTTTTAAAAGCCTCGGGTTGACTTTTCTTTCATAAAAAATGCTCAGGGACTAGTTTTGTCAATTGATGAAACTTGAGGGACTGAAACTGCCAATTATGCAAACTTTGTTCGTTTTTTCATTTGTTTTTAAACATTTTGCATCCGAAACATATAAAACACACTTTTGGAATAACTTCTGTTTTTTGATGCGTTTCTGAGTGTTTTTGGATGTTTTGGCAGTTCGGATACGATAAAAATGATGAGTATTTACACACTCATCAATCCCCCACACTAAACTATTGCTAGTCCCTAGCAATCTTTTGAGAAAAACTTAATAGATTTGAAACTCTTTACCAAAAGCCATCACTTCTGGAGTAGCCAGATGTATCGATTCAAGTAAGAACTATGGTCCACCTGATAACCATGTGATTTTGAGCAAACCACCAGCTGTCAACGGATTTGATTTGTCTTTACCAAATGCCGTTTGCTTCTGGACTAGCCAACTCTTGATGGAATAGTCAACATCTTGGTGAGCTGATTACCAATTATGGTTTTTCCACTGCCTTTACTACAAGCCATAATCTTGCGGGCTAGCCAACTCATCACTTTTTGGGATATGGCGAGTTGATTTACCATACAATTTTGGGCAAATTTCAAGCCATCAACGGATTTGAGATGTCTTTACCAAGAGCCGTTTGCTCCTGGACTAGCCAATCCTTTTGTCGGTTAGACATGGCGGACTGATAACCACAAAAATTTTGAAACTCAAGTGAAAAATTTTTTAAATTTTTGACAAAAATGGGGGTACTAGATAGTAAAATGTGATAAAATTCGCTAGAATAGCGAAATACCCCCCCCCCCCCCCCACACACACACACTTAGAATGAATATTGTCCTCAATATTCAAAGTCCCGGCTATTATGCCGACTCTTTGAACGTAAAAGGACAACATTACAAGCTAAATGTGGAAACACCATTTTGTTTTTCACTTTTGTAATCATAGCATGGGTGACTCCCCCACACTTAGGGTGAAAACCCTATAAGCATGCTACTGTTTTTGTTTACCGAGTCGCTAGCTTGACTCGCCCCCGAATTCATTTGTCCATGGGGAAGCATGATGTGGAAGAGACAATCTCCATCGGACTTTCATTCAAGATGTTTGGACAAACATTTGAAGCACGTGAAAGTTCCACACCGATGAGATAAGTATCCGGCTCAAGATAATGATACATGAAAATGCCGGGATCAAAGATGGTATCTTCATTCCCAAAGGAGTGAAGAAGAGAAGTCACCTTATAGGTGAAGAAAAGGAAGAAAACCATGATGAAAATCATGATTTGATATTCTTCCTCGAGAGCAGGCTCAGTAGCCGGAATTTGGATTTCAAAGGTTAAGCTCAAAAACATCCCGGGAGGGTGGGTGGGAATTTGCAAGTTCTCATGATTGAGCGCATCTCCCCCTGGCTATCAAACTCCGGAGGAGTCATGATATGATGAGTGATTTCACCGGAGAACTCCTCATGAAGAGAATCATTCACAAGATGTGAATCTGTGAATTCATGTTCTGGAATAGACTCATCACAATCCTCATTCTGAATATCAAAGAGTGGATTATCAGAAATCAAAGTGAATTCAGATTCGAATTCAAATAGAGGATTGGTGAGAGTAGTATTGAATGTTTTGGGAACAAAGTGATTATCATTCTCTATTGGACTGCTGGAATAAGAAGTGAGTGGTGGATCATGATATAGGAGACTTTCAATTTCTCCTAGATCGGCTTCAAAGTCGAGGAGACCATCATCACTTTCAAGTGAAAGTGGATTGATGTGAGTAAGTTCATCGGCGAACTCCTCAAGAAGAGGATCAGCATCAGACTGTGGGAGTGATGCCTCAATATACTCAATGTCTCCATGAGATGTACAATCATCATTAAAATCTGAGAAAGTCTCAAAATGATCGTTTGAACACTCAAGAGGGGAAGGAATATCACACATATGCTCAAGAATTCCCTGTGACTCTCCTGGGATTGGGACAAGGTTCTCAACAATAGACTTTATTAATTCATCCGATTCCTTATAAGGAACAGTGTCAAGATGCTCGTCCCCCATGATCAAAGAGTGAGTGGGAACCTCGGGTGTGATAGCAGTTGTTTGAGATGGAATCTCAACTGCTGGGATATCAACTGATGAACTTGATGAAGTTTTGTAAAATTGAAGAATATCAAGTGTATCTTCATCATCACTGTCATCAGGAATAAAACGGAACTGAGAGCTAGATTTGGCTACTTTTTCTTTTGCAATGGATTCCCTAATAGATTTTTCATAGGCATCTTGGGAATTTAGTCTAGCAGCCTGCTCTTCAGCTAGCAATTCTTCCATGGATTTTTGATGAGTGTCTTTTTGGGCAAGGTCTTTAACTAAATCCTTAAGTTCATCAAAAATTTTCATCATATTTTGCATTTCTGGAAGAAGTGCCTGACTCAATTGGGACTGTGGAGGTTGGTAATAATATGATGTGTCAAGATTGTTACAGGGAATTGGATTCCCTGTTTGACAATCTGAGCTGAAGTGTGGACCTCCACAGTAATCACAACAGTAAAACTGATGTGGCTGTGGGTTGTATGTGCTAGAGTCATAATTGTTATCAGGAAACTGCTCATAGACAAGCGTGTTTCCCGATCGACAATCAGAACTGTAGTGTGAACCACCACAGTACTCACAACAGTTAAACTGTTGAGTATGGTTTGGTGAATCGTATGGACATTGATCATTTTCAAAATTTTGAGTGTTACCAGAAAACGGTTCGTAGACAAACGTGTTTCCGGTTTGACACTCAAATCCTTGATGAGAACCTCCACAATATTCACACGAATATGTCAGTATCTCATGGTTTGGTGGCTGGTGGAATAAATCAGTTGTGTCATGGTAAGAATAGGGATCCTGGTTATAGACAGACCCATTTCCCGACTCTACCATGCCACAGCCGGGGCAATTACCACCGTTATGAGGGCCACCTCACCATTGGCAACCCAAATGGTGTGGGTACGACATAGGAAAGAATCAACGATTTATAGAGGGTAAGAAATGGAGAATCAAAGATGTGAGAGGGTAAAGGTGATTATTTTTGGATTTTTGAATAAACATTTTGTACAAATGAGAAAGAAAATCTTTTTGGGTTTTTTGTGTTCGTTGAAAACTAATTTTAAAAAGTTTTCGGGAACCGTTTTTATGAAAATATGCACAAGGATGGTAAATTTACAAAGAAGTGAATTCCAAAATCACTAATCTGAAAACCGTTTTAGAATAACGCGCACAACCTCCTCGGCAGCGGCGCCAAAATTTGATTGAGTCCACATGGTCAACCTAATTGACCAGGTGATGGTCAACCAAGTCAAATGTCCTAGAATCAATCTCCGCGGAAGTATAGGGTTTCCCCGGGTCGTTATGTCCCGACGAGGTGTGGATGGTAAACAAAACGGGTTTGTGATCGGGTGAATTTGGACAGGAAAGAGTATATAAGGGTTTGTATGATTACACTAAGGAAATACGAATGAGAATAACTTAAATAACCTATATTAACAAAAACGTAAAGCTACGTTACCCTAAAAGGTGTTTAAGATTAAAAACGCGCATTTACGTTAAAAATAACGCGAGTGCGCAAAATAAAAAGTGAAACGGAAGCAAATAAAGTCCTATGGTTATGAAAATTACTTTTCTACGATCCTAATGACAAAAGAAAATTTTTGGAAAAAGAAAAATAATTTTTACACTATTTAATTAATTACTATTTAATTACTAATTAATAATATTTAAATTACACTAATTATGAAATTAAGCTAGAAAAATGAAAATTTAATTCTAAAAATTCTAAAATAATATAAAAGTAATTTTAAAACTAAAAATATATTTTTCCTACTTTTTCTCTATTTATTATTAATTAATTTCTATTTATTAATTACTTTAAACTAATTAAAATTAAGAAAAATAGAAAATGAATAGTGAAAATTATGAAAAATTTCCTAAAATTATTTTATGATATATAAAACCTAGGAAAAATATAAAAAAGTACTGTTGTTAAGTAAAAATTAATAAACCTAATTAATTATCTAATATTACTTAATTACTAATAAATTAATACTAATTATAATAAATACTAAATGGAAGGATAAAAATCTGAAAAAATTCCAACAAATACTTTAATATACTAGGAATTTAAGAAAAATATAAAAACATATAAGTACTTGACAAAAATTTGAAAAGAAAAATTAAAAAGCTAAATTATGTTAAATAGAAGCTATCACTAGAAATAAAAATTGGCTTTTCTTTGTTTTTCTTTTACAAACCTATTAAGCATCTATAATTAACCAACTTTTGTGAAAGTACATTGACTGGAACTTAAAAATAAGCTCAGTGGAACTTATTGATCACCACAGATGAGCTTATGAAGCTTAAATAAGAACTTTGAGCTCAAATAAGCTAACCAGTGAACAAAATCTAGAAATTAAGGTTCCACCAACTTAAAGGGACTGAATTGAAGTTAAATCAACAAGGGGGTACAATGAATAAGCTAAGATAATCTAATAAGCACTTACATCTAACCCACTGAATAAACAGGCCTCAACAGGCCAAATTGGTGAAGTGCAGGCCAATGTGGGGCCCACAGGGGGGTGTAGGGGTCCAAACTGAACCTTGATCCAATAAGCTGGCCAGGTGAGCTTTCTATTGAGCCAAGAAGCAGCTAGTGGGGACCACAGGTGAGCTCAATATGAGCTTGTGAATTGGGCTGTTTGGGACAGAGCAGGGCAAACTGAGTGCAGGCCTAGGGGTGAACTTGCAGGGGTAGAAAGCTAACAATAAGCTATAAAAACTGAACTAGAGGGGGGGAAACATGCAAAGGTATACTAGGAGATCTTAAATAAGCTACAAGGACAGAATAAGCAGTGGGAAATCCTAATTAAGCACTAGGCAAACTTAAACTACACGGCTGCAAATACAAATCAGGGGCTAAAGGGCTAAGTTTGTAGGCATACACAAGCTTGTAGAAAATTCCAAAAATTAATCTAAAAATAGGCTAATGTTCACAAGCTGGTAGAGAAACTACATACTGATTTTCAAGGAAATTGAGTAAGAAAAGAACAAATTAAAAATGGCTTTTGAAGGGCTGTGGGGACAAGGGCTGCTGAAGGCAGTTGGTCCAAATGGGTACAAAATGGTGAAATTTGAATTCTAAAAGTCAAGGATCAGATGCTATGAAGTTTTTCTATCCTATTTTTATCTATTATGAAGCAATAAATACCATAAAAGAAGCTTGAACAATAATCTATCCTACAAATTTTTACAAAACAGTCAACAAAGAAAATTTTAAAAAGAACAAGTTAAGAACTCAGGAACTATCTAAAAGTGAAAGAAGTTGATTTAAAACTATGAATACCATTAAAATAAAGCTGGTTACAGTTTGGATTTAGGGCAAAGTTAGGTTTTGTGCAAGGGAAAGGCATGTGCCAAACACTACTTTAGAGGGGACTGATTTTGGATTTACAATATAACTTGCTTAGGAAGCTTCTGAAAATGCAAACTAGATACTAAGTAAGCTATATTATGTATGAATAAGTAGTAATGACCAGGTTATAAGCCTCTTCAATAAGCTCATCTCAATAAGCTAAGTTGAGCTTAATGGACAGTGAGCAACAAAACCAAGAACCACTACTATCTAGGCTACCAAATAAACTTAAACAGCAATCATCAAACATGAATAATCATAAAAGAGCATAAAATAAGTACTGAATAAGCAGCAGACCAAATAAGCAAGAAAAATAAGCTATTTTTTTTTTTATCTTTTTGAGATTTTGTTGAAAACTTTAAGTAATACTTGAAGAAACAATTTGAATGAAAGAAAAAGCTCACAAAAAGCCTTGTTTGCTTGTATGAGCTTAATTTATAGTAATATGAGCTTATATAAAAAAAACTGCCAATTATGCAAACTTTGTTCGTTTTTTCATTTGTTTTTAAACATTTTGCATCCAAAACATATAAAACACACTTTTGGAATAATTTCTGTATTTTGATGCGTTTCTGAGTGTTTTTGGATGTTTTGGCAGTTCAGATACGATAAAAATGATGAGTATTTACACACTCATCAAACATGTAACTCTAAAATTAATTAAAGGACAAAAACAAATAATCAGATTCCTTTTTTAACAAACTACACATACAAAATCATCAGTTATGACTACAACCTATACATAACCGATAAAATCAGCACCCATGACAACATATAAGCCTTTAAAGGATGTGAGGAAGCATTTAATCTGCATGGCAAAAAAATAGATTGCAACACTTATGCAAACAGGAGTTACGACCTGTAACACCCCCAAAATCATCACGTCAGCGGAAGACTTAACACGTCAGCGGAAGACTTTTTGGGTGTTACTTCGAGGATCTTTATCACAATCATAGAAAACGACACAAAAGTGACGCTTTAAAGTTTAATTCATTCAAAATACCAAATATTCGAGACATCAAGATGTTTCATAGTTTAAACAACAAGTTTATTTGAAATATGTCAAAACGTTTATTTAAGCCCATGCCGGGTTACAAGCCCACTCCGTGCCTTCAAGTTCCTTCTCGTTTAGTTACCTGAGATAAACACATGCTAAAAGTGTCAACACAAAGGTTGGTGAGTTCATAGAGTTTATAGTTTCGAATATCGATTTCCAAAATCAAAGAGTTTGTGATTCCATAGAAGTTATAATAACAGTTGATTATCAAATTAAAGTGTGAGTAAATCCATAATATTCATAGCTTAAATCGTTGGTTTATCAAAATCAGAAAATGAGTGATTTCCTTAATAATTCAAAAATAGTCCGTTGGTTTATCCTTCACCGGGTCAACACCAAAATAATAGTTTGTTTGACCTAATCGGGTCAACACCAAAATAGTAGTTCGTTTGCCAATTATTAATAGTTTTTCCTGCTATATAGTGAGCACAATCTCATAGTTTAATAAAACAGTGGGCTACAGCATCGTACGCCCTTAACATCAGTCATTGTAGTGCTACATTATTACCGTCCTATTGCCCTAAGCTCATGACACTCAACGATTAACAGGCATCAAAATTATCCATAATAATGATGTAAAACAGTGACCCTCAAGATAGGTATTTACCAGTAACCTATGAAATCAAATAAAGTGCATTTGGTGGCTTTCCTCTAGCGACCAAATGGGGATTGTCAATCCCTAATAGATCTATTCACAATTATTTACGTTCACCCTACAAGTGATTAAGGCGCAAGATCGAGGGACTTTTGGTAATAGGTACTTAGGCAATAGAGATCAAATATAGCATATCGTTGAAAAATCACTTGTAATCATGTCTATAGCAGGTATTTCCTTATGAGATATAAAAGTGCGTAAACCAGTAAAGTTTATATGAAATACAGTCATGTATTTAGTTAATGAATACTTGTAAAAGTAAAAACAGTAGTTAAGCATGTATCTCCCCCAAAAACGTTTATAAATCATTGTAAAACAAGTAAGAGTAGGGGCTATGACTCACCTGAGAGTTATGATAGACATAGATAACGTAATGTCAGAGGTAGAATGGAAATGACTTCAAAGATAACCTGAATGATATGGAAGTTCGAGATAAGTTCGACTTATCGAGAATCGTGATTTGAATAGTGTTCGATGACAAAATGACTTTTGGCAGAGGTGGCTTGCGTGGCAAAACGCTTAATAGTTCAAGAGCAAGTTATATACTATATAACTTGTCTTTATGTATAAGTATCGTTTATTATTTATATTTCTCGTTATAAATAAATGATATGTATCAACAGTTGGTGAATGATAAATTATAGTAAATGTCAATTTAATTAAATGAATAGATGAGTTTTAAGAATTAATCAATTCCTGATGTGTATTCAAGTTAACCGATAGTAACGTCGAGTTATATAATTTACGTTATAAATTATATATATTCAGAAATATATAGTTATTCGTAATTATCGTCTAAAAATGTAGGTTTCGTTATATGTTACTACGATATAGTCGTACAATATTAATTTATCAAAACGAATTCAAGTTTCTGTGTAAACCTTTAAGTTATACAAAAGTTACTCCTTTAACCCCAATAGTTAGATGAGTTATATATATTCAGTTTAGAATAATTATATTTACAAACTTAAAAAAGTTTATAAGAAAATGTTATATAGTTAAAGTTGGAGGTTTAAAATGTAAAAGTTTATATGAGTTATTTTATAAAAGTCCATTTAAGAAAATAATCAGTAGTGAAAAGCCGAGGGGCCGAAATTGTCATTTAAAGTTGCAACAATAATTTATACAAAATAAAAAGTGAGGTGCAGGGTTCGAACCCCTGACCTTGCGCATATCAGCCCAACGCCCTAACCATTGCACCAGCCTTATTATTGTTTTGTATTACTAAATGATTTGCTTATAACGTCTTATGATTTTGTGATGTATCTTGTTATTTCTTTCTCAGTTTCCTGCATGCGTTGATGCATGTGTATGCGTTTCAAAATGGGTTTTGTGTTTCTTCTTCTTTAAATCTTTATATAGCAGTTGGGTTATTCCCTTGGAGACCAAAATAAGCTTCGTCTTATCCGTGACTTAAACTCCAATTGATACTAAAAATATCCTTAGAATGATTTAATGGAAGGTTTCAATAAGTTTTATTTGCTTTTCGAAACGTGTAAATATCGAATGATTCAAGTCTTAGTAACCACAATATGGTTATATGAAAGTCGAAAATGGTTGTCATGTATATATGTCTACTGTTAAATCTATTTAACATCGTTTACACCTATTAAGTCATATTAACATGCCACAAGAATTAAACAAAATCAGTGTCTTGTCATAGTATTAGAAGTGTGGATGTTTTCAGTGAGGTTTTGAGATGGAGTCGAATGAGAAGTACTCCAAAAACACTAGTTTATGTGAGTTAGATTCTTTTAAGTAGCCACACAAGCTTAAACACCATCTAAGCCATATTGTATGCATGCATGTGATAACAGTGAATGTAGTAATTATGGTATGAAAAAGGAAGGACTTACGAAACCAACTGAGGTGATGGAAAATGAAGGAGAGACGATCAAAAATCAGGCCAACTTCATAGTTTCTAAGCTCTCGTACTAGGGCTAGTGATGTTTTAGAATTTGAAAACTAAGCCGCGACTTGCTCACTTCTCCTTCTTCTCACGACAGAAACAACAAAGGTAATATTTTATGTTTAAGTTTTGGTTGAGGGATGTGGAAGAGTGATGGTGTATAGCTTGGTTAAGGCTTAGCCATGAACCATTATTAGTTCCATGTTTCCATCACCTTGCTTTCTCTTCCACCATGGCTCGACACAATATTACAAGAATGTATATGAAGTGAGTTGTAGAGAGAATATCGATCAACATGTAGCCTTTATATACTTGAATGTGATAAGTGATGGAATGTTTGCATGTTTCTGGATTGGACCATATTGGAGGTGGCGTGAGAGTTGAACAAGTGTTGGATGAGTTGAGGAATCTTTACACAACACATCTTCATTGATTGGGAGCAAAGGAGGCAGGTAGAAAGTTTGTGACATGTTGCTTAGGTTGTATTTGAGGGAGGTGAGTCTTAAGTTTGAGTCCAGGTCGTATTCCACAGATAACGGCCTAGTATTGCATTTTTGGTTCAAAATCTAGCGAGTCTAGACGTAAAACATTATTTCGGACAACTTTCGTGCTTTACACTTTTCCTGGTTCGGACCAGAAGAGGCTTAAAATCGGGATTTAAATTCGTTACAGAAAGTTGGTGGTTTATTAGAATTTATACGAAGTGTCATTGGAACAAAGTTATTATTTGTGTCAAATTGAGATGAAATGTGTAAGGTGCCTTAACTTGATCAATATTATAGTATAGTAATTATATTTGAAAGTTGATAACAATTGTCGTTCATGCTTCTTAGAAGCATGGAAAATAGAGTTGTGAATTAAAGAGGTATGTCGTGTGTAAAAGTTACGATCAACTGAGCCAAATCAAATATGTACTTGTGACTTGTAAAAAAAATAATAGTTAGAGGTGTGCTTAGGCCATGGAGCTTGGTGAGTTCGTTAGTGAATCAGGTTCAAAGGAAGGGAGCCAAGAATAAAGGGTCCGTTATTATTAGTGAGTACGCATGGGAATTTTGTAGGCTCGGGATTTATATAAATTGTATTTGGTAATTATTGAAACGTATAATTATTAAGTATCAATGTTTTAAGTTATTTATGGTATCTAGGTTATTAAGGTTCAGGTGTAAACGTCGTTTCAAGGTAAGAGTGAATAACGTTGTAATTGACAAAGTATATAATAAAAAAAAAAATTTGTGGGTAAAAATGGTTAATTTATGTTGTAATAACGTGTTAATCGTAGGAAAATTTTTACGGGATGTTATATTACCTACCCGTTAAACTGAATCCCGTCCCGGGATTCCAAGATAAGGTAGCCGTAAAGGTGAGTGGAAAGGGTGAATAAATAGTCATTCCTAACGATCTAATCCCTGAGCGGTTTTAATTTTTCTTTCGAGCTTAACGTATCTACTACTACATTAGCTTCTTCTTTTTATTTTTTCTTTCCAACTTAACGTATCTACTACTACATTAGCTTCTTGTTTTTAATTTTTCTTTCCAGCTTAACGTATCTACTACTACATTAGCTTTTTCCTTGATGATAGCAGTTCTCATAGTCATAATTGTTGAGTAGTTCTAACTACTTACGTTGTCTTATGTTCAATTCCTTTTGATTAACTTGACTTAAGAAACAATTCCATTTTGAATGAAGATTTTTATTTTAACATATTTTGAAGATAAACATGGTTCACAATATCTTGTTTTGTGAACATCAAGATCTTCGCGGGTAACCTACCCGTTAAACATGTTGGTTGTTAACAGATTTTTAATAATAAGAGTTTTCAAGTGGAAACTTGTTGAATGAAGAGAAAGTTGCTGAACTTCAGCTTTTGTAAATAGAAACTTGTTAAATATAGTTTTAAGTGACAACACGGGATTTGGTTCCAAGCTTTTGTAGATGATGAATCTGTTTGTTCCTTAGCAATTCCATATCTTGTATTTCTATTAGAGGAATTTATAGATTTTGATGGATTTTAGGTAAAGTTGTGAAAGGTTCGGAAATTCACTATATCACTCCTAGTGTCGGAGAAGTAAGAGAGACCATTGTATTCACATACAATGTCCTTAAAAGGTTTCATAAAACGCCAGAATGTAAAAGTAAGAACATGATTGAAGAAATATGGTTGTGTCGTAATGCCTTAGAATTAGGCATACGCAGAAGAAAATCGTGAGTCTTTGGCTGAAGTTTTAGTGCTTCTCATACCACTCGTGGTCCTAACCATTTGTGTGGATGAAAAATGGAGATAAAAGCTAGTATGGAAATAAAATAAAAGTTATGCTTTATGAACTTTAATGATCCTCGATTACATACGCATGCCATTTCAGATACAATTAAGCCCACTTATTTATAATTTGTTATTTGCATAGAGAAGCGTCCCAAACGATGTAAATAACGAAGTATAAACTTATGGTTCGGCGATTTACAATTTCTTTATTTCAATAAAAAGGCGTCCCAATCCATTCAAATAAAGACATTGTAAATCATCATACTTAAGAATTTCTGACTCAACACTCATACTAATCGACGAGGTAATGCGCAGATTTTTCCAAGAGTACAAAAAGAGTATGTCATATGCATCTATAAAGATGAGAGCGAGATAATTAAGGTGGATTGGTATAGTACTCAAAATAGTTGGGGAACATATATATCAATATATTAATATACTAGAGTGTTCTTGTAGCATAAACTATCTAAAAGTCACATAATCGTCTGGTGGATGAAAATATGAAGACACGGTATTTGTAATAATCCCGATTAGTAAATATAAGTCATTAGCATAATCATAACATGTTAACCTATATAAGAAATCATGTAAAAGTAATGTCTCTACCAGATGTTGGAAACGCGTAGGCACGGAGGGCATAAGGTGGTATTTTGTAAAAGTGGTCCGTTTTAAAAGTGTAGTTATAGTTCAATGTTCAAAACACTTGGTTCTCTATAACTGTAGCTCTGACGCCAATCTGTAACAACCCCAAAATCATCACGTCAGCGGAAGACTTAACATGTCAGCGGAAGACTTAAAATGTCAGCGGAAGACTTTTTGGGTGTTACTTCAAGGATCTTTATCACAATCATAGAAAACGACACAAAAGTGACGCTTTAAAGTTTAATTCATTCAAAATACCAAATATTCGAGACATCAAGATGTTTCATAGTTTAAACAACAAGTTTATTTGAAATGTGTCAAAACGTTTATTTAAGCCCATGTCGGGTTACAAGCCCACTCCGTGCCTTCAAGTTCCTTCGCATTTAGTTACCTGAGATAAACACATGCTAAAAGTGTCAACACAAATGTTGGTGAGTTCATAGAGTTTATAGTTTCGAATATCGATTTCCAAAATCAAAGAGTTTGTGATTCCATATAAGTTATAATAACAGTTGATTATCAAATTAAAGTGTGAGTAAATCCATAATATTCATAGCTTAAATCGTTGGTTTATCAAAATCAGAAAATGAGTGATTTCCTTAATAATTCAAAAATAGTCTGTTGGTTTGCCCTTCACTGGGTCAACACCAAAATAATAGTTTGTTTGACCTAATCGGGTCAACACCAAAATAGTAGTTCGTTTGCCAATTATTAATAGTGTTTCCTGCTATATAGTGAGCACAATCTCATAGTTTAATAAAACAGTGGGCTACAGCATCGTACGCCCTTAACATCAGTCATTGTAGTGTTGTGATGAGTGTGTAAATACTCATCATTTTTACCTTTTCTGAGCTGCCAAAACATCTAAAAACACTCAATATTGCATCAAAATAGTGAAAATATCCCAGGAAAGTGTTTTACATGTCTCAAATGCAAAACAATCAAAAACAAATGAGCAACGTACAAAGTTTGCATAATTGGCAGTTTCAGTCCCTCATCTTTCAAAAGTTGTCAAATCTAGTCCTTGGCTGTTCTAAAAACTTGAAAAAGTCACCAAAGGCCCTTTTAAATCAAAAAGTTACACAATTAGTCCTTTGGTGCAAAGTTTCACAAAATGTCAAGTTTAGTACCTGAACTTTGAAAATTGTCAAAAATGGTCCCTGGGATATTAAAACTTTGAGAAAACCAAATTTTGTCCTTGTGCTTCTCATATGTGACAGGATTGGTCCTTGGTGGAAAATTTTGGTGAAATTGCAAAACAGGTCCCTGAAGTTTGAAAGTTTGGCAGTTTTAGTCCCTGGAAATTGAAAATGGAAAAATCATCTCAGGTCCTTGAACTATTCATCATATGGCATAAAATACCCTTGTGAACAATTTGGAAGATTGCCAAAACACACCCTCCAACTTTCGGCTAAATTACAAAAAAGGTCCTTGTGTTATTAAACCAAACCGGACCCTTAATAGTTTTTACCCAAAAATAAAACCAATCCATAATCCACCCAGCCCACTTCCCCCTTATCTTGGCCCATAACACCCATCAGCCCACCCACACCTTACAATAAACCGGGGTCAAACATTGACCTTTGGTCAATCAAAGTCAAACAACCACCCCAACCCCCCTTTCCCTCTCAAGTTGCACCCTGCAACCCTGCAACCCATCACCTCACTTCCCCATCTTATCCCACCGCCCAAACCACTCACCCTCACCATGTATACCTAACACCCCCTCCACATTTAACGCACCACCCCCTTGTCTGATTAGCAGAACCAATTGCAAAAATCATTTTTGCGCCAAAATCCAATCAAGAGCCAGGATCACTCTACTTCACAATTGATGGTTGGGATTTAATCAGGAGGTCAAGTGGAAGCTAGTGGACCATTTTTTATCTCACAGAAGAAGCACTCAAGGAAGAAACCCTAGTTTTAGGAAATTAGTATAAATAAGCAATTCATGTAAGCCATAAAGGCATCTCTCTTTTTTTCTTGTATTCTTAGTTAAATTAAAAGTAATACTCAGTGTACTCTTAAGTTTTCAAGTTAATGCAAAAAGATAAAAAGTCAAAGTTGCTTGTCTCAGTTTTTGCAAAAATGGTTTGATTTGTTTTGATTTTTGAGTAAGGATCTAGGCCTTGTAATTTTTAGGTTTAGTAGCCCCCCAGCTCTTCTTTAAGGTCTCACCTTTGTTTCATTTTTGCCATTTTTCTGTTGGGCCCCACACAACCCCAAAGTAGGCTGCAGGGCTGGGAGTTGCCCTGCATCAGCAGACCACACACCCAAACCACCAACTTTGGTGGTGGTTCTTGGCCACCTCAGTGGGACCCATTGCCCCATTTTTGGTTTTCCCTACCCCCTCCTACCAGGCTTGTAAGTTTGACCCTTAGTTTGACCTAGGAACCAGTGGACCCCACCTGGAATCAGTACTTAAGTTTGTCCCATTTCTGTGTTGAAGTTTAATCATCAAGTGCTTATTTTGGATCTTATTAGCTTATCAGTGTTCATGGCTTGTTGTTTCTAGCTTATTTAAGTCAAAGTAACTTATTTGTACCCTAATTTACATCAGTGGACCCCACACACAGTCATTTGAGCTCAATTTGCTATTTGGTCAATAAAAGTCAAACTGTTTTGAATAAGGGGGTGCACACAGCTTATTTTTAAGCTAGATAAAAAGTTGTTTCACAAAAGTTTCTCATTTTCATCATATCTTTAGCTGTCAAAAAGAAAAACTCCAAAAAACCAAACATAAAATTAGTGATAGCTTCTATCTAATAGAATCTATCTTTTTCATTTTTCATTTTAGCTTATTTATAAATACTTTTCCATTTTTATAATTTTCTTAATTTTCTAGTACCTTTAAGTATTTAAAATAATTTTCTAAGATTTTTCCTAATTAGTTAACTATTTATTAGATTTAAAAGTAGTTTAAATAATTAATTAGGGAATATTAGTTATTAATTAGTTTTCTTAAATTTTTAGTAACAGCAGTAGGTTTTTATAATTTTTCTAAGTTTTATAAATTAGTTAAGACTTTTAGAAAATATACTTTTAGTTTCTACTGTTCATTTTCCATTTTTCTTATTTTAATTATTTAAATTAGATTTAATTTAATTAAAAGGTAATTAATTAGTGAAATAGCCTAAATATAATTTTTAGAAGTTTTTATAATTTTGTAGGATTCCTGTGATGGTTAAATAGTTTTATAAATTTTTCCATAATTTTCTAAATTAATTTAGTATTATTAGTAATTTAAATTAATTTAATTAGTTTAATTAAGTTAATTAGTTTTTAATTAAAATAAAACTCATAAAAAGACAAAAATATTTATTTTTATTTTTTTATACTTTCTTCAAGTTCATTTTTAAGTTTAGAAATTATTTTTGCAAATTTTTAGTTTAATTTGTAATCTTTGTCATTTTTAGTTAATTAAAATTAGGTTTAAATTACATTTTAAATAGTTTTATTAATTAAATAATATTTAAATATTAAAATAATCATTTTTATAATTTCATTTTCATTTTAACTTTTCTTTTAATATTAAGTTTTCAAAAATTCACTTGCACCCCCTGTAGTTTGTAATCTGATAAAACCCACTTTTCTGTCTGTTACCTGATTCCTAAATTGTGAATTTGTGCATATATCTATATATCTGTTATTTGTGAATATTATATCATTGTGCAAATACCAAAATATCAGTAGCAAAATCAATTCCCAATCATCTTGGCTACTGTCCTCAGTGCCACTGATGCGTGGCAATTGCACGAGGTTTTACCTCTCAAGAGATCTCGAGAAGCTTACAACCCCCACCAGGCAGTGTACCTGATCGTTGTAGTATAGTATAGTGACAAGTACCGGGGGATTGATCGTTCAGCTAGGAATAGTGTCGTTAGGATTGAAATTAATCTAACTAGGTCTACCGGGGAAGGATGATTCTTTTTATGTTTTTATATTTTATGAAAAGCAAGTAAAAATCTCGGGTATTGGGAGAGTGGGCGGAATTAGTTGCTAATCAACTAACCTAAATGCTACTAATTAAACTAATAAACAAGAAAATAAACTAAGGTTCTACAAGATAAGTGAAGCATGTCTACCTATGATATGTTACTTCTTGCTAGCTATTCAATTCTACCTATTGAATTGTAAAACCTTGTTTTAATTGACGGGTTGTATTCCTTAATACCATTCATGGGGTGGTGTACTTACTTCCCCAATCCTATAAGCTCCTACTTCACTCCTATGTCGAGCCGGCTAAGAAGCTCCTAACATGGGATCATTAGAATTCACTCATGCATTAAATACAACCATAAAAACCTAGTACACATCGGTTCATGTTTCTTAAGACGTTCAAGCATATTACCCTATGGAAGTCTGCCAGTTTTCTTAACCCTAACATCGAATTCATTCAATCAAAACATGAATCAATAAGAAACAAGCATTATAAATTAAACCAACTAGATCTATTGAAGTTGTCACGCCTTAATTGATGGAGATAGACACACACATCAACAAGCCCCTCATTGATGGAGATAGACACAACATCAACAAGAAATCAATGAGATCTAATCAATTAGATACAAGTTTCACATAATCACAAGTAGACACAAGGTGAATTAGCAAATCATCATCAAAGAAGAGCAAACAACAATGATAATGGAAAACATAATAAAGATAGAATCATCAAACCAATACATGATGTTTATGGAGTGATTGAAACCCTCTAAGTTGCTGGAAAAACACCTACCTAAACCCAGGAATCGACCTTAGGGTTTAGGGCTTACAAAAAGTGAAGTTATGATGTTATATTTATAGGCATGTTTTCTGTCGGCAAGGCTTGACGCCGTCAGGTCGTTTCTCTTGATGCCGTCAAGACCATTTTTTCACCAAATTGTAGATCTCTTCGTCCTCTTCGCGTGGGCTTTTGAATCACCTAAATCCGAGTTCGTATGCAAAAGTTATGACCAAAACAATATCAGCTACTCCGCGCGCAAGTTTTGACAAGTTAACACGTGACGGCCTTGGGTGACGCCTTCACGTTTCTTCTGGGCCGTCACCACTTTTACTCTTGACGCCGTCATAGAAAGCCTCTTGATGCCGTCACCTACTGTTCCCAGCAAGGAAAATTAAGACTTTGGCGTTTTCTTCACTTTTATGCTCCAAAAACGTCCGAATTGCTTCCTTTTCCAGATTTCTCTCCCAAAGTTCCTAAAATCACAAAAGGAATGATTTAGGGCAATATTTGATCAAATAAATTCAATTCCGGGCTTAAATGACCCCTAAAAGTGGTTCATTTTTCGCCTCATCATATACCCTTACACTTGAGATTTGCTTGTCCTCAAGCAAATGCGCTTTTATTCTACTCAAAATACAAGTTAGGGGTCATTTAACACTAATATAAAAGTAATTATAACAAATAATCGTTCCACTAAAGACCAATAGACAAGCACGGAGGTCATACACTAGCACCTCACAAATAGTGTTTAGATACTCACATCTCTCGGGTGTAATAAAGTATAAATTACAATATGGAAAGGGAAGATATCTCTCACTACCTTTCATAGCAAAATAGATTACCATAGGCTTGGGAAAGGATCAAACCTCCACCACATGGCGTAAGCACCTAGGATAAACTATCAAAGAGGTCTTTTTAAAGGGTTGTAACGTTAGGTGTAGGGATATGAAATACACGGTTTTGTTGGATAAAGGAAGTTTTACTGGTGGCGAGCTAACAATCTTGGTTAATTACATGTACAATATGGCGTTGCTAAGCCAAGACTAGACTCGACTTAAGCTAATAAATGAAAAATAACAAAAACATAAAATGAACATAGAATGAAAAGGGATGGTAGTCCGTATGTTTTTTCTTTTTTTCTTTTTCTATTTTTTTTTTCTTTTTCTTTCTCTTGATTTTTTTGATTTTTTTTTTTTTTTTTTTTATGCATACACTCTTACCCTACCATCCAAAATAATACATCATAGGGAATAAACATTCCCCTTACACTTGAATCTTTACATACTTTCAAATAAACTAATCTAATGACTCGAATTAAGAAAATTAAAACACTTGGAGTACTTTTAAGATTAACGTACATATGGGGGTAATAAATTATGTTCTTCCCCATTACTCCATAAAATAAGTACTTTGCCCATGAGTCCCAATCGTCCCAAAACAATATGTACAAGGATATGACTCGACTTAGCAACCATGTAATCAATTAGATAGTTAATTTAGGGTTTAACAAATAACAATAATGCATTAAAAATGAGCGCATACACGGAAGGCTAAGGCGATTTGGTTTTACATTTAAGTGGGGTGTAACAAATTCTTCCTTTAAGTAATAGGCTTAAAGTTAGAAACGAAAAGATAGGCTCGGAGGGGTGTACTAGGGGTTTCGTGTACTAAAAATGAGTACAACGCTAAGGGTGTGGGAAAAATTAGTTGACTTAACTAGCCAAGTAATATGACTTAAATGGTCAACTAATTATAATACAAGTTTAACACAAGGGTGATCCTAATGCCTCTTATCATGTAGTAAATCCTACTACACGAATGTAGTCTCACTAGCGGTCTCGGGATGCATCACTAACATGCTACTGGTACACTCATAAGCACTAATAGTAAATGCTTTTCCTATCAAATCTAAAGGCGAACCTCACATATTTGGGTGGAAAATTTTTCTGAATGGTACGGTTTTGTGCTAGTCATACAATCTCCTATCCATGAGACGCTTGCTATGGCTAAAGTTTCACTCCTAAATGTTGTAAAAAAATTTAAATTTGGCGCTAAAATTGCACTAACAAGTATTTCTCATAGTTTTATTACACATATACCATTAAACAAAACAAACTCAAGCGAAAGTGTACATGTAAGGTGTCATCATTTTACCCTCCCCTTACACTTAAGATGAACATTGTCCTCAATGTTCAAGTAAAGAATGTAAAAGTGAAATAAGTAAAAAGAATGAAATCAAATACTCCCCTGATTCGCTCGGTATGGATAATAAGGTGGCCAGGTTAGATCTTCCTCCAAGAAAATGAACAATCAAAGCTTCCCTTCCAGAATATAAATCATCTTCTTGTCATACATAACCTGTAAATCCTGAGAAAACAATCACAAAAACCCAACGCATCAATCCGAACAAAGAAAACTCACAACTAGATGTAATTCCAGACTTAGGAATAAAAACAAAACAATTAAAGATATAATGCTTGTGGAATGAATGTTTGCAGATTTTCTGGAGTTTATAAAACTAAAGAATCAACAAAAACTTTAAGAGTCCGGTATAAACAAAACTAGCAAAATTTCTAGAATTTTGCACGTGACGCCGTCAAGAGTAAACTCGTGACGCCGTCAGAAGTGACCTGCAGAAATTCTTATGTTAAGTTTCCGGCAAATTTCTGGAAAAACTTTGTCCTACTTCCTGGAAAATCCTGCAAAACATCATTATGACTCGATACAAGCATTTGACTCTAACAAGTACTAATACACATGTCCATTTAATATTGTTGTGGTTCATGCTCAATTTCGTTCTTATAAACAAATTTGGATCTCCCTTACACTTATCTTTTGCAAAATATCTTTATATGCAATTAATACGAAGTTAAAAACAAAATAAAGCATTTTCACAATTTATTTTGAAACATGAGCCACAAGCAACAAAAATAAAACATGCATACGGAAACAAATAAAATCAAACAAACAAACAAATAAAAACACACAAAACATGGGTTGCCTCCCAAGAAGCGCTTGTTTTTGTTCTAGTCACGAGCCTGACTCTACCCTTATTTAACGGAAATAGGGGAGGTTCTCCCTACACTTAGGATTAAGTGTGGGTGAAAGTAGCGATACACACCCTTAGGGTGTGAATATTCCACGTGAGGTGAAAGGGGTGAGTGAATGGCTTCCTTCATCCTAAAACTACCCGGATAATATTGGTTGATGGGTGGGTCGGTTCCTCTTTTGTCTCCTAGAAATATATCTAAGGATGGAAAGGTGTGTAAAGATTGAGGTTCCGGTTCATCAACACTAGGAAATTCCCTAGAACTAGGAGTAAGGTTATCACTACAAGTGTTCAAACCTATATCCTCAAGTGGTGCCTGGTCCAAGGGTTCTACCTCCATCGGAATTCCTAAAGTTTCTTCTACTTCTTCCGAGAAAGTCACGGGCGGTGTGTGTGGCTGATTGGTCCGAAACAGTCAGATAATATCAACCAAGTAATGGTCAACAAGTCAAACAGCCTAAACCAATACTCCGGTGAGTTTAGTGTTTCCCCGGATCATTAGATCCCAACAAGATGTAAAATCTGAAATAAAACGACTTTGAGATCAGGTGAATTGAACAGGAAAAGGTTTAAGTGATTTGTACTACTGAAATATAAGAGTGAATAGCTTTAATAAGCTATATCAACTAATACGTGAAATCAGATAAGTACAAGTGAAAAAGGGACTGAAAAACGTAAACGTTTACTAATTAAACGTAAACAAAAACAAATTTAACTTATAGTAGGATTTTACAAGCCTTAGGGGCTTAAATGCAAATTAAATAAATTTAAAATATTTATTTATTAATAAAAAACTATTTAATTAATTATTTATATTTAATAACTATTATTATTTATTTAATAATTAACTAATAATTAGGAAAATGTAAAATAAGTCTAGAAAATTAAAATTAAAATTTCTAAAAATCTAAAATATTATAAAACTTATTTTAAAATTAAAATTATATTTTTCACACTATTTATCTATTTATTATTAATTATTTATTATTTATTTATTATTTAACTAATTATATTGATTAACTTATTTATAATTACTAAAAAGACTTAGATAATTATGAAAATTTTTATATATCTAATTAACCATCATGGGAATCCTAAAAAATTATAAAAACTTTATTTTATGTATTTTTAATTTAATCTACTAATTATTATGCTATTTATTAATTAATATCTAATTAAAATATTTAAATTATGAAAACTAGTAAATGAACAGTATAAATCACAAGAAAATTTCTAAAATTATTTTATGACTTATAGAAGCTATGAAAAATATAAAATATAGGTGTTACCTTATAAAAATTAATTATGCTATTTAATTCTTATTTATTATTTAATTATTAAATTAACTAATATTAATTCTAAATAACACTAGATGACAAAAGAAAATTCTGGAAAATTTTATAAAATTACTTTAATATATAAGAGATTTAATAAAAATATAAAATAGAAGAAGTGCTTATAAATAAGCTAAAAAGGAAATTAAATAGATAATTTCTATTAAATAGAAGCTATCACTATAATTAAGTTTGGTTTTTTCTTGTTTTTCTTTTACAAAACTAATTAAATACTTAAAATAAAATACTTTAATAAAGGAAATTAATTTATAATCACAGAATAAGCACTGTGAGTGCTTATTAGACCACACAGTTGACTTTTGTTGACTGTTGATGGATTTAAGCTCACAAGAGCTTATGTGGGGTCCACCTTGGTAAAACTTGACTCCTCAGAGTTTATTGATCATGTATAAGCAAGAAAAAGCACAAGGTGTTGGCTGAATAAGCCAAAAAGCCACAATAAGCTTATACTTATTTGTTTTCTGAGACAGAATATGGGACAGACTTAAGGGCTTATTCTAGGTGGGGTCCAATGAGTCCAAGGTCAAAATTATGGTCAATGGTAGTTCCCTGGTAGGAGGGGGGTTGAAAGAGTCTAATTTTGGGGTCTGGGGCCCACTGATGAGCTCAGAAAGAGCTTGTGAAGTGAGGGGTCCAATCTGATTTACTCAGTTAATCTGAGTGAGTGAAACAAGCTTGAAAGCTTGGTAAAAGCTTTAAAACAAGCTTAAGAAAGAAAACAAAATATTAGTACTGTGTATATATAGTATATTAACAGATATGAACAAGTATGTTCACTGGATTTGGCTAATAAGCTTGTAATAAGCTTATAAGCACTTCCAATAAAACTGAGATCCAAACACCCTAGACAGGCAACCAAAGTGGTCAAATTGAGCTTATGAAATAAGCTCAAAAGAACTTATTGAATGCTGAACTATTGAGTTGGGTAGGTAAGGATTCCAAAATACCAAAGCTTGACCAATGGGGACCACTGGGTAGCTTTTGCAGGGCTTATAAAGTTGGGTGGGTTGACTGAGTCACTCAGTGAACTGAGTGAATGGACAAGCTTAAGCTGAGATGCAGCCCTAGTAAAAGGGCATGTGAGTGGAAATTAAAGCTTGAACTTGATAGATGAGCTGCTTAGCTTCTTAAAGAGCTAAAGATCACAAGCCAAAGCTTTGTAATGAGCTTATGACGGGCTTGTGAAATTGCTTGTTTACACTGAGTGATCAGTGTATGGGTTTATTTGATAGCACAAGTTAAAGCAAAATAAGCAGTACAGATAAGCAGATAAAAGCAAATAAGTATTTAGTTCAGATAACTAACCATATGGGCATTACAAACAACCAAAATACACAGGCCAACACTCACTACACAAGCTTGTGCAAGCTTATGAAAGTAGGTGTCAAAACTGTGCACAGGGGAGGTATATGAAAAATCACCAAAAGTTAAGCACAAATTAAGCTCTTAAATCAGCTAGATAAAAATTATCAAAAATAGTAACAAGGAGATCAACAACAAGACTATATAAACCTACAAGCTCAAGTCCTAATATCAAATAACAAGCTCACACCAAAATTCCAAAGTTTATTCAAAAATTAGTTAGGCTGCAATTTGACTTTTTTATATAAACCAATATGTTGACTTAAGTGAGCTTTGATCCTAATTTACTGATTACTTATGTTAAGTTAAGCTATGATAAGATGAAAATAAGCTAGGTTATCAACTTTTAAGCTAATATGATGATTATGGAATTGATTACACTAACAGTTAAACAACTAGATCAATTACCAACTAATTTTGACTTTTTAACTATAAAGACTTATATGTTATGACTGATATGAACTCTATAAACTTAAACTAACATGCAACAACAAGAACTAGAGACAATAACATGCAATAACTCACTATGGCAGCTTGATCCAAACACCCCTAGAAAGGACTGTTTTTGTGATTAGTGTTACTCAACAATGATTTAAACCATGAAACTGAATTTTAACACTTGATACAGATGTAATAAGATTAAATTAACACAAAGAACACAGGTTTAACAAGAATTAACTATGAATCACTACTATGCTATTTTAACTGTCTAACTTAATTATTAGCAACTAAGATTTTCAACAAACAAACTACTAATTTTACTTTATATTATCACTAACCAATATCAAATAAGCAGGAAACAAGAAGAATTAAGCTAAATTAAGAACTAATACAGAAAATGGCAAAAATCAAGAAATTGCTTACAACTTGAATCAAGGCCAAAATCTGAGAACCAAGAACTGAGTACCACACCTATAGCTTACCACTAAGCACTAATACCCAAAGCAATCCAGAATAGCTTTGCTCCAAGCTTTGATCATCTTTGCACACTAATTTTTTATTTTCACTCTATTTATTTTGATTTTTTAGTATTTTTATTTATTAACTATAAACTGATTTTTAAGGTTTCTGATAGCTTACACAAGCTATGTGAGGAACTTATGTGAGCTTATTTGTCCATAACAACAACAACTAACAATATTTAAATACACATGGAAATTTAGTACAAATTTCTCATAACATAAATTTGATACTTGGAACTGAAATTGGAACTTGAAAAAGGTTTATTTATCACTGAGAATACAAAATACAGAACTTGAAAGCTTAAAACAACATTGGAAATTAAAAACTTAATTAGTCGACACACATTATTGAAATTAAAACTAGATACTCTCCACATTGCTTCCTTTCTTCAACTTTATAGACTTTTTGGGCTTCCCACATGTGTCTGAACAAATCCCATCAATATTTGTGGCCATTGGATTACTCAGAGCAATTTTTGACCTTTGGATCGTTTTGGCGCCAAAAACTCAATAGGTGGCAAGGAGATATTTTGAGGCTTATTAAGGATTTGTGGAGTGTTGTGGAGTTGTCAGGAAGATAATTGATACATTAGGTATGGATTTTGAGTCAAGTAGCATGAAAACAGGGGATGTGAACTAGTTTGGAGGGAAAAACTGTGAAGACAGCATTTAATGGAGGAGTGATAGGTGTAGGGTTGTGGAAGGGAGTGGGTAGTGAGCTGTAGTGGTGAGGTGGAGGTGCAAGGTGGCTGAAACCACCCTGGTTTCAGGTTTGGGGGTGTTTGTGAGGAAGATGAACAGTGGAAGGCGGGGTGGTGGTATTTTGACCAGGGTCAAACCCTGGTATTATTTAAAAGGGGGTGTGGACTGGGCCTAGGAGTGGGCTGGGTGGTTTAGTAACTGGATTGGGTGTTGGGATTTGGATTTGGTTTAATAAAAATAAGGATCCGGTTGGTTTTTTAGTTAATAAATCACAAGGACCAAATGTGTAATATAGGTAAAGTTGAGGGGCTGTTTGTGATTTTTCCAAACTTCAAATAAGGACTGAACCTGCAATTAACCATTAGTACAAGGACCACAAGTATAAATCTCATTATTTTAAACCTCAGGGACCAAATCTGCCAATTCCACAAACTCCAGGGACCTATTCTGTAATTTTCTGATTTTTGAAGGTTTTGTTTTGTAACTTCTCAAATGTTATCATAAGGACCAATTTTGTCAATTTAGAATAGTGCAAGGTTTATTTTTCACATTTTCCATTTTTCAAAACCTTAGGGACTATTTTTGACACTTTTCAAAGTTGAGGGACCAAAGTTGTCATTTTGCCATTTTTAAACTTTAAAGGACTTTTCTTGACAACTTATGAATCCCAAGGACCTTTATGACATTTGTACAAGTTTTGATTTACCAGGGACTAGTTTTGCCAATTTTCCAAAGTTCAGGGACTGAAACTGTAAATTATGTGAAATGTTTTGTTTTTCATCAGTTTTCAATCCTTTTGCATAAAAACACAATCCAGGGATAATTTTATGTATTTCAAGGCATTCCTGTGTGTTTTCATATGTTTTTGCAGCTTATATGTAACAGAAATGATGAGTATTTACACACTCATCAATCCCCCACACTAAACTATTGCTAGTCCCTAGCAATCTATTTGAGAAAAAATTAATGGATTTTTACTCTTTACCAAAAGCCATCACTTCTGGAGTAGCCAGGTGTAAGAACTGTGGCACACCTGATAACCGTGTGATTTTTAGCAAACCACCAGCTGTCAACGGATTTGATTTGTCTTTACCAGAAGCCGTTTGCTTCTGGACCAGCCAACTCTTGATGGAATAGTCAACATCTTGGTGAGCTGATTACCAATTATGGATTTTCTACGGCCTTTACCACAAGCCATAATCTTGCGGGCTTGCCAACTCATTAGCTTTTTAGGATAATGGGGAGTTGAGGAACCATACAATTTTTGGCAAATTGCAAGCCATCAACGGTTTTGAGATGTCTTTACCAAGAGCCGTTTGCTCCTGGACTAGCCAGTCCTGTTGTGGGTTAGACATGGAGGATTGATACCATTTATTGCATTTCTAAGTGTGAGAAAACTTTAAATTTTGATCAAATGAGGGTGCTTGATGGAACATGTGTTTGAATTCGTGAGAACCCCACACTAAACTATTGCTAGTCCCTAGCAATCTATTTGAGAAAAAAATAATGGATTTTTACTCTTTACCAAAAGCCATCACTTCTGGAGTAGCCAGGTGTAAGAACTGTGGCACACCTGATAACCGTGTGATTTTTAGCAAACCACCAGCTGTCAACGGATTTGATTTGTCTTTACCAGAAGCCGTTTGCTTCTGGACTAGCCAACTCTTGATGGAATAGTCAACATCTTGGTGAGCTGATTACCAATTATGGATTTTCTACGGCCTTTACCACAAGCCATAATCTTGCGGGCTAGCCAACTCATTAGCTTTTTAGGATAATGGGGAGTTGAGGAACCATACAATTTTTGGCAAATTGCAAGCCATCAACGGTTTTGAGATGTCTTTACCAAGAGCCGTTTGCTCCTGGACTAGCCAATCCTGTTGTGGGTTAGACATGGAGGATTGATACCATTTATTGCATTTCTAAGTGTGAAAAAACTTTAAATTTTGATCAAATGAGGGTGCTTGATGGAACATGTGTTTGAATTCGTGAGAATCCCCCCCCCCCCCCACACTTAGAAATGAATATTGCCCTCAATATTCAAAACACCGGGTGTTAAACCGATACTTAGAACGTAAGAAGGAAATATTAATAACCTTTATTTTAGGCTATTTACATACAAACTCACTTTTTTCTTTTGTTTTGAACTTCTTTTTTTTTTTTTTTGTGAAGATATATACATATATACAACATGTGGGGGCATCTCCCCCACACTAGGTGGTAGAAAAGAAAGAAATCAGAAATATGAGTGAAAACCCATATTGCTACGCTTTTGATTACCGAGTCACTAGCTTGACTCGACCTCGAATTGATTTGTCCATGAGGAAAGTTTGGAGATCCGGGACAACCACGTTTGGGAAGTCTTCTCCAAAGTAATGTTTCACACGATGCCCATTCACTTTAAAACATGGACCGTCATTTTGAGATAACTCAACGGTACCATATGGATAAACCTTAGTGATAGTAAATGGACCAGTCCAACGGGGTTTTAATTTACCCGAGAAGATCTTTAATCTAGAGTTAAAGAGAAGTACTCGATCACCAACGTTAAAAACGCGGTTCTTTATTTTTGAGTCATGTATTCTATTTGTTTTTTCTTTATAGATTAAAGAGTTCTCGTAAGCCTGATCACGTAGTTCATTTAATTCATTCATTTGAACTTTTCTGTGATCACCCGCGGTTTTGAGGTCAAAGTTGGCATGTTTCAAAGCCCAGTAGGCTTTGTGCTCAAGTTCCATCGGTAGATGACATGTCTTTCCGTACACAAGCTTGTAAGGTGTACACCCAATGGGTGTTTTATAAGCTGTACGAAAAGCCCATAGTACGTCATCTAATTTATCCGACCAGGCAGCACGGTTTTCACCAACAGTCCTCTCAAGTATCCTTTTGATACCACGATTTGAAACCTCCACTTGCCCACTTGTTTGTGGGTGATACGCGGTAGAAAGACGGTGGGTTACACCATACTTTTGCATGACTTTATCAAATTTGTCATTGCAGAAATGCGTACCACGATCACTTATAATAGCACGTGGGGTTCCAAAACGGGCAAAAAGAGATTTCAGGAATTTTACTACAACTCGGGCATCATTTGTGGGTAAAGCTTTTGCTTCAACCCACTTTGATAAATAATCAACTGCCACAAGTATGTACTTGTTTCCTCTGGATGATGGAAATGGCCCCATAAAGTCAATGCCCCAGATATCAAATATTTCACATACTTGAATAGCATTTTGTGGCATCTCATTTCTTTGTGAAATGTTTCCATGACGCTGACAAGCGTCACAGGTTTTAATGAGATCCTGGGCATCTTTATAAATTGTGGGCCAGAAGAATCCGGAATCAAACACCTTTTTGGCGGTGTAATTAGGACTATGATGTCCCCCAGTGGGTCCAGCATGGCAAGCCTTGAGAATTTCAGTGGCTTCCTGTCCATATACACACCGTCGGATGACTTGATCCGCACAAATTTTGAATAAGTAGGGGTCATCCCAGAAGTAATGTTTAACATCCTTAAAGAATTTATTCTTCTGTTGGGTTGACATCCCTTTCACAACAAAGTTACCCGCATGGTAGTTTGCGAAATCGGCAAACCATGGGGTAGTAGAATCTCCGCGAAAAGCAACCGCATTGAGTGTTTCGAGAGGAAATGTTTCATTTATTTCCTTTTTCTCATACACATTTTGATGAGGGTTCTCTAATCGGGACAAATGATCAGCAGCCAGGTTCTCAGCTTCTTTTTTATCACGAATAGTGATATCAAATTCTTGGAGGAGGAGAACCCAACGGAGCAATCTCGGCTTTGCATCTTGTTTTGCAAATAGATATTTAAGAGCCGAGTGATCCGTATACACTACGCTTTTAGTCAAGATTAAGTATGTCCGAAATTTCTCAAAAGCATATACCACAGCTAATAATTCTTTTTCTGTAGTGGTGTAATGAGTTTGAGCTTCGTTCATAGTTTTGCTTGCGTAGTGGATAGGCTGAAAGTGTTTCGTTTTGCGTTGCCCCAAGACTGCACCGATAGCAAAATCACTTGCATCGCACATAAGCTCGAAGGGTAAATCCCAGTCGGGGGCAACAAGAATGGGTGCCTCAGTAAGCTTTTTCTTCAATGTTTCAAAAGCTTCGATGCACTCTGGTGAGAAGATAAAAGGAGTATCCTTTTCAAGGAGATGAGTCATAGGCCGTGAGATTTTAGAAAAATCTTGTATGAATCTTCGATAGAAACCGGCATGACCCAAGAAACTCCTAATACCTTTGACGGTAGTAGGGTGAGGCAGTTTTGCAATGACATCAACCTTAGCTCTGTCAACCTCAATCCCATTCTTGGAAATCTTATGGCCGAGGACAATGCCCTCTTTGACCATAAAGTGACTCTTTTCCCAATTTAGACATAGATTGGTGTCTTTACACCTTTTCAACATTGTTTCTAAATTGGTGAGACATGTTTGGAATGAATCCCCAATGACCGAGAAGTCATCCATAAAGACCTCCATGGTTTTACCGATCATGTCGGTAAATATGGCCATCATGCACCTCTGGAACGTACCTGGAGCATTACATAAGCCAAAAGGCATACGTTTATAAGCAAAGGTTCCATAAGGGCATGTAAAGGTAGTGTTTTCTTGATCCGTTGGATCAATGGGGATTTGGAAGTATCCTGAGAAACCATCAAGGAAACAATAGTACTCGTTCCCTGCTAATCTCTCAAGCATCTGGTCCATAAAGGGCAGCGGAAAGTGGTCTTTGCGGGTGGCGTCATTTAACTTACGATAGTCAATGCAAACACGCCATCCGGTAACCAGCCGAGTTGGAATCAACTCATTTTCCTCATTAGTGACAACAGTAATGCCACCCTTTTTTGGGACACAATGAATGGGACTAACCCATGGACTGTCAGAGATAGGGTAAATCAATCCTGCATCAAGAAGTTTAAGAACCTCTTGTTTTATCACATCATGGATTTTTGGATTCACCCTTCTTTGATGTTGCACTGCAGGCTTGAAGTCATCCTCCATCAAGATTTTGTGTGTACAAAAATCTGGGTTAATACCCTTAATATCAGAGAGTTTCCAAGCAATTGCTTGCTTGTTTGACTTCAAGATCTTTATGAGAGCAATCTTCTCCTCAACACTTAAACCTTTAGCAATAATGACGGGTAATTTATCATCACCCTCCAAGAATGCGTATTCAAGATGAGGAAGTAAGTCCTTGAGTTCGACCTCAGGAAAATCATCAGTTTCCTCAACATATTTGATTTCCTGATTATGAAGTTGTACGGGAGGGAGTGGAAGAGAATTGTCTTGATTTAGCAATCTCTCAAGGAGAAGAATATCTCCCTCCAGATCAATCTCAGTGTTATCAATTCCCAATGGAACTGAATCACTTTTGTGAAAAGCCTCGACCTCTTCCAAAAGGAAATCACTTCCCTCAAACGGAGTGAGAGAAGGGGAAGAGTCGAAAATGATAGGTTCAGATGATGGAGTGGCATCCCCACTTACAGAATTATGAGAATAACCAAGAAACTCTTGAGAATACTCCTCCGAAGCAATGTCTATGATATCTATTTGATTAACTGCTTCAGAATCATAATTGGAGGAGTACCTCGAGGTTTGATCGAGGTTAAATGTAACAGCTTAATTACCCACACGAAGAGTGATTTCTTGCTCAAATACATCGATAAGAGCACGGCCCGTTCTAAGGAAACCCCTCCCAACAATGAGAGGGACCCTTTGATCGGCATCGAAATCAACCACTACAAAGTCAGCGGGGAGATGAAATTCTCCTACCTTCACAAACACGTCCTCGGCAATGCCGAGAGGACGAGATATCGATCGGTCTGCAAGCTCTAAAGTCATGCAGGTAGGAGTAAGATCAGGAAGAGAAAGTTTCTTCCAAACTGAGTATGGCATTAAGTTGATACTTGCACCAACATCGGCCAAGGCATAGCAATCAACCATTCCTGGAAATACACATGGTATTAGAAATTTTCCAGGATCTCCCAGCTTCTCGGGAAGCTTTTTTAAAAGAACTGCTGAGCAGTTCTCATTCAAGGGAGTCTTTGCCATTTCAAACAGTTTCTCCTTGTTGCTTAACAAGTGTTTGATTGTTGATGCAAATTTGGGCATCAGAATAATAGCATCCGCAAAGCTAATGTCAAAATGCAAATCTTGGAAGATTTGAAAGAATTTATCCATCTGGTGACTAGCTTTTTCACGGAGCTTTTATCCACTCAAGCATGAGGGGTAAGGAATAGAGGAGGTAGAAGGTTTGGACTGAGGTGTTTCAACGGAAATATCATTTGGTTCAAAAACAACTCTAGGTTTTGGTTTGGGTTTCAGGACAACATGAGGTGGGACGTCTTGGGTACCTCCCTTATGAGTAGGAAGTACTTCGTCCTTATTTACCTCGACGTTATTTTCCACTACCTTGGGAGAAGAAGAAGAAGGGGTAGTGGGAACAGTAGGTCCATCATATGAAACTCCGCTCCTGGTCGTGATCGCCTTTGCATCGCCCCTCGGGTTTGCGATCGTGTTGCTCGGAAGTTTTCCAGAGCCCGAGGGTTGTTCATTTAAAGATTTCTTAATTTCAGAAATCTGGCTGACCAACAACCTGTCTGTCTCTTCTTGAGTTTTCATGAACTGCTTTAACAACTCATCTGATGATGGTTGTGGAGCTGGGAGAATGGCTTGTGTTTGGTTAGGGAAATTTTGGACACGGTTATTTTGATTATAACCTTGTTGTGGCTGAAAATTCCCTTGATTTGGGTTACCATTTCCCTGAAAATGATTTCCGGGGTTGAAATTGTTTCTGTTAAAGTTTCCTTGATTGTGGAAACCATGATTCTGTCCAGGATTGAAATTCCCTTGGTTTTGATAACCTTGGTTCATTCGGGGTTGGTTCTGGTTTCTGTTTTGCAAATTTGGGTTTTGGTTAAACCCGGGTGGTCCCATATGTGTGTTAGCACGGTAACTTGGTTCCATTTGAGGACGGTATTGATTACCCCCCCTGATTTGTAGTACCGGCTAAGGCATTGGCTTCAAAAGGACTACCATCGGTGGCAGTACAATTGTAATAAGCATGTGGGCCACCACAAGTGACACAAACTTCCACTTTTTTAACTTCAGCATGTGAAGGGTTTTGTGTGAAAGTGACTTTTTTCTGGCTTGAGAGAACCAAAGCTTGAATGGCGTCCGTGAGTTTATCTATCTTAGCATCGGTGCTAGAAGTACTCACGGGTGATGAAGAGGAAGGACCAGCACTCACTTGGGAGTGATATGGTTTTGTGCGTGTAGTGCGGACCTTGGACTTATTTTCAATGATTTCTAAAGCTTCTTTTGTGGTTTTGCTCAAAAAATTACCTCCCGCGGAGGCATTGAGAGAATCTTGGTCAGATTGACTCACACCATTATAAAACGTGTCAATTTGCATCAATTCAGTGAAACCGTGATGAGGACATCGACGAAGCAATTCTTTGAAACGATCCCATGCGTCACCAAACGATTCATCAAACCTTTGAGTAAATTTGATGATTTCATTTTTAAGACTTGTCGTTCTGGACGGGGGAAAAAATTCGTTTACAAATTTGGTAACTAAATCTTCCCATGAATGTATTGAACGAGGAGGTTGTTTTTCCGGCCAAATCCGGGCTGCTCCCTCAAGAGAAAATGGGAAAAGAAGAAGTTTGACTGCTTCGGAAGGGACGTTCTTGTATTTGATGGTAGAAGTAATTTTATTAAACCATCGAATATGAGCATGGGGATCATCCCTCTCAAAACCATAAAATTGGCTTGAAGTTACTAGATTTAGTAACCCGGTTTTGAGCTCAAAGTATTCAGCCACGATGGCTGGGACAACAATAGCGTCTCCGTAACCCTCAATGAGTGCTTGGAGAAGCTCATTCATCGGACGATCATCTGCCATAACTTTCTTAGGTGAAACAGCACGTTCCTCAGATACGGCTGTTGGGGCAGAACGTCTACGGCGTCTTCGAGGAATTCTGACAAGCTCACGTAAAGGGCTTGTTGACCTAGAAGAACGAGTGCGCATGCACTAGAGACGACTCTAAGAATACTTAGAGTGACGGGAAATTACAAATAGAAAATAAAATATGAACAAAAAGATGATATATAACAAAGTGTGAAAATTCAAACTCACAGATATTTCAAAAAGTCGTAATACGCAGCACACCTCCCCGGCAGCGGCGCCTAATTTTGATTGGTCCGAAACAGTCAGATAATATCAACCAAGTAATGGTCAACAAGTCAAACAGCCTAAACCAATACTCCGGTGAGTTTAGTGTTTCCCCGGATCGTTAGATCCCAACGAGATGTGAAATCTGAAATAAAACGACTTTGAGATCAGGTGAATTGAACAGGAAAAGGTTTAAGTGATTTGTACTACTGAAATATAAGAGTGAATAGCTTTAATAAGCTATATCAACTAATACATGAAATCAGATAAGTACAAGTGAAAAAGGGACTGAAAAACATAAACGTTTACTAATTAAACGTAAACAAAAACAAATTTAACTTATAGTAGGATTTTACAAGCCTTAGGGGCTTAAATGCAAATTAAATAAATTTAAAATATTTATTTATTAATTAAAAACTATTTAATTAATTATTTATATTTAATAACTATTATTATTTATTTAATAATTAACTAATAATTAGGAAAATGTAAAATAAGTCTAGAAAATTAAAATTAAAATTTCTAAAAATCTAAAATATTATAAAACTTATTTTAAAATTAAAATTATATTTTTCACACTATTTATCTATTTATTATTAATTATTTATTATTTATTTATTATTTAACTAATTATATTGATTAACTTATTTATAATTACTAAAAAGACTTAGATAATTATGAAAATTTTTATATATCTAATTAACCATCATGGGAATCCTAAAAAATTATAAAAACTTTATTTTATGTATTTTTAATTTAATCTACTAATTATTATGCTATTTATTAATTAATATCTAATTAAAATATTTAAATTATGAAAACTAGTAAATGAACAGTATAAATCACAAGAAAATTTCTAAAATTATTTTATGACTTATAGAAGCTAGGAAAAATATAAAATATAGGTGTTACCTTATAAAAATTAATTATGCTATTTAATTCTTATTTATTATTTAATTATTAAATAAACTAATATTAATTCTAAATAACACTAGATGACAAAAGAAAATTCTGGAAAAATTTATAAAATTACTTTAATATATAAGAGATTTAATAAAAATATAAAATAGAATAAGTGCTTATAAATAAGCTAAAAAGGAAATTAAATAGATAATTTCTATTAAATAGAAGCTATCACTATAATTAAGTTTGGTTTTTTCTTGTTTTTCTTTTACAAAACTAATTAAATACTTAAAATAAAATACTTTAATAAAGGAAATTAATTTATAATCACAGATTAAGCACTGTGAGTGCTTATTAGACCACATAGTTGACTTTTGTTGACTGTTGATGGATTTAAGCTCACAAGAGCTTATGTGGGGTCCACCTTGGTAAAACTTGACTCCTCAGAGTTTATTGATCATGTATAAGCAAGAAAAAGCACAAGGTGTTGGCTGAATAAGCCAAAAAGCCACAATAAGATTATGCTTATTTGTTTTCTGAGACAGAATATGGGACAGACTTAAGGGCTTATTCTAGGTGGGGTCCAGTGAGTCCAAGGTCAAAATTATGGTCAATGGTAGTTCCCTGGTAGGAGGGGGGTTGAAAGAGTCTAATTTTGGGGTCTGGGGCCCACTGATGAGCTCAAAAAGAGCTTGTGAAGTGAGGGGTCCAATCTGATTTACTCAGTTAATCTGAGTGAGTGAAACAAGCTTGAAAGCTTGGTAAAAGCTTTAAAACAAGCTTAAGAAAGAAAACAAAATATTAGTACTGTGTATATATAGTATATTAACAGATATGAACAAGTGTGTTCACTGGATTTGGCTAATAAGCTTGTAATAAGCTTATAAGCACTTCCAATAAAACTGAGATCCAAACACCCTAGACAGGCAACCAAAGTGGTCAAATTGAGCTTATGAAATAAGCTCAAAATAACTTATTGAATGCTGAACTATTGAGTTGGGTAGGTAAGGATTCCAAAATACCAAAGCTTGACCAATGGGGACCACTAGGTAGCTTTTGCAGGGCTTATGAAGTTGGGTGGGTTGACTGAGTCACTCAGTGAACTGAGTGAATGGACAAGCTTAAGCTGAGATGCAGCCCTAGTAAAAGGGCATGTGAGTGGAAATTAAAGCTTGAATTTGATAGATGAGCTGCTTAGCTTCTTAAAGAGCTAAAGATCACAAGCCAAAGCTTTGTAATGAGCTTATGACGGGCTTGTGAAATTGCTTGTTTACACTGAGTGATCAGTGTATGGGTTTATTTGATAGCACAAGTTAAAGCAAAATAAGCAGTACAGATAAGCAGATAAAAGCAAATAAGTATTTAGTTCAGATAACTAGCCATATGGGCATTACAAACAACCAAAATACACAGGCCAACACTCACTACACAAGCTTGTGCAAGCTTATGAAAGTAGGTGTCAAAACTGTGCACAGGGGAGGTATATGAAAAATCACCAAAAGTTAAGCACAAATTAAGCTCTTAAATTAGCTAGATAAAAATTATCAAAAATAGTAACAAGGAGATCAGCAACAAGACTATATAAACCTACAAGCTCAAGTCCTAATATCAAATAACAAGTTCACACCAAAATTCCAAAGTTTATTCAAAAATTAGTTAGGCTGCAATTTGACTTTTTTATATAAACCAATATGTTGACTTAAGTGAGCTTTGATCCTAATTTTCTGATTACTTATGTTAAGTTAAGCTATGATAAGATGAAAATAAGCTAGGTTATCAACTTTTAAGCTAATATGATGATTATGGAATTGATTACACTAACATTTAAACAACTAGATCAATTACCAACTAATTTTGACTTTTTAACTATAAAGACTTATATGTTATGACTGATATGAACTCTATAAACTTAAACTAACATGCAGCAACAAGAACTAGAGACAATAACATGCAATAACTCACTATGGCAGCTTGATCCAAACACCCCTAGAAAGGACTGTTTTTGTGATTAGTGTTACTCAACAATGATTTAAACCATGAAACTGAATTTTAACACTTGATACAGATGTAATAAGATTAAATTAACACAAAGAACACAGGTTTAACAAGAATTAACTATGAATCACTACTATGCTATTTTAACTGTCTAACTTAATTATTAGCAACTAAGATTTTCAACAAACAAACTACTAATTTTACTTTATATTATCACTAACCAATATCAAATAAGCAGGAAACAAGAAGAATTAAGCTAAATTAAGAACTAATACAGAAAATGGCAAAAATCAAGAAATTGCTTACAACTTGAATCAAGGCCAAAATCTGAGAACCAAGAACTGAGTACCACACCTATAGCTTACCACTAAGCACTAATACCCAAAGCAATCCAGAATAGCTTTGCTCCAAGCTTTGATCATCTTTGCACACTAATTTTTTATTTTCACTCTATTTATTTTGATTTTTTAGTATTTTTATTTATTAACTATAAACTGATTTTTAAGGTTTTTGATAGCTTACACAAGCTATGTGAGGAACTTATGTGAGCTTATTTGTCCATAACAACAACAACTAACAATATTTAAATACACATGGAAATTTAGTACAAATTTCTCATAACATAAATTTGATACTTGGAACTGAAATTGGAACTTGAAAAAGGTTTATTTATCACTGAGAATACAAAATACAGAACTTAAAAGCTTAAAACAACATTGGAAATTAAAAACTTAATTAGTCGACACACATTATTGAAATTAAAACTAGATACTCTCCACATTGCTTCCTTTCTTCAACTTTATAGACTTTTTGGGCTTCCCACATGTGTCTGAACAAATCCCATCAATATTTGTGGCCATTGGATTACTCAGAGCAATTTTTGACCTTTGGATCGTTTTGGCGCCAAAAACTCAATTGGTGGCAAGGAGATATTTTGAGGCTTATTAAGGATTTGTGGAGTGTTGTGGAGTTGTCAGGAAGACAATTGGTACATTAGGTATGGATTTTGAGTCAAGTAGCATGAAAACAGGGGATGTGAACTAGTTTGGAGGGAAAAACTGTGAAGACAGCATTTAATGGATGAGTGATAGGTGTAGGGTTGTGGAAGGGAGTGGGTAGTGAGCTGTAGTGGTGAGGTGGAGGTGCAAGGTGGCTGAAACCACCCTGGTTTCAGGTTTGGGGGTGTTTGTGAGGAAGATGAACAGTGGAAGGCGGGGTGGTGGTATTTTGACCAGGGTCAAACCCTGGTATTATTTAAAAGGGGGTGTGGATTGGGCCTAGGAGTGGGCTGGGTGGTTTAGTAACTGGATTGGGTTTTGGGATTTGGATTTGGTTTAATAAAAATAAGGATCCGGTTGGTTTTTTAGTTAATAAATCACAAGGACCAAATGTGTAATATAGGTAAAGTTGAGGGGCTGTTTGTGATTTTTCCAAACTTCAAATAAGGACTGAACCTGCAATTAACCATTAGTACAAGGACCACAAGTATAAATCTCATTATTTTAAACCTCAGGGACCAAATCTGCCAATTCCACAAACTCCAGGGACCTATTCTGTAATTTTTTGATTTTTGAAGGGTTTGTTTTGTAACTTCTCAAATGTTATCATAAGGACCAATTTTGTCAATTTAGAATAGTGCAAGGTTTATTTTTCACATTTTCCATTTTTCAAAACCTTAGGGACTATTTTTGACACTTTTCAAAGTTGAGGGACCAAAGTTGTCATTTTGCCATTTTTAAACTTTAAAGGACTTTTCTTGACAACTTATGAATCCCAAGGACCTTTATGACATTTGTACAAGTTTTGATTTACCAGGGACTAGTTTTGCCAATTTTCCAAAGTTTAGGGACTGAAACTGTAAATTATGTGAAATGTTTTGTTTTTCATCAGTTTTCAATCCTTTTGCATAAAAACACAATCCAGGGATAATTTTATGTATTTCAAGGCATTCCTGTGTGTTTTCATATGTTTTTGCAGCTTATATGTAACAGAAATGATGAGTATTTACACACTCATCAGTGCCTCAAATGATGGTTGAGTATTATGTGGGCTTATGTTATTTACCTCATCATTCCATGTGTCACGATCACCTATATCCTTAGGTAGTGATAATAACAAACCTAGTGCTTCATCCAACTTATGGTTTATTGATACGGCTCTATCCATAATTTCTTGGCAAACTAGGTCGCTTTTTCTATTAGCCTCACTAAAACGAGATACTAAACATGGAGGTTGTTCATAAGAATCTATCCTAGGTGAAGGCTCATATGATTCATAGGTGTCTCTAAATGAGGTATTTTGCACTTCTTGGTGTTCTAGCCACTCAACCATATATTGCAATCTTAGAAGTCTAAGTGAAGTGTCCATTTGAAGCAAATTACATACAAAATCACAAAGAAAAGATAGACTACGAGAAAGCTACAAAGTAAAAAGAAAAAAATCTCACTTGATAGGAATCTAATGAGTAGACCTAATAAAAATCAAAATCAACCTAAACAATAACTATTCCTCGGGCTGCGGCGCCAAAAACTTGATGCGTGGGAATTGCACCAGGCTTTACCTCTCAAGGGATCTCGAGAAGCTTACAACCCCCACCAGGCAGTGTACCTGATCTTTGTAGTATAGTATAGTGACAAGTACCGAGGGATTGATCGTTCAGCTAGGAATAGTGTCGTTAGGATTGAAATTAATCTAACTAGGTCTAAAGGTGAAGGATGATTCTTTTTATGTTTTTATATTTTATGAAAAGCAAGTAAAAATCTCGGGTATTGGGAGAGTGGGCGGAATTAGTTGCTAATCAACTAACCCAAATGCTACTAATTAAACTAATAAACAAGAAAATAAACTAAGGTTCTACAAGATAAGTGAAGCATGTCTACCTATGATATGTTACTTCTTGCTAGCTATCCAATTCTACCTATTGAATTGTAAAACCTTGTTTTAATTGATGGGTTGTATTCCTTAATACCATTCATGGGGTGGCGTACTTACTTCCCCAATCCTATAAGCTCCTACTTCACTCCTATGTCGAGCCGGCTAAGAAGCTCCTAACATGGGATCATTAGAATTCACTCATGCATTAAATACAACCATGAAAACCTAGTACACATCGGTTCATGTTTCTTAAGACGTTCAAGCATATTACCCTATGGAAGTCTGCCAGTTTTCTTAAGCCTAACATCGAATTCATTCAATAAAAACAAGAATCAATAGGAAAAAAGAATTATAAACTAAACCAACTAGATCTATTGAAGTTGTCACGCCTTAATTGATGGAGATAGACACACACATCAACAAGCCCCTCATTGATGGAGATAAACACAACATCAACAAGAAATCAATGAGATCTAATCAATTATATACAAGTTTCATATAATCACAAGGTGAATTAGCAAATCATCATCAAAGAAGAGCAAACAACAATGATAATGGAAAACATAATAAATATAGAATCATCAAACCAATACATGATGTTTATGGAGTGATTGAAACCCTCTAAGTTGCTGGAAAAACACCTACCTAAACCCAGGAATCGACCTTAGGGTTTAGGGCTTACAAAAAGTGAAGTTATGATGTTATATTTATAGGCATGTTTTCTGTCAGCAAGGCTTGATGCCGTCAGGTCATTTCTCTTGATACCGTCAAGACCATTTTTTCACCAAATTGTAGATCTCTTCGTCCTCTTCGCGTGGGCTTTTGAATCACCTAAATCCGGGTTCATATGCAAAAGTTATGACCAAAACAATATCAGCTACTTCGCGCGCAAGTTTTGACAAGTTAACACGTGACGGCCTTGGGTGACGCCTTCACGTTTCTTCTGGGCCGTCACCACTTTTACTCTTGACGCCGTCACCTACTGTTCCCAGCAAGGAAAATTAAGACTTTGGCGTTTTCTTCACTTTTATGCTCCAAAAACGTCCGAATTGCTTCTTTTTCCAGATTTCTCTCCCAAAGTACCTAAAATCACAAAAGGAACGATTTAGGGCAATATTTGATCAAATAAATTCAATTCCGGGCTTAAATGACCCCCTAAAAGTGGTTCATTTTTCGCCTCATCGGCCACTCATTCCCATAAACGATTTCCAAAGCACCATTTCAATCTCGCTGGGATATAACGACCCGGGGACACACTATACTATCATCGGAGAATTGGAACGAGGCTGTCTTTGATTTATTGACCTTGGTCAATAATATCTGACCGTTTCGGGACCAATCATGCTACATTATTACCGTCCTATTGCCCTAAGCTCATGACACTCAACGATTAACAGGCATCAAAATTATCCATAATAATGATGTAAAACAGTGGCCCTCAAGATAGGTATTTACCAGTAACCTATGAAATCAAATAAAGTGCATTTGGTGGCTTTCCTCTAGCGACCAAATGGAGATTGTCAATCCCTAATAGATCTATTCACAATTATTTACGTTCACCCTGCAAGTGATTAAGGCGCAAGATCGAGGGACTTTTGGTAATAGGTACTTAGGCAATAGAGATCAAATATAGCATATCGTTGAAAAATCACTTGTAATCATGTGTATAGCAGGTATTTCCTTATGAGATATAAAAGTGTGTAAACCAGTAAAGTTTATATGAAATACAGTCATGTATTTAGTTAATGAATACTTGTAAAAGTAAAAACAGTAGTTAAGCATGTATCTCCCCCAAAAACGTTTATAAATCATTGTAAAACAAGTAAGAGTAGGGGCTATGACTCACCTGAGAGTTATGATAGACATAGATAACGTAATGTCAGAGGTAGAATGGAAATGACTTCAAAGATAACCTGAATGATATGAAAGTTCGAGATAAGTTCGACTTATTGAGAATCGTGATTTGAATAGTGTTCGATGACAAAATGACTTTTGGCAGAGGTGGCTTGCGTGGCAAAACGCTTAATAGTTCAAGAGCAAGTTATATACTATATAACTTGTCTTTATGTATAAGTATCGTTTATTATTTATATTTCTCGTTATAAATAAATGATATGTATCAACAGTTGGTGAATGATAAATTATAGTAAATGTCAATTTAATTAAATGAATGGATGAGTTCTAAGAATTAATCATTTCCTGATGTGTATTCAAGTTAACCGATAGTAACGTCGAGTTATATAATTTACGTTATAAATTATATATATTCATAAATATATAGTTATTCGTAATTATCGTCTAAAAATGTAGGTTTCGTTATATGTTACTACGATATAGTCGTACAATATTAATTTATCAAAACGAATTCAAGTTTCTGTGTAAACTTTTAAGTTATACAAAAGTTACTCCTTTAACCCCAATAGTTAGATGAGTTATATATATTCAGTTTAGAATAATTATATTTACAAACTTATAAAAGTTTATAAGAAAATGTTATATAGTTAAAGTTGGAGGTTTAAAATGTAAAAGTTTATATGAGTTATTTTATAAAAGTCCCTTTAAGAAAATAATCAGTAGTGAAAAGCCGAGGGGCCGAAATTGTCAATAAAAGTTGCAACAATAATTTATACAAAATAAAAAGTGAGGTGCAGGGTTCGAACCCCTAACCTTGCGCATATCAGCCCAACGCCCTAACCATTGCACCAGCCTTATTATTGTTTTGCATTACTAAATGATTTGCTTATAACGTCTTATGATTTTGTGATGTATCTTGTTATTTCTTTCTCAGTTTCCTGCATGCGTTGATGCATGTGTATGCGTTTCAAAATGGGTTTTGTGTTTCTTCTTCTTTAAATCTTTATATAGCAGTTAGGTTATTCTCTTGGAGACCAAAATAAGCTTCGTCTTATCCGTGACTTAAACTCCAATTGATACTAAAAATATCCTTAGAATGATTTAATGGAAGGTTTCAATAAGTTTTATTTGTTTTTCGAAACGTGTAAATATCGAATGATTCAAGTCTTAGTAACCACAATATGGTTATATGAAAGTCGAAAATGGTTGTCATGTATATATATCTACTGTTAAATCTATTTAACATCGTTTACACCTATTAAGTCATATTAACATGCCACAAGAATTAAACAAAATAATTGTCTTGTCATAGTATTAGAAAGTGTGGATGTTTTCAGTGAGGTTTTGAGATGGAGTCGAATGAGAAGTACTCCAAAAACACTAGTTTATGTGAGTTAGATTCTTTTAAGTAGCCACACAAGCTTAAACACCATCTAAGCCATATTGTATGCATGCATGTGATAACAGTGAATGTAGTAATTATGGTATGAAAAAGGAAGGACTTACGACACCAACTGAGGTGATGGAAAATGAAGGAGAGACGATCGAGAATCAGGACAACTTCATAGTTTCTAAGCTCTCGTACTAGGGCTAGTGATGTTTTAGAATTTGAAAACTAAGCCGCGACTTGCTCACTTCTCCTTCTTCTCACGATAGAAACAACAAAGGTAATATTTTATGTTTAAGTTTTGGTTGAGGGATGTGGAAGAGTGATGGTGTATAGCTTGGTTAAGGCTTAGCCATGAACCATTATTAGTTCCATGTTTCCATCACCTTGCTTTCTCTTCCACCATGGCTTGACACAATATTACAAGAATGTATATGAAGTGAGTTGTAGAGAGAATATCGATCAACATGTAGCCTTTATATACTTGAATGTGATAAGTGATGGAATGTTTGCATGTTTCTGGATTGGACCATATTGGAGGTGGCGTGAGAGTTGAACAAGTGTTGGATGAGTTGAGGAATCTTTACACAACACATCTTCATTGATTGGGAGCAAAGGAGGCAGGTAGAAAGTTTGTGACATGTTGCTTAGGTTGTATTTGAGGGAGGTGAGTCTTAAGTTTGAGTCCAGGTCGTATTCCACAGATAACGGCCTAGTATTGCATTTTTGGTTCAAAATCTCGAAAGTCTAGACGTAAAACATTATTTCGGACAACTTTCGTGTTTTACACTTTTCCTGGTTCGGACCAGAAGAGCCTTAAAATTGGGATTTAAATTCGTTACAGAAAGTTGGTGGTTTATTAGAATTTATACGAAGTGTCATTGGAACAAAGTTATTATTTGTGTCAAATTGAGATGAAATGTGTAAGGTGCCTTAACTTGATCAATATTATAGTATAGTAATTATATTTTAAAGTTGATAACAATTGTCGTTCATGGTTCTTAGAAGCATGGAAAATAGAGTTGTGAATTAAAGAGGTATGCCGTGTGTAAAAGTTACGATCAACTGAACCAAATCAAATATGTACTTGTGACTTGTAATAAAAATAATAGTTAGAGGTGTGCTTAGGCCATGGAGCTTGGTGAGTTCGTTAGTGAATCAGGTTCAAAGGAAGGGAGCCAAGAATAAAGGGTCCGTTATTATTAGTGAGTACGCATGGGAATTTTGTAGGCTCGGGATTTATATAAATTGTATTTGGTAATTATTGAAACGTATAATTATTAAGTATCAACGTTTTAAGTTATGTATGGTATCTAGGTTATTAAGGTTCAGGTGTAAACGTCGTTTCAAGGTAAGAGTAAATAACGTTGTAATTGACATAGTAAAAAAAAAAAAAAAAAAAAAAAAAAAAAAAAAAAAAAAAAAAAAAATTGTTATGGGTAAAAATGGTTAATTTATGTTGTAATAACGTGTTAATCGTAGGAAAATTTTTACGGGATGTTATACGACCACATCTTATATACACAACGTAAAAACAATATCACGTATGACCACACACCGAACTCTAAACATATCAAGAAGCACTTATAGACATCGCACAAAATCAACACCTCATATCAAAATTAAAAGCATATCAGGAAGCAATTACACATAACATTCTTATTAAACAATCTAAAGCACAACTAATAGACCACTCAAATAATAACTTAAATTATGAATTGGTAACTCCTTATTTTTTTGAGAGTACTCATTTTAAAATAAATAATACTAAAATTAATCTAAGTCCACTGTAAAAACTTTATCACTCTTCAAGATTTACATAGATAAAGAATAAAGAACAAAAAATTGTGCTAAAAAATTGTATCTTTTTAATAACATGTATTATACTGTGTAATTATAAAATGTCTGGTAACATAAAACAGCTCGTAATGTTTAATGCTACTCCCTCCGTCTCAAAAGTCTATATTTACTTTTTGGGATGTCAATCATCCACTTTCTGCTTTAAGTAATAAAAGAAAATAGTGGGAGAATATTTTATTTGAGTGGTTCAATATCATAAGGGTCTCACTTTTATTAATCTATGAGATTTTTGTCTTCATAATAAGTTTGAGACAGAAGGTTTTCATGTAGCATTAAAAAAAAAATCAAAAAATTAATAAAACTACTTGATTTTTTGCTAAACGGCCGTTAAAAATCACAACATTTAAATGTCAATAAGATGTGATATCAAAAAACAACTAATGAAAACAAAACATACCACGTGCAAGTCCCACATTTCATTAATATAATCATTGCGACTCACATTTGATAGCTTTAATAAAGAATCCTTTGTTATTTTATGTTATCCTTTTCTTTCCTTTTGCTTTTTCTAGCTTAAATTTTTGATCGTTTGTATAGGATCGATATAAACTTTCCCCATTTTAAGATATCACATCTGATATGCAACGTAATTTAACGAGATTTTAGTCCTGAAACCAATTATTAAAGATTTCCTCATGATTTCTTTTTTGTTTTTAAGCATCATTTGTATGATTATGCTCGTATAATTTATCATGTATTTAGCAGGTAATTACAAAGTTATGTTACCAAATCACAACAAACTGTATCAAAACAGATTCACTAAAAACAAGTCACCGATTTTGCAAACTACCGCATTAAGAAGTTATAGATCACAAAAATAAAAAATCAAAGACGCTATTCAATCCAAAAATCTCAAAGCTTATCAGATGAATAAATAAATAAATAAATAAATAATAACAAATAATTAAAAAAAAAAAAAACAAAAAAAACAAAAAAAAAAAACAAAAAAAAAAAAAAAAAAAAAAAAAAAAAAAGGAAGAAGAAGAAGAAGAAGTTACCGAATTTGAAACAGATTCTTACAAGTTACAAAATACGGAGTATCAAACTTGACGTACAATCCTCGAAAATATTACATCAGCTAGCTCTCATGTTTTCCATAACAAAAATGCTAAAACCTCTTACAAATTATTCTTACAAAACATCATACTAACAGGATCTTGACAAATCTCAAAATGGACGTTTTAAATGAAGAGAGATAATGAGTGAAAAAAAATTAAATGACACAAAGTTGTACCAAAACTCTTTCCATTAAACAAAGTTTCATTCAGATATAAGCCATCTTTGCTCGAAATATATCTAAAATTATAGCTAGCTAGCTACTTGTACAAAGACTAAACTTTTTACTGAACATGGAGCTACATGTAATTACTGAAGTATCAAAAACAACTCATGTGTGCTGATGTTAACGGGCTTTACTCCCATTCCAAAGTTTCCGAATTAGCTTTAAAGATTGAGCAGTGTAAAAAGTATAGTCATCTGGTTTGCACGGTTCCAATTATGTCTACTAGAATAACAACCCGTAGTCTAGTTAAAACACTATTTTACAAGATTACAGACTAAAATGACTTGCTTTCTTTCTGAATCTACTTTCCCTATTGACATATAAGAGTCTTGACTTAAGCACTTCATCGAAATAAAACGGCGAATGAACGCCTTCTCTCATGGCTTTGCTTCCTTATCAGGGGAGACATGACTAAGGGCATGTTTACTTGAATAAGTGACATATAAAGATTGTGTGGTCATACATGGGTCCAAATCTATTTCTTCCTCTTATTGGGGAGGATATGAAATTTTATGCCTAAAGAAATATTAAATTATGTTTTGTAGGTTTACTCATATTAGCTAAAGGATGATTGCCAAAGAAACAAGCCCTAAGCCTAAAAGGCGCTAGACGTCACTGTTGACGCCTTATTGTCTTTCTATAGAAACTCCTAAAGCATACTTGCATTTGAGTCTGTTTAGCCGTGCCTAGCCCAGTCATTAGTATTTTAATTTAGTCACTCATACTTTTTTTGTGAGGTTTAACCACTCAAGTTTCACAAGTGTTTCATTCTTGTGTAATTTTTAAAGTTTTGTAGCCTTCTTTGATTGCATCTCTATTTTTGATGACATGTGTATTTTGCATTGCTGGCATAGACATATGATTTGACAAAAATAGGTATTTAGAATAAAAGAACATAGGCTTTGGTGAAAACTCCAAAGACACGGCCTTCATTCTCTTCTCATTTCTTGCATGATAACTCATAACTAATAACCAACCCTAAATTGATTACAAATTGAGAAGAGATCGAACAATATCAGAACAGTGGATATGGGATTATGAACGCAATACCAAGACGACACTAAGTTAACGCAAGGGCAAATGTGATTCCTTTTATCTCAGTTTGTTGCATACAGATTTAGCTACATATGAAATAAATGGTGTACGCCTACTTTAGCTAACTAGCAAGCACTAATGTATAGCAAACCACTAAGAATGAAAGTAATCTATTAACTACCTCATCTTGTTTAAATAATAATCTGCTTATTCAATACTATGATCATTTAGTTAGGATAACAATGGGTGTAGCAAATTTATTTCTTGTGGTTACGTATCTCATCATTGATCTGTTTGTTACTGTATTAAAGTTATTGTCATTTGTTAATAGGGATTTGTGGAAGTAGCGAAAAATATATTTCCTTATGCAGAGCATCCACAATGTACACGACACATATATCCATTGTCGTAAGTCGTAACAGTAGCTCTTGTTTGATATTGGCTTTACAAGGATTTTATGTGTGCAAATGGTTACTTTGCTCTAACACATATGTTTGTTTTGTTTGATCTCGATCGTTATGGTGTTTATGGCCAAGCGAAATGCTTATATTAGCTGGGTCAAAGCATTGTAATTAAGACACTCCAACACCATTCCACTGACATTTTGAGGACTGACTACTTTGATAGATGAAAAATACACTTTTGCCAGATCCATATGTCCATATCAGCAAAAAAAACTTATCAAGGGCTCAAGCTTTAGTTCAATAGTTTGGGCCCGAACTTTCCATAAGCTAATACCCATCTTGTTTTTTAACATTAATACCCATGACCCATCTAGTTTATTGGGCTATGGCATATGGGAATAACAAATTAGTTAATCATTCAAAAATGATTGTTTACAAGAGAGAAAACACAGTTATAAATGTGATATTAACACAGTTTTAACTAGCTGAAATTTGTATTTCTACCATGTGTAAAACGTATCCCTTTCAAAACAGCATACAATTGTGAATGTACCATATAAAACTTATTTGGTCAAGTAGCATAAGTTTTGATCATCTAACTGAATGAACATAAGGATAAGGGAGAAAAGGCAGTTGTGTGACAATTGAACAATTTGCTATCAATCACTTATCTACAATCATGTAAAGTAATTTTTAGTGTACTGATTATTAGGTTTACTCATTATAGAGTTCTTGATGTGCATATCAAAATGCTATCTCAAATAGTACATGATTGATTATCATTGAATTTTTAAAACATGAGTATATGTAGTTTCTTTAGTTTTCTTATCTCAGTAAATGGATTCTTTCTCTTTCTCTATTACCAAACAATTCCTTCATTCATTGTATTGCAAAACCTAGATGTAATTCGTGGTTATTACAAGTGTAGAAACCAAAAACAACAATCAAGCAATCAGCACGATAAATTGTTAAAATGTGTCTACCGATATGCGACAGAATTTATGAGATACGACGTGCCACAAATAACTTGAAAGATAACGAATAAATTAACATACAATTTTTTACAATGTTGCGTGTGGAACATATACATCAAATGTCAAGTTAATGAATAGAATTATTGGATGAGCACCATAAAAACATGGACCTAAGTTTTTAAGGCTAGCTAGCATTATTAGGTTGTCAGTATTTTGTGGATCATTGAAGACGACGAATAATGGGCTGTGGGGCTAAAACCCTAACATTTGCAAATGATTTATACAGTGCCACGTGGTGGATAAAATGTGGGTCCAATGGAATCGTACGGACATAGATGTGAAGCTTGTCAAAATATGTGTAAGAGAAAAGTATGAGCCATGAGAATATGAGATTCTATTATTTCATTTTCAAAAATTTCACATTATTGTTCATTTCATTGAATGACAAGAAAAATGCCGACATGGTTTGTAATCTTGCAACTCCCATATAGTACCATTCAAATATGTATATTATATATAGTGTGACAAAATCAAAATGAGACTAGTGTCTTATAGGCATTATATTTTATTACAGTAGGTGATTCAAGGAAGGTTCAAAATAATAATAATAACTCATAAACTATAATATCTGGTCGTAACTAATTGGACTATTTAGGTAAGTAGTCCAATTATTGTCGATGAAAGAATAGAAGATGTCAAAAGTAAATACTAGAGGCGTGTTAAAATGTTTAACTCTAGCTATTTCGTAACTTATCCCAATTGTCTGTCAACAAGTCAAGCTGTCAAATTCGGACAAGATTAAAAATGATCGTCAACCTTTTACGTGTTTTAATGGACAGGCGAGTGAATCCTGCTTCAGATGAAAGAAACAAGATGGACATGTTGAAGAACCTTTTTCGTGTATAACTTTGTCTCATTGTGAAGTTAAATTCGAATCGGAAAACTAAGTACACTATTTCACAAACATTTTGAATCCACAAGTATCTCACATTATCACGCAATACCATTAAATTACAAGCCTCTTGGTATGAACACTTTAATTATATCTGATAACTACGATATTTCATATGCATAATGTTTTGTAACTTTGTAAGGGAACTTTGTTTAATCACTGATTCTATTAGTCGCAATTTGGCAATTTGCAAACTTGCAATGAAAATGACATGTTAACTTTTTGGATCTTTATTCACCGACAGATATTTCGCACTAAACTATTATAAAACAGTTTCTTAACTATACCAGACAAATAAAGCCCAAATATTAGGTTCCGTTTGTTTTATACCTTTTGATTCAAGTAATGGAATCTTTTTTTAAAAACCATTGTTTGGTCTCTTTTATTGATTACTATCATCATACTAAACCTAAATTTTGATTCCACTATAAATTGGTGTTTTTTATGACACTTTCCTGACAAATATGACAGACCATACTATGTTACTAAATTTGCACCACACATTCTTCTCTTTTATCAAATTTGACTAGACAATACTTTCTTCTTTCTCCATTTGAAAATATTGTACGGTATATATTTGTTAACAAAAAAAACCAATATTTCAAATTATTATTTAATTTTCTCTATCCCCATTTTCTATCAAAACAATACTAAATCCAAATTCGATTCCAAACCTTTTTACGAACCAAACGCACCCTTAATTGTCTTACTGTGTTTTACACTCAAAAGAATTAGTCATTATCGTTGCATCAAAAAAGAATTAATTTTGTCTAGCAAGCTTTTAACAATATTGCGACAATCTATGTCTATCAATAACTTTCAAGCATGGTACTAGCCAACTTTCATGCCGTATACTATACTATAGATAGTTAAAATCACGAAGTCTCAAAACACATGTTGAATAGGTAAAAAGGCCAGTCTAGCAAGAAAGCGCGTTCAAACTTTGTGGTGTCATGTTACAATTAAAAAGTTTTCTTTGGAAAATTTTGATCCAATACGTACTATAGTTACATGTTTTCTCCTAAAAATAGCAAGTTTACGGATTACGATGATAGCTATTGTAGGATATATATACTCTTACTATATTAGATACTCGTGATTTGACAGACATTTTATCGTAAATTAAAAACATAGATTTGTAAATTTAAATGTACGTAAAACTTTACGGAACTGACTTGAAAAAACAATTTTGTATACTTTTCACTAAGGGCATCAACTATGTTATACCTATCTAAATGTTTATAATTGATCAATATCATTAATTCTTAAACCTTTTGGTTGTATAAGCCTATTTCCACTACACATAAATTAAACTTCTTAAAGCTTTATAAACATTACATATATCTCAAATGCATTAAATTGTGAAAAGGTTCAAGATCCTAGACTTTTTTTCATGCCAAGTATGAAATAGGTTTTCACTATGGTTAACAAAAGTATAAACCTCTTCATCATATTATAAACTTATTTGTAAACCACTGTAGTGGAAGCTTTAAATGTTCATGTTTTTTTCAAATATGTTTCGTTTAACGTATACTTAAATCTATAAATCTATAGTTAAAATGCGTGTAAAATTTACAGGCATACTTGAAAAATATCATAAAAAATATTAAGAATGAGGGGACAAGTAAATGTTATGTGTATTGTACCTAGTGTATTGCTATGAGGCAGTATTTGGTTAAGTGTGTGAAATCTTATGTTGTAACACCTCAACCCGAAAAGGGCTAAAGTGTAACATTATAGGGTCAAATCAGGAACTAAGTAAGCGGAATACATTAATAATACAAGGTTCACAAAACAATTCTAAAGAAAAGATAAAAGACTAATTCTATGCATTACAACTTCAAAGTTTATTACAAGTTAAGAACCAAGAGGGGAATCTCTAAGTCTATCTCTAATCCATGGGGAGCTATCAAATGTGTAGTCCACTAAGAGCTCCTAAGCACTCTTCACCCAACCCAACTTCCTTTTAAAAACCTGTCGCATGAAAAGAAATGCGGCTGAGCTTAAAAAGCCCAGTGAACATATATAAACAACGAAAACTAGTAACAAAAGGAAAACGAAGGTGAATACTACATAGGTCCAAGCGAACCTGCTGAGATAGAAATCAAGAATATGGAAACATGGAATATGATCAAAGGAAATACGGATAATGGATATCAAACAATCAACGAAATGAAATGAGTCATAAGAGTAAGCAAAAGAAATAGAGCAATCATAAGTTAATCACATTAGAGATGACAAGTTAATAAGAATCATATAGAAGTAGAACAAATAGGAATGCCCAACAATATATATACTAATTGTACATAGGAGTCATGACCTCCATTGTACCAAATGTGAAAGGGGTGTATTGCACACACACCTTCACCAAATAATACTAAACTGAGTACCTAGGATGCATCCATACGCCCCCTGCAAAACAGATATATATGCACAAAACTCTAGGCTAAGTAAACATATACAATAATAAATATAGGCCTGAATAGCTAGCTTAAAGAGAACGCTGTGGACTAAAACCCACCTCCACAGATAGTATCAATACCACTGGTGCATCAGTGGCAAGGCCATGGACTCCCCATGACTGGCTACAAATTAATCAAATAATGGGCAACAAATAGGGCATATGAATGCTATAAGAATAAGAACTATAGCATGCAACAATATCAAGCAAATCATAACAAAAATGGATCGATCAAATATGGATCATATAAGGGATCATAGCAATGGTTTAAGTCAAAGGTCCAAATCAAAGATTCATATCATGAGGTTCAAATCAAAGGTTCATAATAGCAAAAGGGTTCATAGCAAAGGTTCAAAATTTGAAGGTAAATAATCAAAATATGTTAAAGAAGGTCATGAGGAATCTTAGAGAATAAAATAGATTAAGGACTTTTAAAAATTATTTAAAACCTTTTTAAAATAAAAATATTCCTTTAAAAACACATTTCATAAAAGTCATTAAAACCTTTATATAAAACTGCCATCGTATCGTAATCACATAAATCATTTCAAAAATAGTTTTTCTCAAAAATCATCAGGGTATACTTTTAAAAGGGTCTTCATACGAAATTATACTATCAAATGAACCAAGGATATCAGGCGTATAAAGATCAGAAATCATAATAGTGGCAATGGAACGGATCATGAGTCATAGGAAACCTTACTGAAAGGTTAGAATATCTGTACCTCAAACCGCAAATGAAATGAGAGCAAACGATAAAGCGATCACAAGGAAACCACGCCACGTCTTCTTCAACGAATCTACACTGATTAATGATCGGCTAATTGTTAATAACTTGTTTTAACTCAGGTTACTCGTTTTAGTCGGTTTTTCATTTTTAGTAACTTTCCATTTATAGCAGCTTTCCAAAAAAATAGTTACTTTCTATTTTTAGTAACTTCCTGAAATAGTAATTTAATACTTTAAGGTTATAATGGACAATTATAATGGTTTAGGGTTAAATATTTCAATTTAATAAAGTTTAGGGTCGAAAATAAATCAAATATTAAAAATGTCAAATAAAATTATCTTAAAGTTTATACTATGATTTTTATATTAAGGTGATAATTTTAGACTCCGTCGTTAATAATTATTAACGTATCTTTGACATTAATCTTAGGCCGCGACGACCGAAAATACCATTTTCACATGCCTACATACACGACTCACATAAGTATACACATGCCACACCATGCACTCAATACAAACTCCAAACGTATAAATGCACCCTTATATATACACGACACAAATTTAATCATACACATGCATATCATGTTTATTTTACTAGTATTACACATGCTTGTATTTCATGTGAATGCATGTTCCCATATTTTAAGTCACCTACAATATCAAAACGTGACATCCAAAACAGCCCCATGATCGACACCATTTACACATCACAACAAAACTATGTTCGACACACCATAAATATTCGAATAACATGTATGCTGGTGTAGATTAGTTAAGTTCCATTTTCCTGGTTTCAACAAGTATTATCTCAGATTTGATTAGATTATAGCCATGTTAAAGTCGAGTAAGACTAGGAAAGAAAAAAGGTCATTGCGGGTGAGAAACAAAGGTGTGCGAGGGTTTTCAAACGAGGCAGCAACAAGGCACAACAACATCATATACACGCGATCTAGCAACATGTTTAGACAGATTTTTTTTTACACTCACCCAATGCCACACAAAAACAGTCCACACATAGAGGATTTTTTCGAGGCCAAAACACTATAAAACATCTCACATAAAATCATGAAATCTCGTTAACATTCACCCTTAGGTTTACTGTTATTGTACTTCGTTTAATGCGTCTTTAAGACTGATTTTAAGGCATGTTTATTCAGTTCTATTAGTTGACATATGGGCTGGAAACACAACACCAAAACAGTCCACAAAAACCGTTCACAACACGACACAACTCATTCACAATAGGGTGCATAAACTCGCGATATTTCAGGTACATAAAGGCGTGTTCTAGTTGTGATTTTATGTGACTTAACTAACGAGGAACACAAATATATTAAGACATGATTCAATGGTTATCTATCATGGTTTTTAAGTCGTGTATACTCATAGTTATGTGCCGAATAATTGAAAGAAACAAGGTACCAGGATACCTTTGTGTCGACTGGAAGAACAATGAGACTGAATGAAAAAAAAAAACTTGGGCTCGAATGACACAAGGACTCCAAAGTTTGTACTTCTTTTTTACACCAACTGCTTCTGCTCTTCTACTTTTTCTTCTTGGCAGCAAAAGCTTATGTGTGTGAGAGTTTTCTTGTTTTTGGTATTTGAGAGGTGAAAGAGAGGTGTTGATATACGGTTTGTGATAAAACGTATGGAGTGGGATAAATAAGGAAAACCGTGTATTGGTTTGAGAGAAAGTAGGGAACAATGATCTTCTAATATTTCAAGTTGATCTACTCTTATCCCCTCATATATTCTATACATGTGAAGGTGTGTCACAAAATATAAACTATTATGGTAGTGTCATAGAAACGTGTGATATGCATCAACAATAAGGGGGTGCCGTTTTTTTTTTTAAACATAGATTAGGATTTAGTAACTTAGGTTATAATTATATAGTTTAGGATGTTATCAACATTATGTATTTTAATTATTAGGTGTATTTTATTTATAAGGCATAGTTTCCATGACATTTATATTAATATTTCATACTTAGGGAAATTTTGAAATGGCGCAAAAATTATGGTTCAAATATTTCGGGTTTTACAACTCTTCCCGTCTAAAAAGAAAATTTTCGTCCTCGAAAATTGAAGTCGCAAAAGTTAGACTGATACGTATCAAATCACGAAGAGAAATGACGACAGTTAACCTCCTGCTCGGAGAGGTCCTTCCAAAGGATTTCAACGAACGGAAGTGTTTGTTTCCCATGACGTGATCCAAACAAATAGGAGAGCCTCGGGTTCTCCACAGAAAACAAATCATAACAAATCTGATCCAATGAGTACGAATTGAACATGAAACAGATGATAGTCGAAATCTCACAGAGAGATACATGAACATCAGATGAATACAGAATAAATACAGAAGTGATGCTAGATGGTAGAAATTTTACAAGTCCAATCAGGATATGTACGAACTAAGAACCTTGCTAACAACTAGAGAAACATATATCGAATTATCAGACATACCGAGAGTTTCCTAAAGAGGTTGGTAACCTATACGTACTGACGATTAACTAAGCATACATCGGAGTATCGAATCGTATCGGAATGTAAAATGGGATAGATAGGATAACCACACGGATAAGAATGAATCTAAAGATTAACGTATCACGAACCAAATCTTACATATATGCCAAAATGTCATAACTCTTCTATACAGAACATCATACCGGACACACAAATTCCTGGTCTAAAGTTTCAGAATTTCTCTTACACAATGATAATTAATCCATTAGTCATTGTAATCGACTCCGAACATTCAATAAGTAGCTTCCCGACTTAATTCAACCAGAAGGTGCTCTACATCTCCATTCATACAAAATTTGAAGGGAAAACCCTTGTCACTTGCATGACATAATTCTTAATGAGCAAACACAACCAGACCAACCACTGGTCAAACTTCCTTCTTAACCCTTCTTCCAAGTTCGAATAGTTGTTCTGCTTATCAATTAGTCTGTAGGTGAATAGAATTACTATACTTGAGTCTGGTCCCTCAAGCCTTCAGTAGTCCTTCCTAGGAATGTGAAGTAAAACACGAATCTCTGACACGATCACTGCAGGTGCGCCATGTAATTGAATAATCTTCTGTCGAAGGATTTAGGCCCATTTTCTAACTGAATACACATTCTAAGAGGCAAAATGAGCTGACTTAATCAAACGATCCATCACCACTCAAATTATATCATTCTTCTCAAATGTGCGAGGAGGTTTCGTTACAAGGTTCATGAAAAGTTTAATCCTACTTCTAAGTCGGAAAGTCCATAAGTTAAAGGAACTCCCTTGTATGCTAAAGTTCAATCTTGACTTGTAACATACTAAGCACATCGTCACTAATGTGATCACAACCAGTTTCATGCCATTCTCTCTGAACATTCTGCTTATATCCCTTATACATCTTAGTACAACTAAGAGGGATAGAGAAAGTAAAACTGCACCTCAATCATAACAGCTTCTCTCCAGTCTTCTATCACAGATCATAGTTCGCCATCTTGCTCTTGAGCTTCTAAAATTTGCAATTGGATTCAACCTTAATGTTCGCCACGACTCAACTTCCCTGAGTTCTAAGTCTTGATTTTCTTAAGCTCAATCTCCAAGACAAACCGAAACTTCAAATTTCTTCCTAACTGCATCTGCCACCAAATTTACCCTGTAAGATATGTCTTCCAATCTTAAGAGCAACCATACTGCCGCCAATTCCAAGTCATGCATTGAATAATTCTCCTCAAACGGTTCTAATTGTCTTGATGTGTAAGCAATAACCTTCCCGTGCTGCATAATGGCATAACCAAGTCTCTTCTTGAAACGTCCCAAAATTGGTACTACCTTAAAGTATGGAAGTTGAAGCAAATTTCTATTTTAGCTTTTTCAAAACTTTGTTCTCATCCAAACTAAGCTTCTCTTCTTTACTCATAAAATTCATCAACGGTAACGCAACTCGTGAACATCTTCCAACCAATATCATGCTTTCATAATATAAAATCGATCCTCATGTTTCCGACATAATACAAAAATGATTCTCATGTTTCTCCTTCGTCTCTGCATGTACTAATATGTCATGCTATGACTAATTTGTCTAAGTACTAATGAAAGACAAGATTTATCAAATTCGATAAACAGTCAAAGCATTAGCTAATACTATTAGCATCATTAACAGTCATAGTGGCCGATACGAATACGAAATGAAATTTTTGGAATAACTTCAAGCCATAAATCCATCTAAAGGGAAACTCCGCGTCCTAAAGTTGATCAGATACATCGTCGATTCGAGGTAGGGAATAATGAGTTCAAATAGTGATACGGTTTAGCTTCCAGAAGTTAATACATAATTTCCTGCTACCATCTTTCTTCATTGCGAAAAAAAATTTGAAGCACCCTAAGGAGATACACTAAGACAACAAACCATTTCATAGCTTTTTGGTTGCCACTCCTCTAGTTCTCTCAATTCGACTGGTGCTGTTCAATATAGAGTTTCAAAATCAGCCAAAACATCGTTCTTATACGGATAGGGTTCTGTCTTATCAAACTTTTACTGTTCTCTGGCACTTCTCAAAGAATCCCATGATCCCTATAAGTTCAATTTATATGATATAGTTATTATTACGTTGGCCAGGCGTCATAATACTTGCATCATATAAACATGCCTTTATGGAAATCATATTCAACCTCGAGTCGTTACTAAAAAATCTCTCAGTGCTAGGTCAAAGCAAATTCACAACCTGGTGTAAATCTTGGTGGTTCATTCAGGGATTACATCGGGAAAATTTAGATTGCAAAATGACTTTCAAAGTGAGATTCATCCCACGGGAAACAAGAATAGATGCGAGTAAAACTCCACAACCGCGAAAGTAACATATGAGTTTCAAGGTTAGTAATGATAACAAAAGTCTAACAATCATAAGTCATGACAAAAATAAATCAGAGTGGTTCATAATGTCAAAGGAGAGACGTAGTATGACAGTAGTTACCATCTTGATGCTCAGTCCACCAGTCAATATAGGAATGACAATCGAATTTAAACTTTCCAAGGAAAGGCAGATCAGCATAGCAAATCTTATCATTCAGAAGTGAGGAATAATATTCCTATTCTCGTGGTTAATCACCACAAGATTTCCCATAGGAATGGATAAGGCGAAAAAAATCTAGCAGTGTAGGGAAAAATTAAATATGCTTATAGAAAGCAAGAGATTTCACAAAGTGTGTCAAACACATCATGATCATAGAAATTCTTAGAATGATTGAAGAGACATCCTAAATGGTTAGACAATGAAACAGATGTTGAAATCCAAAGAGGATGAAGCTTATGTAGTGTCAAACAGTACCACAAAATTCTCGACGCATTCTAAACTTACTTGGTCACTAAACTTATGTTATGCAAAATAATAGGCTTCAAATCTCCAGAAGGAGAAATCTTAAAAGGCTCAACTACAAGCAAGGCAAGAATCAGAGTATTGCGGAAGCAACGATACCTAAACAAATGCCCTACAGTCTACCCAATCCTCACCGGTCAAAACTTAAGTTTCAAAGTGGAAATCTTAAAGCAAGTTCTCAAAGGTTGTTTCATAACTCCTATGGTGCAAAACCTAGTGGGCTTAATACTCACAGGTCATAGCCTAAGCTATCAAACCTGTCTCTGATACCATAATTGTAATACCCCAACCCGAAAAAGGCTAAAGTGTAACATTATAGGGTCAAATCAGAACATAAGTAAGCGGAATACATTAATAATACAAGGTTCACAAAACAGTTCTAAAGAAAAGATAAAGGACTAATTCTATGCATTACAACTTCAAAATTTATTACAAGTTAAGAACCAAGAGGGGAATCTCTAAGTCTATCTCTAATCCATGGGGAGCTATCAACTGTGTAGTCCAATAAGAGCTCCTAAGCACTCTTCACCCAACCCAACTTCCTTTTAAAAACCCGCCGCAGGAAAAGAAATGCGGCTGAGCTTAAAAAGCCAGTGAACAGATATAAACAACGAAAACTAGTAACAAAAGGAAAACGAAGGTGAATACTACATAGGTCCAAGTGAACCTGCTGAGATATAAATCAAGAATATGGAAACATGGAATATGATCAAAGGAAATACGGATAATGGATATCAAACAATCAACGAAATGAAATGAGTCATAAGAGTAAGCAAAAGAAATAGAGCAATCATAAGTTAATCACATTAGAGATGACAAGTTAATAAAAATCATATAGAAGTAGAACAAATAGAGCAATCATAAGTGAATAACCTTTTTTGCTATCCGCAGCAGCTGTTTCTCCTTGTATAAAGGATCTGGTGCGCTTTGTTAATTCGTCAAAGGTCTGTGGAACTTTTTCATTCAGCTTGTGGTTGGGTTCTAGGTTATTGATCCCATTCATGAACCCTGAAATTTTTAGGATTTCAGGACATGTTTTGACTTGTATGCACTCATCTTTGAAACGTTCCATAAAAGCGCTGGTTGATTCCCCTTGACGCTGTTTCACTCTTGCTAGTTCCACAGGGTTTTTAGCGCACTTCTTTCGCTGGGTGAAGTTGAGGCGGAATGCTTTCCGTAGTTCCTCAAATCCACCGATGCTCCTACGTGGGAGCTTGCTAAACCATGTGCGCTCGTTTCCTACTAACGTGGAATTAAACATGTGGCACCACACAGGCTGTGGCCAATTTTCGATAGTTGCGGCTGATTCGAAAATTTTTAGGTGATCGTCAGGATCACCTGTTCCATCATATGTTTTCACGTTAGCGGGCATGCGCCTGCGTTTGTGGTCTGAGTAATCGCTGATGCGCCGTGTAAACGCATCGATTTTCTGGCGTCGCCATGGGAGAGACATATCTTCATCCTCTTCCTCGCGACGTCTTCCTCTTGACTTCTAGTGTCCTGTTTCTTTATCCTCGTTGTCCGAGGAGTCGCTGGAAGAATAGTCTCTTTTTCGGCGCTTGCGCCGGCTTCTTTCAGAAGAAGAGCTTGAGGGATCTCTGCTTGGGGATCTTCTTCTCCCCAACCTGTCTTGAATCCTCCTACTCCCAGGTTTGGAAGATCCTTGGCTTGGCGAATGTTGAGGCCCTAATCGATCTTGTATTCCCCGACTGCCAAGTTTGGAGTGGACATTGGTGCGCCTCTCGCTGTCTCCTGAGTATTGTGAATCAGATATTGTACCCAATCTATCATGGATAGTGGTACGTTCTGCGCGTCTTCCTCGTGGGTGACGCGATGGTGATGGTTCGCGTTGAGGACCAAAATTGAGTCGGGCTTGTAAACCCGCGCTTGCTCTTCTTGTTGCTTCTTCTTGCATGAGGGCGGTTAGGGTTTCATAATTTTGGAATACAAAGTTTCCCAAAGTTAGATTAGGTGCGTCCTCAGTTGTTGCAAGAATTTCTGCCTCAGTGTTTGGCGCCCTGTTTCGTTCAGGCGCGCCTGGCGGCGCAGTGTTGTTCACTGCGGGTGTAGCCTGATGAGGAGTGGTGAAGAGGGTGCGTTGGAGTTCCTCAACGCTTGGGACCACTGGTGTGACTTGAGTAGTTCTTATAGGTAGTTCTACTGCTAGGCGAGGGGGGGGGTTATTCCTGCCTCGTGGTGACCAGGCGTGCTGGTTGTCCCAGCGACTTGTCTGGAGGTTGGATCTTGTTGATTCTTCCTCTGATGGTCACGTTTTTCTGACTGCGGAGTCCGCTGGCTTGAATTCTTATGTTTCGTCATTCTAGTTCTTAGTAGGGTCCCACGGATGGCGCCACTTGTTGATACAAAAGTTGGGCGTACCTGGTTATGGGCTTATGCTCTCGTACCAATTCTCTTCTTAGCACTTGTTACCTGCGTACTAAGAAAATAAAACAACACCGTTAGGCTTATCGAGGGATTGTCTCCCCCGATTAGACTCCGGCGTGAGAGTAAGTAATCGATTTAGGGTTCTCGTGAAGAGTTAGGGTTTGTATGTTGTACCTTGAATGAGAATCGTATGATTCTATATATAGGGGCTAAGAAACCGTGTTTCTTGCTCCTTACTCTTCGCACGCGTGGTGCTTATCCGAGGTAAGGATATCTATTCCATGAATAGATAATCCTTATCGTGTACCCGGTGGGTTGGAATGGGCATTGGGCTTCATGAGCCCAAAGCGTTAATACTGCGGCCCGTACCATTGTCATGGTAGCCCACTCATGGTGGGCTTAGGTGTGAGTAATGTCTATCATTTGGGCTTGTGGCCCAGATATAGGCTATACGTCATCATATATATATATATATATATATATATATATATATATATATATATATATATATATATATATATATATATATATATATATATATACACTAATTGTACATAGGAGTCATGACCTCCATTGTACCAAATGTGAAAGGGGTGTATTGCACACACACCAAAACATTCACCAAATAATACTAAACTGAGTACCTAGGATGCATCCATACGCCCCCTGCAAAACAGATATATATGCACAAAGCTCTAGGCTAAGTAAACATATACAATAATAAATATAGGCCTGAATAGCTAGCTTAAAGGGAACGTTGTGGACTAAAACCCACCTCCACAGATAGTGTCAATACCACTGGTGCATCAGTGGCAAGGCCATGGACTCCCCATGACTGGCTACAAATTAATCAAATAATGGGCAACAAATAGGGCATAGGAATGCTATAAGAATAAGAACTATAGCATGCAACAATATCAAGCAAATCATAATAAAAATGGATCGATCAAATATGGATCATATAAGGGATCATAGCAATGGTTTAAGTCAAAGGTCCAAATCAAAGATTCATATCATGAGGTTCAAATCAAAGGTTCATAATAGCAAAAGGGTTCATAGCAAAGGTTCAAAATTTGAAGGTAAATAATCAAAAGATGTTAAAGAAGGTCATGAGGAATCTTAGAGAATAAAATAGATTAAGGACTTTTAAAAATTATTTAAAACCTTTTTATCGTAAAAGTATTCCTTTAAAAACACATTTCATAAAAGTCATTAAAACCTTTATATAAAACTGCCATCGTATCGTAATCACATAAATCATTTCTAAAATAGTTTTTTTCAAAAATCATCAGGATATATTTTTAAAAGGGTCTTCATACGAAATCATACTATCAAATGAACCAAGGATATCAGGCGTATAAAGATCAGAAATCATAATAGTGGCATTGGAACGGATCATGAGTCATAGGAAACCTTACTGAAAGGTTAGAATATCTGTACCTCAAACCGCAAATGAAATGAGAGCAAACGGTAAAGCGATCACAAGGAAACCACGCCACGTCTTCTTCAACGAATCTACACTGATTAATGATCGGCTAATTGTTAATAACTTGTTTTAACTCAGGTTACTCGTTTTAGTCGGATTTCCATTTTTAGTAAATTTCCATTTATAGCAGTTTTCCAAAAAATAGTTACTTTCTATTTTTAGTAATTTCCTGAAATAGTAATTTAATACTTTAAGGTTATAATGGACAATTATAATGGTTTAGGGTTAAATATTTCAATTTAATAAAGTTTAGGGTCGCAAATAAATCAAATATTAAAAATGTCAAATAAAATTATATTAAAGTTTATACTATGATTTTTATATTAAGGTGATAATTTTAGACTCCGTCGTTAATAATTATTAACGTATCTTTGACATTAATCTTAGGCCGCGACGACCGAAAATACCATTTTCACATGCCTACATACACGACTCACATAAGTATACACATGCCACACCATGCACTCAACACAAACTCCAAACGTATAAATGCACCCTTATATATACACGACACAAATTGAATCATACACATGCATATCATGCTTATTTTACTAGTATTACACATGTTTGTATTTCATGTGCATGCATGTTTCCATATTTTAAGTCACCTACAATATCAAAACGTGACATCCAAAACAGCCCCATGATCGACACCATTTACACATCACAACAAAACTATGTTCGACACACCATAAATATTCGAATAACATGTATGCTGGTGTAGATTAGTTAAGTTCCATTTTCCTGGTTTCAACAAGTAATTATCTCATATTTGATTAGATTATAGCCATGTTAAAGTCGAGTAAGACTAGGAAAGAAAAAAGGTCATTGCGGGTGAGAAACAAAGGTATGCGAGGGTTTTCAAACGAGGCAGCAACAAGGCACAACAACATCATATACACGCGATCTAGCAACATGTTTAGACAGATTTTTTTTACACTCACCCAACGCCACACAAAAACAGTCCACACATAGAGGATTTTATCGAGGCCAAAACACTATAAAACATCTCACATAAAATCATGAATTCCTTTAACATTCACCCTTCGGTTTTCTGTTATTGTACTTCGTTTAATTCGTCTTTAAGACTGATTTTAGGGCATGTTTATTCAGTTCTATTAGTTGACATATGGGCTGGAAACACAACACCAAAACAGTCCACAAAAACCGTTCACAACACGACACAACTCATTCACAATAGGGTACATAAACTCGCGATATAAAAGGTACATAAAGGCGTGTTCTAGTTGTGATTTTATGTGACTTAACTAACGAGGAACACAAATATATTAAGACATGATTCAATGGTTATCTATCATGGTTTTAAGTAGTGTATACTCATATTTATGTGCCGAATAATTGAAAGAAACAAGGTACCAGGATACCTTTGTGTCGACTAGAAGAACAATGAGACAGAATGAAAAAAAAACTTGGGCTCGAATGACACAAGGACTCCAAAGTTTGTACTTCTTTTTTACGCCAACTGCTTCTGCTCTTCTACTTTTTCTTCTTGGCAGCAAAAGCTTATGTGTGTGAGAGTTTTCTTGTTTTTGGTATTTGAGAGGTGAAAGAGAGGTGTTGATATATGGTTTGTGATAAAACTTATGGAGTGGGATAAATAAGGAAAACCGTGTATTGGTTTGAGAGAAAGTAGGGAACAATGAGCATCTAATATTTCAAGTTGATCTACTCTTATCCCCTCATATATTCTATACATGTGAAGGTGTGTCACAAAATATAGACTATTATGGTAGTGTCATAGAAACGTGTGATATGCATCAACAATAAGGGGGTGCCATTTTTTTTAAACATAGATTAGGATTTAGTAACTTGGGTTATAATTATATAGCTTAGGATGTTATCAACATTATGTATTTTAATTATTAGGTGTATTTTATTTATAAGGCATAGTTTCCATGACATTTATATTAATATTTCATACTTAGGGAAATTTTGAAATGGCGCAAAAATTATGGTTCAAATATTTCGGGTTTTACAACTCTTCCCGTCTAAAATGAAAATTTTCATCCTCGAAAGTTGAAGTCGCAAAAGTTAGACGGATACGTATCAAATCACGAAGAGAAATGATGACAGTTAACCTCCTGCTCGGAGAGGTCCTTCCAAAGGATTTCAACGAACGGAAGTGTTTGTTTTCCCATGACCTGATCCAAACAAATAGGAGAGCCTCGGGTTCTCCACCGAAAACAAATCATAACAAATCTGATCCAATGAGTAAGAATTGAACATGAAACAGATGATAGTCGAAATCTCACAGAGAGATACATGAGCATCAGATGAATATAGAATAAATACGGAAGTGATGCTAGATGGTAGAAATTTTACAAGTCCAATCAGGTTCTGTACGAACTAAGAACCTTACTAACAACTAGAGAAACATATATCGAATTATCAGACATACCGAGAGTTTCCTAAAGAGGTTGGTAACTTATTCGTACTGACGATTAACTAAGCATACATCGGAATATCGAATCGTATCAGAATGTAAAATGGGATAGATAGGATAACCACACGGATAAGAATGAATCTAAAGATTAACGTATCACGAACCAAATCTTACATAGATGCCAAAATGTCATAACTCTTCTATACGGAACATCATACTGGACACACAAGTTCCTGGTCTAAAGTTTCAGAATTTCTCTTACACAATGATAATTAATCCATTAGTCATTGTAATCGACTCCGAACATTCAATAAGTAGCTTCCCGACTTAATTCAACCAGAAGGTACTCTACATCTCCATTCATATAAAATTTGAAAGGAAAACCCTTGTCACTTGCATGACATAATTCTTAATGAGCAAACACAACCAGACTAACCACTGGTCAAACTTCCTGCTCAACCCTTCTTCCAAGTTCGAATAGTTGTTCTGCTTATCAATCAGTCTGTAGGTGAATAGAATTACAATACTTGAGTCTGGTCCCTCAAGCCTTCAGTAGTCCTTCCTAGGAATGTGAAGTAAAATATGAATCTCTTACATGATCACTGCAGGTGCGCCATGTAATTGAATAATCTTCTGTCGAAGGATTTAGGCCCACTTGCTAACTGAATACACATTCTAAGAGGCAACATGAGCTAACTTAATCAAACGATCCATCACCCCTCAAATTATATCATTCTTCTCAAATGTGCGAGGAGGTTTCGTTACAAGGTTCATGAAAAGTTTAATCCTACTTCTAAGTCGGAAAGTCCATAAGTTAAAGGAACTCCCTTGTATGCTGAAGTTTAATCTTGACTTGTAACATACTAAGCACATCGTCACTAATGTGATCACAACCAGTTTCATGCCATTCTCTCTGAACATTCTGCTTATATCCCTTATACATCTTAGTACAACTAAGAGGGATAGAGAAAGTAAAACTGTGCCTCAATCATAACAGCTTCTCTCCAGTCTTCTATCACAGATCATAGTTCGCCATCTTGCTCCTGAGCTTCTAAAATTTGCAACTGGATTCAACCTTAATGTTCGCCACGACTCAACTTCCGTAAGTTCTAAGTCTTGATTTTCTTAAGCTCAATCTTCAAGACAAACCGAAACTTCAAATTTCTTCCTAACTGCATCTGCCACCAAATTTACCTTGTAAGATATGTCTTCTGATGAGGCGAAAAATGGTCCGTTTTTAGGGGGTCATTTAAGCCCGAATCCGAATTTATTTGATCAAATATTGCCCTAAATCATTCCTTTTGTGATTTTAGGTACTTTGGGAGTGAAATCTGGAAAAGGAAGCAATTCGGACGTTTTTGGAGCATAAAAGTGAAGAAAACGCCAAAGTCTTAATTTTCCAAGCTGGGAACAGTAGGTGACGGCGTCAAGAGCAAAACCTTGACGGCGTCAAGAGCAAATTTCATGAATTCCCATGACGGTCCAGAACAGATTTGACGGCGTCACGTAGGAAGAGCGTCAAGAGTAAAAGAGTCATGACGGCCTGGAAATGTATAAGTCTTGACGGCGTCAGAAGTAGATCTAGACAGTCCGAGAAGAGTTTTGGCGGCGAGGTGACGGCGTCACATTGTTTGTCTTGACGCCGTCAGACCTATTTTTCTATATATAGTTTTCTAATTTTCACACATTAGAAAAGAGAAGTTTTGGAGAAACCCTAAGTACGATTTTGGTGCAACTTTTACAGGTTTTTCAAGGGTTCCAAACCCTTGAGACCTTGCATTGTAATTGAGATAAGTGTTCTTCTAATTCAATCAATATGTCTATGTGTTGGTTGTCTATATCTTGTTCTCGTCTCAATTCCATTATGCTAGGCTAGATCTCTTTTGTGTTTGCTTAGATCTAATGAAACCTAGATATTGATTATGTGTTGATTACTTGTTTATTCTTGTTTTGGATGAATGATTTATATGTTAGGCTTAAGAAAACTGGCAGATCTCCAAATGGTAACATGCTTGAACGTCTTAAGAAACATGAACCGAGGCGTACTAGGTCTTTATTGGTTGTATTTAATGCATGAGCCACTGTTTACAATCCCTATAGTTGTGCTGGGCATGGTGTAGGAGGAGATAAGAGCTCATAGAATTGGGGAGTTATGTATGCCACCCCATGAATGGTATTAAGGAATACAATCCGTCATCCATGCAATTATAACAAGTAATTAACGTGTAAAAGATATCTAGGGAGTAGTAAAATCTAAGTAAATACATTTTCTCCAATTACTGCTCACAACCTTAGTATAATTAGTTTATTTTCATTTTTTGTATTTTATTTTGATTGCATCTTAGTTTTGGGTTAGTTGAATAGCAACTAATTCCGCCCACTCTTCCAAAACCCGAGATTTTTACTTGCTTTCTAAAAAATATAAAAATACAAAAATAATCACCCCTCACCTTTAGAACTAGTATTTAGGCTTTCTAATCCTAGCGACACTATTACTAAGCTGAACGATCAATCCCCCGGTACTTGTCACTATACTATACTACAACGATCAGGTACACTGCTTGGTGGGGGTTGTAAGCTTCTCGAGATCCCTCGAGAGGTAAAACCTGTTGCGATTCCCACGCATCAAGTTTTTGGCACCGCAGCCCGGGGAATAGTTATTGTCTAGGTTAGGATTTATTTTTATTAGGTCTACTTGCTAGATTCCTTTCTAGTAAGATTTTATTTTTTATTTTTATGTTTTCTTTAGTCTATCTTATTTCTTTGTGACTTTGTTAGTAAATTAAACTCATTGACTATTCCGTTGACCATTATGGAAAACGCGAATCCACCCCTTTCCCCTAGAGAAGTGGCTGTGTTACGTGAACGAATTGAGAGTGAGATTAGGGAGCTTAGAGAGCTTAATAGGTTGATTAAGATTGAACTCGAACATGCATTTAGTGACCTAGCAACCGCCTTGTATTCAAATAAGGACCTAGGGCCTAATGACTTTGTGAATGTTGTTGGAAGAATAGAATAGGAGGAAATAGATCCGAAGCTTACTGACTACTTTAATCTATACCCCACTAAGGAAGAGATTGCATATTATTCTAATCTTATTGATAACCCGCGATCTCCTTTCATCATAATTAAACCTAAGATCAAGAGAGGCGATCCTAAGAATGCTAAGATACCATGTATGATTGGATATAGGCACATTAGCAATGCTTACATTGACTTTAAATCTCCAATCAACATTATGTCCTCAACTGTTTATAATGATATAGTGAAAGCAAGACTTGAACCTAGAAGGGATCCCAAGTACCCCGGTGGAATTTGTAACTTTGTCGGGAGAGTTAAAGGTTTACATGTCTTTGTTGGTAATTTCACTTTTGCTACCGACTTTATGATCGTAGAGGATCTTGCTAATGTTATTGATTGTCGATTATCTAGTGTTGTGTTTGGCAAACCATTTGTTGAGGAGTCTAAGTTGGAATATGATGAGGTAGAAGGTATGATCCGATTTGCAAGTAACACCGATAGTATCATGTATAGGATGCCTAATAGGATGAAAGAATTTCGCTTTATATCTCGTTTTGATAAGGACAACGTGGGTGCTTTTGAGGTTATTGATGAGAAGGATAAGAAAAAGGGCATGGACTATGTATGGGAAAAAAGGAGTCTTTACTACAAAGATTGCTTGGCCCTTGGACCAAGGTATAAAGTCGATGAAGAATTTGCCCAAAAGATTATGGGGGCGGTTGAGAAAAAGGTAATTGATTTCTACAAAGAATATTTGCAATCAGAGAGTGGAACCAATGATGAAGTCACGTAGTAACCCATGACCTTGAGTCTAGCTACAAGACTCGTAAATAAAGAAAAGCGCTTCTTGGGAGGCAACCCATATTTTGTGTGATTTATTTGTTTGTTTGTTATTTGCTTCCGTATGCATGCTTTATTTTTATTGTTGGTTGATCATGTTTCTCAATTAAAATGTGGAAATACTTTACTTTGTTGTTTAGCCTAGTCTTAACTCCACCTAAAAGTATTTTTGCAAAAGATAAGTGTAAGGGGAAACCCCAAATATGTTTTTAAGAAACAAACTGATCATGATTCTCCACAATATTAAATGAACATGTATATTCGTATTTGTTAGAGTCAAATGCTTGTATTGAGTCATAATGAAGTTTTGCAGGATTTTCCAGGAAGTAGGACCAAGTTTTTCCAGAAATTTTCTGGAAACTTAACATAAGAATTTCTGCAGGTCCATTCTGACGGCGTCAGAGGTTTACTCTTGACGGCGTCAGGAGTTAAAATCTGGAAATTTTACCGGTTTTGTTTTTCTAACGGAGTCTTATGGTTTTTGCGAATTATTAAGTTTTATAATCTCCAAGAGATCTGAAAACTTCATTCCACAAGCATTATATCTTATCTTGTTTTCTAGGATTTAGAAACTTATATAGGATGCCGTCGATTTTACGCGAGGTTGTCTTGTCTATTTTGTCAGGTTTTACAGGTTATGTATGACAAGAAGATGATTTATATTCTGGAAGGGAAGCTTTGATCGTTCATTTTCTTGAAGGAAGATTTAACCTGGCCACCTAATTATCCATACCGAGCGAATCAGGGGAGTATTTGATTTCATTCTCTTTACTTTTTCACTTTTACATTCTTTACTTGAACATTGGGGACAATGTTCATCTTAAGTGTAAGGGGAGGGTAAAAAGATGATACCTTACATATGCACTTTCGCTTGAGTTTGTTTTGTTTAATGGTAGATGTGTAATAAAACTATGAGAAATACTTGTTAGTGTAATTTTAGCGCCAAATTTAAATTTTTTTACAACATTTAGGAATGAAACTTTAGCCATAGCAAGCGTCTCATGGATAGGAGATTGTATGACTAGCACATAACCGTATATTCAAAAAAAATTTCCACCCAAATATGTGAGGTTCGCCTTTAGATTTGATAGGAAAAACATTCATTATTAGTGCTTATGAGTGTACCGGTAGCATTTAGATTCTAGAACTTGCGTTAGTGATGCATCCCGAGACCGCTAGTGAGACTACATTCGTGTGGTAGGATTTACTACATGATAAGAGGCATTAGGATTACCCTTGTGTTAAACCCGTATCATAATTACTTGACCATTTAAGTCATATTACTTGGCTAGTTAAGTCAACTAATTTTTCCCACACCCTTAGCGTTGTACCCATTTTTAGTACACGAAACCCCTAGTACACCCCTCCGAGCCTATCTTTTCGTTTCTAACTTTAAGCACTTTACTTAAAGGAAGAATTTGTTACACCCCACTTAAATGTACAACCAAATCGCCTTAGCATTTCATGCATGCGCTCATTTTTAGTGCATTATTGTTATTTGTTAAACCCTAAGTTAACTTTCTAATTGATTACATGGTTGCTAAGTCGAGTTATATCCTTGTACATATTGTTTTGGGACGATTGGGACTCATGGGTAAGTACTTATTTTATGGAGTAATGGGGAAGAACATCATTTATTACCCCCATATGTACGTTAATCCTAAAAGTGCTTCAAGTGTTTTGATTTTCTTAATTCGAGTCATTAGATTAGTATAATGTAAAGTATGTAAAGATTCAAGTGTAAGGGGGATTCCCACTCCCTATGATGTATTATTTTGGATGGTAGGGTAAGAGTGTATGCAAAAAAATAAAAAAATAAAAAATAAAAATAAAAAAATAAAAAAAAAAAGAGAAAAAACATACGGACTACCATCCCTTTTCATTCTATGTTCATTTTATGTTTTTGTTATTTTTCATTTATTAGCTTAAGTCGAGTCTAGTCTTGGCTTAGCAACGCCACATTGTACATGTAATTAACTAAGATTGTTAACTCGCCACCAGTGAAAAAACTTCCTTTATCCAACAAAACCGTGTATTTCATATCCCTACACCTAACGTTACAACCCTTTAAAAGACCTCTTTGATAGTTTATCCTAGGTGCTTACGCCATGTGGTGGAGGTTTGATCCTTTCCCAAGCCTATGGTAATCTATTTTGCTATGACAGGTAGTGAGAGATATCTTCCGTTTCCATATTGTAATTTACACTTTATTACACCCGAGAGATGTGAGTATCTAAACACTATTTGTGAGGTGCTTGTATATGACCTCCGTGCTTGTCTATTGGTCTTTAGTGGAACGATTATTTGTTGTAATTACTTTTATATTAGTGTTAAATGACCCCTAACTTGTCTTTTGAGTAGAATAAAAGCGCATTTGCTTGAGGACAAGCAAATCTCAAGTGTAAGGGTATATGATGAGGCGAAAAATGGTCCGTTTTTAGGGGGTCTAAGGAATCTACGATTTTGAGGAAGTCCTTAAGGTGTTGGTTTGGATCTTCGGAACGAAGTCCATGGAATGCACATCCGCTTTGCACCAACCGGATGGTGTCGGATCGCAAGGGGGTCACATTGGCTCCGGTGAGCTCAATGGTGTTTCGGTAGCCTTGGTGGCTGGGTCGGGAATACTCTCCTAAGGTTCGGGGCCTAAGGGGTTCTAATGGTGGGTTTTGTTGTGGTGGGATGATAGGTTCAAAGATGTTACCACCTTCCATGATGTCGGATGGTAAAGAGTTACGAACAAAGGCACGAAGAAATAAGATAGACTAAAGAAGACCTAAAAATTAAAAAATAAAAATCTTACTAGAAAGGAATCTAGCATGTAGACATAATAAAAAGAAATCCTAACCTAGACAATAACTATTCCCCGGGCTGCGGCGCCAAAAACTTGATGCGTGGGAATCGCACCTTGCTTTACCTCTCGAGGGATCTCGAGAAGCTTACAACCCCCACCAGGCAGTGTACCTGATCGTTGTAGTATAGTATAGTGACAAGTACCGGGGGATTGATCGTTCAGCTTAGGAATAGTGTCGCTAGGATTAGAAAACCTAATTAATAGTTCTAGAGGTGAGAGATGATTATTTTTGTATTTTTATATTTTTATGAAAGCAATTAAAATCTCGGGTTTTTAGAAGAGTGGGCGGAATTAGTTGCTATTCAACTAACCCAAAGCTATTAAAATAATTAAAATGAAATTAAGCTAAATTAAACTAAGGTTGTGAGCAGTATTTGGAGAAATTGTGTTTACTTAGACTTCATTACTCCCTATATATCTTTTACATGTTAATTACTTGTTATACTTGTATGAATGACGGATTGTATTCCTTAATACCATTCGTGGGGTGGCATACATAACTCCCCAACTCTATGAGCTCTTATCTCCTCCTACACCATGACCCAGCACAACTATAGGGATTGTAAACAGTGGCTCATGCATTAAATACAACCAATAAAGACCTAGTACGCCTCGGTTCATGTTTCTTAAGACGTTCAAGCATGTTACCATTTGGAGATCTGCCAGTTTTCTTAAGCCTAACATATAAATCATTCATTCAAAACAAGAATAAACAAGTAATCAACACATAATCAACATCTAGGTTTCATTAGATCTAAGCAAACACAAGAGAGATCTAGCCTAGCATAATGGAATTGAGACAAGAACAAGAGATAAACAACCAACACATAGACATATTGATTGAATTGAAAGTACACTTATCTCAATTACAATGCAAGGTCTCAAGGGTTTGGAACCCTTGAAAAACCTGTAAAAGAGGCACCAAAATCGTCTTTAGGGTTTCACCAAAACTTCTCTCTAATGAAAAAAAACTAGAAAACTATATATAGGAAAAACAGTCTGACGGCGTCAAGAGTTAATTCTGACGCCGTCACCTCGCCGCCATATACTTCCTCGGACGGCCTAGATCCACTTATGACGGCCTATGTGACGCCGTCACCACCCACGGTATAATATTTTTGCCACTTTGACGCCGTCACCAGTCCATCTGACGCCGTCACCAGCTACGATGTTTAATTCTCCATGTCTGACGCCGTCAAGAAGGTAGTCTTGACGCCGTCACCTTGTATCTTCAGCATGGATTTTTGGTACTTTGCCGTTTTCTTCACTTTTATGCTCCAAAAACGTCCAAAATAGCTTCTTTTCCAGAATTCACTCTCCAAACACCTAAAATCACAAAAAGGAACGATTTAGGGCAATATTTGATCAAATAAAGTCGGATTCGGGCTTAAATGACCCCCTAAAAACGGATCATTTTTCGCCTTATCATATACCCTTACACTTGAGATTTGCTTGTCCTCAAGCAAATGAGCTTTTATTCTACTCAAAAGACAAGTTAGGGGTCATTTAACACTAATATAAAAGTAATTACAACAAATAATCGTTCCACTAAAGACCAATAGACAAGCACGGAGGTCATACACAAGCACCTCGCAAATAGTGTTTAGATACTCACATCTCTCGGGTGTAATAAAGTAATATAACATTATGGAAATGGAAGATATCTCTCACTACCTGTCATAGCAAAATAGATTATCATAGGCTTGGGAAAGGATCAAACCTCCACCACATGGCGTAAGCACGTAGGATAAACTATCAAAGAGGTCTTTTAAAGGGTTATAACGTTAGGTGTAGGGATATGAATTACACGGTTTTGTTGGATAAAGGAAGTTTTACTGGTGGCGAGTTAACAATCTTAGTTAATTACATATATAAGATGGCGTTGCTAAGCCAAGACTAGACTCGACTTAAGCTAATAAATGAAAAATAACAAAAACATAAAATGAACATAGAATAAAAACGGGATGGTAGTCCGTATGTTTCTTTTTCTTTTCTTTTTTTTTTTTCTTTTCTTTTCTATATTTTTTTTTCTTTTTTTTTTTTTAATTTTTCGATTTTTTTTTTTTTTTTTTTTTTTTTTTTTTTTTTGCATACACTCTTACCCTACCATCTAAAATAATACATCATAGGGGTATAATCGTTCCCCTTACACTTGAATCTTTACATACTTTACATTTAACTAATCTAATGACTCGAATTAAGAAAATCAAAACACTTGGAGCACTTTTAAGATTAACGCACAAGGGTGATCCTAATGCCTCTTATCATGTAGTAAATCCTACCACACGAATGTAGTCTCACTAGCGGTCTCGGGATGCATCACTAACGCAAGTTCTAGAATCTAAATGCTACCGGTACACTCATAAGCACTAATAGTAAATGCTTTTCCTATCAAATCTAAAGGCGAACCTCACATTTTTGGGTGAAAAATTTTTCTGAATATACGGTTATGTGCTAGTCATACAACCTCCTATCCGTGAGACGCTTGCTATGGCTAAAGTTTCACTCCTAAATGTTGTAAAAATTTTTAAATTTGGCACTAAAATTACACTAACAAGTATTTCTCGTAGTTTTATTACTCATCTACTATCAAACAAAACAAACTCAAGCGAAAGTGCATATGTAAGGTATCATCTTTTTACCCTCCCCTTACACTTAAGATGAACATTGTCCCCAATGTTCAAGTAAAGAATGTAAAAGTTAAAAAGTAAAGAGAATGAAATCAAATACTCCCCTGATTCGCTCGGTATGGATTTTAGGTTGGCCAGGTTAAATCTTCTTTCAAGAAAACGAACAATCAAAGCTTCCCTTCCAGAATATAAATCATCTTCTTGTCACAAATAACCTGTAAATCCTGACAAAAGTAGACAAGGCAACCTCGCGTAAAATCGGCGGCATCCTATATAAGTTACTAACTCCTAGAAAATAAAGTAAGATATAATGCTTGTGGAATGAAGTTTGCAGATTTCCTGGAGATTATAAAACTTAATAATTCACAAAAACCATAAGACTCCGTTAGAAAAACAAAACCGGTAAAATTTCCAGATTTTAACTCCTGACGCCGTCAAGAGCAAACCCTGACGCCGTCAGAATGAGCCTGCAGAAATTCTTATGTTAAGTTTCCGGAAAATTTCTGGAAAAACTTTGTCCTACTTCCTGGAAAATCCTGCAAAACTTCATTATGACTCAATACAAGCATTTGACTCTAACAAATACGAATATACATGTTCATTTAAATATTGTGGAGAATCATGATCGGTTTGTTTCTTAAAAACATATTTGGGGTTTCCCCTTACACTTATCTTTTGCAAAAATACCTTTAGGTTGAAGTTAAGACTAGGCTAAACAACATAATAAAGTATTTCACATTTTAATTGAGAAACATGATCAACCAACAATAAAAACAAAGCATGCATACGGAAGCAAATAACAATCAAACAAATAACAATCACACAAAACATGGGTTGCCTCCCAAGAAGCGCTTTTCTTTATTTACGAGTCTTGTAGCTAGACTCAAAGTCGTGGGTTACTACGTGATCTCATCATTGGTTCCACTCTCTAGGTTGTCTTCTAAACTAGTATCGCTTTCATAGTGTAAGTACTTCGGATCTTTGAATTCGAAAACATCCCGTCGATACTTAGAGCCAAGCTTACTAACATCCTTAAAGAATCCACATGATAAATCAGAAATATTTCTACACCCTCTCCTAACATCATCATCACACAAGACAAGTTGGGAGCTCATCACATCGAGCCCGTCGCAATCTATTTCCCTAAGGTCTCTTCTTTTGTATGGCGTTTGGTATGAAATCCTCTTAATCCCGTCAGTGAAAGTCATGATTCCGTTCAAGTCATCCACTATCAACTTAGTGATTTCAAAAAAGGGTGCTCCAAAGACGACTTGCGATAGCCTAGGGTCAACAAAGTCCTCTATGTTGTCCACAATCGTGAACTCCATAGGGAATGCCATATTTCCTACGAACACTTGGATTTCATGATCCTTACCAACCACCTTCTCTCCCTTGTAAATCATCCCCCATCTGCAGATATTGTTATAATGAAACAATGACATGAAATTCTTTGGTAGGAATACATTAATGTATATGTTTTCGAAGTACTTATGACCGATCATGCAAGGGATTTTTAGGTTATTCGGATCACGTCGTTTGATCTTTCTCAACTCTCCATCCTTTGACCCATATAGATTCCCCTCAAGGGAGGGACGATACTCATAAACCTCCTCACCATCCCTACGAAAAATTACCGTTCTAACACCATTGGTAAGTAATACACTACCATCTTTCTCGTCAAGGATTGCTCCCGATTCATTGATGAATGGCATCCCAAGGACAAGGTTGGTTAATGTTTGATTGGAGAGAGGGTCCACGTCATCAAACACGGTGAGGTTAGTATTGTAAACAAGCTCTCCAATCCTAATTGACAAATTCGCTACTACCCCTTCGCACGCAATGTGTTCTGGGAAAGCCTTGTGATATAGGGAAAGTGGGATTACGTTGACTGGGAAACTAGGATCTATATGACTATCAATTAAGACCTTTCCCTCAATGGCACAGGAGATTTTGAAAAGTTTAGAGCCGCTCTCCTCGGTTTGATTGCTACCTATACTAATAACATCCTCTACTCCAGATTCTTCTATAACAGATTTACTCAAAATGGTTGGGCCTTTCTCCTGTTCCTCCGATGTCTCGTTCCTTTCATCCGGTTTGTCGGATTTCTGCAAGGTGCACTGCTCGGGTGAGTTGGTAGGTTTCCTTGCAGAAATGTGGTCAACCTTTGAGATCTCATCCTTTGCTGTCTGACTGAGTTTGTCAGTTTGTTGTTGGGTTAGATCGGATGCTGCAGCTGATATTGTGGTGATGGTGTTTATGAAGTGGATTGGTCCAGGGGGGTTGATAGGTCCTTTTTCGTTAGGAGATAGATGTTTGAATAGCTTGCTAGGACTTTTTATTTTTACAGGGGAGGCTGGTGGACTCATGACGGTAGCAGACTTAATCTCATCAACGTGAATGGGCTTATTATCAATATGCTCTTTGATAGCCGTTAACAGATTACAAATCTTGTTGTTCATGTCAGCCTGCTGTTGTTTGAATTTTGTCTCGAGTGTAGTGAGCTGCAGTTCTTGAGAAAGAATGAATTTTTTTAAATCATCTTCACAGCTTCGCCTAGGGGTATTTTGCGATGGAAAATGTTCGGACCAAATGAGTGGTGAGGAGTCATTGAATGATACACTTCGTGTTTGATACCCTCTAAAATTAGGTTTATCCTTCCATGCCTCATATGCTTCGGCAGAAGTTCGAGGACCCTGCCCTACGTATGATGATGTGAATTCGTTATAAGCACGTTTTGGAAGTTCCATGCAGTTGTAAGTCTCATGAGGGCCATTGCATAGTTTGCATGTAGAAGCGATTCTGCTTACTTGGCTTGAAGGCTTATGAGCTTCGTAAGATTTCATAAGAGACTTGACTCGACCTTCAAGTTCCATGATCCTACGGTCAGGAGTGCTTGAATTGTTCGAAGGCAAAGATATTGCCTTGACTATTTTGTTCAAATCACGGGGATCATTCCAACTTTCGTTGTCATAGAGAGCAAGATCTTCTATGAGTTCCTGATGCGTGGGAATCGCACCTTGCTTTACCTCTCGAGGGATCTCGCGAGGCTTACAACCCCCACCAGGCAGTGTACCTGATCGTTGTAGTATAGTATAGTGACAAGTACCGGGGGATTGATCGTTCAGCTTAGGAATAGTGTCGCTAGGATTAGAAAACCTAATTAATAGTTCTAGAGGTGAGAGATGACTATTTTTGTTTTTTTATATTTTTATGAAAGCAATTAAAATCTCGGGTTTTGAAAGAGTGGGCGGAATTAGTTGCTAATCAACTAACCCAAAAACTACTTTGTAACTAATTAAACTAATGAAAATAAAATTAAACTAATATTAAACTAAGGTTGTGAGCAGTAATTGGAGAAATTGTGTTTACTTAGACTTCATTACTCCCTAGATATCTTTTACATGTCAATTACTTGTTACACTTGTATGAATGACGGGTTGTATTCCTTAATACCATTCGTGGAGTGGCATACATAACTCCCCAACTCTATGAGCTCTTATCTCCTCCTACACCATGACCCAGCACAACTATAGGGATTGTAAACAGTGGCTCATGCATTAAATACAACCAATAAAGACCTAGTACGCCTCGGTTCATGTTTCTTAAGACGTTCAAGCATGTTACCATTTGGAGATCTGCCAGTTTTTTTAAGCCTAACATATAAAATCATTCATTCAAAACAAGAATAGACAAGTAATCAACACATAATCAACATCTAGGTTTCATTAGATCTAAGCAAACACAAGAGAGATCTAGCCTAGCATAGTAGAATTAAGATAAGAACAAAAGATAAACAACCAACACATAGACATATTGATTGAATTAAGAGTATACTTATCTCAATTACAATGCAAGGTCTCAAGGGTTTGGAACCCTTAAAAAACCTGTAAAAGAGGCACCAAAATCGTCTTTAGGGTTTCACCAAAACTTCTCCTCTTTTTATGAAAAAACTAGAAAACTATATATAGGAAAATCGTCCTGACGGCGTCAAGAGTAAAATCTGACGCCGTCAACTCGCCGCCATACACTTCCTCGGACGCCCTAGATCCAATCGTGACGGCCTATGTGACGCCGTCACCACCTTCGGTAAATTAATCTTGGCCACTTTGACGCCGTCATAACTCCATCTGACGCCGTCACCAGCTACGGTAAATTATTCTTCATGTCTGACGCCGTCAAGAGCAAACCCTTGACGCCGTCACCTTGTATTTCCAGCTTGGATTTTTGGTACTTTGTCGTTTTCTTCACTTTATGCTCCAAAAACGTCCAAAATAGCCTCTTTTCCAGAATTCACTCTCCAAACACCTAAAATCACAAAAGGAACGATTTAGGGCAATATTTGATCAAATAAATTCGGATTCGGGCTTAAATGACCCCCTAAAAACGGATCATTTTTCGCCTCATCATATACCCTTACACTTGAGATTTGCTTGTCCTCAAGCAAATGAGCTTTTATTCTACTCAAAAGACAAGTTAGGGGTCATTTAACACTAATATAAAAGTAATTACAACAAATAATCGTTCCACTAAAGACCAATAGACAAGCACGGAGGTCATACACAAGCACCTCACAAATAGTGTTTAGATACTCACATCTCTCGGGTGTAATAAAGTAATATAACATTATGGAAATGGAAGATATCTCTGACTACCTGTCATAGCAAAATAGATTATCATAGGCTTGGGAAAGGATCAAACCTCCACCACATGACGTAAGCACCTAGGATAAACTATCAAAGAGGTCTTTTTAAAGGGTTATATCGTTAGGTGTAGGGATATGAATTACACGGTTTTGTTGGATAAAGGGAATTTTACTGGTGGCGAGTTAACAATCTTAGTAAATTACATGTACAAGATGGCGTTGCTAAGCCAAGACTAGACTCGACTTAAGCTAATAAATGAAAAATAACAAAAAACATAAAATAAACATAGAATGAAACGGGATGGTAGTCCGTATGTTTTTTCTCTTTTTCTTTTCTATTTTTTTTTTCTTTTTCTTAATTTTTCGATTTTTTTTTTTTTTTTTTTTTTTTTTTTTTTTTTTTTTTTTTTTTGCATACACTCTTACCCTACCATCCAAAATAATACATCATAGGGGTTTGAGCATTCCCCTTACACTTGAATCTTTACATACTTTACAATTAACTAATCTAATGACTCAAATTAAGAAAATCAAAACACTTGGAGCACTTTTAAGATTAACGTACATATGGGGTAATAAGTGATGTTCTTCCCCATTACTCCATAAAATAAGTACTTACCCATGAGTCCCAATCGTCCCAAAACAATATGTACAAGGATATGACTCGACTTAGCAACCATGTAATCAATTAGAAAGTTAACTTAGGGTTTAACAAATAACAATAATGCACTAAAAATGAGCGCATACACGGAAGGCTAAGGCGATTTGGGTGTACATTTAAGTGGGGTGTAACAAATTCTTCCTTTAAGTAAAATGCTTAAAGTTAGAAACGAAAAGATAGGCTCGGAGGGGTGTACTAGGGGTTTCGTGTACTAAAAATGAGTACAACGCTAAGGGTGTGGGAAAAATTAGTTGACTTAACTAGCCAAGTAATATGACTTAAATGGTCAAGTAATTATAATACGGGTTTAACACAAGGGTGATCCTAATGCCTCTTATCATGTAGTAAATCCTACCACACGAATGTAGTCTCACTAGCGGTCTCGGGATGCATCACTAACGCAAGTTCTAGAATCTAAATGCTACCGGTACACTCATAAGCACTAATAGTAAATGCTTTTCCTATCAAATCTAAAGGCGAACCTCACATTTTTGGGTGGAAAATTTTTCTGAATATACGGTTATGTGCTAGTCATACAACCTCCTATCCATGAGACGCTTGCTATGGCTAAAGTTTCACTCCTAAATGTTGTAAAAAATTTTAAATTTGGCGCTAAAATTACACTAACAAGTATTTCTGATAGTTTTATTACTCATCTACTATCAAACAAAACAAACTCAAGCGAAAGTGCATATGTAAGGTATCATCTTTTTACCCTCCCCTTACACTTAAGATGAACATTGTCCCCAATGTTCAAGTAAAGAATGTAAAAGTAAAAAAGTAAAGAGAATGAAATCAAATACTCCCCTGATTCGCTCGGTATGGATTTTAGTTGGCCAGGTTAAATCTTCTTCCAAGAAACTGAACAATCAAAGCTTCCCTTCCAGAATATAAATCATCTTCTTGTCACAAATAACCTGTAAATCCTGACAAAAGTAGACAAGGCAACCTCGCGTAAAATCGGCGGCATCCTATATAAGTTACTAAATCCAAAAAACAAAATAAGATATAATGCTTGTGGAATGAAGTTTGCAGATTTCCTGGAGATTATAAAACTTAATAATTCACAAAAACAATAAGACTCCGTTAGAAAAACAAAACCGGTAAAATTTCCAGATTTTTGACTCCTGACGCCGTCAAGAGCAATGCCCTGACGCCGTCAGAATGGGCCTGCAGAAATCCTTATGTTAAGTTTCCGGAAAATTTCTGGAAAAACTTTGTCCTACTTCCTGGAAAATCCTGCAAAACTTCATTATGACTCAATACAAGCATTTGACTCTAACAAATACGAATATACATGTTCATTAAATATTGTGGATAATCATGATCGGTTTGTTTCTTAAAAACATATTTGGGGTTTCCCCTTACACTTATCTTTTGCAAAAATACCTTTAGGTTGAAGTTAAGACTAGGCTAAACAACATAATAAAGTATTTCACATTTTAATTGAGAAACATGATCAACCAACAATAAAAATAAAATATGCATACGGAAGCAAATAACAATCAAACAATTAAAATCACACAAAACATGGGTTGCCTCCCAAGAAGCGCTTTTCTTTATTTACGAGTCTTGTAGCTAGACTCAAAGTCGTGGGTTACTACGTGATTCGGGTGAGTTCCTCATTGAGGACATCTTTGGGATCGAACTTAGGTTTCAACTTTCTATTGGTTCCCTTAGTGTGGTATGACCTTTCAAACTTTTCTCCATCCGGATCATACAAGGTCATTCTAATATCATGACCCGTTACCTTCTCTAGGTGGCTTGTCCCACCTCCATTTATACTTATCTCCATCTCTTTTCCATTTATTCAACTCTATATTAATAGGCATTACGCTAAAAAACTCAATCATCTTTCTAAAGACTAAGGGGTCCTCAAAGGGATCTAGCTCCTCATCCCTAGCTATGAGTTGTTCTACCGAATGTGTCTTCTCAACGAAATCCTTTTCTAGATAAAATGGGCATTGAGGTCCTATGAAGTTCCTTTCTATCCAAGGTCCATATCTAGATGGTCTCCTATTCATCTCTACCCAATGCGGTGTTGGTTCATTATCACAATCATAACTATGCTCTTAACATCATACACCGACCAAGTATCGCCTTCTCCTACCGCTATCTTGGATTCCTTGCAATCTATCATGGCACTAGCGGTTGCTAAAAATCCTCTTCCTACCAATAATGGGCATGTAGTGTCACTAACCATGTCTAGAACGTGAAAATCCGCTAATATAGTTAACCTTCCTACGTGAACAACTACATCCTTAATCATTCCAACAGGGTGGGCAATACTTCCATCCGCTAGCCCTATCAATACCTCCGTTTCCTCTAACTTTCCTAGCTTAAGAGCGGTGAATAAGGATAAGGGAATCAAGTTGAGGCTTGACCCTAAATCGGCTAGTGTGTCGAAAGCTTCGGATCTTCCTATCTTACAAGGCAAAACAAATATACCCGGATCATCAAGCTTTTTAGGCAACTTGTTTTGAACGAAGGCGGTCCCATTTTTACCTAGCTTATACTTCTCATATTTTTCTAGGAGGGCACTATAGTAAGGAGCACGCGCTAAGACATCAATGACGGGGCGTTCGAGGTGAAGTTCTTTGAATTCATCGTCAAGGTCTTGCGTAAGAGGTGTTTCAACTATGCTTTTGACCGGCTCTATAGTGGGTGTTTTAGTTGATTGGTCCTTTTGGGGAACTTGGTGTTGTTTGAAACACGTGCTCGTTGATTTAACCGAGTAATATTGTGGACACGAAGTGGGTGACGAAACTGAAGATATGGAATTAACGTTTAGTTTCGGATTCTTGATGGTGTCGCTTGGGAGTGCTCCCATTTCTCGGTCATTGAGAACTTTCAACAATGCATCAATTCTATTGGTCATCTCGCTTTGATTTTGTTTGAAATCGGCTTCAAACTTAGCTATGCGGGCTTCTTGAGATGCCATGAACTTTGACATCAATCCTTCAAGATTGTTGGTACTACCATAGTTGTTAGAAGGATTGTTGTTGAAGGTACGGTTGGATGGTGGACCGTTTGATTGGTAACGATTAGGTGGGTTGGATGAATTGGGTTGATTTTGTTTCCACCTAAGGTTTGGGTGATTTTTCCATGAGGGGTTATATGAATCACCGTATGTGTTCGGTTCGGGCTTGAAAGTGTACCACTTATCTCCCGCTTCGTCGGTATGCGTGGATGCATAGTCCGCAAAAGCTGTTCCGGGGAGTTCCATACAATCACGAGTGTCATGGGGACCACTACATAATTCGCATGAAGAAGTGATTTTGTTCACTTGGCTTGAATGCTTCGGAGCTTCGTAAGATTTCATGAGAAACTTGACTTGGTCCTCAAGTTCCATGATCCTACGGTCGGGAGTGCTTGAATTATTCGAAGGCAAAGATATTGCCTTGACCGTTTTGTTCAAATCACGGGGATCATTCCAACTTTCGTTGTCATAGAGAGCAAGATCTTCTATGAGTTCCCATGATTGTTCCGCACTAAGATCACGTAGCTTACCACCGGCCGATTGGTCAATGGTTCGCCTCGTGGGGATATCGATATGGTCATAAAAAATTTGGACTTGGAGCACAAATCTATGCCATGATGAGGGACTTTTTGGAGTAAGTCCTTGAAACGAGTCCATGCTTCATAAAGAGATTCATTTTGACGTTGTTGGAACATCAAGATGTCATTCCTAAGTTTAGTAGTTCTCCCCGGTGGGAAAAATTGAGCAAGGAAACGAGTGGTGAGATCATCCCATGTGGTGATGGATCCCGCGGGTAAACGCTCAAGCCATTGACTAGCTTGATCCCGTAGAGAGAATTGGAATAGGCGTAAACGGGTAGTCTCTCTAGTTTCAACACCTAGGTCTATGGAATCTACGATTTTGAGGAAGTCCTTAAGGTGTTGGTTTGGATCTTCGGAACGAAGTCCATGGAATGCACATCCGCTTTGCACCAACCGGATGGTGTCGGATCGCAAGGGGGTCACATTGGCTCCGGTGAGCTCAATGGTGTTTCGGTAGCCTTGGTGGCTAGGTCGGGAATACTCTCCTAAGGTTCGGGGCCTAAGGGGTTCTAATGGTGGGTTTTGTTGTGGTGGGATGATGGGTTCAAAGATGTTACCACCTTCCATGATGTCGGATGGTAAAGAGTTACGAACAAAAGCACGAAGAAATAAGATAGACTAAAGAAGACCTAAAAATAAAAATAAAAAATCTTACTAGAAAGGAATCTAGCAAGTAGACCTAATAAAAAGAAATTCTAACCTAGACAATAACTATTCCCCGGGCTGCGGCGCCAAAAACTTGATGCGTGGGAATCGCACCTTGCTTTACCACTCGAGGGATCTCGCAAGGCTTACAACCCCCACCAGGCAGTGTACCTGATCGTTGTAGTATAGTATAGTGACAAGTACCGGGGGATTGATCGTTCAGCTTAGGAATAGTGTCGCTAGGATTAGAAAACCTAATTAATAGTTCTAGAGGTGAGAGATGATTATTTTTGTATTTTTATATTTTTATGAAAGCAATTAAAATCTCGGGTTTTGAAAGAGTGGGCGGAATTAGTTGCTAATCAACTAACCCAAAAACTACTTCGTAACTAATTAAACTAATGAAAATAAAATTAAACTAATATTAAACTAAGGTTGTGAGCAGTAATCGGAGAAATTGTGTTTACTTAGACTTCATTACTCCCTAGATATCTTTTACATGTCAATTACTTGTTACACTTGTATGAATGACGGGTTGTATTCCTTAATACCATTCGTGGAGTGGCATACATAACTCCCCAACTCTATGAGCTCTTATCTCCTCCTACACCATGACCCAGCACAACTATAGGGATTGTAAACAGTGGCTCATGCATTAAATACAACCAATAAAGACCTAGTACGCCTCGGTTCATGTTTCTTAAGACGTTCAAGCATGTTACCATTTGGAGATCTGCCAGTTTTCTTAAGCCTAACATATAAAATCATTCATTCAAAACAAGAATAGACAAGTAATCAACACATAATCAACATCTAGGTTTCATTAGATCTAAGCAAACACAAGAGAGATCTAGCCTAGCATAGTAGAATTAAGATAAGAACAAAAGATAAACAACCAACACATAGACATATTGATTGAATTAAGAGTATACTTATCTCAATTACAATGCAAGGTCTCAAGGGTTTGGAACCCTTGAAAAACCTGTAAAAGAGGCACCAAAATCGTCTTTAGGGTTTCACCAAAACTTCTCCTCTTTTTATGAAAAAACTAGAAAACTATATATAGGAAAATCGTCCTGACGGCGTCAAGAGTAAAATCTGACGCCATCAACTCGCCGCCATACACTTCCTCGGACGCCCTAGATCCAATCGTGACGGCCTATGTGACGCCGTCACCACCTTCGGTAAATTAATCTTGGCCACTTTGACGCCGTCATAACTCCACCTGACGCCGTCACCAGCTACGGTAAATTATTCTTCATGTCTGACGCCGTCAAGAGCAAACCCTTGACGCCGTCACCTTGTATTTCCAGCTTGGATTTTTGGTACTTTGTCGTTTTCTTCACTTTATGCTCCAAAAACGTCCAAAATAGCCTCTTTTCCAGAATTCACTCTCCAAACACCTAAAATCACAAAAGGAACGATTTAGGGCAATATTTGATCAAATAAATTCGGATTCGGGCTTAAATGACCCCCTAAAAACGGATCATTTTTCGCCTCATCAGTTCCCATGATTGTTCTGCACTAAGATCACGTAGCTTACCACCGGCCGATTGGTCAATGGTTCGCCTCTCGGAGATGTCGATATGGTCATAGAAGATTTGGACTTGGAGCCAAAGATCTATGCCATGATGAGGGACTTTTTGGAGTAAGTCCTTGAAACGAGTCCATGCTTCATAAAGAGATTCATTTTGACGTTGTTGAAACATCAAGATGTCATTCCTAAGTTTAGTAGTTCTCCCCGGTGGGAAAAATTGAGCAAGGAAACGAGTGGTGAGATCATCCCATGTGGTGATGGATCCCGCGGGTAAACGCTCAAGCCATTGACTAGCTTGATCCCGTAGAGAGAATTGGAATAGGCGTAAACGGGTAGTCTCTCTAGTTTCAACACCTAGGTCTATGGAATCTACGATTTTGAGGAAGTCCTTAAGGTGTTGGTTTGGATCTTCGGAACGAAGTCCATGGAATGCACATCCGCTTTGCACCAACCGGATGGTGTCGGATCGCAAGGGGGTCACATTGGCTCCGGTGAGCTCAATGGTGTTTCGGTAGCCTTGGTGGCTGGGTCGGGAATACTCTCCTAAGGTTCGGGGCCTAAGGGGTTCTAATGGTGGGTTTTGTTGTGGTGGGATGATGGGTTCAAAGATGTTACCACCTTCCATGATGTCGGATGGTAAAGAGTTACAAACAAAGGCACGAAGAAATAAGATAGACTAAAGAAGACCTAAAAATTAAAAAATAAAAATCTTACTAGAAAGGAATCTAGCAAGTAGACCTAATAAAAAGAAATCCTAACCTAGACAATAACTATTCCCCGGGCTGCGGCGCCAAAAACTTGATGCGTGGGAATCGCACCTTGCTTTACCTCTCGAGGGATCTCGAGAAGCTTACAACCCCCACCAGGCAGTGTACCTGATCGTTGTAGTATAGTATAGTGACAAGTACCGGGGGATTGATCGTTCAGCTTAGGAATAGTGTCGCTAGGATTAGAAAACCTAATTAATAGTTCTAGAGGTGAGAGATGATTATTTTTGTATTTTTATATTTTTATGAAAGCAATTAAAATCTCGGGTTTTTAGAAGAGTGGGCGGAATTAGTTGCTATTCAACTAACCCAAAGCTATTAAAATAATTAAAATGAAATTAAGCTAAATTAAACTAAGGTTGTGAGCAGTATTTGGAGAAATTGTGTTTACTTAGACTTCATTACTCCATAGATATCTTTTACATGTTAATTACTTGTTATACTTGTATGAATGACGGATTGTATTCCTTAATACCATTCGTGGGGTGGCATACATAACTCCCCAACTCTATGAGCTCTTATCTCCTCCTACACCATGACCCAACACAACTATAGGGATTGTAAACAGTGGCTCATGCATTAAATACAACCAATAAAGACCTAGTACGCCTCGGTTCATGTTTCTTAAGACGTTCAAGCATGTTACCATTTGGAGATCTGCCAGTTTTCTTAAGCCTAACATATAAATCATTCATTCAAAACACGAATAGACAAGTAATCAACATATAATCAACATCTAGGTTTCATTAGATCTAAGCAAACACAAGAGAGATCTAGCCTAGCATAATGGAATTGAGACAAGAACAAGAGATAAACAACCAACACATAGACATATTGATTGAATTGAAAGTACACTTATCTCAATTACAATGCAAGGTCTCAAGGGTTTGGAACCCTTGAAAAACCTGTAAAAGAGGCACCAAAATCGTCTTTTGGGTTTCACCAAAACTTCTCTCTAATGAAAAAAAACTAGAAAACTATATATAGGAAAAACAGTCTGACGGCGTCAAGAGTTAATTCTGACGCCGTCACCTCGCCGCCATATACTTCCTCGGACGGCCTAGATCCACTTATGACGGCCTATGTGACGCCGTCACCACCCACGATATAATATTTTTGCCACTTTGACGCCGTCACCAGTCCATCTGACGCCGTCACCAGCTACGATGTTTAATTCTCCATGTCTAACGCCGTCAAGAAGGTAGTCTTGACGCCGTCACCTTGTATCTTCAGCATGGATTTTTGGTACTTTGCCGTTTTCTTCACTTTTATGCTCCAAAAACGTCCAAAATAGCTTCTTTTCCAGAATTCACTCTCCAAACACCTAAAATCACAAAAGGAACGATTTAGGGCAATATTTGATCAAATAAAGTCGGATTCGGGCTTAAATGACCCCCTAAAAACGGATCATTTTTCGCCTTATCAGTTCCAAACCCTTGAGACCTTGCATTGTAATTGAGATAAGTGTTCTTCTAATTCAATCAATATGTCTATGTGTTGGTTGTCTATATCTTGTTCTCGTCTCAATTCCATTATGCTAGGCTTGATCTCTTTTGTGTTTGCTTAGATCTAATGAAACCTAGATATTGATTATGTGTTGATTACTTGTTTATTCTTGTTTTGGATGAATGATTTATATGTTAGGCTTAAGAAAACTGGCAGATCTCCAAATGGTAACATGCTTGAACATCTTAAGAAACATGAACCGAGGCGTACTAGGTCTTTATTGGTTGTATTTAATGCATGAGCCACTGTTTACAATCCCTATAGTTGTGCTGGGCATGGTGTAGGAGGAGATAAGAGCTCATAGAATTGGGGAGTTATGTATGCCACCCCATGAATGGTATTAAGGAATACAATCCGTCATCCATGCAATTATAACAAGTAATTAACGTGTAAAAGATATCTAGGGAGTAGTGAAATCTAAGTAAACACATTTTCTCCAATTACTACTCACAACCTTAGTATAATTAGTTTATTTTCATTTTTTGTATTTTATTTTGATTGCATCTTAGTTTTGGGTTAGTTGAATAGCAACTAATTCCGCCCACTCTTCCAAAACCCGAGATTTTTACTTGCTTTCTAAAAAATATAAAAATACAAAAATAATCATCCCTCACCTTTAGAACTAGTATTTAGGCTTTCTAATCCTAGCGACACTATTCCTAAGCTGAACGATCAATCCCCCGGTACTTGTCACTATACTATACTACAACGATCAGGTACACTGCCTGGTGGGGGTTGTAAGCTTCTCGAGATCCCTCGAGAGGTAAAACCTGTTGCGATTCCCACGCATCATCTTCCAATCTTAAGAGCAACCACACTGCCGCCAATTCCAAGTCATGCATTGAATAATTCTCCTCAAACGGTTCTAATTGTCTTGATGTGTAAGCAATAACCTTCCCGTGCTGCATAATGGCATAACCAAGTCTCTTCTTGAAACGTCCCAAAATTGGTACTACCTTAAAGTATGGAAGTTGAAGCAAATTTCTATTTCAGCTTTTTCAAAACTTTGTTCTCATCCAAACTAAGCTTCTCTTCTTTACTCATAAAATTCATCAACGGTAACGCAACTCGTGAACATCTTCCAACCAATATCATGCTTTCAGAATATACAATTGATCCTCATGTTTCCAACATAATACAAAAATGATTCTCATGTTTCTCCTTCGTCTCTGCATGTACTAATATGTCATGCTATGACCAATTTGTCTAAGTACTCACGAAAGAAAAGATTTATCAAATTCGATAAACAGTCAAAGCATTAGCTAATACTATTAGCATCATTAACAGTCATAGTGGCTGATACAAATACGAAATGAAATTTTTGGAATAACTTCAAGCCATAAATCCATCTAAAGGAAAACTCCGCGTCCTAAAGTTGATCAGATACATCGTCGATTCGAGGTAGGGAATAATGAGTTCAAATAGTGATACGGTTTAGCTTCCAGAAGTTAATACATAATCTCCTGCTACCATCTTTCTTCATCGCGAAAAAAACTTGAAGCACCTTAAGGAGATACACGAAGACAACAAATCATTTGATAGCTTTTTGGTTGCCACTCCTCTAGTTCTCTCAATCCGACTGGTGCTGTTCAATATAGAGTTTCAAAATCAGCTAAAACATCGTTCTTATACGGATACGGTTCTGTCTTATCAAACTTTTACTGTTCTCAGGCACTTCTCGAAGAATCCCATGATCCCCATAAGTTCAAGTTATATGATGTAATTATTATTACGTTGGCCAGGCGTCATAATACTTGCATCATATAAACATGCCTTTATGGAAATCATATTCAACCTCGAGTCGTGACTAAAAATTCTCTCAGTGCTAGGTCAAAGCAAATTCACAACCTGGTGTAAATCTTGGTGGTTCATTCAGGGATTACATCGGGATAATTTAGATTGCAAAATGACTCTCAAAGTGAGATTCATCCCACGGGAAACAAGAATAGATGCTAGTAAAACTCCACAACCGCGAAAGTAACATATGAGTTTCAAGGGTAGTAAGGATAACAAAAGTCTAACAATCATAAGTCATGACAAAAATAAATCAGAGTGGTTAATAATGTCAAAGGAGAGACGTAGTATGACAGTAGTGACCATCTTGATGCTCAGTCCACCAGTCAATATAGGAATGACAATCGAATTTAAACTTTCCAAGGAAAGGCAGATCAGCATAGCAAATCTTATCATTCAGAAGTGAGGAATAATATTCCTATTCTCGTGGTTAATCACCACAAGATTTCCCATAGGAATGGATAAGGCGAAAAAAAATCTAGCAGTGTAGGGAAAAATTAAATATGCTTATAGAAAGCAAGAGATTTCACAAAGTGTGTCAAACACATCATGATCATAGAAATTCTCAGAATGATTAAAGAGACATCCTAAATGGTTAGACAATGAAATAGATGTAGTGTCAAACATTACCACAAAATTCTCGACGCATTCTAAACTTACTTGGTCACTAAACTTATGTTATGCAAAATAATAGGCTTCAAATCTCCAGAAGGAGAAATCTTAAAAGGCTCAACTAAAGGCACGAATCAGAGTGATGCGGAAGCAACGATACCTAAACAAATGCCCTACAGTCTACCCAATCCTCACCGGTCATAACTTAAGTTTCAAAGTGGAAATCCTAAAGCAAGTTCTCAAAGGTTGTTCCATAACTCCTATGGTGCAAAACCTAGTGGGCATAATACTCACAGGTCATAGCCTAAGCTCTACGGGTTTTGAATCCGCCGATCAAACGTGTCTCTGATACCATAATTGTAACACCCCAACCCGAAAAGGGCTAAAGTGTAACATTATGGGGTCAAATCAGAACATAAGTAAGCGAAATACATTAATAATACAAGGGGTACAAAACAGTTCTAAAGAAAAGATAAAGGACTAATTCAATACATTACAACTTCAAAATTTATTACAAGTTAAGAACCAAGAGGGGAATCTCTAATCTATCTCTAATCCATGGGGAGCTATCAACTGTGTAGTCCACAAAGAGCTCCTAAGCACTCTTCACCCAACTCAACTTCCTTTTAAAAACCTGCCGCATGAAAAGAAATGCGACTGAGCTTAAAAAGCCCAGTGAACAGATATAAACAACGAAAACTAGTAACAAAAGGAAAACGAATGTGAATACTACATAGGTCCAAGCGAACCTGCTGAGATATAAATCAAGAATATGGAAACATGGAATATGATCAAAGGAAATACGGATAATGGATATCAAACAATCAACGAAATGAAATGACTCATAAGAGTAAGCAAAAGAAATAGAGCAATCATAAGTTAATCACATTAGAGAAGACAAGTTAATAAGAATCATATTGAAGTAGAACAAATAGGAATGCCCAACAATATATATATATATATATATATATATATATATATATATATATATATATATATATATATATATATATATATATATATATATATATATATATATATATACTAATTGTACATCGGAGTCATGACCTCTATTGTACCAAATGTGAAAGGGGTGTATTGCACACACACCAAAACATTCACCAAATAATACTAAACTGAGTACCTAGGATGCATCCATACGCTCCCTGCAAAACAGATATATATGCACAAAGCTCTAGGCTAAGTAAACGTATACAATAATAAATATAGGCCTGAATAGCTAGCTTAAAGGGAACGCTGTGGACTAAAACCCACCTCCACAGATAGTGTCAATACCACTGGTGCATCAGTGGCAAGGCCATGGACTCCCCATGACTGGCTTCAAATTAATCAAATAATGGGCAACAAATAGGGAATAGGAATGCTATAAGAATAAGAACTATAGCATGCAACAATATCAAGCAAATCATAACAAAAATGGATCGATCAAATATGGATCATATAAGGGATCATAGCAATGGTTTAAGTCAAAGGTCCAAATCAAAGATTCATATCATGAGGTTCAAATCAAAGGTTCATAATAGTAAAAGGGTTTATAGCAAAGGTTCAAAATTTGAAGGTAAATAATCAAAAGATGTTAAAGAAGGTCATGAGGAATCTTAGAGAATAAAATAGATTAAGGACTTTTAAAAATTACTTAAAACCTTTTTATCGTAAAAGTATTCCTTTAAAAACACATTTCATAAAAGTCATTAAAACCATTATATAAAACTGCCATCGTATCGTAATCACATAAATCATTTCAAAAATAGTTTTTCTCAAAAATCATCAGGGTATATTTTTAAAAGGGTCTTCATAAGAAATTATACTATCAAATGAACCAAAGATATCAGGCGTATAAAGATCAGAAATCATAATAGTGGCAATGGAACGGATCATGAGTCATAGGAAACCTTACTGAAAGGTTAGAATATCTATTCCTCAAACCGCAAATGAAATGAGAGCAAACGGTAAAGCGATCACAAGGAAACCACGCCACGTCTTCTTCAACGAATCTACACTGATTAATGATCGGCTAATTGTTAATAACTTGTTTTAACTTAGGTTACTCATTTTAGTCGGATTTCCATTTTTAGTAAGTTTCCATTTATAGCAGCTTTCCAAAAAATAGTTACTTTCTATTTTTAGTAACTTCCTGAAATAGTAATTTAATACTTTAAGGTTATAATGGACAATTATAATGGTTTAGGGTTAAATATTTCAATTTAATAAAGTTTAGGGTCGAAAATAAATCAAATATTAAAAATGTCAAATAAAATTATCTTAAAGTTTATACTATGATTTTTATATTAAGGTGATAATTTTAGACTCCGTCGTTAATAATTATTAACGTATCTTTGACATTAATCTTAGGCCGCGACGATCGAAACAGTCCACAAAAACCGTTCACAACACGACACAACTCATTCACAATAGGGTGCATAAACTCGCGATATATCAGGTACATAAAGGCGTGTTCTAGTTGTGATTTTATGTGACTTAACTAACGAGGAACACAAATATATTAAGACATGATTCAATGGTTATCTATCATGGTTTTTAAGTTGTGTATACTCATAGTTATGTGCCGAATAATTGAAAGAAACAAGGTACCATGATATCTTTGTGTCGACTGGAAGAACAATGAGACTGAATGAAAAAAAAAACTTGGGCTCGAATGACACAAGGACTCCAAAGTTTGTACATCTTTTTGACGGCAACTGCTTCTGCTCTTCTACTTTTTCTTCTTGGCAGCAAAAGCTTATGTGTGTGAGAGTTTTCTTGTTTTTGGTATTTGAGAGGTGAAAGAGAGGTGTTGATATACGGTTTGTGATAAAACGTATGGAGTGGGATAAATAAGGAAAACCGTGTATTGGTTTGAGAGAAAGTAGGGAGCAATGATCTTCTAATATTTCAAGTTGATCTACTCTTATCCCCTCATATATTCTATACATGTGAAGGTGTGTCACAAAATATAAACTATTATGGTAGTGTCATAGAAACGTGTGTTATGCATCAACAATAAGGGGGTGCTGTTTTTTTTTAAACATAGATTAGGATTTAGTAACTTAGGTTATAATTATATAGTTAGGATGTTATCAACATTATGTATTTTAATTATTAGGTGTATTTTATTTAGAAGGCATAGTTTCCATGACATTTATATTAATATTTCATACTTAGGGAAATTTTGAAATGGGGCAAAAATTATGGTTCAAATATTTCGGGTTTTACATATGTGATTGTATGTGTTGCTTTTCTTTCGTAGAGATGCTTTCTAGGGTTTACAGATAAATCTTTTGATGATTATCAACGGTTGCTACTGAGACAGGTGTTGATCATTCGGGAGAAGACAATGAGGACAAATATCATTCGTCTTTTAGTTTGTACGTAGTGGTGCTTGTCGTACGTCCTTATTATGCAATGTCAGATGGTACATTTTAACCGCTAGTGACAGTTGGGAACAATGATGTTTAGTTAGGCGTGAGAGGTCTTTCCAGGCTCTATAGGGTGTGTTTGGCGCAGCAGATTATAAAAGATTATGCTTAATTTTTCAAAAAAAAAAAAAAAAAAAAAAAAAAAAAAAAAAAAAAAAAAAAAGCTACTTGAAAAATAGTATTTGTTTGACAGACAGAACTTATAAGAGATAAAAAATAAAAATAAAAAATAAAATAAAATCTTCCATAATCTTTGAAAATCAAAGGTTACTTCATGTAGCTTATAAAATAAGACAAAAATACAATGTTGGTCCCTAAACTTTTCACAAAACATCGCCATGGACCCTAACTTTCCAAAATCATCATGGTGCATGCAAAAGTTAGGATTTTGAGGCCGATTGCATCCCTCGCCCCAAAATAGTTACTGCAATGTATTCTTGGTGAGGGTAAAATCATCATTCACTGTAACGATCTAGTTTCTAGCCGTTGTAGAGTGTCCCAGTTCCCTATATTACTGTGAGTCACAATTGTATTGTCACTCATCATCCTTAATCTTTCCCCCAAAAACCTTTCCTCCTTCAACATGGTACACTGCTGGTGTGGTAAGCAAGCTATAACACGCACTTCGTGGACATCGGCCAACCCAAGGGCGTCGATTCTATGCTTTTACTGATGAATTAAGTGTGTTTTAAGATTGATTGTATTACCTTATTTTCGCAAGTAGCAAAGTACATTGTAACAATGGTGGTTCATTAATGAAATGTCATATTAATGATTAGGGGTCTTCTTGTCGGTGGATAGGATGGTATGATCTTGAAATGTGAGCTCGTTCAAGAATGATCTTACCAGGCCTTTTGAGGGGGAGAAATGAGCTCGAGGAAAGATTAGAAGTTGCTCAAGGTGATGTGTAAAACTGGAAGATTTACTAGGTGCTCAGTTTTGTTCTTGATTCTTTATGCACTTTGTTAACTTTTTAGCTTTAACATATGATGGTCGTGTTCTGTGTTTTGTAGAAATGTAATTACTTGTTAGGCCATCTTGGTAGTGTTAGAACCTTTACCAAAACTATTATGCACTAGTATGTTTTAAGCTTAGATTTTATTGAATGGTGGTAACATTGTCTCCAACATGGATATGAAGTTTAGTTCTTTTTCTGAGTTTACGTTATTGGTATGCAAATGCTTAAAAATTTGTTCATAATTGACTTTTAATAGTCAACATTCTTTTGAAGTTTTCATTTTGGTTAGTTTTGCCTGTATCAATTTGCAGTAGCATATTATGCGGTCATACAGTTTGATATCATATGTTGCACACAAGATACATATTTTGGACACAATTAAAATTCAGAAACATAACATGGTTCTGTAGATAATGCAATTGAATATAATTCTAAATGCATAAAATTTCATACTTTTCAAAGCATGATAATCAAAGTTCATAACTTGTTCATAGTTAACATAAATAAATATTATCTACTTCATTAGCATAACATAAGTGACCTATGGTGAGGGCATCATTTTATTCATTAAATCCTACTACCTAGTCACTATTCAGGTAGTATGTCGGGATGAAACAGAAACTGCTTGCAGATTACTTTAATGGACCTGAGATTGAGACTCTGATTGATCTTGCTGCTGGGTTGACACTGGGATTCATCAATAGGTTGATCTTAACTCTGAGATTGAACACCTGCAATTTTAACTTCTTTGTCTGTTGCAACATCCTAACTACCTTGATCTTGAATTCCAGATTGCACACAAGTTCCTTTAACTGCAACATTTTGACTTTCATCAACACCTGTACCTTTAGCTTGTTTATCTGCTGCAACTTTGTTCCCTATTGGATGTGTCTTCTTTGATGCAACCTTTTGAGGCACTTGTTTACCTTTTCCCTTAGAACTTGAACTATTTTGTTTTTTAGCGCCAGTTTGACTACTTTGGGTTCCACCATAGCCATACATGTTTTTCGGTTGTGTCCAGCAATATCACAAACACTACACCTTACACTTTTCTAAGCCTTAGACAGTTTACCATTCTTGACAATCTCTTCAGTTTCAGGAGCTAACTTTACTCTTTTTTTACTAGTTGAGTTAGCTACATTTGCTTGAGTCTTTGGTTGAACAATAGTTGTTGGCACAAACGATTTTTCCCAATGCCCATTGCAAGTTATGGTGGATACATTGTGTTTGTAGGTTACTTCCCAAGTTTAGAGATACTAACAAGGATGCGCCCATGTTTCAACAGCTTCTACTTGTTGTCCATTTAAAACAATATTCCAATTGGTAGCAACAACATGTTTACATATGGTAAATCTGTTATCTCCCATCTTTAGCAAGTACAAGACTTCTTTACAACATTAACTACACATTGGTCTCCCAATGGTCCACTTACCTGAAACTTATCTCCCCCATTCCATAAAACATTATACCTAACCGCCTTTTTCTTAATACCTTCTAACATGTGTTGTGCAGTAGGTTTTAGTGGCCCATTACTCTTATCAATGACCTTCACAACATTCATTATCCTCTTCATACAGTATTCCCTGATGTATTCTAAGGATGTAATAATTGTTTTGTTTATACCCTCAATTATTTTCTCATGAAACACTTAACAAATGTTATTAAGTAACACAGCAGAATGAGGTCGCCCTAAAACAAGACAAATAAAGCTGTATTACTTATACATTTCATACTACTTTACCATATACCACTTAATTTACACAGTTAGATGACTTACATGAGAAATGTGACCTTGACCAATGGATTACTGGTATCTAACTTAACCAAACATGGGCAGCTTGACAAAATGTCTTTAAAGCACCCATAGATTTCTCAAACTATACAATAGTTGAGGCTGTTGCACATCTCCAAAGATGGTCTTTGAAGGCCCTACCTTGCCAATTAACTTTCATTTGATCATGAATGCTTCTAAGACAAAATCTGTGCTCCGCATGTGGAAAAACATCTCTTAATGCTGATATAATATCCTACAAAAAACAGATATATTTACTGTCTGTTTAAAAAAAATAGGGAATCAAATCATTTCTAGTTTATGGGAGTACCTTTCATGTCAGTAACAAAAGTGAAGATTGAATTTGGCTCAAGTTCAAGATTATCAGATAAACAATTACGAAACCAAGTCCATGCAATTGTGTTTTCTGATTCAGCAAAAGCATAAGCTAAAGGGTATATACCATTGTTGCTATCAATTCCCACAGCTGTTAGAAGATGACCCTTCAAAGGACCATCAATTGGATAAGCATTTATCCCCAACAACTATCTCTGACAGGATTTAAATCATTCTTTCAAAGCACCTAAACAAACATACAGTCTCTTGAATTCTCTTGTTGGAAGAGTATCCTCTACAGGCCGTTCCACATGAATTACAACTGTTGTATTAGGGTTCCTCTTCTGCAACTCTTGAACATAGTCTCTCAACATGGTGAATTGTAGCTTGAATTCCCTCCTAATGCCTCTCACTGCTATTCTTTTTGCTCTTAAAACCTTCTGCATTGAGACTTCAAGCTCAAATTGGTTAGTAAGCTGATTATTAACTGACTTAACAGGAATCCTTGGATTGGGTTGAATCTTATCTTTAATTTGCTTTGAGATAAAGTTAAGGTCAAAATGTTTGAGCGCCCTTGATTGCAAACATGTGTGTTGATCATTATATCCTCTCACTGTCCAAGCACCTTTTTCACTACCATCCCTGCCGACAAGCAACAACCATGGGCAGAGTATTTGGGAAGGGTCATTTTACCAGCAATTAATACTTCTAAACCTTTTCTTGTTAATGGACCTCTAACTGGGCCTATACCCAGTCCAGCAGTAGCAATTGGGCCAGATTGGGGAACACAACCCATACATCTGACTCTTATTCTTTTTTTGTCATTATTTAGAAATAACAGCTCCCTTCTTGTTTATACGGAAAGCTCGCTTCTTGTTTATATGGAATGCTTTCTTACCCTCTCTTTCACATCCTTTGCACTATCAAAGGATTGATCACAATAAAAGAAAGTTTCAACAATACCATCATCAACAGAATCTGTCCTAACCCTTGGCACCCTAGAGTTACCTATGTCTGAGTTAGAAGCATAGGTAGTGTAAAATGCATCATCATCCAACACAGGTAATTGAGTTTTCAAATTCAAGTCATCACTTTTATTAGTAGATGTTCCTGCGTTGCCTAACTCATCACTCTGACTCTGTTGGACCAAAGCAACCTGTACATGATTCTCCTCAGTAACATTAATTTCATTTACCTGAATTGTGTCATCACCTACATTGCCTAAGTGACTAGTATCACTCTGTTGGAACAGAGTGATATCAACATCACCCTCCTCTTCCATGTTACTGCCACCAACAGGTTCTCCTCCTACATTCTCTCATTGGTTATCCTAATTGACTTGGAATAGAGTGATTTCCACATCAGGTTCCTTAAAGGTGTTATTGCCATCAACTAGTGGTCTCCTTACTTTCTCCAACGGCTTATCCTTATTCACTCTCAACAGACTAACATCAAAACTATCAAGGTCCTGAAAACTATTTTCCTTATCAATAATGACTAATGCACCATCATTGTTATCAACAGGTTGGCTAGCAAAGGAAGACATGTCAAGACTTGAAAAACCGGGCTCAATGTGTGGCAAGTCACTAGATTCCCCTAACATAAGAGACATCCATAGTTAGTTGTGTAAGTTGCATAAATGGGTTAAGGACTGGATCATTATCTATGTCATCTAGAACCAAACTTCTGCAGCACGATTGAATAGCAGCACTAGCTATTTTTCTACTAGGTTCATCCATCTCCAAAAATACAGTCTTAATAGACTGTGGGGACATCTCAGACAACTCTAACCTAGTCTTACCTATTTCAACATACACATCTATCAGCTTATGTTCTTTCACAATGTCTTTCAACAGCTCAAGATTGACAGCTTCACGAAAACTATATAAGCCATCGTCCAATGTACTACCAGGTTTAACAAAATAGTAGTAATTGGTTTCGACTTCTAAATAACCGATCTGGGTCATCAGAGCATCCAGTTCATCAATCGATATCTCATTAATTCAAACATAATCAACCTGACATTCCTTACCTCCCTTGTAGATCCTCCCTAGGCAGTTTTTGAATAGGCCATTGTGGTGAGATCTCATGCTAAAATCACTAGGTCGACCAACTGTTGAAACACAAAAAAAAAACACTATTACGATTGTCTAACAAAAAAAGGGAAATACAACAAAAAAATCTAAGATACATTTGCTTGTAAACGATTATCAACAAAAACACTAACCATATTGCCTCATTGCCCAATTTCTCTCGACTTCATGGTTATCAAATTAAGTGATAACGCTCTAATTATACATATTTCTTGAGCATTATTCTATATGTTTTATGATCATTTTACGTGAACTTTTGGTACTTAATAGCATAAAATGAATGCAGGTTCACTCTTGGATGGTCTGAGCATGAAACACCTAAAAAACTACTATTTCGCCACTTGAAGTGAATAAATAATGAAGTCTTCCATAATTAGCTTTTCATGTAAGCCAAGTGCGCGGGTTTTACAAGAAAGTGCGCCGCACTTACCTCTCGGTCAAAAGAAGTCAAATATATAATATTAAATAAAAGTGCGCCCCTCTTGCAAACTAAGTGCTCCGTACTTCCCCTGCATTTATGAAGCTTTGGCGCCAAGAAAATAGGAAAGTGCACCGCACTCAGAAAGCAAGTGCGTCGTACTTCGCATATTAGATTGCCTATAAATAGAGATCATTTACAAGCATTTGAACTCTCCACTCTATAATCAATTTCCACAAAGGTAAGTCCAAAGTAACACGTGATCCAGAGCCAAGTTGCAGGGGTGAACGAATCAGAATAAGGGGTGTTAAATACTTGTTGGTGTCGAATTCTTGGTTACTTGTGACACTTGTGTAATCATTTGATCAATCCAATCTGTATGTCTCTTGTTTATCATTTACGCACTTCTGTTATTAAGAACTCATTAGCCATGAGAGGCTAAACCTCTTGTGATTGCTTGGATATGTGAATATAATAAAGCGACTTATGATTATGTTTTGATCTCTGCCAATTTCAAGTTTATATTGCCAACTATTTCATTTCTAGTCTTATCACGTTTATTTATTGAAACTGGTTGAATATAATATGTTGGGATAGGTCGAAAGAAACAACGTGTTAAACGCAATTCTAAGAACTTGTCTGCGTTACTAGTCTTTGAAAGGAGAAATCTACTTAGAAGAATCAGTAATAATCTAGACTTGATATGAAATACTATTTCGAGAGAAATCACTTAATGGGTAGATATGAATCTTGAATTGAAGCTACGAGTTATGAAATTTCTCTTTTGACGAAAATAGCTCTCTTATAAGTTGTGCTCCTTTATCAAACTGAGATCAAACATAAACATTGTCACTAGATTATCTAAACTATCAAAGCAATCATTTGTCTTAATATTTGAATTCATTTTATTTCTATAATCGTTACTTGTCTTCTTTTACTAATTGTTATACTTAAACTGAACGAACTAAGTCCCTGTGGATACGACCTGGTCTTACCTTAATCTAATACTACCAACGAGGGTTATACTTTACCCGTGTGTTTGGTTTATTAAAATCGGTGAAACTAGTATTATAAATTTAAAGCTTTCCTTACATATCAATAAGGTTCATCCCTGATTTGCCATAATGTAAATCCAAGGTTTGAGATTCTTGATTTTTTACTTAAATTATTATATTTGGTGAGTGGCATTGCATTAGGGGTTTTTTTCTTGTAGGCTTCTAAAACAAGTTTGGGGATGAGCAATGAGTACTTGTGCTACTTATATTAGACATAATGGCGGGAAAAAGGATTAGATGTCTGATGGGTAGTACAACAAGAGAGAAAAATGCGACTAAGTAAAAAGACATGTATACCCTCCAAACTAAACATGTAACGGGGTTTTAGGAACTATAACGGGATGTTGCAGTAACTATTACGGGGCCAGGGACGCAATCGGCCTCAAAATCCAAACTTTTGGACGCACCACGACAATTTTGGAAAGTTAGGGTCCGTGGCGATGTTTTGTGGAAAGTTTAGGGACAAACGGTGTATTTTTGTCTAAAAATCAATGTTGCAAAAATCGGCCGAATCGGCCGATTAATCGTTAATCGGTCATACACCTTGTGGATTTTTGAAATCGGTAAAAAAATCGGCCTAGGCAAAAAAATAAGAAAAAATGGGTCAAAAATTGGCCGAATTGATCAAAAATCGACTGAATCGGTCAAAAATCGGCTGAAGCAGCCAAAAATCGGAATTGGAGCCTTTTATTGAGGTTTAGAAACAATGGCCCTCATAATCAGAATTGGAGCATTTTATTGAGGTTTGGAAACATAGTAGGCTTAGAATCATTTAAGATCTTTAGTTTGCTCTCCAGAAATACCTAAAACATGCAAGAAATGCCAATCCGATTAATCACCGATTAATCCCGCCTTGGCCGATTAATCGTTGCAGGGTGGTCGACCGCCCGATTACCCATTCACGATTTTTGCAACATTGCTAAAAATAATCTCTTTTTATAATATTTTTTAGCACCAGCACCAGCGTCATCAACAGCACCATCTACTTTTACCAAACATAATGTAGCTTGGAATTTAAGTCCCGTTTTAATCAAGAGTTGATTGGGCCTTGGTGATGGGTTTGATTCTAGTGTGTAGTTGATTGGCTTGAGTTATTAATAGGGGTATACTAACAAAACCGGGTCTAGGGCAAACCTCCCCTAGCCCTAGCCCTGTTTTTGCAGCTTTTTTGTCCCCTTCCTCATTTTTTTTTTTTTTTTTTTTTTTTTTTTTTTTTTTTTTTTTAAGTTTTTAGTCCTTTTTTTTTGGGTGTTTAGATATCAGATTGCACACAAGTGCACAAGTCCAGGTCTCACAAGCACACAAGTCCAGGTCTCACAAGCACAAGTCCAGATCTCACAAGCAGTTTTTGCACAAGCATTTTTTGCACAAGTCCAGGTCAATTTTTTGCACATAAGTAGATTGCAAAGGCTCAGATTTATATCATCATTGCCGATTTAGAAAACCATTTGCACAAGTGATAAAAAAATATTAGGCTCGGATATGAAGGTTGCAAAGTGATAAAAATATCACTTTGCCATGCCATTCGGTTTTAAAAACCATTCGTCATCGTCTTTTTTTTCCAAGCGCACACAAGCAGTTTTTGCACACAACCATGTCCAGGTCCTAGTCATTTTTCTTTCCCAAGTGCTATATCGGATTGCACAAAGTCATGCACAAAGGCTCAGATCTATATCAGATTGCACACAAGCAGATTGCACACAATCATGCACAAAGGCTCAGATTTATATCATCATTGCCATATCAGATTGCACACAAGTGAAACAGATTGCACCCAAGTGCACAGATTTGCCCCCAAGTGCACAGATTGCACACAAGTCGTCCAAGTCATTTTTCTTTCCCAAGTGCACACAAGTGAAACAGATTGCACCCAAACCAGGTGAAACACAAGTTTCACATTCCACACATGTTACACAATGCAAGTACTAAGATTCTGCAAGTACTAAGATTCACTGCAAGTTCTCACAAGAAAGCAAGTCTCACCACAAGAACAAACTACAGAAACTCACAAGAAAGCAAGTGAACAAACTCCATTATAAACAAGCATCACAAAGAAGCAGATTGCACAAGTTAAAGCACAAACAATTATTTGCTCTCAATCAATATCACAAGTGAACACAAGTGAAAACAAGTGAAGTCTATATATAGGGAGGGTTTGCAGATTGCATCGTGGGGTTATAAAGACGGAGGCTATTTGGTTAGATTAACAGGGGCTGCAGATTGCGCACAAGTGAACACAACAAAGATCTTAGGCTGCCGAAATGTCGAATTCACCATTTTACACAGAAGAGGTAACATTAGGCTCAGATATATATTAGTCAACATAAGCAAGTTTATCATATTTGGCTGCAACTTCAAAGGTTGCAAAAAATAAATTTTTACTTTTTTGCCGTCCATTCGGTAATGCCACGCCAAAATCAAAACATTTTTTTTTTAAATCATCATCGCCTTATATCAGTTTTTTTAAAAACAAACTGCTTAAATCAAACTGCTTATCAAATTTCATAAGCAAACAACTTAAACCAAGTTTGAAATAACAAACTGCTTATCAAGCACATAAGCAGTTTTATAAGCAGTTTCATCACAAACTGCTTATCAAGCATATTAGAACCACAAAAGGACCACTGCCACTAGCCTAGACCCGGTGCAACTAAAAAAAGACCCCGGTCTTTATAACATCACATACCTGGTGGACTGTGGGGGTAGGCCAGAGTAGGTTTTCATACCACTCAAAGGTGGCAGATCAAGGAGTTAACCTACCCACAGCCACAGGTTTTCATACCACTCAAAAGAACTACAAAAGGACCACCAACCATCACCACAGAACCACCTACATCATAACATATCCATATCAATTAGGGTTTCATAAAAATTGGAGATTTTTTAAATTAATTAGTAAATCTTTCAATTAACACAGGTTAATTGAAAGATTTCAAGTTAATTTAAAAAACCCCAAAATTACCAAACCCTAATTTTTTATATCTAACTAGGGTTTCGTAAAAAATTGGGGGTTTTTTAAATTAACTTGAAATCTTTCAATTAACAAACGTTAATTGAAAGATTACTCACTAATTTTTAAAACCCCTATTTTTTTTACGAAACCAAAACATTTACATAGATCTGTTAAATTTAACCACAAGACTTTCAATTAACAAACGTTAATTGAAATATAACAATCAATTTTTGAAAAACCCCCAATTTTTTTCAAAACCCTAATTTATAAAAATTAGGCGTTTGATAAAATTTACATAGATCTGTTAAATTTAACCACAAAACTTTCAATTAACAAACGTTAATTGAAATATAACAATCAATTTTTGAAAAACCCCCAATTTTTTTCAAAACCCTAATTTATAAAAATTAGGCGTTTGATAAAATTTACATAGATCTGTTAAATTTAACCACAAAACTTTCAATTAACAAACGTTAATTGAAATATAACAATCAATTTTTGAAAAACCCCTAATTTTTTTCAAAACCCTAATTTATAAAAATTAGGCGTTTGATAAAATTTACATAGATTTGTTAAATTTAACCACAAAACTTTCAATTAACAAACGTTAATTGAACTATAACAATCAATTTTTGAAAAACCCCCAATTTTTTTCAAAACCCTAATTTATAAAAATTAGGCGTTTGATAAAATTTACATAGATTTGTTAAATTTAACCACAAAACTTTCAATTAACAAACGTTAATTGAACTATAACAATCAATTTTTGAAAAACCCCCAATTTTTTTTATGAAACCCTAATTTTTTAAACCCAGAATCAGATAACAAGTATAACTTACCATAAAATCCATCACATATCACATATCACATCACCTTCAAAACCCCCTAATTTTTTATGAAACCCTAATTTTTCAAACCCAGAATCACGTATCTCACACACACACGCTATCTTTCTATCTCATAACGTTTCTCAAACCAGAATCAAGCTGTTGATTGTGGTTTTTAGATCTAAAATGTTTTTAGATCTAAAAATAGAGAGAGAAACAGAGAGAATGGGGGGGGGGGATAGAGAGAGAGAAACAGATAGCGTGTGTGTGTTTTGGGGGTGGGTGTGTGTGATAAGCGTGTGTGTGTGAGATACGTAATTTTTTTTAAATGTTGTAAATGTATAATGTAAATGTATAAAATGTTGTAATGTTTGTAAATGAATAAATGTTTGTAAATGTATAAATGATTTAAATAAAAAGTTTGTAAATGTAAAAAGTTTGTAAAAAGTTGTTAAAAATAAAGTTTGTAAAAATAAAGTTTGTAAATGTAAAAGTAATTTGTAAATAAAAGTTTTAAATGTAAAAGTTGTAAAAAATTATGTAAATATGTAAAAATGTTAAAAATATGTATATATATATATATATGTTAGAAAATATATTATGTATTTTCAGGTTTTCGATTCTCACGAGCAGATGACTGAGTGGGTGCAAAATATAGCCCGGGGGCTCGGTTTTGTAGTTGTTAAAAATAGAACCAGATCACTGTTCGGTCAGATGAACAAGATCAATTATAGGTGTACAAAGGGTGGGAAGTATACACCTCAAGGTATAGGAAAACGGAAAACCAAAACAGTTAACACCTCATGGTGTTTGGGAACAACAACATTATTGGCGCCAAGTTAGGCAGATGTTATTGGAACAAATGGACCTAAATTGGCAGGTTTACATGGGTTTGTGGGGGGAAGATGGTTTTAACGATCTTCGCCGTACAATAGACTGGTTCGGAGATGGAAATGCACCGCCTAATCGCTACATGGAAATGCCCAGCACGGGGTTGGTTATTGCAGAACTGATTAGACGACCCGTTCCATTTATATCTTTGCGGGGTTGGAATACGTCTTTTCCGCTTCTCAGTGGTCCAGATCCGTCACAAAGAACTGACCCCCTTGTGATAGCCCGTGTGGGGGACGAAGTAGGTCATTTCATTGTTTTGACGCTAGATGAGCATTCTCCACTTCCGTATCTCCACCCACAATGGAGGAGGAACAGATCCGAAGTTGCATCCGAGTGGGAATCATTATATATGCATCGACTACCAAATTAGTAAATAATATATACATACAAAACATTGTAAATGATTAATGTTGTAAATGATTCATGTTGTAAATAATTGATTAATGATTCATGTTGTAAATAATTATAAACATAGTGATTGATTACTGATTTATGTTGTAAATGATTGATTACTGTTTATATTTAAATTAATAATAACATTGTAAATGATACGTGTTTTATGTTGTAAATGATTGATTACTGATTTATGCAAATTCTTTTGTCAGGTGGGCCAAGGAAATCCTTTCTGGTGTCGATGTAATAGAGGATATATTATAGAACGGAAATCCATGAAAGAAGGTAGTCGGGGCCGACTGTATTATGCATGTCCTCTTTCAGTGGTAAATAATTATACGTTTGCTTAGGGGTTTTATGTAATTAATTTGTGTGATAAAAATACATTTCTTATTATTTTCTTAACATGTAACAGCCAGGTACAACTGACTATGGGTGTCGATACTTCAGTTGGAAAGATGTATTTGAAAGACAGTACTTTAGTCGAGCCTCATCTTCAACGCAGTGCTCAAACTGCGTTGCTAAAGATAATGAGTGCGTTGCTAAAGATAATGAGATCAAGCTGTTGAAGACAAGAATAAAGACGCTGGAGATGGAGTTAGAATTGGCAAGGAATCCTGAGGATCACGCTTGTCAGTCGGGTGCAAGGCTACATGATCTTTTAAATGATATGAATAATCTTCATATGTCGTAAATGTTGTTCGTAGATGTTGTTGTTTTTAAATAATGTGTTAACGTTGTTTGTTCGTGATGTTGTTTTTTTAAATAATTTGTTAACGTTGTTGTTTAATTGAATAATAACATTGGTTGTTATAGTCGTTTAATGTGGTAACGTTTAATACAAATACAAAATATTACACAAACATTACACAAACTATACAAAAAATATTACACAAACTTAAAAAAAAAAAAAAAAAAAAAAAAAAAAAAAAAAAAAAAAATAAAAATGCACAAAACGACAAAATAGGAAAAAAAACAAAAAAAATCAAAAAGGATCATGGACCCCACCCACTAACCTAGACCCGGTGTATCTAAAAAAAGGACCCCGGTCCTTATAACTCCTTATAACTCGTCCCTATTAATATTGATACCTTGTCAGTAATAAAACAAAATTTAAAAGTACTTATACAATGTTGATAGTTTTTTAAGTTAACGAATGATAATTGTAATTTTGTTAAAGTTGTTGCTATCATATGAACTTAACAATATAAAATATATAAATGAACACGAATATAATAGCATTCATTTACGGTAATCGTTTCTCTTTTATCATTTGATGCTCTCTTTTTAAGTGTTTGTTCGTTAATCTTATAGGTCAAACTACTATGATAACGAACTAGGAAATAAGGTGTTCGTGTTCGTTTGTACCTTTATAAAGATTTTCCTTATAAAATTTTATCAAAATATATCTATTGAAACTTCAAAATGACTATACACTAGCTCATTCGAATTCTTAGCAATAATACATTACTCCAAGATGGTAGTCGAGTTTGGAGGTATTTTTCAGGCGTCAGTCGACTTCAATTTAAAGTAGAGTGCTTTGCAAATAAATCGTTATGTTTATCATTAAAGATTAACACTTTCTTATTTCTTAAGCATGTCGAAGAGTCATTATGAACATTGTTTTTCGTTTTCTTCTTTTTTGTGCATATCGTCTTCGTGACAAAATGCGTGATTGGATTAACCGTGAATCGTGGGTGTGTAGCCAGTTATCAAACATTTTGCGAATTATTGAGTTAACATTGACTTGTATGAGTAATGTATATTTTCTTACAAATGTCTTATCTAGCTAATCCCCTCTCGAATTAATAAAAACACGAGACATTTACACTCAGTTCTCGAGTTGGAAAGGAATTGGAAAGGGAAGGAAATTGACAGTTTTTTGTGTTCTCGAGTTTTTTTTAAGGAAAGAATTGGAAAGGGAAAGGAAATAGGGAGGAAGATTTAGTAACTAAATCTTCTTCCCACTTTTGGGAGGAAAAGAAAGTTTTTATTGTGTAAAGACTAAAATACCTTTTTTAAAACATTTTACATTAACAACTAAAGGGCATATATGTAATTTCATCAAGTTATTTTCCTTTTCCTTCCACTCAAGAACATGATTATCATTACTTTCCTTTTCTTTTCCTCTATCTCAAGAACATAACAACTACACTTACTTTTCTTTTCCATTTCTTTTCTCTTTTCAATTCTTTTCCATTTTTTTTCACTTAAAACTCGAGAACTGAGCGTTAAGATTGTATCTTTTTTGATTTGAATCTTTAATTGTACTGAACGTGGGCTCAACTAATTTAAATTCAGACAAATGGTTAATGATGATTACTTGACACGCAAAGTGGATGTATTCACATATAATGTTCTGATCCTTTACATCAATTAACTAAAGGTATCTATACTAATATATATAATACATTTTTAACTATTTAATAATAAAAAAGATTTAAAATTCAGATTTTTACTTGTTTATTATGAAATGATTTTAAAATTAATTTGTTAGGAATTTAAAAAGTTTGTTATGAAGCGTTGTTCAAACTAAAATTATTTGGCTTAACTATCTCTACCATTTCTATTTATAAAGCATAAACACAACTAAATGTGTAACTGAATGACGCAAAATATAGTCACAAATACCTGTCACGCAATGCGCGGGTACCTTTCTAGTAAAATATTAAAATGTTTGATCCAACGTTGAATTAGGATGCTCTTTATTACAGTAGAAAGGTATTATGATCACTAAATTAAAATATAAAAGGTTGAAAAACTGACATAATATTCCAAAACCACTTGCGTGCACCATAAGAGATTTGCCTCAAGCTTAAACCACAAGCTTTCACTAGCTAGTTGTTTGAAATTATAAATATTTTATTTTAAGCAATTGTTAGTTCAGACTATCACTTGTAAGTTGTAGCTTTAAAATTGCGGAGTAGTAACAATTAGTCCATTACTTGTTAATTTTCCCTAGTCATCGACGAGTTCTTAACCTAGCACTATCGGCGTGGATGTCCAACCGAACAAATAGTTGCTTCAAACGTCACTTAAGATGGCAGATGTATTAGATTGTTCAATGAACGTAGTATTGTAATCTTTGCCTTGTACATTTTCCACGAGGCCAAATACTTTTTTTTTTTTTTTTTGTTTGTTTGTTAACCATGATTTCCGACGTTATGGCTTACTAATTCACGGGGTTTGAACCCACCACCACACAAACTCAAACCAGGTAAAGCCCTCCATTTTCAGGAGGTTGGCGTGGCCACTTAAAGTTGTTTGCACCTAGCAGGAATTGAACTTGAGACCTTATAGAGCTATTACCCAGTATTTTAGAAACCGGTTTTTTAATTGATTCGGTTGAGTCTCCGATTTGCAGTTAACCAGAGTTTCAAAATGGTTTTCTTTCTCGATATCTTATAACTTAAACGGTTTTCGGTTAAAATAGCTTGATTAAGCCGGGTCTTAAACCATTCCTATAAAACCTATATTCTGTATGTCGATCCCAAACTCTAAAATGGCAAATATTATATATGTAACTTACATGCTTAAAATATATGAAAACATAAAAGTTCTAAAATATGTTAGGAGGAAAAAAAAAAAAAAAAAAAAAAAAAAAAAATCAAGCTACTGAATTCTACTTTATGAGGTACAGCATGCATGAACACCTGTCGTTTTAGTTTCGTGACATGGCATTCATCTCCACCGTTCGATTTCAGCACATGTTTTATAATACGCCACATGTTCCAATTACATGCGTGTAATTTTTCCACCCACTACATCTGATCCTATCCCATCCTTGGACTATTTACATTTTCACCATAATTCTTTTTAAAAACTACACACTTTGCACCCCCTTATCGTGTTCTATTTACTTTCTGACCCCATAGGGTAAAACGAAACATACCGTTTGAAGAAATTTTGATAGATTCATTCCATTAGGATTGCACAAAAATCACTAAAAATCACAGCATGGAACCTAGTCCGACATACAGCATGTGAATCTCGGTTCTTGCTACAAAAGAAAGAAGTCAATTTTCGACTTTTATTTATAATAAACTTGAATTATTTGGATAAAAACAACTTTTATGTTAACCAACAATAAATGTTATTTTGCGGGTTCACGACCTATTTTGACATTGTATCCGTACTACATATCGGCCAAGTAGTAATGTAGTATACGGCTAAGAGGCGAAGACAATAAGGGCTGGCGGGTGCTCGCCTATCCCAATCGGCTAAATAACATTGCTTTTAGCTTAATTTCGCTAACATTATAGAGTGTTTTCAATCTAGCCCCAGCCATTTACATATATCTAAGCATCCCCATCGTCATTACACCTGTCGGAAAAAGTTGTTTGTCGAAGCGGTTGATTTTAGCCATTGTTTAAGTCGTTTTGAATATATAAGGAACACTCTATGCCACATTCACACAATTTAGAACGGAGTTTTTGTGTGTTTAAAGAATAATTGTTTGGATTAGAAAAGTGAGTAAAAAGATAATTGCAAAACGAGGAGAGATAGGAGGAAATATAAGTAAAAATCAATACAAAAGATCGTTTTGTATGTGCAGTAATATTTTAACAACTGTGTTGTTAGATTACACAAGAAAAATAAAAATCAAATTTTTTTCCTTTTATTTGTTCATTTTTTTTTTTTTTTTTTTTTTTTTTTTTTTTTTTATTAGTTTGATTGTTTTAGTTGCTTTATTCATGTTGAAGTGATATATCAAAATCTAGCAAAGTAAACACCTAGTTAATTTTGATTCGATCATCTAAAATCTCCTAATTTGATAAGATGTCAATATTTTATTGATTACATTTCACATACGATAATCTTAGACGTAAGTGTAATATCATCTATGTTTAAGACCGGTTATGATGGTTGAACCATTGAAGCGGTAGAATAACGGATCTATGAATTGTATGTCACTAATATACAATAAGTAATTAAGGCCTCTTTTAACACGAGTGAGTTTCTGGCTCCGCTCCTCATACGGCTAGTTCTTGATTTTAGTATTTTGATTAATATTTAAAAAGGCAATGTAGGTAGACACATACAAATAATAGAAATAGAGAACATATATTGTATACTAAATATAAGTTGTACTACGAAACTTCATATTTTGCCGTATAGGAAAAACATACAAAGAAACGAGTTATTTTAATGAGAAAAAGTGGCACCGAAATATGTAACAAAAAAGACAAATAAGATTTGGTTGGTACTTTGCGGTGGTCAATTTGAGTCCGGTCCGCGTAGTCACAGGCTAGCTGTCTGGTTTTTGACTCCGTGATTTCACCCACCTTCACTTGTTTTTGACCCCACCACCGCCACCAATACAACTAAACACCAAAAACCATTATGTAGTATATTATACTTTCAAATAAAAGAAAAGGTATACACTTTTGTTATTTATTGTGAATTTGCAACAGTGACATGGAAACTTATTTCTTGAGCACCACTAAAATCTTTTTGATCAACTTGATGAGTTATGGGACATGATTCATTTACTACTATACTTGGTCTAAATTCAAAAGTCAAAACATAAATGTAATAGGTTAATACTACTCGTAATTATGAGAGTAATATGTAAGAATGTAATAATGTATTTGTAATAGTGATATGTAAACTTATTTCTTGAGCACCACTAAAATCTTTTTGATCAACTTGATGAGTTATGGGACATGATTCATTTACTACTATACTTGGTCTAAATTCAGAAGTCAAAACATAAATGTAATAGGTTAATAGGATAATACTACTCGTAATTATGAGAGTAATATGTTAGAATGTAATAATGTATTTGTAATAGTGATATGTAAACTTATTTCTTGAGCACCACTAAAATACTTTTGATCAAATTATGATTTATGAGCTATGGGACATGATTCATTTACTACTATGCTTGGTCTGTATGCAAAAGTCAAAACATAAATGTAATGGGTTAAATACTAATTATGAGAAAATACTAATTATGAGAGTAATATGTAAGAATGTACGTAATAATGTATGTTCACACACGAAATACATGTTAAATGTTCCTTTGAAAGCTATATTAACATGATTCATTTACTACATGTAATATTGATGTAAAAGTCAAAATATATAGGTCAAATACTTAACTAGCGTACATGTAAAAGTCAAAATATCGATGTTAAATACTTATTGTGAATTTATGGGGGGCAAATTTGAGAATGTAATTACATTTACATATGTTTACAACTTCACAAATAAAACATCAAAAGGGAGTTCGATGGTACTCTATAGGCAACGTTATATGAGAATGCTTTATATCAAACAGTTATGTCTTCAAGTCAAAAAAAAAAAAAAAAAGAAAAAAAAGAAAAAAAAAAAGACACACACAATTGACACGGTTCAGTTTCTATACGATCTACTTGCCATAGTCAAAGTATCATGACAAAAGGTCAAAGATTTAATGTGAGAATAACTTCCATAATGTAATGTAATATATCAGTTTCACACACAAAAATAATGCTATGATTCTATACCATCATGATAATCAATACTAAGCACGTCTTAAATCTCACACGACTTATCTTTAAAAATCAAAACATGGGCATGATCTATTTGTAAAAATTGAAACATTATTGAATTGATCAAATCTTATTTACTATAAAATATTAAAAGAAGAAAAATGATTGTTGTGCTTACTAATCATGCCTACAAATGTACCTAATGCTATGATTGGTTGATTTCAAAAAATGATTGGTAGAAATTTGGAAAGAGAAAGTATTTAATACAATTGTACAAGTGATTTATGCATTAGGCATGTTTTTAGGCTTGTGTTGTAGATCTAAATAGCACTACTCTTAAAAGAATGTAAATATTCATGTTCAAGATCTCACATATCCATCATGCAAAGGTTAAATCATTCTAAATTAATAAAATTATAAGGTATCCTAATGGTAATTTCTCTAAAGTTTTAAAATAGACTACGGCTCAAAGTCTGAACATTTTAAGATAGACGAGGATTCTAAGAACAACCACATGATTGTGGCTTACATCAAAGCAGAAAAAGCTTGATTTATAGATAACATAAAAATGCCGTTACTTATAAAAGCAAATTTAATATATTAATTATTCAAATACTTAAGTGAGCCAGATCTTCATCACTAAAAAGTATTAGTTCTTTCGTCTCAAATTAATAGTCTAAATTTATATTTAGAAATGTCTCAATTTAGTTGTTCACTACTAAAAATAAATAGAGGTTTGATCGAAGTTATCATAGTATTTTTAAAAAATAATAATGTTGAAAAAATATTAATTACAGTAATTAACTAAAAATAAGATTGTCATTTTATTACAGAAAGAGTACAAGAGAATATGTTCACACCCAAAATACAAAAAGAAAGTAGAATCAACACACTCTAATATTTATTTTCTCATATAAATATAAACTTGTTTTTTATTTCCTTCTCTCACACACATACTCAAACATCATCATTCTTTCTCATTCACCTCCAAAACGCACTTTTCTTCTTCACTATCTCAAAATTTATTCTTTAAAAAAAAAAACAGAGCATCATATAAAAAAAACAGAGTAATAATCATCATAAATAATGGCAAAAAGTGGTGTATACGAAGGTGATCCAAGTGCCAACATAACCACCTTAAAAAAGGAGTTACAAAGGCTTGTGAAATCAATCATTGATGATGAACACAATAATGGTTTTGATGTTATTGATCAAGCTACACAAACTTTGATGAATTTAAAGAAATTGAAATCATCTTCTTTGGTTCATGTTGGAGTTGACACGTGTCCTCAAGAATTTAAGTGTCCTGTTTCTAATCAAGTTATGAGAGACCCTGTTATTATCTCTACTGGAAAAGTGAGTTTTTTTTTTTTTTTTTTTTTTTTTTTTTTTTTTTTTTTTTATGGATATTGATTTGGTTTTTTGTGTTATGGGAATTGGTTGATGGGTTTGATGGATTTATTGGTTTTGAGTGGTTGCATGGTTATATATTTGATATATGTGATGGTTTTTTTTTGGGGGGGTGGTTAAATAAGGTGGTTACTACGGCGTTTACGGTGGCGGTGTGCGAAAACACCGTCACCGGACCACCGTTTATAATATGGAGTGGTGGGTGGTTGGGGCCAGGGACGGAATTTGAACGGGTGCATTTACGAAAATTTATATAAAACGTGGAACAAAATTTTTTTGGACCAGATGCATTTATGAAATTTCAAGGTTTTTTACAAAAATTAACACTACGCCGCAAAATTCAATGGGTGTCCCGGGTCTCACCTTGGTTGGGGTTGGGGACTTGGGGTGGTTACTAAAATTGTTTTTATATGTTGTTGTTGGTTAGCGTTGCTGGTTATCAATGTTTTTATGCATATAGTAGTAATAATGATTTTGAGACTGTTTTTGAATGTTGTTTTTATATAAATGACATTTTTTGGAATGGTTATAGAATGTGTGTATAGATGTTTATTATGTTTTAGTACAATTTATAAACAATCTTGATAATGTGTTGATTGGTTATTTGATTAGTCGTAAGTGACAGTTTTTGATTAATTGCTTGGAGTTAGCATTTTGGTAGTTAGGTTTGTTGTTGAATACGTACTTTACTTATTGTTCAATATCAAGAAATTGTTCATTCGATTTTGAATTTTAGCCATATGGTTTGATGATTAGATTAGGGATTTTAGGTTTGTTGATTTGGTATCTTTTTATTAACTGTTTTTTTTTTTGTGTGCGTGTTGCAGACATATGATAGATCTTCTATCCAAAAATGGTTAAAAGCAGGGAATAGAACATGTCCAACAACGCAACAAGTTCTTTCCCACACAATTCTAACCCCAAACCACTTGGTTCGCGATATGATCACACAATGGTGCAAGAATCATGGAGTTCGGTTACCTAGCCCTCTCCAATATGCAAATGAAGACGGGCTAACAGAAACTGATCAAGACCATTTCCTGTCACTTCTCAAGAAGTTGTCATCGTCTGTTCTATCGGAACAAAAGGAAGCTGCAAAGACGTTACGCTCATTGACTAAAAGAATCCCATCTTTTCGTGCATTTTTCAGTGAATGTAGTGACGCAATAACTCAGCTTTTAGCCCCATTGTCCCAAAATAAGAAAGAAATCCACCTTGATCTTCAAGAAGATTTGATCACAACCCTTTTGAATCTGTCAATTCTCGACAATAACAAGAAAATGGTTGCGGAGACACCTATGGTTATCACCATCTTATTAGATGCGTTAAAATCAGGAACAATTGAAACAAGAAGCAATGCGGCTGCAACCCTTTTCACATTATCAGCACTGGATTCCAATAAATCACTAATTGGTAAAGCAGGAGTTTTAAAGCCACTCATTGATCTTTTAGACGAAGGGCATGCATTGGCTATGAAGGATGCTGCTTCTGCAATCTTCAACTTGTGTATCATCCATGAAAATAAAGGTAGAGCAGTACGAGATGGTGCGATAAACGTGCTTCTAAACAAAATTGAAGATAGGGTTCAAGTGGACGAGTTATTATCAATTCTTGCTATGCTTTCGAGTAACCAAAAAGCGATTGAGGACATGTGTGATCTTGGGGCTGTCTCTTGTTTATTTTCGTTGATGAGGGAGACAACTTGTGCAAGAAACAAGGAGAATTGTGTCGCTATACTTTACACCATATGTTTTAATGACCGAACAAAATGGAAGGAGATGAGAGAAGAAGAAAGTACTTATGGGACTTTATCTCAACTGGCACAAAACGGGACTTTAAGAGCGAAAAGGAAAGCCGAAGGCGTTCTTGATCGTATTAACAGACCGATGAGTCGCACCCATACCGCTTGAGGTTTCAAGGAAACATGTAAATTCGTCATCTTTTACATCAAAAGCATAAAAAAATAGGGTTCGTAAGTTCAATCTCTCTGCTACACATGAGGTTTGACTTTTTTAGTCAATTTTGTTGGTAAGTTTGACCTCAGCTTTTGTAAAGTTTCTTGTTCTGGTTTCATAGTTACTGTGAATAACTGTTTGCTATGGATATATTATAAGGTAAGTTGAAGTTTACTTGATGAGATAATGTAGAGTTGATGCATTTTATTTATATGCATATTTGCTGTCTATTGATCTAGCACATGGCTTTTATAGCAAATAACTTGAATTCCACTCTATAATCACATGTTTTGCTTCACTTATCTGCAAATGCAAGCATATGATATCTTTCTTGGAATCATACCTTAGTTATGTTTTAATGAAAGACATATAAACACATACTATTATAGTTAATTTATGTGTTTCGGTATACATAGACACTGAATTCGTATCCACTAGGACATGTATACAAGTATTTGCCGTTCATCACTTATATAGTTTGTGTAGCAACCATCCTCATCGATACCTTACTCGTGAATCATTTTTAGACTTTTAAGTTTGCGTAACAACCATTCTCATCGGTACCTTATCGTTCCTGCTTTTATTGCAACAGCCTTTAGAAGTTGAGGCATAGTTTTGCACACTTAAGATGCATATTCTGTAAAAGATTCATGCAATATCACAATGTGTTATGCATCATCCGCCTTGATTGGTGGAGATAGATGTGCGATCTTATCCTTGAGTTAAAATGGTTTGGATTCCTTATGGGCCAGAAAATATAGAAGACAAAACATGAATTGACTGTTTAAACTTTTTCCCAAGTTTTGGGTGTCATCTATCGCATTCTAAGTTAACCATGTGTTAGAATTCAGCTACCACTTGTATATTATCATTCACTAAAACTTTTCTTTTTTCCCAACTTTTTGGTATTTTTGTTAAAAAGAATAACCAAGTTTGGTATCCATCTATTGAAATAACAACTTAGGACTAGAAGATTATCATGAAAAAGATTGTAAGTTCTAATACTTTTTTTGGACAATACCATGTGCTGGATTTGAAGTTTGAACTTGCATCATGAAATATTTCAATCTCTTTTGAAAGGTAGATACGAATATGGTGAATTATTGAGGTGGGGTTGAAAGGTAGAAAGCCAAAATAGGATGAATGTGGCCATAATCAATAAGCCAATGTGTCCCTTGTGTCATAGATGTAACATATTTTGGTGGTCCATCAGACTCTCCAAAATGACACCTCTCTTTTTATGAAAGTCTTAATTGAGAAACAGTTAGTACCCACATCACCCTTTTTTGTCCTACACAACTAGATTTCCTCTTTTAACAACGTTCACCTTTTGGAGTATGCGCAAAGACCCAAACAAAATCGGACGGGGACCTGAATTGGTGTCAGTGCCGTATTCAAAACGTGCGATCGAGTCCAAACCAGGGCCATCTCAAGATGCTTAAGGGCCAATTTTTTTTTCTTTCTAAATTGAGCCTGGAATTAATGACGCTATGATACACCTTTGTCTTGCTCATAAAACTTTCAGTTTAAGAACTTTTTTTATGTATAAATTCCTTAATAAGCTTTTGTGGTCAATTTCGGTAACTAAAACCGTTTCTTTTTAGAAACTATCTAAGCTTAGACACAGTTTCGACCTAAAAATATATAACACCTCAAAAGAAATTGCCTTACTGACTTTAAGGTTAATACGGCCTCGGCCTTGCCCTGACTATACATTTTTTTTTCTTCTTCTAATGAAATCAAACAATGTCATCTATGATACTAAACCTATATAGCCCGTTTCACGGTCCTCGGATCCTCTTATGTTTTTGGTTTCGATTATTCGATACAAGTCCTATTCAACATGTTATATTTTTTTTAACTACTAAAAAGCCTATTTGCTAACGGTGGGTGGTTCTGGTTGTTGTTGATTGGAAAGTTGTGATTGTATTCTATTTGAACTAAGTAACCATGACGGTGGAGTTAATATTATTTTAGTTTGGTAGATATTTCTTAATAAAGGTCAAATTCTAATGTCTACATGTTATTGGATGGTCTTAAATATCTCTCATGTGTCGGAATCAATCTTAATTAATCGACATGTTTTCATTAGACACTTGTTTATATTATCGCGCATGCTCGTGATTTGTTGTATAAAATGTGTTCTAGATGACTAGATGACATTAGATATCCAACCAATTGTCGAAGATGAGTAGAAAGTTGTTTTATATATGAATTTTAGTACCGATCGAGTCTTCTAGTCCCTATTAAAACTTTTCTAAAACATATACAAAAGTACATACCTTAAAAAATATCTTGACGTATTTGTCCAGTCGAACATCAAGAATACACCTGACTTACAATAATACATTTAATACAGATGGTTGCTATAAAAGGCCAAAAAGGTACTAAATCTAAAAGGTATCATTTATTTGAAAGGTTTTTAACAAACAAAACATGAAATAAACAGAAATCTTCAATTACGTTGAAAAAATATACGTTTTAAGATATGGATTTTTTTTTTTTTCCTCTCCCTAAATAAATAGAAACTTTTTTGAAAGCATCAATGTTAAAGAGGTGCAAACTGAGTTGAAGCAAATAGTTAACTGAAAACTACATATATACATCAGATAACTGATACATATTAGCTTTCAAGAAAAAGAAAAAAAATGATAGAAAGAAGTCAAAAAACTTATCAATAGCATGGTTTTTGAAATTGAACCGGACATTGAACCCCTTTTTTTACTGTTCCCAGTTCAGCTGGTTGAATAAATTGGACCTTGGTAATACTTATTCTCGCTAGGATAACCAAGTAATTAAGAAGAGTTAGCAATGTTAAGCTTTATCATGTGCGAATGAACTAATAGTAATGTTAACTCATCATAACTACTCGTATTCTCTTAAGGGGTAAATTACTCCTAATAAGAAGGCAGAACAACACATTTCGTAAAAGCTATCTTGAATTTGTTATGAACAAAAAGTTAATTCTAAAAGGATTTGAGTTTCTGGCAAAAGAAATCCACAAAAAACATCAAACGTGACAAAGAAAACTTCTCCAAAACCATCTCCAATTGCAAAAAGTAGTCCTTTGTATATTTTTAACAAATCCTATGGGTTTAGAAAACGTAAGTAACATTCCCACAATCTGTTTATATTAAGTTAGATGTAATGGTCATCAGACTCATCATCACCGCATCGGTTTTTACTCCTATTACCAAACAAAACCTCTAAACCCCTCTAGTAGTGACCACCAAACCCACCACACAAACATATTCCACTTAAACACAAATATACACCACAAGACACTTATATTTGGTTCAGTACGCAGGTGCCAAAAGTTGGCCTCCTATACGCGCACGCGAGTGTGTGTGGGGGGTGGTTGGTTCATAACGCTTGAAAAGGGGGAGACCACTTGTGGATTGTGACATCATTACAACCGATCTTACAATCCTCAATCTTAAGCAATTGTATTCTCTATTAAACAGATATAAAGCATAAAGGGGCGTTTGGTTTGTATCATGTACAACTATAGGTACATATATAGGAATAGGAATGGGTTTAAAACCTATCACCAATGAAAGGTTTTAAAAATGCCTACCTTTTGGGTTTCATACCGATTCTCAAAAACAAAACCTATAAATCAAACAACTTTATTGAGAAGAAAGTCATTCCCTCATTCCCGTACCCTCAATCCAAATGGTAATGTTAAATCATGCTATACCATCACACCTATCCTTAAGAAAATATATGATAATACCTGGCGTTACTTGTATTATCTTGTTATCAGAAGGCTAAATATAAGAAATAAGCGAGATTTAACATGTAAAGCTCATTCATGGCAAAATTTTTCCTACAACTTATACTCTCGGAAAAATGGGACCTTTTATAGTTTTATATACATATTTACAAGCACAATGGGTTTGAAAGATGGAACAAAATCCATAAGAAGCATTTCACAGTATGTAAACCAAGTTAATTTGAGTAACAAGTTGTGCCACTCAGCTGTACAAGCACAGAATCCAAATGCACCTCAATTATAGCATACGAAAAATGAAAGGTTTTTGTAAATGTAACTGTACAATAAATCAATGCACAACCAAATTTGCATATGGCAGAATCAACAATCTAAAAATCCCAAGTATTTACCATCGCATTATGTATATAGATTTATCTCTCAATCCATCCTATATGCCCAACCACTACAAATGACAAATCCAGGAAATTTTTGATAAATCTGTCATTACAAATGTCACATGAGATTTTTTGTTTTCTGCTTATTGTGAGAATGGTGGGGTCGGGTCGGGCCGGCTAAGTTTGTAAACTTAATATTTCAAGTGTGGGTCGAAACGGGTTGGGTTGACCAGCAGATACAGTTTTATACATTTAGAAATGTGTGATATTATTACAAATCCAATAAAAATTACAAACCCATTCAGGAGCAAATAGGCTAATATTGCCACCTCCAGGTTTTAAAAGCTTGTATATAATCTAAATGGCTATTAATAGTCAATGACTAGATTTACTTCATTAATAGGGTCTAAGGATCACATTCTAGAGGACAATCAAAACTAAATGCTAAAAGAACAAATACCTTTTCCAGATGATCAAGAATGACGGCCCTTTCATAAGTTAAACTGCTTGGAGTGATGACAGGCTCACGAAATATATCCAGTGTGATTTTGCAGCAAAGATAGTCCGGTATCTGAAATTAAATGTGCGTCTAAGAAGAAAACATAGATTTTGCTTGTGAAAGGAAGTATGAGAACTAAAAGAAAAATCAAAAGCTCACATCTATTGGTACGACGTCTTCTGCTGCTTTGCTGAATACTAAATTCAGAGCTGCTAACTGTTCTGAAATAGAATCTGTAGCTTCATCTGTATCATCTTCTTTTTTACTAGTATCACGAGAATGTTTTTCTTTAATAGCTGCCTCACAAGATTTCTCTGTGCTGAACATATCACCCAACATTATTATAGAAACAGAAAAGACAGTGCAAAGCCATACAAAAGACATCCTAACTAGATAATCTTGGCAAATTGGATAACAGGTCGTAATGAATCTTATTAGTACAGGTTAAGAAACGTCAGATTTTTTGGGTAAAAACTATGATTACAAAAACAATACTAATGTTATAGTAAGTTAGTAACAATCTAAAACTTTGGATTAAACAATTTAGAAGGTTACGTGTATAAAGAATAAATTTAGGGTCACTTTTAGCATGTTTGACAGTTTGACACCTTCATGTTTTCGTTACTTTTTATTTGACCTGTTTAAGATACCATAAAACAGCCAAATACACCCAATCAATAGTAAATTGGTCGAATTTTCACCCCGACTTGACATCAGAAGATGGTAATTGATTAACACTAAACATATTCGAGGTTTCGCAAATTCCAAGATCGCTTGGTAGAATCACGCTATATCTCCTCCACCATATAACTGTTGGGATGTGCACCTCTTCCAATATCCAAAGCCTGTAGAGGAAGTAATATAAGGTCTCAAAAGCAATATGACAGAATGAGCATAAACACAATCATAGCCAATTGTTCCTCGGTTACACAAGTATGATAAAACAGGTAAAGGTGTTCAGGTTACCCGGGGAAGGCGAGTCATTTGACTCAGATGTACGCGGCCCAACCAGCATACTCCCGTGAGCATTATGATAAAACAGGTAAAGGTGTTCAGGTTACCCGGGGAAGGCGAGTCATTTGACTCAGATGTACGCGGCCCAACCAGCATACTCCCGTGAGCATTTCCAACCATTTCTATCGCCAAATCCAAAGGTGTAGCTAGTGAGGTTTGAACCCTAGACCTCTTGTGAGGACATCAGGTGCCTAACCACTAGTCCATGTGGTGGTGGTTGGTTACACAAGTATGATCATGGGAAAAATCCAATCTTACAAGGGATGGGATGCATCGAGAAAAGGAAAACAGCATTGGAACTAAAGTTCAACAAACAAGCACTCAAAGCTGACTTGTTTATCTTAAATCCTAAATAAAGCCTCATTTTCCAGGCATATCATCTGATATATGTATGCTATGTGTAGAAGGAAAATGATAACATTTTTGTAGTTTAATATACAATAATTCTACAAGACTACCAAAAGTAAATTTCGTACCCTTTGCAATGATTTTATCCCTTCAGAATATTTTTCCCTTTGGCCCAAGCATGTAATGACCCTGCAGCTCAGCAAGTGCTTCACACCGTTAGCCCTTCCAATACCAAAATAAAAAGGATATGGAATAAAGTTATGTCACATCATATATGGTAGATCACTTTTCATTGTATTTGCAGCTAATATACAGCTACAACCTAAAATCACGACATTCATCTAATTACAGTAAGGTAACATAGCAATTTAGCTTTTAGAATAGTAACCTGAAGATGCACTTAAATGCTTATAAGATTTGCCTAAAAAATAGGTATTCGTATATTCCTAGATTAACATGCAAGCTGCCAGAAAAAGACAAGATTATTGGGTATCGAATCTATAATTTTTTGAACATTCCAAGATGAAATTTTCCCGCATATTTACCACCGTAAAATGCACAGGTACTTAGTAAGAATCACAATGCTAGACGCAATGTTTCCTAGCGATAAGATGTCAATTGAACAACATGGTTCGCATTGTCACCACAATTATAATTCACAAATATAACATGATACCAAAAAAGTATCAATGATGATAATGAGACGTTCATACGATTATCATATGATTTATGACAACTTCTTAAATACTACTCCGAGAACGTTATTATCATCTCTTTCCCCAGCATTCAATGTTATCCAAATTAGAAGGACAGTGTTTTTTTTTCCATTAAAAAAAAAGGACAGTGTTTTTAATTAGCATAAAGCTCTATTGCTGGGGTGTCTATATCATTACAGTCCCACTATTCCTTAAAACATGTCTTTCGTTTCATGGTTTGCTCTATTGTAAGCTCATGTTTGAAATATTTCTCACTTGTTAAACCATCACTAGATATAAAATTTAACTCATGACGCTAGTAAACAACACTACAAAGCTCAAACTGCTTACAAGCAAGAAACTTAAGCAAACACATTCACATCTCTACATAAAAAGAAACCACACCTATCTTACGTCACTCATTCCTTCAATTAGTTAAAAACAAATAATTAACTCAAATACACGTGTAAAACCATTGTTGTTCAATAGATCAATATAACTCATGATCCTAGAAATCAAACTACGAACCTCAATCTACTTCAATTAACCATTCTTGTTTCACATAAATAACATTTCCTTATCTTACGTCACACTCCTTCAACTTGTCATAAACAAACACGCAAAACTCAAACATGACGAAAATAACGACAATTTTAACAGTTACAAAAACAGAAAACTATACATGATAACAAGCATTCTCGAAAAAGGATATACCTTAATGGATTTAGGATCAAGCTGTACAGCCTTCAAACAATCATCCTCAATGATTCTTTTTGAAATAAAGGTTACCGTCTTGTTTAAGTTGTCCTGCTTGATCGATTGCTGATGATGGTGCGTCACTGTGAACTGCAAATCCACTCACGATTACACTTAGCACGTTGTGGATTTTAAAATAATGCTGAGTTTAACAATAATTTGCATAACATTTAAATAGAAAATATATTGCTTTTTTTTTGGGAAACTAAAAACGTTAATAAACAGGAACCATGCACAAAAGGAAACACATCCAAATACATTAATACTGCAAACATAGACAAATACTGCCTTGTCCTACTAACAAAGTTCACAACCAAATATAACAAACATGCAAATTAAAACAACAAAAAAAGAAAAAAAAAAAAGAAAAAAAGAAAAAAAAAAGAAAAGAAAAATCATTCGCAGCCGACAACTGGCCATGCAAATTAAAAATAATAATAATAATAAAAAAAAAAAGAATTCATTCAAAGCCGACAACAATGCATAAAATCAATTAGATTTCAGAAGCATCCTCATCATCAGAAGCATCCACATCAGCGGTTGTGCTGGATGGACATATCTCCAAGTCGAAATGCACAAAATTGCCCCTCTCCTTGGAAAACTCAACCGCAAAGTGCCAATCACGATCTGTCTTGACCAAAATATTCACACCTGGTGGAAGGATGTAGGTTAGTCTGTAACATCCACGAGACAGACTAAGATCCGCCTCAATCATGCTGATAACATTTTCAAACGGTTTAGTGGCCTGCACAACATAACTCTTTTGTCTTTCCTTAATAACAATCGTTATTGAATAATCACCCCCATGAATCCTTACTGGTCCGCGGTTAACCTCATTCCACACAAAGATGTCTAGGTCCACCAGCACGTTTTTAAAACTCGGGTAACCTCAATACCAAACAAAGCTCGGGCTTGCTCAAAAGTCACTAATCCTTTGTTTAGCGATAGAATTGCGTCCCTTGCAAAGGAGAGTACAACAAAATGTTGCTCCATTGAATTGATCGAAATTTTGAGAAGTGAAATGTAGTAAAGCGGCTGAGAGAGTGAAGGGTAGGGTAAACAATTAGAGATAAAGGGTGGCGGCAGGCCTTATTGGGCTTTTTCTGATTTTTCTACCGTTTTTAAACGGTAACATTTTTATTTATTTATTTATTTATTTATTTATTTTTCTCCTAACTTTAGTATAAATAGGTGTATAAATAGGTGTATTGAGTTTGGTTTAGTGACAACACTCAAACACTCTCAAATTGCTATTGAAACAATCAAGACGCTCACTAGTCACTAATGACAACTCAAGCTTCTTCAACTTTCACTTCCGCAGGTGTTGGTTCTTCAAATGCACCAACGATTGTTGAATTTATACCTACAACCCAAAAACCCGAACTTTGGTGTCATTTCAACAAGGTGAAGTTGTTGGATAGTTCAATTAAGGCTCATTGTAAACATTGCGGTCATTTTTTGCAACCCAATTCCAACTCGACGTTGCAATTTCATGTCGATAAGTATTGTGAAAGACTCAAACTCATCTTTGGGACAAGGGAGGGTTATTTTTGCATACAAGGCGGACTGGGTTTGAGAACAATTGGCGGGGTTTGTGATTCAAGAAGGTTTGTCGTTCAACCACTTTGACAAAAAACGGTTAACCAAGCTACTTCAAAATTGTCTTCAACCTCGATATAATCAAGTAGGTCGTGCTACTCTTAAACGTGATTGTATGAAACAATGGAAAAAGGCTAAAATTAAACTAGTAAAATATTTTGAACAGTTAAATACAAGTGTATGCTTAACAACCGATATTTGGTCGGCTCCTAATAATTTGCAATGTTAGTACCTTTGTGTTACGCGCATTGGGTTGATCCCATAACTTGGCAAATGATAAAGCGTACAATTGCTTTTGAAACTTTGGATATCCTCACATGGCTCTAAATTTATTTCATATGTTACAAGACGTAATAAATTATTACAAGAAAAGGTTTTTTCAATATTATTTGATAACACTTCTAATAATACAAATGCCATTTAAAAGCTAATAGTAAGATACGAACCACCCTTGCATGGCCTTTTTTTTTTTTCATAGTCGAGTTGCACACATCTTAAACTTGATTGTGCAAGAAGGATTAGCAACACCCGAAATAAGTAAGGTAAAAGACGATTTAAAAAAAATGTTACAAGATATACTTCAATCGGGTAAAGCTACATATGTAAATTATGTGAAATTGTGTAAAGAAACGGAATCCTTTTTTTAACCCCTAATTGGGACGTTCCTACAAGATGTTCACTTGTAAAATGTTTGTTTGTGGTTTACGCCAAAAAAATACTTTACAATCTTTCAATGACGAACTTTGCAAAGTTCGTAAAATTAAGAAGTTTTTGGTTCAAAAATGGGATACTATTAAAAAAATAACCGAATTAATCAAAGTTTTTAAGGAAGCAACAACTTTATTACCGGGTGTTTATTATCCCGCGAGTCAATGGTACTTAACCAAAATTTTTTAATGTGTTCAAAATTAGGCCAATTCGAATTTAAGGGTCCACTTTTTGCAACTATGGTTCAACCAATGAAAGAAAAACTTAGAAAATATTTTCAAAAAGTTTCACCGGTAATTACTTGTGCCACCGCACTAAACCCATGTTTTAACGTTAGCGGGGTCAAACTACTTATTGAAAAAATTACTTTGGATTTGGATTTGGTTCAAGAAGACCCTTTCTTTGCAACAAATGCAAAAATTTATTTCAACAAATGTTTAAAGATTTATTTGATGTTTATTATAATATATATGGTCAAACAAATGTTTCAACGAGTTCGGCTTCGTCATCGCTTTCTACAAATGCTACCTTGGATCCGTAAATAGACTTATTTTATAGTCTAAGACAAGAAAGCGTTAAACAGGCTAGGAGTGATCAATTGGCAATCAACGAATTTTAGAGATATATTGGAACCGATTGGATTCAAAATATGGCACTCGAGGAATTTAACAATTTTGATATTTTGGTTGGTGGAAAGGAAGGAAAAATCAATTTCCCGTTCTAGCCACAATGGCCTGGGATTTACTAGCCGTACAAGCTTCTACGGTTGCTTCAGAATCCGCATTTTCTACTAGTGGAAGGTTATTATTTGTTGGTTCCTTTTCCTTGGTTAACAGTAACTAAAAAGCTAATGTAACCATGTTGTATTACTTTTAACAAAGATGTATAAATGATTAACAATAAAGCAACGTAAAGATAATAGACAATATTTTTCAACATTTAATTCTTTATTAGAAGTTAATAAAAAAGAATCGTACCCAAATATTTGCGGAATAACACTTGGGATTGAAACGACAAGTGTGGTATTGACTCCTCTCTAAACTCAAAACGATGTTTGAGTGTCAACTAAGGACCCACTGAGCTATCTCAGGGGTTGTGTTGTTCTTTGGAGGAGTAAAAGTGGTTTGTGAATGCTTTGCATTAATTGCACAAACTTGTCAACTTTTACTCCTCACTTATGCTACCTATTTATACACAAATGTAAACAACTCTATTATACAATGGACCTAAGCGTTCCTTAATAAAATCTTGATAGATTTTATTCTCTGGCAAGGGAAACTTCTTTGGGTTAAGTCCAAAAGGTGCTTTCTGATGACAGACTGGATTTAACCATTTGAGGAAATTTGTCATTAAAGTGATAAAACACTTTAATGAAAGTGTTCAAACTTTCCCGCCCAGTCCCGCCAAATCTTCAGTCTTTAAGTCATTAGTCTTCAGTACCATGATAGTTGTTGAGGAGTCTTGGGGTTCAGTGAGTTATTGTCATCCTCACTGAACCCATCCCCTTCTTTTTGGCTTAGATCACACTCACTGAGTTCCGCCTCACTGAATGGAGAACCTTTCTTCTTAGGCTCGGTCTAAGCATCCTGAAGATGACTCACTGAGTTACTATTCACTCAGTGACTTGTTTATACTTAGGTTATTTTACATTCAAATCTTTGTTAGAAGAAGATTGGAGAATTCAGTGACCCAACAATCTCCCCCTATTTGAACATACAAATAGCCTAAGTGTTTCTTGATTCAGTATGAGTTTGCAGGGGTTTTCATCTCTTACTGAATGTTGATGTAATTATAGGTAGGACACATAATTTAAACAAAACATCAAAGTTTATTCATAGTTATTACAAGTCCTACAAATTACAAAAAATAAAAAGATAGTTGTTATTGCAGATTAGATATTTAGGTGGTATCCAAGGGCTTCAAGCTTTGCTTTCTTTGTTCTGAGTAGATGTATTTCAGGATGTTCATTAATCATTGCTTCCAAGTCCTGGCAGAATCTTTTGTTCTCAGTACTCTTGATGGGGGACGCCAACATGAGGTACATGAGCATTGCTTTGACTCCTGCCTTATCCATATCAGACCATCTTTGGAAAGCTAGGTTTCTAAACTCATCAGTGAAACATAAGCCTCTTTCAGGTGCTTCAAGGACCATATTGTTCACAAAAGTGATCCCTTCAGGAAGCGACCTGTCACAGTCTAGCCCTGGTACTTTGATCTCAGGCTCCATCTCAATTTGCTTCCTTTTCCTCCTGGAAGCCTTAGATGGAGCAGTCTCTGTTGTTGAAGCAGGAAGAATGGAGGGAATGTTTACTGCTTTAGGCATTGCTTTCAGTCTGTCATACCTTTCCTTCAGTGACTTAAGAAGGTTGGGTACCACAACATTGGTCTTCTTGGCAATGATGGGACGAAGCTCATCAAGTTCAGTGATGCCAAAGTCAGCAAACCTGAATGGTTTGTGAACTTCCATCACTCTTTTATCCTGTCCCCTGAAGACAGTGATTATTGCAGGATTGGTGTTACGATGAATTTGAATGTCAGTGATGGTTTCCGGTTTCAGCCTTTCTTTCATCACCCAATGATACTTTTCAATCCTGGTCTTCCTTATATGAGCGTCCCTCCTGAGCTTCTCTTCCCTTTCCCTTTTGAGAGCACTCAACTCTTCTTCCTGAGCCTTTTTAAAGGCTGCACCAGCTTGCTCAGTGGCTAGTGACTCAGTATCCAGACCAATCTTTTCAGCCTCCTCATAAACAACCTTTATAAGGGCAGGCTTGCTCATTCTCTCTTCTTCAGCCACCTTTTGTAGTATCTCAATCCTTTCCATGTGAGCTTGAATTTCGGCATTGGTGAGATGATGTACTACTCCATTGATTTCAAACGGGACTCTGATAGGTTCATCAGGGTCATATCTGACTATGGTTGAGGCAGGCTTGAGCACAATTTCAGGTTCATAGGTAGTAGCAATACTTTTTCCTCTGTCCTGCCTGAGAGTGGAGGAGACTGGTTCCTGTTGTGGTGGAACTTCAGTGATTGATGTGGCTTCAGTGACATGCTCCCTCTCAGTGTGAGAAGGCTGTCCAGCTCCTTATTCTTCAGTATTAGGGGCTTCAGTAGCATTCTCCCCCTCAACATTTGCCTGAACATCAGTGATGGCAAGTGTTGGTTGTACTGAAGAAGAAGTAGATGTGCCCTTGAAGGCTTGGAAAATTTCCGTCATCATAGACTTGATCTCCTGAGTATCCTATTGAATGTGAGATACCTTGGAGTCAAGTGTAGCCTGAGCATTTTCAAGAGCTGTCATCCTGGATCCCAAGGTCCATGCCAGATAAGTAGACCTTTGGGATTGAGCTGCCACTGATTCTTCCATTTTGGTGAAGGAAGATTGAAGAGACTCCACAGTTGTGGTGAGACCCTGAACATTTGATCCCTTGAGCAAGTCAAGTAACTCAGTGAGGGTTACTGAGTTTACCTGATAAGTCTCGGATGCCTGAAGAAGCTTCCTGGTTAACTCAGGATCATCCTTGACTGATTCTTGAACAGACTGAACCCCTGTATTCAGCTTGTTGAAGGATTCCAAAAACTGGTTGAGTTGAGAGACCATTTATGTCAGGGAGTAGGTGACTGTGGAATTTTGATTCATGACATCATCATTGAAGTCTTCAACAACATCTTTGAGGAGGTGGTAGTGGACTGCTTGCTCAGTATGCATGTCAAACACCTCGTCAGTGACCCCCTGTACAAAATGTTAGTGATCTTTTTAATGAATTTGGTGAAAACTTTCTTAGTGAGAGGAGCTTGATTATCTTCTGAGGACTCTGATGTAGATTGAGTTTCATCGGCCTTAGTGTCAGAGGGTTGAGGAGACTGAGGAATAGGTTCAGGGATTGTCTCCTCAACTACCATATCATCTCCAGCTTCAAAAATCTCCTCATCACTATGAAATTCATCATCACTGAACAGGGCGGCCTGAGCATCAGCCAGTGAGGTAATCTGCAACAGGAGGTTATCCGGCTCCTCTTCATAAGAAGACTTGCCTTCGTTTTGGCCAGGTCCTGACCCCTCAAATCCGGTAGATTGGGTTTTATCTACCTGGTCCTCAAGGTCAGTTCCCAAGTTATGCGCACCTCCGGGAGTGGTTATGGGTTCCATATCAGTGGGTGGCTTTTGTCCCTCTGAATTTTTGTCCTATGTGACCCCTTCAGACATTGATGGGTGTTTTTCAATGTCATCCTGAGGAGTCATGAATGTTGTGTCCCTATTAGCGGGTTGTATGTTTCCCTTTGAGTCTTTGGGATGAGATTTTGTGCCTTCAGACAAAAGCTTTGATTTGCGAATGTCCTCATCAGGCACCTGAGTTGTTTTGCCCCCTTTCCAACAGGCTTGGTCTGGCCTGTCGAAGGTTTAGGGGCGAGAACTCCCTATTGCTTGGGTTGTGATTTACCCGAGCCTTTAGCAGGATGTGATTGTTTGTGGATCCCCTTCTCAGTGGAGTAGTGCTGCCCCACCGAGGGTTTAGGACCCCTTACTCCCTGAGACCCTGGTTGTGATTTCCCAGAGCCTTTAGCAAGATGTGGAGGTTTGGTTGGTTCCAACTCCACTGACTTGTTTATGTCAGCAGAGCCTTTGGGAACGGGTTCGCCCGAGGACACTGAGTGTGATGTCTCAGTGCCCTCCGTTGGCCTTTGTTTTGGGGCCAAAGATTGGCTAATGATCCTGAGGGTGTCAGCAGTCAGGGTCTGTTGTTGTTGTTGCCCCCTTTTGTCAAGCTTAGGGGAAGAGGTCTCAGTGGCGAGTGACTTGGGTTGAGCCACCTTCCTGGACCCCTGACCCTTCTTCCTCTTCACCTTTTTGGTGGGAGAGGGAACTGGTGATATGATGTTCTCACCCTGGATAGCAGTCAGCATGTACGTGGTCAGGGCGACATGTGTTACCTCAATAGGGTCACGTGAGTAATTTGCCTTTTGTAAGACATCAAGTTTAAAGCCGACACTGTCAGGCTTGATATACTCAGACCCTAATAAGTCATTCAGGGCACAGGAAATGAATCTAGGGTAAGACATGTGTTTTTGCCTAGACTTCCCACCCAATTTGGCTATGAGGTCCCTGAAGATAATTTCTCCAAGGTTAATCTTTTTACCCTCAATGAGACAGTACACTATCATTGATTGAGTAGTGTTTAGTTGCTCAGTTGAGGATTTATTCCCCCCAAGGACCTGAATTACAAATGTCATCAGGATCCTCCAGGGGACAGGGAACCATGTTTTGATTATGGGGGCTTTGGACAGTAGGGCCCCTAGGATGATGTTTATCATAGGGCCCAAGTTCCAAGAAGAGTTGTCTAACTTCCTCTTCAGTTGGTTGGGCAACAAAGGTCTCAGTGTAGTCAAGGCCAGTGGCTTTGACAAAGGTTTTATAGTCAAGAGTTAGGAACTTAGTTCCATTCTTCACTAAGAACCTGATTTTGGCCTCCTTTGGCGCATCAGGGTTTTCAACCACCGCTGTGCACCAAAATTCCCTCAAGTAGTCATGATAGATGACTGAGGGGGTTTTTGTGAATGTGGTGGTGAGAAAACAATTTTGTAGGAACTTCACCACATCCCTGTATTCAGGGAACCCTTCAGGGTAGGCAAAGTTCCCCACCACATTATTTTTGGTGAGGTCTACGCTTTCCATTTGGAAATCCACATTGGGTGCGTATTTTATGACCTTTGAAGAAGCCATTTTTTGTTTTAGAAAATGGTCTGGTTTTGATCAAAGAAGAAGCACACAGAATTTTTGTAAAACAAATTGATTCTTGAAATAATTTTGCAAGAGTTTTGTTAAGGTTTTGAAAGCGTGTGTGTGTTCTTCTTTGTGGGGGTATTTATAGGGTGGGAATTAGGGTAGTGATGTTGCGGATACCAACGGTTTTTATTATTCAACCAAAACGGCATAATAATATGGGTTTGATATCCGCATTTATTATCACGATTCCCATTGCCCCTATTTTCTCTCACATCATGGGGTGAACAGTTGTGTGGCTCTGCAAATAATGCACTTTTGCAGAGAAAAATCATCACAACTATTGTGTGTGAGGGAGCATTTAATGCTCAGTGGTGTTTGGTGAGAGAGATGTGGGGGCTCAAGAGGTGGATGCCAGTTGTGTAAGCGACATATGTAACACCCCCAATTCATGGATGCAGCGGAATTCGAACTGGGTGTTACTTGACAGCACAATAGTCACAATAATAGAAAACGAACTCCAATTGAGTCGTTTTAAAAGATTTATCATTCAAATTGTATAAATATCATAGATTTACAAAATGAGGTCCCAAATGGTTCCATGTTTACAATGTATAATAAATGTGTTTTTGAATGATAATGAAATTTATAGCCCTCTTGAGTATCCGTGTCCTTCCGTGCCATCCTTGATCGTCATGAACCTGAAATACATGCTTGAGAGGTCAACACAAAGGTTGAGTGATATTCGTAGAGTTTAGTTAAATCGTTTGAACACAATATATCGTAGTGTGAGCTATAGACTCACACCAATGTTTAGAAAACAAAATCGTTATTTATTTCACTAAGCTCATGCAACCAAAACATTAACATCGAACCAACAAAATTGGCATTATAGAAGCCCTATCGAGGTACTTTTGCCGTTTATACCGCTAAATCTCAAATATAGTGCATTTGTGTGAACTCATCGTTGTTCAACACAAATGGGATTCGTCAATCCCAATAGATCTATTCACAATATTCGCGCTCACTAAAGGTAGTGACTAATGGTTCATGATATAGGGACTTCGAACATGGCAATCGTTACTTAGTGATAATAAAACATCGTCGTGAAGCATACATTAGAAAGCATCGTGTTCGAGTAGAAAAATAATAGCATGTATTCCCCCCATGGGTTTGTAAAATAGTTAAACAATAGAAAGTGGGGCTACAAACTCACCTTAAGTTATGTAGTGAGTAGTGAATGTGATGGTCGAATCGCGAAGGTTTCTACGAGCAACCTATAATAGAATGTTGCGACTTAGGATCGGAGTAAAGAATATGAAGTAGTGCCTATATATATATCTTGCATTTAGTCCATGATGTGGTATGATGTATATTGTAAGTCTTTGAAAGAAAGATTCATGAAACATGTATGTTTTGGTATATCGTTCACTACCGTTCGGGCCGACATAATTCAGAAGTCATGTTAGTAAGCGTTCGAGGAGCCAGGACACTTTAACTCGTAAATCCACAACTCAACTCGACGGCTTACATGATGAACTCCTCACATGAGGCTCCCTACTATTGTAGTAGTTGATAAAATATATAGATATAAGTTTCGATCCGAAAAGTTACATGTCCGATATTTGAATAAACTTAGGAAAGTTTATTAGTACATGAAGATTGTTATTAGGGGTAGTTTCATAAGTCTTGTATGACCATTTTTCCTTGTAATATCTCATGGTTCCTTTTTAAGTGAAGTAGATCCAAATTGCTTGTTCATGTTATCGCCTAATTCATTGTTTCACGTTTACGCCTATGTAAGTTGGTATGGTCATTTCGTCATGGCCTAGCCATGACCTTTGGTCCTTGTTCCAAGGTCATGAGACACAACCTTGGCTCTAGCCATGGTTGTGGTCTTGATTATAGGTCATAAGACCTCTTGTTCCCTTCAAAGTATAACTATAATCTAGTGACTTTCGCCTAAAAATGGGCTGTTTAGAATTTGAAGAATTTTATCACTCGGAAAGCATTTTTAGGTCTCGAGCTTCTTTGTTCCTGAACGAAAACGTCGTTTTGGACAACTTTCGTGTTTTAACTTTTTGATGAATCGGACCAGAAGTGGGACTTTCAAAACTTAAATTTGATCAGAATGGTATTTGGCAGTTTTGCCGGAAATCTTTGGTAATTTCAAATCGCCATAACTTTTGACCCGTATACTCGTTTTGGGTGGTTCAAATTGCTATGGTTTCCTTTTTAGGTCCTCTACTACAATATGTAATAATCAAATATCATATTTTTAACATTTTGATCAGGTCTTACCAAGAAATTCATTAGTTTGCTCGTTTTAGTAACTTGTTTCAATAATTCATTACAACAACATCTTTTACTCATCATGATACATCATGGACATAATTACAACACATAATATAGCAAGAATAACATGTAAATGGTATGAACATGATAAATTAACAAGAAGCATGTTAGGTTTAGTCTTACAACTTTTGGCTTTCTAATTAAAGAAAGGAGTAACAAGTAAGGAAATGGACTTTGATAGACTAGCTTCAACCCTTTTTCACTTCAAGCAACCTTTCTACCCTTGGTATTCTTGAAAGATATGTAATGAAAGTTGAGGTGTATTGAGTGGATTTAAACTCAAGAGAAAACACCAAGTATGTTAGGGTTTGGAAGAGTTTTGGTGAATAATAAGCTAACTAGGGTTTCTATCTTGAACTTGCACTTGATCCTTGCTATAACTAGGAAGAAATAAAGCTAAGTGTGATGTGTTGTGGTGGGTTGTGATGGCCGGCCAAGGAAGGGGGGAAAGGGGCTTTTATAGGGTCTTGAGGAGGTTACAAAACATGACTAGTCAACACCTTGGAGACCAAGGTGAACACATGTAATGATCCTAGAGCACAAGTTAGGAGATTAAGCCACACAAGGGGTGACTCCCCCCCCCCATATGGCGGTTCAACATGGATAAGAGGGGGAGGTGGCTTGGCTTGGTATTATCCTTGGTTATTTGGATGAAACTTGACTCCGGGAAATGCCAGTCGTAAATGATTAGGCCTTAAAACGTAAAACCGGGTGTCGTAAAATTATGAAACTTCAAAGTATTGTTAGACATGTCCATATGTCCCATAATAAAATATAAAATGAGTGGTAGGTTCCATTTGGGTGGTAAACCCTGCTAAAAACTGGAAACACGGGTCTAAAACGCGTAATACGTAAAATGTACGAATTTTGCGTAAAACTGAGAAAAGTAAAATGTTACTTTTCTAATATGATATAAATGATTTAAAATGACTTATAATGTCTAGACTGGGCTCAGTCTAGTGTCGGTTGGTGTTAAATGTCTTTTAGACATCAAACCGTAAGCCTAAAAATCAAGAAATGACTTTTGGTCAAAGGAGGAGGGAAAAATTATGTTGACTTTTTCTAATAAGTTTGAAAACTCAAAACGTCTTAGAAACTCATTTCGTGGTCTAACGGTTAATCGCCCATTCGGTTAAGCGTGCTCATGTGAGAATAGTACCGACATGGGTGACCTGCTGGGAAGTCTTTGGTCATGTTTTTCTCAGTCACGATTAATTCTCAAATAAATCATGAGTGTGTCAAACATTTTTCTGATGCGGGGTCACTTAACGCGGTCGAATTTCGTTGTACGTAGAATTTCTGAATGACGTTTTACCCTAAAACGTGTAATTCCTTAATAACTTTCACGAAAATGATCTGACGAATGTCAAACATTTAATTTGCCATGGAAATGATTTATCACTCAAGAATATCAGATAAAAATCAACTTTCGGGAAAGTTTCGGGAAAAATGAATAGTAAAAGTGAATAGTGGAATTTTCCGGAAATGGTAATTAACCTGAATTTGCGAATTGTTACAGTCTCTACCCCTTACGGGGAACTTCGTCCCGAAGTTCTATGTGTGTCATATGTTGGAGTGGTGTAGATAAAGATGTGTGGTTACTTATGAGGATTAGAGTGATGTAGTTTGATTTGTCGTTTCAGTGTATGGCGTAGTATGAGTTTACTTATGAGAAGTTTGTTTCTAAGAAAACATATAGGTGACTGCTCCCAGCATAACATGATCCCTCCTGAATTAGACATAGGTGATCAGGCTATGTATAATTTAGGACCGATAATGTGATGTTCGGTTTAGTCACGTATGGTATTCAATCTTGTAAGGCTGATGAGTTTGCTTGTGGTGTAACTAAGGATGATTTGAGCTTTAAAAGTGCATCAATATCAGAAAGTGAGCTTGTGGGATTAAGGGTTGTGAAGATGATGATGGTGAGAAGGTTAAGAAGGTTTGTGTTCTTCATTTTGGTATGTTGAGATTTAGTGGTTTGTGATGAAAGTTGGAAATGAAGGCATGATATTGATTTATAGGGTGGTATCATCGAAATGATTTCTCTAGGATGGTGGTAGAATATCTTGGAGTAAAATGATGTGAAATAATAAAGTGATAACAAATTAGCTCGAAGTAAAATTTGTTGAATGGTTTATAAGATAACTGAGTAAGTCTCATAGAATGGTAATAGTCTGCTAAACAATCAAATTGGTTTGGAGATAGAAAGTACAATAGATGAGAATTATCACAAAGAGTCGTTTATTGAACAATAAATATTCTTAAGTCATAAAACTCCCATTACTAGGGATGACATACACATAGTACAACAAAGTGCATAAATAAATATGACTGCTAAGTTCTAAACTTCATTGTTCTGCAGTGTTGTTGAGATTCTGATAAGCTCCTTCTCCTCTTATCATGTATGCTCACCCTTGGTTGTCTTCAACTTGTTGACCTTGGTTTTGGGGACATTGGTTCTTGTAATGTCCACTTTCTCCACACCCGAAGCATATAACTATCGGTTGTGTGTTGCTACCGGTAGCTACATCCTTGACTCTACAATCTCTGGCAAGGTGTCCAGTGTTCTGACAGTTGCGACACTTAGCCGGGCAAGGACCTGAGTGGTGGAAGTTACACTTATTGCATAGTGGAGCATTCCCGGTATATCCTGAGCCTCTAGTTGGTGCAGCCACATAAGCCTTTGCGGTCTCTTGTCTTTTGTTTTGCTGGTTGTTGTTTTGAGTTTGGTTGTTGTTGTTATTGTTGTTACTTCCATGGTTACCATCCCATGGTCGCTTGTTGTTGTTCCTATTGTTATTGTTGTTACTGTAGTTGGAGTTGTTGAGGTTATTGGTATTGTTGGTGTTGTTGGTGTTGTTGTTGGTTTGCTTTCGGGTTTCTGTCATTCGTACCACTTGGTCCATGAGGCTGCGGGACATCCGCATAGCTTCATCAAGTTCCTTTGGATTTGCCGAAGTTACATGCCCTTGTATGCTGGATGGAAGCCCCCAGATATATCTTTCCAACAATTTTTCCTTTGGGGAAACCATTGTTGGACAAAGTATCCTTAATTCTTGAAATCGACGATTGTAGGTTATGATATCATTTCCCCTAACAGTATGATCCCAGAATTCAACCTCCAACTTCTGTATTTCACTGCGAGGACAGTATTCCTTGATCATCATTTGTTTCAAATTAGCCCAAGTAATTTTGTAGGCATTCTCAATGCCCATAGGTTGAGCAATTGAGTTCCACCAGGACAACGCCTCATTCAACAGAGTACTCGTGGCATACTGAACTTTATCCTCCTCGGTACATTTACTAACCAAGAACACCGACTCCGCCTTTTCGAACCAACGGGTCAAACCTACAGCCCCTTCAGTACCCTTGAATTTGATGGGTTCACATTTCAGGTAGGAAATGAACGAGCAACCCTTTGGTACTGTAGTAACATTGGTCACCGGAGGGGTAGGTCCTCCAAGGTTAAGACTGGCAATTCTGGCAGTCTCTGCAGCTATAGCAGCTTCCGCAGCAATGGCAGCTTCCGCGGCTGCTGCAGCATCAGCAGCACCAGCAGCTGTGGCGGCTTCGGCAGCTGCTGCAGCTACGGCTGCTCGTTCCGTGACAAGTGCTGCATTGACACTGTCCTTTACCAGTTTGCGGATGGCAGCTTGCGTCATCGTTGGTGGTGTCTTTTTCTTTGGCGCCATGATTCTATTGTTCACAAGATACATCGTAATTAGAGAGTTGTGAGATAAGCATGATTTTTGATAGGAAATGATAGAATAATTATGTTGAAGATTTAAAGGCATAACACATGATAGTATAAAACAAGAGTTTTATTCGTACAACGTTGGTTGATTTACAAAATCGAAACCTATTACAAGCTTCTTCAAAATTTACTAACTGATACTTTCAGTTTAGTAATTACAACGTTCTTACTATCGCTAGTTAATACTTAGATTTCGTAACATTTACTAACTGAGTCTAATCAGTTTAGTAGTACAAAAGTTAACTAGTATCATCACACTAGTTTATTGTGGATTAGATGGTCCGAGCAGTTCTGATTGATCGGCAACTTCTTGGTTTAGTGTGTCATAGAGGTACGAGTCGATGAAGTTTGAGAAGCTGTAGTTTTCATGTTTTCTTGTTGGATCAATGGTGGTCGAGGTACAATCCATAGTGAGTGATCCAATTCATCACATGTAGGGATATCAAAGGGAAGTGATAGTGGTGGTGGTAATGGCTCTAGTACATATTCGTATTCGTTAATGGCTCTAGTACATATTCGTATTCGTTATCCTTTAGAGATCTTCATATTTCTTGTTTGGAAATCGATAGATTGTGATGGGTTTTTGATATCATATGAAATGATGTTGATGAGGTGGTGGAATAATTCCAGAGACCATTGCACAAATCACAATGTCTCGGAAGTAGATTAGACCATTGTGTGACTCAAAACATTTGAGAAATGATTAAGACCATTGTGTCATACAATGTCCGGGAAATAGAAAAGACCATTGTAATTAGTTACAATGTCTTGGATATAAAATGTTGGAGTAGGAACATGGTTGGGAGAATGTGGTTGTGTCGAAATGCCATAGAATAGGCATGTGTAGATATGTTTAGATAAAATGATTGAAAATAACTCGAATGTATATATAAATATACTAGTATTTGTTTGTGTAGTGTAAAATGCCTAGTGTGTATATATGAATATACATATATGTTCATGTAGCATAAAATGCTTAATAAGTCCATAATCGTCTGGAGGATGGAAGACACGAAGATCGAAAGGCTATAAAATGTTTTTGCTTGTAGTGTGGTTATAGTTTAGGTCTCAATTAGACCCGTTTCTCTATAACCATGGCTCTGGTACCAATCTGTAACACCCCCAATTCATGGATGCAGCGGAATTCGAACTGGGTGTTACTTGACAGCACAATAGTCACAATAATAGAAAACGAACTCCAATTGAGTCGTTTTAAAAGATTTATCATTCAAATTGTATAAATATCAGAGATTTACAAAATGAGGTCCCAAATGGTTCCATGTTTACAATGTATAATAAATGTGTTTTTGAATGATAATGAAATTTATAGCCCTCTTGAGTATCCGTGTCCTTCCGTGCCATCCTTGATCGTCATGAACCTGAAATACATGCTTGAGAGGTCAACACAAAGGTTGAGTGATATTCGTAGAGTTTAGTTAAATCGTTTGAACACAATATATCGTAGTGTGAGCTATAGACTCACACCAATGTTTAGAAAACAAAATCGTTATTTATTTCACTAAGCTCATGCAACCAAAACATTAACATCGAACCAACAAAATTGGCATTATAGAAGCCCTATCGAGGTACTTTTGCCGTTTATACCGCTAAATCTCAAATATAGTGCATTTGTGTGAACTCATCGTTGTTCAACACAAATGGGATTCGTCAATCCCAATAGATCTATTCACAATATTCGCGCTCACTAAAGGTAGTGACTAATGGTTCATGATATAGGGACTTCGAACATGGCAATCGTTACTTAGTGATAATAAAACATCGTCGTGAAGCATACATTAGAAAGCATCGTGTTCGAGTAGAAAAATAATAGCATGTATTCCCCCCATGGGTTTGTAAAATAGTTAAACAATAGAAAGTGGGGCTACAAACTCACCTTAAGTTATGTAGTGAGTAGTGAATGTGATGGTCGAATCGCGAAGGTTTCTACGAGCAACCTATAATAGAATGTTGCGACTTAGGATCGGAGTAAAGAATATGAAGTAGTGCCTATATATATATCTTGCATTTAGTCCATGATGTGGTATGATGTATATTGTAAGTCTTTGAAAGAAAGATTCATGAAACATGTATGTTTTGGTATATCGTTCACTACCGTTCGGGCCGACATAATTCAGAAGTCATGTTAGTAAGCGTTCGAGGAGCCAGGACACTTTAACTCGTAAATCCACAACTCAACTCGACGGCTTACATGATGAACTCCTCACATGAGGCTCCCTACTATTGTAGTAGTTGATAAAATATATAGATATAAGTTTCGATCCGAAAAGTTACATGTCCGATATTTGAATAAACTTAGGAAAGTTTATTAGTACATGGAGATTGTTATTAGGGGTAGTTTCATAAGTCTTGTATGACCATTTTTCCTTGTAATATCTCATGGTTCCTTTTTAAGTGAAGTAGATCCAAATTGCTTGTTCATGTTATCGCCTAATTCATTGTTTCACGTTTACGCCTATGTAAGTTGGTATGGTCATTTCGTCATGGCCTAGCCATGACCTTTGGTCCTTGTTCCAAGGTCATGAGACACAACCTTGGCTCTAGCCATGGTTGTGGTCTTGATTATAGGTCATAAGACCTCTTGTTCCCTTCAAAGTATAACTATAATCTAGTGACTTTCGCCTAAAAATGGGCTGTTTAGAATTTGAAGAATTTTATCACTCGGAAAGCATTTTTAGGTCTCGAGCTTCTTTGTTCCTGAACGAAAACGTCGTTTTGGACAACTTTCGTGTTTTAACTTTTTGATGAATCGGACCAGAAGTGGGACTTTCAAAACTTAAATTTGATCAGAATGGTATTTGGCAGTTTTGCCGGAAATCTTTGGTAATTTCAAATCGCCATAACTTTTGACCCGTATACTCGTTTTGGGTGGTTCAAATTGCTATGGTTTCCTTTTTAGGTCCTCTACTACAATATGTAATAATCAAATATCATATTTTTAACATTTTGATCAGGTCTTACCAAGAAATTCATTAGTTTGCTCGTTTTAGTAACTTGTTTCAATAATTCATTACAACAACATCTTTTACTCATCATGATACATCATGGACATAATTACAACACATAATATAGCAAGAATAACATGTAAATGGTATGAACATGATAAATTAACAAGAAGCATGTTAGGTTTAGTCTTACAACTTTTGGCTTTCTAATTAAAGAAAGGAGTAACAAGTAAGGAAATGGACTTTGATAGACTAGCTTCAACCCTTTTTCACTTCAAGCAACCTTTCTACCCTTGGTATTCTTGAAAGATATGTAATGAAAGTTGAGGTGTATTGAGTGGATTTAAACTCAAGAGAAAACACCAAGTATGTTAGGGTTTGGAAGAGTTTTGGTGAATAATAAGCTAACTAGGGTTTCTATCTTGAACTTGCACTTGATCCTTGCTATAACTAGGAAGAAATAAAGCTAAGTGTGATGTGTTGTGGTGGGTTGTGATGGCCGGCCAAGGAAGGGGGGAAAGGGGCTTTTATAGGGTCTTGAGGAGGTTACAAAACATGACTAGTCAACACCTTGGAGACCAAGGTGAACACATGTAATGATCCTAGAGCACAAGTTAGGAGATTAAGCCACACAAGGGGTGACTCCCCCCCCCCATATGGCGGTTCAACATGGATAAGAGGGGGAGGTGGCTTGGCTTGGTATTATCCTTGGTTATTTGGATGAAACTTGACTCCGGGAAATGCCAGTCGTAAATGATTAGGCCTTAAAACGTAAAACCGGGTGTCGTAAAATTATGAAACTTCAAAGTATTGTTAGACATGTCCATATGTCCCATAATAAAATATAAAATGAGTGGTAGGTTCCATTTGGGTGGTAAACCCTGCTAAAAACTGGAAACACGGGTCTAAAACGCGTAATACGTAAAATGTACGAATTTTGCGTAAAACTGAGAAAAGTAAAATGTTACTTTTCTAATATGATATAAATGATTTAAAATGACTTATAATGTCTAGACTGGGCTCAGTCTAGTGTCGGTTGGTGTTAAATGTCTTTTAGACATCAAACCGTAAGCCTAAAAATCAAGAAATGACTTTTGGTCAAAGGAGGAGGGAAAAATTATGTTGACTTTTTCTAATAAGTTTGAAAACTCAAAACGTCTTAGAAACTCATTTCGTGGTCTAACGGTTAATCGCCCATTCGGTTAAGCGTGCTCATGTGAGAATAGTACCGACATGGGTGACCTGCTGGGAAGTCTTTGGTCATGTTTTTCTCAGTCACGATTAATTCTCAAATAAATCATGAGTGTGTCAAACATTTTTCTGATGCGGGGTCACTTAACGCGGTCGAATTTCGTTGTACGTAGAATTTCTGAATGACGTTTTACCCTAAAACGTGTAATTCCTTAATAACTTTCACGAAAATGATCTGACGAATGTCAAACATTTAATTTGCCATGGAAATGATTTATCACTCAAGAATATTAGATAAAAATCAACTTTCGGGAAAGTTTCGGGAAAAATGAATAGTAAAAGTGAATAGTGGAATTTTCCGGAAATGGTAATTAACCTGAATTTGCGAATTGTTACAACATATATTCCTATATTTAATAGGAATCAGTTACCTAACTGGGACATTTACTAACTAAGTACTTAGAGCATTTAGTTAGGGTATTCAATGCCATTTTTCATCATGAGCCCCCTGAATGATTTTTCATTCAATAAAAAATGGGTTTTCAGGAAGGGTGTGATCAGGGACCTAGAGAATTTACATCAGGTTGGAACACTTTTGATCAATTTCCAGATTCTATGTCCAACATACCCAATTCAGCTTTCAATCTTGTGAAAGTGGGTTCATCCAAGGGTTTTGTGAAGATATCAGCTAGCTGATACTCAGTGGGTGTGAAATGTAGTTCAATTTCTCCATTTGTGATGTGGTCCCTGATGAAGTGGTATCTGATGTCAATGTGTTTGGTTCTTTGATGAAGTACTAGATTATTTGAGATGGCTATGGCACTTGTATTATCACAAAAGATAGGTACCATTTTATACTGAATGCCATAGTCACTTAGTTGGCTCTTCATCCATATTACATTTGCACAACATCCTGCAGCAGCCATATATTCAGCTTCAGCTGAGGACATGGCCACTGATTGTTGTTTCTTTGTACTCCAACACACAAGTTTACCACCAAGAAATTGGCAGGATCCTGAAGTACTTTTCCTGTCCATATTACATCCTGCATAGTCAGAGTCAGTGTACCCTTTGAGATGAAATCCTGAACATTTTGGGTAATACAAACCAAGGTTTGGAGTACCCTTCAGGTACCTGATGATTCTCTTGACAGCAGTGAGATGTGATTCTTTAGGGTCAGCCTGGTATCTTGCACACAGGCAGACTGAGAATTGGATATCAGGCCTTGAGGCAAGTAAATACATCAGGGAGCCTATCATTCCTCTGTATTGGGTTTGATTCACTGATTTTCCAGTGAGGTCAGGGCCAAGGTTGTTTGGAGGAACCATAGGAGTCTGCACTGAAGAGTAGTCAGTGAGCTCATACTTCTTTAGTAGGTTCCTCAGGTATTTTTCTTGGCAAATGAATATTCCTTTTTCATTTTGTTTGATTTGGAGTCCAAGAAAGTATGTGAGTTCACCCATCATGCTTATTTCAAACTTTGTGGTCATCAGTTTCTCAAACTGTTTGCAAAGTTTGTAACTTGTTGAGGCAAAGATGATGTCATCAACATACACTTGGACAAGAATTACATCACTCTTTGTTTTGTAGATGAATAGTGTGTTGTCAATCTTTCCTCTGACAAACTTGTTTTGGATCAGGAAGACTGAAAGAGTTTCATACCATGCCCTTGGAGCTTGTTTCAGTCCATAAAGGGCCTTGTTAAGCTTGTAGACATGGTTGGGGTATTCACTACTTTCAAAACCAGGAGGCTATTGCACATAAACATCTTTTTTGATTTTACCATTTAGGAATGCACTTTTAACATCCATTTGGTAAACTTTAAAGTTCATGTAAGTTGCATTGGCAAGGAAGATCCTGATGGCTTCCATTCTAGCAACAGGTGCAAAGGTTTCCTCATAGTCTATACCTTCCTGTTGATTATATCCTTTGGCAACCAGTCTTGCTTTGTTTTTGATGACTGTGCCATTCTCATCGGTCTTGTTTTTAAAGACCCATTTCATACTAATGATTAGAATACCCTGGGGGTATTCAACAAGGGTCATGACATCATTTCTGTCAAATTGTTCCAATTCATCTCTCATGGCCTGAACCCAACTTTCATAGGTCAGGGCTTCTTTGACATTTTTAGGCTATATTTTAGAGAGATAGTCAACATAAAGACATATATTGGCAGAGGCGGCCTTGAGTTTAGCAGCCTTGCTTCTTGTGAGCATGCCTTCAGTGGGTTCACCAATGATGTTCACAAACTCAATGATTTTGGATCTAGTCCAACTATCTTGAGGTTTGGGATAGGAATTTGAGCTTGAAGGAGCCTGATTAGGTTCAGACTCAGGAACATGAGGTGACTCATCACTATGTGCTTTAGTGACATTTGCAGGAACAATTTGCTCTGAGGGTTCCTGAACAATTTGTTCAGTGGTTGCAGTCTCATTGGAGACATGCTGAGTTTCAATGAACTCACTGATAGGTGGTTGGGGTAGGTTGTGAGGGATGATGTAATAGGAGACGTCAACATCAGCTTGGTATTGGGTTGAGGGATTGTTCTCAGGATGATACTCATCAGGAGGATACCTTGATGAGTCATCAATACCAATTTCTTCAACTGAGAAATTTGAGAACCTGATGGATTCAGTGCTCTCATCAACAGTAATGTGATAAGTTTCCTCAGTTTGTTGTTTCCTTGTGTTGAACACCCTGAAGGCTTTAGAAACCAGAGAATATCCCAGGAAGTATCCATCGTCAGCTTTGGTATCAAATTTACCCAAGTGATCCTTGTGATTATGAATAAACACAGGACACCCAAACACATGAAAGTAGTTGATGTCAGGGATCCTTCCTTTGAATATCTCATAGGGAGTCTTATTGTGTCTTTTCACAATGATTGACCTATTTTGAGTGTAGTAAGCTGTTTTAACTGCCTTAGTCCAGAAATGTTTTGAGAGGACTGAGCCATTCAACATTGTCCTAGCTGCCTTAATGAGTGTTCTATTTCTCCTTTCAGCTACTCCATTTTGTTCAGGAGTATAGGGAGAAGTGAAATTTTGAGAAATTCCTTTCTCATCACAGAAACACTCAAGGTCTTGGTTTTTGAATTCAGTGCCATTGTCAGTCCTGATCTGTTTAACTTTGACATCATTTTGATTTTCAATGTTCCTGAAAAATGACATGATGGTTTCAGCTGCCTGACTCTTTTTGGTCAGGAAGTAAACCCAAGTGTATCTTGAGTATTCATCCACTATGACCAGAGTATACTTCTCATGGTGAATGGACATTGGACTGACAGGTCCAAAAAGGTCCATATGAAGAAGATGTAGGCAGCTTTTGATGGAAAAGGTTTGTTTGGTTTTGAATGATGCCCTGTGGTGTTTTCCTTTTTCACAAGCAAAACAAGGCTTGTCTTTGGTATACACTAGGGATGGAAGGCGCAGAACTTTGTTCTGTTTGGCCAGGTTGTTGATGCTCTTGAAGTTGAGATGAGAGAGTCTCCTATGCCATAGCCAGTTGATTGTCTCACTTGCCTTTGAGAATAGACAAGTCCCATTTTGAGTCAGGGATGACATGTCTAGAACATATACATCATCCCTCCTGGGGGCAATTAACAAAACTTCCTTATTGGCATTAAAGATGGTCCATCTCTTGTCATCAAACTGAACTATGTATTTGGCATCACATAGTTGGGAAACACTTATCAGGTTGTACTTGAGACCATTAACATAAGCTATTCTTGTAAAAACTATACCATTGCAGTTTACTGAACCATAACCTTTAGTGGGAGCTGATGAGTTATCACCAAATACTACTTTGGGTCCTGGTTCTTCCACATATTTGTGCAGATAACTTTTCACACCAGTCATGCTTCTGGAGCATCCACTGTCTAGATGCCAAGTAGGATCCTTGATGTGTTTCTGCACAAACAGTAAACTGGGTTAGTTTTTCTTGTTGACCCACTTTCTAGTGGGCTTAGTCCTCAAGGACTTTTTGAACTCAGCTAATGAATCATGGTCTGAAGTTGTGTGACCTGAGCTTCCACAGGTTTTACATTTTGTGGAGGTTGATGCCTCAGGTGACTGAGAAGTGTTGGTGAGGTTTTTCCTTCTAGACTGAATGACTTTGTCATGTCCCTTGGTTTCATGGGAGGGATCTCCACAGATGTCACAACAATTTTTCATCATACAATCATCAGGAAGATAATCATTGAAACCACAGTGAGGACATGGCAAGAAAGGCTTAGCCTTCAGTCTTTGTTTGGAAGGTGTGGCATACTGATAGCCTTGAGTTTTGTATAGACCTCTTGCTTTTAGAAAAGCAGTGTGGGGATGTGATCATAGGTTCTGTGGTCCTCTTGTTTGCATATCATGCAAAACAGGACTCTGTAGCATTTATCAGCGCTGTGATTTGGATAATTACACAGTTCACATCTCCTGAAGGTCTGAGTGTGGCTTTTGGTTTGGAAGAACTTGAGGATACTGAGGGCCTATTAGATTTTGAGTCTGAGGGTTTTTCAGTGGACTCAATTTTCTCACTCAGCATCCTGACAAGTTCAGCAAGCTGATCAACCTTTGAGTCAGTGCTTTCAGGTTTCACTTCAGTAGGTACTGAAGGTGTTTGGTGTTCAGTGGGTGCAGGAGTAGGTCTTTTCAGAATAGTCTTTCCTAACCCTGATTTCTCCTTAGGAGAATGAGGTTGATAGACTAATGGTGCAAGGTCAGAATAGGGTTCAGCTCCCTGAAGATGTTTCAGTGGAGGGAGTGGTGAATCAGACTTAGACTCAGTGATGGACTCAGTAGGACTAAGTTCATCAGTGACTCTTAGCAGCTCCTTGATAGCCTGACTTTCAGACTCCAGGATTCTTCCAGTGTTAAAATTTGGCATCTTACTGTCAGGATTGTTTCTTTCAATCCAATCATTGGGTTTAGGAGCAAGTTCTTTGCTAGAAAGTATGTTGGCTGACAGAAAAGTTGTTGAATGGCTACTCTCCCCAGAAACTTCAGTAAGTTGATCATCACCCATACCAGCCTTTTTGGAGCTGGGTGACTTAGTGTTTCATAAAGTTTGGGGTTTTTCTGAGTCCATTTCCAAATAACATCCTTTTCTTTCTTAAGTTCTTCCTGAAGAGCTTGATTTTGTTTTACAAGTTCAGAGTTTTGAATTTGAAGTGTAACACTTTCAAGCCTGGCTTGTTTTAAAGCAAGTAGTTCATCTCTACTATGAGTTAATTCAAAACTCAGTTTGTTAAATTTTGAAAACAAATTAAGTCTTTGCTCTTTAACATACTTAAGATCAACATTAATATAATCTAAGTAAGATTTCCAATCATCATTATCATCCATAGAAAGTAAAATGTTTACCTTCCTCATAGTGATGTTAACCCATTCACCATTTCTTGCATGACTCTTCCCCACAGCAAGCTTGTTGTCATCAGATAGGGCCATTAGGGCACTGATGTGAACTTCATCATCATCTGAGGACACTTCAACCTCATCCCAGTCATATGTTTCAGCAACAAGCCCTTTGTTCTTGGCTTGAGAAGGCTTTGGGGCCTGAGGAGGCTGAGAGACTGTTGAGGATGATTCAAGAAGGGCAAGTTTAGCTTTTGCCTTTCTGTACTTGGGTTCAAAGTAAATTTGAGGGACCTTTTCAAATATTTGACTGGATTGAAGCATTTTTGGTTGAAATTTGTTGGGGCCTGAAAAAGAGTTATTTCCTGAAAATTTGAAAGATGGTTCTGAGGTTGTTTTTGAAAAACAATCTTTAGCAAAATGGCCCATTTTGCCACATTTAAAACATTCAATGTTTTCATTTGCCTTTGAAGGGAATTTGTTTTTCTTAAAAAACCTTTTTGAATTAGCAAGGAGTGCCCTTTCATGAAATTCAATTTGAAGATCATTTAGGTACTCCTCACTGGTTCTTTGGTCAACCTCATCATCAGATCCATCTTGAAAATCCTGCACAACACCTTTGGAATAGAAAGCAGTTAATATGGGTGTAATTGTCAAGGGATTTTTGGTCTCCTGAGCTTTACCAGGGTATCTCCTGGTGATAAGATTGTCTTAAAAGACAAACTTCCCATAAATAGCAGGGAGCTCAAGGTTCTAAATGTGGTTTGTATTTCTCAATCCCTGAGAGAAGTTTAGCCACTTCTCAGGGAGACTGTTGACAAATCCAACATTGATCTCATGCTTTGACAGAATAACACCATCATTGGTCAGTTCATTCAGGAGGGTCTTATACCGAGTATAAGTCTCAAAGAGACTTTCAGAATCCTTGGTCCTAAAGGTATTGAATTCAAGCTTCAGGTCCATGATTCTATTCTCTTTGGTATCAGAAGGCCCTTCATAGCTATGAACCAGGTCAGTCCACGTCTGCTTGGCAGTGGGACAATTGATCACTGATTCCATTATATCATCAGGAAGGCATGATATAATGATGCTTTTTAGGCGATGGTCTTGATTGACCACCCTCCTTTCATCTGGGGTCCACTGAGCTTCAGGTTTGATTAAACCTTGGGCTGTTGTTGGGACATATGGACCATCATTAATCAACTTAATGTAATATGGTTCCATCCTAGTTAAGTCGCAAAGCATTCGCTTTTTCCACTTATTAAATTTGCCAACTTCAAGTCGAGGGGTAGTTGCTGAATAACTTCCACCCTTTTTGTCGACAAGTTGGGGAACATCTATGTCAGTCATAGTGGGATCTTGATTTTAAAAACTTGAGCACTCTTTAAGTTTTGAAAACAGGTTAAAGTTTTACAAATCAGAGGCTCTGATACCACTTGTTGGTCCCTTTTGCTTGGTTAACAGTAACTAAAAAGCTAATGTAACCAAGTTGTATGACTTTTAACAAAGATGTATAAATGATTAACAATAAAGCAACGTAAAGATAAGAGACAATATTTTTCAACGTTTAATTCTTTATTAGAAGTTAATCAAAAAGAATCGTACCCAAGTGTTTGCGGAATAACACTTGGGATTGAAACGACAAGTGTGGTATTGACTCCTCTCTAAACTCGAAACGATGTTTGAGTGACAACTAAGGACCCACTGAGCTATCTCAGGGGTTGTGTTGTTCTTTGGAGGAGTAAAAGTGGTTTGTGAATGCTTTGCATTAATTGCACAAACTTGTCAACTTTTACTCATCACTTATGCTACCTATTTATACACAAATGTAAACAACTCTATTATACAATGGACCTAAGCGTTCCTTAATAAAATCGTGATAGATTTTATTCTCTAGCAAGGGAAACTTCTTTGGGTTAAGTCCAAAAGGTGCTTTATGATGACAGACTGGATTTGATCATTTGGGGAAAGTTTGTCATTAAAGTGATAAAGCACTTTAATGAAAGTGTTCAAACTTTCCTGCCCAGTCCCGCCAAATCTTCAGTCTTTAAGTCATCAGTCTTCAGTACCATGATAGTTGTTGAGGAGTCTTGGGGTTCAGTGAGTTGTTGTCATCCTCACTGAACCCATCACCTTCTTCTTGGCTTAGATCACACTCACTGAGTTTCGCCTCACTGAATGGAGAACCTTTCTTCTTAGGCTCGGTCTAAGCATCTTGAAGATGACTCACCGAGTTACTGTTCACTCAGTGACTTGTTTATACTTAGGTTATTTTATGTTCAAAGCCTTGTTAGAAGAAGATTGGGGAATTCACTGACCCAACATTATTGATACAAAGAACAAGACTCACGCCGACATCTTTGGAGATTTGTATTTGCTTGAAGGATCACTTAGACGCGGCCGAACATATACAAAAAATTTCAAGTCTTGAAGATCCCCTAGAGTACGAAGAACAAATACAAAATAAAGAGGCGCAAGAGCGTGATTCAACCCATTTTTCCGATGAAGAAATCGCTCAAGATAATGAAGCCGTCGAGGCTAGGTCCTCCGAAGATGAAATGGGTTTCGAAGATGATCTTGATAAGTTTGTTTATGTTTGATGCATAAATTGCTCAAATGTATTAACTTTCTGTTTCAAGTACTTTATGTTTGATGTATTATGGGTTTATTAAATAAAAGTTTATTGTGTAGAAAACGCAAACAAACGAAAAAATACCTGAAAATCTGCACCAACACCTCGTTAACAGCTTCAAATATTTTTTTAATAAAAAAACCAGTTTGAAACCGACCCTAACCGGTTTCCACCGGTTTGGGTTTTTACCCTCAAAACACAAACCAAATCGTAACGCTTTTTGACCGTTGACCAAAACTGGTTCGGTTGTCAACCTGGTTCGGTTATGTCAATAACCGGTCAATGTACACGACTAGGGGCGAGTACTATATTTAGGATTGATCTTTATGATTTTCTTTTTATAAACAACATTTTCCGAGGATAACTAATAGTCTTTAATGGTCGTGTGCTTGTGATGTGTAATGGTAAGGAGATTAATATGTAACATTATTATTTTCAAATTTTAGAATTATGATTTCAAACCATTAATATATTAAATTTATTATAGTAGTTATATCTTATCAGTGTAACATCTAATTTAATACTATTAAGTAATGCATAAATAGTGGATTTTAAAGTTTGGTTTTGAAAATTACTAACTGTAGCAAGTTCTATATACTTAAAAAGTTTAAGACTTCTATTTGTAAAAGTCCTAAATACGATAGTATATATCTATAGAATAGATATAGATATAGATATTGATAGATTTTGCGTAATTTAAAGCATGACATCCTTGATTCTCAGTTTGGTAACATGGCTTTTATCTTTGATGGCGACTTAATTGAGGCAGATGCTACCCGTTATTTCAAAAGGTTATCGACAAGACATTGTTAACGCCTCTTTAATAAAGTAGTGCATATGGTACCATTGTAAAATGTTGCGATTAACCGCAAATACGCATTTGAATGTAAGTTGTTGTCCAAAAGATGTGAACGAGACTAGAGTGTTTACTGATTGGATTATGAAACTTGAAGATGGAAAGCTTGGAGATGCAAATGACGGAGAGATTGAGATTGACATTCCTTATGTAATCCTCACTAAGGATTCGAAGGACACAGTGGCCTCTACCATTGACTTTGCTTTGTCGAACATGTTGGTTAACATTTGACAGCCACCAATACTTCATAGAAAAAGCCATAGTTGCACCTATAAATGAGTTTGTTGACACTATAAAGGATCATTTGTTATCAGTTATTTTAAGCGAAAAAAGTAACATGTTTAAGATGCAACAGTGCTTGCAAGTAGGAAAATGGTACCAGCATAAACGAAGATGTATTCTCTACAGAGTTTATTAATAGTGTTAAATTCTCTTGTGTCCCCAACCATAAGCTTACATTGAAAATGGGTTTTCCAAAAATGCTTTTACGAAACATTAATCAACCAAACGGTTTGTACAATGGAATAAGATTTCGTGTGGCCAGGTTGACCCAAACTTGCATTGAGGCCAATAAAATCAAGGAAGCTATTATGGGAAACAAGTCATTATAGCAATTATGAAAATATCACCGTTGAACAAACCTTCGCATTAAAGATTGTAAGGAAGCAGTTCGCTGTGTTAGTTTCTTTCGTTATTACGATCAACATAAGTCATGGACAATCTCTCATTTAAGTTGGTTTGTATCTGCCACGTCCTGTTTTCACACATGCCGGCTATATGTTCTCATATCTCGCGTTGTAAGCAAAAAAAAGTATTAAAAAGTTGGTATCTTTTATGAAGACGAAAGCCTCACGGATAGCACAAGAAACGGGGTCTTCAAAGAAGTGCTATAAAATCTATGATCAAAGGTTACCAAATATACCCAACTATTATGTTTATACTGTGTTGTATTTAAATTAACCGTGTTTAAATTATGTCTCTTTAAATCAAATAGGCTATCATGTGATTTGCAGGTACTTCATGAATGATTCAAATGATTAAAGATACTGTAAACAGACATCTACAAATAAATCAACACACAATAAGATGCCTGAAAGTAAACCAAACTTAACAAAAACATAAACCACATTCCGTTCTTATGTAACTTTATGTCATTTTTCGAGTATTTTTTTCAACTGATTATACTAATATATGGTTCTTTCTAACGTATAACTTTGTTATGCACATTTCGTTACTTTTGGATTTTACCTCTCTTTTTTGAAAACCCGTCAATTTAGCGTGTCATTTAGCTAGTTTAAGAAATAAGCTAGATTTAACATGTAAAGCTTATTCATGACAAATTTTTTTTTCTACAAGTTATACAATGGGTTTGAAAGACAGAACAAAATCCATAACAAGCATTTCACAATATGTATCCCAACTTAATTTGAGTGACAAGTTGTGTCACTCAGTTGTACAAGCACAAAATCCAGATGTACCTCAATTCTAGCATACGAAAAATGACAGCTTTTGAAAATGAACTATACAATGAATCAATTCACAACCAAATTTGCATATGGCAAATCAACAATCTAAAAGTCCAAATTATTTACCAACGCAATATGTATATAGATTTATCTCTCAATCCATCTTATATACCCAACCATGCTTTTCCAAATATGCTTCCACAGCTTCTTTAATTGCCAAATTTGGAGTCGGTTGCGACGGTAGCAGGGTTTCCCTTGTAATTGAACTTCCCTACCTACCTCATCATTAACAATAAATAATGTAAGAAAGACGGTTTTAAAATTTAGAGAACATTACCCTTTTTCTTATAAAGAAGCAAGACTTTCACTTTTGAAATTGACTGGACTACAAATGAGAAATCCAGGAAAATTTTGATGAATGTGTCATTACAAAAGTCACACCTGTAAGTCAACCAACCATATGAGCTCGGTCCAAAATCCCCATAGCATACTTATGCTGTGACAAAAACATCCCGGAAAAGTCACGCGTAACCGACACACCCAAAAAATAGTTAAGAGCACCCAAATCACTCATAGAGAACTTCTTATGTAAAGAAGCAATAAGCCGTTGTAATAAACTATCAGATGAAGCAGTAAGCACAATATCATCTACATATAGTAACAAAAATGCAGTATCATCACCCTGTCTGTAAATAAACAAAGAAGAGTCACAACGACTTGGAGTAAACCAATCATTAGTAATGTATGCAGCAAACCGATGAAACCATGCCTAAGGTGCCTGCTTAAGAACATAAAGAGACCTATGTAATAAACAAACATAATCCGGATGCTCTGGATCCCTAAAACCGGGAGGTTGATGCATATAAATAGTTTCAGCTAAATCACCATGTAAAAAAACAATCTTGACAGCAAGCTGGTGAACAGGCCAATGTCGAGAAATAGTTTTGACTCTTAAAAACATGTAATAAATTATAAAACTTTCTAGTCTCGCCTAGGAGTGAATTACCGTGCGAAGCAAACCACTATCAGCATATGAGACCTTGAAAGATTCATAATTTATACACAAATCAAGTTTCACCATTATTTAATCCGGATATTTTCTATTAAAAAAATTACCCTTTTGTTTAAAAATATGTCTAACAAAAATAAACAATGTATATTTCCACCTCCAAACGGTTCAAATCGGCTACAATCTCCGGCTGAGTAACTAGGCAAGACATGCTCCCATAACTCTTCCTACTAAGGGCATCTGCAACAACATTTGCCTTGCCCAGGTGGTATTGTATATTGGCATCATAATCCTTCAGGAGATCTAACCATCTTCTTTGCCTCATGCTGAGTTCCTTTTGTGTGAAAATGTACTTCAAACTTTTGTGATCAGTAAAAATATCACAAGTTTCTCCGTACAAATAGTGCCGCCAAATTTTGAGAGCGAAAACAACAGCTGCTAGTTCCAAGTCATGTGTAGGGTAGTTCTCCTTGTACGGATTAAGTTGTCGAGATGCATAAGTAATCACCTTCCCATGTTGCAAAAGAACACACCCTAAACCATTCTTAGAAGCGTCACTATAAATCTGAAATCCCCCGGTCAGATCTTGCACATAATTGATTAATTAATTTTATTGAGGTCTTCCCCAATTCAAGATTTATCAAAACAATACATTTGAATAAAAACTTAACAATTAATTCATATAGACAATAATCCATGACAAACATGCACGTTTAATCATGGATTTTTCATAACAATTATAACACGTTGTCTCAAGATCGCATACATAGCACATAAACATAACATGTTAATCATAGGGTTTCTAATAAAATTAATTTACCAAAACCAAGCCCTAAAGAAAAATTAGGGCAACCGGCCCTTATATAAAAAAATTAGGGTTTCAATTTTACAAACCCTAAAAACGACTAAACATGTATAACACAATCAAAGATTCATTTTTTATGTGTTTTGGTAATTAATTACACATTATAACGGCTCGTGATGCCAATGTTGGAATTTAATAACATGACTAATCATAATAAAACCAATAAACATCAAAGAAAACATGCGGAAGTGTATAGATCATATAACATGTAAATAATTAACCGAATATAAAAGTATGCGTACCTTTTAGCAATTCTTCAATCAATCAACAAGATGAACCCTAATTAGGGTTTATGTGAATTATAAGAATTGTCCCTTACCGTTTTACAATTCAATCCAAGATACTAACAATAGTGTGTTAGTATCACGTTCTTGTACACACGTGCTATAACCAAATTAAAGTTATGAGAGTAAAAGAACACAAAACGTTTTTATTTGGAAAACACCCAATCGAACCCTTGTGGAGGTGTACGATCGGCCAACCAAGAAAAAAAAGGAGAAAAAAATTTAGGGTTATTGTGTGTACAAAAGTTAGCAAAACAATGACCCTTGTGTTTCTTTATATAGGATGCAAAACTTAGAGAGCAAGTTTGAGTGGGTTTGGGATACCCCTTGTACCCAGCGACCGGCCATAGCCCACAAAGGGTATTCCGGATCCTTCTTGACTCCCAATTTTCATTCTTGTCCTTTTCCTTTAACCGTTAGTCAATATTCGTTAATTACTTAATGGTCATTAATCCTTTTTTGTATTTAATAATTAAATATAACCTTATAGGGATAATTTCAAAAATACCCGGGTTTCCCGATGTGTGCGCTTTTCTAGACGGAATCTTTTATGTTTTCTTTTCTAGACCGGTTACCTTGGCAACTTGAATTTAGCCACCCATGTGCAGCCACTTGTCTGACATTGTTAGGTCTTTATCTAGGAATAACAATAACCACAAGAACATGCACAGCGGAATAATCAAAGAACAATGTTATTGCACAGCGGAATAATCAATGCACAGTAGAATGAACAAAATTATAACCAGCGTATATCGGTTCCACTGCTCACATATGTTACCACTGCTAGCTTCACGTTACCACTGTTGCATGTATATCGTTCCCACTGCTCATGTTATTCGTTTCCACTGCTACGTTTATAAAGTACATGGCATGAGAGATTATGGGTGCTCGATTGGTTTTGCTTGATTGATGTGGAGAAGACGTTTATGCTAACTGGAATATGTAAGGCTACGTCTAAAGTTACTAATGGATTATGTATGCTGCGAGTAAGTCTATTGTTCTTGGAGTGAAACTACCTGTGATTCAACTGAGGTTACTGGTCACTCAACTAAGCTGTTGTGACTTTTGGTTTTGGGCTGATGTAGTTTGTTTGTTCTTGATCACTGCTCCTGATTCGTTATACTGATGCTATGATTGATCACACTGGTTTGAACATCGCACTTTAATCAATTATAAATCCTAGTGCTGTTGGAATCAGAAGGTTTTGTGAATGAGGGTTACAAGTGGCGTTAATTACTATCATCAGGATTAATGCTACTTGTAAACGTTTTCAACTGGTTGTTATTGTTCTTATTTGGAGTATGTGCAAAGTGCTTTAAATGGTTTGATTATATTGGGAAGATACAAGATGTTGTTTTATGCATGGAGATTAGTAGTATTTTATCCCTTAGCACATTTATACCTTGTGCCGGTCAAATGATAGTAAGGGAAGTATGATTATATATTGCTCGATCAGGGGTAGGTTATTTTATACAAGATAGTGGGTCGGTGGTGCTTTGGTTGAACATTAAATAGTTTCTACTACTTGTTTCAATTTACAATACTGCCAAGGAGGATTCAAAAGAATGTTTGAATATGTGATGTACTAGAGTACAGGATTTTATATTCAGATTGTGTTAGTGGAACATGGAGCTACATGGTTATGGTTATCAAATTTATTTGGATTACACGCACACGGAAGCTGTTTAGTTTACATGAGTTGCGTGAAGTGAGGGGAAGACATGACACATACTGTTTGGATTTGGTTTCGGTGCTTAAAAGATTTATGGCTCGTTCTTATTTCTCAATTGATTATGAAGAAAGGTTTTTATCACCTATTTGACGTTGAAGTGGAATTATTCGGGTTAGTGTTCTTATTATATCTACGAATTGACAAACACTTGAAGGAGTTACGTTATTGATTGTGCTCAGTGATTATTGTCAAGAGATTGTGGTCTCCCTATACATCTGTTTGGGTATACGTTCGAAGGTATATTTAAGACATGAGTTTGGATTGTTCTACTTCAGCATCAAGTTGGTAATATTTAGTTTTCTTCATTAGTAATCATTACATAGAGCCTACAGAATTTAAGATTCAACAAATGGTTAACATATGGGTTTCAGAGGAAGCTTATTGTTAAAATGATTAACCATTTATATGCTACATCGAGGTGAAGGTTTTTACTACTGTTAGTTATTATTACTACTGCTAGTTTTGATTTCTACTATTTCAAGTTCATTTAAAGATGCGGAGAACTTAATTGTGGGCGACTTTGAAACATTGGAAAGATGGATTGGTCGTGTAATATTGATTTGTGGTTGTGAAGATCAAGGTTTCATACATTTGTCCCCTATTTGATGATGACAAAAAGGGGAAGGAGAATTACAAGATTGCAGCTTGAAGATCCTTGATGATATAGCATGGTTTAAGGGGAGGTTCGTTTATCTTTCATAATTGTTAGCTTCAGGGGAAGTTCACGCTTACTTGGTTTTGTCGTATCAACTAGGGGAAGATTGTTAGGAATTATACTTGAGTTGATATTGACAAAATATGAAAGATGAAGGACTTATGATGACAAAGTGAAGAATGCAAAAGACAAGGGACTTGCTTGCTAAAGAAGATTTTACTTATTAGTCCTTTGTAGTATTTTGTAACCCTAGTATCTCTATTATATAAAGAGATACAGGGAATTGGTTTTAATGGACGTACAAGATGTAAAACACCAAAGGTGTGTGTGTGGGAACCTGGCATTAGGGGAAAATGCCAAGGTAGTTTGTGTTAGAGTAGAGATGATGGCGAAGCCTTATAGCAATAACATTGTTCTTTGATTATTCCGCTGTACATGTTCTTGTTGTTATTGTTATTCCTAGATAAAGACCTAACAAGTCTGAGCTTAATACATTCTTAACAGACATGAAGGCCACCAGTTGCCCAAAAAGTACACCAGTTGCCCAAAAAGTATACCAGTTACCCAAAAGTACACAAGTTGCATTACTTTGTAATCCGTAAAGTCACACTTGTCACTTGCATATTTTAGTTGCCCAAAAAGTACTGGTTGCCCTAGTCTATAAAAGCAAACACAAAAGATTCTGTCTAGAAAAGCCCACGTCTATAAAAGCAAACCAAAAAGTACTGGTTGCAACGCTGGATTGTACACTCTGTTGCTCTCCTTGCAAGAAAAAAGGTTATCAGTCTTTCATGAGTTAATAAATTTGATTATAGGTGGGAAAATGGCAAAAAGGGTATGTTGGGTAACTGTTGAAAGCGGATTGAGATCAAATTGGATAGTCTTCAGTATGGGTAGTGTTCGGTTGAGTGCTGAGCCGCAAACATTTTGGTCTTTTCGTTTAAGTTATACCAATATTAATGTGGTCTATATGACCAAAAACTATTATATGACAATAAGAGTAAGTTGCATAAAAATGGTTACAAAGTTTGGTCTGTCCTTTGTTATGGGTAACCAATTGGCTCAAGCTGTCGAATCTCATTATTTTTAGAAAATCTTTTAAGAAAAAAAAAGGCCAACTCGTCAAGGTTACGAACATGTCATATACATGGTCATCATTTTTAACAGGGTCAAGAGTACTTTCAATTAATTTTTATAGTAAGATTAAGCCTTTATATGCAATGAATAAATGTGGTTACAAAATCATAAATTAGGTTATCAACCAAGGTTCGTTAACAATTTTTGCACTAATCTTTCTAAATAGTTATCTATTTCTAATAAAATGCTTCAGAACATTTTTATGCATTTTGGACGCACTTTCAGGTTTGAGCAACTTAACACAATACAATCCTTAATAATGCCCTAAACTGATGAATAAGTGATATTACCTGAAAGCATTAACTTCAAATCCAACAATCCTTGCATAGTCTGTTTTGATGTCCTTGTGATATTTGAGTGTGAATGTCAAATGGATGTTGATAAAATATTTTTCTTCCTTAGTCTGTACATAACCAGAAGTTAGAAAAACACTAAATAGAGAATTGGGTGATAAAAGAAGGTAAATTTATTATAGTTACTGAAGTTTGTTTCTATACTCACCCTGCAGTCCTGCATACTGTACTTTACGTCCAACCAAATATCCATGTTGATATATAACAGGTGAATCCCTTACCAAGCTTGTCACGGGAACAACCAATGGTAGGTGTCTAAGATCCTGTCAATAAATAGAAAGTCAAATCCAAAGCGCAAAGCCGCAAATCCAAACACCCCTGAATAATATCTCAATACAAACTTCAGATGTTATGCAACTTACATGTTAACTCTATATTCATCATCGATCTTCTCGTACAACTAAATTGCGTACATTAATTCACACTAATTGAATGCCCACCATTGATTAACTCTATATTATTTAACTTTTTAGATCATACCTAATATTATAATATCCTAACACTAATTGTTTAGAGGGTGATATTTCTTTTAAATTTAACCCCAAAAAGAAGATTAAGCAATGAATAATATAGGAAAATAGTGAACAAAATGTTAAACTCACTAACCGAAAGGTTTTTAAGAACTTACTTGATATTGCCTTTTCGACGCCTTTTCTATAATCCATGAAACGTAGCTGGCAGAAAGTGATCTTTCACAAAGTTTTCAACAAACGCCAGGGATACATCAAAGAGTAACGGCATATAAATGCAGAGCTAAACACGGAACAAAGATTAATGGCGCATAAAGAGCATGCTCGGTCGTGTGCAGTTTTAATGCAACCTTGGTGAAACTTAATCTTCCCCAAGGTTTGTGTATGATAAAAGATGTCATTAGAGCTGCTTTTTTGCATGTCGACTATAATCACACATCAAACACAATATCAAATAGCATTAGGATTGGTATGACCCATAAACTTAAAGCAGTAAACTTATAAAACGCAATTTAGCAAGTAAAATTAATCATGAAATATGGTAACGAAGTTCAATACAAAATTATGGAACCAACCTCATTAAGTCCCAGTGAGAAAGCCCCCATGTTGACAACATCTTACGGACTTTAATTCATTCTCATATCTTAACCATTCATTTACATACACCAGTTTATTTAATGGTCAACATCGGTAACTGTGGTAACAGGTCTAAATGGGTACTTTCTTGTACATGTTAATACATGCTCGGATGTGTCGAGTTTACCGGAAATATCTTTTTCGAAATCATACATAACATGTTATAATAGACAATTATACAAAATAAAACATATCCAGAATATGACGATATGAATTGCAACTCACTTGTAACACAATGCCAAACACTCACAATCACATAAGTCATCTGCAACTTTGTAAAACAATGCCAAACACTCTTTAATTACATATATATTTTTATGATTATTCCATATCATATAACTACCAAGTTTCCCCTTTTCAGTTTTTATTAGATTAACCAATAACCATGAATCTTTTCACAACATTAATATTTTTTTGTTCTCAAATACACATAGATTTTGAAATCAAAATATAATTAACACAAAAGAATTTTCACAAATAAGATACCTGATTCAATTGAAGCAGTGGCTTTGATCAATGAGACATTTAATCTAAAAAAACAACCAATAATCCAAAATCAAGTTGATTATATGTGAAAAAATAAATCAATGAATTTGTTGTTGTAAAATGAAGAATCGACAAACCTAGTGTTAATTTATGAGTCGGTATCATTTTGATGAAATTAGGGTTCGTATATGTGGCCTTTTAAAACCATCATGAAATTCGATCATGAAATTATTTTTTTTAGGCATTGTTGATTTGTTGTTAGGATTTGAAAACTGAAATGAAGATGAAATTGATTGTCGCGGTTTGAAAATTGTATTGGTTTTCACATAGTTTTGGGGGAGGGTTCTTGAGCAGTTAATGTTTTGAGTGGAATTCTTTTAGTGAAATGCAATTTAGGCCGTTGATTAAAGGTATTATACACGGGGCGAATTTAGAGGTATTTTGGGCTAGAGATGACTTTTCAAAACCATGCTTTATATAGTTAGTAGATTCTTGCAACTCAGTTGACCGTGGAGAAACTTGCCAACTTCACATCTTTTGAGGAGGAGCACCAAGCAAAGCAGCAACTGTTGTTAGGATTCCTTTCTTCTTGGTCGACAATATTGGATTTCTTATTATTCTTTTATTATTTTTTATTTTTTTATTTTGAATAAGGGTTAAAGAGTGACGGCTAGGTTGTATTAGGGTTTGATGGGTGGCCTAGCGGGAGGCGGCTTAACATATCTACCTAGGTCTGAGGATGAGAGCCCCTCCGATACCTTGTTAGAAATAGTGAAACCTTAATACCCAAAACTCACCAACCGGGCTTGGGCCTAATTATCCACTAAAAAAATCGAGGAAATTTTTGAAAAATCTGTCATTACAAATGTCACATGAGATTTTTTGTTTTCTGTTTTTTGTGAGAATTGTAGGGTCGGGTCGGTCCAGCTAAGTTTGTAAGTTAATATTTCAAGTGTGGGTCGAAACGGGTTGGGCTGACCAGCAGATACATTTTTATACATTTAGAAATGTACGATATTATTATAAATCCAATAAATTACAAACCCATTCATGAGCAAATAGGCCAATATTGCTACCTCCAGGTTTTAAAAGCTTCTATATAATCTAAATGGCTATTAATAGTCAAAGACTAGATTTACTTCATTAATAGGGTCAAAGGATCACATTCTAGAGGACAATAAAAACTAAATGCTAAAAGAACAAATACCTTTTCCAGATGATCAAGAATGACGGCCCTTTCATAAGTTAAACCGCTTGGAGTGATGACAGGGTCACGAAATATATCCAGTGTGATTTTGCAGCAAAGATAGTCCGGTATCTAAAATTAAATGTGTGTCTAAGCAGAAAACATAGATTTTCCTTGTGAAAGGAAGTATGAGAACTAAAAGAAAAATCAAAAGCTCACATCTATTGGTACGTCGTCTTTTGCTGCTTTGCTGAATACTAATTTTAGAGCTGCTAACTGTTCTGAAATCTGTATCATCTTCTTTTTGACTAGCATCACGAGAATGTTTTTCTTTAAGAGCTGCCTCACAAGATTCTCTGTGGAACATAACACCCAACACTATTACAGAAATAGAAAAAACAGTGCAAAGCCATAAGCCCATAACAAAAGACATCCTCACAAGATACTCTGGGCAAATCGGATTACAGGTCCTAATGAATCGTATTAGTACAGGTTAAGAAACGTCAGATTTTTTCGTAAAAACAATAATGTTATAGTAAGTTAGTAACAATCTAAAACTTTGGATTAAACAATTTAGAAGGTTGTGTGTATAAAGAATAAATTTAGGGTTACTTTTAGCATGTTTGACACTGACACCTTCCTGTTTTCGTTATTTTAATTTGACCTGTTTAAGATACCAGAAAACAGCCAAATACACCCAATCAAAAGTAAATTGGTCGAATTGTCATCCGGACTGGACATCAGAAGATGGTAACTGATTAACAAGAAACATACTCAAGGTTTCGCAAATCCCAAGATCGCTTGGTAGAATCACGCTCCCACTCATGATATTTCGCTGTTGCAAGCTCTTGCCATATCTCCTCCACCATATATTGGGATGTGCACCTCTTCCAAGATCCAAAGCCTGTAGAGGAAGTAATATAAGGTCTCAAAAGCAATATGACAAGCTTTGAACATAAACACAATCATAGCCAATTGCTCCTCGGTTACACAAGTATGATAACGGCTATGTTTGGCACACAAGATTGTTTGGAGATTGTGCTTGTTTTTTCAAAAAATAAGCTACTCAAAAAATAATCTTTGTTTGGCAGGCATAACTTATAAGATATTTAAAAAAAAAAAAATCTTTCATAATCTCTTAAAACCAAAGGTTACTTCATGTAGCTTATAAAAATAATCTCTTTTTATAATCTCCAGCACCAGCACCATCTCCAGCACCAGCACCAGTTCCAGCAACAGTTACTTTCGCCAAACATACCCAAAATGGGTAAAGGTGTTCAGGTTACCAGCGGAAGGCGAGTCATTTGACTCAGATGTACGCCGCCCAACCTGCATATTCCTGTGACCATTTCCCACCCTTTCCATCGCCAAACCCAAAGGTGTAGCTAGTGAGCTTTGAACCCTAGACCTCTTGTGAGGACATCAGGTGCCTAACCACTAGCTAGTCCATGTGGTGGTGGTTGTTTACATAAGTACGATCATGGGAAAATCCAATCATACAAGGGAGCATCGAGAAAAGGAAAACAGCATTGGTATTAAAGTTCAATAAACAAGCACTCAAAGCCGACTTGTTTCTCTTAAAATCCTAAATAAAGCCTCATTAACCCGACAAATCATCTGACAGATTGTATGCTATGCGTAGAAGGAAAATGATAGCATTTTTGCAGTTTAATCTACAATGATTCTACAAGATTATCGAAAGTAAATTCATTACCCTTTGCAATAATTTTATCCCTTCAGCATATTTTTCCTTTTGTAGTAGTGCAAGCCCAAGCATGTAATGACCCTGCAGCTCAGCAAGCGTTTCATTCCATTAGCCCTTCCAATACCAAAATAAAAAGGATATAGATGAAAGTTACGTCACATCATATATGGTAGATCACTTTTCATTGTATTTGCAGCTATTATACAGCTACAACCTAAAATCACGGCATTCATCTAATTACAGTAGGTAACTTAGCGATTGAGCTTTTAAAATTGTAACCTGAAGATGCACTTAAATGCGTATAAGATTTGCCTAACAAATAGGTATTAGTATATTCCTAGATTAACATGCAAGCTGCCAGAAAAAGACAAGATTATTGGGTATCAGATCTATAATTTTTGTTGGATCATAAACTTGATTTAGCCCGAGAATGGTATGGAAGTTTCTAGAAAGTCGTAGAATGGTATGGAAGCTTCTAGAAACTCGTAGAATACTCATAGAAAATATCTTTGTGAAATATCTAGAATGATACTAGAAATATCTAGTTAAACTTATCTAGTAGGAAGTATCTAGAACTAGATATGTTGATAAGGATAATAATGTATCAAGAATCATCTAGAATTAAGATTAGGATGATGATGTAAGTAATTATCCATGGAAAATATCTGGGTTCTAGAACCTTCCATGGAGAAGTATAAATAGATGTAGTGATGCATTTGTATGTACCATGAAGAAAAGCTTAAAGTAATAAAAGTTTCTTTGTAAAAGCTCTCTAAGTATTCCTCTCTTCGTAAGCCTAAAAGGCCCTCGTGTTTCCAACAAAGTGGTATCAGAGCTAGAAGATCGAGATGTCAGGTGCAATGAACTTGTTCCAATTTCCTCGTCTTACCAAAGATAACTATGGTAGTTGGTGTATTCGAATGAAGGCGTTACTCGGTTCACATGATGTGTGGGAGATAGTCGAGAAAGGTGTTGAGAAAGTTGATGATGAAGGTTCGTTGAATGCCGCCCAAAGGGTGGAATTGCAAAAGGCAAGAAAGAAGGATCAAAGTGCTCTTACACTCATCTATCAATGTCTTGATGATGCGATGTTTGAGAAAGTTGCAAATGCAACCACTTTTAAGGAAGCGTGGGAGATCCTTCAAAATGCTTTCAAAGGAATTGACAAGGTGAAAAAGGTACGCCTTCAAACTCTTAGAGGAGAGTTCGAAAAGCTCCAAATGGAGGAATCCGAAAACGTTTCGGATTATTTCACTCGTGTCTTGACCATTTCAAATGAAATGAAGAGAAATGGTGAAAGCTTGAGTGACACAAGGGTGATAGAAAAGATTCTTTACTCTTTGCCACCAAGCTTTGATTACATTGTCGTGGCCATAGAGGAGTCAAAAGACATAGACTCTATGACCATTGATCAACTCATGGAATCTTTACAAGCCCATGAAGAGAAGTTGGAGAAAAGAAGGGGGAAAGAACCCTTGGAGCAAGCTTTATATTCAAAGGCCTCTTTCAAAGAAAGAGAAAAGAGCTTTCTACATGGAAAGGAGCAAGGAAGAGGACGCGGTATTTTTCGAGGTCGTGGTGGTTTCCAAGGCCGAGGACGAGGAAGAGGAAGAGAAGATGTCAACAAAGAAGATGAAAACCAATGGTTTTCATATCGAAGAGGTCGTGGGAGAGGCTTTCAATCTCAAAGAGGAGGTAAGCCCCACATACAATGTTATAATTGTCGCAAATATGGTCATTATGCCAGTGAGTGTAGTAGCTCAAGACAAGTGGAAGAAAAAGCTAATCTTGTGGAGGTAGAAGACAAAGATGAGCTTACCTTACTAATGGCAAGACGTGACGAACAAGAAGAGAGGATAGAACCATGGCATATAGATTCCGCTGCGAGTAACCATATGACGGGTGAAGAAGACTTGTTCGTGGATATAGAGGAAAGTAAAGGTAACGTCACCTTTGGAGATGAATCAAAGGCACCAGTGAAAGAAAAAGGTAAGATACTTATCCGAGCTAAAGATGGAAGTCACCAATATATTTCGGATGTATACAATGTGCCCAACCTTAAAAGTAACATTTTAAGTGTGGGACAACTTTTGGAGAAAAACTACGATATTCATTTCAAAGATCGTAGTGCTACAATATGAAATCCCGAAGGAAAGCTTATAGCTAAAGTCCCTATGACTAAAAACCGAATGTTCCTTCTAAACATTCAACATGATGAAGCTAAGTGCTTAAAGAGCTGTTTAAAGGATCATTCGTGGCTTTGGCATATGAGGTATGGGCACTTAAACTTTGGTGACTTAAAGTTATTATCCTCAAAGGGAATGGTGAAAGGGTTAGATCAAATTGATCATCCCGATCAAGTGTGTGAAGGATGCCTTCTTGGGTAGCATGCTAGGAGCTCGTTCCCGAAAGAAGCGACATCAAGAGCTAAGGAGCCTCTCCAACTAATTCACACGGATTTGTGCGGTCCCATTTCTCCACCCTCTCATGGTAAGAATCTTTACTTCATGTTTTTTATTGATGATTTTTCAAGAAAAACTTGGGTATATTTTCTAAAAGAAAAATCCCAAGCCTTTGAAGCTTTTAAGATATTTAAAGCTATGGTTGAAAAGGAGAAAGGTTTAAAAATTAAATCCATGAGATCCGATATGTTGGAGAATGCTCGTGTCATAATAAATAATTATATGGCTAGACATATGTGAGCCTATGGGGTCACACACTTATACACAGAGACACCATTATATATATTGTATTTATCGTATTTACACTATATATACGACTACGTAACTCGGGATCAATAACGGGCTATTAATAACTAAGCTAGTACTTAGTTTATTGGATTGGACCAACAAATGGGCAAGCCTATTTAGGGCCCCCATGGCAAGTCTAGGTGAGAAAGAAACAAGAGGAAAAAGAGCAAGGGGTTAAGTGTAACATTATTTGTTATAACCTCCTATTGATTTGGTCAATTAAGGGGATGAATGGGAATAACCACTTACCAAAAGTCTCTCCTCCTTCCTCTCCTCAAAAGCCACGAAATAAAACTCAACCACATTAGGGTTTGGTGTTTTTGATCTCATCTAACCTTATTCTAGTGTAGTTAAAGGCTAGATCGCGTGTTACGGGGTCAAGACTAGCATTGGGTGGTGATCTATGACGTGTAGTGTGTTTTCATCATAGAGGTGATCTATTTTGGTCACTTGGTTTCATAGGTGGTTCATGGTGTTGGTGATAGTCTCCATACGATTCTACCGATCACGCTACAAAGGTATAACTATCTTGTTTATCTTATTGATTGATCATATGGCTATATGAGATCCGTGTGGGTGATGTTGTTCCGCTGCGTTTATTTGATTCTTATATATTTTATATTCATACATCACCTATAGTGGTATCACGAGCCATCATATGTGCCATATGATTATCGGGTATGCATAAAAATGGCTAAAACGGGTGTTTTTTTTGATGATTTTTGAAGTCACGGTTAAAACAGCCCCAGGGCTCCAATTTTTTCTCATAAGACGACCCTTTAGGGGTCTTATGATCTGCACTTTTTGGTACCATGGCCATTTGTTATGCATACGCTAATTGGTTACTTGTCGGGTACGTGAAAAATGGCCTAAAACGCGTGTTTTTGATCGGTTTTTGAAACGGTTTTAATTCAGCCCTTAAGGCCATATTTTCTGTGGTTAAATGGTATTTGTAAGGTCCTAATATCAGTGGGTTTTGACCCTTAAGTCATAGGAAGCATGTACCTAATGGGGTTTTAATTCTTGTCTATTAATTTCTTCGTTTTCGTTGGCTAACAATTTAATTCTTGTTATTATTTTGTTTTCCATGGCAAATACATGCATGTTTGTCCATGGAGTTAGCCAACACCATATTTCATTCATAATATTATGGTATTATTATGTTTATATGCAAAGCCGATGAAAACCTAGACCACTTGTGCATTGGATGGTTGTGATTGTTGTTTAATTTCGTGTTTTGGGGTTTTTGCCATTGTTTCGGCATTTATGTTATTATATTATTTTGGTTGTAGCCATTGTTTGGGCACTTTTACAGTAGATTAAAAGTAGATTAATTGTATTTTACTTTCAATATAATGTAATCGTGGCTTGGTGGTGAATGGCGAAAGAGTTAAAGACGTTTTTGCCGAATAATGACTGCTGGAACACCAGTTGGTAAAACGGAGTTTCCCGGTGATTGGTAAGGTATTTTTGGCTAAATTTTTTTTTGCAGGTACCCAAGACATGGGCCTACAACTTTCTAGTTTTGAGCTAGGCCCGGGGAACCCTCCTTCATGGACTTTTGGGCCCTCTAACACAGAAATTCTGGAAGGACAGAAACTTCTTTTCATGTGCATCATGGGCTTCCAACTTGCTCTTGATTGTCTTGGAGCAAGTGGGAGTCCTCCGTGTGGTTGTGTGGTTTGTCCCTAGTTGACTCTTGGTTGTCGTGATGGCTCACGAGACCAAGCATAGGTTTTTTCATCGGTTGAGGCTTTGCATATTGTGGTTGTGTGTTTGTTTTGCCTTTTATATATATCTTGTTTTATATGTAAAATTGCAAATAGTTTTCTATAAAACTTAAAACGAAACACAAACCATTTTCAAAACTAAGTCTTATGATTTAGTTTTACTAAGTTTTTGAAACTTAAAATCATTGTTTCTTAAAATAACACCTAAACTTGTTATGTATGTTATTTTATTTATGTATTGTCCAAACTTTATTATCCACGTAAGATTTATATTAGTCATGAAAATGGACAACTTGACACACATAAATTAAAACAATGATTAGACTTAAGTTAAGAAAAGTTTTTAACTTGTGCTACGAAGGATGAATGCATGCTTCTTTCGTACACCTTTTGATTCACATCAAAACTTTTACCCGTCAAAATTTAAGTCATCCCGTCCAATATTGAGAACACTTGCAATTACCTTTTGCCTATGCGTGGGACCTAGGTTGAATTGTAACCCAAGGTGACTATTCTCTATGCGTGGGACCTAGATATATTCTCGCACGTTCTCAAATTGGATGACTTAATCGAGTTAAGCGGTGAGACCTTGACCCGAGGCAAAGATGGGACTAAACATGCCTACATGACACTAGTTGCTTGTTCACTAGTGCCATGGGTCCCATAAAGATCTAAGAGTTGCACTCATAATGCAATTGGTGATCGTCGCCTACCAATTGAATCTACTATTGCTAGCAGATCAACTGATGTGATAGTAGAAGCACAATGTGGATCTTAGCCTTTTACGTAAATTAATTGTTTTAAATTGTAAACATGGGGTAATTAATACATAAAAGGATACTTATCGAAAATACTAAATATGAACTTTGAGAATTCAATTAATGAATTAATGCAACACAAATTGTAAACAAAAGTTTGTTCTTTTCTTGTTAAAAGGATCAAACTAAGTCTTCATTTCCTTGTAAGAAAGAGACTTATTCCTATCCTTTTCCTTATGAGGAAAAGCCATAATAGGAATATTTGAATTATCCTAATTCTAATCAAACTCAAAGCACACATACTCTAGAAATCGTGATGTCTTGTAAAGTCAAAACGGTTAAGTATGTTTGCACATCTTATTCTTTCAAGTTCGTTTTATAACCCTAGTTCCGGTTTTGAAACCTTCAAGAAATATAAGATATTTGGATAACTATAGAACATGTTTTCTATAGCTACCAAACTAATATGAGTTAAAATAATTAAAAAACGGAAATATCAATAAACCGAAAAGTGGTAAAGGCAATTACTAGCATGATTACCTAGCAATGTGTCTTAACCCGATAAACATGGAGGAACTGCATACCTAATTTTCAAGTTTAAAATGATGGCTAGCCCATCATCTATATATTAGAACTTGATGCTCTTCCTTGAATACCTAAGTACATGTTACTAGTCATAGAGACTCCCATTAGCAATAATGTGTAGATATTCAAAGAAAGCAGGAAAGTATCCAATCATCACTCACTCTCCACTGGTGATGTAACACTTTTAATGTTGTCTAATCCAGTGGAGCTACATGATTGTATTACTGGTGACGAAACACATGTAATGTTCTCTAATCCAGTGGGAGTTGTAAGCTCTATTAACTTACAAGTTGCCCATCTTATTTCTAGATTGTCTTGAAATAATACATTACTTTCCACATATGAAGCATCATAGTTTTTGATGCGTGGGAATCGCACCTTGCTTTACCTCTCGAGGGATCTCGAGAAGCTTACAACCCCCACCAGGCAGTGTACCTGATCGTTGTAGTATAGTATAGTGACAAGTACCGGGGGATTGATCGTTCAGCTTAGGAATAGTGTCGCTAGGATTAGAAAACCTAATTAATAGTTCTAAAGGTGAGGGATGATTATTTTTGTGTTTTTATATTTTATGAAAGCAATTAAAATCTCGGGTTTTGGAAGAGTGGGCGGAATTAGTTGCTATTCAACTAACCCAAAGCTATTAAAATAATGAAAATGAAAATAAACTAAATTATACTAAATTTGTGAGCAGTGGTTGGAGAAATTGTGTTTACTTAGACTTCATTACTCCCTAGATATCTTTTACATGTTAATTACTTGTTACACTTGTATGAATGACGGATTGTATTCCTTAATACCATTCGTGGGGTGGCATACATAACTCCCCAACTCTATGAGCTCTTATCTCCTCCTACACCATGACCCAGCACAACTATAGGGATTGTAAACAGTGGCTCATGCATTAAATACAACCAATAAAGACCTAGTACGCCTCGGTTCATGTTTCTTAAGACGTTCAAGCATGTTACCATTTGGAGATCTGCCAGTTTTCTTAAGCCTAACATATAAATCATTCATTCAAAACAAGAATAGACAAGTAATCAACACATAATCAACATCTAGGTTTCATTAGATCTAAGCAAACACAAAAGAGATCTAGCCTAGCATAATGGAATTGAGACAAGAACAAGATATAAATAACCAACACATAGACATATTGATTGAATTGAAAGTACACTTATCTCAATTACAATGCAAGGTCTCAAGGGTTTGGAACCCTTGAAAAACCTGTAAAAGAGGCACCAAAATTGTCTTTAGGGTTTCACCAAAACTTCTCTCTTTTAATGAAAAAACTAGAAAACTATATATAGGAAAAATAGTCTGACGGCGTCAAGAGTTACTTGTGACGCCGTCACCTCGCCGCCATATACTTCCTCGGACGGCCTTGATCCACTTATGACGGCCTATGTGACGCCGTCACCACCCACGGTATATTAATTTTGCCACTTTGACGCCGTCACGAATCCTTCTGACGCCGTCACCACCTTCGGTGTTTAATTCCTCATGTCTGACGCCGTCAAGATGGTGGTCTTGACGCCGTCACCTTGTATTTTCAGCATGGAAATTTGGTACTTAGCCGTTTTCTTCACTTTTATGCTCCAAAAACGTCCAAAATAGCTTCTTTTCCAGAATTCACTCTCCAAACACCTAAAATCACAAAAGGAACGATTTAGGGCAATATTTGATCAAATAAAGTCGGATTCGGGCTTAAATGACCCCCTAAAAACGGATCATTTTTCGCCTCATCATATACCCTTACACTTGAGATTTGCTTGTCCTCAAGCAAATGAGCTTTTATTCTACTCAAAAGACAAGTTAGGGGTCATTTAACACTAATATAAAAGTAATTACAACAAATAATCGTTCCACTAAAGACCAATAGACAAGCACGGAGGTCATACACAAGCACCTCACAAATAGTGTTTAGATACTCACATCTCTCGGGTGTAGTAAAGTAATATAACATTATGGAAATGGAAGATATCTCTCACTACCTGTCATAGCAAAATAGATTACCATAGGCTTGGGAAAGGATCAAACCTCCACCACATGGCGTAAGCACCTAGGATAAACTATCAAAGAGGTCTTTTAAAGGGTTATAACGTTAGGTGTAGGGATATGAATTACACGGTTTTGTTGGATAAAGGAAGTTTTACTGGTGGCGAGTTAACAATCTCGGTTAATTACATGTACAAGATGGCGTTGCTAAGCCAAGACTAGACTCGACTTAAGCTAATAAATAAAAAAAAAATAACAAAAACATAAAATAAACATAGAATGAAAACGGGATGGTAGTCCGTATGTTTTTTTTTTTTTTTTTTTTTTTTTTTTTTTTTTTTTTTTTTTTTGCATACACTCTTACCCTACCATCCAAAATAATACATCATAGGGGTTTGAGCAATCCCCTTACACTTGAATCTTTACATACTTTACAATTAACTAATCTAATGACCCGAATTAAGAAAATCAAAACACTTGGAGCACTTTTAAGATTAACGTACGTATGGGGGTAATAAGTGATGTTCTTCCCCATTACTCCATAAAATAAGTACTTACCCATGAGTCCCAATCGTCCCAAAACAATATGTACAAGGATATGACTCGACTTAGCAACCATGTAATCAATTAGAAAGTTAACTTAGGGTTTAACAAATAACAATAATGCACTAAAAATGAGCGCATACACGGAAGGCTAAGGCGATTTGGGTGTACATTTAAGTGGGGTGTAACAAATTCTTCCTTTAAGTAAAATGCTTAAAGTTAGAAACGAAAAGATAGGCTCGGAGGGGTGTACTAGGGGTTTCGTGTACTAAAAATGAGTACAACGCTAAGGGTGTGGGAAAAATTAGTTGACTTAACTAGCCAAGTAATATGACTTAAATGGTCAAGTAATCATGATACGGGTTTAACACAAGGGTGATCCTAATGCCTCTTATCATGTAGTAAATCCTACCACACGAATGTAGTCTCACTAGCGGTCTCGGGATGCATCACTAACGCAAGTTCTAGAATCTAAATGCTACCGGTACACTCATAAGCACCAATAATAAATGATTTTCCTATCAAAACTAAAGGCGAACCTCACATTTTTGGGTGGAAAATTTTTCTGAATATACGGTTATGTGCTAGTCATACAACCTCCTATCCATGAGACGCTTGCTATGGCTAAAGTTTCACTCCTAAATGTTGTAAAAAAATTTAAATTTGGCGCTAAAATTACACTAACAAGTATTTCTCGTAGTTTTATTACACATCTACCATCAAACAAAACAAACTCAAGCGAAAGTGCATATGTAAGGTATCATCTTTTTACCCTCCTCTTATACTTAAGATGAACATTGTCCCCAATGTTCAAGTAAAGAATGTAAAAGTTAAAAAGTAAAGAGAATGAAATCAAATACTCCACTGATTCGCTCGGTATGGATTATAGGTTGGCCAGGTTAAATCTTCCTCCAAGAAAACGAACAATCAAAGCTTCCCTTCCAGAATATAAATCATCTTCTTGTCATAAATAACCTGTAAATCCTGACAACAATAGACAAGGCAACCTCGCGTAAAATCGGCGGCATCCTATATAAGTTACTAAATCCTAGAAAACAAAGTAAGATATAATGCTTGTGGAATGAAGTTTGCAGATTTCCTGGAGATTATAAAACTTAATAATCCACAAAAACCATAAGACTCCGTTAGAAAAACAAAACCGGTAAAATTTCCAGATTTTAACTCCTGACGCCGTCAAGAGCAATACCCTGACGCCGTCAGAATGGACCTGCAGAAATTCTTATGTTAAGTTTCCGGAAAATTTCTGGAAAAACTTTGTCCTACTTCCTGGATAATCCTGCAAAACTTCATTATGACTCAATACAAGCATTTGACTCTAACAAATACGAATATACATGTTCATTAAATATTGTGGAGAATCATGATCGGTTTGTTTCTTAAAAACATATTTGGGGTTTCCCCTTACACTTATCTTTTGCAAAAATACCTTTAGGTTGAAGTTAAGACTAGGCCAAACAACATAATAAAGTATTTCACATTTAAATTGAGAAACATGATTAACCAACAATAAAAATAAAACATGCATACGGAAGCAAATAACAATCAAACAAATAAAATCACACAAAACATGGGTTGCCTCCCAAGAAGCGCTTGTTTTTGTTCGAGTCACGAGCCTGACTCTACCCTTATAACGGAAATAGTGGAGGTTTTCCCTACACTTAGGATCAAGTGTGGGTGGAAGTAGCGATACTCACCATCTCGGTGGAAGTATGCCACGTGAGGAAAGAGTGGTGAATGAATTATATGCTCAAAGGGTTGTGCTCCGATCATCATAACCTTACCAAATTCAATCGAGTTAATGGGTGGATTAAGATTTTCGCCTAGAAAAGGATCATTCTCTATCAACTTCAAGAGACTACTAGTTGGGGATCCATCTTGACCTAATAAGCCCGGTTTAAACCCATAATGTTTCTTATGATCAATCACAAATGGGTGATGTAAACATGTAAGGTCATTTTCCACTCCTATATTGGTTTCCTCTCTACAAGGCTTAGAGTCCACTACCTTTATCCTAAGACTACCCGGACTACATGGTTTGATGGGTGGATCGGGACCTATTTCAATTCCTAAATCTTCATCCAAGGATGGAAGATTAGGTAATGGTTTTGGTTGAGGCTCCGGTTCATCAAAACTAGGAACTTCCCTAGAACTAGGAGTAAGTTTATCACTACAAGTGTTCAAACCTATATCCTCTAGTGGTGCTTGGTCCAAGGGTTCTACCTCAATTGGGGTTCCTATAGTCTCTTCTACTTCTTCCGGGTAAGTCACGGGCGGTGTATGTGCCTCAAATGATGGTAGGACTTGTGGGGTACTTTGTGGGCATGGATTATCCACCTCATCCTCCATTGTACCTAGATTACCTATGTCACACCCCCAAAATCGGGTCCAGCGGAAGCATACATGTAGCTGGGGTGTAACTCAATTGGTATTACAACACAAGTTCAAAACTGATTTTCACTTCAATCATTTAGAATAAAATAATTTAACCAAAAGTATTGAATTTACATCGTTAAAAGTAGTGCGGAAGTAGGCCCGTAAAATAATTTAAAACGGTCCCCAAGTGAATATCAGAGTCTTCTATGACCATGCCATGCCCTGCCAAAACCTCCAGTAGCGTGCCATTGCTTAAAACCTGAAAATACATGCTAAAGAGTGTCAACACGAGGTTGGTAAGTTCATAAGTTTTTATTAAAACAATAGTGTTGTGAGTACAATAGAGAGTTTTGTGACCATTGTGTAACTCACAATGTCATAAAAATAAAGTTTACCTTACAGTAAAATCAGGATTGTGGACCATGAGTAGAGTGTGTGATCATTACAACAAATATAATATCACATAGAAAAATAGTCTATTACGCTAGCGCTAAGTTCATGCAACCGAAGCTATAACAGTGTGCATGCTCTAGAAGCATGTTAAATAAAAAGGCCCGGCAAGTGTTTATCCCGTTACACTTGTGATTCGACATGTTATACGCTCGCGTTTGCCTATCCGGTCAAACCGAACGGGGGAGTCACCACCAATAGATCTATTTATAACATTCGCGCTTCCCAGCAGGAATTGACGGTTCATGAGTTTGGGCATAGTGGGATTCAAGGGCTTAGGCTAATCCGCGTAATAGTTTAAATAAAGCATAAGTTTCAGTGTGGTCCATAAAAGTGTTTGCATAAAAGCAATAGTTCATAAAGTGTGTTGCATAAAAGCAATAGTTCATAAAGTGTGTTGCATAAAAGCAAGAGTTCATAAAGTGTGTTGCATGTTTATCAAGCATTTGTGTATGTGAGGAAATAATCAAGTATGCAACTGATATACACATAGGTGCATTTAAATAATCAATCAAGCCTTCAAAGAAACAGTAGTGTTTAAGTAAACAATTGCGCATTCAAGCATTGAGTTTAGTCAAAAACGAGCATGTATTCTCCCCCAAAACAGTTATAAAAACAGGTAAAAGTAGGGGGTATGAACTCACCTGGTGCGATAGCTATGATGACAAAAGTGGATACACTGAAATGAGGCACGATCTCTAATCGCAACCTAATATGAATGATAGTTTCTAATGTAAGAAACGAAATGATGCTACACATGCAAGTACGTATGTTATCGATACCACTCGTTAGTTTTGAAAATAGTGTTTATCGTCAAAAATACATTTTTGACGTCTCGTTAAGTTAATAACCACTTTTCGTGTAAATATGTTGAAACGGTACTCCACGATCCTTGTTTGGTGTTCAATCGGCAAATATAAGGTTTTCGTCGCAAAATTAACATTTTCATAACTTGAAAATATGCCCCAAATGGCCTCGCAAAACAAGTCGCGAAATGTTGTACGTTAGGGGTTGGTGATGAAACTCGGCGTTTTTGAAAACCTTGTAACAATATCTTGAAGTCGTGTCATTTAACTTTTGGCAATACGGGTCTCGATCGATGAGAAAATTGACTCTCATTGTTGTTACTTGAAAGTATTATGTTCAACACTTAGAAAATTTCATTATAGCAAAAGCTGTCAAAATATATATAATTTATCGGGTATATAGATGAGGTCGTAGTTTATTCGTTACAAGTCCAATGGTCAAACGGCCAATTGATTTGAAAAGCTTGTTTGAAGATCTTGATTTCATAAAACTACGGCTCGGACTCAAACTGATCCGATCATAAAGAAAAATAGCCGTGAAAGTGGTGTCTCGCAAAGACAGTTTTACGGCAAAAACTCTATTTGTGTAAAAAGCTGATGGAAATATATATATATCGTCGGATTTCAAACACTTGTATCTTTTTCGTTATAAGCCCGTTTTCTATGTTCTTTATATCCCCGCGAAGGTAATCAAGTATACTTTAGGTTTCTCAAGGTCTCGGCTAGTATAGATATCATTAAATCTCAGTTTTCCTAGATAGAAAAATCGGGACAGATTCAACATTTTCAGAAAATATAGTTTTCGTCATAAATCTTGAAAATAGCATATCTTTTTCGTCGTAACTCGGATTTTATCCCCGTTTTCGGCCATAGTTTCGTCTCGGATTGTATTTTCTAAATCTTTGGTCCAAAGTTACACCCTAGACCCTGAGTTTCCCACGTTTTACAGAAATGGACAGCAGCTTTGAAAGTTTGTCAAAATCAACTTTTCTAGTTCAAGGGTTGTTCAAAGCTTAACCAAACTATTTCAAATCAACTCCACAAGTACTCAATCCTACCATACACCTTCTTAGGGTGTCATGGGGTCCTAAACATCACCAAAAATGGCGGATCTCATGAGATTGTTAATAAAAAAAAATTGTAGATCTATGTTTATAAGCAAAAATAAACAATAAGTGGTATGGATCTTACATACTTGCATGTTTTACCAATATATCTTGAAAATATAACATGTAGCTAGTGAAATGAAAGTATGAAAAGATCAAAAAGTGTTTGTGAAGCTTACTTTAATATTTGAGGTGATTTGAAGATGATTATGTTAAGAAACATAGGGTTTTTACCACAAAACCCCAACTAGATCTTGATTAGGACTTGATTAAACACTTGATCTTCAAAAATATATGGATTCTTCTTTGTTTCTTGATCTTGGCCGAAATTTTAGAGAGGAGAGAAAAGATGAGAGAAATTTTTGGCTAGGTGTTGATGTATTAGAGTGAAAATGGTGTAAATGGTGGAGTATGATGATATATATATGAACTAGGTCTAAGTCTTAGTCAAAAAGTGGTCCAAGGGGGGGGGGGGGGGGGGGGACATAGGGGCGGCAAAAGGAGGGAAAAAGGGTGGCTTGTTGGTGGCTTCATTAATAAGCTTGTCTCCCCTTTGTATGTATAAGTTAGATATTTTGTATTTTAGGTGTTATCGGGTACCGAGTTATCTTGAAATAAATGTTAACGAGAGGAATTAAAATACGACGAAGTTGTAAAAGTTGTAAAATATTATTCCAGATGATAATCGGGTGTTAAAATAATTATTGAATTGAAATAGCGCAAACCGACGGAGTTATAAGCTCCGACCGTAAAATATAGTAATTGATTAGAAAACACCGGGTAAAATAATAATATAATTTTTATATTATTATTATTATGAGTATGTAAATATGTTAGGATCATAGTCGGGAGTATTGGGTATACGTTAGTAGTAAAAACTGAGTGGTATCGTTAATTACCAATTAAGCATACGTAAATGGAAATAATGCATATCCGTGTAGGTTCTCAAGTAATGATGATGTGTAGACTATTCCAGTCTATAACAAGTGTCATTAATGAATGATGCATGAATTCGCAGCTAAACTTAACTGGTTACGCGAATTTGAATACTCGTAAACTCAGTTTACGAAATGACGAACGATGAACATGAATAGTGATTTCCCTTCGGGAAATGAATAGTGTCACATGAATAGTAAAATTTTTGAACGTTTCTCGGAATCACAAACTGACTCCGAAAATGATGAATAGTAAAATGATGAATAGTGACCGGTGAATAGTAATTGATGAATAGTAACTGATGAATAGTGAATAGGAGAAATGTCCCGAAAATGCGGGTTGTTACAACCTATATGTTTGTTTTGTACTATGATATTAGGTGCCATCCAACTAGGTATCTCAACATGAGTATATTCATCCCCAGACAAACTTTCTGTTTGCTCTATCAAACTTGTTTTTGATTGATTTGTGATGTTGTTTGTTGGGTTGTCTACTCTATAATAATATTGGGCACAGTTTTCTATGGTATCCCACGCTTCTTCATCATTTAATTCCCTAGGGCCCCCATTGGCAAAATCATCGATGCGCATTTAGTCACATTGGCTGACACGATAGTAAAAGGTTTCGGTTAGGGATGATAAAGAGAAACTATGATGAGGGAATTTTCGAAGTAAAATTTTAAAACGAGTCCATGCATCATATATGGGTTCATCTCGATATTGTTTGAAATTCGAGATGTCAACAGGGTAGAATGGCCTTTTTGGTTGGTGGTATGGTGGATTCGCGTACTCCATAATGGTGAACGGAATAGTCAATGGAACTTACGAACAAACACACAAAGAAAAAGATAGACTAAAGAAGACCAAAAAAAAAATAAAAATAAAATCTTACTAGAAAGAAATCTAGCAAGTAGACCTAATAAAAAGAAATTCTAACCTAGACAATAACTATTTCCCCGGCAGCGGCGCCAAAAACTTGATGCGTGGGAATCGCACCTTGCTTTACCTCTCGAGGGATCTCGAGAAGCTTACAACCCCCACCAGGCAGTGTACCTGATCGTTGTAGTATAGTATAGTGACAAGTATCGGGGGATTGATCGTTCAGCTTAGGAATAGTGTCACTAGGATTAGAAAACCTAATTAATAGTTCTAAAGGCGAGGGATGATTATTTTTGTGTTTTTATATTTTATGAAAGCAATTAAAATCTCGGGTTTTGGAAGAGTGGGCGGAATTAGTTGCTATTCAACTAACCCAAAGCTATTAAAATAATGAAAATGAAAATAAACTAAATTATACTAAAGTTGTGAGCAGTGGTTGGAGAAATTGTGTTTACTTAGACTTCATTACTCCCTAGATATCTTTTACATGTTAATTACTTGTTACACTTGTATGAATGACGGATTGTATTCCTTAATACCATTCGTGGGGTGGCATACATAACTCCCCAACTCTATGAGCTCTTATCTCCTCCTACACCATGACCCAGCACAACTATAGGGATTGTAAACAGTGGCTCATGCATTAAATACAACCAATAAAGACCTAGTACGCCTCGGTTCATGTTTCTTAAGACGTTCAAGCATGTTACCATTTGGAGATCTGCCAGTTTTCTTAAGCCTAACATATAAATCATTCATTCAAAACAAGAATAGACAAGTAATCAACACATAATCAACATCTAGGTTTCATTAGATCTAAGCAAACACAAAAGAGATCTAGCCTAGCATAATGGAATTGAGACAAGAACAAGATATAAACAACCAACACATAGACATATTGATTGAATTGAAAGTACACTTATCTCAATTATAATGCAAGGTCTCAAGGGTTTGGAACCCTTGAAAAACCTGTAAAAGAGGCACCAAAATCGTCTTTAGGGTTTCACCAAAACTTCTCTCTTTTAATGAAAAAACTAGAAAACTATATATAGGAAAAATAGTCTGACGGCGTCAAGAGTTACTTGTGACGCCGTCACCTCGCCGCCATATACTTCCTCAGACGGCCTTGATCCACTTATGACGGCCTATGTGACGCCGTCACCACCCACGGTATATTAATTTTGCCACTTTGACGCCGTCACGAATCCTTCTGACGCCGTCACCACCTTCGGTGTTTAATTCCTCATGTCTGACGCCGTCAAGATGGTGGTCTTGATGCCGTCACCTTGTATTTTCAGCATGGAAATTTGGTACTTAGCCGTTTTCTTCACTTTTATGCTCCAAAAACGTCCAAAATAGCTTCTTTTCCAGAATTCACTCTCCAAACACCTAAAATCACAAAAGGAACGATTTAGGGCAATATTTGATCAAATAAAGTCAGATTCGGGCTTAAATGACCCCCTAAAAATGGATCATTTTTCGCCTCATCAGTTTTTATGAGAACCATTGCATGAATTTTATTAGATAACTTGTCGCGTTCCTGATGTTGCTTCCTGAAATGTTATCAATAAAATTGTTATGCATGATTCATTATAAAAGCGATAAAGTTCTACATATCTATATTTTGACATTGTCATATTTGCTTGCATAATGTTGTGCCATGCACAAGTGGGAGAAATCTTAATTGTGTGCAAGGTACAACATATAACAATATGACTAATGGTTTTTCTTGACTGCAAGATAAGAAAAATAAGGTTTTACTAGGACTTATACACATAAAATGTATGTTGCCCTAATTAGAAAAAATGTCAAGATAACATGAAAAGTTACTTCAACATATTTGCTGAATTGTTTAGTAAATATGATTATGTCTTCTTGTAAATTCATAATCATGAAGTATGTAATTAACTTGAAATTACTATTGAGGCCAATTATCGGCACTCATAATTACTTTAGTTGAATATGTTTAGGTCTCCTGTAAAGACATAAACATCAATTCCGTTAATTGTTGAAAGACTTATAACGTAAAGTAAAGACGTTAATTTGTTATGTCTTCTTGTTAAAGACATGTACACTTACGACGTATAATAAAATATTTAATGTTTATGTTTTCTAGTTAAAACATACACATGAAGTCATTGACTTGGTCAAAGACTTTAAATATAAAGTATGCAGTAGGCTAAAAATACTATTGATGCCATCTGGTATGACTTGGTTGGCAGATACGTAAGCCAAAAAATATAAGTTCATCAAATGAGTTGTGTGATAGTCTCACAACATCTATCCACGTGGAATACCACAACTTTATGGTATGTCCATCATGGATATCATTTGATCTTTGATGACTTAAACTCTTTTACCTCAAAAGCAATCAAGGTTAGAAAATTGGATGTGCCATGCGTACACCCAATATGGTTCCAACCCAGAAGGAATTTAAGACACCATTGTATTATGGAATGGGATGAATCCCATTATGTCTTGATTTTAGTTCTGAATTTGTTAAATACCTGAGAGTAAGTAATTAACAAACTAGAGTCAAGAACTAACGATGTATTTTGGATGTCCCACTTGAAAACAATTTATTGTTAATCAAGATGCTGAGTACTTGGAGATTAGTCTCCACTTACAAAAGCAAGTGGGAGCACCTTTAGATCTTGAAGTCATTCAAGAGCTAAATACACAACCTTCTGAGTACACTTGCTAATGTCATTCTAAGGCTGAACATACATATGTTAAACCATAGATTGATATCTCACATTCATAAATCCGCAAGGATACCCCTAACACTTGAATGATATTTTTTATATCAATGTTAAGGGACATAAGTTGGAGGATCATAGTGAACCTGCTAACTAAAGAGATGCATTATCAGATCTTGAATCTGATGAATAACTCAAAACTATGAATGATAAGATGCAGTCCTTTGAAGATAATCACTCATGGAGCTTGATTGATCTCTTACCAAATCAGTTAGACTGTGAGGTTTAAAATGAGTTTCTTGAACTAGAAGACTCATAAGGACAAACTTGTACACATATTTAATGCATGCGTAGTAGAAGGAGTTTACTCATGCTCAAGAAATTGATTATGATTAAATCTTCATACCTACAAACATTAAATGTATAAAGATGATTAATTGTCATACCTGTTTTCATGTAAATGAAATATGACAATGGGATTTCAAAACATTTTTTGATTACTTTTGCGAGGACGATGAGTAATCAAAAGGGTTTATGAATCTGTATAATCTTTATTATGTATACAAGACATAAGAATCCAGGTGTGGATTAGATCATGCATCTAGGAGCAGAGATCTTAATTTAATCATTAATTTGATTTTGATTAAATAAGATTACTCCCGAGAACTCAGAGTACAAGTAGGATAAATGAATTTATTTTCTTAAATCTCATATGTTGTTAACATATAAGAAACAATATTCCATCTAAGCTAGACTTTAATCCTTAGCCTGGAATGAAGTTTCAATTAAGGAATTTAGGAAATAAAACATAAAACCTTGTTGCATGTGTTTATTAGGATAAACATAAGCGGTTAATAATCTAAACACAATATGACATGTCATTGAGGGGAGTCTCAATGATCAATCTTATATGATGAGATTGAATGCATGAATGGAAACCTTAAGTTTAACTAAAGGATTCATTATGTAAGTCATATTATGTATTAGATTATTTATATCATTTGCATGAATGCAAGATGAGTTGATAACAACAAATATCTAAGTGAAAGTCATTAGATAAATTGTTAAACGAACAACCTAATGGACCTGCAAAGGACCAAATATTTGTTCAAACGTTTACGGATATTTGAGGATCTCTGTTATGTTTTCATTCATTAATGCTTATATAACTGAGATGATGCTCAAACCTAGTCGTAGTAGGATGACATCATGAATGATGACACCTCTAACTAGATGTGCTCGATTGAGAGCATTAGTGCATTATACATTAAAAGAATAAGAATACTTTACAGTTTGGAAAACTGTTATTATGACTGTCTAAAGTAGGTGTTTTGCTAGCTTCATACACACTATGGAATGTATTGTTGCAATACTCGTATTGTACTTGATTGCACACATACAAAAGGACAATCATCATTCAAAACATTTTTGAATTTTGAAACAAGTATTCTCAAAGTTTACTCAGATGACTACTTGTTGTCTTGTACAACAAAATTGATCATGGTGGAAACATCGGATTCCAATCTATATGTAGTCTTGTGCATATCTGTTTTTAGTATTTGGATAATGGAACTGTAAGCAGTCGTATTATATAATGAATTGATATACCGGGTATTATCGTCTTCATTTATACTACTGTGTTCTATATTTGCATGTTTAATCCATGAATAATTTATTTATTCTAAAATTGTCCATTGCCAGTTGACGATACGGGAGTATCATCGAATTAAGGCAAATGTGAGCGTGTTGGTGATTTATTTGCCAAACTCATATGTTGTTCATTGTGATGAACATTGGACTGACCCAACCTTCGAGAATTCATTGCATGGATCGGCGTCAATAGTGAATCTCGCAAATGGTTATGTCTCTTATCCTTAGACTTGAGATGCAAGTAGGTCTTGCATGTGCGGAATTTTATTCTTTGATATGGTTAAACGTTGTCCTGAATAAGGTAGTTATAAAAACCATTTTCAGGAGTGATTTGAAACACATGAATGACACGTGCAGTCAAAATAGGATTTGTTCCTCCACATGTCATGGAGTTAGATACTATTGGGCCCCTCGATGAATTGAACAGATGTTTGTATGGCCGTACCCAAATGAGATTAAGATGAATCTTAATTCACTTGGTAATCTTGTTCAATATATAGATCGAGAAACATAATAGTTGAACAAATAGAATGACTTCGATCCATGTCTAGTGTTCAACATAGTATCTGTAACAAAAGGATGGATGACATATAAACCATTTAAATGAGAAGTTTAAGAAACTACCCTCACATATTTCTAGGGGCATTGGCGTGTTGCTAGACGCTAACCTTTGCTTGTATAATTACTTGATTATTATGACGTCGCAAGTGGGAGCTGTTGGAGAATGCTCGTGTCATAATAAATAATTATATGGCTAGACATATGTGAGCCTATGGGGTCACACACTTATACACAGAGACACCATTATATATATTGTATTTATCGTATTTACACTATATATACGACTACGTAACTCGGGATCAATAACGGGCTATTAATAACTAAGCTAGTACTTAGTTTATTGGATTGGACCAACAAATGGGCAAGCCTATTTAGGGCCCCCATGGCAAGTCTAGGTGAGAAAGAAACAAGAGGAAAAAGAGCAAGGGGTTAAGTGTAACATTATTTGTTATAACCTCCTATTGATTTAGTCAATTAAGGGGATGAATGGGAATAACCACTTACCAAAAGTCTCTCCTCCTTCCTCTCCTCAAAAGCCACGAAATAAAACTCAACCACATTAGGGTTTTGTGTTTTTGATCTCATCTAACCTTATTCTAGTGTAGTTCAAGGCTAGATCGCGTGTTACGGGGTCAAGACTAGCTTCGGGTGGTGATCTATGACGTGTAGTGTGTTTTCATCATAGAGGTGATCTATTTTGGTCACTTGGTTTCATAGGTGGTTCATGGTGTTGGTGATAGTCTCCATACGATTCTACCGATCATGCTACAAATGTATAACTATCTTGTTTATCTTATAGATTGATCATATGGCTATATGAGATCCGTGTGGGTGATGTTGTTCCGCTGCATTTATTTGATTCTTATATATTTTATATTCATACATCACCTATACGATAGAGGTGGAGAATTTTTATCAAAAGAATTTAACAAATTTTGTGAGGATAATGGGATCTGGAGATTTCTAACGGCTCCTTACTCCCCACAACAAAATGGAGTGGTGGAGAGAAAGAATAGAACCATTCTCAATATGGTCCGAAGCATGTTGAAAAGTAAGAAGATGCCAAAGGAGTTTTGGGCTGAAGCGGTTGACTGTGCGGTATATCTATTGAACCGGTGTTCGTCAAAGAGTTTAGATAACAAGACTCCACAAGAAGCATGGAATGGGATGAAGCCTACCGTCTCTCACCTAAGGGTATTCGGAAGCATAGCGTATGTTCACGTTCCAAGCCAAAGGAGATCCAAGCTTGATGATAGAAGTGAGAAGCATGTGTTCGTTGGCTACGACAAGTAGTCGAAAGGTTATAAGCTCTATAATCCAATCACAAGGAAGGTGGTAGTGAGTAGAGACGTGGAGTTCGATGAAGAAGAAGCATGGGATTGGAGCATTAAAGAAAATGAAAGGTATGACTTTCTTCCTATGACTGATGAAGAAGAGACGGGTGAATCAAGTGAAGAAGTCCAACAACCTCAAAGTCCAACTCCAACCCAAGACTCACCTTCAAGTTCAAGTGAAGGAGAACCAAAGACAAGAAGTTTGCAGGAGCTCTACGAGGTAACTGACGAGATACCCCTTCTTTGTTTATATGCTAATTGTGAACCTTTAGTTTTTGAGGAGGCTATGAAAAGTAAGAAATGGAGACAAGCCAAGGACAAGGAGATAAAGTCAATAGTGAAGAATGATACGTGGGAATTGACGACCCTTCCGAAAGGCCAAAAGGCTATTGGAGTCAAGTGGGTATACAAGACCAAGAAAAACGCCAAAGGTGAAGTCGAGAAGTACAAGGCAAGACTTGTGGCAAAAGGTTACAAGCAGAAGCATGGGATCGACTACGAAGAGGTATTTGCTCCTGTTGCTCGTTTAGAAACTATTAGAATGATTATTGCTATTGCAGCTCAATATAGGTGGAAAATCTATCAAATGGATGTGAAGTCTGCATTTCTAAATGGACTTCTCGAAGAAGAAGTTTATGTGGAGCAACCGGAGGGATATGTTGCCAAAGGGCATGAAGGTAAAGTGCTAAGGTTGAAAAAGGCCTTATATGGTCTAAAGCAGGCACCACATGCTTGGAATACTAGAATTGACAAGTATTTCCAAGAACATGGTTTTACAAAATGCCTAAGTGAATATGCACTTTACGTGAAATTTGAAAGTGGAGGTATACTGCTCGTCTGCTTGTACGTGGATGATTTGATCTTTACAAGAAACTCTCAAAGTATGATGGATGAGCTCAAGAAGTCAATGACGAAAGAGTTCGAGATGACAGACATAGGACTTATGTCTTATTATCTTGGCATTGAGGAGAAGCAGATGGATGATGGAATTTTCATAAGTCAGGAAGGATATGCCAAGGAGATATTAAAGAAATTCGGCATGGAGAAATGTAATCCCGTTGGCACCCCCATAGAACATAAGGCAAAGCCTTCTAAGCATGACGGAGGAGAAGCAGTAGACTCAACTCTATTCAAGAGTCTCATTGGAAGTTTGCGCTATTTGACATGTACAAGACCCGACATCCTCTTTGCTGTTGGATTGGTTAGTCGTTTCATGGAAGAGCCTACAACAAAACATTTGGAGATTGCAAAGAGGATCCTCCGTTATATCAAAGGTACCGTAGGTTATGGTATGTTTTACTCAACAAGTGAAGACTTCAAGCTGGTTGGACATAGTGATAGTGACTGGGCTGGAAATAAAGACGATGGAAGAAGTACAACAGGATTCCTGTTCTTCCTGGGTAACAATGCCTTTACATGGTCTTCAAAGAAGCAACCTATTGTTACCTTATCCAGTTGTGAAGCGGAGTACGTAGCTGCAACATCATGTGTATGTCACGCAATTTGGCTAAGAAGTATGCTAAAGGAGCTACACATGGAGCAAGAAGATGCGACTGAGATCTACGTGGATAACAAGTCATCAATCGACTTAGCAAAAATTCCAGTCTACAATGATCGAAGTAAGCATATCAACACTCGTTATCACTTTATTAGAGAGTGCATTGCAAGAAAGGATGTCCGAGTGATACATACGAGGTCTGAAGATCAAGTTGCAGATATCTTCACCAAACCGCTCAACGAGAAAGAGTTCTCAAGACAACGAATGATGCTTGGAGTCGGTAAATCAAGTTTAAAGGGGGGTGTTGGATCATAAACTTGATTTAGCCCGAGAATAGTATGGAAGTTTCTAGAAAGTCGTAGAATGGTATAGAAGCTTCTAGAAACTCGTAGAATACTCATAGAAAATATCTTTGTGAAATATCTAGAATGATACTAGAAATATCTAGTTAACTTATCTAGTAGGAAGTATCTAGAACTAGATATGTTGATAAGGATAATAATGTATCAAGAATCATCTAGAATTAAGATTAGGATGATGATGTAAGTAATTATCCATGAAAAATATCTGGGTTCTAGAACCTTCCATGGAGAAGTATAAATAGGTGTAGTGATGCATTTGTATGTACCATGAAGAAAAGCTTAAAGTAATAAAAGTTTCTTTGTAAAAGCTCTCTAAGTATTCCTCTCTTCGTAAGCATAAAAGGCCCTCGTGTTTCCAACAATTTTTTGAACATTCCAAGATGAAATTTTCCCGCATATTTACCACCGTAAAATTCGCAGGTACTTAGTATGAATCACAATGCTAGATGCAATGTTTCCTAGCGATAAGATGTCAATTGAACAACATGGTTCACATTGTCACCACAATTATAATTCACAAATATAACATGATACCAAAAAAGTATCAATGATGATAATGAGACGTTCATATGATTATCATATGATTTATGACAACTTCTTAAATACTACTCCGAGAACGTTATTATCATCTTTCTCCAGCATTCAATGTTATCCAAATTAGAAGGACAGTAATTTAATTAGCATAAAGCTCTTAAATCCTAAATAAAGCCTCATTTTCCAGGCATATCATCTGACATATATGTATGCTATGTGTAGAAGGAAAATGATAACATTTTTGTAGTTTAATATACAATAATTCTACAAGACAACCAAAAGTAAATTTCGTACCCTTTGCAATGATTTTATCCCTTCAGAATATTTTTCCCTTTGTAGTAGTGCAAGCCCAAGCATGTAATGACCCTGCAGCTGATCAGCGAGTGTTTCACAGTGTTAGCCCTTCCAATACCAAAATAAAAAGGATATGGAAGAAAGTTATGTCACATCATATATGGTAGATCACTTTTCATTGTATTTGCAGCTAATATACAACTACAACCTAAAATCAGGGCATTCATCTAATTACAGTAAGGTAACATAGCAATTTAGCTTTTAGAATTGTAACCAGAAGATGCACTTAAATGCGTATAAGATTTGCCTAACAAATAGGTATTAGTATATTCCTGGATTAACATGAAAGCTGCCAGAAAAAGACAAGATTATTGGGTATCGAATCTATAATTTTTTGAACATTCCAAGATGAAATTTTCCCGCATATTTACCACTGTAAAATGCACAGGTACTTAGTAAGAATCACAATGCTAGACGCAATGTTTCCTAGCGATAAGATGTCAATTGAACAACATGGTTTGCATTGTCACCACAATTATGATTCACAAATATAACATGATACCAAAAAATTATCAATGATGATAATGAGACGTTCATATGATTATCATATGATTTATGACAACTTCTTAAATACTACTCCGAGAACGTTATTATCATCTCTTTCCCCAGCATTCAATGTTATCCAAATTAGAAGGACAGTGTTTTTTTTCCGTTCAAAAAAAAAGGAGGACAGTGTTTTTAATTAGCATAAAACTCTATTGCTGGGTGTCTATATCATTACAGTCCCACTATTCCTTAAAACATGTCTTTTGTTTCATGGTTTGCTCTTTTGTAAGCTCATGTTTGAAATATTTCTCGCTTGTTAAACCATCACTAGATATAAAATTTAACTCATGACCCTAGTAAACAACACTACAAAGCTCAAACTGCTTACAAGCAAGAAACTTAAGCAAACACATTCACATCTCTACATAAAAAGAAACCACACCTATCTTACATCACTCATTCCTTCAATTAGTTAAAAACAAATAATTAACTCAAATACACGTGTAAAACCATTATTGTTCAATAGAAATATAACTCATGATCCTAGAAATCAAACTACGAAACTCAATCAACTTCAATTAACCATTCTTGTTTCTCATAAATAACATTTCCTTATCTTACGTCACTCTCCTTCAACTTGTCATAAACAAACACGCAAAACTCAAACATGATGAAAATAACGACAATTTTAACAGTTACAAAAACAGAAAAGTATACATGATAACAAGCATTCTCGAAAAAGGATATACCTTAATGGATTTAGGATCAAGCTGTACAGCCTTCAAACAATCATCCTCAATGATTCTTTTTGAAATAAAGGTTACTGTCTTGTTTAAGTTGTCCTGCTTGATCGATTGCTGATGATGGTGCGTCACTGTGAACTGCAAATCCACACACGCTTACACTGAGCACTTTGTGGATTTTAAAATAATGCTGAGTTTAACAATAATTTGCATAACATATAAATAGCAAATATATTGCTTTTTTTTTTTTTTTTTGGAAACTCAAAACGTTAATAAACAGGAACCATGCACAAAAGGAAAGACATCCAAATACATTAATACTGCAAACATAGACAAATACTGCCTTGTCCTACCAACAAAGTTCACAACCAAATATAACAAACATGCAAAAAAAAAAAAAAAAAAAAAAAAAAAAATCATTCACAGCCGATAACTGGCCATGCAAATTAAAAATAAAAATAAAAATAATAATAAAAAGAATTCATTCAAAGCCGACAACCATGCATAAAATCATTTAGATTTCAGAAGCATCCTCATCATCAGAAGCATCCACATCAGCGGTTGTGCTGGATGGACATATCTCCAAGTCGAAATGCACAAAATTGCCCCTCTCCTTGGAAAACTCAACCGCAAAGTGCCAATCACGATCTGTCTTGACCAAAATATTCACACCTGGTGGAAGGATGTAGGTTAGTCTGTAACATCCACGAGACAGACTAAGATCCGCCTCAATCATGCTGATAACATTTTCAAACGGTTTAGTGGCCTGCACAACATAACTCTTTTGTCTTTCCTTAATAACAACCGTTATTGAATAATCACCCCCATGAATCCTTACTGGTCCGCGGTTAACCTCATTCCACACAAAGATGTCTAGGTCCACCAGCACGTTTTTAAAACTTGACAACTCAATACCAAACAAAGCTCGGGCTTGCTCAAAAGTCACTAATCCTTTGTTTAGCGAAAGAATTGCGTCCCTTGCAAAGGAGAGTACAACAAAATGTTGCTCCATTGAATTGATGGAAATTTTGAGAAGTGAAATGTAGTAAAGCGGCTGAGAGAGTGAAGGGTAGGGTAAACAATTAGAGGAGTTATAAAGGGTGGCGGCAGGCCTTAATGGGTTTTTTCTGATTTTTCTACCGTTTTTAAACGGTAAGATTTTATTTTTATTTATTTATTTATTTATTTTCCTCCTAACTTTAGTATAAATAGGTGTATTGAGTTTGGTTTAGTGACAACACTCAAACACTCTCAAATTGCTATTGAAACAATCAAAACGCTCACTAGTCATTAATGGCAACTCAAGCTTCTTCAACTTTCGCTTCCGCAGGTGTTGGTTCTTCAAATGCACCAGCGATTGTTGAAGTTATACCTACAACCAAAAAACCCGAACTTTGGTGTCATTTCAACAAGGTGAAGTTGTCAGATAATTCAATTAAGGCTCATTGTAAACATTGCGGTCATTTTTTGCAACCCAATTCCAACTCGACATTGCAATTTCATGTCGATAAGTATTGTGAAAGATTCAAACTCATCTTTGGAACAAGGGAGGGTTATTTTTGCATACAAGGCGGACCGGGTGTGAGAACAATTGGCGGGGTTTGTGATTCAAGAAGGTTTGTCGTTCAACCACTTCGACAACAAACGGTTAACCAAGCTGCTTCAAAATTGTCTTCTACCTCGATATAATCAAGTAAGTCGTGCTACTCTTAAACGCGATTGTATGAAACAATGGAAAAAGGCTAAAATTAAACTAGTAAAATATTTTGAACAATTAAATACAAGTGTATGCTTAACAACTGATATTTGGGCGGCTCCTAATAATTTGCAATTTTAGTACCTTTGTGTTACACGCATTGGGTTGATCCCATAACTTGGCAAATGATAAAGCGTACGATTGCTTTTGAAACTTTGGGTATCCTCACATGGGTCTAAATTTATTTCATATGTTACGAGACGTAATAAATTATTACAAGAAAAGGTTTTTTCAATATTATTTGATAACACTTCTAATAGTACAAACGCCATTAAAAGTTAATAGTAAGATACGAGCCACCCTTGCATGGCCTTTTTTTTTTTTTTTTTTTTTCATAGTCGAGTTGCACACATCTTAAACTTGGTTGTGCAAGAAGGACTAGCGACACCCGAAATAAGTAAGGTAAAAGATGATTTTAAAAAAAATGTTACAAGATATACTTCAATTGGGTAAAGTTAAATATGTAAATTATATGAAAATGTGTGAATAAACGGAGTCCTTTTTTTAGCCCCTAATTGGGATGTTCCTACAAGATGTTCGACTTGTAAAATGTTTGTTTGTGGTTTACGTCAAAAAATACTTTACAATCTTTTAATGACGAACTTTGCAAAGTTCGTAAAATAAAGAAGTTTTTGGTTAAAAAAATAGGATAATATTCAAAAAATAACCGAATTAATCAAAGTTTTCAAGGAAGCAACAACTTTATTACCCGGTGTTTATTATCCCACGAGTCATTGGTACTTAACTAAAATTTTTAATGTGTTCAAAATTAGGCCAATTCGAATTTAAGGGTCCACTTTTTGCAACCATGGTTCTACCAATGAAAGAAAAACTTAGAAAATATTTTCAAAAAGCTTCACCGGTAATTACTTGTGCCGCCGCACTAAACCCATGTTTTAACGTTAGCGGGGTCAAACTACTTATTGAAAAAATTGTTTGGATTTGATTTGGATTTGGTTCAAGAAGACCCTTTCTTTGCAACAAATGCGAAATTTTATTTCAACAAATGTTTAAAGATTTATTTGATGTTTATTATAACATATATGGTCAAACAAATGTTTCAACAAGTTCGGCTTCTTCATCGCTTTCTACAAATGCTACCTTGGATCCGTAAATGGACTTATTTTATAGTCTAAGACAAGAAAGTGTTAAATAGGCTAGGAGTGATCAATTGGCAACTAACAAATATGAGAGATATATTGGAACCGATTGGATTTAAAATATGGCGCTCGAGGAATTCAACAATTTTGATATTTTGGTTTATGGAAAGGAAGGAAAATCAATTTCCCGTTCTAGCCGCAATGGCCCGGGATTTTCTAGCCGTACAAGCTTCAACGATTGCTTCAGAATCCGCAATTTCTACTAGTGGAAGGTTATTATTGATACAAAGAACAAGACTCACACCGGCATCTTTGGAGATTTGTATTTGCTTCAAGGATCACTTAGACGTGGCCGAACGTATACAACAAATTTCAAGTCTTGAAGATCCCCTAGAGTACGAAGAACAAATACAAAATGAAGAGGTGCAAGAGGGTGATTCAACCCATCTTTCCGATGAAGAAATCGCTCAAGATAATGAAGCTGTCGAGGCTAGGTCCTCCGAAGATGATATGGGTTTAGAAGATGATCTCGATTAGTTTGTTTATGTTTGATGAATAAATTGCTCAAATGTATTAACCTTGTGTTTCAAGTACTTTATGTTTGAAGTATTATGGGTTTATTAAATAAAAGTTTATTGAGTTTATTGTGTAGAAAACGCAACAAACGAAAAAATACCTGAAAATTCGAACCGTCACCTCGTTAACAGCTTCAAATATTTTTTTTAATAAAAAAACAAGTTTGAAACCGACCCTAACCGGTTTCCACTGGTTCGGGTTTTTACCCTCAAAACACAAACCGAACCGTAACTGGTTTTTGACCGTTGACCAAAACTGGTTCGGTTGTCAACCCGGTTCGGTTATGTCAATAACTGGTCAATGTACACGACTAGGGGCGAGTACTATATTTAGGATTGATCTTTATGCTTTTCTTTTTATAAACGACATTTTTCGATGATAACTGATAGTCTTTAATGGTCGTGTGCTTGTGATGTGTAATGGTGAGGCGATTATATGTAACATTATTATTTTCAAATTCTAGAGTTATGATTTCAAACCATAAATATATTAAATTTATTATAGTAGTTATATCTTATTAGTGTAACATCCAATTTAATGCTATTAAGTAATGCATAAATAGTGGATTTTAAAGTTTGGTTTTGAAAATTACTAAATGTAGCAAGTTCTATATACTTAAAAAGTTTAAGATTTCTTTTTATAAAAGTCCTAAATACGATAGTATATATCTATAGAATAGATATTGATAGATTTTGCGTAACTCATAGCATGACATCCTTGATTCTCAGTTTGGTAACATGACTTTTATCTTTGATGGCGACTTAATTGAGGCAGATTCTACCCGTTATTTCAAAAGGTTATCGACAAGACATTGTTAGCGCCTCTTTAATAAAGTAGTGCATATGGCACCACTGTAAAATGTTGCGATTAACCGCAAATACGCGTTTGACTGTAAGTTGTCGTCCAAAAGATGTGAACGAGGCTAGAGTGTTTGCTGATTGGATTATGAAACTTGAAGATGGCAAGCTTGGAGATTCAAATGACGGAGAGATTGAGATTGACATACCTTATGTAATCCTCACTAAGGATTCGAAGGACCCAGTGGCCTCTACCATTGACTTTGCTTTGTCGAACATGGATGTTAACTTTTGACGGCCACCGATACTTCATAGAAAAAGCCATAGTTGCACCTATAAATGAGTTTGTTGACACTATAAACGATCATTTGTTATTAGTTATTTTAAGCGAAAAAAGTAACATGTTTAAGATGCAACAGTGCTTGCAAGTAGGAAAATGGTACCAGCATAAACGAAGATGTATTCTCTACAGAGTTTATTAACAGTGTTAAATTCTCTTGTGTCCCCACCCATAAGCTTACATGAAAGTGGGTGTTCCAAAAATGCTTTTACGAAACATTGATCAACCCAGAACGGTTTGTACAACGGAATAAGATTTCGTGTGGCCAGGTTGACCCAAACTTGCATTGAGGCCAATAAAATCAAGGAAGCTGTTATGGGAAACGAGTCATTATAGCAATTATGAAAATATCACAGTCGAACAAACCTTTGACGTTAAAGATTGTAAGGAAACGATTTGCTGTGTTAGTATCTTTCATTATTACGATCAACATAAGTGATGGACAATCTTTCATTTAAGTTGATTTGTATCTGCCACGTCCTGTTTTCACACATGCCGGCTATATGTTCTCATATCTCGCGTTGTAAGCAAAAAAAGTATTAAAAATTTGGTATCTTTTATGAAGACGGTAACCTCACGTATAGCACAAGAAACGGGGTCTTCAAAGAAGTGCTATAAAATCTATGATCAAAGGTTACCAAACTTACCCAACTATTATGTTTACACTGTGTTGTATTTAAATTAACCGTGTTTAAATTATGTCTCTTAAAATCAAATATCATGTGATTTAAAGGTACTTCACGAATGATTCAAATTATTAAAGATATTGTAAACGGACATCTATAAATAAATCAACACACAATAGGATGCCCGAGAGAAGACCAAACTCAACAAAAACATAAACCACATTCCGTTCTTATGTAACTTTATGGCCTTTTTCGAGTATATTTTTTCAACTGATTATACTAATATATGGTTCTTTATAACGTCTAACTTTGTTATGCACATTTCGTTACTTTTGGAATTTACCTCTCTTTTTTGAAAACCCATCAGTTTAGCGTGTCATTTAGCTAGTTTAAGAAATAAGCCAGATTTAACATGTAAAGCTCATTCATGGCAAATTTTTTCCTACAAGTTATACAATGGGTTTGCAAGACTGAACAAAATCCATAACAAGCATTTCACAATATGTATCCCAACTTAATTTGAGTGACAAGTTGTGCCACTCAGCTGTACAAGCACAAAATCCATATGTACCTCAATTCTAGCATACGAAAAATGACAGCTTTGGAAAATGAACCGTACAATAAATCAATTCACAACCAAATTTGCATATGGCAAATCGACAATCTAAAAATCGCATGTATTTACCATCGCAATATGTATATAGATTTATCTCTCAATCCATCTTATATACCCAACCATGCTTTTCCAAATATGCTTCAACCGCTTCTTTAATTGCTAAATTTGGGATTAGTTGCAACGGGAGCAGGGTTTCCCTTGTAATTGGATCAAACTTCCCTACCTACCTCATCATTAACAATACATAATGTAAGAAACACGGTTTTAAAATTTAGAGAACACTACCCTTTTTCTTATAAAGAAGCAAGACTTTCACTTTTGAAATTGACTGGACTATAAATGACAAATCCAGGAAAATTTTGATGAATGTGTCATTACAAATGTCACACCTGTAAGTCAACCAACCATATGAGCTCGGTCCAAAATCTCCATAGCATACATACGTTGTGACAAAAAAAATCTCAGAAGAGTCACGCGTAACCGACACACCCAAAAAATAGTTAAGAGCACCCAAATCAGTCATAGAGAACTCCTTATGTAAAGAAGCAATAAGCCGTTGTAATAAACTATCAGATGAAGCAGTAAGCACAATGTCATCTACATATAGTAACAAAAATGCAGTATCATCACCTTGTCAGTAAATAAACAAAGAAGACTTACAACGACTTAGAGTAAACCCAAAAGTAGTAATGTAAGCAGCAAACCGCTGAAACCATGCCCAAGGTGCCTGCTTAAGACCATAAAGAGACCTATGTAATAAACAAATATAATCCGGATGCTCTGGATCCCTAAAACCGGGAGGTTGATGCATATAAATAGTTTCAGCTAAATCACCATCTAAAAAGCATTCTTGACATCAAGCTGGTGAACAGGCCAATGTCAAGAAATAGCGAGGCTAAGAACAGTCTGAATGGTGCTCGGTTTAACAACTGGACTAAAGGTCTCGTCAACATCAACCCCTCAATCTGTGTACTACCATTGGCAACAAGACGTGCCTTATACCGACTAAGAGTTATACCGACTAAGAGTTATACCGACTAAGAGTGCCATTAACCAAATATTTATGACGAAATAACCACATACAACTAACAACATTGACACCCTCAGGTCTAGGTACACGAGTCCAAGTTTCATTCTTAAGAAGTGTTTTATACTCAACATACATAGCATTTCGCTAATTGGGATCATTAAAAGCATCCTTATAGAACCTAGGCAAAGGAGAAACAGTAGACACATGACCAGTATACTTAGAATTGGGACAAGTAATACCGACACGAGAACGTGTGACCATGGGATAAGTAGATACAACAGGTGGAGGCGGAGGTGGTAAAGGAGGTGCAACAGGTGGAGGCGGAGGTGGTAAAGGAGGTGTTGGTGCAGGAACATGATCTTTTGGTGGAGGTGTAGGTGGTAAAGGAGGTGTAGGTGATGCAGGGATATCATTTGGTGTTGGTTCAGGAATGATTGGTGTTGGTTCAGGAGCAATTGGGGTGGTGCTGATAATGGTGGAAATGAGATTGGAAGAATCCTCCAAAACATCATATGAGGGGTTGGGCTTGGAAGGATGGGATTGAAACGGAAAAAACGTTTCATCAAAGGTAACATGTCGAGAGATGATAATTTTGTTGGTGTTAAGATCAAGACAACGATAGCCAAAATGATTGGCTGCGTGTCCCAGAAATATTGTAGGTGTGGCACGGGGTCCTAATTTATGATTGAAGTAGCCTCAAGGCCCGCCCGATGGGTGGCTAGCTTTTAGAATTTGTTTATAAGATAAAAGACATAGTAAAATGCTTGATAGAATAACGTTAAACAAATATAATGTTGAAAGTAACCGTAAGAAAATTACATATACTTTATTGTGAAAAAAAAAACTACGAAGAACTTCTTTATAGACAAACTCAGAATCACTCCAATCTTATTTGATGGCTTATTATCATCCAAGGTATAGCACAAAAGGTGCCCAATTTACCACCTAATATAATCTTGGTCTCAATGTTATTGATTCACATTCTCAAAAACCTTGAACCTGGTACCATTACATAGTCCCCTCTTTGGTCAATGTTGCGCCACACATTACTGAGGTGCCAATATTCAAAGCTAACTCATGTAATTGATCATCCTTTTCCTTGTTATGAAAACTAACTTTGTTATCATACGATACTTCAATTTCATCAATAGGCCATCATATGGGTTGTGTTTGGTCATGTCGTGCCAAAAATTCCTCGTAAATGACTGCATATAATATACAAATTTATAATCTTATACTGTAAAAAGTAGATTCAAATAAAGAGATACTATAATTTTTCATTGCTTGAACTACATCTACCATGTAGCATTAACATCATCTTCATAATTAGACTAACTCACCCAAGCTATCAATATCCAAATTTTCACATGGTCAAAAATTGATTTCAAACCATATTACATGAACATAATACTAGTATTCTTTATCTATATTTTAACTGTCAATCATGTAAATAGTCTTTAGAATGATAAAGTAACCAAACTTTTAATACAAATTTGTCTTTAACGCAACTTAGGAGATTTAATGCATTAGATTCAACCCATAAAGGACAGTCTGACATGTGACCCTAGCTATTAGCCATAAACTTTATGGGTTGATAATTGCCACCTATGTCTGATATACCTGCTGCAAAAGTTTGAAACAACAATGTACAATTGTTCATCAAAACTGGCATAACTTTCGTATAACTTTCGCCAACGGTTCATGTTATGCTTCTTTAAAATCTATAATTTTGTATAACCCCGACTCTTGACAACAGTTAGTATTATTCATAGGTGCATTAGCAATAAAGATCATGAAATAAACCTAAAATCCTTTCAAACTTATGATGCACACAATTTCAAATAAATAAAGTAGAATGTGCTATCGAAGTTGCTTGTTACTCACTATGAAAGATGTCAAGTCTAACAAATTACTATCAACACCACCTCTCAGATCTAGATCTAATCAACACTAAATATACACTTAGTTAATAGACTAATCCTAATTTAAAACATCACACACTGATCTACATCAAATCAAACATAAACAGATATGCCAATATATGAACACACATTCGCACATACAGTTCAAATCAATTCATTAACAATTAAATACCATGGAACCTATACCTAAAATATCACACTAATCAGTCCTATTGTAGTTAAGTCTAACTATCCAAACACATTATAATTTACTTAAACACTGACAAAAATTATAATACGAAAATACTCACCACTCACCAGATGACTAATAAAAAAATAAACAGAATATATTAACCTATAACACATCTCAACTCGAGTTAACTACGACCAAGCATACGCAATAGATCTCACAATTTTAGCTCATTATAACAGATCCAACAGTCTTAACAATATTAACTAATCTCTCTAACCAACAAACTAATCCTAATATGACACTATATAAAGACATTGCAAAATGTGCTTTCAAAGTTGTTTTCTAAATGAGGCGCTTAACTTGGCAAAACTTTTTTAATGTATTTGGCGAATATTATTCGGAGTTCCATGGTGTTGTTTCAGCAATAGCAACGTTGGATTCTACATTCTGTTGCTCTCCTTGCAAGAAAAAAGGTTATCAGTCTTTCATGAGTTAATAAATTTGATTATAGGTGGGAAAATGCCAAAAAGGGTTTGTTGGGTAACTGTTGAAAGTGGGTTGAGATCAAATTGGATAGTCTTCGGTATGGGTAGTGTTCGGTTGAGTGCTGAGCCGCAAACATTTTGGTCTTTTCGTTTAAGTTATACCAATACTTAATTTGGTCTATATGACCAAAAACTATTATATGACAATAAGAGTAAGTTGCATAAAAATGGTTACAAAGTTTGGTCTGACCTTTGTTATGGGTAACCAATTGGCTCAAGCTGTCGAATCTCATTATTTTTAGAAAATCTTTTATGCCAACTAATTTCCAGCCACTGTCAGAAAAAAAGGCCAACTCGTCAAGGTTACGAACATGTCATATACATGGTCATCATTTTTAACAGGGTCAAGAGTACTTTCAATTAATTTTTATAGTAAGATTGAGGCTTTATATGCAATGAATAAATGTGGTTACAAAATCATAAATTAGGTTATCAACCAAGGTTCGTTAACAATTTTTGCACTAATCTTTCTAAATAGTTTTCTATTTCTAATAAAATGCTTTAGAACGTTTTTATGCATTTTGGACGCACTTTGATGTTTGAGCAACTTAACACAATACAATCCTTAATGATGCCCTAAACTGATGAATAAGTGATATTACCTGAAAGCATTAACTTCAAATCCAACAATCCTTGCATAGTCTGTTTTGATGTCCTTGTGATATTTGAATGTGAATGTCAAACGAATGTTGATAAAATATTTTTCTTCCTTAGTCTGCACATAACCAGAAGTTAGAAAAACACTAAATACAGAATTGGGTGATAAAAGAAGGTAAATTTATTATAGTTACTGAAGTTTGTTTCTATACTCACCCCTGCAGTCCTGCATACTGTACTTTACGTCCAACCAAATATCCATGTTGATATATAACAGGTGAATCCCTTACCAAGCTTGTCATGGGAACAACCAATGGTCATGTAAGAGATAGTTTAACTTTGCCAATGATTCTAAAAAATTGTTTGTCAAAGCTATTGTACTTTTTGGATACTTTGTACATTTGTTTTTCTTGAGATCAATAATGAAATGAATTTTTTTAGAACAACGGATTATATATATAGGCAGGGCGGTCTATATGGGAGTGCACACGGTGTCATTGTACAGGGTCATCTCTTGACGAGGGCCACACAATTTCATTCACTTCTATTATATATATTCACAATATGAGTCTCGGATCTGATTAGTTTATGTACCATACATATGTATTTTGTGTATGTGTTTAAGAGGTATCTTTGTGGTAATACCATGGGGCTACTGAAATACACGAGATGACCTTGTATAAAAGAATGACATAGCAAGAAGCTAGGCCAAAGAAAAACAACAGATTACAAAACTTGGGCTAGAGCATTACATGGGTTATAGAACCACTCTATCAAAAAACAAGGTGACCAAATAGAAAGACCCCGATCGTAGATGAAAAATGAGAACAACAATGACGACTTATTTGATTTCAACAAATCACATAAATCATATAAATCTAAAAGAGTACTGAACATAAATATTGTAGTTCAAAATGTCACAAAAACATATCAAACCTTGAATACATTTACAAAGTTCATTAAATACCTCAAATTCACACGCCAAATCTTCATATCATAAACAAATTAATCTCATCCGTGGCGATACATCTATCCGTCTGTATGTATCATTAATCACTTGATATTCTATCATCCTTCATACCATCAAATCTTTATTACTTTCTTGAAATGCTGGTACACGAATAATCACTTAACTCTACATGCATGCGAACGACATACTCACGAAATTTAAACAGTTTAAAACTTAAGTTTAAGGATGAGGTGGCACTGGTATAAGGGGATGATGGAAATCTTTTTTAGGGATGGTATCAAGAGGAGGAAGCTTAGGGAGTGAAAATGGTGGGCATGGTTTCTTATAAAATGGTGGGATTGACGGCAAGATTTTTGGATGTGGCTTGTAAGTTGGAAAAGGTGGTGGCAATATTGTTGGGTGTGGCTTGTAAACTGGAATTGGTGGAAGAATTTTCGGATGCGGCTTATAGATTGGAATGGTTGGCTTTGGTATCGGCTTTGGCTCAGGCTTAGCAAACACTGGGGGAGGGCATGACTTTTTGACTGGTGGTAGTGGCTTTGGCTCTGGCTTTGGTTGGGGCATTGGCTGAGGCTTTGGCTTAGGCTTGGGTTTAGGCTCCGGCGTAGGCTTGGGTTTGGGCTCAGGCTTAGGCTTGGGTTTTGGTACAGGAACCACTGGAGGTGGGCATGGCTTTTTGAACGAAGGTTTGGGTGGCAATGGATAACGAGGGAAGACGTGGCCAAATGGCTTTTTGAATGAAGGTTTGGGTGGTAGGCCAAACTTCTTTAACCAAGTGTGTACTTTAGGGAAATATGGTTTTGGAGGAGGAGGCAAAAAGGTGGCGGATGTGCAAATTGCAGACGAGAATTTAAGTTTTTCTTTGGTTCCAAATGTGTGTTTTTCATTTGACTTTGAAACGAAAGCGATCTTAGCGGCTTCTAATCCATTGTGAACTGCACAAGGTGCATTTGCTGCATTGTGCAATTGTACATAGCATTCTTCAGCCAACTTTCCGTCTTTCAAGATCTTTTCCAGAAGTGACAACTTGAATAGTCCTTCCTCATTCAGCTTTCCAACACCTCTTCTTTGGAAGTGGCCGTTTTCAAGCTTGCAGTCAATGGTTACCTTTAGCCCTGTAACGGATAAAACATATCATAGGAGAAAATGAATATGATTCATGGAGGAGTAGATACAAAATTTAAACTTTTTCAAGTACTTGTATCTTAGACTCTTAGTAGCCAGCTTACCCTGAAAATAGAACTAAAAAGAATGCGATCTTTGATACCGACGGTATGAAAAACACATGGGCACCATCTGATTTATTACTATGTGGTACGTATATACGCTAAAACACTGATTAGGTATTAATATTAGTTATTAACGCTTAAAGGTATTCATGTACTGAACTCCCCTAATTCCAAAATCAGGTGTTTATTAGTGTCAGTGCCAAGACTGCATACTTGGGTTGTTTTAACGTCTGTGTGGAAATATGTTCCCCAAACATTATTTATTATATGAAACACATTATATGTATTGTCCCATGAAACAAACATACAATGTAAAAAATGCATGAAATCATTGGCAAAATAATTCATAGTACCTGACAATGCTTGGCTTGTCTTGATATTATTCTCCTTACAATCAGCACATTCACCAAAACCAACTACCTCAACAGTTTTGGCAATGCCATAACACAAACTACTAGATAACAAAAAAATATCAAAAGCCCGAGAAAACCCCTCATCGAGAGGCTAGCGTGAGAAAACAAAAGCTTAAAGGGTCAATAATAATAAGCACATAAGATGAATTTATGTAGCTTCTAAAAGCCCTGAAGTTGGAGTGAGCACTTGAAGCAGTTGCTACTTGTGTATATATAGTGAGAGCTTATTGAAGTAAGTACTTAAGGGGTTGGCTCAGTAATAACCTCCCATGAAGATTAGGGACCTACCCAAGCATCAATAGTGACTAGTGGGAGCATAGAGATGGATGAAAAAGGCTATATGCCAACCCATGCATCATAAGGCGTTTAAAGAGCTCTCAACTGCACCACGCATATTTGCTAGCTTAATTGCATGTGAAGGCAAAATCACCACCAACTAACTAAAAGTTTCTCATAAATACCTTAATTTTCCCATTCTCAATCACGTTGAACTTTAATGACGTTGAACTTTAGTATATCGACGATTTCTAGCAACGTACCCATTTGACATTTCTGTAAAATTAACACAAAAACAACCACCTAGGCTTTTAATTTTTTCCAACGGTAAAAGTCTACAAAACTAATTAATATATTTATTTAAGCTAACATGTGTGATCGGAATGTAATATATTTACCAACTAAGTATAAAGGTTTACAGGAATGAGACATGCTTTTTCACTAAAAAAATGTAGATCAAATTGTGAGTACTTCATCATTTTTACACTTGGCTTTACGTTTTACTCAACGCATACCGCTACTATGTTAGAATTCAATCAAAAATGTTTTAAGATAATGGGTTCCGAGTTCCAACTTATATGCAAGAAAATTGAAAAAAAGAATTTAATGTGAAGTTCTTTTTTACAAGTTTGATGACAAAGGATAATGAATGATGCATGTTCCGACATAAATAAAATTGTTGGAATGAAGTGTTATTTGCTAAAAACAAAATTATAAGAAAATGCAATTACTATACCAAATCATATGGTTATGTGTATTTCCTGAGTTATTTCATTGAACTGTAGTCAAGAATGTTTGACAGAGAGTATGGGTATGGGAAAGTTGTTTATTCTTTTTGCCAATAATGGGCATCATGTTTAACCATGCATTTATATGTTTTTCGTATATATTGTTACATCAATACTCATATTTGCAGTTTTTACATTTTAGAAAGCTTATTGAGTGAGATTCTATGAATAGAGCATGAGATGTACTTAATTCTGTTGGTTTTATGAACATTATTTTAGTAGTCGTGTGTTAGGATCGAACTCGAGATCACGGGATTGCACACTTTACGTATGAAAAGTAAATGAGTAATAATTATATATAAATGTTATATTAATTATTAGAACACAAACACGTAACAATCGTTAATGTTTAACGGAAAAGGATAACGATTATTAGACGAATGAAAAGGAAGAACGATAGATGAAACTTTGAATGTCAAGAAGGTTTCGTAAACCCTTTGAGGGTGTAGGGTCGATTGGGAAGTGTATCCCACATCGCTTGGTGAAGCTTTTGACTCAAGATTTCTACCCTATATAAACACACAAGGTTTCATTCTTTTGACATAACTTGAAAACCTAATCTTGTGTGTTTTCTTCTCTTCTCTTCTCTAGCATATTTCGACAAGCCCAATTAGTGAATGGTAGTCGAGATTTGTTATTCTAAGCGTGTGTTGTGCTCGTCTTACTTGCATAACGTTTGCTTGAAGTAGTACGTGTGTACAAGATCGTGAATCAAACATATTATTGTTTGTTTCTTGGATTTGTTCACATAAACCCTATATTGGGGAATTGGTTTCGGAAGATTGCTTTGATTCTTGTTCGGGCTAGAATCATAAAGGTACGTTTATTATTTATGTTTTGATTAATTAATTACATATTATGGTCTTGTTATAATTGCTTCCGCTATATGCTCACTTTGATGTACTTGGTTTATTAATATGAATGTCATGATATAATAATTCAAACAGTGGCATCTAGAGCCGTTATAATGTGTAATTAATTATCGCAACGCATAAAAATTGGATTTTGATTCGTATAGTTACATGTTTTTTTTTAGGGTTTATGTTTTATCCCTAACCCTAATTTTTGGGTCGAATGACCTAAGGGGTTTTTAGGGTTTTGCTTTTATTTTTTTATAAAATCTAATTAGAAACCCTAAGATGTCATGTAATTGTTATGCGTTTTAGTAAACGATCTTGGTGCAATGTGTTAATTGTTAAGCTAAATCCATGAAAAAGTGCATATTTGAATGGATTTTTATTGTGTATATTTAAATTGTTTAAATTGTTATATATATTAATGGTTAAGTTATATTGAAACATGTAAATTTATTAATAGATGTCGAATTGGAGAAAACTCCAATATTAAGTAATCAATTATGTGCTATGTGGTATTTATTTAATTTTGGCTTACGCAATCGATTTATCGATGTATGTGACTCTTTTTCCAAGAAGAAGAAAGCCTCAATTGAATTAATACGTTATACACCTAGATTTGATTATTAATAGGACTATTGAATAAGATTTGCATGTGGCTACATGTTTTATACATATTTAATTGTTATGATTATGTATATTTGTTTATTTAGTTGTTTTATTTTTTATTGTATATTACTTGTTTTTGTTTATTTATTGTGTTAGACATGTTTATTTAAACGAAAAGGGTAATTTTTTGAATAGAAAAATAATACGGACTAAATAATGGCGAAATTGTTTTGTTTTTTTAAGAGTTTAAAATTTCAAAGGATTGGTTGATTGATGTTTTTGTACGTAATGGTTAAATAGGCTCGACCGAAGTTTACACACTATAAGATGGGTATAAGGATGGCAACGCATTAAATTGTGGCCTTAGATAGACAACATTCTGTCTTAACGCTCGTTTGTGTGTAAATTAGACTTACCGAACAACCATTACATGTACATTGTCATCTTAAGGGTGAATAATCCACAATTCCACAATGATTATCCGAAACACTAAGCTTTCGGGCTTATGCAAAAGTACGATATAGTGGACGATAATTGATGGTTATTCTTTAATTGGTGAACCCGATACCTCAATCAAAACTTTGTTATTTTACTCTTAGCAAATTGGTAATAAAAATGTTTTGTAAAACCAATGTTATGAAGTTGTATGCATGCTTCTTCATACATTATTTTGATCACATCAAAATAGTTATACCCTTATAAAATTAAGTCGAATGCCATCTAATTAAGAACACTTAAAGTTGTAATTTACGTCATGTGAGACTTGGCGAGATTGCAATGGAGAGGTAAATTTCATAAATTCATTGCTAGCAGATCAACTGATGTGATGGATTTGTGAGTTTGCAGTTTTTAAGTTAGACGACTTAAATTGAGTAGGAAGTGAGACTTGACTCAAGGCATTAAGATGGGGATCAAACATGCTTACATTACAAAAGTTTTGTGATTGTAAATCCCATAAATCTAGGAATTGCAATATGATATTGGCAATTATTGTACGACAATTACCTTGTTGAATACTATCATTACTAGCAGATCAACTGATGTAATGGTACTATGTCAATTTAGGATCCTAGCTTTAAGAAAATACTACGGTTTATATGAATATTTACCAATGGGTATTTTATTTTCTTAAAGATCTAATTATCGAAAATACTGAAATTGAATTTTGTAATTCGTTTTAGTGTATTAATGCAACGTTCAAACCGTAAACGTATTTTGAGCTTTGGTAAATTGTTCTAGTTCTGTTTTCAAACAAATGTTTGATTAAGAAATATTTACTTAAAAGACAAAAGAAGCCTCCTTTCTATGAAGAAAGAGTGAGACACAATCCTATTCCTTTTCATGAATGAGAAAGGATAATAGGAATATTAGATATGTCTAAATTCTAATATAACTCATAGCAAATTTTTAATGGTTAAGAAAATTGCATACATTTTTCATAGGAATTTTATCATCCTCATTCGGTGATCAAATTCTTAGTAACGAATATGATATTTGGTTAACAGAAAATTATGTATGACATTTTATGAGTTATTATATTTAGAAGCTAGACTAATTACTGCAAAATGTTTAAAGACAAACTAGTTGTTTTTACTATTTTAAAGGTACTATATACATTGTAGGATGGTAGACCTGTTAAGGAAGAAATTGCATGCCCAATTTTTCAAGTTAATAGCATTTGGTGGATAGTCCATCATTTACGTAGTAGAATACACTTTTTAAATGCATAAGTAATTGTTACGTATGGACATTTAAAGGTGTAGGAAAGTTAAAAGCACACTATTTGCTTTCACTGGATAGGAAACATTTACAATGTTGTCAAATTCAGTGGGAGTATTGTGTACTTATCACTGAATAAGGAATTATTGTAATGATCTTTAATTCAGTGGGAGTTACAAGCTTTGACATCTTGGTAGCTAAAGATAATTACTTTCCAAGTGTAGACACTCATACTTTTAAGGATAGTCTTGTACGTTTCCTTACTAGACATTGTTGTTTTACATATACTTGACACAATCATATTGAACACATAAACAAATGCATGGCGTGTTGTTTATCAAATATATGAGGTTGTTCCATGCACAAGTGGGAGAAATGTTATCTTTATTGTGTGCAAGAAACAACTCATAAAGATATGATTCAATGGATTCTCTTGACTACAAGGTAAGAGAATAATGTTCTAATATTAATTCAAGAAACACTTGGTGTTACAATTTATGTTATGTGAGACTTAACTAGATTGCAACAACAAGGTGAATTTCATATTTTTATTACTAGCAGATCAACTGATGTAATTGAACTATGAGAATTTGCGGTTTCTAAATTAGATACCTATTAGAACATGTGTCAATATGATATCAATACTACTTTAATTTATGAATTCATGGAATGACATAAATTAATTAAGTAATCTAATGTTACTTCAATATGAATATTTATGTGTTCTTGGAATGACATAAATAAATAAATAATGTTGTTTACATTATTATGAAGTAATAGATTAACTTGAAATTACTATTGGAACCAAAAGATGGTGTTCATAATTACTTTAGTTAAACATGTTTATGTTTCATTGAAAAGATATAAACATAAAGTCTTTTAATTGTTACAAGACTTAAAATAAAGTAAGACGTTATCTTGTTATGTGTTTTAATTAAAACATATACATGAAGTTATTAAATGTTAAATGACTTATAACGTATAGTGGGATTATAACAGTTTATGTTTTTCTGGTAAAGACATGGACATGAAGTAACTTTGTAAAAAGTACTTGTGTTATAAGGCATGTAATAGACTTGGAAATTATTATACCATTAAAATGAATTAGTTGGTAAATAGACAAGTCAAAACGAATATGGTTATCTTAAATATTGTTAGATTGTCTTGCAATATTGATACTAATGAAATATCAAATGTTATGGTATGTTCAGTTAGGAAAATCAAACTCTTGTTATATTGTTTGATTAAAGATAACTATGACTTCTTTTCTTCCAAAAGTTATCAAGGTTAGAATGTTGAGTATGACTTGGACATATTTAATAAAACTCCAACATAGAAGGTTTATAAGACATTATCATATAATGGAATGTGATGAATGTGATGAATCACATTAAGTCTTAAATTGAAGTTCCAAATTTGTTTAACTGCTTATGAAGAGGTTATTAACAAAATTAAGTTAGGAACTGTCAATATGTATTTGTAATATCCCAAAAGAGAATATTGTATTATTGCTTAATTTGCTAAGTATTTAAAGATAGTCTTTAAATTGCTAAAAGCAAGTGGGAGTGTTGATCTTTAATAGATAAAATTACAAGATACATAATCTTCTAAAATACACTAGTAAATATCATGATGAAGTTTGACATTTAAATGTTAAATCTCAAGATGATGATGAAGTTTGATATTTAAATGTTAAATCTCAAGATAATGGAATTATCATTCATAGAATATCAATATATCTCAGATATTTGATTTATATGCTGAGGGCTATGATTTACAGGATTATTGTAAACCTGATAATCATTATGATACATTACCAAATGTGAAGTTGGGTAAAGTATACATGATATGAATGATTAAGATGCTGTCCATAAAGATAATCAATTTTAGAAATTTGGTTTATCTTAATAGTTAGACTATTAAATGAAGATGAGTTTCTTAAAAGATAAAGTAACCCTTGTGGTTTAAATCTTTGTATAGAAATCATAATATGGACAATGTTGTACACGTATTTAATGTATGTTTTATGACAAGATTATTAATCACATTTAAGCAATTAACTGTGATTGAATATTCTATTATAAACACATTAAATATATAAAGATTATGATTGTCATATTTAGTTTCATTTATATGAAATTGACAATAGAATAACAAAACTCTTTCATAAGTGATTACTTGAGCGAGGACGATAAGTAATCAAAAGGAGTTTATGAATTCAAATAAATCTTTGGAAGTGTACATGGTGCAATAATCCATGGATGGATAAATGCATGCATCTAGAAGATTATTTTATGTTTAATTATTAAATCCATGTTTTGATTTATAATTGAAATAAGATAATTTCTAAGTATTCCTAAAAGCTAGTGGGAATATTATGTTTAATTTCTTAAATCATATATGTTGTAGAACATATGAAAAGTAACATTCCATATAAGTAAATGTTAAGTCTTATAATGGAACTTTACTTGTAAGATTTAGGAAATAAGACATACAACCTTGGAATGAATGTTTATTGTTGAAACATATGCGGTAAATAAATCTAATATAACATGATGTATTATTTAGAAAGTCTAAATAGATATGTATGACATGAATAAAATCTAAGTATGACTCATAGATTTTCATGTATATCATGTTTTGTTGTATCATACTTGATTACAAGATGATTTGGCAATATTAATATCTAAATAAAAAGTTATTAGATAACTTGTGTAATATTCTTAAAGAAATATGTTTGATTATAGAATTACATCCTAAAATCTGGAACAGCTTCCAATTTCTATAGATGAACAATTTTTCAATTGTTGTGAAAATTGTCATAGCCAACAAACTTGAAAGTTTGAAGGGCATCAAACATTACACAATAGATATTATGGTTTACGGAAAGTTTTTATAGCATATTGTTGTTGCATACAATGATGCTAATGAAATTGAGATGACACTCAATACTAGTCATGGTAAGGATTTCATCTTTGACTATATGTACTAGTTATGCTGATTAAAAGTATAGTTGCATTATACATTAAAAGAATAAGAATACTTTAAACTTTAAAATGTTTGGAAGTTTAATTATCATAAATTGGTGGTTAAGGATGTGACACATTTTATGAAACATTATAAGGCATTATCAAAATAGTTGAGTATGCATATACAAGAACTTCAATAGTTGAATTCTTGAAATAAGTATTCTCAAAATTCCAATAGATCAAAGTTGGATGATTTATGTTTTGTCAACAAGTAGGAATGTCATTACTTGAGACATAATTCATCAACAAGAGTTATCATGCATTGATCTATTTAGTATTTGGATAAGGGATGTTAAACAATTATTATAATAAATTGAAATACATGGTATGTTTAATTTATAATATATTGTATCCTATATTTGTATGTTTAATCCATGAATAAATGTTATTCTAAATTGTCCATTGTCAGTTAATAATATGGGAATATTATTAAATTAAGACAAATCTGAAGGTTGGTATAATATACTTAAAGTATATTGATGCGTAGTCATGCCATTTCAGATGATATTCGATGATACTGAATATAGGACTTATCCCAACTACATGATGTTACTTTATGGATTTAGTTATTAAGTAAATCATGAGAAGTTATCCTTAGACTTGAGATGCAAGATAAGTGTCATGAATGTAGTACATTTTTGTGGAACAACTTAACGCTATCCGTAACTGGTAGTCATAAGGGTTGTTTTCGGAAGTGTTACAAAGTTTGTGGGTTTTGCTTGTAGTCAAGATAGAATTTGTTCCTTCAAATTTATTTTTTGGAGTTTAATACTGCTGGGCCCCTCGTAGGGTTGGTGAGATGTATGTGTGGCCGCACCCAAGATCTTCCCTGAATATGTTCAGAAGATTTGGTAATCTTAATCAATCACAAACAACGAGAAACAGAATGGTTAATTAAGGAATGACTTTAATCCATATCCTTATTAACGTAGTATTAGAAACAAAGGGATAATAATAATGAGAAATCATTAAAAGGTTTTTCCAGGAGCCTTACTCGAGATCGTACTAGAGGCATCGGCGTGTTGCAAGACGCTAACCGATGTGATCACACTATTAAAATATGTCCAAGTGGGAGCTGTTGGTTTTATGAACATTATTTTAGTAGTCGTGTGTTAGGATCGAACTCGAGATCACGGGATTGCACACTTTATGTATGAAAAGTAAATGAGTAATAATTATATATAAATGTTATATTAATTATTAGAACACAAACACGTAACAATCGTTAATGTTTAACGGAAAAGGATAACGATTATTAGACGAATGAAAAGGAAGAACGATAGATGAAACTTTGAATGTCAAGAAGGTTTCGTAAACCCTTTGAGGGTGTAGGGTCGATTGGGAAGTGTATCCCACATCGCTTGGTGAAGCTTTTGACTCAAGATTTCTACCCTATATAAACACACAAGGTTTCATTCTTTTGACATAACTTGAAAACCTAATCTTGTGTGTTTTCTTCTCTTCTCTTCTCTAGCATATTTCGACAAGCCCAATTAGTGAATGGTAGTCGAGATTTGTTATTCTAAGCGTGTGTTGTGCTCGTCTTACTTGCATAACGTTTGCTTGAAGTAGTACGTGTGTACAAGATCGTGAATCAAACATATTATTGTTTGTTTCTTGGATTTGTTCACATAAACCCTATATTGGGGAATTGGTTTCGGAAGATTGCTTTGATTCTTGTTCGGGCTAGAATCATAAAGGTACGTTTATTATTTATGTTTTGATTAATTAATTACATATTATGGTCTTGTTATAATTGCTTCCGCTATATGCTCACTTTGATGTACTTGGTTTATTAATATGAATGTCATGATATAATAATTCAAACAAATTCAACACCTTTTTGTGCTCTCAATAACCACACTTTGCTGCTCTCAAACGTATCTTGCGATACGTTCACAGGACTATGGATTTTACTCTACACTTATATTCATCCTCCACTACATCTCTTGTTGGTTATACAGATTGGGCAAGTTGCTGATCTACATGATGGTCTACTTTAGGTTATCGTGTTTTTTTGGGCGATAATTTATCATCTTGGTCATTCAAGCGTCAGCACACCCTTTCTCGATCCAGTACTGAAGCTAAATATAAAAGGTGTTGCTTAAGTTGTGGCTGAGACTGCATGGTTCGGTAATATGCTTCTGGACTACACTCTCCTCTTTCGTTTGCCACACTTGTCTACTACGACAACGTTAGTGCCATTTACTTGTCTGCCAACCATGTTTAACACAAACAGACAACATATTGAGAGTGACATTCTTTTTATCCGTGACATGGTTACTGTTGGTCACGTGCGAGTTCTCCGTGTACCATTTCGGTACCAGTACGCCGATTTATCACGAAGGGATTACGTTCCGCTTTGTTTGAAGAATTTTGATCCAGTTTAAGCGCCCGGCCCCTCCCTCTCCAACTGCGCTGGCGTATTTCTCGATGTAGTTCTAGACTTATTTAGTAAAAGGCCCACTTGTGTTTGTGGAAGCCTAGCCCATTAGTATTAGTCTAGAATTCTCTATTGTAATTATAAAACTGATGTTTATTTGGTGAATGCAGGTAAGGAAATCAAAATTCCAATAATTTTGTGTGTGTGTTTAAGGGGTATCTTTGTGGTAATGACGCGGGGCCACTGAAATACATGAGATGGCCTTGTATAAAAGCATGACATAGCAAGAAGCTATGTCAAAGCAAACAACAGATTAGGCTTCCTGCATAATCCTGAATGTTCTCAGTTCCGCTACGTAGACCAAATAAGACAATGCAAGCAAAAGTTCCTAGATTCATGGAGATATAGAACCCCTTTTCTTTCCACTTTCTCTTAGTCAAGCATTGAAGCCCCTACTGGGATGGGATATTTGAAGAAGCGCCCTAATTTTTTATTTATTTGAATTTTATATTCATTTTATTCAAGAACAAGAAGTTTGACCCGACAAGGACACACAAAATTCACCTTACACCTCAGCACCACGTCAGCTTTCTCTCTCTTCTCAATTCCCCTCATCCCACTCACCTTTTTATGGCCAAGCTACGTAGAACCTTGGTTACATTAACTCTCGTTTTTTTTAATACTTACGCAATTAAAAACGTAAACATAAACATATAAATAGAAAAACGTAAACATACCAAATAGATAACTTGTATTCATAAATTAAAAACATTACACATACTTCACAAATTAAAAATAATACATTAAATACAAAAATTAAATATTACGAGACAAATGTTGGACCAAATCGGCACGAAGGTTTTGATGTATTTGATGTGATCTGATGTACCTCATAACTTTTCACATTTGTTTATCAGATCGTATAGGGTCATCCGGTTGATGTGCTTCCTCCGAGTACCATTCGAGAGATATTGCTCTTTTTTTTTTGTCTCTTAAATTCATGTTATGTAATGTGATGCAAGTATACATCATATTAATTATTCTTTCTTTTTTCATGATTTTTGTGGGAGTGGCAAGTACCGCCCATCTCTTCTTTAAAACACCAAACGCTCATTCTATTTCTTTCCTTGTTGATTCCTGCATTTACTTATATCTTATTCTCTTGTGGTCATAATCTGATGGTTCTGGAATCGTCTTAACGAGTGTTGCCAATTCCGGATATATCCCGTCAACAAGATAGTAACCAAACGGGTAAGTTACCCTGTTAGCAACAAACGAAATCTCCGGTGCTATTCCTTGTTTTAGATCGTTAAATAAATGGGATTGATCAAGAACGTTGATGCCGTTGTTCGACATAGAAACACCAAAGAAAGCGTGCCGTATCCATAAGTCTTGAGACGCAATAACTTCTAGCAAAATGAACGGATTCGAACCATGATGACATCTAACGTATTGCCCTTTGTGTGCATTAGGACAACCAAACCACTCCCAATCTGTACAGTCAAGGCTTCCTATCATCCCCAAAAACCCGTGCGTTTCTTCATGATGTCGATAAAGTTTTACGACATCAGTCATAGTAGGTTTTCTCAAATACTCTTGACCAAAAATTTCCATAAAAGACTTACAAAAATTATCAAGACATCGACGAGAAGTTCTCACCCATCTGCAGATATTCGTTTAAAGCATCAGGAACCGCGCCATAAGGCAATTGACGAATTGCGAATGTGCACTTCATGAACGCTGAAATGCCTTCTTTTCCTGTACAATCAATATTATTAGTAAAAATGGATTATGAATAGTTACCTCCCGAACTATCCAGTTGAAAAGTGATCGATTCATTCAGAAGCTCTCTTGAAAAGTACATGTATCGTAGAACGGGTTCTCAATAAAATAGGCGTCGACTAAACGGTCATGAGCACCATAATGATCTCATTTAAGGCATTTTATTAATTTTGGTTTTCGTCTATTGTTAATAAACAACACCGCTCTTGCAATAAAATTCATGTTCCAGCTTTCAATTTCTTGTAATTCTTCTGAATCGGTGAACATAATTATATCGGAATTCTTGAAATCCATTTTAAAATAAAAATAATGAGATATATATTTTTTGAAATGATAAAGTTAAGAAATTTTCTGGTTGTGTTTAAAAAATGGTGAAATAATGGGTATTTATAAGTAAAATCAGATAAAGTGTATTTTGTTTTAATTATTTTTTAAAGCATGCATCGGCTACAAATGAGTAAGTGTATTTTTCTTTAAGCATGCAGTGGTTAAATAGTACAATGGGGCGCACGAAAATTACGAACACAACCAACCGCTCACCTAATTCTTTCTTGGAGCGTGTAACTCGCGCATGACTGGAACCATAGGGCAAGAGGGTGGCACGTGAATGGTAACTCACCAAATGCATTTTGCCCCCTTTGCCGAGTATCCTTACAAAACCTCGGCTAGAGCATTACATGAGTTATAGAAACCACTCTATCAAAAAACAAGGTGAGTAGGTGACCAAATAGAAAGAATCCGATCGTAGATGAAAAATGAGAACAACGACGACTTATTTGATTTCAACAAATCACAAATTATTATAAATCATATAAATATAAAAGAGTACTGAACATAAATATTGTAATTCAAATTGTCACAAAAACATATCAAACCTTGAATACATTTACAAAGTTCATTAAATACCTCAAATTCACATGCCAAATCTTCATATCATAAACAAATTAATCTCATCCGTGGCGATACATCTATCCATCTCTATGTATCATTTATTAATCACTTGATATACTATCATGCTTCATACCATCAAATCTTTATTACTTTCTTGAAATGCTGGTACATGAGTAATCACTTAACCCTAACATGCATGCAAACGACATAGTCACAAAATTTGAACAGTTTAAAACTTAAGTTTAAGGATGAGGTGGCACTGGTATAAGGGGATGATGGAAATCTTTTTTAGGGATGGTAGGAAGAGGAGGAAGCTTAGGGAGTGTTAATGGTGGGCATGGTTTCTTATAAAATGGTGGGATTGACGGCAAGATTTTTGGATGTGGCTTGTCAGTTGGAAAAGGTGGTGGCAATATTTTTGGGTGCGGCTTGTAAACTGGAATTGGTGGAAGAATTTTTGGATGCGGCTTATAGATTGGAATGGTTGGCTTTGGTATCGGCTTTGGCTCGGGCTTAACGAACACTGGGGGAGGGCATGGCTTTTTGACTGGTGGTAGTGGCTTTGGCTCTGGCTTTGGTTGGAGCATTGGCTGAGGCTTAGGCTTAGGCTCGGGTTTAGGTTCCGGCGCAGGCTTGGGTTTTGGCTCAGGCTTAGGCTTGGGTTTTGCAGGAACCACTGGAGGTGGGCATGGCTTTTTGAACGAAGGTTTGGGTGGCAGTGGATAATGAGGGAAGACGTGGCCAAATGGCTTTTTGAACGAGGGTTTGGGTGGTAAAAAGGTGGCGGATGTGCAAATTGCAGACGAGAATTTAAGTTTTTCTTTGGTTCGAAATGTGTGTTTTTCATTTGACTTTGAAACGAAAGCGATCTTAGCGGCTTCTAATCCATTGTGAACTGCACAAGGTGCATTTGCTGCATTGTGCAATTTGACATAGCATTCTTCAGCCAACTTTCCATCTTTCAACATCTTTTCCGGAAGTGACACCTTGAATAGTCCTTCCTCATTCAGTTTTCCAACACCTCTTCTTTGGAAGTGGCCGTTTTCAAGCTTGCAGTCAATGGTAACTTTTAACCCTGTAACGGATAAAAAATATCATAGGAGAAAATGAATATGATTCATGGAGGAGTAGATACAAAATTTAAACTTTTTCATGTACTTGTATCTTAGACTCTTAGTAGCCAGCTTACCCTGAAAATAGAACTAAAAAGAATGCGATCTTTGATACCGACGGTATGAAAAACACATGGGCACCATCTGATTTATTACTATGTGGTACATATATACCCTAAAACACTGATTAGGTATTAATATTAGTTATTAACGCTTAAAGGTATTCATGTACTGAATTCCCCTGATTCCAAAATCTGGTGTTTATCAGTGTCGGTGCCAAGACTGCATACTTGGGTTGTTTTAACGTCTGTGTGGAAATATGTTCCCCAAACACTATTTATTATATGAAACACATTATATGTATTGTCCCATGAAACAAACATACAATGAAAAAAATGCATGAAATCATAGGCAAAATAATTCATAGTACCTGACAATGCTTGGCTTGTCTTGATATTATTCTCCTTACAATCAACACATTCTCCAAAACCAACTACCTCAACAGTTTTGGCAATGCCATAACACAAACTACTAGATAACAAAAAAATCAGCAAAAGCCCGGGAAAACCCCTCATCGAGAGGCTAGCGTGAAAAAACAAAAACTTAAAGGGTCAATAATAATAAGCACATAAGATGAATTTATGTTGCTTCTAAAAGCCCTGAAGTTGGAGTGAGCACTTGAAGCAGTTACTACTTGTGTATATATAGTGAGAGCTTATTGAAGTAAGTACTTAAGTGGTTGGCTCAGTAATAACCTCCCATGAAGATTATGGACCTACTCAAGCATCAATAGTGACTAGTGAGAGCATGGAGATGGATGAAAAAGGCTATATGCCAACCCATGCATCATAAGGCGTTTAAAGAGCTCTCAACTGCACCACGCATATTTGCTAGCTTAATTGCATGTGAAGGCAATATCACACCAACTAACTAAAAGTTTCTCATAAATACCTTAATTCTCCCATTCTCAATGAAGTTGAACTTTAATGACGTTGAACTTTAGTATATCCACGATTTCTAGCAACGTACCCATTTGACATTTCTGTAAAATTTACACAAAAACAACCACCTAGGCAGTTTATTTTTTCCAATCGTAAAAGGCTACAAAACTAATTAATTATATATTTATTTAAGCTAACATATGTGATCGGAATGCAATATATCTACCAACTAAGTATAAAGGTTTACAAGAATGAGACACGCTTTTTCACTAAAATAATGTAGATCAAATTGTGAGTACTTCATCATTTTTACACTTGGCTTTACGTTTTACTCAACGCATACCGCTACTACGTTAGAATTCGATCAAAAATGTTTTAAGATAATGGGTTCCAAGTTCCAACTTATATGCAAGAAAATTGAAAAAAAATAATTTAACGTGAAAGTTCTTTTTTACAAGTTTGATGACAAAGGATAATGAATGATGCATGTTCTGACATAAATAATACTGTTGGAATGAAGTGTCATTTGCTAAAAACAAAATTATAAGAAAATGCAATTACTATACCAAATCATATGGTTATGTGTATTTCCTGAGTTATTTTATTGAACTGCAGTTAGGAATGTTTGACAGAGAGTATGGGTATGGGAAAGTTGTTTATTCTTTTTGCCAATAATGGACATCATGTTTAACCATGCATTTATATGTTTTTCGTATATATTGTTACATCAATACTCATATTTGCAGTTTCTACATTTTAGAAGGCTTATTGAGTGAGATTCTATGAATAGAGCATGAGATGTACTTAATTCAACACCTTTTTGCGCTCTCAGGAACCACACTTTGCTGCTCTCAAACGTATCTTGCGATACGTTCACAGGACTTTGGATTTTAGTCTACACTTATATTCATCCTCCACTACATCTCTTGTTGGTTATACAGATTGGGCATGTTGCTGATCTACATGATGGTCTACTTTAGGTTATCGTGTTTTTTTGGGCGATAATTTATCATCTTGGTCATTCAAGCGTCAGCACACCCTTTCTTTATCCAGTACTGAAGCTAAATATAGGGGTGTTGCTAAAGTTGTGGCTGAGACTGCATGGTTCGGTAATATGCTTCGTGGACTACACTCTCCTCTTTCGTTTGCCACACTTGTCTACTACGACAACGTTAGTGCCATTTACTTGTCTGCCAACCATGTTTAACACAAACAGACAAAACATATTGAGAGTGACATTCTTTTTATCCGCGACATGGTTAATGTTGGTCACGTGCGAGTTCTCCATGTACCATTTCGGTACCAGTACGCCGATTTATCACGAAGGGATTACGTTCCGCTTTGTCTGAAGAATTTTGATCCAGTTTAAGCGCCCGGCCCCTCCCTCTCCAACTGCGCTGGCGTATTTCTCGATGTAGTTCTAGACTTATTTAGTATAAGGCCCACTCGTGTTTGTGGAAGCCTAGCCCATTAGTATTAGTCTAGAATTCTCTATTGTAATTATAAAACTGATGTTTATTTGGTGAATGCAGGTAAGGAAATCAATATTCCAATAATTTTGTGTGTGTGTTTAAGGGGTATCTTTGTGGTAATGACGCGGGGCCACTGAAATACATGAGATGGCCTTGTATAAAAGCAGGACATAGCAAGAAGCTATGTCAAAGCAAACAACAGATTAGGCTTCCTGCATAATCCTGAATGTTCTCAGTTCCGCTACGTAGACCAAATAAGACAATGCAAGCAAAAGTTCCTAGATTCATGGAGATATAAAACCCCTTTTCTTTCCACTTTCTCTTAGTCAAGCATTAAAGCCCCTACTGGGATGGGATATTTGAAAAAGCGCCCTAATTTTTTATTTATTTGAATTTTATATTCATTTTATTCAAGAACAAGAAGTTTGACCTGACAAGGACACACAAAATTCACCTTACACCTCAGCACCATGTCAGCTTTCTTTCTCTTCTCAATTCCCCTCATCCCACTCACCTTTTTATGGCCAAGCTAGGTAGAACCTTGGTTACCTTAACTCTCGTTTTTTTTTAATACTTACGCAATTCAAAACGTAAACATAAACATATAAATACAAAAACGTAAACATACGAAATAGAAAACTTGTATTCATAAATTAAAAACATTACACATATTTCAGAAATTAAAAATAATACATTAAATACAAAAATTAAATATTACGAGACAAATGTTGGACCAAATCGGCACGAAGGTTTTGATGCATTTGATTTGATCTGATGTACCTCATAACTTTTCACATTTGTTTATCAGATCGTATAGGGTCATCCGGTTGATGTGCTTCCTCCGAGTACCATTCGAGAGATATTGCTCTTTTTTTTTTGTCTCTTAAATTCATGTTATGTAATGTGATGCAAGTATACATCATATTAATTATTCTTTCTTTTTTCATGATTTTTGTGGGAGTGGCAAGTACCGCCCTTCTCTTCTTTAAAACACCAAACGCTCATTCTATTTCTTTCCTTGTTGATTCCTGCATTTGCTTATATCTTATTCTCTTGTGGTCATATCTGATGGTTCTGGAATCGTCTTAACGAGTGTTGCCAATTCCGGATATATCCCGTCAACAAGATAGTAACCAAATGGGTAAGTTACCCTGTTAGCAACAAACGAAATCTCCGGTGTTATTCCTTGTTTTAGATCGTTAAATAAATGGGATTGATCAAGAACGTTGATGCCGTTGTTCGCCATAGAAAAACCAAAGAAAGCGTGCCATATCCATAAGTCTTGAGACGCAATAACTTCTAGCAAAATGAACGGATTCGAACCATGATGACATCTAACGTATTGCCCTTTGTGTGCATTAGGACAACCAAACCACTCCCAATCTGTACAGTCAAGGCTTCCTATCATCCCCAAAAACCCGTGCGTTTCTTCATGATGTCGATAAAGTTTTACGACATCAGTCATAGTAGGTTTTCTCAAATACTCTGGACCAAAAATTTCCATAAAAGACTTACAAAAATTATCAAGACATCGACGAGAAGTTCTCACCCATCTGCAGATATTCGTTTAAAGCATCAGGAACCGCGCCATAAGGCAATTGACGAATTGCGAATGTGCACTTCATGAACGCTGAAATGCCTTCTTTTCCTGTACAATCAATATTATTAGTAAAAATGGATTATGAATAGTTACCTCCCGAACTATCCAGTTGAAAAGTGATCGATTCATTCAGAAGCTCTCTTGAAAAGTACATGTATCGTAGAACGGGTTCTCAGTAAAATAGGCGTCGACTAAACGGTCATGAGCACCATAATGATCTCGTTTAAGGCATTTTATTAATTTTGGTTTTCGTCTATTATTAATAAACAACACCGCTCTTGCAATAAAATTCATGTTCCGACTTTCAATTTCTTGTAATTCTTCTGAATCGGTGAACATAATCATATCGGAATTCTTGAAATTCATTTAAAAAAAAAAAGAATGAGATATGTATTTTTTGAAATGATTGATTGGTTCCAAACGGTCAACTAAGTTTACCAGGTGATGGTCAACCAAGTCAAACGTCTAAAACCAACTAACCAAGGAGTACAGTGTATTCCCGGGTCTTTATGTCCCAGCGAGGTGAGCAATTGTATTAAAAAACGTTTAAAGTGATCGGGTAATTTAACAGGAGTATCAGGAAGTTGATTTGAGTGATTATACTACGAGATTATGATTGAAAATAACTTAGAAACACTATTGGAACAATTACTGATGATCAGATTACCTAGAAACGTGAGTAAACCTAAAAACGCGCGTTTGAGTTAAAAATAACGCGAACGCGCAATATAAAAAGTGAAACGTGAGCAAATAAAGTCCTACGAACGTGGAAATTATATTTTTACAATCCTAATGACTTAAGAAAATTTTTAAATTACTAATTATTAATTACTTTTTAATTACTAAATTACACTAATTATTAATTAATTATGAAAATTACCTAGAAAAATGAAAATTAAATTTAGAAAAATCTAAAATATTATAAAACTAATTTTAAAACAGAAAACCTATTTTTTCTACTTTTTAATTATTTAATATTAATTAAAACTAATTATTTAATTAATTTAAACTACAATTAATTATAAAAAAATAATAAATGAACAAGGAAGAATCTGAAAAAATTCCTAAAATTATTTTAACTAAAAAGAAGCCTAAGAAAAATTTAAAAATGAAAATTGCTTATAAATAAGCAGAAAATAAGCCAAAATGGCTTAAATAGAAGCTATCACTTTTTAAATTTTTGTCTTTTTCTTAATTTTCTTTTACACAACTGTTTAACAACTGAAAATAGGAAACTTTTATGAAGGCACTTTTCTTGGAGCTTAAAAATAAGCTGTGTGCACTCACAAGTGCACAACAGTTAAGCTTTTTAGCTTATTGAGTTTTTGTGGAACTTGAAATAGCTACCAAATGATGTCTAAGGTTCAAATAAGCTACCAACAGATGTGGGACAACTTGAAATAAGCAAAACAATCCAAAATAGGCACAAGATTAAGCTGTAAATACCAAATAAGCACTTAGGCGAAATCCACATACAAAACAGGCCAAATGAGGACCCTTTGGACCTCTGTGGGGTCCACAGAGGTGAGTCACAGGCCGAGATAATGATTGACCCTTAAAGCTGACGTGGCAAGGTACAAAATAAGCCAATAAGCTCACACTGAGGCTCTCTAATAAGCCCTAGAGAAGCCCTAGAAATAAGCTCAAAATCTGAGGTCGCAAGAAAAACTCAGTGAACCAGGCCAATTGCAGGCCTAGTTTTGGTGGGTCAAATGAGGTCAAAAAGCTAAAGTAAGGGCTGAATTAGTAAATTAGCTTATTGAGGTCAACAATAAGCCAGAATCTACAAGTTGGGTCCCACTATGTAACAAGATACAAGCTTGGAAACTTGGGTCTAAACACTGATCCACTCAGTGTATACCCTGATGATAGGATACAAAAGGTGACCAAATAAGCTAAGTTGAATAAGCTAAACCCACAAATAAGCTAAGATCTAAAAATTATTGCTGCTAAACTATTCAAAAGCCAAGGGTTTAGCTGTGGGGTCCACTGGGTAAGCCAGAGGGGGCCTAAGAAATTGAACCAATTGCCTGGTGCAGGGGAGGGTGCACTCCCTGCACCCTAAAATAAGCTGATGCACAGCTTAGAAAAAAAATCCAAAAAATAAGCCATGAGTGGATTCTTGGAGTAGAGGTGGTAAGGTTTAACCACAAAAAAAAATTCAAGTCCTGATTCCTTTCACTAAATTCTAGAAAAATCCCACAAAAATTGAGATTCTGCTCATTTTATGAATTTTGACTTTATAAGATTTTGTTCCAATTTGACTTTTCTGAGATTCCAAGCTAATTTCCTTACTCATTATGATGATAAAGGTTAGAATGAAGCTATACTAAGCTTGTGCAACAACTTTTAAACTAATATGCAAGATCAATGACTTGCAATCCTTAACAGTGAACACAATATGTTGGTTTAAAATCAATTTTGACTTTTTAGGATATTGTGTCCAACCTAAAGGCTAATTTGAGCTTCAATGAACCTAAATATCCTATTTGAACCAAAAACTACAATAACAAACAACTAGAGCTCAGCAAAAAAACATGATCCAAACACCCTTTTAAAAGTGACTTTCACAAATCAATACAGCTTCTCAAAACTTTACTCCACAAAGATGATTCTAATCACTGTAGTGAACTAATATTAATTGATTTTAGCTTAGAAACAGAATTTATAACAACAATTAACTTAGACTCACTAAAAGGCTACCCAGGGCAGTTATTAGGAAAATGTGAGAACAAGAAAATCAAGAGAGCAAGCAAATTACTTAAAGGTAACAATGCTACTTACTATCACCTAAGAAACATAACAAAATACAGATAATCAATAGACAAGAAATTCCACAATACTACTGAGAATCAAAGAAAATTAGAAGGATTTAGCTCACAGTGTGCATTCCTGCCTCAAATCAGTTGAACCAAGGACCCTTATGTGACTCCCATGAGTCCCTAACCCAGCGCAATCCCAAACAAACCCTGCTCCATTGCTTGGTCTTCACTTTATATATATTTTTTTATTTTCTGTTTATTTTTTTTTATATTTATTGTTTGATGAAACTGAAAAAGGAATAGAAACTTGAATTTCTGAAAATGAAGTCTTATATTAATGATAATTGAATTACATTACAACTGAAACTTAATTGAAATTTGAAATTACAATTCTTGAAAATAACTAAATTAACTCTAAAAATCTAACTCCTTCTCCACTGCTTCTCTGCTTCCTTTTATAGCTCCAATTAGGGTTTGGGGGGGGGGGGGGGGGCTTGTTTGTCTTTTCCCAGCTGGTTTCACAACCCTTGGATGACTATCTCTTGATCTTGACCCTTCATCTGTTTTGGCGCCAAAATGGTTTTTAACTTTTTCTTTTGGTAACTGAAGCCAGAAGGGTGAGTTTGGAGTGTAGTTATTGGAAGGTTAGGCAAGGGGGATAGGGTTATGATGGTTGAGTGTGGCAGAGGTGAAGGTGATGATGGTGTTTGGGGTTGGATTGTAGCAGGTCACGGGTGGTTTTCTTTTGGGGAGGTGGGAGATGGTCAAAGTAAGGGGGTTGACTGAGGGGTTTTATTATTTAAAACGGGGTGAGTAAAAATGGAGGTGGGCTTTGTTTGGTGATGGGCTGAGGTGTGAGTGGAGTGAGCTTTTGGGAGGGATAATGGATTGGACTTGGTGGGATTTGGATTAAGGGATAACATTAGGTCCGGTTTGGTTTGTAGAAATATTATAGGGACCAAACATGTAAAACTGAAAATCTAGGGGGTGTTCTGCCAATATTCCAAAGTTAACACAAGGGACTTTTCTTGCCAATTTGAATTACCAAAGGACCATAAACGTCATTTTTCCAATTTTGAAACCTCGAGGACCAAAGTTGTCATTTTTCAAACTGCAGGGACCAAACGTGTAATTTTCTCAAAGTTTTCACCCAAAGATCGTTTTTTATAATTTTTGACTTTTCTATGCCTTGGGTTTACTTTTCTTTCGTTTTAAACTTCCAGGGACTAGTTTTGTCAATTTTTGAAACTTGAGGGACTGAAACTGCCAATTGTGCAAACTTTGTTCGTTTTTCATTTGTTTTTAAACATTTTGCATCTAAAACATATAAAACACATTTTTGGAATAATTTCTGTATTTTGATGCGTTTTTGAGTGTTTTTGGATGTTTTGGCAGTTCAGATACGATAAAAATGATGAGTATTTACACACTCATCAATCCCTTACACTAAACTATTGCTAGTCCTTAGCAATCTTTTGAGAAAAACTTAATGGATTTTAAACTCTTTACCAAAAGCCATCACTTCTAGAGTAGCCAGGTGTGAGAACTGTGGTACACCTGATAACCGTGTGATTTTGAGCAAACCAACAGCTGTCAACGGATTTGATTTGTCTTTACCAAAAGCCGTTTGCTTCTGGACTAGCCAACTCTTGATGGAATAGTCAACATCTTGGTGAGCTAATTACTAATTATGGTTTTTCCACTGCCTTTACCACAAGCCATAATCTTGCGGGCTAGCCAACTCATTTGCTTTTGAGGATATGGGGAGTTGAGGAACCATACAATTTTGGGCAAATTGCAAGCCATCAACGGGTTTGAGATATCTTTACCAAGAGCCGTTTGCTCCTGGATTAGCCAATCCTTTTTGTCGTTAAGACACGGCAGACTGATTACCACAAAAATTTTGAAATAAAGTGAAAAATTTTTGAATATTTTGGGCCAAAATGGGGGTACTTTAAAGTATTTTGTGATAAAATTCGCTAGAATTCCCCCCCCCCCCCCCCACACTTAGAATTGAATATTGTCCTCAATATTCAAAGTCCCGGCGATTATGCCGACTCTTTGAACGTAAAAAGATAATATTAAAAGCTAACTGTGGAAATATTGTTTTGTATTTTTCACTTTATTTACCTGGACATACAATCACACATTTTTTTTTTCAAAGATATATACATTTCAAATAGCGGGGGGTTGGCCATTCCCCCACACTCGGGTGGTAGAAAGTAGAAAGAAATCAGAGACACAGGTGAAAACCCATGTTGTTGCTACTGTTTTTGTTTATCGAGTCGCTAGCTTGACTCGATCCCCGAATTCAATAGTCCTTGGGGAAAGTTTGGAGATCCGGGAAAACCATGGATGGTATGTCCTCTCCAAAGTAGTGTTTCAAACGATGTCCATTCACTTTGAAATTGGGACCGTCATTTTGATATAATTTGACGGTGCCATAGGGATAAACCTTAACGATAGTGAATGGACCAGTCCATCGGGTTTTGAGCTTTCCCGAGAAGATCTTGAGTCTAGAGTTGAAAAGAATGACTCGATCACCAACGTTAAAAACGCAGTTTTTGATTTTGGAGTCATGAATCTTCTTTGTCTTTTCCTTATAGATCAAAGAGTTGTCGTAAGCTTGATCACGAAGTTCATTTAATTCATTCAGTTGAACTTTCCTGTGATCACCCGCAGTTTTGAGGTCAAAATTGGCATGCTTGAGATCCCAATAGGCTTTATGCTCAAGCTCGATCGGTAGATGGCACGCTTTCCCGTACACAAGCTTGTAAGGCGTACACCCGATGGGTGTTTTGTAAGCTGTACGGAAAGCCCAAAGTGCATCATCTAATTTATCCGACCATGATGCACGACTTTCACCAACGGTTCTTTCCAAGATTCTCTTGATGCCTCGATTGGAAACTTCTACTTGTCCATTTGTTTGAGGGTGGTACGCAGTAGAAAGACGGTGAGTTACACCATACTTTTGCATGACTTTATCAAATTTGTCATTGCAAAAATGCGTACCACGATCACTAATTATAGCACGTGGAGTTCCAAATCGAGCAAAAAGAGCTTTTAAAAAATTCACAACAACTCGGGCATCATTTGTGGGTAAAGCTTTCGCTTCAACCCATTTTGACAAATAGTCAACAGCCACGAGTATGTACTTATTTCCATGAGATGACGGAAATGGCCCCATAAAGTCGATGCCCCATACGTCAAATATATCACAAACTTGGATTGCATTTTGTGGCATTTCATTCTTTTGTGAAATATTCCCGTGACGTTGACAAGCGTCACAGGATTTGACTAATTCTTGGGCATCCTTATAAATCGTGGGCCAAAAGAAACCAGAATCAAACACCTTTTTGGCGGTGTAATTTGGATTGTGGTGGCCCCCCGTGGGACCATCATGACAAGCCTTTAGAATTTCAGTGGCTTCTTAACCATATACACACCGCCGGATGACTTGATCCGCACAGATTTTGAAAAGGTAGGGGTCGTCCCAGAAATAATGTTTCACATCTTTAAAGAATTTATTTTTCTGTTGGGACGACATCCCTTTCACAATGAAGTTACCCGCAAGGTAGTTTGCAAAATCGGCAAACCATGGGGTAACAGAATCTCCACGAAAGGCAACCGCATTGAGTGTCTCGAGAGGGAAGGTTTCATTAATTTCCTTCTTTTCGAAGACATCTTGATGAGGGTTTTCCAAACGGGAGAGATGATCAGCAGCTAGGTTCTCAGCTCCTTTTTTATCACGAATAATGATATCAAATTCTTGCAGGAGGAGAACCCAACGAAGTAGTCTCGGCTTTGCATCTTGTTTTGCAAGAAGGTACTTCAAAGCCGAGTGATCCGTATACACTATGCTTTTGGTCAAGATCAAATATGACCGGAATTTTTCAAAGGCATACACCACAGCTAATAATTCTTTTTCAGTGGTGGTGTAATGACTTTGAGCCTCAGTCATTGTTTTGCTTGCATAGTGTATAGGCTGAAAGTGTTTAGACCTGCGTTGCCCCAAGACTGCCCCTATAGCATAATCACTAGCATCACACATAAGTTCAAAGGGCAAGTCCCAATCGGGGGCAACAAGAATAGGTGCCTCAATAAGCTTTTTCTTTAGAGTTTCAAAAGCTTCTACGCACTCAGGTGAGAAGATAAAAGGAGCATCCTTTTCGAGGAGATGGGTCATAGGCCGGGCAATCTTAGAAAAATCTTGAATAAACCTACGGTAAAAACCGGCATGACCCAAAAAGCTCCTAATACCTTTGACGGTAGTGGGATGAGGTAATTTTGCAATGACATCAATTTTGGCTTTGTCAACCTCAATCCCATTCTTTGAAATTTTATGGCCGAGGACAATGCCCTCTTTGACCATAAGTGACTCTTCTCCCAATTTAGACATAACTTTGTGTCTTCACAACGTTTGAGCATGTTGTCTAAATGGGAGAGACATGATTGAAATGAATCCCCAATGACCGAAAAATCGTCCATGAAGACCTCCATAGTTTTCCCGATCATGTCGGAAAATATGGACATCATACATCTTTGAAACGTGCCCGGAGCATTACATAAACCAAATGGCATATGTTTATAAGCAAAAGTTCTATAGGGGCACGTGAAAGTGGTCTTTTCCTGATCTTGCGGATCAATGGGAATCTGAAAGTAACCCGAGAAACCATCGAGGAAGCAATAATACTCATTCCCCGCTAATCTCTCGAGCATCTGATCCATAAAGGGCAGAGGAAAATGATTTTTGCGGGTGGCGTCATTTAACTTGCGATAGTCAATGCAGACACGCCAACCCGTAAGCAATCGAGTTGGAATCAACTCATTTTCCTCGTTTGTGACAACAGTAATGCCACCCTTTTTTGGAACACAATGAATTGGGCTGACCTAAGGACTGTCCGAGATAGGGTAAATCAATCCGGCATCAAGAAGTTTTAAGACTTCTTGTTTAATGACCTCATGAATTTTTGGATTCACCCTTCTTTGGTGTTGGACTGCTGGTTTGAAGTCATCCTCCATTAAAATCTTATGAGTACAAAATTCAGGGTCAATGCCCTTGATGTCGGAGAGTCTCCAAGCAATTGCTTGTTTATGCGACTTCAAAACCTTTATGAGAGCAGCCTTTTCCTCAACACTTAAATTTTTAGCAATTATGATGGGTAATTTATCATCACCCTCCAGAAATGCATACTCAAGGTGAGGCGGCAAGTCCTTAAGTTCAACCACAGGCAAGTCATCAGTTATTTCAACATTTTTGACTTCCTCTTTATGAAGTACTTTTGGAGGAAGAGGGGGAGATGGATCTTCGTTTAATAATTTTTCTAGCAAAAGAATATCCCCCTCAGGATCAAGATAATCCACATCAAATTTACTCGAAATTGAACTATCTTGGGCGAGAAAAGCCTCGACCTCTTCCAAAAGGAAATCACTTCCCTCAAAAGGAGTGAGAGAAGGGGAAGAGTCAGATATGATAGGCTCAGTAGATGGAGTGGGACTGCCACTCGGTAAGTAACCAAGAAGTTCTTGAGAGTACTCCTCAGACGCAACATCAATGACATCAATTCGGTTAACCGATTCGGCGTCATAATTAGAGGAGTACCTCGAAGTTTGATCGAGGATAAACGTTACTGCTTCATTACCAACACGAAGAGTTATTTCCTCTTCGTGCACATCGATTAACGCACGACCCGTCCTTAAGAATCCTCTCCCAAGAATGAGAGGAACTAGTGGGTCAGCATCGAAATCGACAACCACAAAATCTGCCAGAAAGTGGAAGTTCCCCACCTTTACAAATACATCCTCGACAATGCCGAGGGGACGAGATGTTGAGCGGTCTGCAAGCTCGAGAGTCATGCAGGTGGTGGTGAGTTCCGGAAGAGAGAGCTTTTTCCATATTGAATAAGGCATCAAGTTGATGCTTGCACCTAGATCGGCCAAGGCGAAGCACTCAACCATTCCGGGGAAAACACATGGAATGAGAAATTTTCCCAGATCTCCTAGCTTCTTGGGAAGCTGTTTCAAAAGAACTGCAGAGCAGTTTTCATTTAGTAGAGTTCGTGCCATTTCAAATAGCTTCTCTTTATTGTTCAACAGATTTTTGATTGTCGATGCGAATTTAGGCATCAAAAGTAGAGCATCCGCGAAACTGATATCAAAATGAATATCTCGGAAAATTTGGAAAAACTTTTTCATCTGATGATTTGCTTTTTCGCGGAGCTTTTGGTCTTGTAATCTAGATGGATATGGTAGTGAAGGTTTGGATTTAGGGTTCTCTTCAGGAGTTGTTGGTGGTTCAAATACAACTCCTGGTTTTGGTACGGTTTCTGGTACAACCTGAGGGTGGACGTGTGCGGTACTTCGTGGACTAGTAAATTGCATCTTGTCCTTTGTCACCTCAGGCTCAAGTTCTACTACCTTTGGAGGAGAAGAAGAGGTAGTAGGAGCTTTGGGTCCATCATAGGAAACACCACTTCTCGTTGTGATCGCTTTAACATCACCCCTCGGATTAGCGATCGTGTTGCTAGGTAAAGTATTACCTGAGCCCGAGGGTCGATCATTTAAAGACTTCTTAACAAGGTCTGCGATCTGAGTCATCATCACCCTATTCACTTCCTCCTGAGATTTCATGAATTGTCTCAACAACTCCTCATGTGAAGGACCCGTTGGAACAATTGCTTGAGTATTGTTAGGAGGAGCTTGGTTAGGGTAATTCTGAGTAATTGTAGTGATGGCTTGGTTTTGATTGGGAAAATTTTGAGCCCGGTTATTTTGATGAGAACAGTGGTTTTGAAAATTTCCCTGATGTTGGTTGCCATGTCCATGAGAATTGTTTCCCTGATAGTTGTTTTGACCTTGGTTTCGATTGTAGTTTCCATGATTTTGGAAACCTTGGTTTTGGTTATGATGGAAACCTTGGTTCTGGGTTTGATTGACATTTCCTTGGTTTTGGTAACCTTGGTTTGTTCGATTCTGATTTTGGTTCAGGTTACGGTTTGGGACATTAGGGTTTTGATTGAATCCGGGAGGTCCAAGGAAATTGTTAGAACGATAGCTAAGAAGATTGCGGTCCCCTTGCAGTTGGTAGTTATTACCTCCCGAGTTATAGGAACCTTGAGCAGCATATACGTCCTCATGAGTGTAACCACTAGTGGCTGGACACTCGGAATAAGCATGTGGACCTCCACAAGTTTCACAAATTTGACTAACGGCTTTGGCTTGTTGATTTTGGATACTTTGGTTCATTCTCAACATAGCCGTAGCGAAATCATCCATCTTTTTAGTGAGGATCGCTATTTCAGAAGATGCTAGAATGACAGACTTACATGACTCTTCCCTCTCAGCTGAGGAATCCCAGAAATTATGGTGGGCAGTCATGTTCTCAATGAGATCATAGCACTCTTCGAGGCGCCTTTTCATAAAGGTCCCACCAGCAGCAGCATTGAGAATATCACGGTGTCTCAATGTCAACCCATTATAGAAAGTATCTATTTGGGTAACGAGTAACATGTTATGGTTAGGACACCGATCAATTGAGAGCTTATAGCGTTCCCATGCCTCAAATAGAGACTCTTCGGGATGCTGACGAAAGTTACTAATGTCATTTCGTAACTTAGAAACCATGGATGGTGGAAAGTATTTGGCTAAAAATTTAGTCACCATTTCTTTGAAAGTGTGAATCGAGTTCTTAGGAAGTCGATCAAACCATGCAGTGGCATGATGGGTGAGAGAATAGGGGAAAAGAGATAGACGAAGGGCATCATCGGAGACACTATTATGCTTCATGCTTTGGGTGACGGTAAGAAATTTATCAAGATGCTTATTTGCATCATCACCAGTTAAGCTATGAAATTGGCACGAATTCTGGACTTGTTGTATCATGTGATGCTTAAGTCCAAAATCAGTGGCAGCAATGTTAAGAGGGGCAATGGGGCCGCCTCTTCCGAGCATTGTGGGTTGACACAACTCCGCCATCGTTCGAAGATCAGGAGCTGCATCATCTATGATGGGTGGTTCTTGATTACCGTCCATTCTCGGAACTGGATCCTCAACAATAGGACGTAACTCAGTTACGTTTATAAGTTGACGATTTTGTTTCGATTGTGAACGAGTGCGCATGCACTAACACAAAATTTCAACAAAACAAGATCGAGGTAAATCAACAGTGAACTTAAACCAATAATCACAAGTGAATGGCTTCTTTAAGAAAGGTACACCACTCACAAGGATACAAAGGCAAGTTTTTATCTTTGGTTTGGGAACTTATTATGTCCACACCCCCAGTTGGTAGGTGTTCTGCCTTGGTTTGCGACAGTTTGTTTTTATGTAGTTTATTATTCACAAGAAAGAGATGAATGTTTTTGGGTTTTTGTGTATGGGTGAAAAACTTTTGGACAACATTTTTGGTATCGTTTCGTTTACCAAAATCGTATCTCTTTAAGAATCACCTTAAAAGAAACACGATATAGAAAACGCAACGATTTGTTTTGTTTGTTTTTTAGTTTTTTGGTGTTGTTAACACTTTAGGAAAAGTGTTAATGACGTTTTTTGTTTTATGATTTAAATTTAAAAAAAGGTGGTGGGTTTATACAGTGACGAATGAAAAACCACTAATCTCAAAGAAACGTTTTAAATACGCAGCTACCTCCCCGGCAGCGGCGCCAAATTTTGATTGGTTCCAAACGGTCAACTAAGTTTATCAGGTGATGGTCAACCAAGTCAAACGTCTAAAACCAACTAACCAAGGAGTACAGTGTATTCCCGGGTCGTTATGTCCCAGCGAGGTGAGCAATTGTATTCAAAAACGTTTAAAGTGATCGGGTGATTTAACAGGAGTATCAGGAATTTGATTTGAGTGATTATACTACGAGATTATGATTGAAAATAACTTAGACACATTATTGGAACAATTACTGATGATCAGATTACCTAGAAACGTGAGTAAACCTAAAAACGCACGTTTGAGTTAAAAATAACGCGAACGCGCAAAAGAAAAAGTGAAACATGAGCAAATAAAGTCCTACGAACATGGAAATTATATTTTTACAATCCTAATGACTTAAGAAAATTTTTAGAAAAAGAAAAATAATTTTTACACTATTTAATTAATTACTAATTATTAATAACTTTTTAATTACTAAATTACACTAATTATTAATTAATTATGAAAATTACCTAGAAAAATGAAAATTAAATTTAGAAAAATCTAAAATATTATAAAACTAATTTTAAAATAGAAAACCTATTTTTTCTACTTTTTAATTATTTAATATTAATTAAAACTAATTATTTAATTAATTTAAACTACAATTAATTATAAAAAATACTAAATGAACAAGGAAGAATCTGAAAAAATTCCTAAAATTATTTTAACTAAAAAGAAGCCTAAGAAAAATTTAAAAATGAAAAGTTCTTATAAATAAGCAGAAAATAAGCCAAAATAGCTTAAATAGAAGCTATCACTTTCTAAATTTTTGTCTTTTTCTTAATTTTCTTTTACACAACTGTTTAACAACTGAAAATAGGCAACTTTTATGAAGGCAATTTTCTTGGAGCTTAAAAATAAGCTGTGTGCACTCACAAGTGCACAACAGTTAAGCTTTTTAGCTTATTGAGTTTTTGTGGAACTTGAAATAGCTACCAAATGATGTCTAAGGTTCAAATAAGCTACCAACAAATGTGGGACAACTTGAAATAAGCAAAACAATCCAAAATAGGCACAAGATTAAGCTGTAAATACCAAATAAGCACTTAGGCAAAATCCACATAAAAAACAGGCCAAATGAGGACCCTTTGGACCTCTGTGGGGTCCACAGAGGTGAGTCACAGGCCAAGATAATGATTGACCCTTAAAGCTGACATGGCAAGGTACAAAATAAGCCAATAAGCTCACACTGAGGTTCTCTAATAAGCCCTAGAGAAGCCCTAGAAATAAGCTCAAAATCTGAGGTCACAAGAAAAACTCAATGAACCAGGCCAATTGCAGGCCTAGATTTGGTGGGTCAAATGAGGTCAAAAAGCTAAAGTAAGGGCTGAATTAGTAAATTAGCTTATTGAGGTCAACAATAAGCCAGAATCTACAAGTTGGGTCCCACTATGTAACAAGATACAAGCTTGGAAACTTGGGTCTAAACACTGATCCACTCAGTGTATACCCCGATGATAGGATATAAAAGGTGACCAAATAAGCTAAGTTGAATAAGTTAAACCCACAAATAAGCTAAGATCTAAAAATTATTGCTGCTAAACTATTCAAAAGCCAAGGGTTTAGCTGTGGGGTCCACTGGGTAAGCCAGAGGGGGCCTAAGAAATTGAACCAATGGCCTGGTGCAGGGGAGGGTGCACTCCCTGCACCCTAAAATAAGCTGATGCATAGCTTAGAAAAAAAATCCAAAAAATAAGCCATGAGTGGATTCTTGGAGTAGAGGTGGTAAGGTTTAACCACAAAAAAAATTCAAGTCCTGATTCCTTTCACTAAATTCTAGAAAAATCTCACAAAAATTAAGATTCTGCTCATTTTATGAATTTTGACTTTATAAGATTTTGTTCCAATTTGACTTTTCTGAGATTCCAAGCTAATTTCCTTACTGATTATGATGATAAAGGTTAGAATGAAGCTATACTAAGCTTGTGCAACAACTTTTAAACTGATATGCAAGATCAATGACTTGCAATCCTTAACAGTGAACACAATATGTTGGTTTAAGATCAATTTTGACTTTTTAGGATATTGTGTCCAACCGAAAGGTTAATCTGAGCTTCAATGAACCTAAATATCCTATTTGAACCAAAAACTACAATAACAAACAACTAGAGCTCAGCAAAACAGCATGATCCAAACACCCTTTTAAAAGTGACTTTCACAAATCAATACAGCTTCTCAAAACTTTACTCCACAAAGATGATTCTAATCACTGTAGTGAACTATTATTAATTGATTTTAGCTTAGAAACAGGATTTATAACAACAATTAACTTAGACTCACTAAAAGGCTACCCAGGGCAGTTAATAGGAAAATGTGAGAACAAGAAAATCAAGAGAGCAAGCAAATTACTTAAAGGTAACAATGCTACTTACTATCACCTAAGAAACAACAAAAATACAGATAATCACAAGACAAGAAATTCTACAATACTACTGAGAATCAAAGAAAATTAGAAGGATTTAGCTCACGGTGTGCATTCCTGCCTCAAATCAGTTGAACCAAGGACCCTTATGTGACTCCCATGAGTCCCTAACCCAGGGCAATCCCAAATAAACCCTGCTCCATTGCTTGGTCTTCACTTTATATATTTTTTTTTATTTTCTGTTTATTTTTTTTTTTATATTTATTGTTTGATGAAACTGAAAAAGGAATAGAAACTTGAATTTCTGAAAATGAAGTCTTATATTAATGATAATTGAAGTACATTACAACTGAAACTTAATTGAAATTTGAAATTACAATTCTTGAAAATAACTAAATTAACTATAAAAATCTAACTCCTTCTCCACTGCTTCTCTGCTTCCTTTTATAGCTCCAATTAGAGTTTGGGGGGGCTTGTTTGTCTTTTCCCAGCTGGTTTCACAACCCTTGGATGACTATCTCTTGATCTTGACCCTTCATCTGTTATGGCGCCAAAATGGTTTTTAACTTTTTCTTTTGGTAACTGAAGCCAGAAGGGTGAGTTTGGAGTGTAGTTATTGGAAGGTTAGGCAAGGGGGATAGGGTTATGATGGTTGAGTGTGGCAGAGGTGAAGGTGATGATGGTGTTTGGGGTTGGATTGTAGCAGGTCACGGGTGGTTTTCTTTTGGGGAGGTGGGAGATGGTCAAAGTAGGGGGGTTGACTGAGGGGTTTTATTATTTAAAACGGGGTGAGTAAAAATGGAGGTGGGCTTTGTTTGGTGATGGGCTGAGGTGTGAGTGGAGTGGGCTTTTGGGAGGGATAATGGATTGGACTTGGTGGGATTTGGATTAAAGGATAACATTAGGTCCGGTTTGGTTTGTAGAAATATTATAGGGACCAAACATGTAAAACTGAAAATCCAGGGGGTGTTCTGCCAATATTCCAAAGTTAACACAAGGGACTTTTCTTGCCAATTTGAATTACCAAAAGACCATAAACGTCATTTTTCCAATTTTGAAACCCCGAGGACCAAAGTTGTCATTTTTCAAACTGCAGGGACCAAACGTGTAATTTTCTCAAAGTTTTCACCCAAGGATCGTTTTTTATAATTTTTGACTTTTCTATGCCTTGGGTTTACTTTTCTTTCGTTTTAAACTTTCAGGGACTAGTTTTGTCAATTTTTGAAACTTGAGGGACTAGTTTTAAACATTTTGCATCCAAAACATATAAAACACATTTTTGGAATAATTTCTGTATTTTGATGCGTTTTTGAGTGTTTTTGGATGTTTTGGCAGTTCAGATACGATAAAAATGATGAGTATTTACACACTCATCAATGATAAAGTTAAAAAATTGTGAGTTTGTGTTTAAAAAATGATGAAATAATGGGTATTTATAAGTAAAATAGGATAAAGTGTATTTTTTTTAATTATTTTTTAAAGCATGCATCGGCTACAAATGAGTAAGTGTATTTTTCTTTAAGCATGCAGTGGTTAAATAGTACAATGGGGCGCACGAAAATTACGAACACAACCAACCGCTCACCTAATTCTTTCTTGGAGCGTGTAACTCGCGCGTGACTCGAACCATAGGGCAAGAGGGTGGCACGTGAATGGTAACTCACCAAATGCAATTTGCCCCCTTTGCCGAGTATCCTTACAAAACCTCGGCTAGAGCATTACATGAGTTATAGAAACCACTCTATCAAAAAACAAGGTGAGTAGGTGACCAAATAGAAAGAATCCGATCGTAGATGAAAAATGAGAACAACGACGACTTATTTGATTTCAACAAATCACAAATTATTATAAATCATATAAATATAAAAGAGTACTCAACATAAATATTGTAATTCAAATTGTCTCAAAAACATATCAAACCTTGAATACATTTACAAAGTTCATTAAATACCTCAAATTCACATGCCAAATCTTCATATCATAAACAAATTAATCTCATCCGTGGCGATACATCTATCCATCTCTATGTATCATATATTAATCACTTGATATACTATCATGCTTCATACCATCAAATCTTTATTACTTTCTTGAAATGCTGGTACATGAGTAATCACTTAACCCTGACATGCATGCAAACGACATAGTCACAAAATTTGAACAGTTTAAAACTTAAGTTTAAGGATGAGGTGGCACTGGTATAAGGGGATGATGGAAATCTTTTTTAGGGATGGTAGGAAGAGGAGGAAGCTTAGGGAGTGATAATGGTGGGCATGGTTTCTTATAAAATGGTGGGATTGACGGCAAGATTTTTGGATGTGGCTTGTAAGTTGGAAAAGGTGGTGGCAATATTTTTGGGTGTGGCTTGTAAACTGGAATTGGTGGAAGAATTTTTGGATGCGGCTTATAGATTGGAATGGTTGGCTTTGGTATCGGCTTTGGCTCGGGCTTAACGAACACTGGGGGAGGGCATGGCTTTTTGACTGGTGGTAGTGGCTTTGGCTCTGGCTTTGGTTGGGGCATTGGCTGAGGCTTAGGCTTAGGCTCGGGTTTAGGTTCCGGCGCAGGCTTGGGTTTTGGCTCAGGCTTAGGCTTGGGTTTTGCAGGAACCACTGGAGGTGGGCATGGCTTTTTGAACGAAGGTTTGGGTGGCAGTGGATAATGAGGGAAGACGTGGCCAAATGGCTTTTTGAACGAAGGTTTGGGTGGTAAAAAGGTGGCGGATGTGCAAATTGCAGACGAGAATTTAAGTTTTTCTTTGGTTCCAAATGTGTGTTTTTCATTTGACTTTGAAACGAAAGCGATCTTAGCGGCTTCTAATCCATTGTGAACTGCACAAGGTGCATTTGCTGCATTGTGCAATTTGACATAGCATTCTTCAGCCAACTTTCCATCTTTCAACATCTTTTCCGGAAGTGACACCTTGAATAGTCCTTCCTCATTCAGTTTTCCAACACCTCTTCTTTGGAAGTGGCCGTTTTCAAGCTTGCAGTCAATGGTAACTTTTAGCCCTGTAACGGATAAAAAATATCATAGGAGAAAATGAATATGATTCATGGAGGAGTAGATACAAAATTTAAACTTTTTCATGTACTTGTATCTTAGACTCTGAGTAGCCAGCTTACCCTGAAAATAGAACTAAAAAGAATGCGATCTTTGATACCGACGGTATGAAAAACACATGGGCACCAACTGATTTATTACTATGTGGTACGTATCTACGCTAAAACACTGATTAGGTATTAATATTAGTTATTAACGCTTAAAGGTATTCATGTACTGAATTCCCCTGATTCCAAAATCTGGTGTTTATCAGTGTCGGTGCCAAGACTGCATACTTGGGTTGTTTTAACGTCTGTGTGGAAATATGTTCACCAAACACTATTTATTATATGAAACACATTATATGTATTGTCCCATGAAACAAACATACAATGAAAAAAATGCATGAAATCATAGGCAAAATAATTCATAGTACCTGACAATGCTTGGCTTGTCTTGATATTATTCTCCTTACAATCAACACATTCTCCAAAACCAACTACCTCAACAGTTTTGGCAATGCCATAACACAAACTACTAGATAACAAAAAAATCAGCAAAAGCCCGGGAAAACCCCTCATCGAGAGGCTAGCGTTAAAAAACAAAAACTTAAAGGGTCAATAATAATAAGCACATAAGATCAATTTATGTTGCTTCTAAAAGCCCTGAAGTTGGAGTGAGCACTTGAAGCAGTTGCTACTTGTGTATATATAGTGAGAGCTTATTGAAGTAAGTACTTAAGTGGTTGGCTCAGTAATAACCTCCCATGAAGATTAGGGACCTACCCAAGCACCGATAGTGACTAGTGAGAGCATGGAGATGGTTGAAAAAGGCTATATGCCAACCCATGCATCATAAGGCGTTTAAAGAGCTCTCAACTGCACCACGCATATTTGCTAGCTTAATTGCATGTGAAGGCAATATCACACCAACTAACTAAAAGTTTCTCATAAATACCTTAATTCTCCCATTCTCAATGAGGTTGAACTTTAATGACGTTGAACTTTAGTATATCCACGATTTCTAGCAACGTACCCATTTGACATTTCTGTAAAATTTACACAAAAACAACCACCTAGGCATTTTATTTTTTCCAATCGTAAAAGGCTACAAAACTAATTAATTATATATTTATTTAAGCTAAGATATGTGATCGGAATGCAATATATCTACCAACTAAGTATAAAGGTTTACACGAATGAGACATGCTTTTTCACTAAAATAATGTAGATCAAATTGTGAGTACTTCATCATTTTTACACTTGGCTTTACGTTTTACTCAACGCATACCGCTACTACGTTAGAATTCGATCAAAAATGTTTTAAGATAATGGGTTCCAAGTTCCAACTTATATGCAAGAAAATTGAAAAAAATAATTTAACGTGAAAGTTCTTTTTTACAAGTTTGATGACAAAGGATAATGAATGATGCATGTTCTGACATAAATAATACTGTTGGAATGAAGTGTCATTTGCTAAAAACAAAATTATAAGAAAATGCAATTACTATACCAAATCATATGGTTATGTGTATTTCCTGAGTTATTTTATAGGAATGTTTGACAGAAAGTATGGGTATGGGAAAGTTGTTTATTCTTTTTGCCAATAATGGACATCATGTTTAACCATGCATTTATATGTTTTTCGTATATATTGTTACATCAATACTCGTATTTGCAGTTTTTACATTTTAGAAGGCTTATTGAGTGAGATTCTATGAATAGAGCATGAGATGTACTTAATTCAACACCTTTTTGCGCTCTCAGGAACCACACTTTGCTGCCCTCAAACGTATATTGCGATACGTTCACATGACTTTGGATTTTAGTCTACACTTATATTCATCCTCCTCTACATCTCTTGTTGGTTATACAGATTGGGCAAGTTGCTGATCTACATGATGGTCTACTTTAGGTTATCGTGTTTTTTTGGGCGATAATTTATCATCTTGGTCATTCAAGCATCAGCACACCCTTTCTCGATCCAGTACTGAAGCTAAATATAGGGGTGTTGCTAAAGTTGTGGCTGAGACTGCATGGTTCGGTAATATGCTTCGTGGACTACACTCTCCTCTTTCGTTTGCCACACTTGTCTACTACAACAACGTTAGTGCCATTTACTTGTCTGCCAACCATGTTTAACACAAACAGACAAAACATATTGAGAGTGACATTCTTTTTATCCGCGACATGGTTACTGTTGGTCAGGTGCGAGTTCTCCATGTACCATTTCGGTACCAGTACGCTGATTTATCACGAAGGGATTACGTTCCGCTTTGTTTAAAGAATTTTGATCCGGTTTAAGCGCTCGGCCCCTCCCTCTCCAACTGCGCTGGCGTATTTCTCGATGTAGTTCTAGACTTATTTAGTATAAGGCCCACTTGTGTTTGTGGAAGCCTATTAGTATTAGTCTAGAATTCTCTATTGTAATTATAAAAACGATGTTTATTTGGTGAATGCAGGTAAGGAAATCAATATTCCAATAATTGTGTGTGTGTGTTTAAGGGGTATCTTTGTGGTAATGACGCGGGCCACTGAAATACATGAGATGGCCTTGTATAAAAGCAGGACATAGCAAGAAGCTATGTCAAAGCAAACAACAGATTAGGCTTCCTGCATAATCCTGAATGTTCTCAGTTCCGCTACGTAGACCAAATAAGACAATGCAAGCAAAAGTTCCTAGATTCATGGAGATATAGAACCCTTTTTCTTTCCACTTTCTCTTAGTCAAGCATTGAAGCCCCTACTGGGATGGGATATTTGAAGAAGCGCCCTAATTTTTTATTTAATTTAATTTTATATTCATTTTTTTCAAGAACAAGAAGTTTGACCTGACAAGGACACACAAAATTCACCTTACACCTCAGCACTACGTCAGCTTTCTCTCTCTTCTCAATTCCCCTCATCCCACTCACCTTTTTATGGCCAAGCTAGGTAGAACCTTGGTTACATTAACTCTCGTTTTTTAATACTTACGCAATTAAAAACGTAAATATAAACATATAAATACAAAAACGTAAACATACGAAATAGAAAACTTGTATTCATAAATTAAAAACATTACACATACTTCAGAAATTAAAAATAATACATTAAATACAAAAATTAAATATTACGAGACAAATGTTGGACCAAATCGGCACGAAGGTTTTGATGCATTTGATGTGATCTGATGTACCTCATAACCTTTCACATTTGTAACTTTTCACATTTGTTTATCAGATCGTATAGGGTCATCCGGTTGATGTGCTTCCTCCGAGTACCATTTGAGAGATATTGCTCTTTTTTTTTGTCTCTTAAATTCATGTTATGTAATGTGATGCAAGTATACATCATATTAATTATTCTTTCTTTTTTCATGATTTTGTTGGGAGTGACAAGTACCGCCTATCTCTTTTTTAAAACACCAAACGCTCATTCAATTTCTTTCCTTGTTGATTCCTGCATTTGCTTATATCTTATTATCTTGTGGCCATAATCTGATGGTTCTGGAATCGTCTTAACGAGTGTTGCCAATTCCGGATATATCCCGTCAACAAGATAGTAACCAAATGGATAAGTTACCCTGTTAGCAACAAACGAAATCTCCGGTGCTATTCCTTGTTTTAGATCGTTAAATAAATGGGATTGATCAAGAACGTTGATGCCGTTGTTCGCCATACAAACACCAAAGAAAGCATGCCATATCCATAAGTCTTGAGACGCAATAACTTCTAGCAAAATGAACGGATTCGAACCATGATGACATCTAACGTATTGCCCTTTGCGTGCATTAGGACAACCAAACCACTCCCAATCTGTACAGTCAAGGCTTCCTATCATCCCTAAAAACCCGTGCGTTTCTTCATGATGTCGATAAAGTTTTACGACATCAGTCATAGTAGGTTTTCTCAAATACTCTGGACCAAAAATTTCCATAAAAGACTTACAAAAATTATCAAGACATCGACGAGAAGTTCTCACCCATCTGCAGATATTCGTTTAAAGCATCAGGAACCGCGCCATAAGGCAATTGACGAATTGCGAATGTGCACTTCATGAACGCTAAAATGCCTTCTTTTCCTGTACAATCAATATTATTAGTAAAAATGGATTATGAATAGTTACCTCCCGCACTATCCAGTTGAAAAGTGATCGATTCATTCAGAAGCTCTCTTGAAAAGTACATGTATCGTAGAACGGGTTCTCAGTAAAATAGGCGCCGACTAAACGGTCATAAGCACCATAATGATCTCGTTTAAGGCATTTTATTAATTTTGGTTTTCGTCTATTGTTAATAAACAACACCGCTCTTGCAATAAAATTCATGTTCCGACTTTCAATTTCTTGTAATTCTTCTGAATCGGTGAACATAATCATATCGGAATTCTTGAAATTCATTTTAAAATAAAAAGAATGAGATATATATTTTTTGAAATGATAAAGTTAAGAAATTGTGAGTTTGTGTTTAAAAAATGGTGAAATAATGGTTATTTATAAGTAAAATAGGATAAAGTGTATTTTGTTTTAATTATTTTTTAAAGCATGCATCGGCTACAAATGAGTAAGTGTATTTTTCTTTAAGCATGCAGTGGTTAAATAGTACAATGGGGCGCACAAAAATTACGAACACAACCAACCGCTCACCTAATTCTTTCTTGGAGCGTGTAACTCACGCATGACTCGAACCATAGGGCAAGAGGGTGGCACGTGAATGGTAACTCACCAAATGCATTTTGCCCCCTTTGCCGAGTATCCTTACAAAACCTCGGCTAGAGCATTACATGAGTATAGAAACCACTCTATCAAAAAACAAGGTGAGTAGGTGACCAAATAGAAAGAACCCGATCGTAGATGAAAAATGAGAACAACGACGACTTATTTGATTTCAACAAATCACAAATTATTATAAATCATATAAATATAAAAGAGTACTGAATATAAATATTGTAATTCAAATTGTCACAAAAACATATCAAACCTTGAATACATTTACAAAGTTCATTAAATACCTCAAATTCACATGCCAAATCTTCATATCATAAACAAATCAATCTCATCCATGGCGATACATCTATCCATCTCTATGTATCATATATTAATCACTTGATATACTATCATGCTTCATACCATCAAATCTTTATTACTTTCTTGAAATGCTGGTACATGAGTAATCACTTAACCCTAACATGCATGCAAATGACATAGTCACAAAATTTGAACAGTTTAAAACTTAAGTTTAAGGATGAGGTGGCACTGGTATAAGGGGATGATGGAAATCTTTTTTAGGGATGGTAGGAAGAGGAGGAAGCTTAGGGAGTGATAATGGTGGGCATGGTTTCTTATAAAATGGTGGGATTGACGGCAAGATTTTTGGATGTGGCTTGTAAGTTGGAAAAGGTGGTGGCAATATTTTTGGGTGTGGCTTGTAAACTGGAATTGGTGGAAGAATTTTTGGATGCGGCTTATAGATTGGAATTGTTGGCTTTGGTATCGGCTTTGGCTCGGGCTTAACGAACACTGGGGGAGGGCATGGCTTTTTGACTGGTGGTAGTGGCTTTGGCTCTGGCTTTGGTTGGGGCATTGGCTGAGGCTTAGGCTTAGGCTCGGGTTTAGGTTCCGGCGCAGGCTTGGGTTTTGGCTCAGGCTTAGGCTTGGGTTTTGCAGGAACCACTGGAGGTGGGCATGGCTTTTTGAACGAAGGTTTGGGTGGCAGTGGATAATGAGGGAAGACGTGGCCAAATGGCTTTTTGAACGAAGGTTTGGGTGGTAAAAAGGTGGCGGATGTGCAAATTGCAGACGAGAATTTAAGTTTTTCTTTGGTTCCAAAGGTGGCGGATCTTAGCGGCTTCTAATCCATTGTGAACTGCACAAGGTGCATTTGCTGCATTGTGCAATTTGACATAGCATTCTTCAGCCAACTTTCCATCTTTCAACATCTTTTCCGGAAGTGACACCTTGAATAGTCCTTCCTCATTCAGTTTTCCAACACCTCTTCTTTGGAAGTGGCCGTTTTCAAGCTTGCAGTCAATGGTAACTTTTAACCCTGTAATGGATAAAAAATATCATAGGAGAAAATGAATATGATTCATGGAGGAGTAGATACAAAATTTAAACTTTTTCATGTACTTGTATCTTAGACTCTGAGTAGCCAGCTTACCCTGAAAATAGAACTAAAAAGAATGCGATCTTTGATACCGACGGTATGAAAAACACATGGGCACCATCTGATTTATTACTATGTGGTACGTATATACGCTAAAACACTGATTAGGTATTAATATTAGTTATTAACGCTTAAAGGTATTCATGTACTGAATTCCCCTGATTCCAAAATCTGGTGTTTATCAGTGTCGGTGCCAAGACTGCATACTTGGGTTGTTTTAACGTCTGTGTGGAAATATGTTCCCCAAACACTATTTATTATATGAAACACATTATATGTATTGTCCCATGAAACAAACATACAATGAAAAAAATGCATGAAATCATAGGCAAAATAATTCATAGTACCTGACAATGTTTTGCTTGTCTTGATATTGTTCTCCTTACAATCAACACATTCTCCAAAACCAACTACCTCAACAGATTTGGCAATGCCATAACACAAACTACTAGATAACAAAAAAATCAGCAAAAGCCCGGGAAAACCCCTCATCGAGAGGCCAGCGTGAAAAAACAAAAACTTAAAGGGTCAATAATAATAAGCACATAAGATGAATTTATGTAGCTTCTAAAAGCCCTGAAGTTGGAGTGAGCACTTGAAGCAGTTGCTACTTGTGTATATATAGTGAGAGCTTATTGAAGTAAGTACTTAAGTGGTTGGCTCAGTAATAACCTCCCATGAAGATTAGGGACCTACCCAAGCATCAATAGTGACTAGTGAGAGCATGGAGATGGATGAAAAAGGCTATATGCCAACCCATGCATCATAAAGCGTTTAAAGAGCTCTCAACTGCACCACGCATATTTGCTAGCTTAATTGCATGTGAAGGCAATATCACACCAACTAACTAAAAGTTTCTCATAAATACCTTAATTCTCCCATTCTCAATGAGGTTGAACTTTAATGACGTTGAACTTTAGTATATCCACGATTTCTAGCAACGTACCCATTTGACATTTCTGTAAAATTTACACAAAAACAACCACCTAGGCATTTTATTTTTTCCAATCGTAAAAGGCTAGAAAACTAATTAATTATATATTTATTTAAGCTAACATATGTGATCGCAATGCAATATATCTACCAACTAAGTATAAAGGTTTACACGAATGAGCCATGCTTTTTCACTAAAAAAATGTAGATCAAATTGTGAGTACTTCATCATTTTTACACTTGGCTTTACGTTTTACTCAACGCATACCGCTACTACGTTAGAATTCGATCAAAAATGTTTTAAGATAATGGGTTCCAAGTTCCAACTTATATGCAAGAAAATTGAAAAAAATAATTTAACGTGAAAGTTCTTTTTTACAAGTTTGATGACAAAGGATAATGAATGATGCATGTTCTGACATAAATAATACTGTTGGAATGAAGTGTCATTTGCTAAAAACAAAATTATAAGAAAATGCAATTTTTTTTTTTGAACTGCGGATATTATTAAAAGAGAAAGAAGCTAGCAAGGAGCTAGATACAAAAGACTTAACTAATAGAGTCTATACATGCTTCTAGAGGATTATCAATCCAAACATCCCAGTTTACAGACAAGATTTTACATCTACAGCTTATCCAATTGTAAGATAATTGTTGAATTTCCTTGAAGACCTCGACGCTAGATTGAGATTTATCCGTGAACACCTTACGATTTCGACTTCTCCACATAACCCATGCTGATGTGAATAAGACAGCTTCAAAGCATCTTAACTGAAGAGGCTTAAAAGAAGCTTTTATTCTTGGGCTTAGATTCCGAACGAAATCAATTATGTTCAAAAAAGCGTTCCCACCCGTATCTTGAGGCAAACAAAATCCCCACCACTGAAAAACCTTATTCCATATAACATTAGACCAGGAACAATACACCATCAAATGCTCCATAGATTCAGTTTCAGAGTCACAAAGAGGACATAGTATTGAGTGCAAATCGATGTTTCTTGAATCGAGATTAACTCTAGTGGCTAACCTGTCTCGACTGGCTCTCCACACCATAATATTGACCTTCTTTGGAACCAACTTTACCCATCTAGTGGAATGATTAGAAGACTGAAATATTTGCTTCTCGATTCTAGAGCGAAAAGATTTAACTGTGAATTTACCTGACTTTTCAAGAGACCACCTCCATGAGTCTGGGAGATCAGACAAGGTCACATCTTGAACCACCTCAATTAGGTGATCAAACTCAGATGTCTCCCGCCCACTTCTTAGATCCCGCCTCCAATTCCAATTCCAAGATTGAAAATCACTCACCCGAATAAGCCTCTCATTTAAAGAACATTCCTTTTCAATCTCTAGAGTATACAACCTAGGAAACATACTAGCAAGATTGAAATCACCAAGCCAATCATCTTTCCAAAAATTAACCGAGTCTCCTTTTCCGACTATTCGAGTGAAAAGAGATTTTAGAGGGATGTTATACTGTTGAAGCTCCTGGTCAAGCTTTTTTATATTAGCCCATGTACCTTTACTTATAGTTTCTCCTTCGATAGGCCCGTGGATCGCATGTATAACCTGTTTCCATAACGCTAGATCTTCGGTTTTCCATCTCCACCACCATTTGGCTAAAAGACTAATATTACAAGCATCTAAAGACCCAATTCCGACACCACCTTCTTTTAAGGGAGCGGTAACATCTTTCCATGAAATCCAAGATATTTTTTTATTTTCGAGGCTCCCACCCCAAAAAAAATTCATCCGGATACGATCAAGATATTTAATGACTTTACTCGGAGCCCGATAGAGCGAGAAGAAGTAGACGGGTAAGTTCGTCATAACAGACTTAATAAGAACTAGTCTTCCTCCAAATGATAACATCTTAGCCTTCCATGAGGAAAGTTTTGACTGGAATTTAGATATGATCGGTTCCCAACTAGATGCTTTCCTCATATTTGCACCGACTGGCACCCCAAGATATTTAAATGGTAATACCCCTCTTTTGCATTTTAGAACCCTAGCAAACATTCTGATTTCTTCCACCCGCGGACCCACCCCAATTAGAAGACTTTTTGAAAGGTTAACTTTTAATCCCGATGCAACCTGGAAACATCTTAAGATTCTGATGAGATTTAGAACGTTTTGCTTAGACCATTCACCAAGAAATATTGCATCGTCAGCAAATTGTAAGTGAGAAATAGTAGTTTCCCCCAGCTTTATACCTTGGAAAATTTGTTTCTCCCTCGCTTCCAACATAGCTATGTGAAGAGCTTCGATAGCTATGATAAAGAGGAAAGGAGAGAGTGGGTCTCCTTGTCTGAGGCCCTTGGAAAGTTTAAACTCTGGGGTTGGGCTACCATTAACGAGGATGGATGAAAAACCAGAATCCAAACAAGCTCGAATCCAATTTCTCCAGAGAGAACCAAATCCCATTTGCATCATGATATCATCGATAAAGCCCCAATTTATTGAATCAAAAGCTTTTTCAAAATCAACTTTGAAAATCATAATTTTATTATTAGCTTTTTTAGCCCAAGAAATTACTTCGTTCACTATCAATGGTCCATAAAAAATTTGCCTATCAGTAATAAATGCAGATTGAACATTGCTAATAACAGAGTTTAGGACCACTTTTAATCGGTTAGCTAACACCTTTGAGATTATTTTGTAATAACACCCCACAAGACTGATGGGACGAAAATCTTGAGGATGAATCGGATTTAATACCTTAGGAATTAGAGATATGAAGGAAGAATTACACCCTTTTGTAATGGAACAGGACGAGCCAAAAAACTTGATCGCTTGTAGAATTTCTTCACCTATGAGTTCCCAGTAATGTTTAATGAATTTGAATGTAAATCCGTCTGGTCTTGGAGACTTATCGCTTCCACAATCCCAAACAGCCTTCTTAACTTCAGACATTTCAAAAGGTCTCTCTAGGCTTAGACGTTCATGTTCTGATATCTTCTTAAACTTTAGACTTTCAAACCGAGGTCTGGTGACTAGAACCTCCTTAAATCTTGAAGAAAAGGAATCATAGAAAAATTGTTTGATTAAACTCGGATTTGTAGTCCAGTTTCCATTAAGCATAACACCATGAATCGATTGACGCCTATTCCTCCCGTTGATGACTGAATGGAAAAACTTTGTATTCTCGTCTCCTTCGATAGTCCACTTACATCTAGCCTTTTGTTTTAAAGATGATATATACTCATCCTCAAGTTCAAAAAGGCGTTTCAGCACCTCACTTTTTCTGTTAAGATCAGGCTCTGATAGCAAACCACAATCCGCTTTCACATCAAGATCCTCAAGATGTTTCACCAAAGTGGATTTCTCACACGACAATGATTCTCTTAACTTTCTGTACCAATCTTTTACAGCTACTTTTACTGCTTTAAGTTTTCTGCAAAAAGTAATGTCTGGACGGGAATGATTGTTAGCGTTGTTCCAAGTCGACACCACAATGTGATCCAGAGAGTCATATTGAAGCCAAACATTGTAAAACTTAAATGGGATAGGACCAAAATCTTCAGAATTTGTTTCTAACAACAGAGGAGAGTGATCCGAATATCGCCTTGGAAGAGCCGTGACATGTATTTTAGGCCAAAACTCAATAACATCGGGAGAGATAAGAATACGATCCAATCTACTCATTTTTTTTCCATCTCTAGTAATTCGAGTAAAATTCCTACCTCCTAGAGGGACTTCAATTAGCTCAGAATCAAGTATGAATTGATTGAACTCCCGTGAGACTCTTGGGTTGAAATGTATGCCCTTGCATTCTGATACATCCCGTATAGCATTAAAATCGCCAAAGCATAACCAATGACCCTCTGTGTTTCTCCTAATAACCTTTAAATTGTCCCAAAGTTTCTTCTTCTCTGAAGGATTTTGTGGTGCATAAACGTTAGCAACAACAAGATCCCCATTAATTCCAACCCACTTTCCTATCATTACTATAAATCCATCTCCTGCATAACTATCTTTTACAGTGAAACAACTCCTGTCCCATATATTTATAATACCTCCGGATAGACCATCTGCAGGTTTATAAACAAAATCAACATCTCCAGACCCCCACAAGGCTTGAATTGTGATCTCATTAACCTCTTTGGCTTTTGATTCTTGAATTCCCATAAAGTTAACTTTTGAGCTACACCTAATCTCCTTTATCCAATTTCTCTTTACACCATCCATAATTCCACATGCATTTAATGACAATAAATTAATTGGGAATAAGATGGTGTCACCATACTGTTAATAACCTGCCTTACCTCTTTAGTTGCTTCTTTCATCAAAAACCCAATAGAGTTGCCAACCGCCATAGTCTGATTCACTTCCTCGGAAACCTCTTTTGAAGAATCATCAGATTCAACAACAACATCTTGTAATTTCTGATTTCTTAGATGAAGTCTTTTAAGGTTTGACTCAGAATCTGAAACACCCAATTCTGTTCTTGAAGGCATCATACTACACTTCGACGTTTCTTTAGCCTTCTTCTTTTTCTTTGAATCTCCCATGGATTGAATAATATCCTTGAGTTTCATTGAACGAAAACACCTCTTTGTTCTATAGTTTTTTACCGCATTTTGAACCTTGAAATTAGGACGTCTGGTGTACACTTTCTTATACTTGGTAGGTTTATCGTTTGACTTATTTAATCCTTTGACTTTTACATTTGAGGGCAGACCTTCAGTACCCGTAAAATGCCCATTATCATTGTTGATAGCAGGCCCAACTTCAGGACTTAAAGAGACACTTTTTAAGAATGACCCATGAATTCAAATCACACTTTACATTCATCTTCAATTACATCATCCTTTAATCAATTTCACTAAATTCAACCACATAAATTTCCCCCAAATTTACAAATCTACTTGTTTTACTAACTTTCTACGCCAAAATTCAGTAAATTTAAAATTAATTCAAAACCCACTTTACTTTTACCTTTAATTACATAACCCTTTAATTATTTTATCTAATCCTAATTTTAACATAAACATGAGAGAATATGAGGATGGTTGGGAAACTGTTAGGAGATCTAAGAAAAACACAAAAAGTGATAACAATGGTAAGAAGTCTAACTTGGAAGCTGTTGAGAGCATGGCGGTATCATACTTCTTCACAGACATCCCAGAAACCTGGAAGGAAATAGATTTGTGGAAGTTGTTTTTAAGGTATGGCTGTGTTGTCGACGTATACATAGCTAAAAAGAAGAGCCTTGAAGGTAAGTCTTTTGGATTTGTCCGTTTTATTAAAGTTCAAGATGCTATCAAATTTGAGAAACACCTAAACTCAATACAAACTGGTGCTGTCAAGATAAGGGTAAACATAGCAAAATTTGCAAGGAAAAACACAATGGCATATCCGGAGTTCCAGGAAGTAGGTAGTAAAAACACACAACCAAGAACTTACACAGGTGTAATGGATAAAACAAGAAGTTTTGCCAATGTAGTCAAGAAGGATATATGTTCAATGGTAGAAGTAAGGAAACCAGAAGGAGATTCTCAAAAAATGAGGAACCCACAGGAGAATGTTCAAGCCTCAAAAGTAGAAAGGAAACGCCTTGAGATAAGCTCTGGCTTGACCAACAACGATTGGTTAAATAGAGCATTGGTTGGGGATTTGCTGTCTTACGACTCTATGGAGAACATAGCTGACATATGTGAAGAGGAGGGTCTGAACGCAGTCTCGGTAAAGTATATTGGAGGCATGAAGGTGTTGATGATCTTCGAAACAGTGAAGGAAGCCAATGATGTTCTAAGCTCAGGACACCAAAGTGTCTCGAGGTGGATAAATAACATACAGAGATGGGACTCAAACTGTAAAACGGGGCAACGTTTGGCTTGGATTTACATTGAAGGGTTGCCTCTATCGGTATGGTGCTTAGAGGCTTTCTCCAAGATTGCATCATTATTTGGAAAAGTTATTGTCCCTGACGAATGTCCAATTGATTCCCCACAACTGGTACTTGGAAAAGTGTGTATTCTCACGTCGCAAAGACCTTGGATAAACGAAATTGTGGATGTTAGTGTTGATGGGAAAGTGTGCGAAATTCATGTGTTTGAAGCTCGTGATATTCCATGGCGTAATAAGAAATTGGATTTGAAGGCCGACTCATACTCGGAATCTGAATCTGATTTTTTTGCTAGATGTCAAATGGATGGTTTTTCCGATGGCACTTCAACTGGAGAAGAAGACTCAAAAGATGATTCGTCATCACCTCGGGCGATGAACAAAGAGGGTGATGAACCGTCAGCACAATTTTCAGAGGCATGCGAACCTGACTCTGTTTCCAAGTGCCAGAAGTTGGCGGATACAATTATGAAGGGATCCATGGGGCCTAATTCAAAATTTATAAGAAAATGCAATTACTATACCAAATCATATGGTTATGTGTATTTCCTGAGTTATTTTATTGAACTGCAGTCAGGAATGTTTGACAGAAAGTATGGGTATGGGAAAGTTGTTTATTCTTTTTGCCAATAATGGACATCATGTTTAACCATGCATTTATATGTTTTTCGTATATATTGTTACATCAATACTCGTATTTGCAGTTTTTACATTTTAGAAGGCTTATTGAGTGAGATTCTATGAATAGAGCATGAGATGTACTTAATTCAACACCTTTTTGCGCTCTCAGGAACCACACTTTGCTGCTCTCAAACGTATCTTGCGATACGTTCACAGGACTTTGGATTTTTGTCTACACTTATATTCATCCTCCACTACATCTCTTGTTGGTTATACAGATTAGGCAAGTTGCTGATCTACATGATGGTCTACTTTAGGTTATCGTGTTTTTTTGGGCGATAATTTATCATCTTGGTCATTCAAGCGCAGGACACCCTTTCTCGATCCAGTACTAAAGCTAAATATAGGGGTGTTGCTAAAGTTGTGGCTGAGACTGCATTGTTCGGTAATATGCTTCGTGGACTACACTCTCCTCTTTCATTTGCCACACTTGTCTACTGCGACAACTTTAGTGCCATTTATTTGTCTGCCAACCTTGTTCAACACAAACGGACAAAACTTATTGAGAGTGACATTCTTTTTAGGGAAAATTACCAAAATGGCCCGTTGCCCTGCGGGTTAGGCATTTTTAGCCCTTTTTTTTGAAAATTCTCGTTTTAGCCCGGGTTGCCCTGGGCAACTAACGTCCAGCCAACTACATGATGACACGTGTCCGACCAACCACTGTTGGTACGAGGTACAGGAAAGTATTGCATTTTGGGTAACTTTTGATTTTTGGGCAACCAATACATGAGCAACTGGGTATTTTGGTCATTTACATCAATTAAAATAATAAACTTTATACTGATTTCTGTACGATTACAATACCATTCACTCAAGAAAAACACACAGCTTCTTCTCCAAGCATCTTCTTCTCCAGGCAAGCATCACAAACGTCCCTTCAATTCCACCACCCAATAATCGATTTGCACCACCACCCTAGTAATCAATATAAATACCATCAAGCATCTATGGTATGTCTCACATCTTCATCTTCTATCTATCAACATCAGTCCCTTCTCATCCCACTCGTCGGCGGTGTCCGTTACAGGTAAACATACCTACTTGCTTTTTCAATTGAATTTTGGTTAGATTGCTATTTGGGTATATCATATTCTAGTTAGATAATCTTGAGTGTTTGGAAAAACAAAAACTGATAAACTGATTAAAATTCGGATTCAAGAATTAATAATGGTAAAAGGAAACAGGTTTGGAGGGGTGGTCGTTAGAAACTGGATTAGTCAACATTTTATTTGGATTATAATCATTCAAGTCACAATAATCATGTCCACTTTATTCAATAATTGATACAGCTCTGTACATGAAGCGGCCTATTCGGCGAAAGACCCAACCTGTGTGGGGTGCTTGGGATTGTATTGGTAAAGATGAGATAAAAGAACCGCATAGAAAATACACGCAAATGCTTCAATGGAAAGGATTTTGTGCTATAATTGCAAATGCTTACTTCTTAAGAGGAATGGCATGGTGAGGAAAAATACCTTGTTATATCTTTTGCTCAATGTTAAAATGAATTTTTTTTCCCCCTATTAAACAAACAACTTAAGCTGAAAATTACAACTGTTTTCTTAGGCTTCCTGTCAAAACACTTCAACTGGATCAGTTGTTGCTAGCCGAATGAGATTAGTTTTTAGCACGCTTGAGGTAATTGTTTATTCCATCTGATAAGAGATGGCTAGCAGTTAGGATCTAGTTATGGTTGGTTTTGGTTTTGGTTGTACTTCTTCTACAACGGGTCAAATGGGTGAAATTAAGCTAATTAGAAACATGTCGTGTTAAAGGTGTCTAAAGTTGCCCAAACTATTATAAAGTTTTACTATACAATCTATTTGTAGTAATATACTTTCTCAGCCATTAGTTATTTATAGAGAAAACAAAAACAGTTTTTTATCGGCTCAACGCCAGCAAAGCCTTTTGGATCCGTAATAAAATTGCTTATTTTGAGCCGCTACCTGATGTGTTTGACCCATTTTTATGTCATGTCTACTTATGACATTCTTGATACATAAGTAGATCAAAAATATCCTATATTATCATTGTTGTGAGTCGTTAAAATCACTAGAGTTTCGAGGATAACTTTTTGAATGTCTTGGCGTTTTGTAGGTTGTTAGTCCACAGTGGCCACGAGTGTAGCTTGGATTATGGTTCGGAATGCCTTCAAATGTATTTTATTGATCCTTAGAAAGAAAAAATAAAGAAAGATGTACTTTAGGTCAAAAATACATTCATTCCAATATGTTATTTGACATAAAAATGTACAGATGATCCACTAAGATTTATCCGTTATTCCAGTTATAAAAATGTGTGAGGCCTATAACTCTTATTTTTTTCAAAAGAGTTCATGTTGAGGGTTTACCATATGTGAATATGACCTGAAAGTTAGATAGGTCATGTTGTTCATAGGTTAGACCAAGTTACCTAAACAGGTCATGTTTAGGTTGTCGACCTGCCAAGCCCACTTAAGTAGTTCCACTGGAATCTATTTGAAGGCCAATGTGTAGCTCCATTCACATATGTTATATAAGTCATACTCCCCTTTTGTACACCAAGTACCAATATCATTAGCATTCGACAAACAACATAAAACATGTATTGTAGAGCTTCAATACCTTGGTTTCATCAAAGTGCTATTTCTCTACAAGTTTATCAAAGAAGTTGCGGCACCGTGTGAACCGCTTTAGCTGGTGAGCTTTCACCATGTCCATTGCCTGCAAATAACCAAATAGTTTCCGTTGTACATTACTAAAGATTTGAATAGGATAATGACATTTGACATTTAAATTAGAATCCTCCAACAGAGGCAAGCCGGGAATTCAAGCAGATTGTGTAACAGGTTAAGAAAAACTCAAAAACATAATACAGAGTAACAAGTAACCAAGCCATATAATATTATGAAAATAGCAGCTTGATTATTAAATATGACTTTTTCGTTTAGATGAAAATTACCTTCTTATAGTACAGTTCTTAAAATGATGGCACATGCAGTAATACTTTACAAAATACAAGAAAACGGATAAATGAAAAAGGGTAACTAGTTATTAGTATGTGCCAGGTCCCGGGTTCGGACCTAAGCTATCATGGCATATTGACTTAAAATTTAAAAGCACTTTATATAAACTGGAAGATGAATGAAATATACGTGGGAGTGGGACGAGTTAGAGCGAATGAAGTAAAGGAATTGGAAGATGCTTCCAAAGTTTATAAATCTGATCACAACTCATTTCCTTAAGCTGTTCAATCAGCAGCACAGAGAATTTGGTGATCATAGAGCACTTGCTGAGTCTTGGGAGGATTTTGTAAAAGTTTGATTGGAACATAACAGAACAAGATTTTATCAAGACAAATAGGACATAGATGAATGAAATACATGCGAGACGAGTTAGAGCGAATGAAAGGATGATGGAGATAGAACCACAGCAATGGGAGTGCGAATGAAAGGATGATGGAGATAGAACCACAATAATGGCAGTGAGTTCGTGAAAGACAATGGATGTGTTAGTGCAAATATTACGATATTTAATCTATACAGTCTCGTTTTTTTTTTTTTTTTTTTTTTTTTTTTTTTTTTTTTTTTTTTTGGTAACATGGGTTTCCGACTCGACATTGCGAGCCGACGATACATAACGTAAAATGTACAAGTTACTTGTAATCATAGTTTGTCTCAACATACATTCAACACCTCTCAACGTCTCGAGGCGTCGTATGCTACAACACAGGTTCGTACATGTTTGTTATGTAGCATTATGATCAAACCCCTTGACCAACCATTTAGAATGACTAAAATACTTTAGGAGTCTTTAAGTATTTTAGGTGTCAAAGTACACTTTAGGTGTTAAATAGAATAAGTGGTTCGTATCTGATAATGGAACAAATGGAAAATTACATTGCTATTACATGCCTTTAACCCAAAAATGAAATATTATGATCTTCATCAAAAGTTATAAAATCAGTTGTTAGATGATTTATTTTATTAATTTTTTTATGTAATATTATTTTTGTTTTTTAATATATTCATTTTTGTATTTAATAATTTTGTAACCAATTAGATATGAAGGAAGAAGGTAAGGAAGCTGTGGAAGAAAAGTTGGAGGAGCCGTTAAAGGAAAAGTGTGAAGAATCCTTAGATCACGAGGAAGCATATTACGATGAAGCATTAGAAGCAGAAGAAGCTCATAACTCTGCTACTGAATATGACGAAATTCAAGCAGGATTAGACGAAGAAGCACTAAGAGAACAACTACTCGAAGAAGACAGGGCTGAAAGGGAAATGGAGGAGAGAATGCGGGAAGACCGACAAAGAGCGGATCTAATTGTATTAGTATCTATAATTGATTTCTTCTGTGTAATACTAATCGATAGGGCCTCATTGGTAAGTTCTACAAGATCTCGTTGAGGATTTGTGGTGGAAGATAGATTATGGGATAGCGGAACCTGAAGACTTTGGCAATTACAGATACGAAACAAACTGGGATGTTCTACTTAACAGCTTGAAAGGGCCATTGCACTAATGTTTGTGCCCTTTTGAGTTATTATGCTTTTAAATTTTCTACTATCAAATCCAGGTTGTTGTAAGATGTTTTTAAATGTATTGAACTTGTAATGTGGTTGTTGAATCGTATTAAAAAAGCCAGTTGCTGAACGTCTTATGTACTTTTGATAAAATGCAAAAAATGTTGTTGAATTCAAGTGTCCAATAGTGACCTAGGGTGTATATTAATAGTTCAGTTCATGCATTTCATGTTTCATGCATATATTGTTTAATTCGTACAGGGTATACATAAATGTTTCAAACATTGGTGTGTTAAAGTGTTTTTTTTTTGGTATTCAATGGAGTTTATTCGTATGTGGTTTTAATTCTTAAAGGGTATACAACAATTAGTTCAATTGTATTAGGTCGCCCACGAATAGTTAAATGAATGAACCACCAAGTGTACTAGTTCATTTAGTTTCATCAACCATCTCATGTACTTGCGTAATTAAGCCCGACTCCAATATAAATAGAAGCTCACATTATCCACTTTCTAACACATACCTTCTTGTATGTTATACCAACAAAAGGTTACATCATGAATTAGTCTTCCTCCTCGAGTATCACGTATCGTAGGAGCCAGTTCGAATACCACGATGTTGCTAACATGACGCATTGCAAATGTCGTCCGCCATTTGGACTACCAATCAAGGTATCTTGGTCACATAAGAACCTAGGAAGAAGGTACAAAGCATGTCCTGTGGATAGATGTAAAGTGTATGGTTTCCTAGACCCCGAGCTCCCATCGCAATACTACGACGACTTATTTTGGAACGAGCAAGAAGAAAAAAAGGCACTTGCAAATCAACAAGGACGTTTTGTGTCGAATCCGGGGGATTCCCTACAAGTTATTGGTTTGCTAGAACAAGAGATTAAGGATCTAGAGAGTAAATCAAAAGTTCATGATACAATTATTTTATTTTTAGTGTTGGTATTTGCTATGTTGCTTTTCATTGTGTTTAGTTTGTTATATTAGGTTTAAAGGTTTATCAGGAACTTTTTATTGTTTTGAAGCTTTGGTTAAGCAACTGTTATGATATAATTATTTTCTTACCATGAAATACTAGTAACTATTTGGTGTAGCAACAGTAATCCGTCATTCAACAATCAAAGTACAATACATAAATTTTGGCAAAATGCGTTTCTAACAAATTAACTACATCCATCCACCTACTGATAACATTTTACTTAAACCAAATTTACATTATACCATAACATGGCAAGAATCATAGTACTCCTAAACCTATAATGTCCTGCATTGCATCAACTAAGGTGAATATTGGATCTTGTACTTCCACATGTACTCGGCCATACGTTCACGATATGCCAGACCTGCTATCGTAGCATCGTCCACCTTTAGCGACCTATTATTAACCAACCGGTAATGGTTTATACAAACCCATATGCCCCAGTCACCATATGCAACACCTTGTGTGGGGAAATCCTCTGCGTCTTTCCAAGTTATCTCATAACCATCGACATCTATGCCTTTTGCTTTCAAAATTCCTTGGTCTTTAAGATACTTGGTCAAATTTTGTTCAAATTTTGCTGGCATGGTCGTAGTCCACCAGGATTTTTTCTTTGAATATTTAGGGAGAGAATCATATAGTGTCACAACACCTGTACGTATATGAAGCTCCCTTGTAGCCCAATGCTTTTTTGGCTCATTAATTGGAAATAGCACCTACATTTTACCAACAACACTTTAGAGGAGGAAACCTAAAGTAACACAATCGTAATATACGTCATGTAATGGTAAAATATGAATACCTTTTTGACAGCCAACCACGCGACGGGATACTTGACACCATCTGACCAAAAGCTTGGTATGTTATCACCCATGACAAGGGCTGAAAAACGAACCGGCCAAAGCCCAATCTGCATCTGGTTGGCGGAAAGTCCACAGCAACTCAACCCATACGTTTAAGTGCCGTGTTTTTATTAAAGATGTGAATAATTATGGTTATGTTGAAAATCAAATTTGACACATAATCAAAAACATACATTTATTCTATTAAAATAACCACTGATATATAATTCCTCGTCCCTAAGCCATCCGTCGCTATATTCATCTAGGCCCAGTAAACACATCCAGAAACGGCGATCAACAAGCATGTCTTGATTGCCCCATGGAAAAACGAACGTAGTTTTATTGCCGCTGTTAACAAACTTTAGAATGGATTGTGGCACGCAAACCTTTGATTTCTTCGCCTTCGGAACTCTTTTCAGGTTCTGAACAAAAAAAAAAGTAAATAAATAAAACATAGTTAAACAGTTTAGTCAATAGTATGACAGAAAAAAAGTAATTTTTATTTCTTTTAATAATATAAAGTTTTACAAATAGGAATACAGTTATATTAATGCAGTTAATTTTTACAGTTAACTGGATTTTCTATTAAATTAAATTCTAATATTTATTATATTAAACTTCCAATAAATTAAAGTCATTGTAATTCAAATTCTACATGTTGGTTTTCCCTCTTTTCATCTATATATACAGGGTAATTGTAGCCTATTTACATCATCAAATCCTAATCAAAGTTCTACATATTAACTGTAAGTCATAAGAAAAAATGTCTTCATCCAACATAGTTTCTTCTTCGAGAAAAAGATCAGCAAGTGATGCAAATTTGGAGTTGCAGAAAGGAAAATCTCCAAAGTATGAATTACCCTTTTTTTTCATGTACATATGTTTATATTTATGTCATCTAATAATTGTATTCATGTTTTGCAGAAAGCACTTTGTTGAAGATATACATGGGAAAAATAATGAAAAAAAGGTATCTTTCACATTTAATTTTTTTTGGAAATCTTCAAATTTTACTTGGTTTTATTCTATGTGAATACAAGTATTTGGATTTTTGTACTTAGTCTTGTAAGGAAAAAATACAGTGTTATGGGTTCTAAGGGTCAGGATTATTGTCAGTCAGGGTCATCACCTTGTGATTAAGTTTGTGGTTTGGGTTTTACTACAAGTTTAGAGGACAAAAGCTTGCACTGTTTGCATGTGACTGAATTCAACATGTGGACTATTTAACACCTTTTGTTATTTAAGAATGGATGGAGGTGTGTTTATTTTGACATCTAATTTTCTGAGTAAATAATTAAAAAAAATATTTAATAAAAAAGGAAGAATGGCAAGTAATGCAAAGGTGGCTGAGCTTCGGGCAGCAGCGAAATCGAACGAGTGGGAAGACATGCTAAGTTTTTATTGCCAAGCATCAGCACGTCAGCAGTTGGGTATATTAGATTAGCTAGAGAAGTAAGTGAGCTGAGTATGAAGATGAATGCTAAGAATTGTGAGAGGGGTATACTTATTGCGGAGTTGGCGACATATGTTGCCAGAGAGTGCCGCAAAAAACTGCACAGTTTCTGATGGAGCTTCAATACAAAGATGAGGGGAAGGTGTTGGAGTTGGAGGGATTGGCTGCGGATATGGAGCTGAGGAGCAAAGAAATTGATGTATTTATTCAGAGGCTCAAGGGTATGTTGCCCTTGTGAGACATATGTTGTGTGATGGTTTGGGTCAAGTATCTATGTTTATGTTTATTGTTAAAATATCTAAGATTGTTTGTCAAAATATCTAGAAGATATTTTATGTCTTAGTCATGAAGAATACTTCACGGTTAAGTATTCTTATCACTTAAGGTTATTAGATATTTTGTAACCTTAAAATATCTTCTAAGTCTTAGCTATTAAGTAAAGTCTTTGTACTAAGTCTTGTATGCCTATAAATACAAGCAAATGTACTGCTAGTTTTATATCACTTCAACTTTCAATAATATATCACTCTACCTTTCAATTTCCGCTGCTATCTTTATTCTTATATCAGAAAGCAAGTCTGATATTAATAATCAAGTTGCTGCTGTCATTATTCTTATATCAGCTAGTCTGATATTAAGCAGCAATTTTCGTCAAAACACTTACAGTGGTATCAGAGCTTCTATTCTTAAGGGGCTGTGCTCTTACTTGAGTAAAATACCTTTGAGATTCCACAAAAAATTCAGCCTAGACATGGCATCTAGTGCATCTACTGCTCCTGTAATTCCAATATTTTCTGGAGTGCATTATCATATTTGGGCAGTAAAAATGAAGACATATTTGAAATCTCAAGATTTATGGAAGGTTGTAGAGACTGATGAAAGTCCTCCGGCACTCGGAGACAACGCAACAGTTGCTCAGTTAAGAACTTTCGAGACTGAGTCGCTAAAGAAGGATAAGGCACTAACCTGTTTGCATTCAGGTATCGCCGATCAAATTTTCACCTCCATAATGGACTTAGAGACACCAAAAGCTGTGTAGGATAAACTCCAAGAAACCTTTGAAGGTACTGATAGAGTAAAAGTTGTCAGATTATTAACTCTCAAAAGAGAGTTTGAATTATTAAGAATGAAAGACGACGAGCTGGTGAAAGATTACTCAGCAAGGATGATGGACGTGGTTAATCAAATGAGACTTCATGGAGAAGTTGTGAAAGACTAGAAAGTAGTGGAGAAGATGATGATTAGCGTTCCTTCAAAGTTTGAAGCAAAAATTTCTGCCATAGAAGAGTCATGTGACCTCAATACGCTTACGGTTTCTGAACTAACTAGTAAACTCCAAGCACAAGAGCAAAGAGTTTCTGTTAGATCAGAGGAGAAAGCTGAAGGTGCTTTTAGAGTATTTTCTAAAAGTAACAAGGCAGGAAATTCCAAACAGAACACTTTCAAAAGAGGAAGTTTCAGCAAAGGAAACAACAGAGGTTTTACCTCCCAAAACTCTTCTCCAGCACTAAAGAAAGGTATTTTTCCTCCATGTAATATTTGTCAAAATACGAACCATCAAGAAGCTGATTGTTGGTTCAAAGATAAACCAAACTTCAAGTGCAACTTTTGCAATAAGTTTGGACATGTCGAGAAGTATTGTAGAACAAAGAAAACTCGAAGCAGCACACAAAGAAATCACCAAGCAAATGTTTCCGAAGAAGATCAGGTTGATGATGAACCCTTGTTCATGGCGTCGCATCTTGATAAACATTCGGACAGCCTTACTTGGCTTATGGATAGTGGATGCACAAGTCATATGACTCCAGAAAGATCTTTCTTTATTAGTCTCGACACCACAGACAACCCAAGAGTGAAGTTGGGAGATGGATATTATGCTCGAGCAAAAGGAAGAGGTACTATAGCTATCAACATAAAGAAAGGTACCAAATACATTTCTAGAGTCTTATATGTGCCTGAACTTGATCAAAATATGTTAAGTGTGCCACAAATGATAAAGAATGGATATGGTGTTAATTTTAAGAAGGACTCACGATGCGTTATCACTAATTCTAGTGATACTGAAATAGCTAGCCTTGATATGGTAAATAATAGCTATTATTTGAAGTTTGATGTAGCAAATACTAGTGCTTTTAGTGTTACTGAAGATGATAGTATGAAATGGCACAAGAGATTTGGCCACTTCAATTACAGAACACTTAAGCATATGTATACTACGAAGTTGGTGAAAGATATGCCTCCCATTAGCGAAGTTGATTCTAAGTGTGAAGGTTGTGAACTGGGGAAAAGTCGCAGGTTGCCCTTCTCAAAAGCTGGTGTGACAAGAGCCACCCACAAGTTAGAAATTGTTCATTCTGATATTTGTGGTCCTATGTCTACACCATCTTGGAGCGGTAATAAATATTTTGTTCTTTTCATTGATGATTATACTAGAATGTGTTGGGTTTATTTTCTTAACAGCAAAGCTTCGGTATTTTCAATCTTTAAAAGTTTCAAGAAACTTGTTGAAGTACAAAGTGGCGGTACTTTGATTATTCTGAGAACCGATAATGGTGGAGAATACACATCAAACGAGTTTGAAGAATTCCTTCAACTACAAGGAGCAATTCACCAAATTACAGTTCCATATTCGCCTCAACAAAACGGTGTTTCTGAAAGAAAGAACAGAACGGTTATGGAGATGGCGAGATCAATGTTGTTCGAGAAGAAATTACCAAATACATTTTGGGCCGAGGCGGTAGCTACATCTGTATATTTGCTGAACAGATTAGCAACAAAAGCCGTGAGTGGTAAAACTCCAGTTGAAGCTTGGTCGGGAATCAAACCGTCAATTCAACACTTAAAAATTTTCGGTTCTATCGCTTATTATCACATTCCAGACATCAAAAGATCAAAGCTTGATGCAAAAGCCAAAAGAGGGATCTTTGTCGGTTATGCAACAGAGTCAAAAGGATGCAGAATTTATGATCTCACTGATAGTAAAATTGCAATCAGTAGAGATGTGACTTTCGATGAAGAAGCCTACTGGGACTGGAATGCGAAAGTTAAAAGGCATGTAGATATGTTTTTAGAAGAAACACGTCATGATGAAGTTGATATTCCCGAATTTGATATTGAAGATACAACTGACACTGATGTGTTAAGAACAAGACCTCTCGTTGATGTTTACGAGTCGTGTAATTCTGTTACTGAACCTGAAAGCTATTTGGATGCCTCCAAACATTCTCAATGGATTGAAGCAATGAAAGCTGAACTTGAAATGATCATGAAAAACAAGACATGGAAGCTTGTTGACTTGCCAGAAGGGAAAAATGCAATAGGTGTGAAGTGGGTCTACAAAACCAAATTTCAGCCTGACGGATCAATTTACAAGCATAAAGCAAGATTGGTCGTGAAAGGTTATTCTCAGGTTGCTGGTGTAGATATCGGAGACACTTTTGCTCCCGTTGCTTGTCATGATACAATCAAGTTATTATTAGCTATGGCTACTCAACGAAATTGGAAGATTCACCATCTTGATGTCAAATCTGCATTTCTCAATGGTGAACTTGAGGAGGAGATTTATGTAAGACAACCTGAAGGTTTTGAAGTAGTCGGTCAAGAAGAAAAAGTTTATCGACTCTACAAGGCACTTTATGGTCTTAAGCAAGCACCAAGGGCGTGGTATGCAAAGATCGATGCTCATTTGCCGAATCATAACTTCAGGAGGAGCTCAAGTGAGTCAACTCTTTATGTCAAGCAATTTAATTCTCAAAGAGGCTGATTATCTCTCTCTTTATGTTGACGACTTACTTGTGATTGGAAGCAACGATGATCTTGTTGCACAATTTAAGAAACAAATGGAATCTGAATTTGATATGTCAGATTTGGGACTAGTATCCTATTTTCTGGGCATGGAAATCACGCAACTACCTAACGCTGTTCATATTTGTCAAAGAAAGTATGCTAGTGATATGTTGAAGAAATTCAAGATGTTCTTATGCAAACCAGTTGCTTCGCCACTAGTCTACAAGTGCAAGTTGTCAAAAGATGATGGAAAGAAACTTCAAAATCCAACGCGATATAGAAGTGTTGTTGGGAGCCTACTTTACTTAATAATCTCAAGACCGTATTTAGCCTTTGCAGCCAGTTTTCTATCAAGGTTTATGGCTGAACCGTCTAGTTCTCATTTGGGAGCTGCAAAGAGAGTCTTAAGATATGTGAAAGGTTCTCTAAATCTTGGAATTATGTTCGAAAGAAACAAAGATGTGATACTTAAAGGATATGCTGATAGTGATTGGGCCGGAAGCATTGATGATTCAAAAAGTACTTCTGGTTATACTTTTACTCTTGGTTCGGGTGTATTTTGTTGGAACTCCAAAAAGCAAGGCGTTGTCGCACAATCTTCTGCAGAAGCAGAATATATAGCTGTTGCGGGTGCTGTAAATCATGCTATTTGGATTAGAAAATTGTTGTCCGATTTGGAGCTAACACAAGAAGGTCCAACTGTGATCTACTGTGATAACAAGTCTGCTATTGCTATAGCAGAAAATCCCGTTCAACATGGAAGAACAAAGCATATAAATGTCAAGTATCATGCCATTCGAGAAGCTGAAAAGAATGGAGAAGTCAAGCTGAAGTATTGCACATCTGAAACTCAACTAGCAGAAATGCTTACAAAGTCAATTACCGGAAAGAAGCTAAATTACTTCAAAGCTCAGCTTATGACATCAAACAACAATCTTAAGGAGGAGTGTTAAAATATCTAAGATTGTTTGTCAAAATATCTAGAAGATATTTTATGTCTTAGTCATGAAGAATACTTCACGGTTAAGTATTCTTATCACTTAAGGTTATTAGATATTTTGTAACCTTAAAATATCTTCTAAGTCTTAGCTATTAAGTAAAGTCTTTGTACTAAGTCTTGTATGCATATAAATACAAGCAAATGTACTGCTAGTTTTATATCACTTCAACTTTCAATAATATATCACTCTACCTTTCAATTTCCGCTGCTATCTTTATTCTTATATCAGAAAGCAAGTCTGATATTAATAATCAAGTTGCTGCTGTCATTATTCTTATATCAGCTAGTCTGATATTAAGCAGCAATTTCCGTCAAAACACTTACATTTATTGTATTGTCCTTATGTGTATGTCATTGGTCTACTAATTATTCGTATAACATTCTACTTGTGTTTTTGGCTTACTGGGTTGGTGTCATGACTCTACCATTATGTTGATATATATGTGTGTGTGTGTGTATATATATATATATATATATATATATATATATACATCTTCTTCATCAATGCAAATAAGTTCAACTCCCTTGTCGCCTGCTATGTCATCCACATCCCCAGCCGGTTGTTGTCCAGTTTCAGCCCTCTCCCTAGACGGTGGTTGTTGTATATCAACCCCCTGCTCCTTAGGCATTTCGTTTCCTTTTTGTAATTCATGGTCACATCCATTACCCCCGTCCCTACCAGGTTCTCCCGATGTATCAACCCTCTCCCCAGCCGTCTCCTCGTTCTCAGCAGTTTCTTTTACTTTGTCAACATCCATACCCATCAAATCCTATAATATATAAAAACAAAACGGTGATATATTTAAAAGACAATACAAGTAAAAAAAGAATATTAATAATACAACAATATATAAATGAAGTAACACTGTAAATATATACATACATGAGGAGGTGTAAGCTCAATCCCATCATCACCAAATTCTGAGAATGCTGCATTCAAATTCGGTAATGACGTACAATCAAAGTTATTGTTATCGTTCACTTGCATGAAATCAGTACCAGATGTCGAGGGGAAGGCAGCTTTAATTAGTTGTGTCATAGCTAGGGCCTATATAAGCTTGGGCGTCCATATAATACAACTTATGATCATCATGTTCAACACCACTGGCTTTGACAGATGTGTCGATCTTCAATTTTAGAAAGAAAGAGGAATTTAAAAAAGATTAAATTACAAAAAAAAAAAAAAAGAAAAAAAAAATGTAAGTTGCATTCATACCTTATTGTCACAAACGTCATCTTGTGATTTGTCATCTTGAACTTCCTTAGTTTGTTCCTCCGTTACTCCTAACACTTGCCGATCTTCTACAACAGTGTCCTTCACATGTGTGTCGGCATGCACATCTTGCCAAACAGCCTGCAATTGAAACATATATACAAATTGGTTTATAACAGTAGCAGTAATGAAAAGGAATTGAAATAACAGTAAATTGCAAAATAAATAAATAAATAAAAGCAAATGGAACTTCTATTAATACCTTGTTATCACAAACATCATCTTGTGACTTGTCATCAACAGCTTCCAAAGGTTGTTCCTCGGTTACCCCTAACACATGCTCAAGTTCAACAAGACTGGCCTTCAAATGTGCATCAGCATTACCATTTGGGCAGATAGCCTCCAATTGAAACATGTAAACAAATTGGTTAATAACGGCAACTAGAATGAAAAGGAATTGAAATAAGAGTAAATTGCAAATAAAAAGTAAATGGAAGTTGTATTCATACCTTGTTATTACAAACAACATCTTCTGACTTGTCAACATCAACTTCCATATTTTGTTCAACTTAACTCCTAACTCATCCTCAAGCAACCCGATTCTTTTCTTAACAACCTCTAGCTCACACAATAGATTTTGAACGGCAACATCTCCAACACGTTGTTCAATGCCTCCGACTTTTGCTTTAATACAATTTATCTCAGATTGAATATGCTCATGATCCAGCTTTGGTAAGACTTCACCCTGGGGACTTTGCTTCACAATTTTCTGGCATGCTTGACCAATATCAGGAACAATTGATGCCTGTTCGTCACAATGTGAAGCACCAACTCCTGATCCACCACCACCTCCAGCACCATATACACTTCCACCAGCACCTGCATCACCATATCCACTTCCACCATCCCTACCTGTAGCAGCTACATCTAAAGCAAAACCACCGTGTCCACCTGCACCACCAGCTTCTCCAGCATCAACATCACCGTGATCACCATTGTTTACATCACCTTTAGTACCATTCTCAATTGTATCATCACCATCAGCATCCGCAATATCACCAGGTTTGTTCACGTCCCCTTCACCGTTACCAAGTTGTACTTGGTGGGGCAATTGTAGAATTATCCCAAAGAAATATATCTGAGAAAAAATACATAGGGTGGCTATAAGAGAAAAATGTAGGGTTATAGGGATGAGCATTTCGACCCGAATCTCGAAATTGGACCGGAACTGCACTAGAACCGTACCAATTTTTAATATACGGTACGGTACCGGGACTATGAAATAATATGAAAAAATCGGGACCACTAATTCAGTACGGGAACGGTACCAAATCAGGAAATTCCTGAAAAAAAAAAGCGGAAAAAACCCGATTTCTCGATACCGGTACCGATACCGGTACCTGTATCCGAATCCTGTTCACGATACCTGTACCACTAATTTATGCTTAGAAAAAAACCGGTATCACTAATTCGGTACCGGATCGGTACAGGACCGGTACCGTGCTCATCCCTATAGGGTTATATTTATGTGTATTAGTCATAATTTATTGTATTAAGTGCATCTCTAGCCCACTGTGACACAATTTAATGCAGCTTTTCGTCTCACAAAAATGTTTGAAATACGTTTTTGTTAACGTTTTTATAAGTATTAAATAGAGATAAAAATTGTTAACTCAAATTAATAATTGTTTGTTATGATTCGTTATTACTGCCATGTCGGTACGCGTGTGGTCTCGATTATCGAGATAACTTCTCATTTTTGAGTTTGCTTGTCAGTAAACGTCGGAAAGATATAAAATTTTCATTTTCGGATAAAATAAATAGTAGTACTATAAAATAATAGACTGAAAAATTGAGGGTTGTTATAGTTGTGGTGGTGACCGTGACGATGTTGGTGAAGGTGAGTTTTGTGGGCTCAATGCAAACTAAAGAAAAAAATGACCATTTTATCCTAACATAACGGAGGGGTGTAATGTGCAAAACGTTTAGCCTCTTAGAGATGATATTTGCTTATAATAACATAATGGAATGATAAGTGTCAAATTTGAGAAAATCACAATTATGTTTTTTGCAGTTTACGCTAAGATTTATTTGTAACATCAAGTATTACATAAAATTTTCTTTATAATAACATCAAGTAAATTCTTTTAACTTATATGGTTATAATACTCGTGCATGCGTAAATATTATATAAAACTTTTATTAAGTATTAAGACAGATTAATATTATGTATAAAATTTTCATTATATGTTTAATTGGCAAGGTGTTAAGGTTGATTTTGTTTAAAATAAGTCTTAATATCTGGTTTTAGACATTATGCATGTTTAATAACACGTAATGACTCTTGAAAAATTGCTTTTCCGGATATCTTTATTTAAACTTTAAACCAGTCGGGCCGTGATTTTATTTTGATATTTATATTCATGTTAATAATAATTTTAGCCGCATTTAATTATTAAATCCATGTACACGCAGGCTAAACCTATAAAGAGGTATAACATGAGTCGTTATTGAACGTGGATAGTAAAAAAGAAAATACTTTTTCACGACATCCTTAGTTAATCTCAAAAAGATTAATAACATGAGTTGTTCACATATGTACAATCTCGTGTAACAACATCTGCATTGTTCTTCTAAAAATTGTTATATAAAGCTAGGGTTTATTTATATCTATATCTATGCTACTATAAAAAAATACTTTAGTTGTTGGGTCTATCAAAAATTGAGATAAGGAGATGCAATTATAAGGTGACATGTGACACTTTTCAAATAAAAAAATCATACTTATTTTCAAATAAAATATCTTTTTATCTATATATTTTTTAGAAAAATGCCCAAAGTAGACCAATTGCACTTCGGTACATCACTTTCTATATCACTTTTTTGGGTGAGAAAAAAATAGTCCGGTTGGCTTGGCAACCTATGCTATCTGAACCACAAATCAACACGCGTCAACAACAATCGACAAGTTAGAAATATTGAATGACTAAGTTACCCCTCTCTTCTAAATTTTATCAAAAATACACCAATTATACTTCTATCCCCATTTCTGCAAATCAATCACCACTACCATCATTGAGTTCAAAAACTCTCGATCTAACACCATTTCTGCAACAATACCACCATTTATGCAAATCAATCACAACACATCAATTAACATTTTTGCCATTTCTTGTACAGTGCATCCATACCACCATTTCTGCAAATCAATCACAACAATTAACAATTAGAAAGTGATGATATACCCTCTCGATCTAACACAACATATTCATAACAAAATCCCAAAGATATTCATAATAAAATTCCAAACATACCTGATCATAACAAAATCCCGACTCATCTCTGGTGCAGACTGTGGTAGTGGTGGTCAGAGTATGTGTGTTTGTTGATGGAATCAAGGCTTTGTAGATCGAGAGGTGTGTTTGGGATGCAATCGGAGTAGAAGATCAAGAGGTGTGTTTGTTGATGGAATCGGAGTATGTGTGTTGAATTATTTGTGTTCTTGTTTATAAGGCCTTGTACCAGCAGCAGATCTTCATGTAGAAGTAGCAGATCTTCAAATGTTATTGATTTTGTAATATAGTTTGGTACAGAGGGGTAGTGTAGTCAATAACAGGAGTTCCTCAACGTGGCAGTTGCCTGCAGTCTACTTTTGGCTCACCCAAAAAATTGATCTAGAAAGTGACGAGTCGAAAGGTAACTAGTCTACTTCAGGAATTTTTCCTTATTTTTTTTATAATCTAATTTTACCATATTTTTTAAAATTTTATGCTCTTTAATTCAATATCCATTTTGATATATTTTTATTAATTTTTAGTTTTTATATTTTTAATTGGTTCATTTTATTTTGATTCAAATTTTTACAACTTTAATCTTAATTTGAATTAATACAAACTTGATTTATCAAAATTATATACTTTTGGGGGGAGTGTTTGACGGGTAAGGGAGTGTGAGGGTGTTTGTATATCAGGGAATAATAATGATGTCAATATGGTGTTTCATGAAAGCTATGAAAAACCCAAATAAACACATACAACAAACACATATACATTCAGAATGTTGTGAAACGAATTCACTAAGTAGGTAGATATTTGCGGGGAGAGTTGGGTTAGCAATTCATTCACTATATGTATAATATAACTAACTAAACACCTAGCTTGAGCTATCCGCAGATCCTAATTCTATCTCTCCACGCCTTTCTATATGAGGTCATGTCCTCTGACAAGAGAAGTTCCGTCATGTTTTTGGGTGTTTTGTTTTTTAGGCGCCCCTTTGTTGCCTTGTTTTGCTTTGCCTTAGTTTAGGCCCCGTGCGTTTCTTTGCCTTCTTCCCTAAGGTTTGCCTTCTTTTTCTTGTCCCCTCTGTTTTTGGTTTTTGGTGGCTCGTTTTGCTTTGCCTTAGCTTTAGGCCTCTGCATTACTTTGCTTTACTCTGTGTGCCCTTAGGTTTGTCTGCTTTTCTTTGCGCCTTGGCTCTTTGTTTTGTTTGGGCTTTGCTTTTGTGCTCCTTTGCTTGCCTTTCTTCGGCTCAATGTTTTTTTTCCGCTTTGTTTGCTGGTGTTCGCTTGTTTTGTCTGCTTTCTTTTGCCTGTAGTTTACTGGCTTTCTTCTCTCTCTTCTTTACTCTCTCACCCACACACCTACACTTGCCGGAGGTCTCGTTGGAAGCAATCTCTCTATTCCCGGGTCTTTCCTCGGGGTAGGGGTAGGATTTGTCTACATTTTACCTCCCCCATACCCTGCTCCAGCGGGATTAGGTTTGTTGTTGTTGTTGTTGTTGTTGTTGTTGTTGTTGTTGTGGTTGTTGTTATTTATCGCTGCCGGTATGCGCGGGTATCCAACTTGTAATTTATAAAGTTATTAAAAAAATGAAAATCAATAAAAAGGTTATATAATTTATTTGAAATTTAACAACTAAAGTTTTATTAATTATCCCTCCATTTTTTAGTTTTTTATAAAATCAACACATATAATTTTTGGGATAATGATTTCTAAATGTATCAAACTTGTCACGTTTTACTAAGTTGTGTATGGAACTTTTAATTTTACAAAATTGGGGTATGAACTTACTAATCTTTGCTAACTTGTGTACTAATGAGGTGTTTAAGGTTTTTCGTTAAAGTTATTTACATAAATCGTCCTTCTCATTAGTACCAAGTTGCAAAATAAGTCCTAACCATAGTTACCTAATACGCGGTACGCTCCGGTACGAATACGAAATTCGGGTACGCAATTCGCTATAGGTCACGTATTCGGTACGAAGGGGGGTAGGTTCATTTCGGTACGAAACGGTACGAAGTGGTACGTATATTAAAATTCGAAATTCATTGTACCATACAAAACAAAAACTTAATTTGAAAAACATATTGCAACGTAATACTAGTTAAGGGGATGTATTTATACTTGTAAATTGATGTATTGGAATAATGGAATGTATTGGCATTATGGAATGTATTTAATTGGAACGCTGATTTGTAGTTAATTGATGTATTGGAATAATGGAAATTATGGAATGTATTTAATTGGAACGCTGATTTGTAGTTAATTGATTGATTGTATTGGAATTATGGAATGCTAGGATGCTCGGACTCGGGTATGGGTGTCGGACTCGGGTACGTGTCCAAGGGTCGGACCTTTCAATATATAATTTCAAGGATTCGTGGACTCGTTTTGAAAGAGTCCAAATTTTGAATATGGACTCGGGGACACGGGGTATTATAATTCATAATTATATGTTATAAAAAAAATAATTGAAAATCAAATACACGTGATAATTTTTTTTTACACTAATAAAGGTCTTAAAAAAAATTTACACTAATAAAGTATTAATTTTTTTTACACGTGATAAATTTACTGAAAGAAAAAATAAAAGTTTTAAAAATAAGAAGTAAAAATAGAAGGACCTCAACCTTTTTCATTGTAACAATATTACTAAAACACTTACAAAACTAATAAAGTGAATGGGTTGGGCTTGGAAAGGAGAAATGGGTGGGCTGAAAAAGTTATTAACTTATACAACAACAACAGCTACCCAACAGCCCAAGTATATTATAAAACCTATCTTTTGACCGTCTTCTTCTTCCTCCCGCAGCCAACAACAAGAAAGCAACAGTCAAAAAAAATTTCTTCTTCTTATTCATTTTATCTTTTTCTCGGGACTGTTTTCATGAAAGGAGAACGCCGAATTGTAGTTAATTGGAACGCCGATTTGCAATTAATGGTACGCACCGAATTTCGATTTGGTACATCGTACCGCATCGAATTGGAACGCAGTGAATTTCGAATTGGTACAATTCGATCCAATACTAAATTCGTCCTTCACCCAGCGAATTCGGTAACTATGGTCCTAACGGTCGTCACATGAGTAGTGCCACGTGGCGGCCGGTCAACGACCAGTCAACGCCAGTCAACAGTTTGGGTCGGGTCGGATCTGGGTTGAGGTGCGGTGCCACGTGGACCACTGAGGGGGTGCCACGTGGCGAGGCTATAAAATAACCCACCAAAGTCCCTTGCAAGGTTCGAACTTGAGACCTTGTGTATGTGGGGAGTGTTTGCCAACTGAGCTAGCAAACACCTCAATTATATTACACGACATTTAATATATAACCCCTTATTGGACTGGTCCATTTTATATAAAGAAAATGGTCAAATTAGCGGAGTTCTGGACCCGTTCAAAAATAAATAAAAGAATACTTAATGTGGTCTATATGACCAAAAACTATTATATGACAATAAGAGTAAGTTGCATAAAAATGGTTACAAAGTTTGGTCTGACCTTTGTTATGGGTAACCAATTGACTCAAGCTGTCGAATCTCATTATTTTTAGAAAATCTTTTAAGCCAACTAATTTCCAGCCACTGTCAGAAAAAAAGGCCAACTCGTCAAGGTTACGAACATGTCATATACATGGTCATCATTTTTAACAGGGTTAAGAGTACTTTCAATTAATTTTTATAGTAAGATTGAGCCTTTATATGCAATGAATAAATGTGGTTACAAAATCATAAATTAGGTTATCAACCAAGGTTCGTTAACAATTTTGCACTAATCTTTCTAAATAGTTATCTATTTCTAATAAAATGCTTTAGAACGTTTTTATGCATTTTGGACGCACTTTAAGGTTTGAGCAACTTTTTTTTTGAACGGCAGTTTGGTGCATCGGAGTATCTTACGTGCCACCAAGGCACCAAGTCTCTCAACCCGAGTTCGAATCATCTCACGAAGAGAATATCCACCCCCAGCCTAGCCAAGCCATTCAGTTTCCCATTAAGGGGCTTCAAGGCATCGCGCTGGGATTCGAACCCGGCTGCCAATTCAAGGAAAATCCCCCACATGGGGAATAGCAGGAGTCGTACTCCTGACCTCCCACACATGGAGACTATAACTGGATGCATCAATCCAACTGAGCTGGACATCATTTGCTAAGGTTTGAGCAACTTAGCACAATACAATCCTTAATGATGCCCTAAACTGATGAATAAGTGATATTACATGAAAGCATTAACTTCAAATCCAACAATCCTTGCATAGTCTGTTTTGATGTCCTTGTGATATTTGAGTGTGAATGTCAAACGAATGTTGATAAAATATTTTTCTTCCTTAGTCTGCACATAACCAAAAGTTAGAAAAACACTAAATACAGAATTGGGTGATAAAAGAAGGTAAATTTATTATAGTTACTGAAGTTTGTTTCTATATTCACCCCTGCAGTCCTGCATACTGTACTTTACGTCCAACCAAATATCCATGTTGATATATAACAGGTGAATCCCTTACCAAGCTTGTCATGGGAACAACCAATGGTAGGTGTCTAAGATCCTGTCAATAAATAGAAAGTCAAATCCAAAGCGCAAAGCCGCAAATCCAAACAACCCTGAATAATATCTATGTTATGCAACTTACATGTTAACTCTATATTCATCATCGATCTTCTCGTACAACTAAATTGCGTACATTAATTCACACTAATTGAATGCCCACCATTGATTAACTCTATAAAATTTAACTTTTTAGATCATACCTAATATTATCATATCCTAACACTAATTGTTTAGAGGGTGATATTTCTTTTAAATTTAACCCCAAAAAGAAGATTAAGCAATGAATAATATAGGAAAATGGTGAACAAAATGTTAAACTCACTAACTAAAAGGTTTTTAAGAACTTACTTGATATTGCCTTTTCGACGCCTTTTCTATAATCCACGAAACGTAGCTGGCAGAAAGTGATCTTTCACAAAGTTTTCAACAAACGCCTGGGATACATCAAAGAGTAATGGCGTATAAATGCATAGCTAAACACAAAACAAAGATTAATGGCGCATAAAGAGCATGCTCGGTCGTGTGCAGTTTTAATGCAACCTTGGTGAAACTTAATCTTCCCCAAGGTTTGTGTATGATAAAAGATGTCATTAGAGCTGCTTTTTTGCATGTCAAATAGCATTAGGATTGGTATGACCCATAAGCTTAAAGCAGTAAACTTATAAAACGCAATTTAGCAAGTAAAATTAATCATGAAATATGGTAACGAAGTTCAATACAAAATTATGGAACCAACCTCATTAAGTCCCAATGACAAAGCCCCCATGTTGACAACATCTTACGGACTTTAATTCATTCTCATATCTTAACCATTCATTTACATACACCGGTTTATTTAATGATCAACATCGGTAACTGTGGTAACAGGTCTAAATGGGTACTTTCTTGTACATGTTAATACATGCTCGGATGTGTCGAGTTTACCGGAAATATCTTTTTCCAAATCATACATAACATGTTATAATAGACAATTATACAAAATAAAACATATACAGAATATGACGATATGAATTGCAACTCACTTGTAACACAATGCCAAACACTCACAATCACATAAGTCATCTGCAACTCACTTGTAAAACAATAGCAAACACTCTTTAATTACATATATATTTTTATGATTATTCCATATCATATAACTACCAAGTTTCCCCCTTTCAGCTTTTATTAGATTAACCAATATCCATGAATCTTTTCACAACATTAATTTTTTTTGTTCTGAATCAGTACACCAAATAAACATAGATTTTGAAATCAAAATATAATTAACACAAAAGAATTTTCACAAATAAGATACCTGATTCAATTGAAGGAGTGGCTTTGATCAATGAGACATTTAATCTAAAAAAAACAACCAATAATCCAAAATCAAGTTAATGGATTATATGTGAAAAAACAAATCAATCAATTTGTTGTTGTAAAATTAAGAATCGACAAACCTGGTGTTAATTGATGAGTCGGTATCATTTTGATGAAATTAGGGTTCGTATATGTGGCCTTTTAAAACCATCATAAAATTCGATCATGAAATTATTTTTTTAGGCATTATTGATTTGTTGTTAGGATTTGAAAACTGAAATGAAGATGAAATTGATTGTCACGGTTTGAAAATTGTATTTGTTTTCACATAGTTTTGGGGGAGGGTTCTTGAGCAGTTAATGTTTTGAGGGGAATTCTTTTAGTGAAATGCAATTTAGGCCGTTGATTAAAGGTATTATTCACGTGGCGAATTTAGAGCATAAGGTACCCTTCAAGCCGTCCCATTCGTGTTATGTGAAAAATGTTGCTACGTCAGCATATTTTCCCATAACACTAGAATTTACCACAACACCAAAAACACTCCTCCCTCCTATAACACCAGATTTTGGTGTCGTCATGCACCCCGGACCCCACATTTTTTTTAAATTTATTTAAATAAAAAGACACATTTAACTAAAATTAAAATTAAAATTTTACTAAAATTAAAAATTTTATTAAAAAGACACATTTTTTTATATACATGCACGAAATTTCGGTTAGCCTATTACCAGCCCAAAACCTATACCCAAATGGCCAATTTTGCTAGCCCATTTTATTTGTCTAATCCTAAAAGTTAGGACATATAAAGTACACATACCCTAATTTTTTCATATATGTAGTACGCCCCCACCTTCTTTGCTACCAACCTTTTCTCCCTAATCCATGAAAACTTCATATCTCAATAATTCATACACACCCATCTTCATCAACTCACCAACCGAAAGAAAAACAAGAAAAAAAAATCCAATTTTCACAAACCAAACATAATCGTTCAAAAAAAAGAGGAAAAAAAAAAGTGAAAAACGGGACCATTTGACGGGAAAACGCGAGCCACGGTGTGCATGTGACGCCCTCCGGCTGCGTTTTCCGGGACCATTTGGGCTGGTCACGACGGCGCATGACTCGAAAACGCGAGCCACGGTGTCGAACTCGCGCTGTCCGGTTGCGTTTTGCCGGAAAACGCTAGTCTTGGCGCCGGGTACCGAGCCCTCTTAGAGGTATTTTGGGTTGGAGATGACTTTTCAAAACCATGCTTTATATAGTTAGAGGGCTCGGTACCCGGCGCCAAGACTAGCGTTTTCCGGCAAAACGCAACCGGACGGCGCGAGTTCGACACCGTGGCTCGCGTTTTCGAGTCATGCGCCGTCGTGACCAGCCCAAATGGTCCCGGAAAACGCAGCCGGAGGGCGTCACATGCACACCGTGGCTCGCGTTTTCCCGTCAAATGGTCCCGTTTTTCACTTTTTTTTCCTCTTTTTTTTGAACGATTATGTTTGGTTTGTGAAAATTGGATTTTTTTTTTTTTCTTGTTTTTCTTTCGGTTGGTGAGTTGATGAAGATGGGTGTCTATGAATTATTGAGATATGAAGTTTTCATGGATAAGGGAGAAAAGGTTGGTAGAGAAGGTGGGGGCGTACTACATATATGAAAAAATTAGGGTATGTGTACTTTATATGTCCTAACTTTTAGGATTAGACAAATAAAATGGGCCATTTGGGTATAGGTTTTGGGCTGGTAATAGGCTAACCGAAATTTCGTGCATGTATATAAAAAAATGTGTCTTTTTATTTAAATGTGTCTTTTTAATAAATTTTTTAATTTTAGTAAAATTTTAATTTTAATTTTAGTTAAATGTGTCTTTTTATTTAAATAAATTTAAAAAAAAAATGTGGGGTCCGGGGTGCATGACGACACCAAAATCTGGTGTTATAGGAGGGACGAGTGTTTTTGGTGTTGTGGTAAATTCTGGTGTTATGGGAAAATATGCTGACGTAGCAACATTTTTCACATAACACGAACGGGACGGCTTGAAGGGTACCTTATGCTCTTAGTAGATTCTTCCAATTCAGTTGACCGTGGAGAAACTTGCCAACTTCACATCTTTTGAAGAGGAGCACCAAGCAAAGCAGCTCGAACTAAATCATTAAGCAACTTGTTGCAACTCTTGTTAGGATTCCTTTCTTCTTGGCCGCCAATATTGGATTTCTTCATCTTTTTTTTTTTTTTTTTAAATTATTCTGAATAAGGGTTAAAGAGTGACGGATAGGTTGTATTAGGGTTTGACGGGTGGCCTAGCGGGAGGCGGCTCAACATATCTACCTAGGTCTGAGGATGAGACCCCCTTCGATACCATGTTAGAATAGTGAAACCCTAATACCCAAAACCCACCAACCGGGCTTGGGCCTAATTATCCACTTAAAAAATCGAGGAAATTTTTGAAAAATCTGTCATTACAAATGTCACATGAGATTTTTTGTTTTCTGTTTTCTGTGAGAATTGTGGGGTCGGGTCGGGCCAGCTAAGTTTGTAAGTTAATATTTCAAGTGTGGGTCGAAACGGATTGGGCTGACCAGCAGATACATTTTTATACATTTAGAAATGTACGATATTATTACAAATCCAAGAAATTACAAACCCATTCATGAGCAAATAGGCCAATATTGCTACATCAAGGTTTTAAATGCTTCTATATAATCTAAATGTCTATTAATAGTCAAAGACTAGATTTACTTCATTAATAGGGTCTAAGGATCACATTCTAGAGGACAATAAAAACTAAATGCTAAAAGGACAAATACCTTTTCCAGATGATCAAGAATGACGGCCCTTTCATAAGTTAAACCGCTTGGAGTGATGACAGGGTCACGAAATATATCCAGTGATTTTGCAGCTAAGATAGTCCGGTATCTGAAATTAAATGTGTGTCTATGAAGAAAACATAGATTTTGCTTGTGAAAGGAAGTATGAGAACTAAAAGAAAAATCAAAAGCTCACATCTATTGGTACGTCGTCTTCTGCTGCTTTGCTGAATACTAATTTTAGAGCTGCTAACTGTTCTGAAATCTGTATCATCTTCTTTTTGACTAGCATCACGAGAATGTTTTTCTTTAAGAGCTGCCTCACAAGATTCTCTGTGGAACATAACACCCAACACTACTACAGAAATAGAAAAAACAGTGCAAAGCCATAAGCCCATAACAAAAGACATCCTCACAAGATACTCTGGGCAAATCGGATTACAGGTCCTAATGAATCGTATTAGCACAGGTTAAGAAACGTCAGATTTTTTCGTAAAAACAATAATGTTATAGTCAGTTAGTAACAATCTAAAACTTTGGATTAAGCAATTTAGAAGGTTGTGTGTATAAAGAATAAATTTACGGTAACTTTTAGCATGTTTGACACTGACACCTTCCTGTTTTCGTTATTTTTAATTTGACCTGTTTAAGATACCAGAAAACAGCCAAATACACCCAAGCAAAAGTAAATTGGTCGAATTGTCACCCGGACTGGACATCAGAAGATGGTAACCGATTAACAAGAAACATACTCAAGGTTTCGCAAATCCCAAGATCGCTTGGTAGAATCACGCTCCCACTCATGATATTTCACTGTTCCAAGCTCTTGCGTATCTCCTCCACCATATGTTGGGATGTGCACCTCTTCCAAGATCCAAAGCCTGTAGAGGAAGTAATATAAGGTCTCAAAAGCAATATGACAGACTTTGAACATAAACACAATCATAGCCAATTGCTCCTCAGTTACACAAGTATGATAAAATGGGTAAAGGTGTTCAGGTTACCAGCGGAAGGCGAGTCATTTGACTCAGATGTACGCCGCCCAACCTGCATATTCCTGTGACCATTTCCCACCCTTTCCATCGCCAAACCCAAAGGTGTAGCTAGTGAGGTTTGAACCCTAGACCTCTTGTGAGGACTTCAGGTGCCTAACCACTAGCTAGCTAGTCCATGTGGTGGTGGTTGGTTACGTAAGTACGATCATTGGAAAATCCAATCATACAAGGGAGCATCGAGAAAAGGAAAACAGCATTGGTATTAAAGTTCAATAAACAAGCACTCAAAGCCGACTTGTTTCTCTTAAAATCCTAAATAAAGCCTCATTAACCCGACAAATCATCTGACAGATTGTATGCTATGCGTAGAAGGAAAATGATAGCATTTTTGCAGTTTAATCTACAATGATTCTACAAGACTATCGAAAGTAAATTCCGTACCCTTTGCAATAATTTTATCCCTTCAGCATATTTTTCCTTTTGTAATGACCCTGCAGCTCAGCAAGCGTTTCATTCCATTAGCCCTTCCAATACCAAAATAAAAAGGATATAGAAGAAAGTTACGTCACATCATATATGGTAGATCACTTTTCATTGTATTTGCAGCTATTATACAGCTACAACCTAAAATCACAGCATTCATCTAATTACAGTAGGTAACTTAGCGATTGAGCTTTTAAAATTGTAACCTGAAGATGCACTTAAATGCGTATAAGATTTGCCTAACAAATAGGTATTAGTATATTCCTAGATTAACATGCAAGCTATTAGTATATTCCTAGATTAACATGCAAGCTGCCAGAAAAAGACAAGATTATTGGGTATCGGATCTATAATTTTTTGAACATTCCAAGATGAAATTTTCCCGCATATTTACCACCGTAAAATTCACAGGTACTTGGTATGAATCACAATGCTAGATGCAATGTTTCCTAGCGATAAGATGTCAATTGAACAACATGGTTCGCATTGTCACCACAATTATAATTCACAAATATAACATGATACCAAAAAAGTATCAATGATGATAATGAGACGTTCATATGATTATCATATGATTTATGACAACTTCTTAAATACTACTCTATTCTGAGAACGTTATTATCATCTTTCCCCAGCATTCAATGTTATCCAAATTAGAAGGACAGTGTACTTTAATTAGCATAAAGCTCTATTGCTGGGGTGTCTATACTCTATATCATTCCAGTCCCACTATTCCTTAAAACATGTCTTTCATTTCATGGTTTAATTTTCTCTTCTCTGTTCCTTTTCAACCTAGAGATTTTTCAAGTAAGGTTAAGGATAATTTAACTACGTCATGCCCGTCAACACTGTCAACACTATAGAAGCACAAATGTATAAGGTGAGCATCTACACAAAATATTACTAGTATAATACAGAGTGTAGGTTTCCATTCCCCATTGTCAAATCAAGTAATACATAAATAGACAAATACAATTGTCTGTAAGCTCATGTTGGAAATATTTCTCACTTGTTAAACCATCACAAGATATAAAATTTAACTCATGACCCTAGTAAACAACACTACAAAGCTCAAACTGCTTACAAGCAAGAAACTTAAGCAAACACATTCACACGTCTACATAAAAAGAAACCACACCTATCTTGCATCACTCATTCCTTCAATTAGTTAAAAACAAATAATTAACTCAAATACACGTGTAAAACCATTGTTGTTCAATAGAAATATAACTCATGGTCCTAGAAAGCAAACTACGAACCTCAATCAACTTCAATTAACCATGACGAAAAGAAACCACACCTATCTTACATCACTCATTCTTGTTTCACATAAATAACATTTCCTTATCTTACGTCACTCTCCTTCAACTTGTCATAAACAAACACGCAAAACTCAAACATGACGAAAATAATGACAATTTTAACAGTTACAAAAACAAAAAACTATAAATGATAACAAGCATTCTCGAAAAAGGATATACCTTAATGGCCGGATTTAGGATCAAGCTGTACAGCCTTCAAACAATCATCCTCAATGATTCTTTTTGAAATAAAGGTTACCGTCTTGTTTAAGTTGTCCTGCTTGATCGATTGCTGATGATGGTGCGTCACTGTGAACTGCAAATCCACTCACGCTTACACTGAGCACGTTGTGTATTTTAAAATAATGCTGAGTTTAACAATAATTTGCATAACATATAAATAGCAAATATATTGCTTTTTTTTGGAAACTCAAAACGTTAATAAACAGGAACCATGCACAAAAGGAAACAAATCCAAATACATTAATACTGCAAACATAGACAAATACTGCCTTGTCCTACTAACAAAGTTCACAACCAAATATTAAAAAAAAAAAAAAAAAATCATTCACAGCCGACAACTGGCCATGCAAATAAAAAAAAAATCATTCACAGCCGACAACTGGCCATGCAAATTAAAAATTAAAAAAATAATAATAAAAAAAAAAAAAGAATTCATTCAAAGCCGACAACCATGCGTAAAATCATTTAGATTTCAGAAGCATCCACATCAGCGGTTGTGCTGGATGGACATATCTCCAAGTCGAAATGCACAAAATTGCCCCTCTCCTTGGAAAACTCAACCGCAAAGTGCCAATCACGATCTGTCTTGACCAAAATATTCACACCTGGTGGAAGGATGTAGGTTAGTCTGTAACATCCACGAGACGGACTAAGATCCGCCTCAATCATGCTGATAACATTTTCAAACGGTTTAGTGGCCTGCACAACATAACTCTTTTGTCTTTCCTTAATAACAATCGTTATTGAATAATCACCCCCATGAATCCTTACTGGTCCGCGGTTAACCTCATTCCACACAAAGATGTCTAGGTCCACCAGCACGTTTTTAAAACTCGACAACTCAATACCAAACAAAGCTCGGGCTTGCTCAAAAGTCACTAATCCTTTGTTTATCGAAAGAATTGCGTCCCTTGCAAAGGAGAGTACAACAAAATGTTGCTCCATTGAATTGATCGAAATTTTGAGAAGTGAAATGTAGTAAAGCGGCTGAGAGAGTGAAGGGTAGGGTAAACAATTAGAGGAGTTATAAAGGGTGGCGGCAGGCCTTGTTGGGCTTTTTCTGATTTTTCTACCAAAAACGGTAACATTTTATTTTTATTTATTTATTTATTTATTTTTCTCCTAACTTTAGTATAAATTAGTTATAATGCTCGCGCACGCGCGAGTTTTTTATAAATTTTTTGAATCATATATTTTTATTTATTAAAAAACAAATAATTTAATATTTGTTTTGTTTGATTTATGATGTTTAATTATAGTTTTTTATTATTATAGATAATTATTTAAAAATTTTAATCCTATTGTTAATTGATTCTTATCTATATTTTTTGTATTTATCTTCTACTTGTGTTATGGATAAATATAAATAATTTTTTTTCTTAAATAATATATTTTTTATATTTATCTTCTACTTGTGTTATTGATAAATATAAAATGTTACCTAATAAGAAAATAATCTTTTTATAAACTAATATTATTACTAAATAAGGTATGATTTAGTTTTTTGAAATGGAAAAGTCCCCACTTAGGGTTTTGTTTTATTATATAAAAGATGGGTGTATTGAGTTTGGTTTAGTGACAACACTCAAACACTCTCAAATTGCTATTGAAACAATCAAGACGCTCACTAGTCACTAATGGCAACTCAAGCTTCTTCAACTTTCGCTTCCGCTGGTATTGGTTCTTCAAATGCACCAACGATTGTTGAAGTTATACCCACAACCCAAAAACCCGAACTTTGGTGTCATTTCAACAAGGTGAAGTTGTCGGATAATTCAATTAAGGCTCATTGTAAACATTGAGGTCATTTTTTGCAACCCAATTCCAACTCGACATTGCAATTTCATGTCGATAAGTATTGTGAAAGACTCAAACTCATCTTTGGGACAAGGGAGGGTTATTTTTGCATACAAGGCGGACCGAGTTTGAGAACAATTGGCGGGGTTTGTGATTCAAGAAGATTTGTCGTTCAACCACTTCGACAACAAACGGTTAACCAAGCTGCTTCAAAATTGTCTTCAACCTCGATATAATCAAGTAAGTCGTGCTACTCTTAAACGCGATTGTATGAAACAATGGAAAAAGGCTAAAATTAAACTAGTAAAATATTTTGAACAATTAAATACAAGTATATGCTTAACAACTGATATTTGGGCGGCTCCTAATAATTTGCAATGTTAGTACCTTTGTGTTACGCGCATTGGGTTGATCCCATAACTTGGCAAATGATAAAGCGTACGATTGCTTTTGAAACTTCGGGTATCCTGACATGGGTCTAACTTTATTTCATATGTTACGAGACGTAATAAATTATTACAAGAAAAGGTTTTTTCAATATTATTTGATAACACTTCTAATAATACAAATGCCATTAAAAGCTAATAGTAAGATACGAGCCACCCTTGCATGGCCTTTTTTTTCATAGTAGAGTTACAAACATCTTAAACTTGGTTGTGCAAGAAGGACTAGCGACACCTGAAATAAGTAAGGTAAAAGACGATTTTAAAAAAAATGTTACAAGATATACTTCAATCGGGTAAAGCTACATATGTAAATTATATGAAATTGTGTGAATAAACGGAGTCCTTTTTTTAGCCCCTAATTGGGACGTTCCTACAAGATGTTCGACTTGTAAAATGTTTGTTTGTGGTTGTAACACCCCCAAAATTTGATACAGCGGAAGACTCAACAAGTTTTCGGGGTGCTACGGGGATTGGTATCCATTCAAAGCCATGAAAGAACGAGATAAAGTAAACATAAGAAAAACACACCCAAAACGGGTTTTAGAGTTTACATTTATCCCAAGAATTATCCAAAGTAAGGCCCAAAAGAAATAAACATAGGTCCACAATAGTTATCCGAGTTTTAGAAAAATAGATCCATAACCGGTGCCATTTCCAAGCCTCCAATCCCAAGCATCCATAGAGCATCACTTAATTACCTGAGAAAACGCGCTAAAAGTCAACTTTCGCTGGTGAGATCATAGGTTTAAATTAATAATTCGATATAGTGGACATATACGCAAAACGCTTGCTAGCTAGACTAGGCCTCGATCATCCAACCAAAATAATCCAACCAAATCAAATCAACCCTATAGGTGCACGCTATAGCTCAAGTCAATCCAATCAATAGCTTACCTAGCTCAAGTCTAGGCCTCGCTCTATAACCAATCCAATAGCTTACCAAAAACTAAATCAATAGCTTACCTAGTTCGGGACTAGGCATCGCTTAATCCTACCTAGTTTTATAAGCATAGCAAGTTTTGAAATAAATAAATAAAGCGATAATAGTCCACATAAAACATTTGCACGTTTCTCACCCCAAGTATTGAAAACAAAGTTCAAGAGTAAAAGTGGGGCTATGACTCACCTCAAGTCCAGCAAATCCTCACAAGAAATCGATAGAGAAAGACGTAAGCAAACTCAAGCAACTCACGTAACGGCAACTACAGACTCGGCACTTCCTAACAATATCAAGCTCGTTCAGAAATCATTTCCTCAAAAATCAAATATTCCCATTCCCGAACGTATTCCGTTTTACTTTCCAAAAATATCCATTTCTCGAATTAACTTCATATTAATTTGAAATTCGACGTTTGGTATCCATATGGGTGGAGGGTAGACACAACTCAAACCAAGAAGCCACAACGAAAGAAATAATAAACCAACTATAGGTCTAATATTAGCCCAACATATTATTTAAATAATCATCGAAGCTTATCAAATCCGTCGATTTGGTAATCTCCCATATTTATTTACGTAATATATCGTTCCAAAATTATACCCAACCTAAAGCACATACCACAAGGAATTCTATTTGGTATATATCGTAGTCCTATAAATTCCCTATATATATCGTCGAATCGGCCAAATTCCACGAGATACATAGTAATTTATTACCCTAAAACATATACCACAACCTATGGGCGTCGTGGGATACGATGCCCATTAATATACTCATTTTATATAATCAAATAACTCGATTTAATCCGTCGATTAAATAAGTCACTTGCTATAGAAAATATTTATATTAATCGTCATATATCCGTGACAACACAAAAGTCACAATATAAAGTCCACTTGGACTTTAAATAACCACAACTCGTATAACTCGATAAGTTTCTAAATTTATAAAAATCACGTTTTTAATTATTATTTACCCGACTTATTATTTCGCCGTTATATGTAGTTATTATTTATAACAATAGTCCGACACTTATTACACTATTTGCAAAGTATAATAACTATCGTTATATTATTATAACGTTTACTCGTGATCGTTTCATTATTAATATACGCATATATATATATATATATATATATATATATATATATATATATATATATATATATATATATATATATATATATATATATATATATATATATATACATTTATCACGTCTATATACGTATATAAACGATTATATTCTCAATAATAGTATTACGAGTATTATTTTTAATATTGACTTTTAAATATTTATCGAGTCATAGAATTTGGTTACATGTCCGAGTCATGACTCTCGGCTCATAGTCCAAGTCCAAAATAAGTATCAAGTCAAAATAAATATATCATCTCCATCCAAATCAATCCCATATCCACGTGCTACAACATGAGGGTCCGACTACGGCACCCAACTAACCTATCTCCGTCATCTACTGACCGTCTCACAATCGGTCCCCAAGTATCCACACTCGAAAACACATCTCCAAAATATCAAAGTTAATCCATTTGCCGAAACCATGAGGTTACGGACTCAACTCCACTTTCGGCCAACAACAATAATAATAACAACAAAATGCCCAAGTCTCAACATCACATAACAATACCATGAATCACAACAATAAACATCAAATTATAACATTACCAGGTTGGTTTACCAAGCCAAAAGACCCACTTGGGTCTCGGCTAGAACCACGAGTCACAAGGACTCAAATCCAAGACCACAAGGCCACGACATAAGCTCAAATGAGCATACCCAAGCTGCCAAACGGACCACATAGGTCGCGACACACAAATGACAACAACAATCATCAAATCGGAAGTCCATCTAGCCAAGAATCAAAATAATCGGACCAAGGGTCACATTAGGCACCCCATACGAGTCAAAGATAGCATCACACCGAGACCATAGGGTCTCGGTTAAGCTCTAACGAGCCAAACCCATGTCCAAACGCGACCCAACATCAAGGTCGAGTACCAAACATGAGCAAATCGACACCCCAAGATACCAAACCATCAAATCCTTATATTTCTTTTAAAAACCCACTTGAATTACATGTGTATAACCAAAACCCACAAGAAAGGTTTTAATTTCGTGACCCAAGGTCACGATTTCGCCAAAAACACGAGTAGGAACTCGTCTCACCTTCGATTTCTCAAGACAAAAACTTGATAACCTCAAAAACAAGAAGAAAATGATGATTTTTGTGATTTAACGTGGTGATTTGGGGGGTATTTAGGCGCGTGTGATAGTAGATCGAGAAGGAAATGAGATAGGGAGTTGATTGGTGGTGGTGGTGTTGATGGTGGAGCGGCGGTGGAGCTGTGGTGGCGGCGGCTGCCCTTTGGTGGCTAGGGTTTGGTGATGGTGTTGTTGGTATAATAGAGAGAGATGAAATAGTGAGAGTGTTGGGTTGTTTGTATGTTTATATTTGTGTTTGTGTTGTGGGGGTGGGGGGGGGGGGGGGGGTTAGAACCGGCCCTCAAGCCCAAAAGGAGAAAAAAATAAAAAAAAAATTATAAAATGATATTAATAATAATAAGATTATTATCATAAAGGTGGGTGAGGTAACCCGATGTAGATAACGCGGACCAAACCCGAAACTTATTTAAAATAAACCAACTCTCTCGAACCAAACTCAAACCCAAAAATTTAAAATACCATAATAAATTCCAAAAATATATCAACCCGAATCAATCATTCAAAAATATTAAACTTTTTGTTAGGTTATCCTAGTGCCTGAGTCAATGTAGTGCCAAATAAATATTTCAAAATGAATCATCACGAATATTCCATACCAAAACAATAATTCAAATTCAAATCCCATAAATAACGTAGGTCTAAAAATCACAATCCAACGTTTACAAATCTCATCACGAATAAACTTTTCAAATATTCCAAAAATTATAAATTTTAAAGTAATGCGGGTTTTCAAAAGGGCTCCCTAATTTGTCAGTTGTCACATCCTCCCAGCCTCAGAAGAAACCCGTCCCGGGTTTCTCTCGGAACAAACCATCTACGAAGTAAAAAGCTTCGGATATCTTTTTCGAAACTCATCCTCACGTTCCCACGTGAATTCCGGTCCATATCGCGAATTCCAATGAACTTTGATGAGCGGAATACGACTTCTCTTAAGTCATTTAATCTCTCTATCCAGTATCTCAATCGGTTCTTCCACAAAATTTAAACTCTTATCCACACGAATATCCTTGATTGGTATAATTGGCGTTTCCTCCGAAAGACCTTTCTTCAGATTGCTAACATGAAACACATCATGAACTTTATTCAATTCAATTGGCAATTCCAATCGATAAGCTACGGGCCCAATTCTTTCCAAAATAAGAAATGGTCCAATGTAGAGGGGATTTAGTTTCCCACGTTTCCCAAAACGTATCACACCCTTTCAAGGCGAGACTTTCAGCATCACTTTGTCTCCAACCTGGAATTCTAGGGGTTTACGTCTCTGATCGGCGTAGCTTTTCTGCCTATCCCTAGCTGCTTGCAATCGATCTCGAATTTGCGTTACCTTCTCAGTAGTTTCCAGAATAAGCTCAGGGCCTGTGAGTTGGCTATCTCCAACTTCTACCCAACCAATAGGTGAACGACATCTACGACCATACAAAGCTTCAAATGGTGCAGCCTTAAGACTTGTGTGGTAGCTATTGTTGTAGGAGAACTCCGCAAGGGGTAGATATTTCTCCCAGCCTTTACCAAAGTCTATGATGCATGCACGAAGCATATCCTCCAAAGTCTGAATAGTTCTCTCACTTTGACCATCGGTTTGGGGGTGATATGCAGTACTCATATCAAGTCTCGTCCCCAAAGCGGTTTGAAGTGATCGCCACAATGCTGACGTGAAGCGGCTGTCGCGATCAGAAATAATCGATATCGGAACTCCATGACGAGAAACAATCTCCTTCACATACAACCTCGCAAGTTTGTCAACACTATCATCTTCACTAATCGCCAGGAAATGAGCAGACTTAGTCAAACGATCCACAATTACCCATATAGCGTCACAACCGCTAGCTGTCTTTGGTAATTTGGTAATAAAGTCCATCGTGATCCGCTCCCATTTCCAAACCGGGAGTTCTGGCTGCGTCAATAATCCTGACGGTCTTTGATATTCTGCCTTAACCTTAGAGCAAGTCAAACACTTACTAACATACAACGCTATATCTACCTTCATATTTGGCCACCAATATAACTTTTTCAAATCCTGGTACATCTTGTCAGACCCAGGATGAATAGAGTATCTTGACTTATGCGACTCATGCATAATCAACTCTCGAATTCCTCCATACAATGGTACCCAACTTCGCTCTCCAAAACATAATACTCCATCAGAACCTTTAACAAATCCCTTCTCATTTTCTGCCATCCCAAATATGTTCTCAGCAGATCGATTCTCCGCTTTCAATGCTTCCATTTGAGCTTCCAATATTTGAGACGGTAATGGCGATACGATAGTCATCCCTAATGACCTAACTCATAACGGTGGAATTCTCTCCTTTCGACTAAGAGCATCAGCAACAACGTTTGCTTTACCAGGATGGTAGCGAATTTCACAATCATAATCGCTTAGAAACTCAACCCAACGTCGCTATCTCATGTTGAGCTCTTTTTGGTTCAAGATGTGTTGCAGACTTTTGTGGTCAGTAAACACTACACACTTGGTTCCATACAAGTAATGTCTCCATATCCTCAAGGCAAAAACCACAGCACCTAACTCCAAATCATGGGTGGTGTAGTTCTTCTCGTGCTTCTTGAGCTGCCGGGAAGCATAAGCTATCACTTTCTCTCGTTGCATTAACACAGCTCCCAAACCTTTGTGAGAAGCGTCACAATAGACGACGAAGTCCTCGTTACCTTCAGGTAACGCTAAGATAGGAGCACTACACAACATTTCCTTAAGTAACTGAAATGCTTCCTCTTCCTTATCTCCCCATTCGTACTTAACACTCTTTTGAGTCAATTTGGTCAACGGTTTTGCTATCTTCGAAAATCCCTCAATGAATCTTCGGTAATAACCGGCTAAACCCAAAAATTGACGAACTTCTGTTGGGGTCGTAGGTGCAGCCCAATCTTTAATCGCTTCAATCTTAGCAGGATCTACATGAACTCCTTGTCTATCAATCACATGACCCAGAAATTATACCGTCGGAATCCAAAATTCACATTTAGAAAACTTGGCATACAGTTTCTCCTTCCTGAGCAATTCTAAGATAAGTCTTAGATGCTCCTCATGCTCCTTCTCGCTCTTCGAATAAATTAGAATGTCATCGATGAACACAATCACAAACTTATCTAAGTAAGGCTTACACACCCGATTCATGAGATCCATGAATACTGCCGGTGCGTTAGTCAACCCAAACGGCATCACCTGAAACTCGTAATGCCCGTAATGGGTTCTGAAAGCCGTTTTCGGAATATCTTCCTCGCGAACTCAAAGCTGATGATATCCCGATCTCAAATCGATCTTCGAATACACACTCGATCCTTGAAGCTGATCGAACAAATCATCGATCATCGGTAACGGGTATCTATTCTTCACCGTTAACTTGTTCAACTCTCGGTAATCAATACACATACGAAACGATCCATCCTTCTTCTTCACAAATAAGACCGGGGCTCCCCAAGGCGAAGAACTTGGTCTTATAAATCCTTTTTCGGCTAACTCCGCTAGTTGCTTCGACAACTCTTCCAGTTCAGTAGGTGCAAGACGATACGGCGCTCGTGCTACAGGTGCAGCACCAGGTATCAACTCAATCTGAAACTCCACTTGTCTAGTAGGCGGGATTCCCGGCAAATCATCGGGAAACACATCCGAAAAATTACGAACTATAGGTACATCTCCAATGCACCTTTCCTTCTTCTCCTTCTCTCCTTTCTCAGAAATTTGAGCTAAGAAAAGATAACATCCTTTTTCCATTAGCTTCGGCAACTTAGTGCAAGATATGACCGCTAATCTAGATGGGCCTCTCAAATCCTTTCTATCTCCTGGTATGTTCAGAATCTCCTTGCCGTATGGCACACGCACGATCTTCTCATCGCAAATTATATGAGCCTGATACTTCGACAACCAATCCATACCAATAATGACATCAAAACTTCCTAACGTGACGGGTAGAAGATCTATGTTGAAGGGGCGATTCAGAAAGTTTAACGTGCAACCGCGAATGATAGTCCTAATTCTCTCTATGTTCCCATTAGCTAACTCTACATCATAACCAATTCCTAAGGCCATCGGGGGTTTCTCTAGTAAGGGTGCAAACTTAGTGGACACAAAACTCTTATCGGCACCAGTATCAAATAGTATGGAAGCATAACAATTATTGAGAAGGAACGTACCAGTAACGACGTTCGGATCTTCTCCTCCCTCGTTCCCAAGTGCATACACTCTTCCATGAGCAGCTCCAGCTTCCACACGTTGGTCCCCATTATCTTGTCGTCCACGGTTTCCTCCAGCTCCACGGTTTCCATTATTGTACCCATTACCACCCGATCCTTAATTTCCTCGGTTCCACGATTCCCTACACTCATTCCTATAATGTCCCTTCTTTCCACATCCATAGCAAGTAACATTTGCCTTGCTCATAGTTTCAAGAGTAGCTTGAACCATAGCAAGTGGTCGAGCTCTACAATCCTTAGCTATGTGTCCCATCTTAGAGCAATTCTTGCACATCACAGTACATCGACCAGAATGATGCTTATAACATCGATTACACTTGGGTGCATCTCCATTGTAGCTCTTCTTGTCTCCATCTCCCATAGCATAAGCTCTAGTAGTTGTTTGTCACTTGTTTCGACGATCATTACCCTTAGAGTGATCATCCCTCTTCCTCTTTCCATTCTTGTCTTTCTCAGCTTCTTCCAATGCCAACGAGTCCATCAATTGTTGAGCGATAGTGATAGCCTCATGAATGTTTGCAGGCTTAGCAGAAATCACATCGTTCCTTGTAGCTACTGGCAACCCATCGGTATACCTCTCAATCCTTTGAGTCTCAGTAGTCATAGCATATGCCACATCACTCCCAACCGAGTTACGGTAATTGTTCCACCAAGTCAAAGCTTCGTCCTTGAAAGTAAAAGAAGCAAACTTTACCTTCGTATTCTCCGCACAACCACTGACATTAAACACTGACTCGGTCTTCTCTATCCACCTGACCAAGTAGACCACTCCTTCAGTTCCACCAAACTCAACGGGTCCACAAATCTTAAACTCCTTGTAGTTACATCCATTAGCACGAACAGGTGGAAATGTTCCAGCAGAATTGTTGGAATGATTCGACTCAGCTAGTAACTCAGCAACTCATTGCTCCACAAGTTGATTGATCATTGCTTGATCCACAGTAGGTGCATTAAGTGGAACATGATCATTGTCTCCCTGAACATCAACATTTTAATTCCTGTTGTTGCGGTTAGTAGTGTCCAGGTTGTCAGGAGTAGGGGTCTCAACATTTCGAGTAGGACGACGTCCTCGACGACCAGGGGTAGCCGTTGCAGGACCAGTTCTGGTAGCTCTAACAGGGTTTCATCGTGGGGCCATTGATCTGAAACATCATACAAGTTCGTGAGTCTCCGATTGAACTTATCATATGCTTAACAAGAATTAAATCAACGAAGCCAAGTCATGGAAAAATATCAACAGTACACCACAAGACATCAATAAGGCGAATAGGAACTCAATTTCCATAATATCCAAAAACTACATAATACCATATAATAATAACCATCAACCATACAATAAAGATCCAACATCGTTCCAACTACCGATAACACAAAAGATAATAATCGTTCCAATAAGACGGGTAATCAACTGAAATACATCAAAATAGGATAACTAGCTTTTCCAACCGAACACTCCTCAGTTAGGAAAGCAACAAGATAACATAGCTCAAACATCTAGCCACGCTGCTGGCGGAGGCTCCTCAACTCCTGCCTCAAGCCATCAAGATCTCTCCATAATGATCCTAACTCCACACTATGTGTGTCGCTGTCTCTCTTGAGGTCAGCAACCTCCTTCTCCAGCTCGGCATTCCTTTGCCATAACTTGCGGTTGGCCTCTCGAGCTGTAATAAAATCTCGCTGTAAACTCTCAATCTGCTCGTGAACCTCCATCAAAACTCTCCTCATCTCAGTCGACCTGCCCTCAACTACAGTCATATCAACTCTCAAATCTGCTATAAACTCTCCAATAACTCTCTCAAGTCGATCAGATAATCGCGAGATCCTCTCACCCTATGCAGAAATCTGAGCCCACATCCTACCAGTCTCACCTAACTCTGCATGCTCAGCAGAAACCTCAGAAGGTGCATCCGACTCCACGGGACTACCAGGTGGTGAATCAAACAGAAATGGATGATCAGGTGAAACAGGCTCAATCGGATGTATAGGTGAATCAGGCTCCTCAGCCTGAGCTGGCGGCACTAACAGATCATCATCATCAGGCATCTCCTCCTCCTGAGGGTCATCCTCCTCCTCAGGGTAATCATCATCACCCTGCTCAGCCTCTTGAGGGTCATCAGCCTCATCCTCACCCTCGTACTCCTCCTCCTCCTCATCGGAAGAGTACATCATCAATCGTCGTCTCCTAACAGGTGAACCATGTGGTGAAGGGGTAGGTGATCTAGGACGACGATGCGATGATGCAGGTGGCGCCTCTGACAGAAGAGAGTGAGCATCTATCTGTAAAGGTGGTGAAGTAGGGCGTACCGACATACGTGCCGTAGCTCGGTGGGCAAAACGTGGAGCCACACGAGCCAAAGCCTGATGAAGTGTAAGCTGCCTGGTTGTACCAGGGAGCCCTAGAGAAGATGAGGGTCCCTGCGTAGATGCAGCAGGTGGTGCTGAAGTAGAACCTGTCGGTGTCACAGTAGCTAAATGCATGGCAACCTGGTAAGGGTCATCAGGAGCCATGGTGAACTGTGCGGGAAATACCGGTGCAGTAAGAATATCCTCAACAACGTCGGGCGTACGGGAGGCCATAGTCTGTGACAACGGCGTAGGGTAGGTGTAAGTGTTTCAAAACAACTAAACCGCAAACTCAAAATACCATATCAAAATCGCCATATCATCTCACATCATATATAACCAAGAAAGATTTAAAATACTGCATTACTAAAATCATTCGTAAAACAATTAAGCCATATAATTCCTCAAACTCATATAATTCCTCAAAACGCCATCATATCACTAAATCAATAAACCTCAAAACCTCAAATCTATCAATCATCTCAATAATCTCATAATACCTCAATAATAACAATGATGCTTCGGCTTGGCGGGCTGGCGGGCAATGGTCAAGGATCGTTTTCTATAAAAATTGGTTATATTTTAGGTGTCTATTTACCTAGTTCTCTATAACCTTGGCTCTGATACCAATCTGTAACACCCCCAAAATTTGATACAGCGGAAGACTCAACAAGCTTTCGGGGTGCTACGGGCATTGGTATCCATTCAAAGTCATGAAAGAACGAGATAAAGTAAACATAAGAAAAACACACCCAAAACGGGTTTTAGAGTTTACATTTATCCCAAGAATTATCCAAAGTAAGGCCCAAAAGAAAAAAACATAGGTCCACAATAGTTATCAGAGTTTTAGAAAAATAGATCCATAACCGGTGCCATTTCCAAGCCTCCAATCCCAAGCATCCATAGAGCATCACTTAATTACCTAAGAAAACGTGCTAAAATTCAGCTTTCGCTGGTGAGATCATAGGTTTAAATTCATAATTCGATATAGTGGACATATACGCAAAACGCTTGCTAGCTAGACTAGGCCTCGATCATCCAACCAAAATATCCAACCAAAATAATCCAACCAAATCAAATCAACCCTATAGGTGCACGCTATAGCTCAAATCAATCCAATCAATAGCTTACCTAGCTCAAGTCTAGGCCTCGCTCTATAATCAATCCAATAGCTTACCCAGTTCGGGACTAGGCCTCGCGCAAAAACTAAATCAATAGCTACCTAGTTCGGGACTAGGCCTCGCTTAATCCTACCTAGTTCTATAAGCATAGCAAGTTTTGAAATAAATAAATAAAGCGATAATAGTCCACATAAAACATTTGCACGTTTCTCACCCCAAGTATTGAAAAGAAAGTTCAAGAGTAAAAGTGGGGCTATGACTCACCTCAAGTCCAGCAAATCCTCACAAGAAATCGATAGAGAAAGACGTAAGCAAACTCAAGCAACTCACGTAAGGGCAACTACAGACTCGGCACTTCCTAACAATATCAAGCTCGTTCAGAAATCATTTCCTCAAAAATCAAATATTCCCATTCCCGAACGTATTCCGTTTTACTTTCCAAAAATATCCATTTCTCGAATTAACTTCATATTAATTTGAAATTCGACGTTTGGTATCCATATGGGTGGAGGGTCGACACAACTCAAACCAAGAAGCCACAACGAAAGAAATAATAAACCAACTATAGGTCTAATATTAGCCCAACATATTATTTAAATAATCATCGAAGCTTATCAAATCCGTCGATTTGGTAATCTCCCATATTTATTTACGTAATATATCGTTCCAAAATTATACCCAACCTAAAGCACATACCACAAGGAATTCTATTTGGTATATATCGTAGTCCTATAAATTCCCTATATATATCGTCGAATCGGCCAAATTCCACGAGATACATAGTAATTTATTACCCTAAACCATATACCACAACCTATGGGCGTCGTGGGATACGATGCCCATTAATATACTCATTTTATATAATCAAATAACTCGATTTAATCCGTCGATTAAATAAGTCACTTGCTATAGAAAATATTTATATTAATCGTCATATATCCGTGACAACACAAAAGTCACAATATAAAGTCCACTTGGACTTTAAATAACCACAACTCGTATAACTCGATAAGTTTCTAAATTTATAAAAATCACGTTTTTAATTATTATTTATCCGACTTATTATTTCGCCGTTATATGTAGTTATTATTTATAACAATAGTCCGACACTTATTACACTATTTGCATAGTATAATAACTATCGTTATATTATTATAACGTTTACTCGTGATCGTTTCATTATTAATATACGTATTTATATATATATATATATATATATATATATATATATATATATATATATATATATATATATATATATATATATATACACGTTTATCACGTCTATATACGTATATAAACGATTATATTCTCAATAATAGTATTACGAGTATTATTTTTAATATTGCCTTTTAAATATTTATCGAGTCATAGAATTTGGTCACATGTCTGAGTCATGACTCTCGGCTCATACTCCAAGTCCAAAATAAGTATCAAGTCAAAATAAATATATCATCTCCGTCCAAATCAATCCCATATCCACGTGCTACAACATGAGTGTCCGACTACGGCACCCAACTAACCTATCTCTGTCATCTACTGACCGTCTCACAATCGGTCCCCAAGTATCCACACTCGACAACACATCTCCAAAATATCAAAGTTAATCCATTTGCCGAAACCATGAGGTTACGGACTCAACTCCACTTTCGGCCAACAACAATAATAATAACAACAAAATGCCCAAGTCTCAACATCACATAAAAATACCATGAATCACAACAATAAACATCAAATTATAACATTACCGGGTTGGTTTACCAAGCCAAAACCCGAGCCAAAAGACCCAATTGGGTCTCGGCTAGAACCACGAGTCACAAGGACTCAAATCCAAGACCACAAGGCCACGACATAAGCTCAAATGAGCATACCCAAGCTGCCAAACGGACCACATAGGTCGCGACACACAAATGACAACAACAATCATCAAATCGGAAATCCATCTAGCCAAGAATCAAAATAATCGGACCAAGGGTCACATTAGGCACCCCATATGAGTCAAAGATAGCATCACACCGAGACCATAGGGTCTCGGTTAAGCTCTAACGAGCCAAACCCATGTCCAAACGCGACCCAACATCAAGGTCGAGTACCAAACATGAGCAAATCGACACCCCAAGATACCAAACCATCAAATCCTTATATTTCTTTTAAAAACCCACTTGAATTACATGTATATAACCAAAACCCACAAGAAAGGTTTTAATTTCGTGACCCAAGGTCACGATTTCACCAAAAACATGAGTAGGAACTCGTCTCACCTTCGATTTCTCAAGACAAAAACTTGATAACCTCAAAAACAAGAAGAAAATGATGATTTTTGTGATTTAACGTGGTGATTTGGGGGGTAGGGTATTTAGGCGCGTGTGATAGTAGATTGAGAAGGAAATGAGATAGGGAGTTGATTGGTGGTGGTGGTGTTGATGGTGGAGCGGCGGTTGAGCTGTGGTGGCGGCGGCTGCCCTTTGGTGATGGTGTTGTTGGTATAATAGAGAGAGAGAGATGAAATGGTGAGAGTGTTGGGTTGTTTGTATGTTTATATTTGTGTTTGTGTTGTGGGGGGGTTAGAACCGGCCCTCAAGCCCAAAAGGAGAAAAAATAAAAAATAAAAATTTATAAAATGATATTAATAATAATAAGATTATTATCATAAAGGTGGGTGAGGTAACCCGATGTAAATAACGCGGACCAAACCCGAAACTTATTTAAAATAAACCAACTCTCTCGAACCAAACTCAAACCCAAAAATTTAAAATACCATAATACGTTCCAAAAATATATCAACCCGAATCAATCATTCAAAAATATTAAACTTTTTGTTAGGTTATCCTAGTGTCGGAGTCAATGTAGTGCCAAATAAATATTTCAAAATGAATCATCACGAATATTCCATACCAAAACAATAATTCAAATTCAAATCCCATAAATAACGTAGCTCTAAAAATCACAATCCAACGTTTACAAATCTCATCACGAATAAACTTTTCAAATATTCCAAAAATTATAAATTTTAAAGTAATGCGGGTTTTCAAAAGGGCTCCCTAATTTGCCAGTTGTCACAGTGGTTTACGTCAAAAAATACTTTACAATCTTTTAATGACGAACTTTGCAAAGTTCGTAAAATTAAGAAGTTTTTGGTTAGAAAAATGGGATACTATTCAAAAAATAATTGAATTAATCAAAGTTTTCAAGGAAGCAACAACTTTATTACCGGGTGTTTATTATCCCACGAGTCATTGGTACTTAACCAAAATTTTTTAATGTGTTCAAAATTAGGTCAATTCGAATTTAAGGGTCCACTTTTTGCAACTATTGTTCTACCAATGAAAGAAAAACTTAGAAAATATTTTCAAAAAGCTTCACCGGTAATTACATGTGCCGCCGCACTAAACCCATGTTTTAACGTTAGCGGGGTCAAACTACTAATTGAAAAAATTACTTTGGATTTGGATTTGGATTTGGATTTGGTTCAAGAAGACCCTTTCTTTGCGACAAATGCAAAATTTTATTTCAACAAATGTTTAAAGATTTATTTGATGTTTATTATAACATATATGGTCAAACAAATGTTTCAACAAGTTCGGCTTCTACATCGCTTTCTACAAATGCTACCTTGGATCCGTAAATGGACTTATTTTATAATCTAAGACAAGAAAGCGTTAAATAGGCTAGGAGTGATCAATTGGCAACTAACAAATATGAGAGATATATTGGAACCGATTGGATTTAAAATATGGCGCTCGAGGAATTCAACAATTTTGATATTTTGGTTCGTGGAAAGGAAGGAAAAATCAATTTCCTGTTCTAGCCGCAATGGCCCAGGATTTACTAGCCGTACAAGCTTCTACGATTGCTTCAGAATCCGCATTTTCTACTAGTGGAAGGTTATTATTGATACAAAGATCAAGACTCACACCGGCATCTTTGGAGATTTGTATTTGCTTGAAGGATCACTTAGACGCGGCCGAACGTATACAACAAATTTCAAGTCTTGAATATCCCCTAGAGTACGAAGAACAATTACAAAATGAAGAGGTGCAAGAGGGTGATTCAACCCATCTTTCCGATGAAGAAATCACTCAAGATAATGAAGCCGTCGAGGCTAGGTCCTCCGAAGATGATATGGGTTTCGAAGATGATCTCAATTAGTTTGTTTATGTTTGATGAATAAATTGCTCAAATGTATTAACTTTGTGTTTCAAGTACTTTATGTTTGAAGTATTATGGGTTTATTAAATAAAAGTTTATTGAGTTTATTGTGTAGAAAACGCAACAAATGAAAAAATACCTGAAAATCCGAACCATCACCTCGTTAACAGCTTCAAATATTTTTTTAATAAAAAAACCAGTTTGAAACCGACCCTAACCGGTTTCCACCGGTTTGGGTTTTTACCCTCAAAACACAAACCGAACCGTAACCGGTTTTTGACCGTTGACCAAAACAGGTTCAGTTGTCAACCCGGTTCGGTTATGTCAATAACCGGTCAATGTACACGATTAGGGGCGAGTACTATATTTAGGATTGATCTTTATGCTTTTCTTTTTATAAACGACATTTTCCGATAATAACTGATAGTATTTAATGGTCGTGTGCTTGTGATGTGTAATGGTGAGGAGATTAATATGTAACATTATTATTTTCAAATTTTAGAGTTATGATTTCAAACCATAAATATATTAAATTTATTATAGTAGTTATATCTTATTAGTGTAATATTCAATTTAATGCTATTAAGTTATGCATAAATAGTGGATTTTAAAGTTTGGTTTTGAAAATTACTAAATGTAGCAAGTTCTATATACTTAAAAAGTTTAAGATTTCTATTGATAAAAGTCCTAAATACGATAGTATATATCTATAGAATATATATAGATATAGATATTGATAGATTTTGCGTAACTCAAAGCATGACATCCTTGATTCTCAGTTTGGTAACATGACTTTTATCTTTGATGGCGACTTAATTGAGGCAGATGTTACCCGTTATTTCAAAAGGTAATCGACAAGACATTGTTAGCGCCTCTTTAATAAAGAAGTGCATATGGCACCACTGTAAAATATTGCAATTAACCGCAAACACGCGTGAGATGTGAATGAGGCTAGAGTGTTTACTGATTGGATTATGAAACTTGAAGATGGCAAGCTTAGAGATGAAAATGATGGAGAGATTGAGATTGACATACCTTATGTAATCCTCACTAAAGATTCGAAGGACCTAGTGGCCTCTACCATTGACTTTGCTTTGTCGAACATGTTGGTTAACTTTTGACGGCCACCGATACTTCATAGAAAAAGCCACAGTTGCACCTATAAATGAGTTTGTTGACACTATAAATGATCATTTGTTATTAGTTATTTTAAGCGAAAAAAGTAACATGTTTAAGATGCAACAGTGCTTGCAAGTAGGAAAAAGGTACCAGCATAAGCGAAAAAAGTAACATGTTTAAATTCTCTTGTGTCTCCACCCATAAGCTTACATGAAGTGGGTTTTCCAAAAATGCTTTTACGAAACATTGATCAACCCAGAACGGTTTGTACAATGGAATAAGATTTCATGTGGCCAGGTTGACCCAAACTTGCATTGAGGCCAATAAAATCAAAGAAGTTGTTATGGTAAACGAGTCATTATAGCAATTATGAAAATATCACCGTCGAACAAACCTTTGACGTTAAAGATTGTAAGGAAGCAGTTCGTTGTGTTAGTATCTTTCATTATTACGATCAACATAAGTCATGGACAATCTCTCATTTAAGTTGGTTTGTATATGCCACGTCCTGTTTTCATACTTGCCGGCTATATGTTCTCATATCTCGCGTTGTAAGCAAAAAAAAGTATTAAAAAGTTGGTATCTTATTTATGAAGACGGTAACCTCACGTATAGCACAAGAAACGGGGTCTTCAAAGAAGTGCTATAAAATCTATGATCAAAGGTTACCAAACTTACCTAACTATTATGTTTACACTGTGTTGTATTTAAATTAACCGTGTTTAAATTATGTCTCTTTAAATCAAATAGGCTATCATGTGATTTGCAGGTACTTCACGAATGATTCAAGTTATTAAAGAAACTGTAAACGGACATCTACAAATAAATCAACACACAATAGGATGCCCGAGAGAAAACCAAACTCAACAAAAACATAAACCACATTCCGTTCTTATGTAACTTTATGTCCTTTTTCGAGTATATTTTTTCAACTGATTATAATAATATATGGTTCATTATAACGTCTAACTTTGTTATGCACATTTCGTTACTTTTGGAATTTACCTCTCTTTTTTGAAAACCCGTCAATTTAGCGTGTCATTTAGCTAGTTTAAGAAATAAGCCAGATTTAACATGTAAAGCTCATTCATGGCAAAAATTTTCCTACAAGTTATACAATGGGTTTGCAAGACTGAACAAAATCCGTAACAAGCATTTCACAATATGTATCCCAACTTAATTTGAGTGACAAGTTGTGCCACTCAGTTGTACAAGCACAGAATCCAGATGTACCTCAATTCTAGCATACGAAAAATGACAGCTTTGGAAAATGAACCGTACAATAAATCAATTCACAACCAAATTTGTGTATGGCAAATTGACAATCTAAAAATCCCATGTATTTACCATCGCAATATGTATATAGATTTATCTCTCAATCCATCTTATATACCCAACCATGCTTTTCCAAATATGCTTCCACTGCTTCTTTAATTGCCAAATTTGGGATCAGTTGCAACGGGAGCAGGGTTTCCCTTGTAATTGGATCAAACTTCCCTACCTACCTCATCATTAACAATACATAATGTAAGAAAGACGATTTTAAAATTTAGAGAACATTACCATTTTTCTTATAAAGAAACAAGACTTTCACTTTTGAAATTGACTGGACTACAAATGACAAATCCAGGAAAATTTTGATGAATGTGTCATTACAAATGTCACACCTGTAAGTCAACCAACCATATGAGCTCGGTCCAAAATCTCCATAGCATACTTACGTTGTGACAAAAACATCCCAGAAGAGTCACGCGTAACCGACACACCCAAAAAATAGTTAAGAGCACCCAAATCAGTCATAGAGAACTCCTTATGTAAAGAAGCAATCAGCCGTTGTAATAAACTATCAGATGAAGCAGTAAGCACAATATCATCTACATATAGTAACAAAAATGCAGTATCATCACCTTGTTAGTAAATAAAAAAAGAAGACTCACAACGACTTGGAGTAAACCCAATAGTAGTAATGTAAGCAGCAAACCGCTAAAACCATGCCCAAGGTGCCTGCTTAAGACCATAAAGAGACCTATGTAATAAACAAGCATAATCCGGATGCTCTGGATCCCTAAACCGGGAGGTTGATGCATATAAACAGTTTCAGCTAAATCACCATGTAAAAAATATTCTTGACATCAAGCGGGTGAACAGGCCAATGTCAAGAAATAGCTTTGACTCTTAAAAACGTGTCATAAATTATAAAACTTTCTAGTCTCGCCTGGGAGCGAATTACCGTGTGAAGCAAACCACTATCAGCATATGAGACCTTGAAATATTCATAATTTATACACAAATCAAGTTTCACCATTATTTAATCCGGTTTATTTTTCTATTAAAAAAATTACCCTTTTGTTTAAAAATATGTCAAACAAAAATAAACAATGTATATTTCCACCTCCAAACGGTTCAAATAGGCTACAATCTCCAGCTGAGTAACTAGGCAAGACATGCTCCTATAACTCTTCCTACTAAGCACATCTGCAACAACATTTGCCTTGCCCAGGTGGTATTGTATATTGGCATCATAATCCTTCAGGAGCTCTAACCATCTTCTTTGCCTCATGTTGAGTTCCTTTTGTGTGAAAATGTACTTCAAACTTTTGTGATCAGTACAAATATCACAAGTTTCTCCGTACAAATAGTGTCGCCAAATTTTGAGAGCGAAAGCAACAGCTGTCAGTTCCAAGTCATGTGTAGGGTAGGTCTCCCTGTATGGCTTAAGTTGTCGAGATGCATAAGCAATCACCTTCCCATGTTGCAAAAGAACACACCCTAAACCATTCTTAGAAGCGTCACTATTAATGTGAAATTCCCCGGTCATATCTTGCACATAATTGATTAATTAATTGTATTGAGGTCTTCCCCAATTCAAGATTTATCAAAACAATACTTTTGAATAAAAACTTAACAATTAATTCATACAGACAATAATCCATGACAAACATGCACGTTTAATCATGGATTTTTCATAACAATTATAACACGTTGTCTCAAGATCGCATACATAGCACATAAACATAACATGTTAATCATAGGGTTTCTAATCAAATTAATTTACCAAAACCAAGCCATAAAAAAAATTAGGGTAACCGGCCCTTATATAAAAAAATTAGGGTTTCAATTTTACAAACCCTAAAAACGACTAAACATGTATAACACAATCAAATATTCATTTTTATGTGTTTTGGTAATTAATTACACATTATAACGGCTCGTGATGCCACTGTTGGAATTTAATAACATGACTAATCATAATAAAACCAAAAAACATCAAAGAAAACATGCGGAAGCGTATAGATCATATAACATGTAAATAATAACCGAATATAAAAGTATGCGTACCTTTTAGCAATTATTCAATCAATCAACAAGATGAACCCAAATTACGGTTTATGTGAATTATAAGAATTATCCCTTACCGTTTTACAATTCAATCCAAGATACTAACAATAGTGTGTTAGTATCACGTTCTTGTACACACGTGCTATAACCAAATTAAAGTTATAAGAGTAAAAGAACACAAAACTTTTTTATTTGGAAAACAAAACCCAATCGAACCCTTGTGAAGGTGTACGATCGGCCAACCAAGAAAAGAAAAGGAGAAAAAAAATTAGGGTTATTGTGTGTACAAAAGTTAGCAAAACAATGACCCTTGTGTTTCTTTATATATGATGCAAAACTTAGAGAGCAAGTTTTAGTGGGTTTGGGATACCCCTTGTACCCATCGACCGGCCATAGCCCACAAAGGGTATTCCGGATCTTTCTTGACTCCGAATTTTCATTCTAGTCCTTTTCTTTTAACCGTTAGTCAATATTCGTTAATTACTTAATGGTCATTAATCATTTTCAGCATTTAATAGTGTTTTCAAGTTCGATCCTAACATACATCTAGTAACTTATATCTATAAAATTAACAACTCCCACTTGGACATATCTTACCATCTAGCAATGTGATTAAATAAAAGTTGAAGTATATTGTGTAGAAAACTCGAACAAACGAAAAAAATACCTGAAAATCCTAATAAACAGCTCGTTAACAGCTTAAAAATAAAATAAAAAATCGGTTTCTAACCGGGGTTTTTTTGGAAAAAATGGTTTGAAAGCGACCCTAACCGATTTCCACCGGTTTGGGTTTTTTAACCTCAAAACATAAACCAGACCGTAACGGGTTTTTGGCCAAAACGGTTTTTTGACTGCTGACCAAAACCAGTTCGGGTTTCAAACCCAGTTCGGTTTATGTCAATAACTGGTCAATGTACACGACTAGGGCAACTCAAACACTCTCAAATTGCTATTGAAACAATCAAAACGCTCACTAGTCACTAATGGCAACTCAAGCTTCTTCAACTTTCGCTTCCGCTGGTGTTGGTTCTTCAAATGCACCAACGATTGTTGAAGTTATACCCACAACCCAAAAACCCGAACTTTGGTGTCATTTCAACAAGGTGAAGTTGTCGGATAATTCAATTAAGGCTCATTGTAAACATTGCGGTCATTTTTTGCAACCCAATTCCAACTCGAGACATTGCAATTTCATGTCAATAAGTATTATGAAAGACTCAAACTCATCTTTGGGACAAGGGAGGGTTATTTTTTCATACAAGGGCGGACCGGGTTTGAGAACAATTGGCATGGTTTGTGATTCAAGAAGGTTTGTCGTTCAACCACTTCGACAACAAACGGTTAACCAAGCTGCTTCAAAATTGTCTTCAACCTCGATATAATCAAGTGAGTCGTGCTACTCTTAAACGCGATCGTATGAAACAATGGAAAAAGGCTAAAATTAAACTAGTAAAATATTTTGAACAATTAAATACAAGTGTATGCTTAACAACCGATATTTGGTCGGCTCCTAATAATTTGCAATGTTAGTACCTTTGTGTTACGCGCATTGGGTTGATCCCATAACTTGGCAAATGATAAAGCGTGTGATTGCTTTTGAAACTTTGGGTATCCTCACATGGGTCTAAATTTATTTCATATGTTACGAGACGTAATAAATTATTACAAGAAAAGGTTTTTTCAATATTATTTGATAACACTTCTAATAATAAAAATGCAATTTAAAAGCTAATAGTAAGATACGAACCACCCTTGCATGGCCTTTTTTTTCATAGTCGAGTTGCACACATCTTAAACTTGGTTGTGCAAGCTGGACTAGTGACACCCGAAATAAGTAAGGTAAAAGAAGATTTTACAAAAAAAAATGTTACAAGATATATTTCAATCGGGTAAAGCTACATATGTAAATCAAATGAAATTGTGTGAAGAAACGGAGCCCTTTCTTTAGCCCTTAATTGGGACGTTCCTACAAGATGTTCGGCTTGTAAAATGTTTGTTTGTGGTTTACGCCAAAAAAATACTTTACAATCTTTTAATGACGAACTTTGCAAAGTTCGTAAAATTAAGAAATTTTTGGTTCAAAAATGGGATACTATTCAAAAAATAACCGAATTAATAAGTTTTTAAGGAAGCAACAACTTTATTACCGGGTGTTTATTATCCCGCGAGTCATTGGAACTTAACCAAAAATTTTTAATGTGTTCAAAATTAGGTCAATTCAAATTTAAGGGTCCACTTTTTGCAACTATGGTTCAACCAATGAAAGAAAAACTTAGAAAATATTTTCAAAAAGTTTCACCGGTAATTACTTGTGCCGCCGCATTAAACCCATGTTTTAACGTTAGCGGGGTCAAACTACTTATTGAAAAAATTACTTTGGATTTGGATTTGGTTCAAGAAGACCCTTTCTTTGCAACAAATGCAAAAAATTATTTCAACAAATGTTTAAAGATTTATTTGATGTTTATTATAATATATATGGTCAAACAAATGTTTCAACGTGTAACACCCCCAATTCATGATGCAGTGGAATTCAACTTGGGTGTTACTCGACGGCACAACAGTCATAATAATAGAAAACGATCTCTAAACGAATCGTAATAAAAAGAGTTGTCATTCATATTATTCAAATATATCAAAGTTTACATAGTGAGGTCCCAAAATGATCCATTGTTTCAAAACACATCAATATAAAGTCTATGATGTTTTTATCGAATGACATAATAGTTTATAGCCTTCTTCCTTCGGTACGTGCCCTTCCCGCTCCATTCTTGATTATCATGGACCTGAAATACATGCTTAAGAGGTCAACACAAAGGTTGAGTGATATTCATAGAGTTTGTTTAACGGTTGAACACAATATGTTGGTAGTAATGAGTTAATTAGACTCATACTCATGTTAGAAAACAAAACAGTTATTATTATGTACTAAGCTCATGCAACCAAGACGTTAACGGGTACCAATATCAATCGGCGGTTATGTTGCCCCGGTAAGTACTTTGCCGTCATACTTAATGTTCAAATATAGTGCATTTGTTGAACTAATCTGCTCAAACAAATGGGATTCGTCAATCCCAATAGGCCTATTCACAATACTCGCGCTCACTAATACTAGTGATTAAATGGTTCATGATGGGGCCTAGGATTGGCAAGGTAGGTACTTAGTAATAATAAAACAATCAGGCAGCATACAGTTTCAAAGCATTGTGTTCGGTTTAAAAGTAGCATGTATTCCCCCCAAGGGTTTATAAAACATTGAAGTAATGTAAAGTGGGGCTATGAACTCACCTTAAGTACGATAGCAAATAATGAAGGTGATGATCGGATCGTGTAGGTTTCTACGAGCAACCTATAATAGAACGTTGCGACTTAGGATTTGTGTAAAGAATATAACGGAGTGCCTATATATATATATATATATATACATATATATATATATATATATATATATATATATATATATATATATATATATATATATATATATATATCTTGCATTTATAGTCCATGATGTGGTATGATGTATATTTGTAAGTCTTTGAAAGAAAGATTTATGAATATGTATGTTTTGGTATATCGTTTACTACCGTTCGGGCTAACATATTTCAGAAGTCATGTTAGTAAGCGTTCGAGGAGCCAGGACACTTTAACTCGTAAATCCACAACTCATCTCGACGGCTTACATAATGAACTCCTCACATGAAGCTCCCTACTATTGTAGTAGTTGATAAAGTATATAGATATAAGTTTTGATCCGAAAACGTTACATGTCCGATATTTGGATAAACTTAGGAAAGTTTATGGTACATGAAGATTGTTATTAGGGTTTGATTCATAAGTTTTGTATGACCATTTGTCTTGGTAAAATCTCATGGTTTCCTTTTAGGTGAAGTATATACAAATTACTTGTTCATGTTATCGCCAATTTCATTGTTTCATGTTTACGCCTTTGTAAGTTGGTTTGGTCATTTCGTCATGGCCTAGCCATGACCTTTGGTCCTTGTTCCAAGGTCATGTTACACAACCTTGGCTCTAGCCATGGTGGGGGTCTTGGTTATAGGTCATAATACCTTTTATTCCTTTGAAAGTATGACAATAACTTAGTGACTTAAAATATGTAAATAGCTGTTAAGAAACTGAGAAATATCTCACTCAGAAGGCGTTTTCAAGGCTCGAGCCTCTTTGTTCCTGAAGGAACACGTGATTCCGGACAACTTTCGTGTTTTAACTTTTTCATGAAACGGACCAGAAAGGCCTCTTTTTGCGTGTTTTAGGTTCTGTCACAGAAACATTTAGGCAGTTTTGCCGGAAATCTTTGGTAACTTCAAATCGCCATAACTTTTGACTCGTTTACTCTTTTTAGGTGGTTCAAATTGCTATGGTTTTCTTTTTAAGTCCTCTACTGTAATATGTAATAATCCAATATAAAATTTTTACCATTTTGATCAGGTCATACCAAGATATTCACTAGTTTGCTTGTTTTAGTAATTTGTTTCAATAATTCATTACAACAACATCTTTTACTCATCATGATACATCATGGACATAATTACAACACATAATATAGCAAAGATAACATGTAAATGAGATGGATATGATAAATAAACAAGAAGCATGGTAGGTTTAGGCTTACAACTTTAGGCTTTCTAATTAAAGAAAGGAGTAACTAGTAAGGAAATGGACTTTGATAGACAAGCTTCAACCCTTTTTTACTTCAAGCAACCTTTCTACCCTTGGTATTCTTGAAAGATATGTAATGAAAGTTGAGGTGTATTGAGTGGATTTAAACTCAAGAGAAAACACCAAGTATGTTAGGGTTTGGAAGATTTTTGGTGAAAAATAAGCTATCTAGGGTTTCTATCTTGAACTAACTCTTGAACCTTGCAACAAATTAGAAGACTTAGAGCTAATGTGAGATGTTTTGGTGTGTTGGGATGGCCGGCCAAGGAAGGGAGGGAAGGGAGTATATATATGACTTTGAGGAGGTTAGATTTCATGAGATATTTTGTCAAAAATCCACATGTATGCATCCTAGACCAACAAGACTCAAGATCAAGCCACACAAGGGCATGACTCCCCCCCCTTTGGCGGTTCAAAGAGGATAAGGGGGGTGAGGTGGCTTGGCTTGATGAAATATCTAGATATTAGATGCATTTTGACTCCGGGAAATGCCAACCGTAAATGATTAGGCCTCAAAACGTAAAACCGGGTGTCGTAAAATTATGAAACTTTAAAGTATTGTTAGAAATGTTCATAAGTCCCATAATAAAATATAAAATGGGTGATAAGTTCCATTTGGATGGTAAAACCTGCTAAAAGCTGGAAACACGGGTCTAAAACGCGTAATACGTAAAATGTACGAATATTGCGTAAAACTGAGAAAAGTAAAATGTTACTTTTCTAATATGCTAAAAATGATTTAAAATGATTTATAATGTCTAGACTGGGCTCAGTCTGGTGTCGGTTGGTCTTAAATGTCTTTTAGACATCAAACCGGAAGCCTAAAAATCACGAGATGACTTATAACATCAAGGGATGCTTTTTGGTCAATGGAGGAGGGAATAATATGTTGACTTATTTTAATAAGTTGAAAGCTCAAATCATCTTAGAAACGCGGTGCAGGTAAAGGCTAGGGTTACGGCTGAGTAAAAACGCGTAAAACTGAATATTCCAGTTTTTCACGGCCGAAGTTTATTTGGGCCATGATTTTTCTCAGTTATGATTTACTCTCAAATAAATCATGAATGTGTTAAACATTTTTCTGATGTGGGGTCACCTGACGGGATTAAATTTCGTTGTGCGTGGAATTTCTGATTGACGTTTTACCCTAAAACGGTAATTCTGTGTAATTCCTTAATAACTTTCACGAAACTGATCTGACTAATGTCAAACATTTAATTTACCATGGAAATGTTTTATCACTCGAGAATATGAAATAAAAATCAACTTTCGGGAAAATTTCAGAAAGAAATGAATAGTAACATGAATAGTAAAATTTTCCGAAAATAGAAATTAACCTGAAATTGCGAATTGTTACAGTCTCCACCCCATATGAGAGCTCCGTCCCGGAGATCAATTAGCGTTGGAAGTAGAATCTTCGTTGGTAAAAAGGTGTGGGTATTTCTTTCGTATTTGGTCCTCTCGTTCCCATGTGTATTCAGGACCACGTCGTGAGTTCCAACGAACTTTGACAATTGGTATACGGCTTTGTTTGAGTTGTTTGACCTCTCGGTCCATGATTTCTATGGGTTCCTCAACAAATTGAAGATCGTCATTGAGTTGAATTTCATCGAGTGGAATCACAAGTGATTCATCCGATAAGCATTTCTTTAGGTTAGATACATGGAAAGTGGGGTGTACACTACTGAGTTCTGACGGAAGCTCAAGTTTGTACGCCACAGGGCCAACCCTGGCTAGGATTTTAAATGGTCCGATGTATCTTGGGTTTAGTTTTCCTCGTTTACCGAATCGTATCATGCCTTTCCAAGGCGATACCTTTAGCATAACCCTATCTCCGACTTGGAATTCTAGGGGTCTGCGTCGTGTGTCGGCATAACTTTTCTGTCGATCTCTTGCAGCTTGTAACCGACTTCTAATTTGTACAATCTTATCCGTTGTTTCACGGATAAGTTCTGGTCCAGTGAGTTGAACTTCTCCCACTTCAGCCCAACAAGCAGGTGAACGACACTTTCGACCGTAAAGTGCTTCAAATGGGGCTGCTTTAATACTTGTATGATAGCTGTTGTTGTAGGAAAATTCGACTAATGGTAAATGAGTATCCCATCCTTTTCCAAAGTCTATTATACATGCTCGAAGCATGTCTTCAAGAGTTTGGATGGTTCGTTCACTCTGACCATCGGTCTGAGGGTGATATGCTGTACTCATGTCTAGATTTGTTCCAAAGGCGTCTTGGAGTGACTGCCAGAAATTGGAAGTAAATCTACCATCTCTGTCGGATATGATGGATATTGGTGCACCATGTCTTGAGACTATTTCCTTGACATACAGTCGGGTTAGTTGTTCCATTTTGTAAGTCTCTTTGATTGGTATAAAGTGTGCGGATTTTGTGAGACGATCAACTATGACCCAGATGGAGTCATAACCACTTGATGTCCTTGGGAGCTTGGTAATGAAGTCCATAGTAATTCTTTCCCACTTCCAGGTAGGAATTTCTGGTTGTTGCAATGGACCGGATGGTTTTTGATGTTCGGCTTTTACTTTGGAGCAGGTAAGACACTTGCTAACATATGTTGCAATGTCAGCTTTCATGTTCGGCCACCAATAAAGTAACTTAAGATCATGATACATTTTATCAGATCCTGGATGTATGGAGTATTTAGATTTGTGTGATTCATGCATGATCAAGTCTCGTAGGCCACCATAAAGTGGTAACCAACTTCGACCTTAGAAGCATAGAGTTCCATCTGAACGGGTTTCGAATTTCTTCTGTATCATGCCATCCAACTTTTCCTTTTGGATATCTTCTTGTTTCACCGCCTCTGCTTGAGCGTGAAGGATTTGGGTAGGAAAGTTTGAATTTATGGTTAAAACTAAGGCTCGGACTCGTAGTGGTTTAACCCGTTCCTTTCGGCTCAGGGCGTCGGCTACTACGTTTGCTTGCGGGTTTCCGACATACGTACCACTTGATCCATGAGACTACGGGACATCCGCATAGCCTCATCAAGTTCTTTGGGATTTGCCGAAGTCACATTCCCCTGTATGCTTGAGGGAAGTCCCCAAATATACCTTTCCAACATCTTTTCCTTTGGGGAAACCATTGATGGACAAAGTATCCTCAGTTCCTGGAATCTACGGTTGTAGGTCATGATATCATTTCCCTTAACCGTATGATCCCAGAACTCAACTTCCAACTTTTGTATCTCACTGCGTGGACAGTATTCCTTGATCATCATTTGTTTCAAATTTGCCCAAGTAATTTTGTAGGCATTCTCAATGCCCATGGGTTGAGCAATTGAGTTCCACCAGGACAAGGCCTCATTCAACAGAGTACTTGTGGCATACTGAACTTTATCCCCCTCGATACATTTACTAACAATGAACACCGATTCTGCCTTTTCGAACCAACGGGTCAAACCTACAGCCCCTTCAGTACCCTTGAATTTGAGGGGTTCACATTTCAGGTAGGAAATGAACGAGCAACCCTTTGGTACTGTAGTAACATTGGTCACCGGAGGGGTAGGTCCTCCAAGGTTCAGACTGGCAACTCTTGCAGCCTCTGCAGCTATTGCAGCTTCCGCAGCAGTGGCGGCTTCTGCGGCTGCTGCAGCATCAGCAGCGGCTGCAGCATCAGCAGCTGCTGCAGCATCAGCAGCACCAGCAGCTGTGGTGGCATCGGCAGCTGCTGCAGCTACGGCTGCTCGTTCAGCGATAAGTGCTGCATTGACACTATCCTTCACCAGTTTGCGGATGGCGGCTTGTGTCATCGTTGGTGGGGTCTTTTTCTTTGGCGCCATGATTCTATTGTTCAAAAGATATGTTGTAATTAGAGAGTTGTGAGATGAGCACAATTTTGGTAAGAATGATAGGACAATAAATGTTGGAACTTTAAACACATAACACATGATAGTATATAAAACAAGAGTTTTATTTATATAACGTTGTTTACAAAATCGAACTTATTACAAGTTCATTCAAAACTTACTAACTGATACTTTCAGTTAGTAATTACAACGTTGTACAAAAGCTAACTAGTACTATAACACTAGTCTAACGTCGGTTGGGAGGTTGTTGCGGTCCGGTCGGATTATCATTTCCGCGTGTTGCTAACACATCTACGCTTTCGTTTGGACGGTATTCTTTGACATCCTTTCGGTATAACCTTTGTTGTATGGAACTCAGTTGAGTTTGCATTCCACACAAATCATTCTTAAGTTGATACCTGTCAAAGTTTGCCACATCTAACCGGATTTCGGCGGTATTTAGGCGGTGAAGTAGTTTGTGAATTTGAACCGCATCCTGTTCTTGGGCCCTCTCAACCAAAGTGAGTCTATCTTTGACATTATCCAAGCCCGTCAAAGGATTTAAGACTTCTTCCCCAACATGAGTCGAGTCACGCTTCACGTAGCTCATGTCAAGCTTAAACCAATATAGGTCGTCTCGAGCATTCATGGCATCCATTCTAGCAGAATTTACCTTGGACATACATTCGTGCATTTGACTTGCCATACATTTAACTTTGAGTTGGGTTAGGTTGAGAGCTTGTTTCAAAGAGTAGATTTCGTATTGAGCTGAGTTTGCGAACATATGTGGAGATGTAGATGTTCCGCCGGTTTGGTAAGTAGAATTCAGAACTTGAGCTGGAGTGGTACGGTTAGATTCGGATGAAATTGGTGAAACCGGAGGTGGAGATGTCAATGGTGATAAATGTGGCACCACTAATAGTTCCTCCGCTTCCTCATCGATGCCTTCGATGTCAACATCCATTTCAGGATCCTCTTCGTACTCATCGATATTTATGTCCAAATCCATTTCAGGATCTTCGTCCGAATCTATTTCATTGTCTAGATCCTCATAAGGTATTTCCTCATCGTCATAGTCAATTTGTTCAAAGTAAGGATCATCGGGTCCGGGAAGAATTGGTAAATACTCGGGCATAGCATGAAGATGATCAGGAGATGGAGGTGCGGACATGATGTCTACAATTTATGATGTCAAAAATAATCAAATGTTTATGGAAAATGTTCAAACTAAGGAAATGTGCATATGACAATATACAAATATGTTCATGTAGGATAACATGTGTAATAAGTCCATAATCTTCTGGAGGACGGAAGGCACGAAGATCGGAAGGCTATAAAAATGTTTTTGCTTGTTATTGTAGTTATAGTTTAGGTCTCACTTAGACCCGTTTCTCTATAACCATGGCTCTGGTACCAATCTGTAACACCCCCAATTCATGATGCAGCGGAATTCAACTTGGGTGTTACTCGACGGCACAACAGTCATAATAATAGAAAACGATCTCTAAACGAATCGTAATAAAAAGAGTTGTCATTCATATTATTCAAATATATCAAAGTTTACATAGTGAGGTCCCAAAATGATCCATTGTTTCAAAACACATCAATATAAAGTCTATGATGTTTTTATCGAATGACATAATAGTTTATAGCCTTCTTCCTTCGGTACGTGCCCTTCCCGCTCCATTCTTGATTATCATGGACCTGAAATACATGCTTAAGAGGTCAACACAAAGGTTGAGTGATATTCATAGAGTTTGTTTAACGGTTGAACACAATATGTTGGTAGTAATGAGTTAATTAGACTCATACTCATGTTAGAAAACAAAACAGTTATTATTATGTACTAAGCTCATGCAACCAAGACGTTAACGGGTACCAATATCAATCGGCGGTTATGTTGCCCCGGTAAGTACTTTGCCGTCATACTTAATGTTCAAATATAGTGCATTTGTTGAACTAATCTGCTCAAACAAATGGGATTCGTCAATCCCAATAGGCCTATTCACAATACTCGCGCTCACTAATACTAGTGATTAAATGGTTCATGATGGGGCCTAGGATTGGCAAGGTAGGTACTTAGTAATAATAAAACAATCAGGCAGCATACAGTTTCAAAGCATTGTGTTCGGTTTAAAAGTAGCATGTATTCCCCCCAAGGGTTTATAAAACATTGAAGTAATGTAAAGTGGGGCTATGAACTCACCTTAAGTACGATAGCAAATAATGAAGGTGATGATCGGATCGTGTAGGTTTCTACGAGCAACCTATAATAGAACGTTGCGACTTAGGATTTGTGTAAAGAATATAACGGAGTGCCTATATATATATATATATATATATATATATATATATATATATATATATATATATATATATATATATATATATATATCTTGCATTTATAGTCCATGATGTGGTATGATGTATATTTGTAAGTCTTTGAAAGAAAGATTTATGAATATGTATGTTTTGGTATATCGTTTACTACCGTTCGGGCTAACATATTTCAGAAGTCATGTTAGTAAGCGTTCGAGGAGCCAGGACACTTTAACTCGTAAATCCACAACTCATCTCGACGGCTTACATAATGAACTCCTCACATGAAGCTCCCTACTATTGTAGTAGTTGATAAAGTATATAGATATAAGTTTTGATCCGAAAACGTTACATGTCCGATATTTGGATAAACTTAGGAAAGTTTATGGTACATGAAGATTGTTATTAGGGTTTGATTCATAAGTTTTGTATGACCATTTGTCTTGGTAAAATCTCATGGTTTCCTTTTAGGTGAAGTATATACAAATTACTTGTTCATGTTATCGCCAATTTCATTGTTTCATGTTTACGCCTTTGTAAGTTGGTTTGGTCATTTCGTCATGGCCTAGCCATGACCTTTGGTCCTTGTTCCAAGGTCATGTTACACAACCTTGGCTCTAGCCATGGTGGGGGTCTTGGTTATAGGTCATAATACCTTTTATTCCTTTGAAAGTATGACAATAACTTAGTGACTTAAAATATGTAAATAGCTGTTAAGAAACTGAGAAATATCTCACTCAGAAGGCGTTTTCAAGGCTCGAGCCTCTTTGTTCCTGAAGGAACACGTGATTCCGGACAACTTTCGTGTTTTAACTTTTTCATGAAACGGACCAGAAAGGCCTCTTTTTGCGTGTTTTAGGTTCTGTCACAGAAACATTTAGGCAGTTTTGCCGGAAATCTTTGGTAACTTCAAATCGCCATAACTTTTGACTCGTTTACTCTTTTTAGGTGGTTCAAATTGCTATGGTTTTCTTTTTAAGTCCTCTACTGTAATATGTAATAATCCAATATAAAATTTTTACCATTTTGATCAGGTCATACCAAGATATTCACTAGTTTGCTTGTTTTAGTAATTTGTTTCAATAATTCATTACAACAACATCTTTTACTCATCATGATACATCATGGACATAATTACAACACATAATATAGCAAAGATAACATGTAAATGAGATGGATATGATAAATAAACAAGAAGCATGGGAGGTTTAGGCTTACAACTTTAGGCTTTCTAATTAAAGAAAGGAGTAACTAGTAAGGAAATGGACTTTGATAGACAAGCTTCAACCCTTTTTTACTTCAAGCAACCTTTCTACCCTTGGTATTCTTGAAAGATATGTAATGAAAGTTGAGGTGTATTGAGTGGATTTAAACTCAAGAGAAAACACCAAGTATGTTAGGGTTTGGAAGATTTTTGGTGAAAAATAAGCTATCTAGGGTTTCTATCTTGAACTAACTCTTGAACCTTGCAACAAATTAGAAGACTTAGAGCTAATGTGAGATGTTTTGGTGTGTTGGGATGGCCGGCCAAGGAAGGGAGGGAAGGGAGTATATATATGACTTTGAGGAGGTTAGATTTCATGAGATATTTTGTCAAAAATCCACATGTATGCATCCTAGACCAACAAGACTCAAGATCAAGCCACACAAGGGCATGACTCCCCCCCCTTTGGCGGTTCAAAGAGGATAAGGGGGGTGAGGTGGCTTGGCTTGATGAAATATCTAGATATTAGATGCATTTTGACTCCGGGAAATGCCAACCGTAAATGATTAGGCCTCAAAACGTAAAACCGGGTGTCGTAAAATTATGAAACTTTAAAGTATTGTTAGAAATGTTCATAAGTCCCATAATAAAATATAAAATGGGTGATAAGTTCCATTTGGATGGTAAAACCTGCTAAAAGCTGGAAACACGGGTCTAAAACGCGTAATACGTAAAATGTACGAATATTGCGTAAAACTGAGAAAAGTAAAATGTTACTTTTCTAATATGCTAAAAATGATTTAAAATGATTTATAATGTCTAGACTGGGCTCAGTCTGGTGTCGGTTGGTCTTAAATGTCTTTTAGACATCAAACCGGAAGCCTAAAAATCACGAGATGACTTATAACATCAAGGGATGCTTTTTGGTCAATGGAGGAGGGAATAATATGTTGACTTATTTTAATAAGTTGAAAGCTCAAATCATCTTAGAAACGCGGTGCAGGTAAAGGCTAGGGTTACGGCTGAGTAAAAACGCGTAAAACTGAATATTCCAGTTTTTCACGGCCGAAGTTTATTTGGGCCATGATTTTTCTCAGTTATGATTTACTCTCAAATAAATCATGAATGTGTTAAACATTTTTCTGATGTGGGGTCACCTGACGGGATTAAATTTCGTTGTGCGTGGAATTTCTGATTGACGTTTTACCCTAAAACGGTAATTCTGTGTAATTCCTTAATAACTTTCACGAAACTGATCTGACGAATGTCAAACATTTAATTTACCATGGAAATGTTTTATCACTCGAGAATATGAAATAAAAATCAACTTTCGGGAAAATTTCAGAAAGAAATGAATAGTAACATGAATAGTAAAATTTTCCGAAAATAGAAATTAACCTGAAATTGCGAATTGTTACACAACGAGTTCGGCTTCGTCATCTCTTTCTACAAATGCTGCCTTGGATCCGTAAATGGACTTATTTTATAGTCTAAGACAAGAAAGCGTTAAACAGGCTAGGAGTGATCAATTGGCAACTAACGAATTTTAGAGATATATTGGAACCGATTGGATTCAAAATATGGCGCTCGAGGAATTCAACAATTTAGATATTTTGGTTGGTGGAAAGGAAGGAAAAATCAATTTCCCGTTCTAGCCGCAATGGCCCGGGATTTACTAGCCGTACAAGCTTCTACGGTTGATTCAGAATTCGCATTTTCTACTAGTGGAAGGTTATTATTGATACAAGGAACAAGACTCACGCCGACATCTTTGGAGATTTGTATTTGCTAGAAGGATCACTTAGACACGGCCGAACGTATAAAACAAATTTCAAGTCTTGAAGATCCCCTAGAGTACAAAGAACAATTACAAAATGAAGAGGTGCAAGAGGGTGATTCAACCCATCTTTCCGATGAAGAAATCGCTCAAGATAATGAAGCCGTCGAGGTTAGGTCCTCCGAAGATGAAATGGGTTTCAAAGATGATCTTGATAAGTTTGTTTATGCTTGATGCATAAATTGCTCAAATGTATTAACTTTGTGTTTCAAGTACTTTATGTTTGATGTATTATGGGTTTATTAAATAAAAGTTTATTGAATTTATTGTGTAGAAAACACAAACAAACGAAAAAATACCTAAAAATCCGAACCAACACCTCGTTAACAGCTTCAAATATTTTTTTAATAAAAAAACCAGTTTGAAACCGACCCTAAACGGTTTCCACCGGTTTGGGTTTTTACCCTCAAAACACAAACGAAACCGTAACCGGTTTTTGACCGTTGACCAAAACTGGTTCGGTTGTCCACCCGGTTCGGTTATGTCAATAATCGGTCAATGTACACGTCTAGGGGCGAGTACTATATTTAGGATTGATCTTTATGATTTTCTCTTTATAAACGACATTTTCCGATGATAACTGATAGTCTTTAATGGTCGTGTGCTTGTGATGTGTAATGTTGAGGAGATTAATATGTAACATTATTATTTTCAAATTTTAGAGTTATGATTTCAAACCATAAATATATTAAATTTATTATAGTAGTTGTATCTTATGAGTGTAACATCCAATTTAATGTTATTAAGTAATGTATAAATAGTGGATTTTAAAGTTTGGTTTTGAAAATTACTAAATGTAGCAAGTTCTATATACTTAAAAAGTTTAAGACTTCTATTTATAAAAGTCCTAAATACGATAGTATATATCTATAGAATAGATATAGATATAGATAGATTTTGCGTAATTTAAAGCATGACATCCTTGATTCTGAGTTTGGTAACATGACTTTTATCTTTGATGGTGACTTAATTGAGGAAGATGCTACCCGTTATTTCAAAAGGTTATCGACAAGACATTGTTAACGCCTCTTTAATAAAGTAGTGCATATGGTACCGCTGTAAAATGTTGCGATTGACCACAAATACGCGTTTGAATGTAAGTTGTTGTCCAAAAGATGTGAACGAGACTAGAGTGTTTACTGATTGGATTATGAAACTTGAAGATGGCAAGCTTGGAGATGCAAATGATGGAGAGATTGAGATTGACATTCCTTATGTAATCCTCACTAAGGATTCGATGGACCCAATGGCCTCTACCATTGACTTTGCTTTGTCGAACATGTTGGTTAACTTTTGACAGCCACTGATACTTCATAGAAAAAGCCATAGTTGCACCTATAAATGAGTTTGTTGACAAACGATCATTTGTTATCAGTTATTTTAAGCGAAAAAAGTAACATGTTTAAGACGCAACAGTGCTTGCAAGTAGGAAAATGGTACCAGCATAAATGAAGATGTATTCTCTACAGAGTTTATTAACAGTGTTAAATTCTCTTGTGTCCCCACCCATAAGCTTACATTGAAAATGGGTGTTCCAAAAATGCTTTTATGAAACATTGATCAACCGAACGGTTTGTACAATGGAATAAGATTCCGTGTGGCCAAGTTGATCCAAACTTGCATTGAGGCCAATAAAATCAAGGAAGCTATTATGGGAAACGAGTCATTATAGCAATTATGAAAATATCACCGTTGAACAAACCTTTGACGTTAAAGATTGTAAGGAAGCAGTTCGCTATGTTAGTATCTTTCGTTATTACGATAAACATAAGTCATGGATAATCTCTAATTTAAGTTGGTTTGTATCTGCCACGTCCTGTTTTCACACATGCCGGCTATATGTTCTCATATCTCGTGTTGTAAGCAAAAAAAGTATTAAAAAGTTGGTATCTTTTATGAAGACGAAAACCTCACGGATAGCACAAGAAACGGGGTCTTCAAAGAAGTGCTATAAAATCTATTATCAAAGGTTACCAAACTTACCCAACTATTATGTTTACACTATGTTGTATTTAAATTAACCGTGTTTAAATTATGTCTCTTTAAATTAAATAGGCTATCATGTGATTTGCAGGTACTTCACGAATGATTCAAAAGATTAAAGATACTGTAAACAGACATCTACAAATAAATCAACACACAATAAGATGCCTGAGAGAAAACCAAACTCAACAAAAACATAAACCTCATTCCGTTCTTATGTAACTTTATGTCTTTTTCGAGTATATTTTTTCAACTGATTATACTAATATATGTTGTGAGTGCTTATTCACTCACCTTTTCTGAGCCAAAATAGGACCAAATAATCCAAAAACTAACTCAAAACGCCAAAAAAAAACATGTTTTTGTGATTGTGAATGTGCAGATACAGATATCTTGTAAAATGACGAAAAACAAACATAATTTGGCAAAAAACGAGCACGAGAGTGGAAAGAGGTCAGAAAGTCAAAGCTTGGAATCTGAAAGTCAAATAAAGTCCTCAGAGTTTAAAGATGCACAAGAATGACCCTTGATATGAAAGTTTGAGGAAATGTCAAGAATGGTCCCTGCACTTTAAAAGTTGACACATTCAGTCCTTCAGAGATTTATTTGGAGAAAAGTCAAACTCAACCATTCAATAATTCAGAAAGTTGCAGCAAAGACCCTTGGATTACTGTTTGGAATTATGACAGAATGGGTCCCTATTGTTTCATGAATTACACATTTGGTCCTTGGTTATTAAATCTGAAATCTCACTTTGCAATACAAAGTCCAAAACCAAAACATCAAAATCCATATTACAAACCAAAGGCCCAAAAAAACCAAATCCAATAACCTGAGCCCAACCATCCCATGGTCAAGCCCCATCCAAACGGGTCAAAGTCAACACGGGTCAAAATAATATTAATAAAAACTTACCCGCACCTCATCTCATCCCCAATTTACCCAGATAAATCCCATGAACCCTAATTAACTATTCCGGCCAAACTACAGTGAGTAAGGGCAATTCCGTACAATTGCCTTACTTCTAGAAGCTAAGTGATGTGTCAGAATGTCAGAGCACCAAAGAAACACACACTTGGGACACTTGGCAGTATTTGATTGGATGAAACGCGTCATTGGGATTGAATCAAGGGCTGATATCAAGAGGGCAATCATTTGGAGTGATCTTACGGCTCTGAGGTGACCTAAAGAAACACAGAGCACACAGATTGCCAGCTTGGCAATCCGAGACCCTCTTACTTCTCTTCAGCTATAAATAGAGACTAGTAGTAGCTCATTTGTGTGTAGATTAGGTCATAGCGAAGCTCTGTCAAATTAAATTCAGAATGTATGTAGACTAGTCTTTGTATTAAATTCCTATTAGTTTTTAATAAAATTTCAAGTTTTCTTTTATTCCTATTAGCTTATTGATTCATCATTTAGGTAAACAGCTTTTATGTCTCTTATACTTTGCTTAATTTTAGTTTCTCATTTAGCTTAAACAATATTTCTTTTCATTTCAGTTAAAAAAACATCCAAAGAAAATTCATAAAAAGTTGAAAATAAATAAAAAATAAATAAAAATATAGTTTACTTTTGGTTAAAACAGCTAGCAATCAAGCTTGAATTTCAAAATTACATCTCATTTTAGCTTCCTAGCTTAAGTGAGATAAGTTGGATAGCATTTCAATAGCAGCTTTATAAGTAGCTCTGTTTGGTCAACAAAAGTCAACAGACATTGATTCATTTGATTCTGTGGTGAATTGGATAAGCTGAGATAGCAAGGGATGATCTCTGCCTATCTTAAAGATAGGCAAGCATAGTGATCCACCTCTGTTCTTGCTGAGGTGGTTATAGCTTTGTAAGTGTGGTTTCTAATCTCTAGTTTCTAGTATAATCTGTGATAGTTTGGTATAGATTTGAGTTTCACTGTTCCATTGGTTGAGTTTGCTGATTTAGTAGTAGTTTTAGTGAGATTATAGCTTGTTATAGTATATGATTCATCTGTTTTGTTAGATCTTTGTTTTGTAGCTTAATTAGTATAACTGTCATAGAGTGGATCTGTGTATTTGCTTTGCTGATAGATCTAAGTTGTATCTGTGGTTGATTTGCTGATTGCTAGTGATTTAGGACTGAGTTTTATTGAATTGATGGAGTTCAGTGGTCTTAGAATGGATGTTATAGCATAATTAGAAGTATAAGAGGGTGTTTGGATTTGTCATCTGCTAAGAGTTATAGTTGTTGGATTGCTGTTTTTCTGTCTCACATAGTTTTCATTAGAGGTATAGTAGGAATTTAAACCATAAAAACAGTAGGTAGTTCATTTAAAAGTCAAAGTTAGTTTAAAAATTAGCTTAACATTTAGAATTAATTAAAAGCAGTTAGCATAATTGTAGTTATAGTTGCATTATAAGTCACAATAGCTTAATTCACTTTAAAATTAGTTTAGTTTAAAATCTAGGAGTAGTAATATTCACTTGAAATTGGATTTAGTCAATTTGTAAAAGTCTAAAAACAGTCAACTGTCATTAGCTTTGTAGTGCCACAGGTTTCTGAATTTGAGTAAGATTAGAGTAGTAAATAATTGTTTATGATTAGGCATTTGGTTGATTTAGATAATCAGTGTTACAATTGAGATTTTGCCCCCATTTCGTGGCATCTTTGTGCTTATTAGACAGCTTATTGTGAGCCTGCTTGTTTAGCCTTTGGTACTAGGATCTGTTTTGGATTTTAGGCCTGCTAGTGCTTATCTGACCTTGAACCTGAGCTTATTTGAGTTTTTGAGATCTATTGAAGTTGAATAAGAGTTGTGTATGATTCATTTGCTCTTGGCTTAATTTGAGTTGATACTGCTTATTGTTTGGATTAACTTGGACTACTTATTACAAAATTATCTGAGTTTCTGTGCAATTTATGATCTGAGTTTGGTATTTCTGAGCATTATTGAGCATCATACATTTGTGTTTCAAGTTTTATTAAGTTTTATTTTTACATTTTCTTTTATTTTTAAATTCATTTAAAAATACAAAAATAGAAATTAATTCATAGAAAATAAATAAAAAGTCAAAAAAAATATTTCTCTTTTTTTGAAAATTCTTTTTAGTAGTTTAAGATTTTTAGAAAATTGTTTCACATTTGCAGGATCATTTTTCGTTAAAAGTTACGTTTTAATTCGTACGTTACGATTTATAATCGCGATTGATTTTCCGTTTTTAGATTTTAATCATTAGTGCATACATAGCTTGTACATTTTGCATTAATTGTGATTACTTGTCATAATTTGAGTTCTCATTCACAAAATTTCACATTTACCACTTTTCACTACACGGTTTTCACGAATCGAATTTCTTTAATTCCATTCACACCTTCTTTGGGATACGACTCGGGTGATCCGTATTTCTTGCGGATCTCCTCGATACTTACTAATATACTATATAATTGATTTTGAGCAATCAATATAGTTCTTTCTAATGTATAACTTTGTTATGCACATTTTGTTACTTTTAGATTTTACCTCTCTTTTTTGAAAACCCGTCAATTTAGCGTGTCATTTAGCTAGTTTAAGAAATATGCTAGATTTAACATGTAAAGCACATTCATGACAAATTTTTTTCCTACAAGTTATACAGTGGGTTTGAAAGACTGAACAAAATCCATAACAAGCATTTCACAATATGTATCCCAACTTAATTTGAGTGACAAGTTGTGTCACTCAGCTGTACAAGCACAGAATCCAGATGTACCTCAATTCTAGCATACGAAAAATGACAGCTTTGGAAAATGAACTGTACAATTAATCAATTCACAACCAAATTTGCATATGGAAAATCAACAATCTAAAAATCCCAAGTATTTACCATCGCAATATGTATATAGATTTATATCTCAATCCATCTTATATACCCAACCATGCTTTTCCAAATATGCTTCCACTACTTCTTTAATTGCCAAATTTGGAGTCAGTTGCGACGGGAGCAGGGTTTCCCTTGTAATTGGATCAAACTTCCCTACCTACCTCATCATTAACAATACATAATGTAATAAAGACGGTTTTAAAATTTAGAGAACATTACCCTTTTTCTTATAAAGAAGCAAGACTTTCACTTTTGAGATTGACTGGACAAATGACAAATCCAGGAAAATTTTGATGAATGTGTCATTACAAAAGTCACACCTGTAAGTCAACCACCATATGAGCTTGGTCCAAAATCTCCATAGCATACTTACGCTGTGACAAAAACATCCCGGAAGAGTCACGCGTAACCGACACTCCCAAAAAATAGTTAAGAGCACCCAAATCAGTCATAGAGAACTCCTTATGTAAAGAAGCAATAAGCCATTGTAATAAACTATCAGATGAAGCAGTAAGCACAATATCATCTACATATAGTAACAAAAATGCAGTATCATCACCCTGTCTGTAAATAAACAAAGAAGAGTCACAACGACTTGGAGTACACCAAACAGTAGTAATGTAAGTAGCAAACCGCTGAAACCATGCCCAAGGTGCCTGCTTAAGACCATAAAGAGACCTATGTAATAAACAAACATAATCCGGATGCTCTGGATCCCTAAAACCGGGAGGTTGATGCATAGTTTCAGCTAAATCACCATGTAAAAAAGCATTCTTGACATCAAGCTGGTGAACAGGCCAATGTCGAGAAATAGCTTTGACTATTAAAAACATGTCATAAATTATAAAACTTTCTAGTCTCGCCTGGGAGCGAATTACCGTGCAAAGCAAACCACTATCAGTATATGAGACCTTGAAAGATTCATAATTTATACACAAATCAAGTTTCACCATTATTTAACCCGGTTATTTTTCTATTCAAAAAATTCCCATTTTGTTTAAAAATATGTCAAACAAAAATAAACAATGTATATTTCCACCTCCAAACGGTTCAAATCGGCTACAATCTCCGGCTGCGTAGCTAGGCAAGACATGCTCCCATAACTCTTCCTACTAAGGGCATCTGCAACAACATTTGCCTTGCCCAGGTGGTATTGTATATTGGCATCATAATCCTTTAGGAGCTCTAACCATATTCTTTACCTGATGTTGAGTTCCTTTTGTGTGAAAATGTACTTCAAACTTTTGTGATCAGTAAAAATATCACAAGTTTCTCCGTACAAATAGTGTCGCCAAACTTTGAGAGCGAAAATAATAGCTGCTAGTTCCAAGTCATGTGTAGGGTAGTTCTCCTTGTACGGCTTAAGTTGTCGAGATGCATAAGCAATCACCTTCCCATGTTGCAAAAGAACACACCCTAAACCATTCTTAGAAGCGTCACTATAAATCTGAAATCCCCCGGTCATATCTTGCACATAATTGATTAATTATTGTATTGAGGTTTTCCCCAATTCAAGATTTATCAAAACAATACATTTGAATAAAAACTTAACAATTAATTCATATAGACAATAATCCATGGCAAACATGCACGTTTAATCATGGATTTTTCATATCAATTATAACACGGTGTCTCAAGATCACATACATAGCACATAAACATAACATGTTAATCATAGGGTTTCTAATCAAATTAATTTACCAACACCAAGCTCTAAAAAAATTTAGGGCAACCGGCCCTTATATAAAAAAATTCGGGTTTCAATTTTACAAACCCTAAAAACGACTAAACATGTATAACACAATCAAATATTCATTTTTTTATGTGTTTTGGTAATTAATTACACATTATAACGGCTCGTGATGCCACTGTTGGAATTTAATAACATGACTAATCATAATAAAACCAATAAACATCAAAGAAAACATGCGGAAGCGTATAGATCATATAACATGTAAATAATAACCGAATATAAAAGTATGTGTACCTTTTAGCAATTCTTCAATCAACCAACAAGATGAACCCTAATTAGGGTTTATGTGAATTATAAGAATTGTCCCTTACCGTTTTACAATTTAATCCAAGATACTAACAATAGTGTGTTAGTATCACGTTCTTGTACACACGTGCTATAACCAAATTAAAGTTATGAGAGTAAAAGAACACAAAACATTTTTATTTGGAAAACAAAACCCAATCAAACCCTTGTGGAGGTGTACGATCGGCCAACCAAGAAAAGAAAAGGAGAAAAAAAATTAGGGTTATTGTGTGTACAAAAGTTAGCAAAACAATGACCCTTGTGTTTCTTTATATAGGATGCAAAACTTAGAGAGCAAGTTTGAGTGGGTTTGGGATACCCCTTGTACCCATCGACCGGCCATAGCCCACAAAGGGTATTCCGGATCCTTCTTGACTCCCAATTTTCATTCTTGTCCTTTTCCTTTAACCGTTAGTCAATATTCGTTAGTTACTTAATGGTCATTAATAGTTTTGTGTATTTAATAATTAAATATAACCTTTTATATTAAAATTTTAATCATTAACTCTTCGTACGTAAAGTGTGCAATCCCGTGATCTCAAGTTCGATCCTAACATACATCTACTAACTTATATCCATAAAACTAACAGCTCCCACTTGGACATATCTTAGCATCTAGCAATGTGATTAAATAAAAGTTGAAGTTTATTGTGTAGAAAACACGAACAAACGAAAAAATACCTGAAAATCCTAATAAACACCTCGTTAACATCTTAAAAATAAGAAAAAAAACCGGTTTCTAACCGGGGTTTTTTTGGAAAAAATAGTTTGAAAGCAACCCTAACCGATTTCCACCGGTTTGGGTTTTTTAACCTCAAAACACAAACCGGACCATAATGGGTTTTTGGCCAAAACGGTTTTTTGACTGTTGACCAAAACCGGTTCGGGTTTCAAACCTGGTTCGGTTTATGTCAATAACCTGTCAATGTACACGACTAGGGGCAAGTACTATATTTAGGATTGATCTTTATGCTTTTCTTTTTGTAAACGACATTTTCAGATGATAACTGATAGTCTTTAGTGGTCGTGTGCTTGTGATGTGTAATGGTGAGGAGTTTAATATGTAACATTATTATCTTTAAATTTTAGAGTTATTATTTCAAACTATAAATATATTAAATTTAGGGATAATTTCAAAAATACCAGGGTTTCTCGATGCGTGCGCTTTTCTAGACGGAGTCTTTTGTGTTTTCTTTTCTAGACCGGTTACCTTGGCAACTTGAATTTAGCCACTCATGTGCAGCCACTTGTCTGACATGAAGGCTACCAGTTGCCCAAAAAGTACACCAGTTGCCCAAAAAGTATACCAGTTACCCAAAAGTACACAAGTTGCGATACTTTGTAATTCGTAAAGTCACACTTGTCACTTGCAGGTTTTAGTTGCCCAAAAGGTACTGGTTGTCCAGGTCTATAAAAGCAAACACAAAAGATTCTGTCTAGAAAAGCCCTCGCCTTAGGCAACCGGGACATTTTTAGAATTTTCCCTTAAATTTATTTTAGTAGTTATATCTTATCATTGTAACATCCAATTTAATGCTATTAAGTAATGCGTAAATAGTGGATTTTAAAGTTTGGTTTTAAAAATTGCTAAATGTAGCAAGTTGTATAAACTTAAAAAGTTTAAGACTTCTATTTATAAAAGTCCTAAATACATTATAGATAGTATAGATATAGACTAGATATAGATATAAATATTGATAGATTTTGCGTAATTCAAAGCATGACATCCTTGATTCTCAGTTCGGTAACATGACTGTTATCTTTGATGGTGACTTAATTGAGGTAGATGTTACCCCTTATTTCAAAAGGTTATCGACAAGACATTGTGAGCGCCTCTTTAATAAAATAATGCATATGGTACCACTGTAAAATGTTGCGATTAGCCGCAAATACGCGTCTGACTGTAAGTTGTTGTCCAAAAGACGTGAACGAGACTAGAGTTTGTTGAATGGATTATGAAACTTGAAGATGGCAAGCTTGGAGATGCAAACGATGGAGAGATTGAGCATACCATATGAAATCCTCATTAAGGATTCAAACGACCCAGTGGCCTCTACCATTGACTTTGCTTGCTCGAAGATGTTGGTTAACTTTGACAGCCACCGATACTTCATAGAAAAAGCCATAGTTGCACCTATAAATGAGTTTGTTGATACTATAAACAATCATTTGTTATCAGTTATTTCAAGCGGAAAAAGCCGCATGTCTAAGATGCAACAGTGTTTGCAAGTAAGAAAATGGTACCAGCATAAACGAAGATGTATTCTCTACAGAGTGTATTAACAGTGTTAAATTCTCTTATGTCCCCACCCATAAGCTTACATTGAAAGTGGGTGTTCCAAAAATGCTTTTACGAAACATTGATCAACCGAACGGTTTGTACAATGGAACAAGACTTCGTGTGGCCAGGTTAGGTTGACCAAAACTTGCATTGAGGCAATAAAATCAAGGAAGCTGTTATGGGAAACGAGACATTATAGCAATTATGAAAATATCACCATCGGACAAACCTTTTACGTTAAAGATTGTAAGGAAGCAGTTGGTCATGTTAGTATCTTTTGTTATTACGATCAACATAAGTCATGGACCTCTCATTCAAGTTGGTTTGTATATGTCACGTCCTGTTTTCACACATGCCAGCTATATGTTATCATATCTCGTGTTGTAAGCAAAAAAAGTATTAAAAAGTTATCTTTTATGAAAGACGGAAACCTCACGAATAACACAAGAAACGGGGTCAACAACAACAACAACAACAACAAACGGGTTCTATCAAAAGGTGCTATAAAATCTATGATCAAAGGTTACCAAACTTATCCAACTATTATGTTTACACTGTGTTGTATTTAAATTAACCGTGTTTAAATTATGTCTCTTTAAATCAAATAGGCTATCATGTGATTTGCAGGTACTTCACGAATGATTCAAATTATTATACTTCACGAATGATTCAAATTATTATACTGTAAACAGACATCTACAAATAAATCAACACACAATAAGATGCCCGCAAGAAAACCAAACTCAACAAAAACATAAACCACATTGCGTTCTTATGTAACTTTGACCTTTTCAAGTATAGTTTTTTCAGCTGATTATACTAATATATGGTTCTTTCTAACGTATATAACTTTTTTATGCACATTTCGTTACCTCCCTTAAAAACCCATCAATTTAGCGGGTCATTTAGCTAGTATAACAAATAAGCGAGATTTAACATGTAAAGCTCATTCATGGCAAAATTTTTCCTACAACTTATACAATGGGTTTGAAAGACCGAACAAAATCCATAAGAAGCATTTCACAATATGTATCCCACGTTAATTTGAGTGACAAGTTGTGCCACTCAGCTGTACAAGCACAGAATCCAGATGTACCTCAATTCTAGCAAACGAAAAATGACAGCTTTCGAAAATGAAACTGTACAATAAATCAATGCACAACCAAATTTGCATAAGGCAGAATCAACAATCTAAAAATCCCAAGTATTTACCATCACAATATGTATATTGTATATAGATTTATCTCTCAATCCATCTTATATGCCCAACCATGCTTTTCCAAATATGCTTCCACTGCTTCTTTAATTGCCAAATTTGGGATCAGTTGCGACGGGAGTAGGGTTTCCCTTGTAATTGGATCAAACTTCCCTACCTACCTCATCATTAACAATACATAATGTAAGAAAGACGGTTTTAAAATTTAGAGATCATTATGCCTCCCTTTTTTCTTATAAAGAGGCAAGACTTTCACTTGTGAAATTGACTGGACTACAAATGACAAATCCAGGAAAATTTTGATAAATGTGTCATTACAAATGTCCACCGAGGTTTTTTGTTTTCTGCTTTTAGTGTGAATGGTGGGGTCGGGTCAGGTCAGATACAGTGTGGGTCAAAACGGGTTGGGCTGACTAGCAGATACAGTTTTACACATTTAGAAATGATGTGATATTATTACAAACCCATTCATGAGCAAATGGGCCAATATTGCCACCTCCAGTTTTTAATAGCTTGTGTATAATCTAAATGGCTATTAATAGTCAAAGACTAGATTTACTTCATTAATGGGGTCTACGGATCACATTTTGGAGGACTATCAAAACTAAATGCTAAAAGAACAAATACCTTTTCCAGATGATCAAGAATGACGGCCCTTTCGTAAGTTAAACCGCTTGGAGTGATGACAGGGTCACGAAATATATCCAGTGTGATTTTGCAGCAAAGATAGTCCGGTATCTGAAATTAAATGTGCGTCTAAGAAGAAAACATAGATTTTTGCTTGTGAAAGGAAGTATGAGAACTAAAAAGAAAAATCAAAAACTCACATCTATTGGTACGTCGTCTTCTGCTGCTTTGCTGAATACTAATTTCAGAGTAGCTAACTGTTCTGAAATAGAATCTGTAGCTTCATCTGTATCATCTTCTTTTTTACTAGCTTCACGAGAATGTTTTTCTTTAAGAGCTGCCTCACAAGATTCTCTGTGGAACATATCACCCAACATTATTTTAGAAACAGAAAAAAACAGTGCAAAGCCATACAAAAGACATCCTCACAAGATACTCTGGGCAAATCAGATAACATGTTGTAATGAATCGTATTAGTACAGGTTAAGAAACGTCAGATTTTTTCTTAAAACACTATGATTACAAAATTAATAATGTTTTATAGTAAGTTAGTAACAATCTAAAACTTTGGCTTAAACAATTTAGAAGGTTGCGTGTATAAAGAATAAATAAGGGTCACTTTTAGCATGTTTGGCACTTTGACGCCTTCCTGTTTTTCGTTACTTTTTATTTGACCTGTTTAAGATACCAGAAAACAGCCAAATACACCCAATTAAAAGTAAATTGGTCGAATTGTCACCCTGAATTGACATCAGAAGATGGTAATTAATTAACAAAAAACATACTCGAGGTTTCGCAAATCCCAAGATCGCTTGGTAGAATCACGCTCCCACTCATGATATTTCGCTGTTGCAAGCTCTTGCCATATCTCCTCCACCATATAACTGTTGGGATGTGCACCTCTTCCAAGATCCAAAGCCTGCAGAGGAAGTAAAATAAGGTCTCAAAAGCAATATGACAGACTTTGAACATAAACATAATCATAGCCAATTGCTACTCGGTTACACAAGTATGATAAAACGGGTAATGACTCAGATGTACGCAGCCCAACTAGCATACTCCCATTTCTGACCCTTTCCATAGCCAAACCCAAAGGTGTAGCTAGTGAGGTTTGAACCCTAGACCTCTTGCGAGGACATCAGGTGCCTAACCACTAGTCCATGCGGTGGTGGTTGGTTACACACTTACACAAGTATGATCATGGGAAAATCTAATCATACAAGGGATGGATGCATCGAGAAAAGGAAAACAGCGTTGGAATTAAAGTTCAACAAACAAGCACTCAAAGCCGACTTGTTTCTCTTAAAATCCTAAATAAAGCCTCATTTTCTAGGCATATCATGACAGATATGTATGCTATGTGTAGAAGGAAAATGATAGCATTTTTGCAGTTTAATATACAATGATTCTACAAGACTACCGAAAGTATATTTCATACCCTTTGCAATGATTTTATCCCTTCAGCATATTTTTCCTTTTGTAGTAGAGCAAGCCCAAGCATGTAATGACCCTGCAGCTCAGCAAGTGCTTCACACCGTTAGCCCTTCCAATACCAAAATAAAAAGGATATGGAATAAAGTTATGTCACACCATATATGGTAGTCACTCTTCATTGTATTTGCAGCTAATATACAGCTACAACCTAAAATCACGGCATTCATCTAATTACAGTAAGGTAACTTAGCAATTTAGCCTTTAGAATTGTAACCTGAAGATGCACTTAAATGCGTATAAGATTTACCTAATAAATAGGTATTAGTATATTACTAGATTAACATGCAAGCTGCCAGAAAAAGACAAAATATTATTGGGTAATGAATCTATGATTTTTGTACATTCCAACATGAAATTTTCTTGCATATTTACCACCGTAAAATTCACAGGGTACTTAGTAAGAATCACCAGGCTAGATGCAATGTTTCCTAGCGATAAGATGTCAATTGAACAACATGGTTTGCATTGTCACCACAATTATAATTCAAAAATATAACCAAGATACATAAAAAGTATCAATGATGATAATGAGACATTCATATCTATAAAGAATCAGAAGCTAACAATCCGTTAAAAGGAATGTAGCTTCATGATTATCATATATTCATATGATTTATGACAACTTCTTAAATACTACTCCGAACACGTTATTATCATCTCTTTTTCCCCAGCATTCAATGTCATCCAAATAAGGACAGTGTTAAAATTAGCATAAAGATCTATTGCTGTGTGGTTCGCATCTGGTTATGTTTGTAAGCTGTAGCAAGTAGCAAGGCAGCAAGCCATAGCACTATAGACTAAAAGCCAAGCTTGTCAAACAATCATTTTCCTCACAAAACTGATGCAAATGAATTATAACTAGCATTAATGGGGTGTCTATATCATTACAGTCCCACTATTCCTAAAAACATATCTTTCATTTCATGGTTTTCTCTTCTCTGTTCCTTTTCAACCTAGAGATTTTCCTAACAAGGTTAAGGTTAATTTACCAACGTCGTGCCTGTCAACACTATAGAAGCACAAATGTATAACGTAAGCATCTACACAAAATATTATAGTATAATACAGAGTGTAGCTTAGTTCCATTCCCCCTTGTCAAAATCAAGTATACATAAATAGACAAATACGTTTGTCCGTAAGCTCATTTCAGGTATATTTCTCACTTGTTAAACCATCACTAGATATAAAATTTAACTCACGACCCTAGTAAACAACACTACAAAGCTCAAACTGCTTATGAGCAAGAAAATTAAGGAAACACATTCACATCTCTACGTATAATAAATAAATAAATAAAAAAAAATAAAAAAAAAAAAAAAACCATACCAATCTTTACGTCATTCATTCCTTCAATTGGTTAAAAACAAATAATTAACTCCAATGCACGTGTAAAACCATTGTTGTTCAATAGAAATATGACTCATGACCCTAGAAATCAAACTACGAACCTCAATCAACCATATATAACATTTCCTTATCTTACGTCACTCTCCTTCAACTTGTCATAAACAAACACGCAAAACTCAAATACTCAAACACGACGCAAATAACGACAAATTCAACAATTACAAAAACACAAAACTACACACAACAACAAACATTCTAGAAAACCGATATACCTTAACGGATTTATGATCAAGCTGTATCGCCTTCAAACAATCCTCCTCAACTCTCTTCCAATCACTACAAACACAAACTCAAACTCATCACCAAAAAACATTCAATCCATTTTCACTATAAACCCTAAATAAAGACGTACTTTCGCTTTAAGTGACACAACGCCCGATTAGTCCAATAAACAGGCACATTAGGACACAAAGTGATCGCCTGAAATTAAACAGACATTTTATCAAACACCTTATCTGCATATAACATAAAACTCAAATTTTATAAATAAATAGACATTTTATCAAACAGGTTATGTGCAAAACATATAAATTAACTAAATAATGAAAAATAAAAAAGGAAAACCTCAGTGTAAGCATCAATAGCAGCACCTAAACGATTCTTTTTGAAATAAAGGTTACCGTCTTGTTTAAGCTGTTCTGCTTGATCGCTGGCGGATATTACGCCTTTTGCCATTGTTTTTGTTTGGTTGTACGAATAGGATGATGGTGAGTTTAATCGGAGGGGAGAGAAGGTTCTGGATCGCCGGACGAGTATGACTGACTGATTACTTGTCAACGATGGTGGGAGTGTGTGTGACCGAATAAAGAAAGGAAACAGTAATTGCTGTCTGACTCGGATTGATTATTTGTTTATTTCAATTGTACAAAAAGAATATATATTTTTAACCTTTAAGTTAACCAACAAATTTAAATAAGGGTAAAATGCAAAAATGGTCCCTAAACTATCACGAAACCGTAATAATGGGACCGAGACAAAAAGTTACGCAAAAAAACTACTAACGTTACGTAAATGTGCAAAAAACCACCGAGAGCCATTTTCCATTAGTTTCCTCGTTAAGTGTCATGTCATTGAGGGTAGTATCGTCTTTTTACTGTTCATACTTATTAAATTTGCCGTCATAATTAGCTTTGTGCTTGGATATCGATTTGACATGACCTCAATGGCTAAATTTGCAAAGTAACTTAAAAGTTTTAACCCCATAAACCCCCTACAACCCACACTTGCAAATCACGACTCGAGGTAACAATAAAAAAAACACAGTTTGCAGAAAATGGAATTATCACCAAACACCACAATAATCACCACCACCAACACACACCAAGAAACATCAACGTTGATCACAACAACGACTGTTAATCAAACCCCACAACAACTTCCATGTCCACGTTGTCATTCAGAAGACACAAAATTCTGTTACTACAACAACTAGAGCACTTCACAGCCTCGTCACTTTTGCCGTAGCTGCCGTAGACACTGAACTCATGGTGGCGTTCTCCGGGACATCCCCGTTGGAGGTGGTACTCGAAAAAACAACAAAAGAAAAAAAAAAAAAAAAAAAAAAAAAAAAAAAAAAAAAAAAAAAAAAACCATGAACCCCACCACCACTTCGGGTTATTATGATACTACTTTTGCTCTGCCGGAGTACCAGGCGTACCAGTGCCATCTGACGCCTCCACCTGTGGATGATGCCGGAAGTGTGATGGTTCCGTTTGAACCCAATGTGTTTGTGCATCGCTGTTTGAGGGTGTTGGGTTTGAGGATGGTGTTTGGCCATTTTGTGACAGTTAAGCTAGTTTCTTTGTTTAATGTTTGTCTTTTGTTTGCAGTGGTTGATGTAACCGATCTTTTGGTGAATGGTAAACTCTATGGTTTATACAATATTGGCGGGAAACTAAAACTAACTAGCTAATAACTAACTGAGCCTTCTAGAACTACTTGACTACAAAGGAGTGTTTGGTTCTGCAGTTATTAGCTTGACTTGAATGTTTTGACCCATGTTGAGTTTCATCCTCATTATCCTTCTCGCAAATTGGCAGTGTGTAAGGGTTACACAGAGCCAATTTGGATAAACAATTGTAGTGCAGAGGTTTGCTTAGGCCCTTTGTGAGAATATCAGCCAATTGTGACTTGGTTGGTATGAAAGTGGGTAGAATTTGACCACCTCTAATCTTGTCTCTCACAAAGTGGCAATCAATTTCTATATGCTTAGTTCTAGCACGATGCACAGGGTTGGAAGCTAGAGCAATGGCAGATGCATTATCACACATTATTGTGAGGTGTATTAAGCTGTCTTGAACCAGTTTGGAAGCTCTGTACAAAGGAGTGTTTGGTTATGCAGTTATTAGCTTGACTTGACTGTTTTGACCCATGTTGAGTAGCATCCTCATTACAAATCTACCAAGTTTGACAATATAACATAGTATGACAATATTTGTTTGACTTTTAACATAGCATCATAACATTAGTAACAAAGCAAAATAACATACTTAATCAACAAAAAAGATAACATAATTGATAATATAACATAGTTTGATAAACAAAGAAACATAACATAGTTTTCTTTGACCACAAAACATTAAACTTCAAACAAACATAACATGATTGATAAAAAAAACCTTGAAAGAAACTCTAAAGTCCCTTGACAAATGCGTGCTTGTTGAAAAGCTTCAGCTTCGCTTCGGCAATCTTCTTCTTCAATTCCAAAAGCTCGATAACGTCGGCCTTTTGAAGCTTCTTAAAATACTCCAAGCAATTGAACATCTGCACCGAGGGACGCACAAGTTCCATTTCAGCCATGTACTTGTTCCTTTGAATAACAATATCAAGCAACTCTTGATATACCTTAAAAAGATCTTTCGCATACTTCACATCCCGCTGTGTCTCCCTAGCAAAATAAACCGACATCTGGTATGGTAACTCAGTTGAGTTAGCAACCGCTGCAAGTTTCTGAAAAAGCACAAATTGAAACATTCTTACACCTTTTAATACAATTTATGTGTTTACTGTTTTTATTACTGGATGAATGAGGAAATTACTTGGGTTATAGCATATAAATAGGCGGGGTAATTACATGTGAAAATGTGTTTTAGGCGTGTTTGGGTAATAAATGCTAAACGTTTGGGTTACCAACAGACACATCCCAAAATTGCCTAGTTTTTTGGCTTCCATTAGATTAGATAAAAGGTTATGCAACCATTGACCCTAGTTAATATTACATAACCGGTAGATAAACGTTAGAAGCATAAAAGCATAACCATTATTTAGCATCATCCTTGGGTTTCTTGTCAGCATCATCCTTGGGTTTCTTGTCAGCCATCAGTCTTCGCCTCTTGATTGATCTTCCTTGGTCTTCAAACTTGTCCTCTGCAAGCACTCCATCTTGCCCAACTCCATTTTTTTCAAGCACTCCATCTGGCTCATCTCCTTGTTTAGCATCACCAACTACTTCAGCACACTGCTCATCTGGAATCACATCCTCATCACGAACTCTTTGTTCACCATCATCACCATCAACATCCACAAGTGGAACCAAACTGAAACTAATTGGTTCAGCAAAAAGAGCATACACCTCTGTTCCTTCTCCAGCTGCAATTACGTCATCAAGTTTATCCAATGCTTGATATATTTCAACAAACATGTCACTAATCTCTTGAGGCTCTTCAACCGCATGCATCTCTTCAGGTTCAGGTACATCAACTAAATGGTATGGATCATCATGCCATTTAGCATTAATTCCTTGATCAACCTCTTCATCATACCATTCAACATTAGTTCCTTGATCAACCTCTTCATCACTTGTGTCATCATAATACGCATCATCAAAATTGAGATCATAAAAATCGAGCAAACCTGTAGACTCCTCACTTGAATCCTCCACAGTATAGTCTTGGTCAATCTCTTCCAATAACCTTCTGAATTGAAACTCATCACTCATCCCTTTTGTATGATTTGCAATCATTTTTTCGGCACAAAATGTTGGTGGGAAGTCACTGTCAGAATCAGTATCAAAAACAGGTTCAACCTTCTCAGGTTGGCTTGTCTTATGCCACTCTAACAATAGTAATTTCCCACTGTTTCCAGTCTCACCATCAACACCCTTTCCAGCAGCCTCATTCAAATCATCATCCACTATTTCTTCTATCACCACACCCTTGCCCTTAGTCATCATTCGATCCATCATCTCACACTCAACAATTGAAACATTGGTTTCAATATACAACTCCAATTGTGTAAATATAGGATCATACTCCACAAGTGTCTTCACATCTTCGTTAGACTTTAGTGGTAGTAAACCATCATCCAGTGACTCCCCAGGTATCCTAAAGTGAGTAAACATAAGGGTACTATCCGAGTAACCTAAATCCTCTAACATTTCGCCCAATAATTCCATGGAGAAAACATCAGAGTGAATTCCGTCAAACCGATCTTTATCTCCAAAGAGATACCTTCTTCCTGGTTTTGAGGTACATTCACCATTGTGATGGATTTGCAAAGAAAACACATTTTCATTCAAATCTATGGAACACATAAAACATCAATTACTTCCAACAACAATAACAAGTTTAAATGGAAAACATTAAAATGGAACAGCGTATTCTTACTATAAAGGATTCCTAAATCAAGTATCGGGGTACTGCGTGCACTATTTTGCCAAAGCTTAACCATTCTCAAGATATTTACTTGTGAAATTAATGTTCTCCTTGGAAGAAATTGAGCCACGTAGATAAACTATTGTTCTAAAGGACTAAATTTGTAAAACAAAACACTGGCAATTGAAGTTATTGGCGGGAAAGGGATAAAAAGACGATACTACCCTCAGTGACATGGCACTTAACGAGGAAACTAACGGAAAATAGCTCTCGGTGGTTTTTTTGCACATTTACGTAACGTTAGTGGCTTTTTTGCGTGACTTTTTGTCTCGGTCCCATTATTGCGATTTCGTGATAATTTAGGGATCATTTTTGCATTTTACCCTTTAAATAATTTCGAGTAATGTTCAATAAAAATCAGATTTATCCGTTTATTTCTAGTAGTTGATAATTAATTTCCACATATCAAAATATAAATATGGATAATTATTTTAAAATGCGGAATATATTATTGGTCATTTTGAAATGATTGCCCTGTTAACTTGAGTATAAGGGGTTGTTTCTTTTTACTCTTAGCTAAATAATTAGGTCCACACATAAATTTAAAGGGGCGCTTAGTTGATGAATTTGAAATTTCGGAATCATGAGAATTTAAAGGGGTGCTTGGTTGATAAATATTATATTTAAAAGTTTATAGAAAGACAAGAAAAAAAAGCTTATTTAAAAATTTTCCAAGTAAATTAAAATTTCTCACTTTTTGGAGTCATTCTAATTCTCTCTATTTTAGTAATTCGTAAAATTCGTTAATTACATCATTTGAGTTACCAGTCATGATATTTGAATGGAATTAAAATGCAAACGCCTCCAATAATCCCCAACCAAACGCCCTCTAATAGTATTTATTTTTAGAGTAGGAGCCACTTATTTTTATTAAATCCTATATATGACCAAGACAAAAAAAATATGATCTTCTCTCCAACAAGATGTTGCAATAGACGTGGCCCCTATAGCCACTTAATCTAGAAATAAAAAAGAAACACTGCCTAACTAAAAGAATACGGAGTATAACATTTCTCTCTTTAGTTTTCTAGAAGTTGTTATCAAATTGCATACTTGGTAAACCTAGAATTATAATGTCATCCATGTCACACTAACAAAATATTTAGATTAAAATCTAACGAAAAAATAAAATGGTTGTTTCGTAACATGACCATTGAGGACAATTTATTCTCACATACTTGGATTAGTAATTAAATTAGGAAGTTGAATCCTAATTGGATCGATTGGAGTAGTCATTAGTGACTGGATAAAATCATGTATGATTGCAATGCAACTTTTTATCTCTAGAGGTTGTGGGTTCGAGTCTCGCTGGAGACACGTGAGATAGAATTTGTGAAATAGGTTGTGTAGGTTGTAAAAAATGGTTTTTCTAAATTTATAAAAAATAATGATAATAATAATAATAATAATAATAATAATAATAATAATAATAATAATTAAAAAAATGGAAATATATATAACTTGTCATTTTTTTTTCAAATTCTGTGTACCTTCTATTTTTTGCATATATAACAGTAAACTTCAAAATCCATTTTCTGTGTGTATCATGTGTCTTAATGACCTTGAAATGCTTACATGGAGCGAGTTTATTCCATGTGGATTAAAATTTAAGAGGTACACTACATCCACATAAAATTCTCACACAAAACCTCCACTCGATGATGTGTCAGCGAGTGATTGGTTTAATCAATGAGTGCGTCTTTGATTAAACCAACCACCCGCTGACACGTCAATGAGTGGGGGTTTTGTGTGGGAGTTGTGTGGGAGTTGTAGCAATTCCCAAAATTTAAATTCAGTTTGTTTTGAGGGTTTAGAACTTAGCCCAAGCCGAACCAGGCCGGGGCTCGGGCTTTAGCCAACCTTTCAGGATCTTTTTTTTTTTTTTTTTTTTTTTTTTTTTTTTTTTTTTTCCTACTGGTGCAAGTCAACACCAATTATTTCCCAATTAAGTTTACATAGTGATTTAAAAGATGTTAGATTCTATCCAAATGATAACGATGGTAAAACCTCTATAAATTAATAGTGTTAGGACCGGGATATTTTATTAATTTAACGAGATATTATTATATCGATAAATTAATAATTTATTAATTTAAAGAGGTTTTATTATGACCGTTAAATTTTCAAGTGTAATGTACTAGTTACAATGTATACTCTTTAAAGATAAAAAATAAATTTGAAAAACAAGTTCCAATTAAAATTTTATAAATTCATATTCACACTTTATGAAAATGAAAAAATTAAGACTAGCTTTTATTGCAATACTGGAAGACAACACACTAACACTTTACAGCAATAAAGAGATTTTGATATAAACTCAATATAGATTTGAAGTTCAACAAAAAATAACAAATGACAATAAATTTCATTTTTTACTAAACAATTTTAGGATTTTGAAATGTATCTCTCACACACACATATATACATATACATATAGAATTTTTAGTAATTATTAATTTATATTTTCGTTGGGACTAATATATATACATTAGGCTTTCAAAAAAAATTATTATCTTATTATTTTATCGATTGAGATCTAAATTTGTACTGGTCCCAAGTTGAGACTGGACAAATTATTAATTTTATCGAGTATTAATTTATAGAGGTTTTACTGTATCAAGTATTCAAGTGTCTTGAGTTTGTATCTCGGTGAGAATGTACGTTTGGTGGTAGATCTATTGCAGATGATCGAGAGAGAAAAGTAATGCCAATAGCAATAAACTATCAAGGTGGTTTTTGATGTTCAAGAGTAGTCACCCATCATTGTCAATGAAATTGTCAGACAATAAAAAGACAAACTACAATGTATCGCAATTACCGGGTAATTATTTGGAATTTAAGGTTTTTGCAAGTCTAGCATGCTTCATGCTGAACAATATTTTTGCATATCAAGTGTCTTGAGTTAGCACCTCGTTGAGAATGCAAGTTTGATGGTACATCAGTTGCTTGAGAAAAAAAGTAATGAAAACAGCTAGAAACTATTTAAGTGGTTTTTGACGGTAACAGCAATGTTAAAAGAGTAGTTACCATCGTCGTTGGTGACAATCAATATCCACCTAAATTATTTTTAGCTGTCGACATTACTTTTCACTTCAACATTCAGCAACGAATAATAAACAAACTTAATCTCACTAACAAGTAGAGAAACATGACACAAAACATCATCCTCGTATGTCAAGAATCCAAGATCTTACTAAAACGAGAACATAAAACTGCAGTGTCAAACAAATATCCTCTTTGACAAAACTCATTTCAAGAATAACATAACCAAGTTTTTGCAACAATACTACATGATTTAAAAAACCATAACATCCAAAGTATACCAAAAGCTACTAATGCTTTAGAAACAAAGCACACCGGAAACTTAACAAGCTTACTCATCCTCCTGGCTACGCAACCTGGCTAATTTGTTGGTAACAACAACATCCAACTGTGCTGCACGTTCAACTATCTCCTTCCTTTTGCGGGTGGATACATTGTGTGCAATCTCCGCACAGTATGTTCTGAAATCATAAGAGTACATTATTTTAGATGTGCATAAAAATTTAACATGGTAAAACAAGCATCTTTGGGCACAATGGGTAAATGAGTCAAAAACAGATTACTTCTTTAGGCATCAAGATAGGCAAGGTTGTATTTATATGTAAATAGCTTAGTGTTGTTTTCTAGGTTTAACCATGTTACAGTATACAGTAGTAATTTACCTGTTGTGCATCATAAGAACTTCAAGCTCCTTGGCATTGTGCACAACAAACTTCTTAAAACCATTTGGCAAGTAGTGAAGGGTCTTCTTGTCTGAGGCATAACCAATGTTGGGCATAAGAGTCACACCCTTGAACTTCCTCCTCACACGGGAGTCGATACCCTTTGGTCTGCGCCAGTTTTCCTGTGACAATAAAATACATCATTAAATCAAAAGAAACAAAGTGAGCATAGAACTTGGTTTTATGAATTTATATTTTATCAGTGTAATGTATTTTTATCAGACATCAAAAGTGAAAATTTTATGAAAATCCCAAATAAAGATACTTACCTTAACACAGATTTTCCAGTCACTGTGAGGCCTCTTGAACTTCTTCACACGCTTCTTGACGATCTTCTTATCAAGCTTAGGAACTGCCATTGCTTACCTGAAACAAATTGTAAATGAACACTACGTTGAGAAGAAAAAAAAAACAACCAACTTTCTTGAAAACCCAACGGACTAAAATGAACACAGGTAAGCATCCATTAAGCACGAAAAAAATATACAACCTTTTTATCACTACATAGTCTACATATAACCTCTATTTTTTCCAGCTTATTTGGAGACTTGCTGACTTATATGAGTTTGTTATTGTATAATAAGCTTATATAAGCCCATACGTCTCAAAATAAGCCGGAAAATCCAGGCTTATGAAAATATAAGCCAAAATCAAACAAGCTCATAAGCCCACATATAAGCATAAACAAACACCACCTAAACGACCAACTTTCTTAAAACCAAACGTACTCAAATGAACACAAGTAAACATTCATTAAGCACGAAACAAAGTATACAACCTTTTTATTAATACATGTAACCTCTAATTACCAGGTAATGAATTAACAGGCGTGATATAACAACACAAAGCTATAGACTACAAAAAGTCAAAAACAATCAAACCACGGAAACCATTTGCAACAAAACTTCAATTCAACACACTAAATAATATTTCCTATAAAGTAAGTTGCATCACTAAACATACAAAACATTTAACAACTAACCAATCAACTTAAAACACAACCAGTTTCATCTATAAATAAACAAGCCTAGAACAAGCCCATAAGTCTCAAAATAAGCCAGAAAAATGGGGCTTATGAAATATAAGCCGAATCAAATAAGCTCATAAGCTCCCATTTAGGCTTGAACAAACAACCCTAAGTTAAAATTTAAAACCCTGATTCATCTAACTTTATTTCATAACACCATTATAAATCTAAGAATCATAAGCAATATGCAATATTAAAAAACACAAAAAAGAATGATTTTCCCTAAACATGCTACTATAAAAACACTTTAAAAAATCGCATAATATACAAAAGCGAGCATAAAAGTGAAATGAAGTTACTTTAGTGATAAAAGTAAGCTAATAGATCTATGAACAATACATACAGATAAATTAAATGATTGAGATTCGGACCTGATGAATTTGAATACGGCGCAGAATAACTCGTTGTAGAAACGAGAGGTGAAGAGAATGAATAAAATAGGAACCCTAGGGTTTATACCAGCCAGCCAGTGTCTATGAATGGGCCGGTGTATAGAATCAGCCCATATAAGACTTTTTTTTAAAAAAATTTATTACGCCCACTTAAGTCCATATCTGTTTTTATTACTATATTAAGAGTAACTCCCAAACCACAAGGGAAACGGTGCCGTTTCATCACTGGGTTTCCCACCAAAAAAAATGGGCTACCACTGATCCACCGCTTTAAGCCCAAAAAAATTGCCAGATCCAATCTCGATGTTTTTCTTATACCTAGATGCCTTCCCTAGACTTTTCCAGAAAACACACACACACGGCTTTGATTTTGGCGGTATGATGCGCAGGGTTGATGCCTTTGACGTGTACCGGTTTTCTCACCTCCCGTAAACTGCAAACCCACTTCCAATAACGGGTAAATTACAAAAATTGATTTATGGGTTTTTGTTATTGATTAGATTATTGTGGTTCTATGATATTTAACTGTATTTTGCATGAATTGTGATGTGGGTTTATATGCTGCTATATTATGTTCAATTTTGGATCAATTTGATTTTAGCCATTTTTTTCATAACTCTAATTTGTTTTTATTTTTTTTACCAATTTTCGAGCTGTGAGCGGAAAAAATCCTGGAGGGTGGGATTGTGGTTGGGCTGTTTGTGATATAGTAGCGGCAGTGGGTAGTGTAATCAACAAAGGTATTGGAAGAACTTGAAATTTTATAAGGATTTTAGGTGCTTATAGATTTAATGGCTGATTTTTATCAAATATAAAACCATTGGTAATTTTTACCCTTTTTGCCTTCATTTGTGCTTATTTTTGGCGGGGCATAAATGAGCCTGTAACTCTACAATTACTTTGTCTGTTTTGATTAGTTCGATATGATTGTGTTCTCAAAACGGATTTTAGTATATTTCTAATTTGTTAATTAGTTTTGTTGCTAATAGTATCACACTGTTTATATCATTGTGATTTGTGAGCCTTTGTGTATTCTAAACACTAAAGGTGAAAATTTTAAAGAAAACCAGTGGTCACTGTGAGTTTGCCTACTCACATTGTCGTCCGACTATAGGATTGAGTATATGTTTTAAATATTTGTTCAAAAAAGATAGCTTTTGTTAACTTTGTATGCTAATTTTTTTGTTTTATGTGAAGGTGAACGCTGAAAAGGCTCATTGGTCAGGCGTTGGTGTAGAATTACCAGGAAGAAGCAACGACAGGATTTGACGGTATTAGAGATGCGTATTCGTGGGAGCTATTTCCAAGCAGGTATGCCATGACAAAAAAAGGCTGTAAAAACGTTAATATTAGTACAAATAGTAGATTGATATACCAATGTAAGGATTATGGTTCGTAAATGACTGAAATAAGACATAGCTTGATGCGTGCTACGGGAACCATTTGTGACAATACTAACATCAAAATCGGTACAAATAGCTTAGGCTAAACATGCCGTAAATAGATAGCAACCTTATATACAGGATCTGAACTGACTTTTGTGCTCTCTTTTGCAATTGAAGTTGCCGCACAGTAGCATCATCTAAATAATGAAATGCCGCTCTTCAGCTTCGCGTGCCACGTTTATTGGACAGCGGAAAATGAGGTAATACTTATGTCCTTAAAGTTGATCAAACTTGCATTACAGCACCTCGATTTGCATTACTTATGTCCTTAATGTTCAGTTTATATGTATGACTTCTTTGCTCATCTGACCGACTATTTTGATCTATCAATCCAGGATTGGACATGAAACGAAGCGACCGTTTTATCCTTCTCAGTCAGGTAACTTGGTCGTTGAATCAGATGCATATATTTACTGAATCTATTTGATGATTCTGAATGTGGCTCACGCGTTCCTGTTAACCAACAAACCCTGTTGAGGTACACAATTTTGGTTGATTATCACTTCAATATTTTTTTCCTTTTAATTTTATATTGTTTTATTTTTTTTGTCAACGAACAATTGCTGTTATGGTGAATATTCTTATCTGATATATAACTTTGCAGGGTGTTTTGGTGCTGCGCTTGAATGCTATGATTTGGTACGTATGTTTAAGTGGTGGAAGATTTTCAAGTGGTGGAAGCTTTATTGCGGCCGCGGATTGGTGATAGTCCACAAGTCATTAACATGACGCGTGGATACTAACGCAAACTTGGTAAGTTCCTTTACTCTATTTTGACGTGCTTTCAAATAAAAGTTTCATTTTATTTACACGAACCTCTATTTTGATAAGCAAAACTTTTATGCTACTATAATCTTATTTTTACTGTTAATAGTTGGAACGCTCTTACTATGTATAGAAGTTTTGCTTATAAAAAATATGCAGTTGCTTCTATTTTTTAAAGTGTCATTGTCTTAAATGATTATAAAGATCAGTAGTGGAACAAATGTTAACAATCTGAGCTCGCGACATAGCATGGATATGTAGAGGTGAAAATTGCAAGGATGGGCAAGTCACATGGGTTGGGTACAAAGCGGCTAATTTTGGTACAGGTTCTAACCCTCCAGAATGATTAAGTTTCACCTATAAACTTTAAAAAGATGAATTAGGGACTTTAATAAAGATCATTTAGGTCGATCGATTTACTATCACCAATAAGGATAGATATGCCATCGCTATTACCATGTCTTAATGACGCATTTGCCTACTTAGTATGAACCTTCACCTTTTCTGCATCATTGTTTCTCACTAGCTCTTTTTTTACAGTTTTGGTTCAAGATTGCTTGGGAATCAAACTGAATTTTTTTTTAAAGTAATCATACTGCAAATGAAGTTTATGCTGTAAGTGTACTATTTCACCCAATCTGATTTCCATTTTCGACCAATTACTATAGACAGGTTTTCATTTGATTAATTTAATTTTGCTGTTTTTGGTATTCTGTAGGATATGAAGTTTTGTGGATGGGGATGGGAGTAGGAAGAGGAAAAGGGATTCGGAATATGGGTAACTTTCATGGGAAATCGTCATAGTGTGTGACATGTGAAGGTATGTTTACTGTTAATCAATTCTTACTTTTTGTTTTTTTACGTTTTGTACAAAGTTGATCACTGTCGTTAAAAACTATATAGGCGTTCCGTCCAATTGACTCCAACTCTGTTAAAGGCTTTCCAAAAGACCCCAAGGACGCCGGTCCGCCAAAAGCAAGGTATGGCTATTAACTGACATGGTGATCCATAAATGTATTGATATCAATAATGAGGTACATACTCTGTACCATTTTTCAGGCTATGATATGTGATCATAATTGTGAATGTGAAAAATATAAGCCTTCACTGTTTGTTAAAACTTTATTGGAAAATAATTTGGATTTAAGGCCCAGAAGTGAATAATTTGGTATACTACGTACATCTAGGCCTGATCGATTAAGCCAGCAATTTGTATACAGTGAATACTAATAAGTTTCTTATTTAGTTAACGAAGAAGTTGACGCCAGTGAATTATGGATTTATGGACCTGGACCAATGTTACGGATGAAGGCAAGTAAGTGTGATAAGCTGCTTAAACTTGCTTATATACTATTATGTTTTAAATAAGCTGCTTAAACTTGCTTATGCCAAACCATTTCAAAAAAAAAAAAATAATAAAAAAAAATAAAAAAAAATAAGCAGCTTTGCTAAGCAATCTCAGACACAGCCATATGGTCAAATTATTTTAGTTAATGAAAAATTAATTTACATGCTACTTCTTTTCATTTTTGTCGCATGATAACTGTCACCTAACACATGCTTAAAACTATTCTTAGGATTTGTCGGCTCAAGTTTGTGCAAAGACTGATCCGGTCACCATTCTACCGAAAGTTGTAAGTTACAGTATATACATAACACTTATCAGTTTATCTTGGATTTTAGCATCGAGTTTATCTTATTACACTTTGTTATGTTTAATGTTGTGCGTCGTGTGAAATGTGCAGGCCTTATATTGAATTCTATTGCGGTGTCGTGTTATACCAGGGTGGCATATTAATGGTGCAGGTAATCTCATACTCATTTCTTTTGGCTTGCGTTTGTTTTAAGGCAAAGATAATGCACTAATGTTTGTTATGGTAGTGCGTATCCTAGATAAAATCTTGAATTCGGGCTAGAGTAGGTGAAAGTTACTGTTCATTGATTAATGTAATGGGAATGTGGTTGCATTAGGATCATCACTGAAAAAGAAACAATGTTCGTGCTGTGCTCAGCGTTCATGACTGACGAGTATGTAAATATTTTGTTTCTATCCATTTTTTTCTAATTATAATGAATTGCATTGAAAGTTCTATTTCCTAGAAATTAAATTGTCATATCCGTATAACGCCTAATTATTCTACTTTATTTATGCAAAATCGCCTCTGCTAAAAAACAGGCACGCCGGCAACGCGGCGCCCGTTGCCAACCTTGTATATATATTAAAAGGGAAATGAAACGACGTCGTTCACTATACAGTAAACGCGGCCCATTTGAGTTAGCCCATTGCAAGTGATGGCCTGTTGGTCCAAAGTATAAGCTCAGCCCATTTTAGTTTGTAAAAGGTTTTTTGTATATGTACGAGTATATTTGCAGACGTTAGGTTACATGTGTCGATCATCGCCATAACAATTACTTTTTTTTTTGGCCAAGATTTTTCAAAGTACAATCTAACCTATGTACAATATTTTATTTTCCAAGGAAGAACCTTCTATACATTGTATACAGATGCATTGTCACTCAAAAAAAATAAACAGAGAGCAGCAGAAAATAAATAAATAAATAAATAAGAGAAACCAGCTCCAGAATCATCAAAGTGACTTCAGTCGAAAAGGTGATATTAATGTTATATTTCTTTGTTGTATTTGCTTTTGCACGTTTTTTTTTTTTTTTTTTTTTTTTTTTTTTTTTTTTTTTTTTTGCATGGTTACAAGCTCATAATACTTTACATGGTTACAGGCTCATTATACGTATGTGAATTAATAAGACCTGCTATAACTTTACATATATTATACTTCATATATATGCATACCTTTAAAGCCACAAAAAAGTGATAGTTACAATTATGAAGACCAAACAAAAGGCGATTCGTCGCATTCCTTCTGTTAGTTGTCCACCTCCTTTGGATCTCCCCCCGGATGTTAAACATATGGATTGTCAGCCCGAATCTTTGAAAAGAAAGTGATTCCTATCCGATGTTATGGGTCTTCATGCATGCCCTGAGAACACTAGCAAGAAAATATGCACAGAAAAGAGTAGATTACCTGAGCAAAATAGACTTGAAACTGTGCAAATGGCTTCAAAACAGAACAAGGTGGTTGATGATCCTACAACTTCATACACAATGCCTTCTCAGTGTGAGTTATTTTTCCTTATTGTTTGTAAATTTATTTTTCATCCCCGACAAATAGTATCATGTTGTTTTATTTTGACGTGGTTAAATTGTGTTTGTACCTACAGTTCAAGATGGTATATCTGATTTACAGAATAGCCAGCCACGACAACCTAATGCACCGAACTATGTAACTACGACTAAGTCAAATGAATACGTTTGTCGCATACAAGGTTATAAACTACACTTTTTTTTTAATACACTTTATTAAATCGACAAACAATACATACCTTTCTAACTATTGTACAACTAATGATGGCTTCCACAGGTACCTTTGGTTCTCCGCTTTCAAAAGTCAATGGCAAAAGCCAACGGCGAATTTCGCGCAATTATGCACCTACGGATAACCAACAGACAAATAGCCAGTCTAACAGAATAAGACCAGTACGCAGTATAGATGAAACTCCTAAAAGGCATGCTAACAGAACAAGGTTTACTCAAGGTATGTATCTATAACAGATTCTCGTAAGAGTATTATAAAACAAAAACCCTTAATATACTTACATGCCTCTGGGTAATTATTGCAATCACACAACAAGAATTGCATATCGGAAATAACAACATACGTGCAAATACAAACCAACGCAGACGAATTAGGCAAGGTACGCGAGATGGTACCACCATTCGACTCTTTGATTAAAATGAACCGTTTATTGATATATCATATAGCTAATGCTTTTTAATCTACTTATTCCAGGGCTACCATCAACATATATTTCTATTGGCAGTTGTAACCAAGTATGTAAGCATTGTAATGCTTTTTTTTTTGTATGACGAGCGAATAAAAAATAGCAATCAAAGGTGCCCAGAATACCATCGCTGTTGCAACAATGGTAAAGTTGTTCTACATGTAACTAAAGATTCACCTGCCTATATAAAGGAGATTTTTCAAGACAGGCATTTCATGGAAAATATTCGAGCTTATAACCAAATGTTTGCGATGACATCTCTAGGAGCAGAGGTGGACGACTCTATTAATAAAGGAAGGGGCCTTACGTGTTCAAAGTTTCAGGCAAGATTTACCACTGGATAGGAAGCATGTGTCCTGAACAAAACAAGGAACCAAAGTTCTTACAACTTTATATCTACGATACAGCAAACGAAGTTAAGAACCCTCCACAACATTTTAATAATACTGGTGGCAGGCTACGATGAGATATTGTTGAAAATTTGATACAACTTTTGGACAGGCACAATGAATTGGTTAAATTCTTTAGAGCAGCGCGCGATAAAATGGAAAGTATCAACATCCCAGACTTTAAAGTAAAACTGCTTGGTTTCGCCGGGTCTAAATAATACGATCTCCCAGCAGGGGATTCCATAGATGCAATTGTTTTGGAAGGAGGGCCGGATGTTTCAACGAATTATGATGTTATCATCGAGCCCCGTGGTGGTGAACCGCAACGCATAGATAAGCTAAACCCTCACTATATGTCGCTTCACTTCCCACTTCTTTTTATTCATGGCGATGAAGGGTACCACCTAAGGCTAAAATTGCTAGGTAAAAGAGGGCAATCAGCGGAAAAAGAAAAACAAATGACGATGAAAATGTACTATGCATACCAGATCCACCACCGGGTACAAGAAAATGGCCTACTACTAAAGGTAGGGCGACTTTTTCAAGAGCGGCTCGACTACATAAGGAGCAATCAAAAAGACATCAGGAATGACTATATGTCAGGTTTCTATGATGCTATCTCTCGAGGAGACGTAGATGGTTCAGATGTAGGCTCGAGAAAAATACTTCCGGCTTCATTTACCGGAGGGCTACGCTACATGTATAGCCATTACTTGGATGCTCTCGCAATATGTTGAGTCCATGGCAACACATCATTTTTTATAACTTTTACATGCAACGTTGGGTGGCCTGAAATAGAAGAGTATATGCAACAATTTACGCACCTTACATCAGCTGACAGACCAGAAGTAGTTGACCGGGTTTTTGAAAGGAAGATACACGATCTTGTAAGTTTTTTACGAGAAGGAAAGCCATTTGGAGATGTGTTGGAGATGGATTTAAAGCACACCAAAAGGAAGGTTACAAAATTGGAAAAGCTTATGAATGACATAGGGATCATTTTGACTGACTCAGAAGAAGACAAGGAAGAAAATTCTTCCAAACAAGGGGGTATTTGGGTTAAGAGGTTGCACACATCTTTCAAACTCCCACACACAGTAAATCCTCTGAGGGAATCACCATTAGTTCTCAAGGATTTGAAGCAGCAGAATCAATCATGAATCTTAAGTCTGCTGAGTTCATTAAGTCTGGTGACTATTCTAGGGTCAAAAGTTAAAGAAAAGGCAAGCAAATCATTCAGGAACAACCTCAATCAAAGAAGACTAAGAGACAACTTAGGGAAGTGGAAGCTAGTTTGATTGAGATTGAAAGACTTCAAGCTGAAGAATCTAAGAAAAAGCGGAGTCTAAGAGGAAGGATATTACCTTCTTAGTTTCATGTGTGGTTACATCAGAGCACTTGGCTATGTTTGAAAGAATTTTCTGAGCCAAGGGGTGAATGGAGTTTGAGAAAGGAGCTACACTTGGTGAAGGTGCGTTGCACTGATACAACAAATGGTCATCAGTCCACCATGTCTAATCCACATAAGGAATGGCTAATCCAAGAGCAAACGGCTCTTGGTAAAGATATCTCAAATCTGTTTATGGCTGACAATCTGCCAAAAATTGTATGGTAATCAACTCGCCGATAGTGAAGAGTTGACTAGCCCACAAGATTATGGCTTGTGGTAAAGGCTGTAGAAAACTATAATTGGTTATCAATTCACCAAGGTGATGACTACATTCCACCAAAGAATTGGCTAGTCCAAAAGCAAACGGCTTTTGGTAAAGACAAATCAAATCCGTTGATAGTTGATGGTTTGCTAAAAATCATATGGTTATCAATGTACCATGGTTGTTTACCCAAAACATTGGCTACTCCAGAGTTAATGGCTAACTGGTAAAGAGACATCAAATCCATTAAATTTTCAATGATTCACCTCTCACAGGTGTTTACACACCTGGATGTGATGAGAATAGTATGAAACTTTAAGAATTGATGTACAAATGGTCAATGTTGCTGCAAAGATCAGAAGATATAACAGATGCTGCACACATCAGATACTCAAGGTTTTTAAGTGATGCAGACAAAGACTTAAAGAGTTGCAGTTCAAAATAATTCCAAGAATCTAAAGTTCAAAATCCTCAGGAAGCTTTGAAGAAAGAAATTTGAAGCTCATGAACTATGAAGATCAAGTTAGGGGAGGATTGTTGGGAATTATTTGTAAACAGACTTAAGTCTGTTATTAGTTAAGTCTGGTAGTTAGTTAGTACTGCCAGTACTAAAGTTAAGTTTGGCAGTCTTAGTTAAGTCTGTTAGTGTTTTGGCATAGTTAATTCTGTTTATATCTAACAGAATAGATATGTTAGGATATATAATAGGAAAGGATATGCACACGGTTAGATATCTTAGTAGAAGATATGCATGAATCCTTTCACATGTTTTGTATAGTTAGGGTTAAGGTTTTCCTTATAGTATAAAAGGAACCCTACGGTATTATGTATAATGTCAAGTTTTCAAGTTTAATAAAAGATATAAAGTTAGTTCTCTGTGTTGTTCTTACTGCTTGTGTTAACATTCCGCGTTAACATTAAGTATACATTGTTTAGAGTTTCTCATATACTTGATTTGGATTTATTCAAGTTAAGTATTGTCTTACAAAGGATGCTTAAATCCAGAACTTTGGACCTACAAATATATTACATACTATCATCATAGATGTAAGAATCTATGCTAATATATTTTGAGATTTACATGAATGCTCCGTAAAAGAAAATATAAACTTGCTAAGAGGAATGAAATTTCATGTTAATGATGCATTATACTCTCTTGCATGTTCCTCGACTAGCCATAACATAAGTTTATGCGGCAATATTATATTATTATGTGGCATGACCGGTTGGACTATCACTAGTCAATAATGATGCTAATATATAAAAGTACCATGCGTGTCTTTGAAGATGATTTTTTTCATTGTCTTTATTGCTCTCAATAGAAATTAATACTTTACATGCCACCACCAAATTAGAATAAGGGCTCATTCCCTTATATTTTCTTTGAAAAATATCCAAATGAGATATTTTTAGGCCTATACAAGTACCATTTAGATCATTTTGATTTTTAAATCGATGCATTGTCAAAATGATCATAAAAGACGCAACATGAAATTAGCGCGATTAGTAGCTCTACTTATAAATATGCGAGCACATTTTCCATATTATATCTTTGGAAATGGTTGTGAGTAATTCCAAACATTTGGTAATTATTGGAACAAATATTGAACATTGTATATTCCATGTTCGTAAGCAAATTGCTTTTGTTGAAACACTTATAAGACGTTTCCAATTGAATGTAAAGCTAATAATTACGAGAGCAAAACTAATATATGGGGCATGTTATTTGCCATGATAAAACATGAATTCGCATCATGCCAAAAATTTATAATGATTCCTCCTTATTTTAAATGGTTTTCGGTCACAAACCATATATTTCCCATCTTAGAGTCATGTAATTGTGTTGCACCACAGCGCACAAAGTGGGATACTGAGAATGATAATTCATTTAGGGGAAGAGAATTAGGAGCATGAATTGTGCATGAATTATAATAATATGAATGTTGATCCTCACAACAATAATAAATATTGAACTTGAAGTTCAAAGTATGATTCAATTTTTCTGATCTAGGAAATGTCAGACATGTTTGGTAACCTAAACAGAGTAACTAAATCTGTTATGTGTGCTAATGCTGCAACTTGTATTTGTGTCCCAATTGGACAACCAGTAATTGGTAATAATTTTATGGCACGCCTACAGCGTGATAGAATAATCAATTCCAAAATAAAAATCCTTGAATTATATAATAATGGAGCAGGAAGTTAAGATGGTCATTCATATCGAGGTAATAAAGACTCCATAATACTCTCCTACTGAGATACTAGACAAAGAAGATTCTATAAGAACCTCAGGTACATAAGAACAATGAGATCTCAATAAATGATATAATGTTTAGAAAAATGTGAAATTGAAAAAGAACTGAATCAAAGTCAATAGTGTATTGTATCTAATGATGTGCACGATAATGAATTTATCACAAAAGAGCTCTATAATAACAGTGATGATCTTGGAAATAATCCTGCAAAAAAGTGCAGTTGTAAAATAATTGGCCATAATGTAAAGACGCAAGTAACTAGTGAAAGATTGAAGTCTCTTGTGATGAGACATGTGGGACTTGATGTTCATACACATGTATGTGTAAACTTATTGGATTAATATTTGTCTTTATTAGAAAGCGAAATTAATGCACTTAATATACATTTTTCGAAAAGACGTGAAAATAATAAATGATCTCATGTGATGGGTCCAATAACTATTTTGATATTATATACGTCTGGCAATATGATAAATATTGATATGCGTCTAAAAGAACATAAGTAAGAGCTCGTTTGATGTTGAGATTCCAAGAAGGATATAAAATGCATTAAGCATATCTCGTTATTTGAAATGCTTAAAGCATATAAGAAAAATTCTTGAGAATACAACTTGATCAAACCGAATAAATTGTAAGAGATCAAGGAATATGAGCATAATTGTTACAATCGCCCTTAGTCGATATTTGTTAAAAAAAAAAATGGGACATGAAAAGATTATGTTTGCCCATTAAATTTTATAAGGATATTTGGATTTGACTATGGTATGTCAATGAAACTCCTAGAGAGTTTATAAAGGCGATTGTGCTTAGAAATTAAATTTGAAATAAAAGACAAAGTTTGCCTTAATTTATGAATTGAACATCTTAAGAATAAATTCTTTCTGCATTTAAAAAGTTGAAATAACATGTTAAATGTGCTTTTAAATGTACTTTGTGTTGATAGATGACACTCATAGCTATGAAGTCACATGATGATGAAAAGTCTCTTTTTGACTTATAAAGATGATGCTCACAAAATTTTGAAAGTGTCATACTCATTGCACATTATGAAGCCTCTCGAGAGTGCGTTTAGATAAGATCGATAATTCAACACATACATGAAGAGTGGGGTCTCAAGTCTGTAAAAGGAAATACAACCTTATTGCATGAAGACAATGCGGCGTGTATAGCTCAAATCAAGGAAGGGTATATCAAAGGAGAGAAAACAAAACACATTTCGCCGAAGGTCTTTTTTTATTTTTTATTTTATTTTATTTATTTATTTATTTATTCACATATGATCTACAAAAGGGGAGTTATTAATGTATGTCAAATTCGATCAAGTAACAATTTGGCATATTTATTCACAAAATCTTTGCCAACAAAACTTTTTAAGCAATTAGTTTGGAAGATCGATCATCGATGCTTGAAAGATATACATTAATTTGAGAATGAGTATTATGCGTACTGTACTCTTTTTCCCTTCATCAAGGTTTTATCCCATTGGGTTTTTTCTTGGTAAGGTTTTTAATGAGACAGTATATGACATATAATAAACGATGAATATCTAAAGAGGAGTGTTGTCAAATATTACTTATGGACTTATGGGATTATGTCTATTGATCCAATCTTTTGTAATAATTTAAAGTTAGATTATTAGCCTTATAAATAGATCCTACTTGTAACCTTTTGAAATGATTAATCAATAAGAATTCTCTTTTCTCCTTACATCTCTCTTTCTTGTTCATGATTATTCACAACAATCTAATTATACAAGAGATTCTTTCTTTTCTACAAAAGACGATAAATTACGTAACAAAAACTTTAACTAGTTTCTAAAATGAATGTGAACACTTGCAACATCTTGCCACGACCTGCCGCGAGTACTTTGTGAAAAAGGTACAAACCCAAAATTTCCAAAGTTGTACTCATGCTTTGTTTGAGTGACACTCAAAACAGACGTTTCTAATTCACTGTTACGACTAAAGAAATATACCTTGTTTAAGCTACACTTCGTCGACATCTTTTCCAAAATAAAATGGTTAAACTTAAGACATATTTATTAATTGTTTTGGCTTATAAAATCAGATAATTGGCTTACTTATGTTAAAAATATATAAACTTTAGGAAAGTTAGTAATAACATATGGCACTTATCACATTTTTTATATATTGGTATGTTTGAACAGAAAAATAATTTTTTTTTTTAATCCCATTCCTAACTTTATGAGCACAAATAATTAAAAGTTTCTATAAAGCTATTTATGCCCCTCTAGGCCATACATCAACTTCCCCCACGCACACCAACACAAAAACAGAAACAATGGCAGTTAACAACCTCCATCAACCACCACTCTTCACCCTCATACTAACAATGCTCACCTCGTTAATCGCCCTAACAACACAAACAAACACGCTCAACTGCGCGTCACAAAAGTTTACAAACAACAACCTATACACACAATGCATTGACCTCCACACGCTAAACTCAACCCTTTACTACACATACACCAACAAAACCTCATCGCTTCAAGTCGCATTCATTGCACCTCCCGTACACCCTCAAGGATGGATAGCATGGGCCATTAATCCAACACATGCCCGTATGGCAGGGTCACAAGCTTTTATAGCATTTCACGACGAAAATAAGGCAACAATGATTGTGAAAACTTATAATATAAGTTCGTATTCTGGTGTCACTGAAGGTGACATTGCTTTTGATGTTAAGGATATGAAAAGTGAGTATAGTGATGGCATGATGAGGATTTACGTGACTGTTAAGTTACCCGAGACGATGAAGGAAGTGAATCATGTGTGGCAAGTTGGTGGTGAAGTTGTGAAAGGTGTCCCAGTTAGACATGCATTTACGGCTGAGAATTTGAAGGCGATTGCGAAGTTAAATTTCCTCTCGACAGACAATACCGGTAGTTCAGTTGTTGCTTCAAGCCCTAGCGCAAGTGATGTGTATAGAAACAATGTTATGTGTGTGTTTTTGGTGGTCGTTATCCTTGGGGTTTTGATGTTTTGATGAATTTTTTTTTTTTTTTTTTTTTTTTTTTGTTTTTGTTTTTGTTTTTGTTTTTGTTTTTGTTTTTGTTTTTGTTTTTGTTTATTTGACTATATGATCATGGTCTTTAGTATGTATTCAAGTGAGAAGTCAGTTGTGTTTCGGTTATTCAAATCTTGCTACAAGGATACTTTAGTATGATGCAAAGCGAATAGTGATCATCTTATGGCTCTTCGACAATTAAGATATATATTACACTTGCTACTTGTGTTAAATCATACCGTATCAATTAAGGACTTAGTTTTATTGATCATATTACATAGATGAGTTGGATCAATGTTGGAGGTTGAATACCTGAATGAGCATGGCGTTATAGATAAATGATTAAAGAATTTTACATGTCGTTCCTCATTAGTACAGAACTACTGATGGAACTGAACTTCATAATAAGCGTGAGATATGATATGCAAGTTATATGGTGCCATTGTTTTGGTTAAAAAGATTAGTTACAAACTTACAATTCATTTCAATTTAGGGTCCATGAAATTATTGGTACTATGTATGGTAATTTGCATTAAGATACAGCACATTTAGACTTGTATCTAAGAACGTGTAAAAGCTAAGTTGTTGATGTTAAAGACATGAAGTCATGAACATCACATTCTCATGAATTGGTCAAAGGAAAATAGCGGTCCGCAAAAACAAGACCCGGCCTGCAATTTATTGTACACACCCTTCTTCATGACAACGTTATAAAAATAAAGATATCACCTTACACCTTATAAGACCACTGCGTGACACAGTAAGACCCCCGACATATTTACAAGATATAGTAAATTTAAATTTAACTGAGTAAACGTCTTAAGGTGGTTAGAAAAAGAGATTAAAAGCAGTAACATGATACATGATAAGGCCGCGTAGCCTGAACATGAAAAAACCTTATTTCCAGCAATTATATGCATACACGTGTATATAAACTAAATTTATGCATGTTTTGGTATATCTATGAATCTATGATTCAAGATTTCAAGATGTCCCCAACCTTTTCAGTGACAATATTTGCCAACAAACGGAATTATATCAAGACTAGCTTTCCATTTTTTCCTCAAAAGTAGATGATAACTAGGTTTAGAGAAAATCATTTGCCAACATCAAAGTATACCAAAAGCTACTAATGCTTACAAACAAAGCACACGGAAAACTTAATAAGCTTACTCATCCTCCTGGCTACGCAACCTAGCTAATTTGTTGGTGACGACAACATCCAACTGTGCTGCACGTTCAACTATATCCTTCCTTTTGCGAGTTGATACATTGTGTGCAATCTCCGCACAGTATGTTCTGAAATCATGAAGTAAAATATGTTAGATGCGCATAGAAATTTAACATGGTTAAACAAGCATCTTTGGGCACATCAGGTAAAGATTCAAAACAGATAGGCATCAAGATATGCAAGGTCAATATAATTTGTGCAAACAATTGCGATAATAATCCAACTTTTTGATAGAGCCATTTAATATGCATGACAAATACACTTTAGTGATCACAATCAATTTTAAAAGTTACTTTCATATGTAAATAGCTTAGTGTTGCTTTCTAGGTTTAACCATGTTACAATATATGGTGGTAATTTACCTGTTGTGCATCATAAGAACTTCAAGCTCCTTGGCGTTGTGCACAACAAACTTCTTAAAACCATTTGGCAAGTAGTGAAGGGTCTTCTTGTCTGAGGCATAACCAATGTTGGGCATAAGAGTCACACCCTTGAACTTCCTCCTCACACGGGAGTCAATACCCTTTGGTCTGCGCCAATTTTCCTGTGACATTAAAATACATCATTATATATCAAAAGCAACAAAGTGAGCATAAAACTTGGTTTTATGAATTTTGTTTATCAAAGTGAAATTTTTTATTAAATGGCAACTAGAGAGATGTACCTTAACACAGATTTTCCAGTCACTGTGAGGCCTCTTGAACTTCTTCACACGCTTCTTGACGATCTTCTTATCAAGCTTAGGAACTGCCATTGCTTACCTGAAACAAATTGTAAACGAACACCACGTTCAGAAGAGAAAAAAACAACCAACCTTCTTATAAAACCCAACGAACTTAAATGAACAAAAGTAAGCATTCATTAAGCAAGAAAAAAAAGCATACAACCTTTTTATCAATACATGTTGTAACGTCTAATTACCAGGTAATGAATGAACAGGCGTGATATCACAACACAAAGCTATCGATGACAAAAAGTCAAAAAAAATCAAACCACAGAAACCATTTGCAACAAAACTTCAATTCAACACACTAAATAATATTTCCTATAAAAAAAGGCTAATGATTTGCACACTCCCAATTTTGATTTGCACACTCAAAGCTGTGCTTTACACAGTTGTATATTTATCACATGCTGCTTTTAAAGGTTGTACATTTGAGTGTGCGGATCAAAAATATGAGTGTGCCAATCAATACTCATAAAAAAAACAAGCCTAAAATAAGCCTATAAGGGGGTGTTTGTCTAAACTTATATGTGGGCTTATAAGCTTATTTGATTTCGGCTTATATTTCATAAACCCCAATTTTCCGGCTTATTTTGAGACTTACGGGCTTATATAAGTTTATCACATCGTAATAAACATATACAAAAGTCTCAAAATAAGCCAGAAAATTGGGGCTTATGAAATATAAGCCGAATCAAATAAGCTCATAAACTCAAATGTAGGCTTGAACAAACAACCCTAAACTAAAATTTAAAACACTGATTCATCTAACTTACTCATTGCATAACACTATTATACATCTAACAATCATAAGCTAAATGCAATATTAAAAAAAAAAAAAAAAAAAAAAAAAAAAAAAAAAAAAAAAGCAATTTCCCTAAACATGCTACCACAAAAACACTTCAAAACAGCTAAAAAATTGCATAATACATAAAGTGAAATGAAGTTACTTTACTGATAAAAAAGAATGCTACTAGGTCTATGAACAGATGATAAATGTTACGTAAAATAAAAGAATGAGATTCAGACCTGATAAATTTGAAAACGGCGCAGAATAACTCGTTGTGGAAACGAGTGGTATGAATAAAAAATGAACCCTAGGGTTTATACCATTACCAACCAGTGTGTATGAATGGGCCGCTGTATAGTATCAGCCCATATAAGACTTATTTTTAGAAAAATTTTATTAGGCCCACTTAAGTCCACTTAGCGATTTAAAGGTTTAGGCTCATAAAAGGCCGCGTTTTTTTTTTTTTTTTTTTTTTTTTTTTTTTTTTTTTTTTTTTAATTATTATTATTATTATTATTATTATTATTTTTTACTGAGAAATTTGTGTGGAATTATTTCGTTGGTGACGACGTAAGTGGTCTGAAGCATGGACGACCTACATGAGAGCCGGGTGTGACATGAGCCACATCCGATTTTAGATCATAAAATGCAAATTTTTGATAGAATATATCTTTTTTGTGCACGTGCAACCTACAATTTTACATAATAAATTTTTTATACGGCAACTTTAGTACTAATAATTATAGAAAATAATTGTCCAACACACTCTCAAAAATCATGGGTCCGTCTCTGGTCCAAATGATCCACATTCAAGAGACATGCTTAGACGAAGAACATAGTTGACCGGTGATACTTGGCAAGAACCACGTGGCAAGGTGGATCACTCTTTTACCCAATAAGACTTTTATTTGGTGGTCACTAACTATAAGCAAGCATGCGTCACCTACCCAGATATTGTGGTGATGACGTATAGTCTATATATGGGCCACGAGGCCAAATGATAAACATTACTAAGGCCCAAAACCATCATGCGTGGGCTATTGTAACTTGGACCGCATCAATAATGGGAACAGGCTCACGTAAGACCAAACCCACATAAACTATACACGATATAGATAAGGATCATCTATCTATGGAATAGATATCCTTACCCGGATAAGCACCATGGCTGCGAAACATAAGGAGCACGAACCCTACAAGAATTCTGCGCCTATATAAGGAATGACATAACTCTCATTCAAGGTACGACTCACAAAACCCTAACTCTTTACGAGAACCCTAAATCGATTACTTACTCTCACGCCGGAGTCTAATCGTGGGAGACAATCCCACGATAAGCCTAACGGTGTTGTTTATTTTCTTAGTGCGCAGGTTACAAGTACTAAGAAGCAAATTGGTACGAGAGCAAGAGCCCATAATCAGGAACGCCCAACTTTTGTATCAACAAGTGGCGACATCCGTGGGACCCTGCTAAGAACTAGAATGACAAAGAATAAGAATTCAAGCCAGCGGACTCCGCAGTCAGAAAGACGTGACCCCCAGAGGAAGAATCAACAAGATTCGACCCTTAGGCAAGTTGTTGGGACAACCAGCGCACCTGGTCACCAAGAGGCAGGGACAACCCAACCTCTTCCAGCAGTAGAACTACCTGTAAGGACTACCCAAATCACCCCAGTGGTCCCAAGCGTTGAGGAACTCCAGCGCACTCTCTTCACCACTCCTCACCAAACTGTACCCGCAGTGAACAACACTGTGCCGCCAGGCGCGCCTAACCGAGATAGGGCGCCTAATACTGAGGCAGACATTCTTGGAACAATTGAGGACACACCCAATCTAACGTTTGGAAATTTTGTATCCCAAAATTATGAAACCTTAACCGCCCTCATGCAAGAAGAAGCAAGGAGAAGAGCAAGCACGAGCCTACAAGCTCGACTCAATTTTGGTCCTGAACGCGAACCATCACCCCTGCGCCACCCACGGGGAAGACGCGCAGAACGTACCACTATCCATGATAGGCTGGGTACGATATCTGATTCACAATACTCAGAAGATAGCGAGAGGCGCACTAATGTTCACTCCAGACTTGGCAGTCGAGGGATAAAAGACCGATGAGGACCTCAGCATTCGCCGAGCCAAGGATCCTCCAATCCTGGGAGTAAGAGGATACACGACAGATTGGGGAAAAGAAGATCCCCAAGTGAAAGTCCCTCAAGCTCTTCTTCTGAAAGAAGCCGGCGCAAGCGCCGCAAAAGAGACTACTCTTCCTCCAGTGACTCCTCGGACAACGAGGATAAAGAAACAGGACATTGGAAGTCAAGAGGACGATGTCGCGAGGAAGAGAATGAAGATATATCTCTTCCATGGCGTCGCCAGAAAGTTGATGCGTTTACACGACGCATCGGCGATTACTCAGACCGCAAACGCAGGCGCATGCCCACTAATGTAAAAACATATGATGGAACAGGTGATCCGGATGATCATCTAAATGTTTTCGAATCAGCCGCCACTATCGAGAACTGGCCACAGCCTGTGTGGTGCCACATGTTTAATTCTACGTTAGTAGGGAACGCGCGCACATGGTTTAGCAAACTCCCACGTAGGAGCATAGGTGGGTTTGAGGAATTACGGAAAGCATTCCGACGCAACTTCACCCAAAGAAATAAGTGCGCTAAAAATCCTGTTGAACTAGCAAGAGTAAAACAGCGCCAAGGGGAATCAACTAGTGCTTTTATGGAACGCTTCAAGGATGAGTGCATACAAGTAAAAGCATGTCCTGAAATCCTAAAAATTTCAGGGTTCATGAATGGGATTAATAACCCAGAACTTATCCGTAAGCTAAATGACAAAGTTCCCCAGACTTTCGATGAGCTAACAAAGCGCACCAGATCCTTTATACAAGGAGAAGCAGCTGCTGCGGACAGCAAAAAGGGTTATTCGAACTATAGGCAGCAAGAGCAGCCTAGGAGACAATCCAACGATCAGAATCACAACCGCAGCAGGAATTACCGCAGTGGATGAGACAATGACAAGTATACCCCTCTCACAAAAACTCTGAGGGAAATATTTGTAACAGAAGGTGCAAACTTCCCAAAACCGCCACTAATGCGCACCGCAGAGGAAAAGCGCATAGGGAATGGATACTGCGAGTACCATGGTCAAAAAGGCCATACAACCAACGAGTGTGTCCAGCTAAGACAACTAATTGAAAAGTTAGTAAGAGAAGGCAGAATGGACCACCTTGTAAAAAATATCAAAGAGGGGAAAGATAAACAGAAGAACGGGGGTAAGAAAGAACCCCCCAAAGAAAAAGTTGATACCATATACATGATACAGTCATGGCAGCGCAAGATAAAGCAAAAAGTCAGTCAAAAATTCTCTCCAGAAAAAGAGATATCTTTCCCTACTCTAGCTGCGGACAACGCAGTTGTAGAACCTCTGACTATTGAAATACATACGGGAGGACATGATATCCACCGCATGTACATTGACGGAGGAGCATCTGCAGACATCCTGTATGATCATTGTTTCAAGAGACTGCGACCTGAAATCCAAAATCAATTGATACCAGCAACAACGTCATTGACTGGATTCACAGGAGAAAAGATCTGGCCCATGGGGCAGTTACGCTTGCTGGTGGTCGTAGGAGATGAACAACACTCAACCGCAACATGGATAAATTTCATGGTAATAAAATCTCCCTCACCATGCAATGGTATCATTGGGAGACCTGGAATATCATCCATGCGCGTTGTACCATCCACAGCGCACGGAATGCTTAAGTTTCCAGTGAAAGGAGGAGTTGTCACCCTCTATAACACAACAGTACCACCAAGAGAATGCAATGCGGTAACAACTGAAGTAGAAACTATTCCAGAACAGCGCACAGAAAAAACACCAAACCTAAAAGTCGCTATTCATCCCGATTACCCGGAACAACAAGTTTCGATTGGTGGATCTTTATCTGACAAAGGTAAAGCAGCCGTATGCGCACTCTTGCAGAAGAACCTGGACATCTTCGCATGGGAACCAAAACACATGACAGGAGTGCCACGCTCTATCACAGAGCATAAGCTACAAATCCGACAAGGATATCCCCCAATACGACAAAAGAAGCGCGGCCAGGCCCCAGATCGTGCAAAGGCTATTCTGGAAGAAGTACACAAGCTTGTAGACGCAGGCATCATGCGCGAAGTGTATTACCACGACTGGCTCTCTAACCCAGTTATGGTAAAGAAGAGCGATGGTAGTTGGAGAATGTGCGTGGACTTCACGGACCTCAACAAAGCATGTCCACAGGACTGCTACCCACTGCCAGAAATAAACTGGAAGGTAGAATCCCTGTGCGGATACCCTTTCAAATGCTTCCTAGACGCATACAAAGGGTATCATCAAATTCAGATGGCAGTCGAAGATGAAGAAAAAACAGCTTTCCACATTACCATGGATCAAGTGTCACCTAGGTTAGACATAACTCGGTGCTCCTTTCCGCTGTGATGTCAGGTATGTATTTTATTGGGATCGGTAAAGAAAGAAAAAAAGGCTAGCAAAGTGGAAAGTCCCACATAAGAATCTATGACGTTTTGCGTGTGCATGCGTTGTGTCGTTCATTTTCAAAAAATTTGGGAAATTCGAGGATCAAAACGGTGGAGTAGCGTGGTATATCTCATTTTCTTGCATTGAGCTTCATTGGATCTTTTCTCACGATGGGAAAGAGATGTCTGGTCGAGGTCTTAGATGTGTTTTATTGAATAGTTGGACTTTCAATAACTAGGTTAATATAAATACAATTATATTTTTATTTTTATTTTTTTAAAACGGTTCATTTAACACACATAACATTTACTGGACTTTCACCAGCCATATTGATTTATTAGCATACATCTTTTACGTTATCTTACTTTCAGGCCAAAGCTTAGTCTCAAGACAAAACTTGAAACGAGACTAACGCGGGTATGTTGTCCTTTGTAGGTTCATTATAAGCCTGATGTCAAGGTATCTAAAGGGCTAAGCAAGTATTAATAGAGCAGGTTATTATTTCTACTAACTGGAGCCATGTGCAGGATTGGAAGGCGTTTTAGTGATCAAGGTTGTTATTATTATTATTATTTTGTATGGGCATTAAAGGGATATTTTTAGTGTCATGTTTTTTTTTTTCTTTTAGTTCTTTTTTGTCAGAGGGTTTCAACTTTCTAGTACCACTTGTGTTATGGCATTGGTATTCTTCAATTCATCTTCATTTTTTTAGTAGGGTTTATGGAGGTGGTTTGAGGGTCAAAGATATCGCCATAATGGTTTGTAGTTTTGGTTTTTCCGTCTCAACTCCTCTTATAATCTTGTCATGGTGATCAAAGATATTGCCATTGTGGTTTGAGGGTTAAATTAACTTTACAAACACATTATACTTTGTTTGAGCTACACTTAAAATACATCAAACATTTTAGTTGGCAATTTACAATTATCATATAAAATTATACACAAGTAAAGACAAATGCTTTGTCTGAACTGTAATCATTGGTAAATTTCGCCTTGTATTAAATTAATATAATATTCTAATGAAATAATACTTATCCCTTTTCTACGTCTATTTTTTTTCATTATTTATTTAACTAAATATTTTTATGTATAATCAAGAAAGCTCAATTGCGTAATGCATAATTAGTAACCAACACTAGACTACGATCAGTCTAGGTGTTCTATATACTTTATTTCCCCTAAATAGTCGTATTTTATATGTATTATTATTATTATTATTATTATTATTATTATTATTATTATTATTATTATTATTATTATTATTATTATTATTTTGACATTTTTACGTAAACCTCATACATTTTACTTATTATCCTATTTTAAGTAAATTTATTTTTACCGAGAGAATCTAACCGCGTATGTCGTAACGCGTACCCGTAATTTTTCGGAAGCATTTTAATAATAAATTATACTTATTATTACTTATATTTCATTTTTGAACTGTTCCGAACTCATTCGATTTGAAAACGATAAATTATCTCGCAATAAGTGAAAAACTACCCACAGCGCATACTGACATGATAATAATTAATTTTATATTTAATTATCATAAATTATTTTAATAAACATATTAAAATAAGTTATTTATTATTTTATAAAAACGTTTTCTGTAAATGCAAATTTTCGGGTTTTTTTTATATTTTTACGGACTAAGCATACCCGTGATACCGTGTATACACTTAAAAAGAAAACAAAATAGGATAACCTAACAATTTTAATTATTTTAATATCGGTTCGGATATTTATATTTTTGAAACGTCTTCGGTTCGAGAAAGTTGATTTGTTATTTAAGGTTTCGGGTTTGATCCGTGTATTTACACCGGGCTACTTAACCCACCTTACCACTAATAACATTATTATTATTATTACCATTATCTATTTTTTTTTTCAAAGAGTAACCACAAAATCGTCCTTGTTGGTTCCTGGATTCACAAACAACATCAACACCCTCACCAACATTATCACTCTCTCTCTCTCTCTCTCTCTCTCTCTCTCTCTCTCTCTCTCTCTCTCTCTCTTTTTTATATCAACACCACCGTCACTTTAAACCCCCAATAGCACCACCACCGCCACCCTCACACCAAAAATGACACCACCATCTTAACCATCTCTTCACGATCTATCTTTTGGTACAAACTACGCGCGTTTTGGACCAATCTAACATCTCGAAATCATCACCACCGCCCCTAAACACCATCCTTTTCAAAACCTAAAATATAACTGATTTCCAAAATTCTTTTTAAGTCTTTCACCATTGTTCGATATCCGCGTACGCCTGCTCCCAGGTAACTTATATGCTCTATTTTGCATCTATACTTCTATTATATGACTAATGAATATATCCCCCAGTCATGATTTTGCTCTCTCATGCCTACTCTTACATTCTTGTGATCTATGAAACTTTTTCAAGACATTGTAAGTGATTACAATGGTCTCATTCACTATTATGACATTGTGAGTACACAATGGTCTCATTTGCTTCATTAACATTGTGAGTTGCACACTGGTTTCTCTTATTTATCAGACATTGTAAGGTGATTACAATGGTCTCTAAACTCTTTGATAACCTTATGTACTATCATTTCATCTGTCGGCGAAACTCATTACAATTTATCAATTCCTCTTGATTTCTCTACTCCCTGTAAACTTATGTTTTTTTTTGAGCATTTCTTCACCCTTTTGGCCTTTTCCGAATTGATACTAATTATATAAAAGACTATCTATATACACTTGATTTTCTCTTGAGTATTTATACCTATTTACCTGAGCGTTATTTCTTATTTGTATAAAGGATATTTATTACAAACGTTTTATCCGACTCTTTACACTCTCTTACGAACTACTTTACCATCATCTATAAACTAAATTACTGATATACTACTATTACATAAACTGTTTTGGACTAGTTTCGAATAAACTAATTGTTATCATCTTACAAATCATCTTGTCATTTGCCGAAATTGTCACCAATCTATGAACCATTTTGTTGCTTCTTAAAATTTACTCTACCCCCTCTCATTAACTTAAAACATTGATTTATTATTACCTCATGAACTATTTTGTTATTGTTTTATTATTCGTTATTTTCCTATAATTCTTATAAACTAATTCGTTATCTACAAAAGCTGAAGTTCAGCAACTTTCTCTACATTCATCAAGTCCTCTTCAGAAACCTTCATTGTTAAAGTTCCGTGATTCTGGCCCGGTGTGAACAACGGACATATTACAGGTATAACTAAGTTGAGTATTTCAAAATTCATCAAACCTCGGTTAAATATAGGTTGGTCACTTATATTTAACCTAGGGACAGTGGAACATAGACTGACCACCTATGTTCGACTTAAAAATGAATTTTAAGATACTGAAAATAGTTATATTAGGACTATGTTCTGACTTGGTTTCCAAGAATCACAAAATTCTTGTGTGAGCATAAACAACTCAACGATATTCATACGATCGAGCACAACAACTAAGCAGATTCTTACTCTATCTTTACTCCGTATATTCAACCTTACCGTACACTGTATTCCGAGTCAATGAGAATCGAACGACATCGCTTGTTATTTAAGACTTCATTTCTTTACGACTAACCACACCTCTTCACTGACACCACTTCGACGGATAACACAGACTGAATCTCGGGACGAGATTCCATTAAGGGGAATGTACTGTAACCATTGGTAAATTTCGCCTTGTATTAAATTAATATAATATTCTAATGAAAGAATACTTATCCCTTTTCTACGTCTATTTTTTTTTTCATTATTTATTTAACTAAATATTTTTATGTATAATTAAGAAAGCTCAATTGCGTAATGCATAATTAGTAACCAACACTAGACTACGATCAGTCTAGGTGTTCTATATACTTTATTTCCCCTAAATAGTTGTATTTTATATGTATTATTATTATTATTATTATTATTATTATTATTATTATTATTATTATTATTATTATTATTATTATTATTATTATTATTATTATTATTATTATTTTGACATTTTTACGTAAACCTCATACATTTTACATTTTACTTATCATCCTATTTTAAGTAAATTTATTTTTACCGAGAGAATCTAACCGCGTATGTCGTAACGCGTACCCGTAATTTTTCGGAAGCATTTTAATAATAAATTATACTTATTATTACTTATATTTCATTTTTGAACTGTTCCGAACTCATTCGATTTGAAAACGATAAATTATCTCGCAATAAGTGAAAAACTACCCACAGCGCATACTGACATGATAATAATTAATTATCATAAATTATTTTAATAAACATATTAAAATAAGTTATTTATTATTTTATAAAAACGTTTTCTATAAATGCAAATTTTCGGGTTTCTTTTATATTTTTACGGACCAAGCATACCCGTGATACCGTATATACACTTAAAAAGAAAACAAAATATGATAACCTAACAATTTTAATTATTTTAATATCGGTTCGGATATTTATATTTTTGAAACGTCTTCGGTTCGAGAAAGTTGATTTGTTATTTAAGGTTTCGGGTTTGATCCGTGTATTTACACCGGGCTACTTAACCCACCTTACCACTAATAACATTATTATTATTATTACCATTATCTATTTTTTTTTTCAAAGAGTAACCACAAAATCGTCCTTGTTGGTTCCTGGATTCACAAACAACATCAACACCCTCACCAACATTATCACTCTCTCTCTCTCTCTTTTATATATCAACACCACCGTCACCTTAAACCCCCAATAGCACCACCACCGCCACCCTCACACCAAAAATGACACCACCATCTTAACCATCTCTTCACGATCTATCTTTTGGTACAAACTACGCGCGTTTTGGACCAATCTAACATCTCGAAATCATCACCACCGCCCCTAAACACCATCCTTTTCATCTTTTTCTTGTTGGGTTTTTGAAGAAACATAGTTTTGAAGCCTTTTTGAAGGTGGGTGACACGAGTTTCAACTCGTTTGTCTCGATTTGGTACCCAAAATCGTGGGTACACTAGTTTTCTTGAATGGGTTTTGTAAAATAATGATGGGAAATGAAGTTTTGATAATAAAAATTTGTTTGGTATCAAGGGTGTGATTGTGACGAATTTCGTGGGTTTATTGGAGAGGTTGTTGCATGTGTTCATCTTGTTTTTGTAAGCTTGTTGAAACCTTTTTCAATACCTCTTTGTTATATTTATATGTAATGTTTATTTTCACTATTTTGAAACCCATATGATCGTGTGTATAATAGTTTTGAACTATAGAAATTGTTGGTTTAATGCGTTAGATGATGGGGAGTAGGATTGGTGATACTTTTGCGAAGTTGTGATATTGATTTGATGAAGTTTGAATGAGAATTACAAGTTTTGAAAGAGTTAAATTTTTGCAGAAATTTTTGGCGCCTCGTTCGGGTGTCGTGAAAATATTTTTATAAAATTTAGGCTTTGAAATATGTTAGTATTCATCGAGACGATCATTTTAAAAAAAAATTGGACCCGTAACTCTTAAAAACAAAGTTTTTATGGCCGTCCGAAGTTTGGAAAATGGTTGTGTTAAAATTCTGGACTTTTGAAAATGGGTAATTTCTGGCAGAACTGAAATGGGTTGTTTCGGACACCTTCTGACCCGTCTCGGCCTTCGGCCAAAACACGAAAGTTGTCCGAAACGAAATCTTTAGTCTACCGCGAGGAATTGGGGTGTGAAAGTGCGAAAGTGAGGGTGATTTTGATTAAAATCAGTTCTACATTTTTCTTTTAAAAAAATGACAGCACTTGTTTATCAAAGTGAGCTGATACAGTTTTAAGCAAGGTTTTGAGCCTTTTCTGGTCCGAACTAGCCTTCCGTTAAAACATGAAAGTTGCTTAGTTTGATGTTTTACATAAAAACTCGGGAAATCTTGGTCTTAAAATGTTAAATGATAGGGTAAAAGTGAGGTCAAACTTGATGAAAATTATTTCTGAAAAGTCATAAAATACTTGCTGATTTTTGGTCAAAATTGGGTTTTAGAGCTTCTTTGAGTACGTTTGAGCTCTCGAAACTTTAATGAATATTATTAGATGACTAATAAAATGTTAGGGTGCATTTGGCGATGTCTAAAAATGGTAAGTTCGTGTTTAGGTCATATATACACTAATACACATAGATTACTTATAAAAGAGGAGTGTTTGGATTAACTTTGGTAAGCTAGTGTTGTCGGAGAAAATGATCATTACTATGGGTCGATATTAACATCCTAAATTTCTAAATTTTCCAGAAATGGAAACTTTTAAAAATAGAAACCTTCTAAAAATAAAAACTTTCTAAAAATAGAAATTTTTCGGAAAAGTGTCGTAACTTAGAAATGAATATATATATATTTTTTTATTAAGGCTTGTACAATAAATAACTTAAGTTGTGCACACATATGGATTCTACTACACTTTATTTATATATATACGACTTATGTGTCAGTTTATATATATATTTCATTCTTCTAATAGCGCCGTTATTTTAGGTCGCGACTAAGACTTTATGCCTTCATTCTTTTCTTCGTTGATATTTATCTTCTCATCGTTGCATAAGATCGAGAAGTTCGGTTGCCGTTGTGCCTTTCTCTTTGTTTATCTGCTTATGTTGGTTGCTCATTCACTTCGAGGTGAGTTCATAGCCTCGCTTTTACTTACTTAAATGTTTTATAAACCTCGGGAGGGGGATACATGCTAGTTTTACAAACTGAATACAAGTAATTTTTGGTATGCTGGACCCGATTATATGATTATAGTGATTGAATGCTTCTTGCCAATTAAGTCCCCACCATGAAACCGTTAATTCCGTTGGAAACGCTATTATTATGGATATGCATATTAAGCTTAGCCGGCTTTGACTGGGTACGGTCACATAATCTTGAGAGTTTGGGGTAAACTGGCAATTTTTACCTCGGGGCACAAAATCATGGTTAAGGTTTCGGTTTCATAATTCTCAATACTATAATCTTTATTACCCGACTTGTATTTGTTACATGTCAACTTAATTATGGGCGTATAACAACGTAGCCCATCGTATTTTAAACTGATTTATGCTTGTATTCGACTACTTATTTATTAAACTCTATGAAGTCACTCAACTTTATGTTGACTTTTTAGCATGTATTTTCTCAGGTATTATTTGCTAGTTGAGCATTGGGAGCAATCGGAGTCGCGTGGATATCAAACATTGAAGGACTTGTTTTCTTCACATTCGATAATTATTTTCTTTAAATATGCAAATGAGTCATTTTTGAATTCTTGTAACTTAAGTTTTAAATATAAATTGTTGGGACCTTTGTACTCTGATTTATCAAATCGTATGTGACATTTTATTAAACGTGTCTTTTGAGGTCGTTTTATGTAACTTTTGTGTATGAACTAGGAAGTGACACTCAAATTGGTATTCCGCTGCGTTGTAAATTTTGGGGGTGTCACATGAACTACATTCTGTTTACACCTTCTCCAAATTTAATATAAAATGGGATAACTTAAAGAGAAATTTATAGTTCTAAGACTGAAAGAATGTAGATAATCATCTTGCTTAAGTTAAAAATATCAAAGCTCAAAGCTCTAAGATATTATACTCCTCAACTTCTTTTACAAGTATGTGCGACACTAAATCCTTAACTCAAAGTTATCTCAAAGCACTCTAAATTATAAGCATATTCAACTTTGCTCCAATTCAAATTATAACAACCTATTTTGAATAGAAGCAACTGTAGTTCCATAATCCATGACTAGTTTGTAACACAATGATAAGAGATTTAAGCAATAGCTCACAAGATAAACTTTTCAACATATAATTCCTATTATAATGAATCAAAGAATTACAAAATGTCTTGCGAGTAACACTTAGTTGAGTGACTATAAGTGTTGCTCTCTGATCAAGTAAACTCAAACAAAGGTTAGAGTTTACAAGTGAACTTTGAGTCTCTCTGATTGGATCAAGGACAATGATAAGTTCAAAACGAGAGTAGTGCCCATCTTAAATGTGATAATTAAATATGGAAGGGATAACATTTACTTCGACCAACATTCTCTTTATATAGGAGATAAACAAGGATGTCATGTGGGGGTTGTTCAGACGTGTCAAGCATTTACTCGAAAAGTACATCTTCCATTAAATGCTTCTATTTTTGGAAAAACAATAACCATGATTTTGAGGAACACCAATGACAATTGTTACTATCTTTTCACCAACTCGTAATTGTCCTGACTTTTTCAAGGGTATACCTTATCCTGCTTATTTGCTTTCTTGGAAAAGTCCCGCCTAAATATCTAAGAGATATTTCGAGTTAAACTCTGTTGGTTTGATATGAGAATATCTTCAAGACGTCTTCAATCTCTTGAAGCTGTCTCTGACTTGAACCTTGCTGAAGTTTCGCTGATTTTGTTATCAGCAAGTGTGCTTAGACTTATTTTAACTTATGTTTCAATCAATTGAGAAACCATTGGACATTGAATTAGCCAACAACAACGTTAGGTATGTTTTGGTTGAACACAATTTATTGTTAGCTTAAGTTAACCATTTTAGCTTGAGGTTTACACAAAGATGATAATTTTAGCTTGAATTCCAACCAACACTTGTTAGTTATTTCACTCAAATCAAACGACATTGTTTCAATGGAAACAACACTAAAACTTACTACACTATCTCATATATAATTTGGTTGTCAACTTCATAGTACAATTGTTCAAAATGTGGGTTCTTGTCCCATCCCAACAACGCTATATTGTGATTTAGAAAAGCTAAGTATTCATAAACTTACATACTCTACCGAAATCAATGGTGGTTAATTACCACCAACGACTACTTGACATCCTCATACTAACACTCACGCTCACATCACTTGTTGAAATCATAATCTGATATGTTAAAATAAATAAATAAATAAATAAATAAATAAAATAAAAATCTCACGAACATTTTGAAATAAAAGCAAAGACTAAGGAAGAAATAAAGAGTTGGGTAACTGTTTTATGAAGATATAAACTTGAAGAGTTGAAATGAATATTGCTTCATTATATATACCCACCTACCACCTAGTGATAAGGGTTGTTTATTAAATTTATAAGGTTATTAGAAACATGAAATAATTGAAAAGTTTACTTAAGTAAATATAATTTATTATTAAGTTTATTAATTGTCATTTTTTTTTACAAAATCAAAACGTATGTTTATATACATTTTTTATTTTTATTTATTTTATTATTATTTTTTTGCGAAATGATGGGTCTACCAAATTGATTCAAAACATTCTATTGCCCAATGAGATGATTTCATTTTTCTTACATACGAAAATCAAACTTTCTTATTGGTTTAATTGAAATCCGTTTAAAGATTTGCGTTCACATTTTATTCTCTTATCATATAAGAGATATGCATTTCTACGAAAGATCGATAAATTAGTTAACAAAAACTTTAACTAGTTATAAAAAATGAATTGAGTAAACAACATTTTTTGTTTTTGTGGTTGTATTAAAATCTCACTTTTGGTCCAAAATTCAAAAAACGTTCAATATCAGTCCAAAAGTCCACGTGGACTTCACTTTTGGTCCAAATTTCGTCCCTAGTTAGTTTACTCGTTAACTACGTTGCATCGTTAGTCCTTTAACCTAACGGTCGTTAGCAATGTTTGCACCGTTAGTCCTTTCAGTTAAAAAATTGGAAAAATTCGAAAAAAAAAAAATTCCAAAAAAAAATAATTTGAAAAATTCAAAAAAAATTCTAAAAAATTTTTTTTGACGAATTTTTTTTTTCCAATAAAAAAAATTTCTAATAAAAATTTTTCTTAAAAAATTCGAAAAAATTTATAAAAAAAAAAATTTTTGACGATTTTTTTTCCAAAAAAAAAAATTTCTAATAAATTTTTTTCTTAAAAAATTCGAAAAAATTTTCTATTTTTTTTTTTTTGATAATCGTCAAAAAAAAATTTAGAAATTTTTTTCGAATTTTTTATTAGAAAATTTTTTTGAATTTTTTTTTGGAAAAAAAAAATTTCGTCAAAAATTTTTTTTTTATAAATATTTTCGAATTTTTTAAGAAAAATTTTTATTAGAAATTTTTTTTTTGGAAAAAAAAATTTCGTCAAAAAAAATATTTTTAGAATTTTTTTGAATTTTTCAAATTATTTTTTTTTTGGAAAAAAAAAATTCGAATTTTTCCAATTTTTTAACTGAAAGGACTAACGGTGCAAACATTGCTAACAACCGTTAAGTTAAAGGACTAACGGTGCAACGTACTTAACGAGTAAACTAACTAGGGACGATAATTGGACCAAAAGTGAAGTCCACGTGGACTTTTGGACTGATATTGAACGTTTTTTGAATTTTGGACCAAAAGTCATAAGGACCAAAAATGTAGTTTACTCAAATGAATTTGAACTCTTGCAACATCTTGCTATGACATGCCGCGAGTACTTTGTGAAAAAGGTACAAACCCAAAATTTCCAAAGTTGTACTCATGCTTTGTTTGAGTTGCACTCAAAACAGACGTTTCTATTCACTGTTACGACTAAAGAAATATACCTTGTTTAAGCTACACTTCGTCGACATCTTTTCCAATATAAAATGGTTAAACTTAAGACATATTAATTAATTGTTTTTTACTTATAAAATCAGATAATTGGCTTACTTATGTTAAAAATATATAAACTCTAGGCTATACTCCGTAACATATGGCAGTTATCAAATTTTTTATATATTGGGAATGTTATAACAGAAAAATAGTTATTCCTAACTTTCAAATAATTTAAAGTTTCTATAAAGCTATTTATGCCTCCCTAGTCCCTATACATCAACTTCCCACACACACAAACACAAAAACAGAAACAATGGCAGTTAACAACCTCCATCAACCACCACTCTTCACCCTCATAGTAACAAGGCTCGCCTTGCTAATCGCCCTAACAATACAAACAAACGCGCTCAACTGCGCGTCGTCACAAAAGTTTACAAACAACAACCTATACACACACTGCACTGACCTCCACACGCTAAACTCGACCCTTCACTACACATACACCAACAAAACCTCATCGCTTCAAGTCGTGTTCATTGCACCTCCCGTACACCCTCAAGGATGGATAGCATGGGCCATTAATCCAACACATGCCCGTATGGCAGGGTCACAAGCTTTTATAGCATTTCACGACGAAAATAAGGCAACAATGATTGTGAAAACCTATAATATAAGTTCGTATTCTGGTGTCACTGAAGGTGACATTGCTTTTGATGTTAAGGATATGAAAAGTGAGTATAGTGATGGCATGATGAGGATTTACGTGACTGTTAAGTTGCCCGAGACGATGAAGGAAGTGAATCATGTGTGGCAAGTTGGTGGTGAAGTTGTGAAAGGTGTCCCGGTTAGACATGCATTTACGGCTGAGAATTTGATGGCAATTGCGAAGTTAAATTTCCTGTCGACGGACAATATTGGTAGTCCAGTTGTTGCTCCGAGCCCTAGCGCCAGTGATGCATATAGAAACAATGTTATGTGTGTGTTTTTGATGGTCGCTATCCTTGGGGTTTTGATGTTGAATTAATTAGAATATATTTATCAACATTATATATGTTTTGATTGAATGATTTTTGTGTGTTTTTGTTTCAATTCATTTGGCTATGTGATCATGGTCTTTAGTATGTATTCAAGTGAGAAATCAGTTGTGTTTCAGATATTCGAATCTTGCTGAAAAAATTCGTCGATGTTACTGTCTTCATCTTCGTTACATTCTGGCATCTGAGATATAATAAGAACTATATAGTAATTAATGCAAAATTACACTTGCTACTTGTGTTAAATCATATTACAGTAGATGAGTTGGATCATTGTTGGTGGTTGAGTACTTGAGTACATACTTGAATGAGCATGGCGACATTGATATCTTCTTATTTGGTATTGATATGATTGGATGGGCATATGAATGATTAAAGAATTTTACATGTCGTTCCTCATAGTACGTACTGATGGAACTGAATTTGAATAACTAATAACTAATAAGCATGAGATATGATATGCAAGTTATATGGTGCCATTGTTTTGGTTAAAGAGATTAGTTAATTCATCTCAATTAATTAGGGGTGCATGAAAGTATCTAACAATGTGTAAAAGTTAAGTTGTTGATGTTATAAATGAACATCACATTCTCATGAATTGGTCAAAGGAAAATAGTGGTCTGCGAAAACAATACCCACCCTGCAATTTATTGTACTGTACGCCCACTTCTTCATGACAACGTGATCAAAAATAAAGATAACAGCTTACACCTTTTAAGACCACTGCGTGACACAGTAAGACCCCCGACATATTTACAAGAGATCGTAAATTTAAATTTCACTGAGTAAACATCTTAAGGCGGTTAGAAAAGAGATTAAAAGCAGTCACAAGATACATGATTAGGCCGCGTAGCCTGAACATGAAAAAACCTTAATATACTTACCCGTTTACCTTACACCTTGTAATGTCTCGGTGATAAATAGTCAGGATCAACACAATTTCGTATAGTAAAAACAGATCCGAGTTTGTTTCGTGCATTCTTATATGAAAAAAACATGTGTGAAATTGTGTAATGTTGGGATGACATTTTAATTTCCAGCAATTATATAAACTAAATTTATGCATGTTTTGGTATATCTATGAATCTATGATTCAAGATATCAAGATGTCCCCAAACCTTTTTAGTGACAATATTTGCCAACAACAAACGGAATTATATCAAGACTAGATTTTTTTTTTTTTTTTTTTTTTTTTTTTTTTTTTTTTTTTTTTTTTTTTTTACCTCAAAAGTAGATGATAACTAGGTTTAGAGAAAATCATTGTCACCAGAAAAAGTTGATGTAAACATACAGTTGCATGTAATGATACACAATTACACATCTTTGAACTTTATTTAATTTGTTAATCTTTTCTCACCCACACATTTTATAACATACACCACGTAGCTCATAAATAATATCTCTGTGTCTTAAACTATATTTGAACCTACAACTCTTTAGTTGATGGCGCTAGACCAGATGCCTGCCTTCCTTTTGTTTAAACCGAGCTAGGTAACTACTCCGTATAATTTACAAGAATATACATTGCTAGCCGTAGACACATTTAGCAGATATGGGGCAGTGCCCTCAATCATTGGTTAAATAATTTTACTATTTATTGTTGGGTATTTATTTTGTTTTATTTTTTTTATCTTGTGTCCCTAGGGCACAAGATAAGAAAACAAAAAGTATCAGGGATCTACAAAAATGGAGTTAAGGATCCATAAATATGTATTTTTTGTGAGTTTTTAGTACTTTTTGTCTTTCTTATCTTGTGGCCGGTTATTTTTTTTTAAATTAATATATTTTTTTCGCCCCCGATGTTCAAAATTTCTGGCTCCGCCCCGCCTAATCTCACTCAAACTTTAGTATTAAATACACAAGCACAATACATATGTATAATGTATACAGTTGTGTGTTGGTTAGTCTCAAACATAACTTTTACTATGCACAACAAAATTATCTTAAAAACAAGAATCCTATGCCCAATCATATAGAATCCCACCCCTAATTAAGATTTGTACCTCGTGTCTTACAAAAGTTAAACACTAAGATGGTTGTTCAAATTATATAGTTTTCTAGACTAAGCATGCTATACTCATCCCCTCTGTTTTATGGAAAATCATAAATCACACAAATACACTACCTTTAAGAAACTTGCTAACAATCGAGTTATATTTGTTTCAGTATCGTAACTAACTTCAGTATGCACCAGCACCAGCACCACCATAGTGGAAAAAACACACAGTGAATTTGTGATCCGCATTCCCTTCTCTCCGGGTAATCTTCATATGCGTCTAATGGCCAATGTAACGTGCTACATAATGTTTGTTCCAACATCATTTCAAGGAATCAAAATGAACTTAAATGCCATATTGACAAACGCTATGCATATTACACGAGTTCTTATCATATAAGCTTATAAGTATGGCCTTATAACTAACTAATCATACAACTAATAGACTAATAGTCCAGGTCTTGCCCTCTCAAGTCTCAACCACACTAATCATACAAACAACTTTAAGAACCAGAATTTCTGTTGTTCCATTTTTGGTTGCAGATACAATTTTATTGTCATGCCAACCATACAACTTTAATAAAGGTCCTTTTTGTACCAGTCCATCATATGGTAATAGCAAAAATAAGTGAAGACAGCCCACATGACTTGTTAATGTCCATGTGCTATGTGCCATTGTAATTGAATGGCCCTCTTAATGAGTACGATATGGACATTGGACAATAGTTATGCCCATAACTTCCGTGAATTTAAGCGACAAGATCTTAAATCTTGAAAAGAAAATAGTGTATAGGAACCGGACATGTGACATTGGTTTACAAAAGATCATAAATTTTTCTCATCCGATACAAACTTTATGCTCGCCTGGTTCAATAATGGAATCGGATTGCACTTTAGGTGTAATAGGAACCAATGCCCGTGTCTTCTATTTTTGATCAGTGAACATGATGTAAACCGTAAAGAATTCAAAGTCATTAATAAAAAACATGGTGTTTTACATTGATCTTGTAGATTAGTTAGGTCAAGGACCTGATGAAAGATTAAACTCACAAAGTAGTTCCCAATATTTATCAAACACAAAACATAGAGTTGAAAGATTAACCACCTCAGAAAAAGACAAAAAGCTTCGGCACTAGAAAATGACATTTGAATGTGCTAGCACTAATGAACCAGATCCCTTCAAAGTTAGTACCGAGCCTAAAAAAATCATCTAGAACAACAGTAGCTTTGGTTCGTGTTAGCATCTTTCACTAGGCTTACACCACTCAAAGACACTCCATCCTTGTGAGAATCAGAGCTTAAGACCTTTCTTTTAATATTGTCATAAATAGCACGAATGACGATTTCAAAAGCTGTTGAAACATTTGTTGAATCAAGTGCAGACGTTTCAATGAAGAAAAGTCCTTCCTCTTCTGCAAGACTTTTGCCCTCTTCAACACTCACGTCCCTAATATTCTCCAAATCACTCTTGTTCCCAACCAGCATTGTTGCCATTGCAGTGTCGCAGTGAGCTGCATAACCGTTAAACAAAGGGTTATATTTCTAAAACAGATAAATCATATAGACAAAAAAGACATCCCAAACCGTATATAGTTACAAGTAGCAATTTTGACCTCTTCGTGTTGTGTTTTATCTCAAATGGGTCAAATCAACAAATTTACTTCAATGGGCAGAGAGTCAAATGGGTTGAACATGTCAAGCAGGCCTCAAAATCAAATTTCAGAACACACAAACTTCTAGAATATATTACACAAAGATTTAGATTATTATTACAAAGACATTAACCAAATGAATTTTTATCTAAGGTTTTAGAAAATTGGAAAAATAAAGTGTTAGCAGGTTAACACGCATGGCCAGGCAAGTCTTGAAATGTACTAAAAATAACCATTTTTGACCCACATGGCCAGGCAAGTCTCAAAATGTTCTATAGTAGGATCTCTATGATATTGTTGGTCAATGGTCATCAACCATATTTATTAATGATGTAGTTCATCGGTTAGCTCTTTAGGTCATAAATGTGGTTGTTTAATGGTACCACGTGTTCACAAATAGACAAGTCCTATAATAATCCAACGACATGTAAAGCAAAATAATATGTGGTATAAATGTAGTTCATGTTGCAGTCGGTGCTGGAGACCTAAGCTTTCAATTTTATACAGCATATATCTATTATCAACTTCTAACCATAACTACCCTATTAAGCAAAATCAAAACTATCTATAAGACTAGGAGTTGAACATACAGGTTGCTTATTGTTGTTTCCTATTGTTAGGGAGTTTCTTTTAGAAGAAAGCGAAGGATTTTAAGTAAGGCTAATACAATCATGATAAATTTTTAGTTGTGAGGGAGGAATAAAGAACATGCTTATATAACAGATTATATATCCGTAAGTACCCAAACAACATATCTTTGACCGGAAGTCGGAAGGCCGAGGGTTTGACTACTATAAGGATTGAAGGAAAGGCTCCTATAGAGGGCTGCGTACTCAGCCTTCACAAAGTTAAGAACCTTGGTAACTTGGTGTACCCTGATCACCCATTATCCAAAACTCCAAACTACCACTTACAAAATTAACACCCGAGGCATGCATAAGGTGCGAGGTTAGGTGGTCATTTATAATAACAAGTATAAGCCCCAACACATATCTAATGGGAAAACATGAACATTGTAATGGGGGGCCAAAGTCATTGAAAGTATATAATCCATATTTTTCACAGTGCCAAAATGGTAGATAAGTTGTTTATCCTTAAACATACAGTGGAGCTTACACTAATAACCCAAAAACAACTAACGCCTCCCTCAGTCCCTTGCCATAAGTGAGTTCCGCCCATGCACATATCTTGCTAAGAAAACCATACTTATAATGTACTCAAACGAAACTCTGTTAGTGTTTAAAAAAGCAATTAACGGTTCAATAAATTAAGATATTACATAGAGACGACCCAACTACTTGTAGCAGGTGAACTTATTTTTGGACCTAAAAACCAAACTTAATGGTTTTATCACCCCTCCACTTATTTGGGACCTAAATCTCACATCACATAAATGTGTTTACTACCTCATAAGGGAGAAATGGGCCCCTCAACACAAGTTCATTCGTTTTCTTTGTCAGTAATGAATGTAATGATTTCCACCTCGGCAAGAACAAGAACATAGATACTCCGTGCCATTTAGAAGGGAAAAAACAAACCAGTGAATAAAGTTCAGTGATACCATAAGGTCAATAGAGAAATAGGCCCCTAAGCAAGAATTTGACAACTTCCTTTGTAGTTGTCCCAACATAATTCGGCCTATAATTGTTGTTGAGATGCCTAGGATACTAAAACATATGAATAATCCTTATTTGGTTCCACACAAATCATTTCTATTTAAAGTAGTTTATGCGTGAATCAGCTCGTTACTAAAACTATAGACTTTCAACTTGTCACTCCATTCATGATATGAAAGAGGACATTAATAAGGAGTAAGATATATTATAGATTCTGCCCTTCATACTCCCATGTACATGGTACAGCCATACAAGTTAATAAAAGTATAAAATTCTAAGTAAATGAGTTTAAACTTATAAGTAATATTTAAGTAAATAACATATAACAAGTTGATAAGAAAATATTGTAATTGTTATGTAAATTAAAAAATTTGGATTTGAGATTAGTCGCGGGTAAGTGAAATTTTTGTAAAAACACAATTCTCCAACTGTTTCTTTAATAACAACCTCTCTCAGTCTCTATGGTTTCTTAGCACTTGAAGGGACAAGATCGTTCTTTTAGGTTTTGGTTATCTAGAGCAGGGGTGAGTGTCGTTGATGAACAACATACAAAATTAAAAAGGCATTAGACATAAAGTCTGCTAGATTCTCTGATTCATAAGAGTCTCGAATCAGTAAGACTAACAGTGCCAAAACCAAGAATCTTGTATCATATAAACTATCCAATCAGTTTTTACCCCCCCCCAAAAAAAAAAAAAAAAAAAAAAAAAACTATCCAATCAAAAACAAACACTCAGGAACTGATTTTATTAGATTTTTATACAAGATTGAGTATATTTATAATATTTTATGATTCGAAAAATGTGAAAATGACATTGATTCAATTGGTATCGACATAATAGAAAACTTGTTCAAATGGTTTTTTTCCTTTTCTTTTTCTTCTTCTTCTTTTTTTAATTGAAAATTCTATGTTGATTGCAAAAAACCAAATTACATCATTTATAACTAGAGTTTAGAGAACTTGAATTTAGCGAGTTTTCATGAAATAGATTAGATACCAATCCCAGAATCTAGATAGTAAACTCGGAAATTTTTTCTGCAACTAAACACACCCGAACTAAAAAGTCAAATGATTTCAACAAACTTGCAACATCTTGGAGATCTCATGATCCATTTGCATAAAAAAACACATCAAAACCAAAACCATTATGTATAAAAAAACAGAAACTTACTATTAAGTTCAGCAAGCCATCTTTTAACACTAGCAAAAGTATCCTTCCTAGTAATATCGTAAACAATAAGAGCACCAACAGCACCACGATAATAAGCAGACGTAACAGCACGAAACCGTTCTTGACCAGCAGTATCCCACACTTGAGCTTTCACTTCCTTGCCATCAATAACAACTGTCTGTGTTTGAAACTCAACTCCTATAGTTGCTTTTGAGTGTGCATCAAATTCGTCTCTAGCGAAACGTGATAGTAAATTTGATTTGCCAACTGCTGAGTCGCCAATGACCACTATTTTGAAAAGGTACTCTTCTCCTCCATTGTTGCTACCATTTTCTGTGTCGTCCATTTTTGTTTTTTTAGTTTTTTGTGAAATGTTTGATTGGTTTTTTTTCTGAAACAGAGAGATAAGTTATGGTAAGGGTGTCGGGAGATGTGTGATGTTTTGTAAGGAAGGCTTATTTTGTCTTTATTTATTGTTTGAAAATCTTTAAATAATCATAAATTATTTGTTCACATTTTATTTTGATTTGTCACACCATTTATTTATAAATATAACATTTATCAGGCTACTACTGTAGCAATTGCTACAGTAATTCCTCTCACATTGAACAGTAAAATGCACAGTAACTAACGGTCGTTAAGTTACTGTGCATTCTACTGTTCATCCGTTAATTTTTTTTTTTTTTTTTATTTTTTACATTCTTTGGCAAAACATTCCGCGGCAACGCGCGGGTGATCCACCTCGTAAATATAATATTTATCAGGATTTACTGTAGCTAGCTACAGTAGCGCAAAGCTACAGTAATTCCCCTCACAATAAACAGTAGAATGTACAGTAACTACGGTCGTTAAGTTACTGTACATTCTACTGTTCATCCATTAATTTTTTTTTTTTTTTTCTTTTTTACATTCTTTGGCAAAACATCCCGCGGCAACGCGCGGGTGATCCACCTCGTTAAATTTACAATTAGCCGGAAAAGTTCTATTGAATTTTCCACATCACTGTTACGAAAAATTGTTATTACATATTTTAAAGAAAACATTATTTAATAGTAAAACTATAATTCTGTAAAAAAAAAATTAAAAATCAGTAATAATTATTTTTTTATATCTTTTTTGTATCGGGAGCAATTATTTTAAGACAGAAGGAGTATCTTCTCAATTTTAGCTTAAATATTTATCTGACATTATTATAGATAAAGAAATTTTTTCTATTTAGGACAAGCTATTATGATTTTATATATAAAAAAGCGGCACTATATGTAGTTAGGGCTGAGCACCGAAAGTTCAAAACCGAACCGGATCGACAGAACCGACAAAAACCGAGCCGACCCGACCCGACAGCTAGTCGGTTCGGTTTCGGTTTTGGGTTTTCATGATTTTCGGTTTCGGGTCGGGTGCCGGTTCGGTTCGGCCCAAAACTAACAAAAACACACACAAACACACGTGAACCAGACCGAACCGACCATATTCGGTTTAGTTTCGGTTTTTCATGATTTTCGATTTTGTCGGTTCGGGTCGGTTTTAGACCGATGCTCAGCCCTATATGTAGTTACTCATTGTTGACAGGTCATCAAGTTAATACTAGAGGTTGGGTTTCACTAAATACAACCCTAATGGTTATGTTTAAGAAACAAAACTACGTAAGTTTAGTGGTATATTTTAGGGGTGTGCACGGTTCGGTTTGGGTCGGTTTTTGGCTAAAACCGAAACCGAACCGAAATGTTCGGTTTTTATAAAACCCGAAATCAAAACCGTTCGGTTTTTGGCGGTTCAAATTTTCCCCTTTTTTGTCGGTTACGGTTCGGCTTTTCGGTTTCTAACTGTTTATATTTTGGAATGACAAATTTATATCAATAAACTTGTATTACATAGAAAATTGCTTATTCTTATTTATTATTATTTTGTCAAAATGTAAGCATAATAATATTTATTCCATAATTCTATAATTACACACATATAGATGAGACACATACATGTAAATAAACATACACATACAGTAGAAACTCGATAAATTAATACTTGATTATTTAATAAACTCTCTAAGATAATATTTTTTACCGGTTCCGACTCGGGGATAGGGTGCTAAATTAATAATTCGCTAAAATTATAAGATAATACATTTTTGATAATTTCTTTAGACCCCATATAAAATATAAATTAATAATTCCTTATATATAGCATATTACATGAATGATTTATGAATGTTTCTTGAAAAATGACTCAATTGTCTTTTGTTTTTTTGTTGAAATCAATTTCCCTTTGAATCTCGTCTCTAATTTTCCTTAGCATGGTAAGAACTTCTGGTGTTGTTTTCTCATAGCTCAACAAGAAATTGTTCAATGTGATTGTCGCTTTAATAGCTTCGTTTCGCGAAGGGGGCTCCATTGTAGAACTTTCATCATCTTCTTCATTGATATCATTGAACACAAGAAGCACAATAAGGTGGGAGATTGAAGGTTTCTTTCAAATTGGGCCGTTCATTTGATATACATGTATTGTATACAATAATTAAGTGGAAGCTTGAAAGGTGTTTGTAAACTAAGTATTCTACTATAAATTAATAAAATATTAATTAATATATAAATTAATAATTATTAATTTATCGATTAATTAATAACTCTTTTAATTAATAAATTTTGGCAATGTTGCAAAAATCGGCCGAATCGGGCGATTAATCGCTGATCGGTGATGCACCTTGTCGATTTTCCTTGTCGATTTTCGAAAATCGGTGATCGAAAATCGGTCGAATCGGTCAATTTAAAAAAATAGAAATTTAGGCATTTTACTTAATTTGGGGATCGTTTATTTCACTTATAACGTACAATGGGCCTCATAATCAGAATTGAAGCCTTTTATTGAGGTTTGTAAACATAGAAGGCTTGGAATCAGTTAAGATCTTTAGTTTGCTCTCTAGAAATTCTCAAAACATGCAGGAAATGCCAAACCGATTAATCACTGCCTTGACCGATTACAGGCTGCAGGGTGGTCGACCGCCCGACTACCGATTCACGATTTTTGCAACATTGAATTTTGGTGATCCCAAGTGTATTATATTATAGAGTTTCTACTGTAGTATGATCATAATTATATATTTATTGATATATTCTTAAGTAAACACACGACACGACAAACACGCATATATATATAAAAGTTAAGATAAATATATTATATATCTACCCACAAAATGAATATAAACTTATAAATTTGATTTATTTAGTTATTTATTTATATTATATTAATTATATATTATTATATAATAAAATCGGTTCAGTCGGTTTTTACGGTTCGGTTTTTGGACGAAAACCGAAACCGAACCGTATATTTCGGTTTTTGAAAAAGTAAAAATTGAACCATCGGTTTTTAGTTTTGATCGGTTTTTTCAGTTCGGTTTTTTCGGTTTTGTTTGCTCACCCCTAGTATATTTAGGTGATGGTTGTGAGTAGTTATTTGTAAGAGATGATAAGTTTATTTTTAAGGTACAAATAAATATTGTATGTGCGAGAACATTTTAACCATAACCTTTAAAGCCATAGATAGATAGCAAATTCTAAACTAGAATAATATTTAAGCTAACAAAAAAATAAAGACTTTCCAGACTTTATGTTTTTCTTCAAACTATATATTACAGCAAATTTACATCACAATCAAGGATGGTAAAAAAGAATACACTTTTTTTTTTTTTTTTTTTTTTTTTTTTTTTTTTTTTTTTTTTTTTAATAAGAAAAGGTTTTTGAAAATATAACACAATAACATCTCTAATAATACAATGAACATAATAAAAGGGTGTTTGTTAAAGCTATTTTTTTGAGCCTACTAGCCTATTTGATTTTGAACATTTTTTTTATTTTTATTTTTTAAAACTTGTGTGTTATTTTATATTTATTTTAAACCTTGTGACTTTATATAAGATGAAATTATATGAGCCTAAAATTATAAGCTCAAAACAAACACCCCAAAACTAAATACAGAAATTCACTTCACCGCTTAGGTTACAATATTTTGAGAGAATATATACAAATGAAAAGTAAGAATGAAAATTTTCTAATTAGGGTATTTATTCTAGATAATCATTTTGAAATTATAAAAAGTACTGTATTTAATGTACGTAGCTGATAAAATATCTATTTGAAGAGGGAGTGGAGGGGAGTGTTTAGGAGGGAATAAATGCGCAACTCACGGGATCTAAACATGCCCAACAATATTTTGTCTTCTGTCTATTTTATTTTTTTCTTTATTTTCATTCTTATAATTATTCTCATCATTACTTTATTATTATTATGTAGATCACAATGTCAAACTTATTTGATTCGTTCAATTTAAGAGAAAAGTTCTTTTGTGGATCAAGTTTTTTCTACAAACTAAGGGACAAATCTTCACCATCCATCTAGTTTGATCAAATAATTTGGATTAACCTAAGATTTTCCATAGAAATCTAAGTTCATGTTTTTTTTTTCTTCCTTTTTCTTTGTCTTTTTGTCTTTTTTTATTTTATTTATTTACTCTTTTTCTTTTTCTTTTTTCTTTTTTTTTGTTTTTTTTAAGTCACGTGATACTTTTTTTTTTCTTTTGTTTTTTTTAAATAACGTATTCTATAAATCTAGTGTTTTTTTTTTTTTTTTTTTTTTTTTTTTTTTTTTTTTTTTTCTAATCACGTTTTTTTAAATTAAGTTTTATTTATTTATTTTTTTATTTTAACTCACTTTATTACGTTTTCGTCTGTTTTCGTCTGTTTTTACATGTTTATATACGTTCTCAAATGTTTTGTCCGTTTTTAGATGTTTTTGTCCGTTTTCAGCAGTTTTTATATGTCTTCAAAAGTTTTTGTCTGTTTTCATGTGTTTTCATCCGTTTTTATACGTTTTCGTCCGTTTTTGTTCGTTTATAAACGTTTTTGTCTGTCTTTATGTATTTTTGTCCGTTTTCATATGTTTTCGTTTGTTTTTATACGTTTTCAGTAGTTTTATATGTTTTTTGGGCAGTTTTTATACGTTTTCATCTGTTTTCATCAATTTTTCATATATTTTCGTCCATTTTCAGGCGTGTTTTTACAGTTTCATGCGTATTTGCTCGTTTTGTTATGTTTTCGTTCGTTTTCATACGTTTCTGAATATCACAATTGATATTCTTAATATCACAAGTGATTTTCGGTGATATTCACAATATCACTTGTGATATTAAGAATGATATTCATAAACGTATGAAAACAGACGAAAACGTATGAAAACGAACGAAAACAGACGAAAACGTAAGAAAGTGAAAAAAAACGTGAATTAAAAAATACGTGAAAATCGCTTGTGATATTATGAATATCACTTGTAATTTTGTGAATATCACTTGTAATTTTTATGTTACAAAACATTAGTTGAAAATCACTTGTGATATTCAGAATATCACTTGTGATATTCTGAATATCACTTTTGATTTTCTAAATGTTTCTTGTTATATCCTGAATATCACTTGTGATATTCAGAATAACATTTGTGATTTTCATGTTACAAAACGTTTGTTGAAAATAACTTGTTATATTCAGAATATCACTTGTGATATTAAACGAACGAAAATGGCCAAAAAGTTATGAATACAGACAAAAACGTAAGAAAGTAATAAAAACGTGAATTGAAAAAAAAACGTGAAATCACTTGTGATATTCTGAATATTACTTGTGATTTTCATGTTACAAAACATTTGTTGAAAATAACTTTTGATATTCAGAATATCATTTGTGATATTATGAATATCACTATCACTTGTGATATTCAGAATATCACTTTTGCTTTTCTAAATGTTGCTTATTATATCCTGAATATCACTTGTGATATTCAGAATAATATTTGTGATTTTCATGTTACAAAACATTTGTTGAAAATAACTTGTTATATTCAGAATATCACTTGTGACATTAAACTAACGAAAATGACCAAAAAGTTATGAATACAGACAAAAACGTAAGAAAGTAATAAAAACGTGAATTGAAAAAAAAACGTGAAATCACTTGTGATATTCTGAATATCACTTGTGATATTCAGAATATTACTTGTGATTTTCATGTTACAAAACATTTGTTGAAAATAACTTTTGATATTCAGAATATCATTTGTGATATTCTGAATATCAATATCACTTGTGATATTCAGAATATCACTTGTGATATTCAGAATATTACAAGTGATATTCTGAATATCACTTGTGATTTTCATGTTACAAAATATTAGTTGAAAATCATTTGTGATGTTTAGGAATATCACTTGTGATATTCAAAATATTACTTGTGATATTCAAAAGCATATGAAAAATGTCTGAAAATGGCCAAAAACATTTAAAAACGGATGAAGATGTAAAAAAAGTGGACAAGAACGTAAGAAAAACGGAGAAATATGTAGAAAAACGGACGAAAACATCTGAAAACAGACGAAAATATATAAAAATGGACGAAAACATATGAAAACGGTCGAAAACGTATGAAAACAGACGAAAACATATGAAAACTGACGAAAACGTATACAAACGGACGAAAAGTATGACAATGGATGAAAACAGGCGAAAACAGATGAAAACGTATCGGTCGTAAAACGTATAAAAATGGATGAAAATAGGCGAAAAAGTAAGAAAATGGACGAATATGTATGAAGACGGACGAAAACGTATGAAAACGTAAGAAAACGGACGAATATGTATGAAAACGGACGAAAACGTAAGAAAACGTATGAAAATGGATGAATATTTAATAAAACGGACGAATATGTCTAAAAACGGATGAAAAAGTTAAAAAGTGAAAAAACGTGAATTAAATTAAAAAAATATGTGAATAAAAAAAAATACTCTTAAATTTAAAATAAAAAGGTGTATTTTCTTTTAAAAGAAAGAAAAAAAAAGTGAAATTTAAAAAAAAAAAAAGAAAGAAAAAAAGGACAAAAAAAAGGCATGAAAAAAAAAAAGAAACGTGATTTTTTTTTTTTAAATAATAGAAACAAAAGACAAAAAGAAGGAAAAAATGCAAAAAAAAAAAAAAAAAAAAAAAAAACGTAAATAGGAAGGGAAAAAAAAGACAAAAAAATAAAATAAAATAAAAATAAAAGTGAATAAAAAGAAAGACAAAAGGACAATAAAAAAACATGGACTTAAGTTGTCTATTAAATCTTAGGTTAATCCCCACCATTAGATCAAACTAGATGAATGGTGAGAATTTATCCCTCAGTTTATAACAAAAACTTAGTATGTAAAATAACTCACCTCTTCAATTTAAATATATGTATTTGATTTTATATGAAACATCTCACACGCAAGCAACGTATCTTAGATTTTCTATATTTATAAAACACCTCACGTTCTCATACGTTCTCACACACGAAGTGACGAATCAAGATTAAAATTGACCGGATGCACAATTTTTTTTAAACTGTAAATAAAGTAATAATATAATGTTTCATTAAAACAGTTGAGTTTAATAGAAATAGTGTCTATTTCACTTACTAATAGATCGGCTAAACAAGTACTAAAAATATAATGCATTTAAATCGGGCGCATTTAAAAAAGTCTTGAATTTTCACAAAAATTAACACTACGAGCCAAAATTTCATCAAATCCAATAACACCGCGAGACCCCTAATTCCGTCATTGCTCACACGTCGCCAACAAGAGTCGAATGAAAATTTTCAAATATGTTAGACATATATTCAGGTTTGACTAGATAGACAAAGTATTAATACCATATATGAACTTTCCCTGTGATTTACTTGTCTATCATATGAAAAAATAAATAAATAAAAAAGAAAAACACTAGCGATCGAGATCGAGATCGAGTGGATGAGTTAGGACGTAATAAGTCAAAATTTGTCTAAATTAAATTAAACCAAAATTAAAATTAAATTATTTATTCACTATAAGTTTATTCTAGAGTATCCCGTATAATATGGTTTTTGGTTTGATCGGGTGTTTTACTTACGGATTTTAGATGTATGTCATTTTTTTAAAAAGAAAACTCAAAATAAGAAAGAAAATAGATGTTAAAAGACCAAAATCTCTGACTTGCGCATAGAATGGTATAATTAAAACATAAAGAACTTCAGCGACAGCCTTTTAATTGGTTTATTTTACATTCAAACCATTTATACATGAGAGATTGAACAATCCACACGAATGGGTCGATACTGCTAGCTCAGAGGCATGCATACTATAAGCCTTTGCTTCTCGATCGTTTTTTTTTTTTTTTTCTAAGAAGCAAAGAATTTATTAAGCCACAAAGGCAAACAAAAACAAAAACAAATAATGGGTTCTAAGATAGAGCACCGGACAAAGAAACACCAAAACAAAACAAAAAAAACACCAAGAACCCAAAAACTAGAGAAACGATGATGAAGCCAATTCACCGGGATTTTGGATCCAATTTTCCCATGAAAAGAGTTTCTTAGACGAACGATTATAAGCCCATAAAAGAGACAATCTTTGCACCGAAGAAAAAATATGCTCATGACAAATGACATTTGCCTCGTGGTCTGAAGAAGCATGAAGAATTTTGTTTCTCCAATTCCAAACATGCCAAATAAATGTCACACACCGCATGGAAAAGTTTTTCAACCGACTTTGTTTTCGATCGGCCTTGATTTGTACGGCTACACCATGTTTTGATGTTGATCAAGTTACAAGAACATTTGCAACAAAGCCAATTACCGATCCTTTAACTTCATCAATCATCATCAATACTTTTGAATTTGAATACAATAATCATGCTAGAAGATTATTCGAATTTAAGTTCATGAGGCTCCACACAACATTCACCAAATCTCTACAAAATAAATAAGTGTAAAGCAAGAAAATATAACTGATGATGTAAAATCAATACGTATGCAAATGGGAAGTAAGTTCTTTACTGATTGGAACTACTCTAGGTCTAGTAACATTTGGCAACCATAAATTTTTCATTATTTTTGTCTCCTCTGAACTAACTCAACAATAAATAATTAATTTAATTGTACACCATAGGTGTGAGTTGGTGTGATGGCTAAGGCTCATCTCCCTATAATGGTAGTCTCTAGTTCGAATCATAACAGCAACCCGAATCTTGTTTTTTTTTGTTTTTTATTTTTTATTTTTTTTATTTTTTATTATTATTTTTTTTTAATTGTTACCGATAGAACTAGGGAGAAGAGAAGAAATAGAAAGAAATTTCAGCCATACATTTGAAATTAAGGAGAGAAATTTAAAATGAAGTACATTCATCCGTTAAGGACTAAAACGTTACAATAGTGAAAAATGGAGAAAACGTTAATTTTCAAATTAGTGTTAACCTAATACTGTAATACATGTCTAATTGATCAGTCATTTGATACATGACATACATATCAACCAATCAACATACAAAGAAGCATACTTATTAGATACGAGAATCATTTTTCTTTTTAAATTCACAATGAAATGCCATCAAACATATATAGCATAATATCATTTAATCTTGAACTTTTTACAAGTATATGTTATAAACATGATGATCCAAGACTGATGCATCTTGAACATGACTTTGTACTTCACACTTTTTTACATGATTTTAAGCTTAAAAGTTAATCAGTTATGGAGCTTTCCATGATGTCGGGGGAAGGGAACAGCATCTCTAACATCATTGAGGCTGGTGGCAAAAAGAACCATAACATCAAACATAACGCTAAACCCTGAATGCTTGACGGTTCCTTGCTTGCGAAGATCTAAATACCATTCGTATTGATCTTTTTGCAACCCTAATTCCTCGATCCTGCAACCAAACGGAAACCCATAAGAAAATTATACAACCAAAGCTTGTTACATTCTCACGAACTCTTTAGGAATGTATTCATGTTGCAGAGGTCGTGATGTAGTATTGAAGGTCGTTCTAGTATCTTGTAATTAAAGGTGAGATTTTTAACCCATTTTTGTGTTATGGTTTATTTCCATAAATGTTTAATAGCCGAACGGGTTGATAATCATTTAAAGTGTATTCAAATGCATAAAACCTCCTAAACAGATAAAAGGTGTTCGTGGATCAGCCCAACTGAACCGCACACTTTGAGTAAACTAGTTCTTATGTTTTTACCTTTTAGTTAATTGGTTTAGGCGTTCCTCCTTCTGGCTGCCCCTTATCAGAGCTCCAACCTACAAAATAGGTTCGATAGCGATTCGATATCAGCAAACTTTTATAGTGTTTATGAGGCATGATGTATCCAACTAATCTAAGAATGGAAAGACTAACCTTTGGTATGATCACATCAAAGGCTGCGACAGTCTTTCCATCATCATTTATTCGCACATTGAAGGGCTTTAGTTCTTTAGGATGATCATAGATAATTACAGGCTTCTTATAGAACTCGTCAACCAGATAACTGCATCAAGAAAATATGTGAAACTTGAGAATCATGTAAAATATACAAAACAAGAACGAGATTTGTTCATTTGAATCAGACCTTTCGTGTTCTTCAGTTAGAGCCACACCCCATTGCACTTTGGTTTCAAAGGTCTTGTCTGTAACCTGAAAAAAGCGAAGATAAAGCTAATTCAGTAAAACACTATCAGTATTTAATACTAAGATGATGATTTCGATCCATTTGCTTATGATTGGTTTGATTTGGTTATGTGTAATCTAAAGCTAGTCAAATAAAAATTAACTAAAAGAGAACCGATCATATTGGTCAAAATTTGATTAAAATGTATATCTAATTCATACAACCTCCTTAACGCTTTTATTCAAGCAGCAACACTTTAACTGTAATTATATAATTTTATATCTGTTATTTATGTAAAAGTAAAAAGTATCGGCCAAAAGGTAATTGTAGGTCAAACCCAACCCAACCCCTTTATTAACTGTTACGTAACGCACCCAACTAAACCATCTTGTCACCTTTATGATACTTGTGAAGTTTTGAAGTTACCTTGCTTAAGACTTCTACTGCAGTTGCATACGTGATCTTTTCAAATGGAGTTGCTGCCACTGAATGAAGGCGATCAACAATGCCTCTATCAACTCTTTTCGAAAGAAAATAAAGATTTTCATAACAATTTTCTGAAACCCATTCGCATACAAACTTAAAAAAGTCTTCAGCACAATTCATTGCACCCTGTAAAAAAAAGACACAAATACGGGTTAAACAAATATGTAACACTAAAAATTGAGCTTTTTAAGCAACAATTACCAACCTCAAGTTCTGAGAATGCTATTTCGGTTTCAATCATCCATCTTTCTGCTAAATATTTTTTCGGTTCTGATTTATCTGCGTCAAACCTTGGCCCAAATGCATATACATTTCCAAGAGCGGATGCACAGCTCTCAAGATGAAGACTTCCAGAGGTAGTAAGAAAGGCCTGATTAGAAAAGAACTCACTGTGTGTCTTGACACTTTTGGTCTTTGAGTGAGCTTTAGACTTGGACTTGGACTTTGATCTTGCTTCTAGTTCTTCAGCCAATAAATTTGTTTTATGAAGATCTTGTACAGCTGCAATAAGTGCTTCTTTATTGCTATCACTTCTTTTAAGTTCTTCAACTTTCTTGATTTTTTCAACAAGTGAATGCTTTACAGTCTCAAGACTAACATTAGCTGTATCATCCATTGAAATGGGCTCTTCACCATCCACCTCTTTAGAAGAAAAGTTTGATGTTGAAACCCGAAAATTCTTGGAAAATGCTCCAGTATCAGTTGCGGTTAGAATCGGCACCTCCACATGAACAAACCCCTGGTTCTGGAAGAAGGCATGACTGGCCTGATTCAACGCACTACGTACCTTCATAACAGATGCAACCTACAAAACAACAAACGAATTTGTATGAGTCAGTTGCTAAAGACTGGGTACCCAGAAATGCTTTTGTGCACCTGTTTAACTTTTTTTTAACAAATAATGCGTCATTATGATTACAAATACAATTTTATTACAATGACCGAAATCTTACAATGAAAAAAAATAAAAAATAAATAAAACGATTTAAGAGGTTATTTGCAGAGAGTATGGTTGACTAAACTTTCAACCCAATTGTACTCGTTACCCTTTGACCCGCTAGAATGTTCATTTGACCCGTTTGAGATAAAAAGACAACCAATGGACCCATAGTGAATTAGTCAAAATTGCAACCTTTAAACAATATGCATAGAAATATAAGTAACTAGTTTACCGTGGTTGTTCGAGGTCTAAAATGAGCACAATCTCTTAATCTAGCCAAAGGCAAACTTTTCTTTGACAACGGATAACTCTCCTGATCAACTATCCCAATATGCAACAATTTCTCAGCTTTGAGCTCGATTGCGTGTTTCCCTTGCAGTGAAGGCTTTTGCAAAACCCCTTCGGCTAATATACAAGTTCCGGTAGGCAAGAGTTGGCTTGGAGGAGCTATGGAAGAATCCACTATGATCTACAATAAAGAGTATTGTTGTAAAACTTGTATGGAATTGAGAGAGTATACAGTTTAGGCAACCCATGTATTGGAAAATCATCAAACAGGCTACCATTCTTTCATTGAGCACTTTGAAGCATTTGTGGTAAAAAAAAAAAAAAAAGTAACCGAATTCTTCAAAACTCGCGACATGTTATTAAACTCTTTCGAGAGTAAATTCATCATTTTATAGTATTTCAACAACTTTTTGGCTGGAAACAGCCCAAACAAAACATATTGATCACCCACACTTCAGTTTAAAATATTTGAACTGTTTAGGAAAAAATAACTAAACATGTGTAAAAAGATCACGACATATCATCAGGGGCATTTACATCATTTTACAATTATGAGCGTAATTTGGTCATTTTGTAGTATTAAGACGATTTTTTGGTCAGAGACGCCCAAATGAACCAAAATGAGCCGTTAGGCCAACCATATTTCATTTAAGTATATTCAAGCTGTTTCCAGCCAAAGAGTCACCTAAACTATGTGATAAGCTGTGGCTTGCTCACACGTCATCTGGGCTATTATTTTCACTTTACCTTTCGAGGCTAAAATGTCATTTATAGTATTGCTACATCTTTTTGGCACGTAACGGCCCAAATGAAGAATAATGAAAATTATGAAACATGGGTGACCTATTTGACAATTATCCAAAACATGGCATCTAACTAAACAAGCCAAAAGGTGTGTGAGTTACCTGAAGGCTCATCACAGAAGAACCATCACTAATCTGCAACATCGAAATCGCAGGCTGTGGCGGTCTGGGCGCAACTGACTCAAGTTTGTCTTTAGTATGACCATGACCATGACCCGTACTCCCTCCAAAAACTTTTATAATAGTCCTAAGAAAAGGAATCCGCGACTGAAAAACCTCAACACATTTCACATCCTTCCCTCCTGCACCCTCCTTCACCTCACCACCCGCCTGCACCGGCACCGCAGGAACATGATCCTTCCTTATTTCTCTCGACGACTTAACCCATCCTCCAACCACAACTCTCTGATCAAGCAGGCCCAAACCACCGTCCCTACGATCTAGTATAGTTTTCACCAACACCCTTTCCGAATATTTATCAAAAAACACTGGAACCGGCACTGGCATCTCCATTTCCATTGGTTTAGGCGTTTCATCGTTGACTTGCTGTTCATTCGACATTTTTTTTTCTTTAAAATTAGACGAAATCCCAAAAGGGTTTTTGTGGGTTTTTCGAGATGAGTTCAATGCAATTTACAGAATTTGATTTAGTGGGTTGGTTTGGGAGATAGAGGGGTTTGAAGGGGGGTTTTATGAAGGTTTGATGCTTTTCTTGTGAGGGAAATAGAGGGTGGTTTAGATAAGAAGGAAGATGATGAAGGATGTTGTGTATGGAAGATGATAATCGCCATTTTTATAAAAAGTTGAAGAAATAATAATAAGAGAATGAGAAAACCAGGTGTAGAGATAAAGGTTTGGTATTCTTTCAAACTTGGTTTATCTTTTGAATTTTCGCGGGAACACTCTAGCTTAAAGCTGGTTAGTTATTATAGTTAAGCTATTTATAAGTAGGGATAATGATTTCTAAATGTATCCAACTTGACACGTTTTACTAAGTTGTGTATGCAACTTTTAATTTTGCTATCTTGGGGTCTAAACTGCCTAATATTTGCTAACTTATGTACTAAAGGGGTGTTTAAGGTTTTCCGTTAGAGTTATTTACATAAATCATCCATCTCGTTAGTACCAAATTGCAATGCAAGTCCTAACGGGCAGTTAGAATAATTTGCATAAAACGTCCTTGTGGTTAGCCCCAAACTGCCTTAGTTGGTCCTTATGGCTCACCACGTGTCACCACATGAGTGGTGCCACGTGGCATCGGGTCGGATAACGGGTCAAGTCGGGTCGGTAACTGGGTCGGATCTGGGTTCGGGTTGGGTGCCACGTGGACCCAATAAGTATATATACCCTTTTTGTGTCTACTGGGAATCGAACCCAAGACCTCTCGTTGGAGAGGGAAGGGTGCCACCGCTGTGCTAGAGCAGCCCTTCAATTTATTATACGCAAAGTATATTTTTATAGTACAACTAATCCAGTCCATATTTGTAGTATAAAAAGGTTCAATTAACTTTTGTTCCGGGTCATTTAGGGAAGGGTCAAGAGTATATGAAAATACCATCGGACTCGTTTTTTCATGCTCTTTCCAATGGTATGCTCGGGGAATTTTTTCGACTTCGTATGAGTCTCGTAAAACGTGAAAATGTCGTCAAAACTTATCCGAAAATCACCGTTTTTGCTTTGTTTTCAAACCCTTGTACCTGCAAGACATAATAACGCATTCCAAATATTTTTCAATATAATTTAGCATATTTCATGGTTATTAGTCCGTTTTATCGTGTTATCGAGTATAAAAATGATGTTATTATTAGCACAGTTCCGTATTTATTAGTAAAAATAGGATTTTGAACGGTTCATATTAATAGTTATAGGAAGGTTTAAAAGGTGATGAAAGTACCGTCGAACTCGTTTTTTCGTGCTCTTTCCAATGGTGTGCTCGAAGAATTTTTTAGACATCGTCTGAGCCTCGTAAAATGCAAAAACGTCATCGAAACTTATCCAAAAATCACCGTTTTTTCTTTGTTTTCAAACCCTTGTACCTGCAATACATAATAACACATTCCAAATATATTTGCAACATAATTTAGCATATTTCATGATTATTAGTCCATTTTATAGCATTATTGAGTATAAAAATGGTGACTTTTGGATGAGTTTCGACGACGTTTTCACATTTTTCGAAGTTCAAATGAAGTTGAAAAAATTTTCCGAGCACACCATTGGAAAGAGCACGAAAAAACGAGTCTGACAGTACTTTCATTTATTTTTTATCCGGTCCATAACCCCTTTAAATTGACAGGCCAATATCTATTTGAACCTTTTTATTATAACAAAATGGACTGTCTATCAAAGTGGGTTATATATTTAATTTAACATAATATTATTGAAGGGCTGCTCTACCCCAGCGGTAGCACCCTTCATCCACAAACCAAGAGACCCGAGTTTGAATCCGGCGAGAGGCAAAGTTGGGTTTATTAATACCATGCCACGTGTCACCACCTGAGTGGTGCCACGTGGAAGCCTGACCCGTATCTGGCCCGACCCGGTCCCGATCCTGACTCGACCCGACCCTATTCCATGTGGACTAACACCGTAATCGTATGTTAATTATAAGGACTAACGCTGCAATCATATGTTAACTGACAATAAGGACTTGCATTGCAATTTGGTACTAACGAGATGACGATTTATGTAAATAACTCTAACGGAAAACCTTAAACACCCCTTTAGTACATAAGTTAGCAAAGATTAGGCAGTTTAGACCCCAGGATAGCAAAATTAAAAGTTGCATACACAACTTAGTAAAACGTGTCAAGTTGGATACATTTAGAAATCATTATCCCTTATAAGTATTCTTGATAATACATTAAGGGGTGTTTGTTTAAGCTTATATGTTTTTTGGCATATATTTCATAAGCCACATAATTTTCCTAACTTATTTTGAGACTTGTGGGCAACTTTATCATAATATGGTAAACTTATATAAGCCTATAAGTCTTAAAATAAGCTGGAAAATTATGGCTTATGAAATATAAGCTGAAATCAAATAAGCTCGTAAGCCCACATATAAGCTTAAACAAATACCCTCTAATACCCATTAAAAAATAAGACATGGAAAATGATAGATTGACTAATGGATTCTATCAGTGGCGTAGCTTTTAAGGGGGTGGGGGGGGGGGCCCGACCCCCCGAAATTTTTTTTGCGATGTAGGGGTATATAGTTTTCGTATAGAAAAATTTCGGTATATTCGGTTTCGACCCCCCGAAAATTTCGGTATACCTGAAATATAGCCTTAAGAAAAAAAAAAAATTTAGATCCCGACCCCCCACTTAAAAATTCCAAGCTTCGCCACTGGATTCTATGATTGTCTCTTTATTTCTGAAGACGTGACAATTATCTTGCAAAATTCTATTTTCCAAAACCAACTTAGTTACATGCCTAAATTTTAACTTCAAGTTTCAAAGTATCATTAAGTTATACTATGTTTTGAAACCAGGTCGGATATTAAGCGTTTGTACTACTACGAAAAAAAAAAAAAAACTGTGATAACTTTAACCAGTTGATCTTTAATCACATGTTATCCAACTAAAGCAACTTTCATTCATCAAAAGGGTAGTTATCAACCTCAAGATTTGAGATTTCTTTTGACTCAGTAAAAAAGTCAAATCACATTTTAACCATGATAAATTGAATTAAAAATTTAAAATATTGTACTCTATAGTCTATATTACTTAAACTTTAAGTAATTATTTAAGCTTAACCACCACCTTTAACAACAAACCTTAAACGAAATCAAGGCATATATTTTACAAACCATAAAATGAAAATTTTAAGACAGGGCTCTTTTGACATTATAAAAAGCAAAGAATTTCGCTTGAGTTTTGACATCTTCGTCAAAAGTTATATGATAAAGTCCAACAAATATAAACTTTTGAACCTAACTAAATTCTTTAGTTGTTTTAGGGCCATGGTTTTGGTTCAAAATCAACACATATTAGCCCATTATGGTTTTAGTTTAGGACTATTCGTACCCCTTACTGCTCTTAACCCTTATTTTTAGTCACTTAATTGATCGTACAAAACAGTTTTTGATGGTTTTAATTTTTTATTTTATATATTTTGTCATTTATTACTTTTGACTTGTCAAACTTTTTATTTTATGTTTCACATTTTTTTTCAGTAGTTTTACTCACTTTATTAACAGGAAAAGACAACTTTGTATGATTTTTTTACTTCTTATTTATTTATTTTATTTTTTTACAACTTTTGACTTGTCAAATTTTATATTTTATGTTTCGTACTTTATGGTTTACCGTTTTATAATAAAAACAAAATTATAAAAAAAAAAAAAAACACCTAGAGAGTATTACAATTAATTTAAGGGGTAATAATCAATCCCTTTAGTTTATTGAGCCTCAAATACTTTTAATCCCATAAAATAATAATAATAATAATAATAATAATAATAATAATAATAATAAAAAGTAAATAAATAAAACTTTTTCTTCTCCTTTTTTGAAGTACTCTATTTCAACTGCTGATGCCGCTGTCCTATATGGTGTGCTTTTCGGGCTTCCCTAGTGTCATGATCAACTTGCTCCTGCACCATCTCATCCTTAGTGAATTACAGTAGTTAGCTACTTGGATCAGTTTATGATGAGCTTAGGGAGAGTTTCATTTGAAAAATCTTATAAGCTTTGTGAGCTAAATACAACTTTTACTTTAAATATTGTATCATTATAAAAAAAAAGTTCAAGCTCCAAATTAACTAGTGTGACAAACACATCCTTAGTCTCACTTGAAAAAATTTCCAGCTTTATAAAGATCACATGATAATGACTCGGATTTCATAAGAGTTTGAGATTCCTGACCGAATTTGTTGGTACATTATTCTCTTAACTTGAAAATGTCCCTTTAGACTCTCTCACATGCCATAAAGACTACCTAAAGTCATAGTAGTACAAAATGTGAATATCAGAAATTAGAAATTTACTACGTACTCCAAATGATCTAAAATATACTTTTGACCATGTACTAACTCGAACAATCATTCACTGATATATAAATGTCGATCAACATTGACATGAAGTAAATGAGCAACAACATCATGAAAACTTGCTAAGCAAACAACCTTTTTTTAATATGTCACACGATGACTCTAGACAAGAAAGAATCCATGTATCCTTTACGCACACAAAGTTACACATTTTAACCTACTCCATGTAGATCATGAAGTACAATCGATTGCAAGAGTTATGTATTGTCTGACTTTTAAAGGTGGAATGAATAGACTTGTTTCGACTTAATTAAGGGTGTTCGGACTTGTGTAGGTGTGTTATGCATTTGCAAAACTGCCAATTCAAAAAAGCATGCCTCGAATTGCTTTTTCAAAACTGCGTTTTTTCTCTAAGAAAACACATATAATCACCTTTGAACCGCCGTTTTCTCAATATCCATGTTTAATAAATGCATTATCACGTAATTTCCTGCATATCCCAAGCATGCTCTTAAAATTGATTATTTAGTACCTTATATATATAATCTTTATACTTAAGATTCAACTAACTGCCTAAACAGGACTACGAAAAGAAAATTAAAATTATTACTACTCATACATACACACAAAGAGTTGCTCTTTATAGCAGAATCAACTTTGGCATCACAACCCATTTTTAAGAACTCTTCATGTATGTTAATGGTCATCTCGTTGTGTCCCACGTTAAGGTTTAGTGCCAAAGTTAGATTAGATGCAACTTTTAAAAATAATTAATCAAACTAAAAGTAAATCTTAATGATTACGTAGATGATTGTCCACTAATTTAACTACTCATGGCATCCGGACCTTCTTTGGGACCATATTAGGCCTGTTAAAAAGTCAATTTTTTGTTATATAAAATCAACATACCTCAACCTCTAATCATGACTCTCACATCCTAAAAAGACATTTAACAGAAACGTAAACTGATTATAGAGTCGTAAACACCAAGTAGTTCTGTTAGATGATCTTTCAAAAATATAATATTGTTCTTTTCCATAACAACTTGCTATTTGGTTAGATATGTCAGTTTCGACTCATTTACCTATGAGTTTATTTGGCTTGGGGTTATGTTTGATGTTTCTTATCTCAAAAGGTTCAAACTGGCAGAGAAACCATGAACCCGTGTACCCGTGAGTACCAACACCTTTCCTCAAAACCAACCTTAGGGAATGTCACAATGGCCTTTCGGCAAGAGCTGAGATTGAACTTAGGTGAGTTTCTCAAAGAGATCCTCTTTGATGAGTACAATCAGTGTTTGCACCGGGGGAATGATACCACCAGAGCAATGCTCCTTTGGTGATTATGTTTCACATCTAACACGTCAAACACATAAAATGTTATAAAAATCCTGATAGAAACAGATCAAATGGGTTAAACCACTTGAAAGCGTCCAACTTGTATTTGTATAGTGTCCTCACACACTTTCTTCAACACTCTTTTTGTAATAACATATTTCCACAATCATGGTTAACAAAAATAGTACTCCGTACTTGATATGGATTAGTAATGTTTCGCATGAGCTCAACCCGACACGAGTGGTGCTAAACTATTACTCATCTTGACCCGTTGCTCTAACTGCCCAACCAAGGATTGCATCTATAATTAAAACCCCCTAAAATGATATTTCAAATAGCTTAAAGACTTAAACAAATGGGCTGATTACTTTAATGATCACATCACCCCCTTTGGCGTAATGATAGTGATAGATGATTTCTATGGGACCACCAAGATCATTGATCAATAAGCTTCAAATCCCTTAAAGTTGGACACTATTTATACCAGCTACTAGATAGAAAGCTAGATGAAAAGCAGCACTTTGAGGTAACACTATATCTTAAACCACTTCTAAAAGAAGCCATCACATTTTCTGTGTTTACAAACAGCATCATGGTAAAGTTGTGGCTCCAATGTCACAGGCTGAGGAGGAGGAAAAGCAGCACAATCTGGTTGGGAAATAAGCAAAGGAAGCTCCGGTGTAGATCGAGGAGAGTGATATATTGTCGGGCTATGGCATCCCCGTTTCTGATATTGAAGAAGTTGATCATGAAGTTGGTATCGAAAGGCAGGTTCATGGAAGCATATTATCTAACGTTGCCAATTCTCCAGCCCCAATTATTTCCTTTGTGTTAACTTTTGTGTACTCAAGACTGGTGTGTAAAAATGTTACGGCTTCCGTTAACATCAATATCAGTATAATCAATTTACATTGTGTTTGACTGTTGAGAAACTATAGTTTAGTTTTAAACATGGGTTTCATTTTGAGAGTGTTTGGATGTGTCTTTTTGAGTGATATAATAAGATATAGATAAACGCCAACTGTTATAAAAACAGGTTGTAGAAATATAGTGGTACGTTTGGATGCATCTCTAGCATTAATTTAAGGTTGCAGTAATCTGATACTTGACCGTTTGAAAAATTAAGGTTACTTAGGAAATTGATCGCGAAGCGGTCGTGACAACCTCCTCCCTTCTTCGTGGTTTTGGGTTTTCACCGTCCCCTAACAACCACAATTTAAGATTCTTAGGTTAAAAGTTGATACCTTTAAACGAAATGGTTATTGTTAGAAACACAATGTATTAAGCAGCTTTTTTCCAATATAGGTCTTTCGCTCTCAAGTGGCATGGTAAGGTAAATATCTCATGTTTAATCTGGTCATCTATACTCCTATATAAATGGTGAATATCCTATTCCTAATTCCGATCTTAATTCCGAACCTAAAATTAAGCATTACACACCCAACCTATCTATACTTCAACAAGCATATTATGAGAGCATTTTTGAGCAAGTAGCATTTAGCATTTAGCGGTATTGGTACAAAGCTTGTTTGGAAGGAAGCAGTTAACATTTATAAAACTATAAAAACACTAGTTTTCCCACATCTCTTTGAAGAAGCATTTTAGAGGAGTAGAATTTATAAATTACTTAAATACCCCCATTCCTATAACACGTACATATATAGTTTTCCCATATTGAAACCCTAGTTTTATCATATAACACGAACATCATCTTCCCATAACCTTTTTCATTCCATAGAAGAACACGTGATTACAGGTTAGTATGACACTCCTTGTACGTATGTTAATACATGAATGTGAGTCCAGTCCTTTATGAATTAAGTCTGATCACTGGTTCTATGATGTGAAGTGCATATTAATATTTGCCTTATCTGGTGTGGTTTCATGCATTGGAATGTTATAATCTATTGTGTCCGTAGGTATTGCTAGTTTGTTATCGATGCAGGGACAGTAAAATATAAGATCATAACTCAAACGAAAAACATAATCACACACCAGATAAAGAAGCAATGAACTCAAAGCTATTAGAAAGTGTATCTTCTGTCTTTGGCCATTCATGTGTACGTTTAGAGATTTTTTTATTTTTATTATTATTTTTTTTTTGGTTACCTGTGTTGAGAATCAGTCCCTTCCCCACCCCGAACTCACACCGCAAACACCAATCAAAACTGCAAGATTGGTTTTCAATGCTTTGTATATTACTAGTAATAAGGAAGGAAACTGATTACTTACATACATATGAAACCTACTGCTATTTATACTTAAACTAACAATAGAACATGCACCACTAATAAACTACTCCTAAAACAACTGGTAGTAGGTAACTAACCCACGTACTTAATTCCATAATATTAGGTCAAACACAAGACCTAGTAAAATTCACAAACTGGTAAAACCCACTGACCCATGACCCATGAACTTAGTCATGACTTGACCCATCAAGATTATACCCAACACCCTGGGTTCCGACTCGACATTGCGAGCCGATTAATCCCAGGGTGACAACCCTTTTGGATACCCCGGAGTCGGCGTAGGTGAACCTCCGTGGCCACAAAGGGATTAATTTTCTCTCCGTTAGATTCGAACCCTTGACCTCCTCTTTAGAAGATTGGTATTCTTACCGCTGGGTCACCCCTTGTGGTTGTGTTTAGAGGTTTTTTGCTAGGCCGGTAAAAAAAGTCAAACTTGATCTATGACATGAAGCATTGCAGCTGTGACTAATACAAAAGAACTTGGTCATCTTACTTTTACACTTAAGTAGAAAAGAACATTCCATGCTTATTCAGGCTCTGTCAGCTGCGTGTAGCAAGCTGCATAGGCAGGTGCACAATTTTAGATGTTTATAAGTTCACTAAATCTAGCTATTAAAAGCCTCTTGTTTGTTATTGTAAAGAAACCTAAAGCGCAATTGTTTTCAGTAACATTTTCTTGTTGCTAAGTAGAGGTGGCAATATTGGTGGGTCAAAATGGCTTATTTTTTGCAGGGTTTAATTGTTTAAATAGCTGATGCCCATCTCTCTTTCTTTCTCCTGCAATTGAACCCTTTGTCTAATGTTTGCATCTAATTTTAACAGAAATATGGTTTCGATTTGCTGTAGTTCTGCTGGTTCTAACTTTTGTATAGGTTTAGTATTTTGCGTTTGGTTTGATTCTGATTTAGGATTGTTTGTAGACATTAATTTTGGTTCTTGGGTTTTGTTATTGTATAGATTTCGGGCTTTTGTGCTGTTTAGCTTCGGATTTAAGGCTGATTGGTAGCAATTGGGGTTTCTTTGGTTCTACTTACAAATACAATAAACATCAATCTAAGGTTAATTTGCATGATCTTAAGAAATTAGTGTCTAAACACTAATTGCATGGAACATTAATAGTTAAGTAAACACAAGTCGATATACAATCAGCAAATTATACTCATTTTAGAAGATATCCTCTATTTTTACAATTCTCAGTTATGCCTTGCCTCTACTTTACTATACCACTCTAACAACTATGAGATAAACTAGTTGCACTATAATAACATGGATATCACTAATCATACAAGCTAAGAGTATACGAAGCTGTCAAATTGACGACTTCAAGAGGTGTTTATGTTCTGCATCAATATAATTGCACAGAATAGTCTTAGCACTACATACTTGATCATAAACTGTATACAAAATGTCATCGATCTCGTGGAATTTGAAACTATTTCTCATGTTGTTTAGAAAAGGGACATTTCAAGAAAGCTGTTCTTGTTTCCCCCGTTTAGGCTCTCTTGTTCAAATCCTTCATAATTAAAAGTTTATAATTCTTTTTAAAGTCAAAGTTATGATAATCTAGTTTTATTCTAGTTGGAGCCTTGGAGGCATATGTTCTCAACTACTTGAACAAGCTCCACTTGGATGATAAAAGTTAGCTATAAACTATAAACTTATCTCATTCCCCATTTCAAGAAACCTACTTGTTTATCCAAGCTAGTTTTATACCTATTTGAAAAACTCTTTTTCTATCGGTCGTGCTTTCATTTGAAGTTAGTCATTTTTTCCCCCTTTCTTCTTATACTCTAAATTGCTACTTTTTTTCACTTTGGCCTTGCTACTGTTTTCACGTTGGCTCCATGCTCTTTAATTTGTTCCTTCCAATCCCTTAATCGACAAACTCCATTATTATAAACAATAGAGCTTTAAACAATATTAGCTTACTAAATTCACACAACAACGGACCTACATTATTGCCTCTAAAAAGAAGAAAACCATTGACCTACCTGCAATATAAGAGATTATGGTTAGCAACTCCATATATTCTTAAAAGTTGCACAGTGCCTTATTAGTTTAGTCTTACAATAGGCTTAGTCTTATAATAAGAGGTTGTGGTCTCATGTGATCCTTGTTTAGTGTCATGTCAATAGAACTAAACAATGTTATGACTATGTTCGGCAAAACTAGCGGTAACAGTAGCTGTTTAGTGTCATGTCAATAGAACTAAACAGTGTTATGGCTATGTTTGGCAAAACTAGCGGTAACAGTAGCTGTAAGCGGTTAGCGGTAGAAGTTTATTTATAAAAGTGTTTTGTAGAGTAGTAATAATAATGTGTAAAATTACGTAAAATGAGATACATATTTAAATAGAAAACTCTTTAAATAAGTAGAGTTACTTTTACATGCTTAAAATCACATAAAGACAATTATGCGTAATTTATAAGTTATCAACGATGTGCATTCTATATTAATATGGCAATATCATTTCGAATATATTTCATCTTCTTAGATGTTCCACTATGAATATCCATCAATATTTGTGCTTGCGCCATGTACATCACGAAGATCATCACCTCGCATGTAATCTAGATGTTATTCAAACGTAGAAAACAACGTGCCTTCTTTGTCATTATTACGGATGTAGTTATTCAAGGCAAACACGCCAATAATTACATCATGTTGGGTTTTCACACTATATTTAGGCATTCTATCGAGTATTTTCCATCGTTTCTTCAAAATTCCAAATGATCTCTCAATTGCACTTCGTAGAGACAAATGAGAATGGTTGAAAGCCTCCTTCATGTTATTAGTCGGCTCATTTTCAAATTGTGATTTATGATATCTTGTCTTCGGATATGGAACCAAATATCCTTTTTTATCTGAATATCCTTTATCAACTAAATAATATTACTTGGTAAAAAACTTTACAATAAGTAGCTTGTAATTTATTATGATAGTTATGGTATAACAACATAGGCTAATGAAATTACCTTCTGGTGGTTTCGGAAAGTTCATAGATGGTTTGTTAATTGCATTGAGGAAAACACGTCTGTCGTGTGCTAAACCCTCCCATCCAACCGATATTAACGTAAAACATAAATCGAAGTCACACCATCACACCGTAAGTAGGTATCCCTTTCCTAAAAATGTAAGACACTTGTTCGGTCTCTAGGATGCATGCCCCAATGTGTGTACCATCAATACAACCAATGCAATCCTAAACACAATTTTTTATTCAAATATAATGATCAAGTTACTGTATAATAACTATAAAATCATATAACCAAAAGTTAATTAAGTACCTTGAAGTACAACATGTATCTTTTATCTTTCATGATTTGAAGTGATGGTAATTCAAAGCTTGGATCATTCGGCTAAATTATTTCATGGGCTAGACCATGAAAACCTTTAGATCTAGCGGTTATTGCCTCTAGAACTTCATGAAATGATCTACTGATTGTCTCTCCGGAGCATTGAAAACGATCACCAACATCCCTATTCGACACACCTAACACAAGGGTATACACAAATACACCCAATTTCTCGACAACCGTCATTTTATCACTCAATTTTAACCCATAACTTGATTCTAGTTCACCGCATAGTTTTAAAAATACAGTTGGATGCATTCTAAAAGCATTAACACATTGTATAAGGTTGCCATTTAAAACTTTGTTCATCCGAGCTTCTCCTGTTTGAGATGATGTCATGCACGGTTCCTGAAACCATATATATGCACAGCGAACCATGCATGAAATCATCCCAAACAAGAGAAGCTTGGACGAATGAAGTATTAAATGGTAACCCTATACGATGTGTTAATGCTTTTAGAATGCATCCAACTGTATTTTTAAAATTATGCGAGGAACTCGAAAAGTTACAAGTTAAAATCGAGTGATGAAATGACGGTTGTCGAGAAGTTGGGTGTTTACCTTTGCGTTAGGTGTGTCTAATAGGGATGTTGGTGAGTGTTTTCAACGCTCGGGATAGACTTCAGTAGATAATTTCATGAAGTTCTAGAGGCAATAACCGCTAGATCTAAATGTTTTCATGGTCTAGCCCGTGAGATGATTTAGCCGAATGATCTTGAATTAACATCACTTCAAATCGTGAAAGATAAAAGATACATGTCGTAATTCAAGGTATCCAATTAACTTTTGGTTATCTGATTTTATAACTACTATACGGTATCCTAATCATTTTATTTAATTAAAAATTTGTGTTTAGGATTGCATTGGTTGTATTGATGGTACGCACACCTACTCATGATGACAATATGTGACTTTGATTTATGTTTTACATTTATATCGGCTGTCAGCATATGACACACGTGTTTTTCCTCAATGCAATTAACAATCCATCTATGTACTTTTTGAAACTGCCGGAAGGTAATTTTATATGCCTTTGTTGTTATACCATAGCTATCATACTAAATTACAAGCTACTTATTCTAAAGCTTTTTACTAGGTAAATATTACTTAGTTGATAAAGGATATCCAGATAAAAAATAATATTTGGTTCCATATACAAAGTCAAGATATCATAAATCACAAATTGAAAATGAGCCGCCTAATAACATGCAGGAGGCTTTTGGCCGTTCTCATTCGTCTCTACGAAGTGCAATTGAGAGATCATATGGAATTTTGAAGAAACAATGGAAAATACTTACTAGAATGCCAAAATATAGTTTAGAAACCCAACATGATGTAATTATTGTTGCATTTGCCTTGCATAACTACATCTGTAATAATGACAAAGAAGACATGTCGTTTACTACGTTTGAACAACATCCAAATTACATGGGAGGTGATGATCTTCGTGATGTACGTGGCTCAAGCACAAATAATGATAGATATTCATAGTGGAACTGCTAACGAGATGAATTATATTCAAAATGATATTGCCACATCAATATGGAATGCACATCGCCAATAATTTATAATTAATGCATCATTGTCTTTATGTAACGTTAAGCTTGTAAAAGTAACTCTACTTATTTAAAGAATTTTCTATTTAAACATGTATGTCCTTTTACGAAATTTTACACATTATTATTACAGCTACACAACTACTCTACCAAACACTTTTATAAAATAAACTACTACGGTTAATCATAGAAGTGACTTGCACTCAATCAGCACAACAACATATTAGTATAATTAAAGTGCTTTTGATCGACGCAGAAAGAAAAGGATACAGCGAGGTACTTGCTAGATCAACTAACAACATTTACTCAGGATGCTAAGTGACAAATGAAGCATGCTTCAAACTAACGCGCAACTAATCTTGAAGTCATATTTTGTTGTCTCTTCTCAACAGAACAACTATTAAACACGGATCAGAACTTAATGCAAACTCCCTGAAGGGGTATGCAAGTTTCTTTTTTCATGTTACGCAAGAGTATTTGATTTATGCATGTGTTATTGTTGTCGAAATGTTGCTTTTTGCGTCAAGGCTAATGTATAAAGATCAGAAGTTTCTCAATAACCATCAATAAGGTCAAATGACATCATGGCCAACTACTAATGTTCTTAAGACTTAATCAACTCAAATACATACAATTTCATGGCAATATACTTTATTGAACTCAGGCTTCTATTTTGGGGGTTTTTGCAAGTGCGTTTATGACAATTATTACGTGATTATGAATACTCAAAATCAAATAACTATAACTAGTTCTAATACAATATGCTGAAGAAGGCACTAGTTCTAATACAATATCTTGAAGAAGGCAGTGTTTAGATATGTTTTTTGTAAAAAATGTCAAGTGAATATTTAAGCTAAAAGGGGAATGTATTGAACGGGTAACAGCTGCCGATATCCGTTTTACTACATTCAACATTGCAGTCTCTTATCGTTTCAATTTGGCAAACACATGTTTACTACTTTATCATGATGCTGTATATCAGAATATTAACATCTGGCAAACACATGTTTGCGGGTCAACTCGACCCATTCTAAAAGTGACATGTTTTGACATAAACCTACATTGACCAGTTCTGCATCAGCCCGCCTTCGGCCTATTTTGTCATGCCTTTTCATTTGATGACTTGTTTCCGTGGATCCAACTATCCAAGGTAGGAAAGATGGTTACTCAGGGTAAAAATAAATGGATTCGTAGTAAAGTTCGTCACATTCCGGTTTGGTCAGGTTCAGACCCTTTTTTAATTGAGAAATATTTTAGGCAAGACATTAGCCTTGAAAAAGATACAGTTTAGTTCACATCCCGGTTTGGAACTTAACCATCAGGCCTTAAGAAAAACTGAACATAATAAACATTTTAGACTAGTTTACAACTAAATGTAACTCAAGTTGATCACTGAATACGAAACGTTGTTTGCTACAAGTATATATATTGTATGCATATTGTAAAACATTGTTTGCTACACGTGTATTGTGTGCAATACATAGTGCAGTACGAGTATATATTGCCACTTGAAATAAAATACAAAATGTAAAACAAAAGGACAGCTTGTAGTGATTTAACATGATACAGAAGATATTTCAACTTTGAACATGGAACGCATATTTTCTTTTTATGACACGTGACGAACATGTCAATACACACGGTGAGACAACTAATAATGCCAAGTAACATTAATCAGTTCACCAAGCCTAGCAGATTAGCACTACACCACAATGACGAACATGTCAATACACACGGTGAGACAACTAATAATGCCAAGTAACATTAATCAGATGTAAACATAACAGATGTAACAGATGTAAACATTAATTAGACTAGTAACATTTGTTGTTTCTGTTTACATAACAGATGTAAACAAAGTGGCAAATGTTGATCATCACCAATGGTCTCATCTTGTGTATTGGCAACAACTTTTCGTATGAGGTTGTGGCGCTCAATGGTAATTGAGGTAGTGGTACACGCAAATCACCATTTGATACACATGCGTGAAAGTTAAACAAACCTCAAAATGGTTGGTTGGATGACTTGAGCCGACCAATCAGCAATTTCCCCCTAATTGGTCGTGAGGTATCACACAACAACCTTCAAGTTGTCTTTGCGCAAAACACCCATTCTTAATATTATCAATGTCATAGACTCATAGTCATAAGAGTCTCGACAGTTAAACACAACAAGTACCTAATTTGTGAGAATGCCAAACGATTTAGCTCTAGTAATTTATAATAAGCTCTAGTCATTCATAAAAGTTTGTTTTCATTAGCTTGCGCTTATGAAAACTTTTAACATATAAAATTATGTGGCATACAAAATACAGGCGTTATTTTATATATAAGATAGCTCAGTTATAAAGCCAAGCTCTTGTGAGCTCGTAGGAGGTCGTTCAGAAACACACCCATAAGCTTTTAACATACAAGCAAGGATGGAACCAGGGGGTGTCCCGGGACACCCATGAATTTTTGTCTCGTAGTGTTAATTTTGTTATAAAACCTCTATTTTTCTATAAATGCACCCGGTCTCAAAAAGTTATGCATGTAGTCTTGTTTGGTTTCTCATAAATGCACCCGGTGACTTTGTCTTCTGGTTCCGTCCCATGATACAAGCCTTTTGGAAGTCACTTAATTGAAAAAAGCTTGAGCTTTTCAATATTTTCAGTTGAATAAAGTTTTGAAAACGTGACTTTCATATCCTTGTGTAAATTTTAAACTTTTTATTAGTTCGTCATTAGAATCGGAGTTTTTGATTTTCAAAATTAAGGTAATAAAATTTGAAATATGAGATATTAAGAGCGTTTACAAACACATACAATTTTAGTGTTGAACTTTGAAGACGTGACTATCATGCTCATGCATAGTTTTTGCTACCTTTTAAAGAAAAATGCTAAATATTCTTACAAAATCTTCTTACTTGTACTTCTACCCATGAAGTTATGATATTTGAAAAAGTAATTGAATAAAATGATGAAAAAAATAAGTGAAATCCGCTTGTCATTTTTTTCTAGTTTTTTCTCTTTCTTAGAGCAAGAGGTATGCTAACACAAGTTATTCAATAACTCAACGTCACATCAGCTTTAACAATTTCACAATAACTCATAGAAAAACACCTCTTACCTTAACTTACCTTTAACTCACCTTAACTCAACTTTTATTCAAATATTTTCAAATTCAACCCCTAAACTAAAACAAATACTACATTTATTAAAAACATAACATTAATTCTTAAAACACATATCTTTTATATAATAAAATAAAACCCTATTGGGAATTTTGCATTTCAAAAAAATCAATTCATACCTGATTTAATAATAATTTTATTTAAAAAAAATATTATTTTCTTATTAGGCAATATTTTATATTTATCCATAACACAAGTAGAAGATAAATACAAAAAATATAGATAAGATATTTAAAAAAAAAAGATTATTTATTTTATATTTATCCACATATAAGATAAATACAAAAAATATAGATAAGATGCAATTAACAATATGATTAAAATTTATAAATAATTATTTCAAAAAATTTTAAAAAAACAAAATTTTTAAATAATTATTTCAAAAAATTAAAAAAAAAAACTCACGCGTGCGCGGGCATTATAACTAGTATTACAATACGGAATTAAAAAAAATTACAACCGAAAAAAAAAAAACATTACGAATTAAAAAATAATAATAAAAAAAATAAAAAAATAATAAAAAAAAAATAAAAAAAAAAAAAAACAAACAAACCAAGCTATTACATAATGGAATAAAAAACATACGAAACATTAGAAACTTATTCATCGTTAAAGGGGTGTTTTTGAAACTTTCGATTTGACTTTTACCACATAACGCAACGTTATTGTAATAACCCCACGCGTTAACGCATGAATAACGCAGGTACACAGTACCTTAACGTGGGTGTTAACGCAGAAATTTGAGGAATAACGTGGGGAGGAAGGCAAGGCACCCATTGCTCTTAGTGATGCATGCAAATGCAATTTTGAGCAATCCAACTGGCCATTATTCATTTTTTGATTTGTTGCGTTCAATAGGGTTTATTTTGTAATACAAAAAATATAAACATTGGGAAAACAAATGTTCATGTGTCAACTAGACCATTTCTAAAAAGTTATTGTATCTTTTTAACATAAATATTTATTGACTAGTTGGGTCGAGTGTAACAGGTCCACAACCACGCATCCCCCCCCCCCCTGGCACGCGTCTTCAATGAAATTTATGGGTGAATCGGTCTTGGCCAAGACTGACTTGTGATGTTGGTTGTGGGTATGTTTCTGAGTATGTTGTGAGGTATATTTGTGTTTAAATGGTGTATGTTTGAGTGGTGAAGTTGATGATTTTATTGCACTTGGTGTGATGTTGATAGTGGAGTGAAAAGCTGATGCGACGTTGAGTTGATAGTGATGAGTTTGGTCACAATTACACTCAGCCTTATGTCTTACGCTCGCCTTTTTTTTTTGGAAAAATTAAACCTTCGCTTGTGCTTTAGAATGATGTGTTGAGTTGCGCGGCAGGTCACAACCAAGTTTGGATCTTGACTCACGTTTTAGTGTTGCTGTTGGAATTGAACTCGTAATGTTTTGGATGCCAGCACAAAGCACAAGACTTTGCGAATCAGACCAATTTGGATATGTACTCATATGTGGAAGATATTTTTGTTATGAGACAAGATAGCCATTGTTGATTGCAGTACAAATGGCTAAAGTATATTGCAGATCTACAATTATGTGTATCAAATACTGTACAAGGGGTTGGACAATTTTTATTGTATCATACATTGTACAAGTTGTTTGTGGTCTTCTAGTTCTACGCCTTGCAGAGTTGCAGGTAAAAAGGAGGTGGTCCTGTTGTTAGATTATGGACACTATTTTAGTAGTCGTATGTTAGGATCGAACTTGAGATCACGGGATTGCACACAATACGTATGAAGAGAAAAAGTAATAATTATTTATAAAATGTTATAATTAATTATTAAACACAAAATAAATAATAATAATTAGTATTATTGATTAATGACTAATTATTTATTAAACGAAGATTAGGAAAGTAAATACTAGACAAAACATGGAAACAAGAGAAGGTTCCGGAAACCCCATGTGGGCTTCCAAACCGATCGGCCCAAGGGGGTAAACCCACCTCCTTTGTGCCTTGAGCTCCAAGTTTTGTGTAGTATATAAGCAAACCCAAGATGTAGGTTTTTCACATAACTTGTACACACACATCTTGGTGTTTTTCCTCTTCTTCTTTTCTTTAATCGATCCATCTAAATAAACCCCTAAGGGTTTCGATTTTTATAGATCTAAAAAGGTTTTGTGTTTTATTACTTGCAAATACTTTTCTTGAATTAGTACGTGTGTACAAGAACGTGAATCAAACACACTATTGTTTGATTCTTGGATTGAATTACAAAAAGGTAAGGGTAATTCTTATAATCCTTATAAACCCTAATTAGGGTTCTTGGTTCCGGAAGATTGCATTGATTCTTGTTCGGGCTAGAATCACAAAGGTACGTTTACGATTTATATAATTGATTAATTAATTACATGTTATTCGATCTATTATAATTGCTTCCGCTCATGCTCACTTTGATGTACTTGGTTTATTTATATGAATGTCATGATATAATAATTCCAATAGTGGCATCTAGAGCCGTTATAATGTGTAATTAATTATCGAAACGCATAAAAATTGGATCTTGATTCGTTTAGTTACATGTTTTTTAGCGTTTATTTGTTAGATCCCTAACCCTAAATTTTTTTTTTGGTCGTATGACCTTAAGGGTTTTGTAGGGTTTATGGTTTTTAATTTTTTAATATGATTAGAAACCCTAGGATGTCATGTAATTGTTATGCGTTTTAGTAAACGATCTTGGTGCAATGTGTTAATTGTTAAGCTAAATCCATGAAAAAGTGCATATTTGCATGGATTTTTATTGTGTTATAATTTAAATTGTTTAAATTGCTTATATGAATTAATGGTTAAGTTATATTAAAACATGTAAATTTTAATAGATGTCGAATTAGGGAAGACTCCAATATTAAGTAATCAATTATGTGCTATGTGGTATTTATTTAATTTTGGCTTACGCAATCGATTTATCGATGTATGTGGCGCTTTTTCCAAGAAAAAAGAAAGCCCTAATTGAATTAATACGTTATACACCTAGATTTGATTATTAATAGGACTTTTGAATAAGATTTGCATGTGACTACATGTTTTATACATATTTAATTGTTATGATTATGTATATATGTTTATTTAGTTGTTTTATTTTTTATTATATATTACTTGTTTTGTTTATTTATTGTGTTAGACATGTTTATATAAACGAAAAGGGTAATTTTTGAATAGAAAAATAATACGGACTAAATAATGGCGAAATTGTTTTGGTTTTTAAGAGTTAAAATTTCAAAGAATTGGTTGATTGATGTTTTTGTACGTAATGGTTAAATAGGCTCGACCGAAGTTTACACACTATAAGATGGGTATAAGGATGGCAACACATTAAATTGTGGCCTTAGGTAGACAACATTCTGTCTTAACGCTCGTTTGTGTGTAAATTAGACTTACCGAACAACCATTACATGTACATTGTCATCTTAAGGGTGAATAATCACAATGATTATCCGAAATACTAAGCTTTCGGGTTTATGCAAAAGTACGATATAGTGGACGATAATTGATGGTTATTCTTTAATTGGTGAACCCGATACCTCAATCAAAACTTTGTTATTTTACTCTTAGCAAATTGGTAATAAAAATGTTTTGTAAAACCAATGTTATGAAGTTGTATGCATGCTTCTTCATACATTATTTTGATCACATCAAAATATTAATACCCTTATAAAATTAAGTCGAATGCCATCTAATTAAGAACACTTGAAGTTGTAATTTACGTCTGTGAGAACTTGGCGAGATTGCAATGGAGAGGTAAATTTCATAAATTCATTGCTAGCAGATCAACTGATGTGATGGATTTGTGAGTTTGCAGTTTTTAAGTTAGACGACTTAAATTGAGTAGGAAGTGAGACTTGACTCAAGGCATTAAGATGGGGATGAAACATGCTTACAATACATAAGCTTTGTGATTGTAAATCCCATAAATCTAGAAATTGCAATATGATATTGGCAATTAATGTTCGACAATTACCTTGTTGAGTACTATCATTACTAGCAGATCAACTGATGTAATGGTACTATGTCAATTTAGGATCCTAGCTTTAAGAAAATACTACGGTTTATATGAATATTTACCAATGGGTATTTTATTTTCTTAAAGATCTAATTATCAAAAATACTGAAAGTGAATTTTGTTATTCGTTTTAATGTATTAATGCAACGTTCAAACCGTAAACGTATTTTGGGCTTTGGTAAATTGATCTAGTTCTGTTTTCAAACAAATGTTTGATTAAGAAATATCTACTTAAAAGACAAAAGAAGTCTCCTTTTTATGAAGGAAGAGTAAGACACAATCCTATTCCTTTTCATGAATGAGAAAGGATAATAGGAATATTAGATAAGTCTAAATTCTAATATAACTCATAGCAAATTTTTAATGGTTAAGAAAATTGCATACATTTTTCATAGGGATTTTATCATCCTCATTCGGTGATCAAATTCTTAGTAACAAATATGATATTTGGTTAACAGAAAATTATGTATGACCTTTTATGAGTTATTATAATTAGAAGCTAGACTAATTACTGCAAAATGTTTAAAGACAAACTAGTTGTTTTGACTATTTTTTAAGGTGCTACATACATTGTAGGATGGTAGACCTGTTATGGAAGAAATTGCATGCCCAATTTTTCAAGTTAATAGCATTTGGTGGATAGTCCATCATTTACGTAGTAGAATACACTCTTTAGTGCATAAGTAATTGTTACGTATGGACATTTAAAGGTGTAGGAAAGTTAAAAGCACACTATTTGCTTTCACTAGATAGGAAACATTTACAATGTTGTCAAATTCAGTGGGAGTATTGTGTGCTTATTACTGAATAAGAAATTATTGTAATGATCTTTAATTCAGTGGGAGTTACAAGCTTTGATATCTTGGTAGCTAAAGATAATTACTTTCCAAGTGTAGACACTCATACTTTTAAGGATAGTCTTGTACGTTTCCTTACTAGACATTGTTGTTCTACATCTGCTTGTTATGCTAAAATCTATGACACAATCATATTTATCACATAAACAAATGCATGGCGTGTTGTTTATCAACTATATGAGGTTGTTCCATGCACAAGTGGGAGAAATGTTATCTTTAATGTGTGCAAGAAACAACTCATAAAGATATGATTTAATGGATTCTCTTGACTACAAGGTAAGAGAATAATGCTCTAATATTAATTCAAGAAACACTTGGTGTTACAATTTATGTTATGTGAGATCTTAACTAGATTGCAACAACAAGGTGAATTTCATATTTCATTACTAGCATATCAACTGATGTAATTGAACTATGAGAATTTGCAGTTTCTAAATTAGAATAATGTTCTAATATGAATTATACTAAGCTAATTCAAGAAACACTTGGTGTTACAATTTATGTTATGTGAGAGCTTAACTAGATTGCAACAACAAGGTGAATTTCATATTTTCATTACTAGCAGATCAACTGATGTAATTGAACTATGAGAATTTGCAGTTTCTAAATTAGATACCTATTAGAACATGTGTCAATATGATATCAAGACTACTTTAATTTATATATTTATGAATTCATAGAATGACATAAATTAATAAAGTAATCTAATGCTGCTTCAATATGAATATTTATGAGTTCTTGGAATGACATAAATAAATGAATAAATAATGTTGTTTACATTATTATGAAGTAATAAATTAACTTGAAATTACTATTGAAACCAAAAAAATGGTGTTCATAATTACTTTAGTTAAACATGTTTATGTTTCATTGAAAAGATATAAACATAAAGTCTTTTAATTGTTACAAGACTTATAATAAAGTAAGATGTTATATTGTTGTGTCTTTTAATTAAGACATATACATGAAGTTATTAAATTGTTAAATGACTTATAACGTATAGCGGGATTATAACAGTTTATGTTTTTCTTGTAAAGACATGGACATGAAGTAACTTTGTAAAAAGTACTTGTGTTATAAAGCATGTAATTGGCTTAAATACTATTATACCATTAAAATGACTTAGTTGGTAAATAGACAAGTCAAAAGGAATATGGTTATCTTTAATATTGTTAGATTGTCTTACAATATTAATACTAATGAAATATCAAATGTTTATGGTATGTTCAGTTAGGAAAATCAAACTCTTGTTATATTGTTTGATTAAAGATAACTATGACTTCTTTTCTTCCAAAAGTTTTCAAGGTTAGAATGTTGAGTATGACTTGGACATATTTAATAAAACTCCAACATAGAAGATTAATAAGACATTATCATATGATGGAATGTAATAAATGTGATGAATCACATTAAGTCTTAAATTGAAGTTCCAAATTTGTTTAACTGCTTATGAAGAGGTTATTAACAAAATAAAGTTAGGAACTGTCAATATGTATTTGTAATATCCCAAAAGAGAATATTGTATTATTGCTTAATTTGCTAAGTATTTAAAGATAGTCTTTAAATTGCTAAAAGCAAGTGGGAGTGTTGATCTTTAGAAGATAAAATTACAAGATACATAATATTCTAAAATACACTAGTAAATATCATGATGAAGTTTGACATTTAAATGTTAAATCTCAAGATGGTGATGAAGGTTGATATTTAAATGTTAAATCTCAAGATGATGGAATTATCATTCATAGAATAACAATATATCTCAGATATTTGATTAATATGCTGAGGGCTATGATTTACATTATTATTGTAAACCTGATAATCATTACGATACATTACCAAATATGAAATTGGGTAAAGTATACATAATATGAATGATTAAGATGCTGTCCATAAAGATAATCAATTTTAAAAACTTGATTTATCTTAATAGTTAGACTAGAAAGTAAAAATGAGTTTCTTCAAAGATTAGGTAACCTTTGTGGTTTAAATCTTTGTATAGAAATCATATGGACAATGTTGTACACGTATTTAATGTATGTTTTATGACAAGATTATTAATCACACTTAAGCAATTAATTGTAATTGAATATTCTATTCTAAACACATTAAATATATATAAAGATTATGATTGTCATTGACAATGGAATATCAAAACTCTTTCTTGAGTGATTACTTGAGCGAGGACGATAAGTAATCAAAAGGAGTTTATGAATTCAAATAAATCTTGGGAAGTGTACAAAGTGCAATAATCCATGGATGGATAAATGCATGCATCTAGAAGATTACTCTTATGTTTACTTATTAAATTCATGTTTTGATTTATAATTGAAATAAGATAATTTCTAAGTATTCCTAAAAGCTAGTGGGAGTATTTTGTTTAATTTCTTAAATCATATATGTTGTAGAACATATAAAAGGTAACATTCCATATAAGTTAAAAGTTAAGTCTTAGTTTGGAATGAAACTTTACTTGTAAGATTTAGGAAATAAGACATATAACCTTGGAATGAATGTTTATTGTTGAAACATGTGCGGTAAATAAATCTAATAGATCATGATATATTATTTAGAAAGTCTAAATAGATATGTATGACATGAATAAAATCTAAGTATGACTCATAGATTTTTCATGTATATCATGTTTTGTTTTATCATGCTTGATTACAAGATGATTTGGCAATATTAATATCTAATTAAAAGTTATTAGATAACTTGTGTAATATTCTAATGAATATGCTTGATTATAGAATCACATCCTAAATCTGGAATAGCTTCCAAATTCTATAGATGAACAATTTTTCAATTGTTGTGAAAATTGTCATAGCCAACAAACTTGAAAGTTTGAAGGGCATCAAACATTACACAATAGATATTATGGTTTACGGAAAGTTTTAATAGCATATTATTGTTGCATACGATGATGCTAATAAAATTGAGATGACACTCAATATTAGTTATGGTAAGGATTTCATCCTTGGCTATTACTAGTTATGCTTACTAAAAGCATAGTTGCATTATACATTAAAAGAATAAGAATACTTTAAACTAAATGTTTGGAAGTTTAATTATCATAAATTGGTGGTTAAGGATGTCACACATTTTATGAAATATTATATGGCATTGTCAAAATAGTTGAGTATGCACATACAAGAACTTCACTAGTTGAATTCTTGAAATAAGTATTCTCAAAATTCCGATAGATCAAAGTTGGATGATTTATGTTTTGTCAACAAGTATGAATGTCATTGCTTGAGACATAATTCATCAACAAGAGTTATCATGCATTGATCTATTTAGTATTTGGATAAGGGATGTTAAACAATTGTTATAAATTTTAAATACATGGTATGTTTAATTTATAATAAATTGTATCCTATATTTGTATGTTTAAATCCATGAATAAATGTTATTCTAAATTGTCTGTTGTCAGTTAATAATATGGGAATATTATTAAATCAAGACAAATCTGAAGGTTGGTATAATATACTTAAAATATATTGATGCGTAGTCATGCCATTTCAGATGATATTCAATGATACCGAATATAGGACTTATCCCAACTACATGATGTTACTTTATGGATTTTGTTATTAAGTAAATCATGAGAAGTTATCCTCAGACTTGAGATGCAAGATAAGTGTCATGAATGTAGTACATTTTTGTGGAACAACTTAACGCTATACGTAACTGGTAGTCATAAGGGTTGTTTTCGGAAATGTTACAAAGTTTGTGGGTTTTGCTTGTATTCAAGATAGAATTTGTTCCTTCAAATTTATTTTTGGAGTTTAATACTGCTGGGCCCCTCGTAGGGTTGGTAAGATGCATGTGCGGCCGCACCCAATATCTCACCTGAATATGTTTAGAAGATTTGGTAATCTTGATCAATCACAAACAACGAGAAACAGAATGGTTAATTAAGGAATGACTTTAATCCATATCCTTATTAACATGGTATTAGAAACAAAAGGATAATAATAATGAGAAATCATTAAAAGGTTTTTCAGGAGCCTTACTCGAGATCGTTCTAGAGGCATCGGTGTGTTGCAAAACGCTAACCGATATGATTACACTATTAAAATATGTCCAAGTGGGAGCTATTAGATTATGGACATTATTTTAGTAGTCGTATGTTAGGATCGAACTTGAGATCACGGGATTGCACACAATACGTATGAAGAGAAAAAGTAATAATTATTTATAAAATGTTATAATTAATTATTAAACACAAAATAAATAATAATAATTAGTATTATTGATTAATGACTAATTATTTATTAAACGAAGATTAGGAAAGTAAATACTAGACAAAACATGGAAACAAGAGAAGGTTCCGGAAACCCCATGTGGGCTTCCAAACCGATCGGCCCAAGGGGGTAAACCCACCTCCTTTGTGCCTTGAGCTCCAAGTTTTGTGTAGTATATAAGCAAACCCAAGATGTAGGTTTTTCACATAACTTGTACACACACATCTTGGTGTTTTTCCTCTTCTTCTTTTCTTTAATCGATCCATCTAAATAAACCCCTAAGGGTTTCGATTTTTATAGATCTAAAAAGGTTTTGTGTTTTATTACTTGCAAATACTTTTCTTGAATTAGTACGTGTGTACAAGAACGTGAATCAAACACACTATTGTTTGATTCTTGGATTGAATTACAAAAAGGTAAGGGTAATTCTTATAATCCTTATAAACCCTAATTAGGGTTCTTGGTTCCGGAAGATTGCATTGATTCTTGTTCAGGCTAGAATCACAAAGGTACGTTTACGATTTATATAATTGATTAATTAATTACATGTTATTCGATCTATTATAATTGCTTCCGCTCATGCTCACTTTGATATACTTGGTTTATTTATATGATTGTCATGATATAATAATTCAACACCTGTGACTCTTGTACTATTATCTGATGTTACTAAACGAGTAAATAATGGCCGGTTGCAGTTGTTATAATATCACAATTTGTGACATGTAAAATCATAATTTTATTTTCTTATAATTATAAATTAACCCGTATGTTCTGTTTGCATAATTCAATTTACTTTTACATATCATTTGAGTTATAGATCATAAAGTTTCTTATCCGCATACATCATTCACTTTTGGATCCGTAATCTAAAAGTATAGTTTTTCTTAAGTAAATAATATGAAAAGATCATTAAGCTATAATAGTATAATGTACAGTACTCTAGTGTGCTTCACATTTTAGTCTATCAACATGTATACATACAATGTTGGTGTACAATTATGCTTTTCATGTCACTATCAAACTTGTGAGGCTTATGTCAATGTCAACCAACCTTGTGAAGCTTCATTTTAATTTGACAGCAAGCTTCATTAGCTGGGATATTGGAGATGGGCCAAGATAATTAGATAAAGGAATTTGATGATAATAAGAACATAAGTAGATACGCATTCACAGAAGTGTGAAACATCATTTGTTTAGAAAATAAATACAAAACTTGTAACATAACTTTTATATCAATAGTTGTAGACTTATGGGTTCAAACTTAAAACCAGCTAGCATTAATGTTGTATTAATATTTGTTTTGCAACTTAAAAAATACTCACCCATACCTGTATAATTGGTATCCACCAACACCAAAAGATAAACACACATTTGACATCTCTCTATAGGCAAATCTCAGCTCCATCTTTTTCTCTTAAAAACCACCGTCTCCGTCCAGATCCACAACAGCCCACCGCAACTTGGCCCATCAAAATCACCATCGAAAATCGTCACCACCACCACACCCGAAGCATCACTGCCACCATAAAAAGTAGCATGGGCAGTTTCCCACTGGCCACCGGTATAAACTCCAGGAAACCTACCTCGCCTGTAACCTCACATATGACCTCGTTCACTCATCTACATCCTTCGATCTCGCGTAGGGCCTCATCCATCTCGCGTAAGGTTCCTGAACCTCGCATTCGATCTCGCGTAGGGTTCCTGAAACTCGCATTTGATCTCGCGTAACACAATTAAAAGACTTGAAGACCTCGCGTAAGAACTCGCATCAGACCTCGCGTTAGACCTCGCATCAGACCTCGCGTAACATAATTAAAAGACTTGAAGCAGTGACCTCGCGTAAGAACTCGCATCAGACCTCGCGTATGGCCACCTCGCATATGGCCTGACCTCGCATAATGCCTCGCATATGGCCTGACCTCGCGTAGGACTGCTAGAAGTTGTTATCACTTCGCGTATGGCCTCGCATATGAGCTCGCATCAGACCTCACCTCGCATATGATCTCGCGTGGACCTTCACCTCGCTCACATCTCGCGTAAACATTGCGCTTATGCATGTCTAAGAGCACTAGGTACCCTGAAGTCGTCCCGCTGGTGCCGTGAGGAAAAGTGCTTCCACATCAGCACCTTTTCCCATAACACCAGAATTCACCACAACACCAAAAACACCCCTCCCTCCTATAACATCATTTTTTAGTGCCGTCGTACACCTCTGAACCCCACATTTTTTAAATATCAAATCTAGGCCAAAAACAACCTTATAGATAAAATTCCAAATTTATCATTAACCAAAACTTTAAAAAAAAATTAACCCAAATTTATCATTAACCAAAACTTTATTTAACAGCATTCCATATAATTTGTTTAACAAAATTTTAGCACATGTAAACTTTATAGATAAAATTCCGGCCCAATCTTACATGAAGAAAAAAATCAGCCCACTTCCAAAACCAATATAACCCTAATAAGACTTTTACCCTAATTTATTTCACTTTGTATGCCCCATCCCAAATTCCTGTCACAAAACATAACGCAGCCTCCAAAAAAAAATCTTCATTTACTTCCTCCCAAAATGTGGCATCCATCCTTTTGACTCATTCATTGTTTCCAAGCTACGAACTCTCATCACGTCTTTCAGTTCTATTTTCAAACCACCAGATAATCACAAAAAAGAGAGAAAAAAAAGTGAAAGACAGGACCATTTGACTGGAAAACGCAAGCCACGGTGTGCAGGTGGCGCCGTCGCGTTGCGTTTTCCGGGACCATCTCGGCTGGTCACGACAGCTCAAGACGCGAAAACGCGAGCCAAGGTATCGTGGTGGCACCATCGGGTTGCGTTTTGAGGGGAAACACCAGTAATAACGCAGGGTACCTAGGCCTCTAATACATCTAACGGTTACAAACTAATTTACTAATAGATCTAATGGATAATATCAAAATGTTCATTTTAGATAATTTTACGGGCGAGGTTCATTTTTGTAAAGTAGTAGTAAGTAATTTGCTTTAAATAGCTACGGCATCATTTTGTTATCCCAAGTTGAAAGTTTAAAAGGGTCAATGTTGTGGCAGATGACCCATTTATCATTTAGATACCAATTTTTAAGTTCAAAGGGATCATGCCAATTTCTCAATCAGACTCACAAAAAATTCTCGTGAGAATTAAAAACCACATTGTGGCGACATACTAAGCTTACACATCTTGTTACAAATAAATAGTTATAATTAGGATCAAACTAGGGTGTCCATGGTACTGGAACCGTCCCGAACCGGAACCGTCCCGAAAGAATCGAGAACCGAAAATATGGAAAAAGTGGAACCAAGAACCGTCCCAAGTTCTTCGGTACGGTACTTGGTTCCGGTACGGGAATTTCGGGTAATTCCCACAAGAACCTAAATGTTTAAATAATTTTTTTTTTGTCGTTGATCATTCATAAAGACATGTTAATAATGCTATAACAATACAAATACACACGGTATTTAACTAATACACATGATTAAATATTGTATACTTAAACAACAACATATATACTTGATTTAGTTATTTAGTATACTTGATTAAATATTGCGCATCATATTGAATCGAAAAGCATGAAGTACACCAACACCAACTGACCAACATTTTTAAATAATATAACATGCATTCATACTTCCAACTAGGGGTGTCATATGGGTCGACCCGACCCGAACCCGATAAGGCCTTATAGGGTCGGGTTGATTCGGGTCCAATATACCTTATCGGGTTATCGGGTCAACCCGATAAACCCGATAGCCTTATAGGGTCGGGTTGCGGGTCTTAATTATTTCGTTATCGGGTTGACCCGATAACCCGATAAGCTATAATAACCCATTAAAAGTTTTATAATTTTTGAACTAAACCATGTTTCAAGCTTAATTATTTCGTTATCGGGTTGACCCGATAACCCGATAAGCCCAACCCAATAAACCCGATAACCCGATTCCTTATCGGATCGGGTTGCGGGTTAATTTTTATTTTTCGAAAACCCGATAGACCCGACCCGATAGAGGCTTATCGGGTCGGGTTGACCCGAATGACACCCTTACTTCCAACCCATTATACTCGTTAACTACAGATTCGTCATTCGTCACATATTGCATTATATATAATTCACTTGATTCTATTACTATAAGTAAGTATCAAATTTACGATAATGATCTCAACTCTCAAGATAAACATACTTTCATGTTGATAAATGATTATGATAATGATCTTTGAACGGATTAAAAGTTTGGGTTTTAATTTTATTATGTGTTTTTAAGTTTTAGATTTTTTATGTTACAGTTTAATAATGAGTAGGTTTTTATTTATTTATTTATTTATTTATTTATTTGTTTCTCCTTAAAATGTTATACACATTACATAATGTCCTAAATAAACTCTATAAGATTTCATATTTTTAAAGTAGTCGGTTCTTTCGGGAAAGAACCGGAACCGGACGGTTCCGACCCGAACCGTCCCGAGAACCTAAAATTTGGAATTTTAGGAACCAAGAACCGTACCATGGTTCTAATATACGGTTCGATTTCGGTACGGTACCGGTACGGTTCCTCGGTTCTTTTGGACACCCCTAGATCAAACGAGAAGAGTGAGAAAAAATTACAACCACAAATTTCAAATGCATATAAAAAAAATGCATTTCTATTGAAATTCTCACTTATTTGATGTTTATAGGTTTTTCTTATTCATCTCATTTTAGGTTTTTCTTTTAATTGAATCCTTTCTATATGTAGGTAAAGGTATAAACTAAAATTTTTACATAAATCTTACTAAACTAACTTTTCCTATATCATTTATACATTAAAACCATTCTATTAATCGTGCAAAAATATGAGAAACGTTGCAATATTAGGTTCATATTGATCGTATTTACATAATCTATTTAATGGTATACTATTTAGAAAATAAATGGGAAAATGTTTTACGATAATAACAAAGTTTCATAAGTGTTTCAACTAAGTCAGTTAAACATCAAAATTCAAAAAAAAAAAAAAAAAAAAAAAAAAAAATCCAAGTTTCACATAATCCCGTTTTGTTCTCTAATGAACAGTTACCGGTCCATAATTGTATATTATCTACAATTTAATATATTTTTAAAAGGAACTATATATATGAAGAACTACGAGCAAGGGTAACATTATCAAAATTATCATTATACTCTATTTCTCACGCTAAGTGTCAAATTACTATTTTAGAATGTTTCATAATAAGTGTTCATTTTGTATTTCAACTAATGAAAATATACTCTAGTGAGGGTGGTGATTTCCTAAAATTTGTATATTATGAAAATGGACACTTAATATGAGACGGATGGAGTACAATCTTTGTTCTTGCGTTAAGTTATCTGGAAGTATCAATTGACTTGTCTTTTAATTTAACCCAATGTCACAAATTTATAATCCCTAAGGATTATTCTAGATACATATCATAAATCGGGCTATGCCTATTAACAAATAACAAATCCCATTGCTTTGGACATAATATAATATGTCTAACACTCCCAATAGTCTGAACGAGAGAGAACAAGACACTCAGGACTAGTCTTTTAATTAACCCCAATGTCACAATATATAATCCCAATGTACGTAGCATAAATAGGGTTTATTTTGTAATATAAGAAATATAGACATTGGGAAGAAAATGCTTGTGGGTCAACTAGACCATTTCTAAAAAGTTATCCTTTTAACATTAACATCTATCGACTAGTAGGGTCGGGTGTGATAGGTGAAGGAAGACGCGTCTTCCCTCCCCCTACCATGCATCCTTACTAAACCCCCCCCCCCCCCCCCCCCCCCCCCCCCTAAGCACTCGTCTTCAATGAGATAGGTGGTCGGTCTTGGCTAAGACTGACTTGCGATGTTGGTTGTGGGTGTGTTTGTGAATATATTGTGGGGGTATATTTGTGTTTAAGTGGTATATGTTTTTGTGGTGAAGTTGGTGGTCTTATTACACTTGTTTAGTGGTGATGTTGGTGGTGGAGTGAAAAGCTATGTTGTGCTGAGTTGACAGTGATGAGGTTGATCACCATTACACTTAGCCTTCCCCCGCCCTTTTTTTTTTAATCAAACCTGCGCTTGTGCGTCAGAATGATGTGTTGAGTTGCAGGCCAGGTCACAACAAAGTTTGGATCTTGACTCACGTTTTAGTGTTACCGCTGGAATCGAACTCGTAATGTTTTGGAAGCCAGCACAAGACTTTGCTAATGAGACCGATTTTGATATGTTGTAGATATTTTTGTTATAAGACAAGATAGCCATTGTTGATTGTAGTACAAATGGTTAAAGTATATTGAACTTCTACATTATGTGTATCAAATATTGTACAAAGGGTTGGACAATTTTTATTGTATCATACATTGTACAAGTTGTTTGTGGTCTTCTTTCTGGTTCTACACCTTGCAGGGAAAAAGGAGGTGGTCCTGTGACTGTTGTACTATTATCTGTTACTAAATTAATAGTTTTCCAAAAGTAACTAGCTATATATATGTGAAGAACTACAAGCTAGGCTAACATTATCAAAATTACCATTATACAATCTTTGTTCTTGTGAAGATGGCCATGATAGGCAACCTCACAATCATCTCAAAAGAATTTATCAAACCTTCTTCCCCAACCCCTAGTCACCTCAAAACTTACAATCTTTCGTTGCTTGATCAAATCAGCATACCCACATTCATTCCCATAGTTTTATTCTACCCAAACACCACAGCTCGTAGTTCTCATGATAAAACGCTTGACCTGAAAAAGTCATTATCTAAAACATTAACAATGTACTACCCCTTTGCTGGCAGACATGCCAAAATTGCACCAAATTACGTTGATTGCAATGATCATGGTGCTGAGTTCCTTGAAGCAACTATTGATAGTACACTCACGGATTTCCTCCAAAACTCCCAACATGAAGATTTCGACCAATTATTCCCATACAATCAAGTATGGACCACGTCGAACAACAACGGCCGCGAAGGTAAAAGCAATGAAGTGATCATCCTTGCTGTTCAAGTTAACCATTTTAAATGTGGAGGAATGGCAGTGGCAACGTCATTGTCTCACAAGGTTGCAGATGGAGGCAGTACCTCGCAATTTTTATATGATTGGGGTAAAATGACGAAACATGATGAATTTTCCATTGACCCAAAGTTTTTATATGTACCAAACATAAACTTAAATTTCCATGGACTTACGCTTCCAACTTCAAAAGACACTGTCACTAGGAGTTTCATCTTCCCCAACTCAAAGATAAATGACCTTAAACTTAAAGTCCAAGCCATGACTGCTGAATCCGAACAACCCATCACCAACCCAACTCGTGTTGAAGTTTTGTGCTGGCTGCTCTACAAGTCTGCAGTCGCAGCAGCCACCGCAAATAATAATTCTAGATTCTCAATACCAACTGGGATCAACCACGCTGTAAATATAAGAAACAAAATGACCGAGGCATTGCCAAATAATAGCATCGGCAATCGTTTCATGATACTGAAAATGTTTACAAATAACCAAAGTGAAATAAAGCCGGAGGCATTCATCAATTACTTCAAGAAGCAAAAGATAGAATTTTGTAGTCTAAGAAACATTGAAACTGCATTAGCTAGTCTTCCGACTTCAGAATCTGATTTAAAAGAGATGCAAGGAATAATTGATGCCGCCTATTTCTGTTCAAGTTTATCTAGGTATCCAATATATGATGTTGATTTTGGGTGGGGAACGCCTTTAAAAGCAACTGTTGCAGGAGGTATGATGACGAATTGCTTTCTTATGATCTCTACTCCGGACCAGGATGGCATTGAAGTATTTGTTAGTTTGGAGAAGCAAGAGATGGCCATCGTTCAAACTGACCCCGAGCTACTTGCCTATTGTCGCTAGGATTTTCTATATTCATTAAATGACATTGTAATTTGTTTGCTTGTTACGTAATGGGTTGTTAGTGTCTTGGGTCTGTTTTAGGTGTTCTTTGGTCCTGAGTCTCTCTTAAGTGTTGTTTCTTTATTTCAATCCTATGTTGTGGTCACGTTTGGGTGTCTGTAATTTTAAGGTTGTTTTTTAAGAGTGTTTCCTTGTTGTTTGGTGCTTGTTTCTTCTAGCATCTTGCTAGCTCTTTGATATATAAAGTTGTCATTCAAAAATAAATAAATAAATAAATACATTATTCGTCAAAAAAAATGGAAGTATTTCATTTGGCTCCATAGTTCACATGTGTATTAGTTCCAAAACATCTTGTGTTTTCACCGTAATAACCTACGCCTATAGCCCCTTTTACAATGTTTCTATTTAGTCCATATATATATATATAAACAAAGCTTGTTTGTCTGTGAATTTGTGTCAAGAGAGGACTAGGATGACTCAGCATGTAGGTAAAAAACAAATAACCATCATAACCGATGCTCAGTTGTAAACCTCTTAATTGAAGCCAGTCTATTCCTCCTTGTGCATATCCAGATTCATACATGTTCATGCTTAACAAACTGTAAGATTTTCATGAATGCAACACTAGTCATAATTCAAAAGCTTATCAAGCTCTAAGAAACCCTAGCCACCACCCAAATGCCAAAAAAGATACCACTAGTCAAAGTTCTGCTAGCATTAGACTGACAGCTAGAGTTGTACTAGACAAAGTGTTCAAAATTCCAACAACAAAGAGATGACTAGAAGCCATTCCAAATACAACAACCGACTTGAGTATATTTACACCAGTTTTCATGGATTAAGGACTAACCTTTCCCAAAGTAAGAGAATAGTGTTTTCTGTTTATCACCAGCACCCTTAAGGTTTCCTTTCTTTTTAGCTGGGCTCGAATACTGCTTGTCAGCTTCATCCGGAGATGGTTTTATATCGGAAGAGAACTCATTATACTCACGTTTGAGAGGCAAAGTGTCAGGCCCCACAGTTGTTACCATAGACTTTGATTAATCAGAAATTTTCTCAGAATATGACTCCTGATTGTTGTTGTCTGCAGTTTCAGGTTCATCTTTTGGGCTTTTTAGTTTTTCAGTTTTGACGAGCTCTTTATGTGGAGTGGTAAGTTGAGGTTCTGATTGATCCTCCTTCTTCGTGACCTTTTTTGCAAAGAACATTGAGATTGGTTTAATTTCCTCGGTCTTTACTTGAATCTGTAGTCAGTAATTGCAAATTTCAGCCTTAAGACTTAAGTCAATTTCAGTTAGAAATTATATCTCAACATCACCAGCGAAGATGATATACATCCAAACACAGATAGAGACTGATATTAACAGCAGTAACTTTTACTTTCATGATCACTAATGAAAATTCAAGCCTTCTGTGCAAAGTACGTGTAAACATCTAAAACCTCGACCATTAACGCTACTATGAAAGGACTGATTTTCAACAATTTACTACGAAGTAAAAGAGGTGGCAATTTAGACCCATTGACCACGAATTTGGATTTTTATCTCAAAAAAGGGGAACGAGTATAAAGAACTTAAAAGAAAACGAGTCAAATGGGTTAAAAGTGGCCCTAAGTGTGTTTTTAATGCATAAAACCTCCTGCATCATTTTATTCAGAATTTTAATTATCATCGGAATACAACTTTTGTAATCATAATTCACACACTAGTTATTTATCAGAAATTTAAAAGTTTTGGACGAACAATTTTGAAATCAACCTAAATAGAACCGTCTTAACCCGTTAACCAACCTATCCTACCAACCCGACAGGCTCAGTCGACCATTTTGGATATATAAGAACTAGAGAACAGGCCTGAAAGCATACCTCCTTAATACACTCTGGTCCATCAAAAGAAGGCTTGCCCATTGCAGGTGTCACAGGGTACCAAACCTGAAACCAGATCATCCCTCAAGAATATTATACATAAACTAACCACTTATGAAAGAATGTCGCAAAATCTGAGCTCATACCAAGTCTGGCTCTTCATATGGTTTAAGTAATGCATCAAACTTAGAAGATGAAGAACCGTCGAGCCATTCATCAGTTGACTCCTTATTCCCTAAAATCACAGGCATCCTGTCTACAATAGACAAAAGTCAAATAAACGTCATCAATTACAAATTTACAAAAGCAAAAAGAACAATAGGACAAAACTAACCATGCAGCCAACCTAGGGCCGACGAAGAACTTGTTGTCAAAATAGTGAAGGTGTATTGGATCTCCCCTGAAAGCACAAAATAAGAGCCATTACGGATCATAAGGGGGGTCATGTAATACATATTGTAGAACCATAATGAGAAGATAAAACCCAAAACTAAATTACAGCAGGAAGCCATCAATTTAAAGCCACTGTTATCTTATTACCAAGTAGAGGAACGAGTCTAAGATAATAAGATCTATACAGTGACCTAGAAATAACTTCTTTGATTAGTGGAGTCATAAACTAATAAGCACAATAAAAATAAAATAAAATAAAATAAAATAAAATAGAATAAAAAGTTGCAACCAGCAGTTAAACACACATGCAAAGCTCACTTGTGCAATACGAAAACAAAAAAGCATAACTTTCATATATTTTTATAAATAGGTAAAAGTTATGCCACCTTCTGAGTTTTTCCAAGAATCGTAAAGAGCAGCAAACACAAGGGGGCGGTCATCCTTGAGATGAATATAGTATGGCTGCTTTTTGGATCCATCTTTCTTCCACTCGTAAAACCTGAAAATGGCAAACAAGGTTTGATAGACGGAACAAAAAAGTATAATATGACCTAGCGAAAGTATGATTAGTTTATCAGTAGTTAGAAGGAAAAAAACATGCAACATTTAGGCATTACGTATTCAAGTGATTTGGAGGTAGATACAAAACCCGCTGGATTATATAACAACAGAAATGAACTTCCAATATGACACCAATAATTATCATAAGCTCTAGTGAAAGCACCCTAAAATCATACGCAACACACTTCTACAGTTGTACTAGTATGAATAAACACATTATCGTTCTGCTTGAAAAATGAAAAGATATTCATTTCCATGCTAACAAGAATTCCTAATATGAAAACGACAAGCTTGATTGAACCGACACAAACACACATATGAGCGAGCGAGACATAATATGATATGGTCCTCTGTATGTGCACCAGGGTAAGACCTGGTCTTCTGTATGTATACCAGGATATATATATTTTGATGTAAACACTTGCAGCTCGTTTAAGACATGCTACTTACCCTTCAACTGCAACCAGACACCTGTTTCCAGGAAGAAGTCGGTGAAAGGAAGCCTTTTCACCTATTGATTCTGATCGAGCATTAAACTGTTACACACAAAATCAATCAGTCTGCGTAAATTTATTACGTCACAAAAGTCTTCATAATAGCTGTCAATAATATCATGGCCATCAGATTGACCCAAAAGAAAGAAAGGCTTGTTTTATTAGATAAAAGTATATAACACTAAATAATCCTCATTGATATAGACTACCAAACAAGCCAATTGTAGTCAGAAAAACGATATATGATCTTTTTTGGTCAAACATTTACTAGTCACTCGACACATTTCCATCTCCAGGAAGTAAAAAAACCACATATATCATCACTTTCACCTACAAATGTAATTATAAAAAAGCTAAGACACTTAACATTTGATGCATACATTATACCACTTATTACTTACCATCCTATAATAGTCAGGTTTTTCATTCTTCTTAGTAAAACTTGGAATAAGCCCCCATTTCATGCACTGCACAACAGCACCTTGACCATCAGGTCCCGCATCTCTTCGAACAACAGGGACATTTGATCCAGGTGCAACATTATATGCTGGACGATACCTGAAATGCCCATGAGAATAATCAACTTCACATATAAAAATATCTAAATAATGTAGTGTGTGATGACAGGCGTGTGACTGCAAACCACCTTATGGTGTTGGCAATATTGTTAATAAAACTTTAGCAATTAGAAAGTGTTTCTTCATCAACACATTTGATGATGAATCCTTGACACGGACAAACATTGCTAGTTACTAGATATCATCATATCAAATTTGAATACCTTATAACTGTTTGTTTGGTAAAACTAGATCAAAAACCTTACTGCTTACGTTTTAACCACTCACTGACTTTAAGCAATACTTGTAAGAATTAATATAATGATTGCTGAACAACGTATATAGACAATATGTTGTACATGATTTCTAGAAAGCACTAACTTAATCAAATTGTAAATTTCACACTCCGAACTATGTAAATTAAGTAAAGGTTCGACTGCTAATACAAACAAGAACAACAAATTACAAATTACTGATATGTGACTTCCGTGAAGCAATGGTTAGGACCTAGGAGTGTGTAAACTTATATGTATCGAAGAAACTATTTGAATTAAGTGAAATGCTAATAGTGATAAGACGAACTTATTAACAAGACAGTAACAGTATTTTTTTTATTTTATTTTCTTAGTACTGCAAATTTTTAACTATCTCACTAACATTTTATACCACAAATATATCTCACATGTCGTGAGCAGGACTTGAACCCGCAACCAATTGGTTAGGGAGCTTGTCACACAACATGAGGTACCATTGGGACACAAGCCCTTTGGTAACAGTATTAAATAGTAACTATTATTATTCTACAGTTTTGAAGTATAATTTAAACCGATAGATAAAATATAATTTAAAAGTTAATTTAAGAGTGTTATGAAGAAGTGTACCGATCAGTGTCGACGAAACGAACGGGGCGGTTATTGACGTTGCAAGAGCGAGGGATGTCGTCTGGACGGATTGAACAACGGCAACGCCCGCACATGATTTGTATGTGTGTGTGTGTGTGTGTGTGTTGGAAAAGGGCGGGAAATGTAATTAGGGTTGGATTGCCTCTTTGCGGTTTGTTACGGCTTTTTAACTGTGTTGAAAAATGGTCAAATGGAGTTCTTCACGGAATCCGACCAAGTTGTTATTTTTGATGTTAGTGGACTAATTTTAAATTGGTAAACCACAATTATATATGTTATATGCATTTAAAACATTATAATTACTAGAACGGTATCCGCGCAATGCGGTGATAGGTACATGTGACTATATTTTGCTGTACGTTTAAATATCTTCATACTTTATCAGTAGAGATTTTTTGCTTTTATGCTTTTACTTTTTTGTTTTTCGTTTTCTGTTTTCTGTTTTCAGTTTTTAGTTTTTCAGTTTTTGATTTTTGGTTTTTCGGATTTTCACGTTTTCAGTTTTTCAGATTTTCAATTTTTCAGTTTTCGATTTTTGGTTTTTCGGCTTTTCACGTTTTCAATTTTTCAGATTTTCAGTTTCAGTTTTCAGTTTTTCAGTTTCAATTTTCAGTTTTTCTAGTTTTCTGTTTTTCAAGTTTTTCAGTAGTCTGTTTTTCATTTTTTAGTTTTTCAGTTTTTAGTTTTTCCCGTTTTCCAGTTTTTCTAGTTTTCAGTTTTCTAGTTTTTCATTTTTTTTCAATTTTCTAGTTTTTCAGTTTTCAGTTTTGCAGTTTCCTAGTTTTCCAGTTTTCAATTTTTCAATTTTCTGTTGTTCAAGTTTTCTGTTTTTCAGTTTTCTGCAATTAATGATTGAAGTCTTTCAGTTTTCCAATTTTTCTAGTTTTCAGTTTTTCAGTTTTCAAGTTTTTCAATTTTCAGTTTTTCTATTTTTCAGTTTTTAGTTTTCCAGTTTTTCTAGTTTTCAGTTTTTCATTTTTTTAGTTTTTCAGTTTTCCAGTTTTCACTTTTCCAGTTTTCTGTTTTTCAAGTTTCAGTTTTTGTGTTTTCAGTTTTCTGCAATTAATGTTTGAAATCCTTTATTCAATTAATATTTGAAATGTTTTTCATAATCTTAACTACTTATAATATAGAGAAATGGTCAAAGTTGGAATTGTGAAATTGTGAAATACTTAACTTTTGGTCAATCCCGATTTTACTCTTGTGAATTAATGTGAATCTCGATTTTACCATTGTGTGTTGCCTTGTGAATTAATGTGACCGAAACTGGAAAGCTTTGAATCATATTGATGAAACAATTCATATTGATGGCAACAATTCACATTGATGTGTAAATCATTGCCTTGTGAAAATGCCAACAATTTATATTGATGGAAAGCTTTTAATGAAAATCAATGTGTTGAAGGAAAGGTTCAAATAAACTATTGCAAGAAACATGGTTATATTCCAATACAACGTGGTTGTATTCCAATCAACCACAATTGCACAATTCTTCTCTTCTTTAACCTAAAACACACACCTCTACTACCACTATTTAAATCTGCCACCACCAACCATTACATCCGTCAACCACCCCAACCAACAACACCACGTCACAATCGCTAACTGACCACCATCGAATCCCATACCACCACCCATCAGCGACGAAAACCTACAACCAATTCACCAAGACCGACCACCAATACGAATGTGTTTTCAAGGTTTGAGGTTATTTTAACTTTTTAAGTATATCTTTATATTAAACAAGTTTTAAATGTTTTTATTCATAGATCTATATTTTCTTTTTGTAGATCTAAGTTTTTGGAGTCGTCCAACGCCGCCCTTGCCGGAATATTCCTCTACTGCCGCCGCTTCCTTATTGCTACCAACGGGAACCGCAGCTGTGGCCGTAAAAATGGTTTCTTTTTAAGGTTTGTTATAAAAGTTTTATTCCAACTTTATTGTTTATGTTTTTTCGATTCTGGGGAAAGGGATTGGTATTTTATATAGTTTGTTGCACCTGATGTTGTCGTCATTTCGAATATTCATTGTAGTAGACTCTAGTTGCTGAATTGCAATGCCTAGATAACAGATTGATGTGAATTATCGTACTTTAAGTGAACATGATTGATAATGTTTTTAAGTTTTATAGTAGATTGTGATGGATATATTATATATGTCATGTGATAGTGATTTCTAGATGTTGTTTCGTTGAATTGGTTGCTTACTTCATGTAATTCAGATGCTTGTCAAAAAAATTGGTAACTCTTTTGCTGGCTGTTATCCAGTATTGTTGGTGTCTCACTTGCCTTTGGGCATTTCAGTTTTATAATTGCGTTCGTGCACATGGAGAGTCTAAACTTGTTTGTATGCAAGTATTCACATAGTTCTCTTTTTAAGTTCACTAACATTGATATTTGCCAAAAATAATATATTCCTTTTTTGATACTCTTTTAGATTGAATTTAATGTGTTGACAAGATTTTGACAATTTAGGTTAACGGCTTGTGGAAACTAAAAATCACAATGTGACCAACTTGTGCAAAGTGGCGAAAGAGTTGAAGGACAAGTTTTTGTCCTTCAAGATTTGTCATGTTGAAAGGGTATGTATATCATCTTCATAAATGTTTCTGTGTCCATCATTTACATCTTTATAAGTTTATATAGTTTTTGTGAATCTTCTGCCATATAGTATCTGGTCTGGTATAAGAATTGATATGTGATCCATCTTAAGCAACTTATTAGTTGTTCATTTTATAATGAAGTCTACAACTTAGCATATCGTTTACTATGGGTGGTAATATAGACGGGTGAATAATGGGATTATCAAATGAGCAAATTTACAGGGCGGGTTGGGTTTACCAATTACCAGCCAACGCTTTTCTTTAGAAAACAGTTCATGTGGTGGTTGTAAACACTATGCTTTGGGTGACTATTGGGAAGTAAAGGATTCATTTGTAGTATTTCCATACAAATAGTAGTCGTTGAAATATATCTAAATGATTAAGTTTCTAACTTTAGGATTTCTTTTATTTGTTGCAAATTCTTGGAGGAGTACAATTCTCAAGCTGACGGTCAAGCAAACCTAGGTGTACATCTCCAGAGTAAGAATAAATTACTTGAGGCATTTATGCGTTTTATATAATTATGTAATATTAGAGTCCACACAAAATATCTTATATATTAATCATTACGTGCAGATGGCGAGGTTCGACAGGAAGTTGATATGAAATAGATCAAATACTAAATTCCCTATAACAGCAACTCCTACACAAAGAAAGAAAAATTGCAACTTGAAACCAACCTCTGCAGATGTTCGATCACTTGCATGTCAGCTATTTACACTCCACAAACTAGATCATTGGAAAAAGATCTAATTGTTATCGATACAGCAAAGGTTGTGGTTCATACCACTCCAGTGACCCCATCTTCTTTACCTCAAGATAAGCGTTTGTTTGAGTAATAATGCTCATTTAGTAAATTTACCCATCATGGGAATAAAAACCATTTCTCAACCAGTCACCCATGTTTTCGGATCCGTTTCATCATTTAAGGTAACAACTTTGAACCATTTAGTTAATTGGGTAAGTTTCGATTGCATTTTGACCCATTTGTAATCAAACTATAAAACTGTGTTGTGTTTTGTGTTTAATTGATTACAATGATAATTACTAAATGCAAATTGGGTATAGCTTCTTATATTTTGGTTAAAAAAATGAATGGATGGATTATTGTAAAGGGTATTCCTTATTTATGTTTATTCTATGACTCTTGGATGTAACCGTACATCGGGAAAACACCTAAGAGACCTCCTAGTGTATTACTTCATTGCATGTTAATAGCATTTTCTTCATGTATTTATATTTTACTTTAAAGATGTAGTTATGTTTGAGTATAATTACAACAACTAACTGGTAATTGTAAGCGTAAAAAAGGTGTGTGTGGTCTCTTTGGATCGAGTATAATTGCAACAACTATGCTTGCTTTTATAGTATTCACATGTATTCTATTCATTGATTTATTGACATACTAAGACTAAGCATCTCCCAAGCTGTAAGATGTAAAAAATCGACTAGAGAGTTGATTCAAGATTTCAAGGGCTCATGTTAGAATTTTCACATTGCTCTTTATTAATTGTGTTAAGTTGCAACATCTTTTTAGTTCTATTAGAATTTTCTCATTACTCTTTTAAAATAGATTTTATTTACGTCTTTTTTAGCTCTAAGAAAAGAATTCCATATTTTACATTGGTACATGTTTGTTCAACGTATCATTTTTTTAACACCAACAATTAGTTTGTTGACTTTTTTCAATTATTGTGAAAGATAATTCTTCATACATTTTTTAAAGTTTTTTTTTTTTGTTTTTTTTATTATTTTTTTATTTTTTTGGTTTAATGTTTGAATAGTGTTTAAAAGTTTTTCTATAATCAAGTTTTTAGTATATTCGTGTGTTATGTAAAGGATAAATTATGTGGTATTAAACTTCCCCGATGCAACGCACGGGTATTATGCTATATATATAAACCCAAAATGGTCAACATTAAAAAAGTGAAAAGTCAATATTGTGGAATGTTGAAATACTTATATAAGGAAATTTACAATGTCATTTAAGACACAAAGACCAGATACGCGTTTGAAAAAGTCGATATATTGAAATTGCAAAAACAAGGGTACTAATTCAGGAAACATATACAAAGCCATTTAAGACACAAAAAAAAAATAAATAAAAAAAAAAAAAAAAAAAAAAAAAAAAAAAAGTTGCTTTGAACTTTTGACATGCGTTTCGAAAGTTATAAAAACATAATGCACCTTTCGTTTGAAATTGTGAACTAATTAAGGAAACATATTTATGGAGAATAAACTTGTTTCATACACAATATTTCAAGCGGGAAAATTCAAATTATTAAACCTTGCCTATATAAACAACCAAGAAAAAACCATGGATATGCAAAATCATTTCTGGTTCGACCGAAAACAATGGAGATGCAAAATCTAAGAATGTGGATGATGATCTTGAGGTTAGAAATGGTTTTCTTTTCTATGATCTTAATTGTTGTATTTAATCCTTATTTACACAACTTGTTTGTTGTTTTTATACCAGCTTCATCCCCCTCTTAACCTTGCTCCACATCTGAATCCTTTTTTCAATCCTAATTTGATAAATTGGAATTGGGATGACGTTATTGACATATCGTATAGTACAACCGTTTGCAAATACATTTTGATCGATTCACGTTCTATTTTGAACGATACACAAAACACTCATCACAATATCACAAATCGTTAATTATCTGCCGCTAGGAATTCCGTTGCTATGCACGGGTACCCGCCTAGTAAGAAATAAAAGTCTGAATTTTTAAGGGTCCATTTATTTGAGGGAAAACACCCTTATTTTTCACAAAATGTTTTGTGGAAAACAAAGAAAACAGAGATCGCGTTCAAGTTAGTGTTTTCCAATAAAATTCTCTACAAAACATAAAATTCATATTTCCAACTTTAATACACAAAACTACAAAAACACATTTTTTTTGTTTTCACCTATTTTCCTTTAAAATACCCCTAATCCATTTTTTTCGTTTTCTTTCGATTTTTCCGTTTTCGATTTTTTGCGTTTATAAAATTTTCCATTGTTTTGTGGAAATCAAACTCCCCTCCCTTTTCCTATAAAATAAGAAATAGGAAATGAAAGAAAATGTTTTCCAACTAAACGCCACCTAAGCCTTTCTATTTTTAGAATAGTCCTAAATGCATTATATAGTAGTATAGATAAATACTTTTTATTATTTTCATTTTCATTTTAATTTTTCTTTTCACCGAATCCCTTCCTAATAACTAATTTCCATCAAAATTTCTTATAAAATTAAGACAAAAGTAGCATTTAGTTATAGAAAAAAACCTTTATCTTTCCATTTTTAGATTCCTAAAGGAATAGTTTAGCGATTAGTTATAGTAAAAAAAACTTTATCTTTCCGTTTTTAGATTCATAAGGGAATAGTTTTTTCTCTATAAAAGAGTTGGGAATTTTGAAAACCCGTTTAGATGGAGTAATATTTTTCCGTCAACGATGGGCGAGGACGGAAGGTAGAGAAGTAACCAATGGTGATTATTGTTAGAATGAGATACATGAATGGTAGATCAGGAAATTCCGTCTTTTTCTTCTTTTTTTTTTTTTTTTTTTTTTTTATTTTAGAGAGAAAAAAAAAGTGAAGACATGTAAATTGGGGTTTTTATTTTTCTAGTTAAAATTTAGAAAGTAAAAATATCACATTTTTAAAAATTGTTGATAAAAAAATGTGATTAAACAGGTTTTCAATTTTTCTATTTTCCTATAAAAATTTCCTATACTTTTCACCAACTAAACACACCCAAAACAATTAGTATCAATGAACATAATGACTAAGGGCCCGTTTGGTTTGTAGATGGGTTTAGATTAAAAATTGGATTTAAATGTAAAGTTGTAAATTAGAATTTGAATTAAGAGAGAGAAAATATATTTAAATTATTATTAAAAGTATTTTTTTTAGAATATAAAACATTATTATATATAGAAAAAAATAAAGAAAAAGAGATAAAGAGCGGTAGGGCCCTCTACTTTTCATAAAGGGAAATAATTTGCACACTCAACTTTTGGATTGAGAGACTCTTGTTTATGCATTATATTATTGTACTGTAAATAAAATGTGCTTTAACTGCTTGTATATATGAGTGTGCTAATCAGTACTTAATGTGTGCAAATCACCTCCCTTTCATAAAACCTACCACCCTCCCCTCCTTTTTCAAAACTCTCATATTTAGCATTTAAAACCCAAATCCAGATACTCAAAAATCAACCAAACAAAGGTTTTCTAATTTTAAATCCTAATCCCACTCAAAAAACATAAACCAAATTGCACCTAAGAGCTTAGGGTATTGTAACTTGAGTTACCAAAAAAAATTCCGTCATGTCAGCGCCACGTCAGCTTTATCATTTCAACATTAACACACACAAAAATCCCTTATCATAACACCACCTTTTGTGATTCACCTTTTAAAAATTTACAATTTACAAATTAACCTTTTAACTATTTCATTCATTCAACAACCTAATACTTCATTAATAAACTTGAAAATTACAATACCAAATAAAAAAATGTTACGAATAAAAAAAAAAAGAAAAAAAAAAAAAAACCTACACATAAAAAAACTAAATAAAAATGTTATTTTCTTTAACTACAAAATAATAATAATAAATGAATGAATGAAAAAAAAATACACTGCAAAAATCGCAGGGACTAAAATGTAAAGTTCACATGGACTAACCTGCAAAGTTCATTTATATATTAGCTTCCCCGATCCATAACTGTACACGCATATACACACACTCAAGAACACAAACGCTACAAAAACAGAAAAATGGCTAATTTAAATCGTATGGGGTAGTTTTGTAATTTTTTTTTTTGGTCCGCTTCTAAGTTCTCTCCCACGTTGTTGTGTCAACGTGAAGCTCAACGACACCAATAATGCCAAGAACCTGGTATGATAATGCAGCCATAACACTGGCCACATCACTATAACGCCGTATGAAGCGTTACCGTACCTATTGCTCTGACGTTTCTTCATCCCATTTTTTTCTCACTATCCATTTAATAATTTTTAAAAATTTGGGAGGTCGCATGTAAAGCAATTAATTAATTTATTCAAACAAACATTGAAAAAGATACTAGTAAACAAAAATTCTTACATAGAAACATGAACATGTAAAATTAAAAGCCGGACTTAAACTTAGAAACACACTTGAGAAAACATAACAAGCAAATATTCATTTCAATTATTCAGTGTAAAGATACTAAAGGAAAACATGGAAGTTATGTAGAAAAGTACCTGAAATATAATCTTTTAGTGCTTCAAATTAAAAACCGGATTTAGCCTTGTGTGGCAAACATCTTTTGTTCTTTCTGATGTACTTGTAGCATCATTTACTGATTCGTTTCGAAAGCTTTAAATTTATAATAACTAATTTTACCGATTCTCTTAATTCAAAACACACGGGTAAAAGTATAACCCACATTTATAGTAAAGAGTTTTGGTAAGACCAGGTCGTTCCACAGGGACTGAGATTACTCTTAAGTATCAATTAACTAATCAAGTTGATTTAGAAAATTTATGCAAATATTGCTACGAAATTCAAGTATGAGACAGATATGGTTTACTTGGATAGTTTCTATAACTTGGTGATGGTTTATGATGATGATCTCAAGGGTGTAGCAAGTTCAACAAATGAGTAGTTGTTTTCGTCAAAATAACGTTTCATCAGTTAACAATTGTGATTCAAGAATGCATTTCCCCAAGGGTGGCCTAAAGTTCCGCCACCAAACTGTAGTACGGAATCATCTCCAAAGATCTCGGTCAGAGCAGGCATATGCCAAACGTGAATACCGCCCGAAGCTACCGGCAGAACACCCGGTAGAGACACCCAATCTTGGGTGAAATAAATACCACGACTTCTATCTTTTTCAATAAAATCATCACGTAATAAATCAACAAAGCCCAAAGTGATCTCTCTTTCCCCTTCAAGTTTACCTACTACGGTACCATGCAGTTCAAAGTTTAGTGCAGCCATAGGACAATGGCATTTTCTGATCTACCTTTAGCTAAGAAAATGAAAACTTCAATGTAGTAGTCCAACTAAGCCAACCATAAATTCTTCTAATTGATAATAGTCATTATGATCCCCCCCCCCCCCCCAAATGGATCTAATTGCACTTCACGCTCCAAATTTTTGATTATTTTTGATGATTCAATAATCTTTCGTGGGCGAAACAGAGGATATCTTGATTAGGGAGAAAACGGGAAAATCCCACATGACCCAATATATCTGACAAGTCGCACTATATGTCAACCCAAGATGCATCTTCCTCTCCAGGACTTAACATAAACAAGAAACCGACAAGAGATCATAACCACAACCAATCACTTTATTATATTAACATATCCAAGTAACCATAAAGAGTTTAGCCTAATGATTCGTGTGAAAACCAATTATATATAATATAGTATAGTATCGAAGTGATCCGCGTAAAATACGGATCACCCGAGTTGTTTCCCAACGAAGGCGAATGGAATCGAGAATATCGATTCGTGAAATCGTGAATTTGAAAAGTGAGAAAGTGAAAAATAGCAATCAAATAGTTCACGTAATCACAAACAAGTATAAAATATGCAGAAAGTACAAGCTAATTATGCATCAAATTGGAAAACGTAAAAACGGAAACGCAACCGTAAAATTTAAAACGTAACGTATATCGAAAAATGATCCTACGAACTTGAAAATATTTTCTAAAAATCTTAAACTACTAAAAAGAATTTTTAGAAAAATAAAAATATTTTTTTTTTTACTTTATATTTATTTTCTAGAATTAATTCTCTATTTTTGGAATTAAAAATGAATTAAAAATAAAGAAAAATAGAAAAATAATTTGGAAAAAAGAAAATTAAATTCTAAAAATTCTAAAATGTTATAAAAGAATTTCTAAAAATATTTTTGTATTTTTCAGAGCTTTTTCTAATTTTTTATTGATTTTTGCTATTTAAAACTATTTAAAAATTGAATAAAAATAAAAATAAAATAAGAAAAATAGTAAAAAGCTTTGGAAAAATCTGGAAAAATTCCATAAAATCTAAAATAATAAAAAGAACTTCAATTAAAATTTTGAAGTAAAAATGAAAAAGGAAACTACTTATTTAGTATAAACTGCTTATCACAAGTGCTTATTAATAAGCACTTGTGAAAAAAACTTGATGAAACTAAACACGCTAACTAAAAATGATGCAAATAACTCAGATGTGACAGAATATGATCAAATACAAGCTCAAATTACCACAGATACTCAAGATAATATTAAATAAGCTCACAGATAAGCAGAACAAGAATAAGTAAATCTAGAAACAAAGGTAAAGTACAACTTGCTAAACCTACTCTAATAAAACTCAGAAACAAACACAAATTACTAATTCAAGCAAATAAAACCATAAGCAGTCCTCTAAAACCAAATATCAACTCAGACTCATTAAGCTTACTAACAGTCTCAATAAACAGCTTAAAATAAGCTAATAAAGGTAAGCAGAGGGGGAAAACAACTCACTAGTAAGTTAAGATGCTAAAAACAACAAAAGAACAGTCACAAATTCCAAATTTATTACTCTAAAAGATTGCTAGAACATGAACAAAAACTGATGCACATGTGAGTATAAGATTCAGACAGTCAACTTCCAACACCTTTTTAGATAAGACAATAAGATCCAAACCAAAGTTTTCCTTTTGAAATGAATTTACTGACTGTTATGCTACTTAAATCACTAATCAAAACTTATCTCCAAAAAATATTGAATCCTACAGATCCCTACCAATTTCTAACCAAAACATGATGAACCTTGTTTTGACTTTTTGAAATATGCATACAACTTTGACTATTATGAATTTGATCCTGTTCTAATTTATTATCTAAGTTGTGATTACCTATTATGCAACTAATTAAAGCTATATCATACTAAAATGTAACTATTGGTGATATTATGCAATTGAATCTATACCAACTGATATGCAGAAATTGATGAACAATGATGATTGACTTTTATATGATATTTCTAGCTAATTTATGCTTGATTTAACTACTATGCAACCTATGAGATAAACCTAGACCAAACACAACCTCTGCAATATAATCAATACTAGCAAACTATTATAATCCAAACACCCCTATACCATCTGTCACAACCTAAATCTACCTCAGATAAATGAAATCCAAACCAACTTTTGGTTCTAAAACAGATCCAAATACACTGCAATGAACTATGCAACACATATCTCAGGTAGCAACTTACACAGAACTTCCAATCCAAATTAAATCATCCAATGAAACAGTAATACAGACTCAAGTTGTAACAAACTCAGTTCTACTAATCTCAATTATCAGAACCAAAACAATTATGACAGATTATCAATTGGAACCAAATCCACAAACACTCACCAAAGCAGATGCAATGAACTAATCTAACACAGATAATGAACAAGCTTAGCTAGATTAACAACTCAGATGCACAAAACAATCAAACTAATTCAATCACGAAACTACTAACTCAATCAATGGAACAGTAATCTACTATTTTAACTCAAAATAAACTCAAATAAAACTGGAAACAGAACTTACTAAGATTTTCCACCTCAGCAAGAACAGAGGTGGATTCTCTAAGCTAGCCTATCTTTATGATAGGCTGATTTCATTGCTTCTGTATCAGCTTATCCAACTCCTTAGTATGCTAATGATCTGATTCCTTGAATGAGATTGTATGACTCTATAAATTCCACTAAAAAGCTACAAAGCTTATATGGAATATTCAAAAGAAAAAATAAGCTCACTGCAAGCTTTAGTAACAATTAGGTAAACTTATTTATATTTTTTTTTATTTTTTTTTTTATATTTTTTTATTTTTTTATGATTTTTATATTTTCTGATTTTTATTTGTTTTTATCTTTCTGAAAATGAGATTGGCAATGAACTTGAATAAAATTGAAATAAGCTATTTTAACTACTGAATTTAGAAACAAGTAACATCAAAATAAGAAGATTATTAGACAGATTAAACTAAGCATAAAAGAAATAAGAAGCTGAGTATAATGAAAAAATACTTTTATTAATAACAAAGAGTGAAATTACATTAACTAATCTAGATTACAATTCAAAAGAAAATTTAACAGCATAACGGTATCTAAAAAACTACACATCAATAAGCTACTAAACACCTCTTTTTATAGGAGATGAGTGAGTGAGGGGGTTGTGATTGCCATGCTGGCAATCCACAACTATATGTGCTTCTTTTGAGCTCATCAATACCGTACAAATCCATCCCAATGATCACAACCCTTGGATCACTCAATCATGACGTGGTGTGTCCAATGGTAGACTGCCACGTAGCCCATATGTGCTTCTTTCGCTTCCTGACACACTCCTGACAACCTGACAATCTTCTAGAAGCACTAGAATGTACTAATTTACCCTTAATTGCTGTAATAAAAATGATTTGTAATTAGGGTTCATGGAGGGGAACAGTAATTTCTGGGTTTGTGGGGTGAATTGGGGAAAATGAGACACGGGGTGGTTTTTTTAATTTTTGTTTGACCTCATTGGCTATTTGACCAAAGGTGTGGACCGGGTTGTGTTTTTGGGTAAGTTGGGCTTGAATTAAAATGATGGGCTGGGTGTTGGAATAAAATATACCTGGGCTTTTAATATTAAATGGTGGACTGAATTTGTGGTATAATAGACTTGGCAGATTTATACTTGTAGTATTTTTTAGATTTTTGTATTATGAATTCCAAGGACCAATGGTGTAAACTTCCAAACTCCAAGGGCTGAATGTGACTTTCTTCAAAAATATAATTCAAGGTCTATTCTTGCCAAGTCTGAATAGATGAAGGACTGTAGATGACTTTTGGATCCCCGGCATTGATTTTTTGACCAACTTCAACTCTCGTGCCCGTTTCCGTTGTTTTCCCGTGGTTTTTCGTCATTTTATGATAAATCCGTTCCTGCACATTCACAACATACAAACACGTGTTTTCTTTGCATTTGTTAGCTCAAATAGTTGTTTTGGGTGGCTATTTGGTCAAATAATAGTGAGTGAATAAGCACTCACCAAAATCCCCCCGACTAAGGTATTGCCGTATCCTCACGCAATGTGATCAATTCACGCTTTTGGGATAAATAATTTCAAAACTCTTCCTACTAACTTTGAAAAGTAGCAAGGAGGTTCGAAAGAAGTGATAAAATCATTTATTCCCGAAAACGCTCCATTTTCCAAAATTTTCCCTTTATTCCTTTATTCCACTTGCATTTTCTATTTTTGTACTTTTCCATACCTCACATTTATGACGGTTTGTTGAACTTTCATTATCTTGCAATAACTATTAGGGTCAACGAGTAGAAACACTTCTATTTAAGAAGCGACCATACGGATAAAAATCGTCATCCTTGATTTTTCACGAGTCCTCAAACTAAGCGTACAAACGAGATCACAGCTTATCTACAAATTAGATGCTAACATTACTCATAACAGTTACTTGTAGAAACTCCTTACTCCCATATCCTAGGTTTTGTATCTCAATATTTTATTTTGTTGAGAAATGAATTGCTTCATATTTTCTCGTTTCGATGCTTTTTAATCCGATAGTGATACCTAAGTTAAAACGATAAGTAGTTAGTCATTTTCTCTTAAGTACTACTGCAATAGAAATTCGGTCCACATCAAGGAATTTGGGGTACATACAATATCAAAGATATAAGTTGCGGAGTACGATCACGTGCACCTCATGTGACTGATTACTAATCACTTATCACATGCACCTTACGCGCCAACAACTTATTTACATACATAAGCTCTTATTCGATACAACTTTCAATTTTCACTTTTTTATATTTCTCACTTTTTTCATACTTTTCTCATATTTTTCACTTTTTTCTTTCTTTCTTGACTTTTTTCTCATAACATCAATGGAAGCTTATCGGGTAGCTCCAAAACCACATAGATAATCAACTTTTTACTTTTGATTTTTCACTTTTTGCTCTTATTTTTCATGTTCCTTGATATGTACCCAACTTCTAAAGCAAAAATTCTCTTAAGAAAACAAAGAACTAAATATTATTCAAACCGAAATACCACTAATTAACCTAGAACATCTATTATATATTGGTGACGCATCTGATGGGAGTAAAAAGCCACAAGTACCTCTCATGAGCTCTAAAGAGAACCACTACTCCACGTTTAGCATCTAACTTCTAAATAAACTCTATCATTTCTCGTTCTTCGCAATTTAAGATTCCAAATAATGAAACCCGCGAATACTTAGCCGATAATCAGCCACGCATATATAAAGTCAGTTACGGAAACTTGCGAACTCTAGAAGAAGAATTCGCGTTTTCTAGCTCCTGATGTAAAAGACTAGCGAAAGCTTTTAAGCTGCGCATGTATAAAGTCAAGTACGGGAACTTGCAGATTCTTAAGAAAGAATTCGTATTTTATAGCTACTTGTGTACAAAACTAGCACAAGTTTATGTGATCATCATTGGTTAAGGGAACAAGCTAGGGCTCAACACGCCCGGTCAAGTCAAAATATTTATTCCTACTCTCGCCAGCAAGAAAGTCAACAAGGTGTCAAAACACTTATTCAAACCTTATTATATTTTTACACAACTTTTCAATTTTTCACATTTTTTTTTTTTTTTTTTTTTGTACTTTTTCATTGCTTTTTCATCAAAATTTTTGAAATTTTCTCATTTTTTTTTAAATTTTAATTTTTTTTTTTTTTTTTTTTTTTTTTTTTTTTTTTTGTGGAAAAACGGAGTTGCAAGAGTACACGACTTGTGAAACATGCAAGGTCAAAATCGAATCGAAGATTCACCCTCCCCCCGACTAGAACGACACATTGTCCTCAATGTTTTATGGGTTAAGGCAATCCTAACAAAATTCTAGGCCGTTTATTAATTATGCCAAAGAAAACGTTAGTCGATAAGATTCACGGATATAGGATTTCCAAATAGCACCGATGAATTAGACTCCAAGTGAAGAGATAACGAGCACGAGAGTTATCATAAATCATGGACAATCCTGAACAAACATTACAAACAACCACGGAACACAAGAGTAGAAGAGGCACCCCCTCCTCACGTTATTTATTAGAAAATAGAAAATTAGAAGATGAAATTGGATAAGCATGGGTTGCCACCCACGAAGCGCTTGTTTTTGTTCACCGAGTCACATGAGCTTGACTCGATCCCCGAATTCAATTGTCCTTGGGGAAAGTTTGGAGATCCGGGACTACCATAGTCGGTACATCCCCTCCAAAGTAGTGTTTTAAACGGTGACCATTCACCTTAAAATTGGGACCATCTTGTTGAGCTAACTAAATGGTTCCATAAGGGAAAACTTGGGTTATTGTGAATGGTCCAGACCAACGGGTTTTAAGCTTACCCGAGAATATCTTTAACCGAGAATTAAAAAGTAGCACTTGATCACTAACGTTAAAAACGCTGTCTTTGATCTTGGCATCATGAAGTCTTTTTGTTTTCTCTTTATAAATCAAAGAATTCTCGTAAGCTTGATCACGGAGTTCTACTAACTCATTCAATTGGATTTTTCTGTGATCACCCGCGGTTTTTAACTCAAAGTTGGCATGTTTTAAGGCCCAGTAGGCCTTTTGCTCTAGTTCAATGGGCAAATGACAAGCTTTCCCGTAAACCAGCTTATATGGTGTACACCCAATGGGAGTTTTGTAAGCGGTCCGGAAAGCCCATAATGCATCTTCTAATTTGTCGGCCCAAGAGGCACGGTGTTCTCCTACTGTCCTTTCAAGTATACGTTTTAAACCACGATTGGAGACCTCAACTTGACCACTCGTTTGTGGATGATAAGCCGTGGAAAGACGATGTGTGACACCATATTTTAGCATAACTTTCGCAAATTGATCATTGCAAAAATGGGTCCCACGATCGCTTATGATGGCTCGAGGTGCACCAAATCGGGCAAAGAGACTCTTTAAAAACTTAACAACCACTCGGGCGTCATTGGTGGGGAGCGCCTTCGCTTCAACCCATTTTGATAAGTAATCGACGGCCACGAGAATATATTTGTTACCCCTAGACGACGGGAATGGCCCCATGAAATCGATGCCCCAAACGTCGAAGATCTCACAAACTTGAATCGCATTTTGCCACATTTCATCTTTTTGGGAGATTTTCCCTTGACGTTGGCAAGAATCACATGTTTTCACCAATTCATGGGCATCCCGATATATCGTCGGCCAATAAAATCCGGAATCGAAAACCTTCTTAGCGGTGAAATTGGCACCATGATGTCCCCCCGAGGGTCCACTTTGACATGCCTTTAAAATTTCAACGGCATCCGTACCGTGAACACACCGCCGGATCACTTGATCCGCACAGACTTTGAACAAGTAGGGGTCGTCCCAAAAATAATGTTGGACATCTTTAAAGAATTTCTTATTTTGTTGGGACGACATCCCTTTCCTAATGAATTTCCCCGCATGGTAATTCGCAAAATCGGCGAACCATGGGGTACTTTGGTCAATTCTGGTCACACTCCCAAGTGTCTCAAGAGGAAATGTTTCCGTAATTTCCTTATTCTCGAGAACACTTTGATGGGGATTCTCAAGTCTAGAAAGGTGATCGGCAGCAAGATTCTCAGCTCATTTCTTGTCTCGTATTTCGACATCAAATTCTTGGAGCAAAAGAACCCACCGCATTAAACGTGGCTTAGCGTCTTGCTTCGCCATTAAGTACTTTAGGGCTGAATGGTCCGTATACACTATGCACTTTTTAAGCAACAAATAAGGTCTAAATTTCTAAAAAGCACAGACGACCGCTAACATCTCCTTTTCGGTGGTTGTGTAATGATGTTGGGCGTCATTCATGGTCTTGCTTGCATAGTGTATCGGCTGAAAATACATGTTCTTACGTTGCCCCAGAACTGCACCAATGGCATAATCGCTAGCATCACACATTAGCTCAAATGGTAAGTCCCAATCGGGGGCAACTAAGATTGGTGCCTCCGTTAACTTTTTCTTCAAAACATTAAATGCATCGACGCATTCATTCGTGAAGTTAAACGGAGCATCTTTTTCTAAAAGGTGGGTCAGAGGCCAGGCTATTTTGGAAAAGTCTTGAATAAAACGTCGGTAAAAGCCGGCATGACCAAGGAAACTTCGGATTCCTTTGACGGTAGTCGGGTGTGGTAATTTAGCAATAACATCGACTTTTGCCCCATCCACCTCAATTCCAGATTTGGATATCTTATGGCCGAGGACTATTCCCTCTTTAACCATGAAGTGGCACTTTTCCCAATTTAGAACTAAATTAGTGTTTTCACACCGAATTAGCATATTTTCCAAATGGGAAAGGCAAGAGTCGAAAGAATCTCCATAGACGGAGAAGTCGTCAATGAACACTTCCATGGTTTTTTCAATCATATCGGAGAAAATGGCCATCATACACCGTTGAAACGTGCCTGGAGCGTTACATAAGCCAAAGGGCATTCTACGATAGGCAAACGTTCCATACGGGCAAGTAAAAGTGGTCTTTTCTTGATCCAGGGGATCAATGGGAATTTGAAAGTACCCAGAAAAGCCATCCAGAAAACTATAGAACTCATTTCCCGCTAAACGTTCAAGCATTTGGTCCATAAAAGGGAGCGGGAAATGGTCTTTACGTGTCGCATCATTCAACTTGCGGTAGTCAATACAAACTCTCCATCCAGTCACAAGTCGAGTCGGTATAAGCTCATTATCGTCATTCTTCACAACAGTGATTCCGCCCTTCTTTGGCACACAATGAACCGGGCTAACCCATGAACTATCCGAGATTGGATAAATCATTCCAGCGTCAAGGAGTTTTATAACTTCCTTTTTGATCACTTCATGGATTTGTGGATTAACCCGTCGTTGTTGCTGGACAGAAGCTTTGTGATTATCCTCAAGAAGAATCTTATGAGTACAAAATCGAGGGTCGATTCCCTTAATGTCGGATATTTGCCAAGCAATTGCACTTTTATGCTTCCGAAGCACATCTAAGAGTCGTGTCTTCTCCTCATCTTTTAAGCCTTTTGATATTATAACCGGTAACTTTTCATTTTTTTCCAAGTATGCGTATTCGAGATGAGGAGGCAAATCCTTGAGCTCGAGCTCCGGAGGATTCTCAATAGACGGCTTAACTTCTCTTACGTCTGCCATTTTTAAATCAACCGGAGGGGAAGAAACAATCGGTTTTTCATTTAACAATTTTTCAATTAATAAAATGTCCCCCTCCGGATCAAAGTCGTTATTATCAAATTCCGGTGAAAATGATTCATTTGCAAGACAAGCATTGATTTCTTCCCAAGCGAGATCACTTCCCTCAAACGGAGTGAGGGAAGGGGAAGAATCGGAGACGATCGGTTCAAAAGAAGGAGTGGGATTGCCACTCGAAGCATTATCGGTAAAACCAAGAAATTCTTGAGCATACTTCTCCGTAGTCTCATCAATAACATCGATACGGTTGACGGAAGAAACATCATAATCGGAGGAGTATCTCGCGGTTTGATCAAGGTTAAAAGTGACGGCTTCGTTTCCAACACGTAAAGTAATCTCCTCGTCATAAACATCAATCAAAGCACGACCGGTCCTTAGGAAACCTCTCCCGAGAATGAGAGGAACCCGTGGATCAGCATCGAAATCAACAACCACAAAATCCCAGGGAAATGAAATTTCCCAACATTGACAAAAATATCCTCAGCTATGCCAATTGGACGAGACGTTGATCGGTCGGAGCTCGAGGGTCATAAGCGTCGGTGTCAAGTTAGGAAGAGACAACTTTTTCCATATCGACATCGGCATAAGGTTAATGCTAGCACCAAGATCGGCCAAGGCGAAACATTGAACCATACCCGGAAAATTGCACGGTATTAGAAACTTGCCAGGGTCTTCAAGTTTTTCGGGTAACTTTTTAAGAAGAACCGCTGAGCAATTCTCGTTCATTTGAGTCCTTGACATTTCAAAAAGATTTTCTTTGTTATTCAAAAGACCTTTTAGCATTGAAGCAAATTTAGGCATCAAAAGTATAGCATCCGCGAGACTTATATCAAAGTGTAACTCTTGAAAAATCTGATAAAATTTCTCCATTTGGTTTTTATCCTTCTCGCGGTGCTTTTGTTCATTTAAGCGTGACGGATATGGCAACTTTGTTTTAACGGGTGTTTCATTTTCATTATCATTAACAACCTTTTCCTTTCCTTTAGACGTTGGGACTACCGGAGGTTGGATGTTCTCGGTCCTTCCATTATCAATAGGAATTTCCGTATCCGTTGTCACCTCGGGTTCACGGGCGACTACCTTGGGAGGTAGAGAAGAAGAGGTAGTCGGAGTCGTCGGTCCATCATAAGTAACACCACTCCTTGTTATGATCGCTTTTGCATCGCCCCTCGGGTTAGCGATCGTGTTGCTAGGCAAAGTTCCAGAGCCCGAGGGTCGATCATTTAAACGCTTGTTAAGATCATTGATTTGATTAGCTAACAACCTTGTTGTTTCCTCTTGTTTTGTCATAAAAGCTTGTTGGTTTTGAAGCAATTGCTTAATCAAATCTTCCGTGGGCGACGGATTTGGAACAGCAGCTTGATTTTGATTATTAAAACTTTGCCCACGGTTTTGAAAATTGCCATTGTTTTGAAAATTATTCCCTTGAGGCGGGCCTTGGTGAAAATTTCCCCGAATTTGATTTTGTTGAAAATTTTGATTTTGTCCTTGAAAACCATTATTTCCACGGTTGTGATTTTGATTGTTATTGAATTGATGATTACGGTTTTGCACATTGTTATTCTGATTCACTTGATTAGGTTGATTAAACCCGGGTGGTCCATGATGTTGGCTCGGACGGTAGCTGAGGAGATTACGGTCTCCTTGAAGAGGTGGGTAACCGTTGCCACCCATATTTGCAGCATACACGTTCTCTTGAGCAAAAGAGCCGGTCGTCGGACATTCATAATACGGGTGTGGACCACCACAAGTAGTACAACCTTGATTAACGACATTGACTTGATGACTTGATTTTTCCATAGACATTGCATCGACTTTCTTTGTTAAAGCTAATATCATACTTTTCACTTCATCATTATTTTTCTCATTATTGGGCATTTGAAGCTTATTTCTTGACATTATAACACGAGCCTTATTTTCAATTATCGTGAAGGCATCATTTGTGTTCCTAGCAAACAAGTTACCACCCGCAGCAGAGTTGAGTGAATCTTGATCAATATAAAACAACCCATTATAGAAAGTGTCAATCTGCTGAAGGTCGGTGAACCCATGGTTAGGACATTTTTCCAACAAATCTTTGAAACGATCCCAAGCTTCACTAAACGATTCATCAAAAGCTTGTTGGAATCGAAAGATTTGGGAACGGAGATTAGAAGTTTTAGAGGGAGGATAGAAATGATTCACAAATTTGGAAGCAAGGTCATTCCAAGTGTGAATTGAGTTAGGCGGTTCCTTTTCCAGCCAAGTCCGGGCTGCTCCTTTTAAGGAGAAAGGAAACAACTTCAATTTCACCACATCGTGAGGAACTTGGTTCATTCTAATCGTCTCAGCGATGTCGGTGAAATTTCGGATGTGAGCATAAGGGTCTTCGTTATCGAACCCGTGAAAGGATATACCCGTGATCAAATTGAGTAATCCGTGATTAATCTCAAAATTGGCATTGATGTCCGGAATCACAATAGCTCTCCTCACACCATTGAATGGTGATTGGAGTTGTTCTTCCATCGGACGTGGATCAAATGCCGGTTGTGGTCCCACCGGAGGGATCACATTGTGCTGCGGACCACCCATCGGCGGGGGTCCGTTGTGTTCGTTTTGGTTCATCTCCTCGTCGTCAAGGAAATGAACCCGACTCGTATGTCGTAAAACCCACTCGGGGTTAGAGAACGGAGACGTAAGACTCTCAAACGAAGATCGGGTGTGCATACACCACGAGCGAAATTAAAAAAAAAAATGAAAAAGAAAAGAGAAAAGAAAATCTTTTTGTTTTTTTATTTTTTATTTTTTTTTTAATTTTTTTTTTTTTACAAAAACTTTTTATTTCTTTTGTTTTTTTCTTTTTATTGAAATGTTACGTTAATAAAAAACCGTTTCTTTCAAAACCACGCGCGACGGGACGGGAAAGAAGAGTGTTTCACTCTTCAGCTAGCAATTTTATGTCTTAGCTTCCGTATTTCCCGCTTAATCGGTTGTAGTAAATGAAATAATCCGATAATAAATCAATTTCACGTTTTCGTTATATTGTGAGACTTATTTGGTTTACAACGCCCTTTCTTTCGATCGGGTCGAGGCTGTAACTTTTATTATTTTAATTTTTTTTTTGGTATTTTGTAAACACTTTAGGAAAAGTGTTTTTGATTTTTCAATTTTTATAAAGATATATATATACAAAGTAGAGGAAGGCTTATCAAAACACGATTTTTCAAAAAGATATTCAAAAATTCACATCGACCTTCCCCGGCAACGGCGCCAAAAATTGATTCGTGTGAAAACCAATTATATATAATATAGTATAGTATCGAAGTGATCCGCGTAAAATACGGATCACCCGAGTCGTTTCCCAACGAAGGCGAATGGAATCGAGAATATCGATTCGTGAAATCGTGAATTTGAAAAGTGAGAAAGTGAAAATTAGCAATCAAATAGTTCACGTAATCACAAACAAGTATGAAATATGCAGAAAGTACAAGCTAATTATGCATCAAATTGAAAAACGTAAAAACGGAAACGCAACCGTAAAATTTAAAACGTAACGTATATCGAAAAATGATCCTACGAACTTGAAAATATTTTCTAAAAATCTTAAACTACTAAAAAGAATTTTTAGAAAAAGAAAAATATTTTTTTTACTTTTTATTTATTTTCTAGAATTAATTCTCTATTTTTGGAATTAAAAATGAATTAAAAATAAAGAAAAATAGAAAAATGACTTGGAAAAATGAAAATTAAATTCTAAAAATTCTAAAATGTTATAAAAGAATTTCTAAAAATATTTTTGTATTTTTCAGAGCTTTTTCTAATTTTTTTATTGATTTTTGCTATTTAAAACTATTTAAAAATTGAATAAAAATAAAAATAAAATAAGAAAAATAGTAAAAAGCTTTGGAAAAATCTGGAAAAATTCCAGAAAATCTAAAATAATAAAAAGAATTTAAATTAAAATTTTGAAGTAAAAATGAAAAAGGAAACTACTTATTTAGTATAAACTGCTTATCACAAGTGCTTATTAATAAGCACTTGTGAACAAAACTTGATGAGACTAAACACACTAACTAAAAATGATGCAAATAACTCAGATGTGACAGAATATGATCAAATACAAGCTCAAATTACCACAGATACTCAAGATAATATTAAATAAGCTCAAAATATGCTCACAGATAAGCAGAACAAGAATAAGCAAATCTAGAAACAAAGGTAAAGTACAACTTGCTAAACCTACTCTAATAAAACTCAGAAACAAGCACGAGTTACTAATTCAAGCAAATAAAACCATAAGCAGTCCTCTAAAACCAAATATCAACTCAGACTCATTAAGCTTACTAACAGTCTCAATAAACAGCTTAAAATAAGCTAATAAAGGTAAGCAGAAGGGGAAAACAACTCACTAGTAAGCTAAGATGCTAAAAACAACAAAAGAACAGTCACAAATTCCAAATTTATTACTCTAAAAGATTGCTAGAACATGAACAAAAACTGATGCACAGGTGAGTATAAGATTCAGACAGTCAACTTCCAACACCTTTTTAGATAAGACAATAAGATCCAAACCAAAGTTTTCCTTTTGAAATGAATTTACTGACTGTTATGCTACTTAAATCACTAATCAAAACTTATCTCCAAAAAATATTGAATCCTACAGATCCCTACCAATTTCTAACCAAAACCTGATGAACCTTGTTTTGACTTTTTGAAATATGCATACAACTTTGACTATTATGAATTTGATCCTGTTCTAATTTATTATCTAAGCTGTGATTACCTATTATGCAACTAATTAAGGCTATATAATACTAATATGTAACTATTGGTGATATTATGCAATTGAATCTATACCAACTGATATGCAGAAATTGATGAACAATGATGATTGACTTTTATATGATATTTCTAGCTAATTTATGCTTGATTTAACTACTATGCAACCTATGAGATAAACCTAGACCAAACACAACCTCTGCAATAATATCAATACTAGCAAACTATTATAATCCAAACACCCCTATACCATCTGTCACAACCTAAATCTACCTCAGATAAATGAAATCCAAACCAACTTTTGGTTCTAAAACAGATCCAAATACACTGCAATGAACTATGCAACACAGATCTCAGGTAGCAACTTACACAGAACTTCCAATCCAAATTAAATCATCCAATGAAACAGTAATACAGACTCAAGTTGTAACAAACTCAGTTCCACTAATCTCAATTATCAGAACCAAAACAATTATGACAGATTATCAATTGGAACCAAATCCACAAACACTCACCAAAGCAGATGCAATGAACTAATTTAACACAGATAATCAACAAGCTTAGCTAGATTAACAACTCAGATGCACAAAACAATCAAACTAATTCAATCACAAAACTACTAACTCAATCAATGGAACAGTAATCTACTATTTTAACTCAAAATAAACTCAAATTAAACTGGAAACAGAACTTACTAAGATTTTCCACCTCAGCAAGAACAGAGGTGGATTCTCTAAGCTAGCCTATCTTTTTGATAGGCTGATTTCATTGCTTATGTATCAGCTTATCCAACTCCTTAGTATGCTAATGATCTGATTCCTTGAATGAGATTGTATGACTCAATAAATTCCACTAAAAAGCTACAAAGCTTATATGGAATATTCAAAAGAAAAAATAAGCTCACTACAAGCTTTAGTAACAATTAGGTAAACTTATTTATATTATTTTTTTTATTTTTTTTTTATTTTTTTATGATTTTTATATTTTCTGATTTTTATTTGTTTTTATCTTTCTGAAAATGAGATTAGCAATGAACTTGAATAAAATTGAAATAAGCTATTTTAACTACTGAATTTAAAAACATGTAACATCAAAATAAGAAGATTATTAGACAGATTAAACTAAGCATAAAAGAAATAAGAAGCTGAGTATAATGAAAAAAATACTTTTATTAATAACAAAGAGTGAAATTACATTAACTAATCTAGATTACAATTCAAAAGAAAATTTAACAGCATAACGGTATCTAAAAAACTACACACCAATAAGCTACTAAACACCTCTTTTTATAGGAGATGAGTGAGTGAGGGGGTTGTGATTGCCATGATGGCAATCCACAACTATCTGTGCTTCTTTTGAGCTCATCAATACCGTACAAATCCATCCCAATGATCACAACCCTTGGATCACTCAATCATGACGTGGTGTATGATGCGTGAGAATTGCACCAGGCTTTACCTCTCAAGGGATCTTGAGAAGCTTACAACCCCCACCAAGCAGTGTACCTGATCGTTGTAGTATAGTATTGTGACAAGTACCGGGGGATTGATCGTTCAGCTAGGAATAGTGTCGCTAGGATTAGAAAACCTAAATACTAGTTCTAAAGGCGAGGGATGATTATTTTTGTGTTTTTATATTTTTTAGAAAGCAATTAAAAATCTCGGGTTTGAAGGATTTGGGCGGAATTAGTTGCTACTCAACTAATCCAATACTAAAGATGCGATCAAAATAAAATACAAGAAATGAAAATAAGCTAAATTATACTAAAGTTGTGAGCAATAAGTGGAGAAAATGTGTTTACTTAGATTTCACTACTCCCTAGACATCTTTTACACATTAATTACTTGTTATAAATGCATGGATGACGGATCGTATTCCTTAATACCATTCATGGGGTGGCACACTTAACTCCCCAATTCTATGAGCTCTTATCTCCTCCTACACCATGCCCAGCACAACTATAGGGATTGTAAACAGTGGCTCATGCATTAAATACAACCAATAAAGACCTAGTGCGCGTCGGTTCATGTTTCTTAAGACGTTCAAGCATGTTACCAATTGGAGATCTGCCAATTTTCTTAAGCCTAACATATAAATGATTCATCCAAGACAAGTATAAACAAGTAATCAACACATAATTAACATCTATGTTTCATTAGATCCAAGCAAACACAAGATAGATCTAGCCTAGCATGATGGAATTAAGACAAGAACAAGATATAGACAACCAACACATAGACATATTGATTGAATTGAAAGAACACTTATCTCAATTACACATGTAAGGTATCAAGGGCATGGAACCCTTGAAAAACCTGTAAAATTCGCACCAAGTTCGTACTTAGGGTTTCTCCAAAACTTCTCTCTTTTTTAATGTGAAAATTAGAAAACTATATATAGGAAAAGGGGTCTGACGGCGTCAAGACAAACATTGTGACGCCGTCACCTCGCCGCCAAAACTATTCTCGGACTGCCTTGATCTACATTTGACGCCGTCAAGACTTAATCATTTCCAGGCCGTCATGACTTTTACTCTTGACGCCCTACCTTCGTGACGCCGTCAAATCTTTACTGGTTCGTCATGGAATTTTGCTCTTGACGCCGTCAGGGAATTACTCTTGACGCCGTCACCTACTGTTCCCAGCATGGAAAATTAAGACTTTGGCGTTTTCTTCACTTTTATGCTCCAAAAACGTCCGAATTGCTTCCTTTTCCAGATTTCATTCCCAAAGTACCTAAAATCACAAAAGGAACAATTTGGGCAATATTTGATCAAATAAATTCGAATTCGGGCTTAAATGACCCCTTAAAAATGGATCATTTTTCGCCTCATCATATACCCTTACACTTGAGATTTGCTTGTCCTCAAGCAAATGCGCTTTTATTCTACTCAAAAGACAAGTTAGGGGTCATTTAATACTAATATAAAAGTAATTACAACAAATAATCGTTCCACTAAAGACCAATAGACAAGCACGGAGGTTATACACTAGCACCTCACAAATAGTGTTTTGATACTCACATCTCTCGGGTGTAATAAAGTGTAAATTACAATATGGAAACGGAAGATATCTCTCACAACCTGTCATAGCAAAATAGATTACCATAGGCTTGGGAAAGAATCAAACCTCCACCACATGGCGTAAGCACCTAAGATAAACTATCAAAGAGGTCTTTTAAAGGGTTGTAACGTTAGGTGTAGGGATATGAAATACACGGTTTTGTTGGATAAAGGAAGTTTTACTGGTGGCGAGTTAACAATCTTGGTCAATTACATGTACAATATGGCGTTGCTAAGCCAAGACTAGACTCGACTTAAGCTAATAAATGAAAAATAACAAAAACTTAAAATGAACATAGAATAAAACGGGATGGTAGTCCGTATGTTTTTTTCTCTTTTTCTTTTTCTATTTCTTTTTTCTTTTTCTTGATTTTTTTTTTTTTTTTTTTTTTTTTTTTTTTTTTTTTTACATACACTCTTACCCTACCATCCAAAATAATACATCATAGGGGATGAACATTCCCCTTACACTTGAATCTTTACATACTTTACATTAAACTAATCTAACGACTCGAATTAAGAAAATCAAAACACTTGGAGTACTTTTAATATTAACGTACATATGGGGGTCATAAATGATGTTCTTCCCCATTACTCCATAAAATAAGTACTTACCCATGAGTCCCAATCGTCCCAAAACAATATGTACAAGGATATGACTCGACTTAGCAACCATGTAATCAATTAGATAGTTAACTTAGGGTTTAACAAATAACAATAATGCACTAAAAATGAGCGTATACACGGAAGACTAAGGCGATTTGGTTGTACATTTAAGTGGGGTGTAACAAATTCTTCCTTTAAGTAAAATGCTTAAAGTTAGAGACGAAAAGATAGGCTCGGAGGGGTGTACTAGGGGTATCGTGTACTAAAAATGAGTACAACGCTAAAGGTGTGGGAAAAATTAGTTGACTTAACTAGCCAAGTAATATGACTTAAATGGTCAAGTAATTATAATACTGGTTTAACACAATGGTGATCTTAATGCCTCTTATCATGTAGTAAATCCTACTACACGAATGTAGTCTCACTAGCGGTCTCGGGATGCATCACTAACGCAAGTTCTAGAATCTAAATGCTACCGGTACACTCATAAGCACTAATAGTAAATGCTTTTCCTATCAAATCTAAAGGCGAACCTCACATATTTGGGTGGAAAATTTTTCTGAATATACGGTTATGTACTAGTCATACAATCTCCTATCCATGAGACGCTTGCTATGGCTAAAGTTTCACTCCTAAATGTTGTAAAAAATTTTAAATTTGGTGCTAAAATTGCACTAACAAGTATTTCTCATAGTTTTATTACACATCTACCATTAAACAAAACAAACTTAAGCGAAAGTGCATATGTAAGGTATCATCTTTTAACCTTCCCCTTACACTTAAGATGAACATTGTCCCCAATGTTCAAGTAAAGAATGTAAAAGTGAAAAAGTAAAGAGAATGAAATCAAATACGCCCCTGATTCGCTCGGTATGGATAATAAGGTGGCCAGGTTAAATCTTCCTCCAAGAAAATGAACAATCAAAGCTTCCCTTCCAGAATATAAATCATCTTCTTGTCATACATAACCTGTAAAACCTGATAAAATAGACAAGACAACCTCGCGTAAAATCGGCGGCATCCTATATAAGTTACTAAATCCTAGAAAACAAGATAAGATATAATGCTTGTCGAATGAAGTTTGCAGATTTCCTGGAGATTATAAAACTTAATAATTCACAAAAACCATAAGACTCCGTTAGAAAAACAAATCCAGATTTTTACACTTGACGCCGTCAGAAGTGACCTGCATAAATTCTTATGTTAAGTTTCCGGAAAATTTCTGGAAAAACTTGGTCCTACTTCCTGGAAAATCCTGCAAAACTTCATTATGACTCAATACAAGCATTTGACTCTAACAAATACGAATATACATGTTCAATTAATATTGTGGAGAATCATGATCGGTTTGTTTCTTGAAAACATATTTGGGGTTTCCCCTTACACTTATCTTTTGCAAAAATACTTTTAGGTGGAGTTAAGACCTATGTTGTTATCTCGGTCAAATATCTCGTATCGTTCTAGGTCCGATATTTGAGATATCGGTTATCGCGGTGAGATATCGGTGAGATATCGATTTTTATATTATCTAATATATATATATATATATATATATATATATATATATATATATATATATATATATATATATATATATATATATATATATAATAAACTAAAGTATGAGGACTGAAGCTGGACAAACTAAAGATTGGTTTACTTCTTATTGCTCTCTTAAGATAATATGCAAGGATAACTAAATTATGAGGACTGGACATGTATTTTCTGAGACTATATAACACATTCTAGGGTTATAAAAAAAACACATACGCAGCTATCATTGTATTTTTCCAGATCCAAGCACAGCACCAACAAGAACAGCGACAAGACAGCACCAACAAGAACACAACACCAACAAGAAGTCAAGAACATCGACAACACAAGATCCAACCACTCATCTATTTTTTTTTTCTTTATCAAAACCACCAGAAATAATATAGATCCAAGCAAACCAAGATCCAAACACCACAAAAGCCCATAAAAATTATACAGTCACCCAAAAAAAGTCAAAAAGTCGATATCTCGCCGATACCAAAATATCGCGATTCCAAAATATCGTCCAAATATCGGCCAATATCGCCGATATTATCGGATCCGATATTTTGGGGCGATATTTTGATTCGATATATTTTTTAGGGGCGATACACGAGATATCGACGAGATATCGCCGATATATCGCGATATTAACTACATAGGTTAAGACTAGGCCAAAACAACAAAGTAAATTATTTCCACTATTTAGTTTAGAAACATGATCTACCAACAATAAAAATAAAGCATGCATACGGAAGCAAATAACTAACAAACAAACAAAATCACACAAAACATGGGTTGCCTCCCAAGAAGCGCTTTTCTTTATTTACGAGTCTTGTAGCTAGACTCAAGGTCATGGGTTACTACGTGACCTCATCATTGGTTCCACTCTCTGATTGTAGATATTCCTTGTAGAAATCAATCACTTTTTTCTCAACCGCCCCCATAATCATTTGGGCAAATTCTTTTTCGACTTTATACCTTGGTCCAAGGGCCAAGCAATCTTTGTAATAAAGACTCCTTTTTTCCCATACATAATCCATGCCCTTTTTCTTATCCTCCTCATTAGTATCCTCAAAAGCACCAACGTTGTCCTTATCAAAACGGGATATAAAGCGAAATTCTTTCATCCTATTAGGCATCCAATAAGTGATACTATCGGTGTTACTTGCAAATCGGATCGTTCCTTCTATCTCATCATATTCCAACTTAGACTCCTCAACAAATGGTTTGCCAAACACAACATTGGATAATCGACAATCAATAACATTAGCAAGATCCTCCACAATCATAAAGTCGGTGACAAAAGTGAAATTACCAACAAAGACATGTAAACCTTTAACTCTCCCGACAAAGTTACAAACTCCACCGGGGTATTTGGGATCCCTTCTAGGTTCAAGTCTTGTTTTCACTATATCATTATAAACAGTTGAGGACATAATGTTGATTGGAGATTTAAAGTCAATGTAAGCATTGCTAATGTGCCTATATCCAATCATACATGGTATCTTAGCATTCTTAGGATCGCCTCTCTTGATCTTAGGTTTAATTATGGTGAAAGGAGATCGCGGGTTATCAATAAGATTATTATAATATGCAATCTCCTCCTTAGTGGGGTATAGATTAAAATAGTCATTAAGCTTCGGATCTATTTCCCCCTCTTCAAGTCCCTCAATAACATTCACAAAATCATTAGGCCCTAGGTCCTCATTTGAATACAAGGCGGTCGCTAGGTCACTAAATGCATGTTCGAGCTCAACCTTGATCAAGCTATTAAGCTCCCTAAGTTCCCTAATCTCACTCTTAATTTGTTCACGTAACAAAGCCACTTCTCTAGGGGAAAGGGTGGATTCGCGTTTTCCATAATGGTCAACGGAATTGTCAATGAATTTGATTTACTAACAAAGGCACAAAGAAAGAGATAGACTAAAGAGAACCTAAAAATAAAAATAAAATCTTACTAGAAAGGAATCTAGCAAGTAGACCTAATAAAAATAAATTCTAACCTAGACAATAACTATTCCCCGGGCTGCGGCGCCAAAAACTTGATGCGTGGGAATTGCACCAGGCTTTACCTCTCAAGGGATCTTGAGAAGCTTACAACCCTCACCAGGCAGTGTACCTGATCGTTGTAGTATAGTATAGTGACAAGTACCGGGGGATTGATCGTTCAGCTAGGAATAGTGTCGCTAGGATTAGAAAACCTAAATACTAGTTCTAAAGGCGAGGGATGATTATTTTTGTGTTTTTATATTTTTTAGAAAGCAATTAAAAATCTCGGGTTTGAAGGATTTGGGCGGAATTAGTTGCTACTCAACGAACCCAATACTAAAGATGCAATCAAAATAAAATACAAGAAATGAAAATAAGCTAAATTATACTAAAGTTGTGAGCAATAAGTGGAGAAAATGTGTTTACTTAGATTTCACTACTCCCTAGACATCTTTTACACATTAATTACTTGTTATAAATGCATGGATGACGGATCGTATTCCTTAATACCATTCATGGGGTGGCACACTTAACTCCCCAATTCTATGAGCTCTTATCTCCTCCTACACCATGCCCAGCACAACTATAGGGATTGTAAACAGTGGCTCATGCATTAAATACAACCAATAAAGACCTAGTGCGCGTCGGTTCATGTTTCTTAAGACGTTCAAGCATGTTACCAATTGGAGATCTGCCAGTTTTCTTAAGCCTAACATATAAATCATTCATCCAAGACAAGTATAAACAAGTAATCAACACATAATTAACATCTAGGTTTCATTAGATCCAAGCAAACACAAGATAGATCTAGCCTAGCATGATGGAATTAAGACAAGAACAAGATATAGACAACCAATACATAGACATATTGATTGAATTGAAAGAACACTTATCTCAATTACACATGTAAGGTATCAAGGGCTTGGAACCCTTGAAAAACCTGTAAAATTCGCACCAAGTTCGTACTTAGGGTTTCTCCAAAACTTCTCTCTTTTTTAATGTGAAAATTAGAAAACTATATATAGGAAAAGGGGTCTGACGGCGTCAAGACAAACATTGTGACGCCGTCACCTCGCCGCCAAAACTATTCTCGGACTGCCTTGATCTACATTTGACGCCGTCAAGACTTAATCATTTCTAGGCCGTCATGACTTTTACTCTTGACGCCCTACCTTCATGACGCCGTCAAATCTTTACTGGATCGTCATGAAATTTTGCTCTTGACGCCGTCAGGGAATTACTCTTGACGCCGTCACCTACTGTTCCCAGCATGGAAAATTAAGACTTTGGCGTTTTCTTCACTTTTATGCTCCAAAAACATCCGAATTGCCTCCTTTTCCAGATTTCATTCCCAAAGTACCTAAAATCACAAAAGGAACGATTTAGGGCAATATTTGATCAAATAAATTCGAATTCGGGCTTAAATGACCCCCTAAAAATGGATCATTTTTCGCCTCATCACTGTGTCCAATGATAGTCTGCCACGTAGCCCATATGTGCTTCTTTCGCTTCCTGACACTCTCCTGACAACCTGACAATCTTCTAGAAGCACTAGAATGTACTAATTTACCCTTAATTGCTGTAATAAAAATGATTGGTAATTAGGGTTCATGGAGGGGAACAGTAATTTCTGGGTTTGTGGGGTGAATTGGGGAAAATGAGACGCGGGGTGGTTTTTTTAATTTTTGTTTGACCTCATTGACTATTTGACCAAAGGTGTGGACCGGGTTGTGTTTTTGGGTAAGTTGGGCTTGAATTAAAATGATGGGCTGGGTGTTGAAATAAAATAGACCTGGGCTATTGATATTAAATGGTGGACTGAATTTGTGGTATAATGGACTTGGCAGATTTATACTTGTAGTATTTTTTAGATTTTTGTATTATGAATTCCAAGGACCAATGGTGTAAACTTCCAAACTCCAAGGGCTGAATGTGACTTTCTTCAAAAATATAATTCAAGGACTATTCTTGCCAAGTCTGAATAGATGAAGGACTGTTGATGAGTGTCTAAAATACTCATCATTTCGTTCACATTTAGGCTACTAAAACATCTGAAATCATACAAATATGCTTTAAAATACAGGAAATATCACCAAACTGTGTTTTTAGGTGTTACAAGTGCAAAAGGGATGAAAACTGATGAAAAACATACAAAATATTAATAATTTACAGTTTTAGTCCCTGAACTTTGAATAATTGGCAAAACTAGTCCCTGGTCACTCAAAACTTGTAAAAATATCATTTTAGGTCCTTGGGATTCACAAGTTGTTCAAAATAATCCTTTGAAATTAAAAATCTCAAAATTACAACTTTGGTCCCTCAGCTTTGGAAAAGTGTCAAAAATGGTCCTTGGGGTTTCAAAATTGGAAATTAATCAAAATAAACCTTGTACTATTCATGTTTGACATAATTGGTCCTTATGAGAAAAGTTTTGAGAAATTACAAGTTTGGTCCCTGGAGTTTCTATATTGGCAGATTTGGTCCCTAAGGTTTAAAAAAATGGAAAATTTATACTTGTGGTCCTTGTACTAATGTTAAAATTGCAGGTTTGGTCCTTATGTGAAGTTGGGAAAGTTACAAATCAGGTCCCTAAAAAATGCATAATTTTCACATATGGTCCTTGGGCTTCATTATACAAACCGGATCCACCTTTGTATTATCAATAAACCAAATCCAAATCCAGTCCAACCCAGTTACTAAACCACTTGGGCCCAAATTATTCCAGCCCACTCCCTTTGTAAATAAATAAAACAGACAAACACCACACCCCCGTCTTTCCCTCTTCGTCTTCCACCTCACACCCCCACCTGTAACTCCACCTTCCACCTCCACCTCACTACTTCCAGCTCACCCCTACTTTACTACCCACTCTCCACCACCTCTGCCACTACTACCCCCCACTTGCCTTACCCACTCCCTTCCACCTCCACAACCCTCCAAAACCTTGAAAACTTCACCACGCAATCCACAGTACCCCCTTGGACTTTTGGCGCCAAAAAGACTTTTAAACGGCCTGGATCAATTGGACCTTATCAATGGCTGGGAATTGGTGGGAAATGCCCCAGTGGGTCCCACAAACTCAGAACATATCTACAAAAGGGAAATGAGGCAGAGGAGTTCAAGTATTAGAGTAGTTTTAGTTAAATGTAATCGTAGGTAGTATAAACTTGTATTTTAGTTATAATTTCAATTAAATCAGCTTGTACTAAGTTAAATTGGTGTATTGCAATCTTTATTTTCAAGTTAATTTTAAGTTGCAGTTGGATATCTCAGTTATGCAATTTTACTCTTATTTCTAAAATCATCAAAAGCTCAACTGTTGTTATTTGTTGTTATAATTGAATTCTAAAACTCACTTAAGCTCTGACAAAGCTTATTTAAGCTTTTAGAAGGTTTAAATTTCAGTTTAAGTTAATAAAGCAAAAATAAGAAAAATATTAAAGAAAATAAAAAAATAGTGTCTGATGAAGAATTAAAGCTGAGTAAGGTGTGATTCTGGATTGTTTTGGTATTAGTACCTTGTGGAAGGTTATTAGGATAGACCTCGGTCTTTGGTTCCATCATCTCAGTCACATTCAAATTGTAAGTCACAATCTTGCCCTTTGGAATTTTCTTTTGTTACAGTTGTTATTCATGATTGTTTTGTCTTAATTAGCTTTTATATCATCACTAGTATCTGTTTCAAACAAAAAATTGCAAGGTTAATGGACTGAATTCAGAATAGTATTGTAGATTTAGTTTTAAGGGAGTGTTTGGATTAACTAAACACTCAGTGTTCTACTGTGTTGTAGTTGTTGTTTCTGGTTCAGTCAAGTCATAATAGGTCTAAGATAGTTAGGTAAGTCATAAAATTGGGTAAGTCTAGTGTAAAAAGTCAAAGAACCATTTGATCACCCCTCACAGTTAACTGTGAGGGATTTGTGATCCTTAAACCCACCCATTAGCTAATAAGTTGTAGCTTAAGCTTAATTTAGTCTCATTTCATCTTATTACTTCATATGCAGTCATTAAATTAAGCTAGAAACTCAATATAGTCAAAGATACAAGTTTTGGTTAAAAGTCAAAATTGACTCTCTCAGTTTTTTACCAAAATCACAAGATTTGTTTTGAATTTACTTTTAAGACTTGAAATTTGTTTCTATTAATAGCCTACCAACTCTAGTTTAAATTCCCACCATCTTTACATTTTTAGTATTTTTGTGTGGACCCCACCATCCATCCAAAGTAAGCTGCAGGGAGGAAGACCTCCCCTGCTTCATCAGACCTCAGTCACAACACCACCTTCGGTGGTGTTTTGTGACCACCACAGTGGGTCCCACACCACAAAATTAGCTTTTCCCAACCCCCCTCCTACCAGAATCTTTAGATTGACCTTTTGTTTGACCTAAATCCCTGTGGACCTCACCTAGAATAAGCCATCAAATCTGTCCCCATTCTGTGTTGAATTTAGGTTTTGGATTAGCTTATTGTGGCTTACCAGCTTATCTACTGAGCTTATTTAACCAAATTGAGCTTTGACAAGTCCAACTAACTTATTAGAACCAGATTCATCCATTGTGGGTCCCACACCAGCTCTTTTGAGCTTATTTGCTTGTTTGGTCAACTGTGGTCAACTGCTTAAGTTAGTAGCTTATACAGAGCTTATTAATAAGTTGTAGATTAGTTGTTTTCACAAAAGTTGTTTATTTTTATGTATAATGTAGTTTTGTAAAAGAAAAATCAAGAAAAAACAATATAATAGTAAGTGATAGTTTCTATTTAATTTAATTTAATTTTAATTTTAATTTTTATATTTTAATTAAGAAAGTTGTGTTTTTATATTTTTATTAATTTCCTCTTAGGTTAAAGTATTTTTAATAATTTTCTCAGATTTTTATTCTGTCTTTTAGTATTAATTATAATTTAAAATAGTTTTATTAGTAATTAATCAATAAATAAGTTTTAATTAGCATAATTAGTTTTTATATAGTAACACCTATATTTTATATTTTTCCTAGCTTGTATAAGTCATAAAATAATTTTAGAAATTTTCTTGTGATTTTTACTGTTCATTTAATAGTTTTTATAATTTAAATAGTTTAATTGGTAATTATTTAATAATTAGAATAATAATTAGTAAACTAGTTTAAAAATATATAAAATAAAGTTTTTATAATTTTTTAAGATTCCTGTGATGGTTAATTAGATTTATAAATTTTTTCATAATTTTCTAAGTTAGTTTAGTATTATTTGTAATTTAAAATAGTATAATTAATATTAATAGTTTTTAATTAATAAAAAGTTCATAAAAAGACAAAAAGATTTATTTTTATTTTTTATACTTTATTCAAGTTCTAATTTAAGTATAGAAATTATTTTTATAAGTTTTTAGATTAATTTGTAGTATTTATAATTTTTAGTTTAATTTAAATTAGGTTTAATTAAATAGTTAAATAGTTTTTAACTTAATAATTAATAATAAATAATATAATAATCTAAAAAATAGTTTTCTTTTTAATTTAATTTTATTTTAAGTTTAAGTTTATAGAATTTTCAATTTTAACCCTTATAGTTTATTTTTCTTAAAACTCATCTTTTTCTCAGTACGCAGTCGCGTCTGATTTTAAATTGGTGTACGTTTATACGTTTTAGATATCTAGGTTTCACGTAATCGTTAATTTAAGTTTTCCTAAGTTATTTTAAGTTATAAAACCCTAGTTTAAATCACTCACACACACTTTATACCTTTCCTGTTCACATTCACTAATCACAGATTCGTTTTTAATACCATCACAACCTCGTTGGGACATTACGACCCGGGAAAACACTGTATTTCACGGAAGCATTTGCCTCATCTGTTTGACTATTATAATTGACCATTCACAAGTGGTTGACCAATAATTATCTGACCGTTTGAGGCGAATCAAAATTTGGCGCCGCTGCCGGGGAGGTTGTGCGCTTATTCTAACGATTTTGCGTATTAGTGATCCTGAATACACATCCATTGTATATTTACCATCTTTTATCTATATTTTTATAAAACAAAACACAAAAATATTCACCTTTACACCCCTACCTATTTGATTCTTCATTTCTCATCCCCAAAACCTTTTGATTCTACATTCTTCCACTTATCCCATAATTGATTCTAATGACATATCTCATTAACGATTTCTTTGAACAAAGGGCCTATGAAAGCAACATCGAAAAACTTATTGCCTTATCAAAGATATCAAGATGTCATGTTGATTATGATAGACCATCGATTCATATTCCCTCTCCAGTGAGGGAAATGGAACGAGAAACCGGGGTGACAAAGGACCTTGTACTTTCCTCTGACTATGAAAGTGCTAACTACGTCCAACCTACGGTTGTCCAAGAACCTGAGCTCACAAATGCTCCTAAACCTTCAAGAATCAATCCTGATCTTTCACGGTTTACGGTTAAAAGTTTGTCAAGCAAACGTACAGAGCTTAGGGCAATTACTGAAAACCCGATTACAGAACAATTTGCCTAATCTTCACAATTATCAAAAACAAAAACCCGAGACCATAACGGAAGTGGTGGAAATTTCTAGCTCTAAGAGCACACCACTCGTCCCACCTCCAGATTTTGTTCCTTGTGACGGTTGTGGTGAGCCGCTTTTCGGTTTTCCATGTCGTTGGTGTACATGTGTACAATGTGGTAATGATATTCAAAACGGGAGTTGTTTGTTTTGTGGATCGAGTAATTCATTTGCTTATGATCCTAATCAAAACTCATTCAACGACTCCTCAAATTTTTCAAACTACCCATCACATTCATACGAGCAAGAATCATATTATCCAAATATCAATGATGCTTCGTATCAAAATACACCAAGCCAGACTCAACAGTTTTACTATTGTGAGTACTGTGGAGGTCCACATTTTAGCTCTGATTGTCAAACAAGGAATCCATTTCCTTGTAACAATTACGACTATTCGTTTCAAGACCCACCTCCACAATACCAAATGAACCAAGCAACTCCTCAAAACCAGCAAGACCCTTGTCTAGAGGTTCTTGAAAAACTTAAAAACATTAGAGAGGAGTTAGCTAATATGTCGTCTCACAAAGATCCAAGTTCTTCTTGTGTATATTGTGGGGGTCCTCATAATGATGATCAATGTCAACCTTCCGGTTTTGACACATCCACACCTCCACAATTTCCACTCATTCAAAATTCTCGTGATAAATCTATCACAGAATTACTTGTTGAAGAACGAGATTCTGGGAAAAGCATGGAAGATTTAATTGCTGAGCAAAGAGTAGCCAAAATACGTGCCAATATTCGCTATGCTGCTTTTTATGAGTACGATGATGACAGTGATGATGGTGATAACATTGTTATCATTCAAAAAGATTCATCGAGTTCATCAGTTGAGACTTCTTCCATGGAGATACAGGGAGAAAAGAATATAACTGAATCACTAGCAGTAGAAATAATGGAACTTGTAGACTCCATTACTGCTAGTCCTTCTCAGCTCCCTCTGTATGATGTTATCACACCCGAGATTCCCACTCACTCTCTGAGCATGGGGGACGAGCATCTTGACATAATTTCTGCAAAGGAATCTGACGAATTCATAAAGTCCAGTGTTGAGAACCTTGTTCCAATCCCAAGAGAGTCACAGGGAATTCTTGATCATATATGTGATATTCCTACCCCCCCCCCCCTGATAATCCAAATGATCAAATTGAGAATGTCTCTAATTCCAGTAATGATTGTATATCTTATGGAGACATTGAGTATGATGAGGCATCACTGCCTCATTCTGATATTGATCCTCTTATTGAGGATTTCACAGAGGAACTCACTCACATCATTCCACTTCTATTTGGAAGTAATGATGATCTCTTTGACTTCGAAGCCGATATGGGAGAAACTGAAAATCTTTTAAACTCTAAACCCAACATCGAGCTTAGTACTTCGCATGCTGATGAAAATTCTTTATCTTCTGGAGACATCAGTCATGTGAAAGATTACCTTCTGAGCTAGTCAGCTTAGAAGAAGAGAAAGATAATCACTTTGTTCCCGAAGCAGTCAAGACCACTCTCACCAATCCTCTATATGAATTCGAATCCGAATTCACTTTGATTTCTGATAATCCACTCTTTAATATTCAGAATGAGGATTGTGATGAGTTCACAACGGAACATGAGTTCACGAATTTACATCTTGTGAATGATTCTCTTTACGAGGAGTTCTCCTTTGAACTCACTCATATCATATCTCCACCGGAGTATGATACTTTCTATTTTGATCTAGACATACCCATAATATGTCTTGATCAAACGAGCTTAAAAGAGGAGATTCATGAAACAATGAATTCTCCTATTGAAGATGAGGAGTTAATCATGATTTTCATCATGACTTTCTTTCTTTTCTTCATATATTCTGTTCCCTATCCTGTTCTTCACTCTTTCGGGAGTGAGGACATTATCTTTGACCCCGGCATTCTCATTTATAAATTATGAGCCGGTTACTTATCTCATCGGTGTGTAACTTTCACGTGCTTCAAATGTTTATCCAAATATCTTGAATGAAAGTCCGATTGAGATTGTCTCTTCCACTTGCTTCCCCATGGACAAATAAATTCGGGGTCGAGTCAAGTTAGTGACTCGGAAATAAAAAACAATAGCATGTACATAGGTTTTCACCCATGTTTCACCCTAGTGTGGGGGAGATACCCCACATGTTGTATATATATATATATATATATATATATATATATATATATATATATATATATATATATATATCCTCTAAAAAAAATGTAAATATAGTGATAGCTTCTATTTAAGAAGTTTTATCTAAAAAAATAATTGTATGTATATACATCTTAAATAAAGGCTATGGAATATTTTTCTTCTTACGTTCTAAATTCGGTTTAACACCCGGTACTTTGAATATTGAGGACAATATTCAGTTCTAAGTGTGGGAGGAGATTCGTTATTCTAACGAATTTAAACACATGTTCCATCAAGAACCCCCATTTTAGCCAAAATTTTAAAATTTTTTCTCACTTAGAACGCAATAAATGGTATCAATCCTCCATGTCTAACCCACAACAGGATTGGCTAATCCAATAGCAAACGGTTCTTGGTAAAGATAACTCAAACCCGTTTATGGCTTGCAATTTGCCAAAAATTGTATGGTTCCTCAACTCCCCATTATCCTCAAAAGCTGATGAGTTGGCTAGCCCGCAAGATTATGGCTTGTGGTAAAGGCCGTGGAAAAACCATAATTGGTAATCAGCTCACCAAGATGTTGACTATTCCATCAAGAGTTGGCTAGTCCAGAAGCAAACGGCTTTTGGTAAAGACTAATCAAATCCGTTGACAGCTGGTGGTTTGCTCAAAATCACACGGTTATCAGGTGTACCACAGTTCTTACACCTGGCTACTCCAGAAGTGATGGCTTTTGGTAAAGAGTTCTTTGAAATCCATTAAAACTTCATAAAATATTGCTAGGGACTAGCAATAGTTTAGTGTGGGGGATTGATGAGTGTCTAAAATACTCATCATTTCGTTCACATTTAGGCTACTAAAACATCTGAAATCATACAAATATGCTTTAAAATACAGGAAATATCACCAAACTGTGTTTTTAGGTGTTACAAGTGCAAAAGGGATGAAAACTGATGAAAAACATACAAAATATTAATAATTTACAGTTTCAGTCCCTGAACTTTGAATAATTGGCAAAACTAGTCCCTGGTCACTCAAAACTTGTAAAAATATCATTTTAGGTCCTTGGGATTCACAAGTTGTTCAAAATAATCCTTTGAAATTAAAAATCTCAAAATTACAACTTTGGTCCCTTAGCTTTGGAAAAGTGTCAAAAATGGTCCTTGGGGTTTTAAAATTGGAAATTAATCAAAATAAACCTTGTACTATTCATGTTTGACATAATTGGTCCTTATGAGAAAAGTTTTGAGAAATTACAAGTTTGGTCCCTGGAGTTTCTATATTGGCAGATTTGGTCCCTAAGGTTTAAAAAAATGGAAAATTTATACTTGTGGTCCTTGTACTAATGTTAAAATTGCAGGTTTGGTCCTTATGTGAAGTCGGGAAAGTTACAAATCAGGTCCCTAAAAATGCATAATTTTCACATATGGTCCTTGGGCTTCATTATACAAACCGGATCCACCTTTGTATTATCAATAAACCAAATCCAAATCCAGTCCAACCCAGTTACTAAACCACTTGGGCCCAAATTATTCCAGCCCACTCCCTTTGTAAATAAATAAAACAGACAAACACCACACCCCCGTCTTTCCCTCTTCGTCTTCCACCTCACACCCCCACCTGTAACTCCACCTTCCACCTCCACCTCACTACTTCCAGCTCACCCCTACTTTACTACCCACTCTCCACCACCTCTGCCACTACTACCCCCCACTTGCCTTACCCACTCCCTTCCACCTCCACAACCCTCCAAAACCTTGAAAACTTCACCACGCAATCCACAGTACCCCCTTGGACTTTTGGCGCCAAAAAGACTTTTAAACGGCCTGGATCAATTGGACCTTATCAATGGCTGGGAATTGGTGGGAAATGCCCCAGTGGGTCCCACAAACTCAGAACATATCTACAAAAGGGAAATGAGGCAGAGGAGTTCAAGTATTAGAGTAGTTTTAGTTAAATGTAATCGTAGGTAGTATAAACTTGTATTTTAGTTATAATTTCAATTAAATCAGCTTGTACTAAGTTAAATTGGTGTATTGCAATCTTTATTTTCAAGTTAATTTTAAGTTGCAGTTGGATATCTCAGTTATGCAATTTTACTCTTATTTCTAAAATCATCAAAAGCTCAACTGTTGTTATTTGTTGTTATAATTGAATTCTAAAACTCACTTAAGCTCTGACAAAGCTTATTTAAGCTTTTAGAAGGTTTAAATTTCAGTTTAAGTTAATAAAGCAAAAATAAGAAAAATATTAAAGAAAATAAAAAAATAGTGTCTGATGAAGAATTAAAGCTGAGTAAGGTGTGATTCTGGATTGTTTTGGTATTAGTACCTTGTGGAAGGTTATTAGGATAGACCTTGGTCTTTGGTTCCATCATCTCAGTCACATTCAAATTGTAAGTCACAATCTTGCCCTTTGGAATTTTCTTTTGTTACAGTTGTTATTCATGATTGTTTTGTCTTAATTAGCTTTTATATCATCACTAGTATCTGTTTCAAACAAAAAATTGCAAGGTTAATGGACTGAATTCAGAATAGTATTGTAGATTTAGTTTTAAGGGAGTGTTTGGATTAACTAAACACTCAGTGTTCTACTGTGTTGTAGTTGTTGTTTCTGGTTCAGTCAAGTCATAATAGGTCTAAGATAGTTAGGTAAGTCATAAAATTGGGTAAGTCTAGTGTAAAAAGTCAAAGAACCATTTGATCACCCCTCACAGTTAACTGTGAGGGATTTGTGATCCTTAAACCCACCCATTAGCTAATAAGTTGTAGCTTAAGCTTAATTTAGTCTCATTTCATCTTATTACTTCATATGCAGTCATTAAATTAAGCTAGAAACTCAATATAGTCAAAGATACAAGTTTTGGTTAAAAGTCAAAATTGACTCTCTCAGTTTTTTACCAAAATCACAAGATTTGTTTTGAATTTACTTTTAAGACTTGAAATTTGTTTCTATTAATAGCCTACCAACTCTAGTTTAAATTCCCACCATCTTTACATTTTTAGTATTTTTGTGTGGACCCCACCATCCATCCAAAGTAAGCTGCAGGGAGGAAGACCTCCCCTGCTTCATCAGACCTCAGTCACAACACCACCTTCGGTGGTGTTTTGTGACCACCACAGTGGGTCCCACACCACAAAATTAGCTTTTCCCAACCCCCCTCCTACCAGAATCTTTAGATTGACCTTTTGTTTGACCTAAATCCCTGTGGACCTCACCTAGAATAAGCCATCAAATCTGTCCCCATTCTGTGTTGAATTTAGGTTTTGGATTAGCTTATTGTGGCTTACCAGCTTATCTACTGAGCTTATTTAACCAAATTGAGCTTTGACAAGTCCAACTAACTTATTAGAACCAGATTCATCCATTGTGGGTCCCACACCAGCTCTTTTGAGCTTATTTGCTTGTTTGGTCAACTGTGGTCAACTGCTTAAGTTAGTAGCTTATACAGAGCTTATTAATAAGTTGTAGATTAGTTGTTTTCACAAAAGTTGTTTATTTTTATGTATAATGTAGTTTTGTAAAAGAAAAATCAAGAAAAAACAATATAATAGTAAGTGATAGTTTCTATTTAATTTAATTTAATTTTAATTTTAATTTTTATATTTTAATTAAGAAAGTTGTGTTTTTATATTTTTATTAATTTCCTCTTAGGTTAAAGTATTTTTAATAATTTTCTCAGATTTTTATTCTGTCTTTTAGTATTAATTATAATTTAAAATAGTTTTATTAGTAATTAATCAATAAATAAGTTTTAATTAGCATAATTAGTTTTTATATAGTAACACCTATATTTTATATTTTTCCTAGCTTGTATAAGTCATAAAATAATTTTAGAAATTTTCTTGTGATTTTTACTGTTCATTTAATAGTTTTTATAATTTAAATAGTTTAATTGGTAATTATTTAATAATTAGAATAATAATTAGTAAACTAGTTTAAAAATATATAAAATAAAGTTTTTATAATTTTTTAAGATTCCTGTGATGGTTAATTAGATTTATAAATTTTTTCATAGTTTTCTAAGTTAGTTTAGTATTATTTGTAATTTAAAATAGTATAATTAATATTAATAGTTTTTAATTAATAAAAAGTTCATAAAAAGACAAAAAGATTTATTTTTATTTTTTATACTTTATTCAAGTTCTAATTTAAGTATAGAAATTATTTTTATAAGTTTTTAGATTAATTTGTAGTATTTATAATTTTTAGTTTAATTTAAATTAGGTTTAATTAAATAGTTAAATAGTTTTTAACTTAATAATTAATAATAAATAATATAATAATCTAAAAAATAGTTTTCTTTTTAATTTAATTTTATTTTAAGTTTAAGTTTATAGAATTTTCAATTTTAACCCTTATAGTTTATTTTTCTTAAAACTCATCTTTTTCTCAGTACGCAGTCGCGTCTGATTTTAAATTGGTGTACGTTTATACGTTTTAGATATCTAGGTTTCACGTAATCGTTAATTTAAGTTTTCCTAAGTTATTTTAAGTTATAAAACCCTAGTTTAAATCACTCACACACACTTTATACCTTTCCTGTTCACATTCACTAATCACAGATTCGTTTTTAATACCATCACAACCTCGTTGGGACATTACGACCCGGGAAAACACTGTATTTCACGGAAGCATTTGCCTCATCTGTTTGACTATTATAATTGACCATTCACAAGTGGTTGACCAATAATTATCTGACCGTTTGAGGCGAATCAACTATAGATGACTTTTGGATCCCCGGCATTGATTTTTTGACCAACTTCAACTCTCGTGCCCGTTTCCGTTGTTTTCCCGTGGTTTTTCGTCATTTTATGATAAATCCGTTCCTGCACATTCACAACATACAAATACATGTTTTCTTGGCGTTTGTTAGCTCAAATAGTCATTTTGGGTTGGTATTTGGTCAAATAATAGTGAGTGAATAAGCACTCACCACCTAACATGGCTTTAACAAACAAGCTTACAGTGATAATAACAATTGAAATGATCAACATGCTTCTGAATTAATGTAATGAAGAAGCTACTGTCACTAGCGATCACCACAATAATATCTAAGAAGTATTTAAACACTTAAAAGGATATTTGACTTCATTTGTGCACTCCAATGATTGGATTATGAGAGAGAGTGAGTATCAGAGCTCTAGTAGTTGTTGGGATGAGAGGTGTGTGAAAATGAGACGAAATGGGGCTCTATTTATAGGCATGGAGAAGTGGCTAGGCACTGAAGTACGTCACTCTTAATACAAAGGTCGGCGGACTTTACATAGAATGCCGGCGATCTTGGAGGAAAACCACGGCAGGCTTCAGAAATTTACTTGGCGCCAAAGGGTCATTAATAGAGCTGAAGCCGGCGCACAATGATAATAAGATCGCCGCACTTATTGGATTGACTTGATTTCTTATAGGACTTCATACGCCCCCGTAACCGGCGTACATTTGAGCAAGGACGACGCACTTTATACTTTAACATGAAATTATCTTGGAAGTGAATACTTCGTCTTGAATCTTGGAGATCTTTGTCTAGAGGACCTGAAATGTATTTTCAAGCAATTAAGTATAAAAAGTACATATAAATGATTAAGAAACTAACAAATAACGCTATATAATATATGTATAATTCGAGCGTCATCATTTACCACGATTTTTTTTTCTTCTGTTGACACTTAGATTTTATATGTCCTCCTTCTTTGCATAAAGAACATCTATTTTGCCCCTTACTCGCTGATTTTTTCCACCCTCTGCGGGCCCTTTTCTTGGATGACCTTTTGTTGTTGATTTTGGAGGACAAAGAATATCCTTCTCAGGATTCGGCATGTCGGCCAGGAGAACATCATCATGGTTTAACGATGTCTCATCCATTGATACTTCATTATCCTTGGTACTCCTTTGTAAGTTATATGAACACCAATGTAAAGGCAAGTAAACTGGTGGTATATTGAAACAATCTTTGTGAAGTACCCCAAATATATGATGATAAAGTATCCCCCAAAATTAAAAGTTCTTGCAACTAAACACGATTATATTTCCATCCCAAAACACCTCGAGATTTTTATTATATCCATTAAAATATCTAATTATAAATTCATCACCACTTCTTGAAACTTAAAACTTATTGAAAGCAAACGTCGTGAGAACTTCAAAGACTTGTTCTTCCAATGACAATTTTGTCTTTAAAGATGGATGTCTAAGTGTCGATATCATCTTGCTATGCGCTTCTGCATTTTCAATTTCTTCGATAGTGTGACAACTGGCGATTTTGCAGGTTAATATTTAACCAAAAACTTGAATTATTTCACTTTTGACACCTACGTGATTAATTTAAACTAAAACCGAGAAGGGAATTAACTTTTGCTTTTTTAACCACACCTGCTTCATTTGTGATTGTGAATTATATTGTGGACTAGTTCAGCTGTATGAATTGGTAGTGTTTTAGGACTATTTTAATTAGTTGTGATGAGATTAATTACAAAATTGAGAAAAGTGGGTATGCTTTCTACATTGTTTATTTATCTGTATTTAAATGTGATGAATTTATGTAAGGGAGGATTTGAACTTTCTGAATTGTATGTGTGGTATGTGCAAATGTGTGGTATTGTGGTTATAAGTTATTGTGTATAAGTTATTTGTGATGTGCTACAAGAGTTGTATGAATTGGCCATTTAGTGTGTTTTAAGACTTGTTTTATCAACTGTAATAGTTATGGGTATGTTTTTAATCATTAGTCATTTTTTTTTTAATTTTTTTTAATGTTATTCGTGTAATTGTGTTGAAATGTGATAAATTAGAGATTAGTTTTATAATGGTGGAAGGAGGAAAGTTTTTTTATTTTATTTTCTGTGAAGTCAGCAACAAAAATTTTACTAAGTGTAAGTTTAATTTGATTTTGTGTTTGTTTTGAAATAAGATGTAACAATTCGCAATTTCAGGTTAATTACCATTCCCGGAAAATTTCACTATTCACTTTTACTATTCATTTTTCCCGAAACTTTCCCGAAAGTTGATTTTTATTTGATATTCTCAAGTGATAAATCATTTCCATGGCAAATTAAATGTTTGACATTCGTCAGATCATTTTCGTGAAAGTTATTAAGGAATTACACGTTTTAGGGTAAAACGTCATTCTGAAATTCTACGTACAACGAAACTCGACCGCGTTAAGTGACCCCGCATCAGAAAAATGTTTGACACACTCATGATTTATTTGAGTATTAATCGTGACTGAGAAAAACATGACCAAAGACTTCCCAGCAGGTCACCCATGTCGGTACTACTCTCACATAAGCACGCTTAACCGAATGGGCGATTAACCGTTAGACCACGAAACGAGTTTCTAAGACGTTTTGAGTTTTCAAACTTATTAGAAAAAGTCAACATATTTTTCCCTCCTCCATTGACCAAAAATCATCCCTTGATGTTATAAGTCATTTCGTGATTTTTAGGCTTACGGTTTGATGTCTAAAAGACATTTAATACCAACCAACACTAGACTGAGCCCAGTCTAGACATTATAAGTCATTTTAAATCATTTTTATCACATTAGAAAAGTAACATTTTACTTTTCTCAATTTTACGCAATATTCGTACGTTTTACGTATTACGCGTTTTAGACCCGTGTTTCCAGCTTTTAGCAGGGTTTTAGCACCCGATAGATCCTACCACTCATTTTATATTTTATTATGGACTATATAGACATATTTAACAATACTTTCAAGTTCCATAATTTTACGACACCCGGTTTTACGTTTTGAGGCTTAATCATTTACGATTGGCATTTCCCGGAGTCAAAACTAACCAAGTATCTTGGATAATACCAAGAAAAGTCCACACTTGCTCCCCAAGCTTGACCAAACCGCCCTAGGAGGGGGGAGTCACAACCATGTGGCTTCATCTCATGAATATACCCCTAGATCACCATTATATTACAACTTGGTCACCAAGTTTTGGTAATTTCCTAGTAGTTTCCTAACCTCCTCTTTTGGACTATAAATAGCCCCTCTTCCCCCCTTCTTGGTGCCGTGCATCCCCAACCCCATAACCACACCATCCTTTGCTCATTTCCTTCTAGTTTCATGCATGGTTCAAGTGATTCTTCAAGATAGAAACCCTAGCTAGATTATCATTCACCAAAACTCTTCCAATCCCTAATATACTTGGTGATTTCTCTTGAGTTTAAATCCACTCAATTCACCTCAACTTTCATTACATCTCTTTCAAGAATACCAAGGGTAGAAAGATTGCATGAAGTGAAAAAGGGTTGAAGCAAGTCTATCAATGTCCTATCCTTACATGTTAACTTCCTTTCATCTTTGAAAGCCAAAAGTTGTGAGCCAAACCCTAACTTGATTCTTGTTAAATAATCATGTTCATGTTATTTACATATTATTTGTGCTATATTATGTCTTGTATTAATGTCCATGATGTATAAAAGTGAGTAAAACAAGTTATTGTACATGATTGATAAGACAAGTTCATAAAACAAGTAAACTAGTGACTTTCTTGGAAAACCACGACCAAAATGGTAAAATTATGATATTGGATCATTACATATTACAGTAGAGGACTTAACAAGGAAACCATAGCAATTTGAACCACCCAAAACGAGTATACGAGTCAAAAGTTACGCCCATTTGAAATTACCAAAGTTTCCGGCAAAACTGCCAAATACCATTCTGATCAAAATTGGGTTTTGAAAGTCCCACTTCTGGTCCGATTCATCAAAAAGTTAAAACACGAAAGTTGTCCGGAACGACGTTTTCGTTCAGGAACAAAGAAGCTCGAGCCATGAAAACGCTTTCCGAGTGATAAATTTCTTCAAATTCTAAACAGCCCATTTTTAGACAAAGTCATTACATATAGGTTATGGTTTATGAAGACCAAAGGGGTCTTATGACCTATAATCAAGACCACCACCATGGCTAGAGCCAAGGTTGTGTCTCATGACCTTGGAACAAGAACCAAAGGTCATGGCTAGGCCATGACGAAACGACCATACAAGCTTACTTAGGCGTAAACATGAAACAAAGAGTTAACGATAACTTGAACAAACAATTTGGATCTACTTCACTTAAAGGAACCATGAGATATTACAAAGAGAAAATGGTCATACAAGACTTATGAAACTACCCCTAATAACAATCTTCATGTACAAATAAACTTTCCTAAGTTTATTCAAGTATCGGACATGTAACTTTTCGGATCAAAACTTATATCTATATATTTCATCAACTACTACAATAGTAGGGAGCCTCATGTGAGGAGTTCATTATGTAAGCCGTCGAGTTGAGTTGTGGATTTACGAGTTAAAGTGTCCTGGCTCCTCGAACGCTTACTAACATGACTTCTGAATTATGTCGGCCCGAACGGTAGTGAACGATATACCAAAACATACATGTTTCATGAATCTTTCTTTCAAAGACATACAATATACATCATACCACATCATGGACTAAATGCAAGATATATATATAGGCACTACTTCATATTCTTTACTCCGATCCTAAGTCGCGACATTCTATTATAGGTTGCTCGTAGAAACCTTCGCGATTCGACCATCACATTCACTACTCACTACATAACTTAAGGTGAGTTCATAGCCCCACTTTACATTACTTCAATGTTTTACAAACCCTTGGGGGAAATACATGCTATTTCTAAATCGAACACAATGCTTTCTACTGTATGCTATTCGACTATGTTTTATTATCACTAAGTAACATCCTTGCCAAACCAAGATCCCTTATTATGAACCATTTAATCACTTGCGAGGGTTACTTGCAAGTGAGCGCGAATATTGTGAATAGGCCTATTGGGATTGACGAATCCCATTTGTATTGACTAAGTTCAAACAAATGCATTAATATTTGAGATTTAGGTATGTTAGCAAAGTACCTACCGGGATAAATCTGCCGATCGATATTGGTACACGTTAACGTTATGGTGTCATAAGCTTAGTGTATAATACATGTTCCGGGCGTATAATAACGTAGCCTACCTGTTTTGTTTTCCAAACATTGGTGTGAGCCTATAACTCACACTACCAACATATTGTGTTCAATCGATTTAATAAACTCTATGAATATCACTCAACCTTTGTGTTGACCTCTCAAGCATGTATTTCAGGTTCATGACGATCAAGGATGGCACGGAAGGACACGGATACTCAAGAGGGCTATAAATTTTATTATCATTCAAAACTCATTTATTATACATTGTAAACATGGAACCAATTGGGACCTCATTTTGTAATCTCTGATATTTATACAATTTGAATGATAAATCTTTTAAAACGACTCAATTGGAGTTCGTTTTCTATTATTGTGTCTATTGTGCCGTCAAGTAACACCCAGTTCGAATTCCGCTGCAACCATGAATTGGGGGTGTTACAGATTGGTACCAGAGCCATGGTTATAGAGAAACGGGTCTAATTGAGACCTAAACTATAACCACACTACAAGCAAAACCATTTTTATAGCCTTCCGCTCTCCGTGTCTTCCATCCTCCAGACGATTATGGACTTATTAAGCATTTTATGCTACATGAACATATAAGTATATTTATATATACATTCGAGTTATTTTCAATCATTTTATCTAAACATATCTACACATGCCTATTCTATGGCATTTCGACACAACTACATTCTCCCAACCATGTTCCTACTCCAACATTTTATATCCAAGATATTGTAACGAATTACGATGGTCTTTTCTATTTCCCGAACATTGTATGACACAATGGTCTAATCTACTTCCGAGACATTGTGATTTGTGCAATGGTCTCTCGAATTATTCCACCACCTCATCAATATCATTTCATATGATATCAAAAACCTATCACAATCTATCGATTTCCAAACAAGAAATATGAATTTCTAAAGGACAAACTAATCCATCATCGACAAAAGCTGAACTTTCTCTACATCCATCAAAGTTTTCTTCTGAAACCTTCATTGTTAAAAGTTTGTAATTCTAGCCCAGTATAGACTGTTTTAGAATTACTTCAACTTCCTTTCCACACATATCTACCCGTACTATCTTCTATGCAATGGAATATGAAAACATACGTTACAAGTCTTGTATGGACGGGACTTGCAACTTAAGGGTTTGACATCGCCTTTGTTTAGTGGACAGTTTCCCGAAAGCAACAGACAAATCACAAGTATACCTAATTTAGGTATTTGAAAATTTTATCGAACCTTGGCTAAATATAGACTAGTCACCTATATTTAACATAGGGACAGTGGAATATAGTCTGACTAACTATATTCGACTTAAAATTTTCAAATACTGAGAGTAGTTGTACTAGGATTATGTTCAGATTGATTTCCTACTTGAACTCGATAAACCACCAGAATTCTTTAAAACGATCTAGAGACACGATAGTGTTTTACCACTCAGCGAAATCTTAACACCTTATTTGTACTACCTAATTTCATTCTTGAAAGTTTTCATTTATGAGATAATCCGAACTACTATCTTGGGATAGTTATCAATTCTTCTCTTTATCCTGTAGAAGTACTATCCTGTTTAGGTCCTAAGGATACCATTCCATCGTAAACTTTTAAAATCTCTTAAGATTTTTAAAGCAAACTCAACATCTATACCTAAGAGTATTAACATTAAGCATACACTAAGCACTTTTGTTCATCAACATATCACAACATTACCTTCACAACCGTTGAAACCACAAGCTCATTAACAGATCTTGATGCACTTTTAAAGCTCAAGTCATCCTTAGTTACACCACAAGCACCCTCATCAACTTTACAAGATTGAATATTCATCTTGTACTTTTGGAACACCAGTATCATCTCGTAATACCTTGTAACTTACCGACTAAGTATGAATGTTGTGTAGGATGATTTGTAATTATTTGAATGGATTGGGATGCCTTTTCATTTAAATAAAGACATTGTAAATCACCAAACCATAAGTTTATATTTCCTTATTTACATTGTTTGGGATGCCTCTCTATGTAAATAAAGAATTATAAGCAAGTGGGCTTGTTTGTATCCGAAATAACATAAGTACGAAGTCAATAAACACTAGGTACAACAACCGATTACTTACTAGGCTATAATTGCAACTACTATATCAATTCCTATTAATATTCAACTGCTATATCAATTTCCTTTGATATTCGACTATTACCATACCTTTCCTACATAAAAGTAAACCTCGTCCTACACCATACACTGAAACGACAAATCAAACTACACCACTGGTAATCCCAGACTATAGTCCTCATAAGTAACCACACATCTTTATCGACACCACTCCAACATATGACACACAAAGAACTTCGGGACGAAGTTCCCCGTAAGGGGTAGAGACTGTAACAATTCGCAATTTCAGGTTAATTACCATTCCCGGAAAATTTCACTATTCACTTTTACTATTCATTTTCCCCGAAACTTTCCCGAAAGTTGATTTTTATTTGATATTCTCAAGTGATAAATCATTTCCATGGCAAATTAAATGTTTGACATTCGTCAGATCATTTTCGTGAAAGTTATTAAGGAATTACACGTTTTAGGGTAAAACGTCATTCTGAAATTCTACGTACAACGAAACTCGACCGCGTTAAGTGACCCCGCATCAGAAAAATGTTTGACACACTCATGATTTATTTGAGTATTAATCGTGACTGAGAAAAACATGACCAAAGACTTCCCAGCAGGTCACCCATGTCGGTACTACTCTCACATAAGCACGCTTAACCGAATGGGCGATTAACCGTTAGACCACGAAACGAGTTTCTAAGACGTTTTGAGTTTTCAAACTTATTAGAAAAAGTCAACATATTTTTCCCTCCTCCATTGACCAAAAATCATCCCTTGATGTTATAAGTCATTTCGTGATTTTTAGGCTTACGGTTTGATGTCTAAAAGACATTTAATACCAACCAACACTAGACTGAGCCCAGTCTAGACATTATAAGTCATTTTAAATCATTTTTATCACATTAGAAAAGTAACATTTTACTTTTCTCAATTTTACGCAATATTCGTACGTTTTACGTATTACGCGTTTTAGACCCGTGTTTCCAGCTTTTAGCAGGGTTTTAGCACCCGATAGATCCTACCACTCATTTTATATTTTATTATGGACTATATAGACATATTTAACAATACTTTCAAGTTCCATAATTTTACGACACCCGGTTTTACGTTTTGAGGCTTAATCATTTACGATTGGCATTTCCCGGAGTCAAAACTAACCAAGTATCTTGGATAATACCAAGAAAAGTCCACACTTGCTCCCCAAGCTTGACCAAACCGCCCTAGGAGGGGGGAGTCACAACCATGTGGCTTCATCTCATGAATATACCCCTAGATCACCATTATATTACAACTTGGTCACCAAGTTTTGGTAATTTCCTAGTAGTTTCCTAACCTCCTCTTTTGGACTATAAATAGCCCCTCTTCCCCCCTTCTTGGTGCCGTGCATCCCCAACCCCATAACCACACCATCCTTTGCTCATTTCCTTCTAGTTTCATGCATGGTTCAAGTGATTCTTCAAGATAGAAACCCTAGCTAGATTATCATTCACCAAAACTCTTCCAATCCCTAATATACTTGGTGATTTCTCTTGAGTTTAAATCCACTCAATTCACCTCAACTTTCATTACATCTCTTTCAAGAATACCAAGGGTAGAAAGATTGCATGAAGTGAAAAAGGGTTGAAGCAAGTCTATCAATGTCCTATCCTTACATGTTAACTTCCTTTCATCTTTGAAAGCCAAAAGTTGTGAGCCAAACCCTAACTTGATTCTTGTTAAATAATCATGTTCATGTTATTTACATATTATTTGTGCTATATTATGTCTTGTATTAATGTCCATGATGTATAAAAGTGAGTAAAACAAGTTATTGTACATGATTGATAAGACAAGTTCATAAAACAAGTAAACTAGTGACTTTCTTGGAAAACCATGACCAAAATGGTAAAATTATGATATTGGATCATTACATATTACAGTAGAGGACTTAACAAGGAAACCATAGCAATTTGAACCACCCAAAACGAGTATACGAGTCAAAAGTTACGCCCATTTGAAATTACCAAAGTTTCCGGCAAAACTGCCAAATACCATTCTGATCAAAATTGGGTTTTGAAAGTCCCACTTCTGGTCCGATTCATCAAAAAGTTAAAACACGAAAGTTGTCCGGAACGACGTTTTCGTTCAGGAACAAAGAAGCTCGAGCCATGAAAACGCTTTCCGAGTGATAAATTTCTTCAAATTCTAAACAGCCCATTTTTAGACAAAGTCATTACATATAGGTTATGGTTTATGAAGACCAAAGGGGTCTTATGACCTATAATCAAGACCACCACCATGGCTAGAGCCAAGGTTGTGTCTCATGACCTTGGAACAAGAACCAAAGGTCATGGCTAGGCCATGACGAAACGACCATACAAGCTTACTTAGGCGTAAACATGAAACAAAGAGTTAACGATAACTTGAACAAACAATTTGGATCTACTTCACTTAAAGGAACCATGAGATATTACAAAGAGAAAATGGTCATACAAGACTTATGAAACTACCCCTAATAACAATCTTCATGTACAAATAAACTTTCCTAAGTTTATTCAAGTATCGGACATGTAACTTTTCGGATCAAAACTTATATCTATATATTTCATCAACTACTACAATAGTAGGGAGCCTCATGTGAGGAGTTCATTATGTAAGCCGTCGAGTTGAGTTGTGGATTTACGAGTTAAAGTGTCCTGGCTCCTCGAACGCTTACTAACATGACTTCTGAATTATGTCGGCCCGAACGGTAGTGAACGATATACCAAAACATACATGTTTCATGAATCTTTCTTTCAAAGACATACAATATACATCATACCACATCATGGACTAAATGCAAGATATATATATAGGCACTACTTCATATTCTTTACTCCGATCCTAAGTCGCGACATTCTATTATAGGTTGCTCGTAGAAACCTTCGCGATTCGACCATCACATTCACTACTCACTACATAACTTAAGGTGAGTTCATAGCCCCACTTTACATTACTTCAATGTTTTACAAACCCTTGGGGGAAATACATGCTATTTCTAAATCGAACACAATGCTTTCTACTGTATGCTATTCGACTATGTTTTATTATCACTAAGTAACATCCTTGCCAAACCAAGATCCCTTATTATGAACCATTTAATCACTTGCGAGGGTTACTTGCAAGTGAGCGCGAATATTGTGAATAGGCCTATTGGGATTGACGAATCCCATTTGTATTGACTAAGTTCAAACAAATGCATTAATATTTGAGATTTAGGTATGTTAGCAAAGTACCTACCGGGATAAATCTGCCGATCGATATTGGTACACGTTAACGTTATGGTGTCATAAGCTTAGTGTATAATACATGTTCCGGGCGTATAATAACGTAGCCTACCTGTTTTGTTTTCCAAACATTGGTGTGAGCCTATAACTCACACTACCAACATATTGTGTTCAATCGATTTAATAAACTCTATGAATATCACTCAACCTTTGTGTTGACCTCTCAAGCATGTATTTCAGGTTCATGACGATCAAGGATGGCACGGAAGGACACGGATACTCAAGAGGGCTATAAATTTTATTATCATTCAAAACTCATTTATTATACATTGTAAACATGGAACCAATTGGGACCTCATTTTGTAATCTCTGATATTTATACAATTTGAATGATAAATCTTTTAAAACGACTCAATTGGAGTTCGTTTTCTATTATTGTGTCTATTGTGCCGTCAAGTAACACCCAGTTCGAATTCCGCTGCAACCATGAATTGGGGGTGTTACAGATTGGTACCAGAGCCATGGTTATAGAGAAACGGGTCTAATTGAGACCTAAACTATAACCACACTACAAGCAAAACCATTTTTATAGCCTTCCGCTCTCCGTGTCTTCCATCCTCCAGACGATTATGGACTTATTAAGCATTTTATGCTACATGAACATATAAGTATATTTATATATACATTCGAGTTATTTTCAATCATTTTATCTAAACATATCTACACATGCCTATTCTATGGCATTTCGACACAACTACATTCTCCCAACCATGTTCCTACTCCAACATTTTATATCCAAGATATTGTAACGAATTACGATGGTCTTTTCTATTTCCCGAACATTGTATGACACAATGGTCTAATCTACTTCCGAGACATTGTGATTTGTGCAATGGTCTCTCGAATTATTCCACCACCTCATCAATATCATTTCATATGATATCAAAAACCTATCACAATCTATCGATTTCCAAACAAGAAATATGAATTTCTAAAGGACAAACTAATCCATCATCGACAAAAGCTGAACTTTCTCTACATCCATCAAAGTTTTCTTCTGAAACCTTCATTGTTAAAAGTTTGTAATTCTAGCCCAGTATAGACTGTTTTAGAATTACTTCAACTTCCTTTCCACACATATCTACCCGTACTATCTTCTATGCAATGGAATATGAAAACATACGTTACAAGTCTTGTATGGACGGGACTTGCAACTTAAGGGTTTGACATCGCCTTTGTTTAGTGGACAGTTTCCCGAAAGCAACAGACAAATCACAAGTATACCTAATTTAGGTATTTGAAAATTTTATCGAACCTTGGCTAAATATAGACTAGTCACCTATATTTAACATAGGGACAGTGGAATATAGTCTGACTAACTATATTCGACTTAAAATTTTCAAATACTGAGAGTAGTTGTACTAGGATTATGTTCAGATTGATTTCCTACTTGAACTCGATAAACCACCAGAATTCTTTAAAACGATCTAGAGACACGATAGTGTTTTACCACTCAGCGAAATCTTAACACCTTATTTGTACTACCTAATTTCATTCTTGAAAGTTTTCATTTATGAGATAATCCGAACTACTATCTTGGGATAGTTATCAATTCTTCTCTTTATCCTGTAGAAGTACTATCCTGTTTAGGTCCTAAGGATACCATTCCATCGTAAACTTTTAAAATCTCTTAAGATTTTTAAAGCAAACTCAACATCTATACCTAAGAGTATTAACATTAAGCATACACTAAGCACTTTTGTTCATCAACATATCACAACATTACCTTCACAACCGTTGAAACCACAAGCTCATTAACAGATCTTGATGCACTTTTAAAGCTCAAGTCATCCTTAGTTACACCACAAGCACCCTCATCAACTTTACAAGATTGAATATTCATCTTGTACTTTTGGAACACCAGTATCATCTCGTAATACCTTGTAACTTACCGACTAAGTATGAATGTTGTGTAGGATGATTTGTAATTATTTGAATGGATTGGGATGCCTTTTCATTTAAATAAAGACATTGTAAATCACCAAACCATAAGTTTATATTTCCTTATTTACATTGTTTGGGATGCCTCTCTATGTAAATAAAGAATTATAAGCAAGTGGGCTTGTTTGTATCCGAAATAACATAAGTACGAAGTCAATAAACACTAGGTACAACAACCGATTACTTACTAGGCTATAATTGCAACTACTATATCAATTCCTATTAATATTCAACTGCTATATCAATTTCCTTTGATATTTGACTATTACCATACCTTTCCTACATAAAAGTAAACCTCGTCCTACACCATACACTGAAACGACAAATCAAACTACACCACTGGTAATCCCAGACTATAGTCCTCATAAGTAACCACACATCTTTATCGACACCACTCCAACATATGACACACAAAGAACTTCGGGACGAAGTTCCCCGTAAGGGGTAGAGACTGTAACAATTCGCAATTTCAGGTTAATTACCATTCCCGGAAAATTTCACTATTCACTTTTACTATTCATTTTCCCCGAAACTTTCCCGAAAGTTGATTTTTATTTGATATTCTCAAGTGATAAATCATTTTCATGGCAAATTAAATGTTTGACATTCGTCAGATCATTTTCGTGAAAGTTATTAAGGAATTACACGTTTTAGGGTAAAACGTCATTCAGAAATTCTACGTACAACGAAACTCGACCGCGTTAAGTGACCCCGCATCAGAAAAATGTTTGACACACTCATGATTTATTTGAGTATTAATCGTGACTGAGAAAAACATGACCAAAGACTTCCCAGCAGGTCACCCATGTCGGTACTACTCTCACATAAGCACGCTTAACCGAATGGGCGATTAACCGTTAGACCACGAAACGAGTTTCTAAGACGTTTTGAGTTTTCAAACTTATTAGAAAAAGTCAACATATTTTTCCCTCCTCCATTGACCAAAAATCATCCCTTGATGTTATAAGTCATTTCGTGATTTTTAGGCTTACGGTTTGATGTCTAAAAGACATTTAATACCAACCAACACTAGACTGAGCCCAGTCTAGACATTATAAGTCATTTTAAATCATTTTTATCATATTAGAAAAGTAACATTTTACTTTTCTCAATTTTACGCAATATTCGTACGTTTTACGTATTACGCGTTTTAGACCCGTGTTTCCAGCTTTTAGCAGGGTTTTAGCACCCGAAAGATCCTACCACTCATTTTATATTTTATTATGGACTATATAGACATATTTAACAATACTTTCAAGTTCCATAATTTTACGACACCCGGTTTTACGTTTTGAGGCTTAATCATTTACGATTGGCATTTCCCGGAGTCAAAACTAACCAAGTATCTTGGATAATACCAAGAAAAGTCCACACTTGCTCCCCAAGCTTGACCAAACCGCCCTAGGAGGGGGGAGTCACAACCATGTGGCTTCATCTCATGAATATACCCCTAGATCACCATTATATTACAACTTGGTCACCAAGTTTTGGTAATTTCCTAGTAGTTTCCTAACCTCCTCTTTTGGACTATAAATAGCCCCTCTTCCCCCCTTCTTGGTGCCGTGCATCCCCAACCCCATAACCACACCATCCTTTGCTCATTTCCTTCTAGTTTCATGCATGGTTCAAGTGATTCTTCAAGATAGAAACCCTAGCTAGATTATCATTCACCAAAACTCTTCCAATCCCTAATATACTTGGTGATTTCTCTTGAGTTTAAATCCACTCAATTCACCTCAACTTTCATTACATCTCTTTCAAGAATACCAAGGGTAGAAAGATTGCATGAAGTGAAAAAGGGTTGAAGCAAGTCTATCAATGTCCTATCCTTACATGTTAACTTCCTTTCATCTTTGAAAGCCAAAAGTTGTGAGCCAAACCCTAACTTGATTCTTGTTAAATAATCATGTTCATGTTATTTACATATTATTTGTGCTATATTATGTCTTGTATTAATGTCCATGATGTATAAAAGTGAGTAAAACAAGTTATTGTACATGATTGATAAGACAAGTTCATAAAACAAGTAAACTAGTGACTTTCTTGGAAAACCATGACCAAAATGGTAAAATTATGATATTGGATCATTACATATTACAGTAGAGGACTTAACAAGGAAACCATAGCAATTTGAACCACCCAAAACGAGTATACGAGTCAAAAGTTACGCCCATTTGAAATTACCAAAGTTTCCGGCAAAACTGCCAAATACCATTCTGATCAAAATTGGGTTTTGAAAGTCCCACTTCTGGTCCGATTCATCAAAAAGTTAAAACACGAAAGTTGTCCGGAACGACGTTTTCGTTCAGGAACAAAGAAGCTCGAGCCATGAAAATGCTTTCCGAGTGATAAATTTCTTCAAATTCTAAACAGCCCATTTTTAGACAAAGTCATTACATATAGGTTATGGTTTATGAAGACCAAAGGGGTCTTATGACCTATAATCAAGACCACCACCATGGCTAGAGCCAAGGTTGTGTCTCATGACCTTGGAACAAGAACCAAAGGTCATGGCTAGGCCATGACGAAACGACCATACAAGCTTACTTAGGCGTAAACATGAAACAAAGAGTTAACGATAACTTGAACAAACAATTTGGATCTACTTCACTTAAAGGAACCATGAGATATTACAAAGAGAAAATGGTCATACAAGACTTATGAAACTACCCCTAATAACAATCTTCATGTACAAATAAACTTTCCTAAGTTTATTCAAGTATCGGACATGTAACTTTTCGGATCAAAACTTATATCTATATATTTCATCAACTACTACAATAGTAGGGAGCCTCATGTGAGGAGTTCATTATGTAAGCCGTCGAGTTGAGTTGTCAAAGGACTAAACTCGTTAGTCAACGCAAACCACAGGGACGAGTGTAGTTTACTCTTTTTTTAATCTTCTCTCCTTCTCCCATTCAGAAAATCACTCAAACTCCCTGAAAAGAAAATCAACCACTATCCCGATGCTCTCACTCACGCGCCGCTACCGGACCTCACTTCACCACCTCCTCCCCACCCATCTCCAACAATCAAACCCCTTCACCGCTGCCGCCGCCTCTCAACCAACGCGCCGACGCTCAAAATACACACCACCAGCAATGAGAAAAACAGATGAGAAGTCGGAATGGTGGGTAGTGGACGGTGAAATGCATGAAATAGGAGAACACGTACCCCCACGTGAGAGATTTGTAATACCTAGAGATAATATCCCTAATAAAAGAAGGAAGCAGTTGAGGGAACAATTTATGAAGCGCACCAGACTCGTTCTCAAAGATACTGTTAGTCATTTCTTTTATTTGATTTTAGGGTATTTGAATTAGGGGGTGTTTGGTATTGTGTTTTGGAAATGATAGTGTGGCGTAGAATAAACGTGTAATCCGATAAGACGATGATTAAAATAGGTTTTGTTGTAGCTTCTGTTAAGCAGATTATATACTTGGTGATTAGCTTTACCATGCCTTAGGGTGTGTTTTTTTTAAAAAAAAGTCTTAGTAGCCCTCTTAGTCTTACCATTAAGAGGTTGGCTGACGTTTAAATTTGCTTATTTGGTTTTTTCTTTTGAGTCGGACCCAGTCAATAAGAGGTGAGTAAAAGGTGAGGGACTTGTCTTACACATTGCTTCATAAATTGTTCCCTCAACTGCTTCCTTATTTTATTAGGGATATTATCTCTAGGTATTACAAATCTCTCACGTGGGGGCACGTGTTCTCCTATTTCATGCATTTCACCGTCCACTACCCACCATTCCGACTTCTCATCGGGTTTTCGCATTCCTGGTTAAGTGTGGTTTTTAGCGAGTTAGCTTTAATATTCTATCGAGTTAAGTTTTATATTGACGAGTTAGCCTTGGTTTGTAACAATTCGCATTTTCAGGTTAACTTTTATTCCCGAAAATTTTACTATTCACTTCAAAAAATTTTATTTCATATTCTCGTAAGTTAAACTATTTTAATGATAATCCGAGAATTTCACACTCGTCGGATCATTTCTGCAAAAATCACAAAGCCGTGTCCGAGATTTACTTTTAGGTTTAAACGTCATTCTAGCATCCCGATATGTCCATAAAATATTATAAACAATAGAAATATGATTTTCTCTCATTTTAGGACAATTCCAAAAGTTTTGGAATTTTACGTTTTCCAGTTCAGCGTTTTACGCGAATTACGCGTTTTAGACCCGCGTTTCCAGTTTTAGCAGCGTTTAAGCAACCCGATAGAACTTGCCACTCATTAAATATGCTAAGATAGGTTATATTAATAAGTTTTAACATATTTATAAGTTTCATATTTTTAGGATACCCGATTTTAAGTTTCATGACTTAACGACTTACCGTTAGCGATTACCGGGACCAAAACTCACTCCGTAAGCTAGATAATACCAAGTTTAAGTACCTAGTCACTCCTCCCATCATATGAACGTGTATATGATGATTCACCAAGCCTTGGTGGCTTGGTGATAAGCCTTGGACTTTAGGATACTTGTATATTAAGCAAACTTGGTCACCAAGGGTTCATTAGATCATTACAAGTGTACAACTTGGCCTCCAAGTTTAGGCAACTTCCTAACACCTTCCTAACCTCCTCAACTCACCAAATAAGCCCTCCCCATCCCTCCAAGTCGTTCACAACACCAACACCCTTCCATTTGCTAGTTTACTTCCGAGTTTCATGCAAGAATCAAGTGCAACATCAAACATAGAAACCCTAGCTTGGTTTTAGGTAATCAAACTACTTCCAATCCTTAGAAACTCTTGGTGATTCTCTTGAGTTTAGATCCACTCAAGTCACCTAAACCTTCATCACAAATCATTCAAGAATACAAGGGTAGAAGGGTTGCTAAAGTGGAGAAAAGCTTATTCAATCAAAGTCTTAGTTCCTAGTTCTTGTCCTAGTTCCCTTTTCATTAAGGCCAAAAGTTGTAAGAACCCTAATACACTTTCTTGCTCCATATCATTTTCATAATTATTATGTTTCTTTCATGCTATATATGGTCTTTGTATTATGCTCATGATGTATAAAAACTAGTAAAACAAGTATTGGTATACATATGTTAACCTATGTTATTCAAACAAGGAAACTAGTGACTTATATTGAGAACCACGACCAAAATAAAGTAACCATGATATGAAAAACTTACTTACTGTTATAGATGACTTAAAAAGGAAAACATAGCAATTTGAATCACCTAAAACGAGTACACGAGTCAAAAGTTATGACCATTTGAAGCTAGCGAAACCAAAACGGCAAAACTGCCTATACAAACTGTTTTGCATTATGCCATTTTGAAAGTCCCACTTCTGGTCCGATTCATCAAAAAGTTAAAACATGAAAGTTGTCCGGAACGACGTTTTCGTTCAGGAGCAAAAAAGCTCGAGCCCTGAAAACGCTTTCTGAGTGATAATTTTCTTCAAATTCTTAACAGCCCATTTTTAGACCAAAGTTACTATATAATGATTATAATTAGATGAGACCAAGAGGTCTAATGACCTAAAGCCAAGACCACAACCATGGCTAAAGCCAAGGTTGAGTCTCAAGACCATGGTAACAATGACCAAGGTCACGGCAAAGCCACGGCTAAAGGCCATATAACTTTTAAAGATCAAAACTTATATATATGTTATCAAATACTACAATAGTAGGGAGCCTCATGTGAGGAGTTCATTAAGTAAGCCGTCGAGATGAGTTGTGGATTTACGAATTAAAGTGTCCTGGCTCCTCGAACGTTTACTCCATGACTTCTGAATTATGTCGGCCCGAACGGTAGTAAGAGATGTACAACCTATACATGTTTCATAAACCATTTATATGCAAAGAATTACACTATATACTAAGTACTACATCATGAATATTATGCAAGACATATATAGGCAATTCTTCGTATTCTTAGACGTTACTCCAAACCTAAGTCGCAACGTTCTATTATAGGCTGCTCTTAGAGACTTTCGCGATTCGACTACCACTTTCATTTCTCATTACATAGACTTAAGGTGAGTCATAGCCCCTACTTTTTCATACTTGTTTTAACTCTTTGGGGGAGATACATGCTCAACTACTTGCTTACTTGTACAAATATTCAAAGCTTTTATACTTGATTGTCTTATACTTGATTGCATTATACTTGATTTCATACATACATGATTGTGTTATACTTGATTGGCATTATACTTGATTGCGTTATACATACTTGTTACACTATACTTGCTTAATTTAAATACAAGATTCGTATTTACATGCATACATAATACTCTATTCTGTCATAGAGGTATTGGTAGTACTCATGGGAAGATGCCCCCTACCCTTGTGTCTATACTTGACCTTGGATGACGTAGGACTATTTGGGAAGATGCCCCCGCCCTTGTGTCTATTCTTGACCTTGGGTGAATATAATCTGGTGCATTGTATAAACTAACTTTTAGCAGTAACACACAGGTTGCAAGTCTCTTATGGCGGGACTTGCAACTGAGTGGATTCTCAATGCCTTTGCTGTGTGAACATTCTTTTGAGGCTTTTTCAACTGTTTTAAGACAAACTCTATGAACTCACCAACCATTGTGTTGACACTTGAGCATGTTTATCTCAGGTTAGTAAGGCGATAGCTAGTGCGTGGAACTTAGAGTCAAGCTGCATATTCTGAAGACTTACGCTTTTATCATTTACCATTCAAAACATTTTGTATACATTTATGTATCATACTTTGGAATCTCATGTTTGTAACTTTGAATTCATTAATCGAATGGTAACTTTTCAAAACGTCTCATTTAGAGTTCGTTTTCTATAACTTGTACTTTGTATTATGAAGTAGCACCCCTGTGACACAGTCTTCCGCTGCGGTATTTTGGGGGCGTTACAGATTGGTATCAGAGCCTTGGTTATAGAGAACTAGGTTGCATTTAGTGCCTAGACTATAACTACTATATACGTTAAGACTCTCCTCTTTATTTGCCTTACACACACTACATGCACATACGCTTTTTGGTAGTTGTTGGTTTAGTTCCACGCTGTTAGATGATGTGACTTTAGTATTATAAGGAGCCCCAGAGATTAGCTGGGTCATTAAAAACATGGAGCTCAGTAATAACTAATTATTTAACTTGATCTTGTGACAGTTCTTGTTTGATGAGACACAAGATTTGAGTTAAATAATATTATTGCTTAGCTTTAGGGACTTGATTATCTTATTATCGGCTTCAGAAGGCAGATTTTGTGTCAGAAATTCTTAAGTAGGATGTTTTAGAATCTCCTTATTTCAATGGATTGGGACGCCTCTTCATTTAAATAAAGAAATTGTAAATCACCGAACCATAAGTTTATGAGACCTTACTTACATAAATTTGGACACTTCTTTATGTAAGTAATGTGTTATGAATAAGTGGGCTTAATTGTAGCCGATACAACTCCTTAACCACAACCTTAGACGAATCAGAGTGAGCACCAGTATTTTAGAGATCCCGAATTCTCTTAGACACACCGTAAGTAGTTAACATCAACTGAACTTCGGGACGAAGTTCTCCTTAAGGGGTAGAGACTGTAACAATTCGCATTTTCAGGTTAACTTTTATTCCCGAAAATTTTACTATTCACATCAAAAAATTTTATTTCATATTCTCGTAAGTTAAACTATTTTAATGATAATCCGAGAATTTCACACTCGTCGGATCATTTCTGCAAAAATCACAAAGCCGTGTCCGAGATTTACTTTTAGGTTTAAACGTCATTCTAGCATCCCGATATGTCCATAAAACATTATAAACAATAGAAATATGATTTTCTCTCATTTTAGGACAATTCCAAAAGTTTTGGAATTTTACGTTTTCCAGTTCAGCGTTTTACGCGAATTACGCGTTTTAGACCCGCGTTTCCAGTTTTAGCAGCGTTTAAGCAACCCGATAGAACTTGCCACTCATTAAATATGCTAAGATAGGTTATATTAATAAGTTTTAACATATTTATAAGTTTCATATTTTTAGGATACCCGATTTTAAGTTTCATGACTTAACGACTTACCGTTAGCGATTACCGGGACCAAAACTCACTCCGTAAGCTAGATAATACCAAGTTTAAGTACCTAGTCACTCCTCCCATCATATGAACGTGTATATGATGATTCACCAAGCCTTGGTGGCTTGGTGATAAGCCTTGGACTTTAGGATACTTGTATATTAAGCAAACTTGGTCACCAAGGGTTCATTAGATCATTACAAGTGTACAACTTGGCCTCCAAGTTTAGGCAACTTCCTAACACCTTCCTAACCTCCTCAACTCACCATATAAGCCCTCCCCATCCCTCCAAGTCGTTCACAATACCAACACCCTTCCATTTGCTAGTTTACTTCCGAGTTTCATGCAAGAATCAAGTGCAACATCAAACATAGAAACCCTAGCTTGGTTTTAGATAATCAAACTACTTCCAATCCTTAGAAACTCTTGGTGATTCTCTTGAGTTTAGATCCACTCAAGTCACCTAAACCTTCATCACAAATCATTCAAGAATACAAGGGTAGAAGGGTTGCTAAAGTGGAGAAAAGCTTATTCAATCAAAGTCTTAGTTCCTAGTTCTTGTCCTAGTTCCCTTTTCATTAAGGCCAAAAGTTGTAAGAACCCTAATACACTTTCTTGCTCCATATCATTTTCATACTTATTATGTTTCTTTCATGCTATATATGGTCTTTGTATTAAGCTCATGATGTATAAAAACTAGTAAAACAAGTATTGGTATACATATGTTAACCTATGTTATTCAAACAAGGAAACTAGTGACTTATATTGAGAACCACGACCAAAATAAAGTAACCATGATATGAAAAACTTACTTACTGTTATAGATGACTTAAAAAGGAAAACATATCAATTTGAATCACCTAAAACGAGTACACGAGTCAAAAGTTATGACCATTTGAAGCTAGCGAAACCAAAACGGCAAAACTGCCTATACAAACTGTTTTGCATTCTGCCATTTTGAAAGTCCCACTTCTGGTCCAATTCATCAAAAAGTTAAAACATGAAAGTTGTCCGGAACGATGTTTTCGTTCAGGAACAAAGAAGCTCGAGCCCTGAAAACGCTTTCTGAGTGATAATTTTCTTCAAATTCTTAACAGCCCATTTTTAGACCAAAGTTACTATATAATGATTATAATTAGATGAGACCAAGAGGTCTAATGACCTAAAGCCAAGACCACAACCATGGCTAAAGCCAAGGTTGAGTCTCAAGACCATGGTAACAATGACCAAGGTCACGGCAAAGCCACGGCTAAAGACCATATAACTTTTAAAGATCAAAACTTATATATATGTTATCAAATACTACAATAGTAGGGAGCCTCATGTGAGGAGTTCATTAAGTAAGCCGTCGAGATGAGTTGTGGATTTACGAATTAAAGTGTCCTGGCTCCTCGAACGTTTACTCCATGACTTCTGAATTATGTCGGCCCGAACGGTAGTAAGAGATGTACAACCTATACATGTTTCATAAACCATTTATATGCAAAGAATTACACTATATACTAAGTACTACATCATGAATATTATGCAAGACATATATAGGCAATTCTTCGTATTCTTAGACGTTACTCCAAACCTAAGTCGCAACGTTCTATTATAGGCTGCTCTTAGAGACTTTCGCGATTCGACTACCACTTTCATTTCTCATTACATAGACTTAAGGTGAGTCATAGCCCCTACTTTTTCATACTTGTTTTAACTCTTTGGGGGAGATACATGCTCAACTACTTGCTTACTTGTACAAATATTCAAAGCTTTTATACTTGATTGTCTTATACTTGATTGCATTATACTTGATTTCATACATACATGATTGTGTTATACTTGATTGGCATTATACTTGATTGCGTTATACATACTTGTTACACTATACTTGCTTAATTTAAATACAAGATTCGTATTTACATGCATACATAATACTCTATTCTGTCATAGAGGTATTGGTAGTACTCATGGGAAGATGCCCCCTACCCTTGTGTCTATACTTGACCTTGGATGACGTAGGACTATTTGGGAAGATGCCCCCGCCCTTGTGTCTATTCTTGACCTTGGGTGAATATAATCTGGTGCATTGTATAAACTAACTTTTAGCAGTAACACACAGGTTGCAAGTCTCTTATGGCGGGACTTGCAACTGAGTGGATTCTCAATGCCTTTGCTGTGTGAACATTCTTTTGAGGCTTTTTCAACTGTTTTAAGACAAACTCTATGAACTCACCAACCATTGTGTTGACACTTGAGCATGTTTATCTCAGGTTAGTAAGGCGATAGCTAGTGCGTGGAACTTAGAGTCAAGCTGCATATTCTGAAGACTTACGCTTTTATCATTTACCATTCAAAACATTTTGTATACATTTATGTATCATACTTTGGAATCTCATGTTTGTAACTTTGAATTCATTAATCGAATGGTAACTTTTCAAAACGTCTCATTTAGAGTTCGTTTTCTATAACTTGTACTTTGTATTATGAAGTAGCACCCCTGTGACACAGTCTTCCGCTGCGGTATTTTGGGAGCGTTACATGGTTCCTTATCGTTCATTGAGTAAGGATTTTTATTTGGTTAACACTAAACGAAACTCTGCCAAAATTTCTTTATCGAGTTAGCAATCTTATCGAGTTAGCTCCACTCCTTATATAGTTAGATATAAACCATTACTGAGTTAAGTTATTTGTTTGATTTATCGAGTTAAACACCCAAGTAAGTTCTTACCGAGTTACAATTTCAGCAAGACTTTACCGAGTTAGAACCTATCTTAGATTTACCAAGTTCTAAGGGTTACCGAGTAACGCAGCAATACCGAGTTAGGAGTAATACCGAGTTTGACAAGCTTTATCGAGTTAGACAAAAAATAAATAAATAAATAAATAAATAAAGTTTTTTGGCGGGAAAATTTGAGTAAAATTTATTTTTTACAGGAGACTAAACGTTCATTTTTTACGCGAGATTCAAATTTTGGTATAAGGTTGAAAATTTTGGCCCGAAATTCAAATTTTTTCGGTAAAATTTGGCGTCAAAATTTTTAAAATTCAAAATTTTCTGGTAACCTTAGAATTGCATTTAATAGTGATTTTCAAATTTTGGGCTACAAAATTTTCAAATTTTATTTTTGGAGGGAAAATACGAAATCACTGAGATCAACCGAGAACGAAATTTCAACTTCACCAAAACATCTAATTTACAACAACAACCTTTATTATCTTTCAAAAGATCCTCAGAACAACGTTTCACTTTGAATTCGAATCAATGGCAACTCACCATGATAGTTTCACAAGTACTTTGTCTAATGGTTTTGCCTCACTATTCAAGGCATTAAACATCCACCAACACAACAACAATCAACAAGGATATGCTTCGAGTATACAGATGGGGAATCAGATGCAATATGCAGGGCAATATGTCGGAAATCAAATAGATCAGATTGTGAATCAGAATGTGCTTAATCAAAATGGGATTGATTTTTTTATGACTTCGATTCAAAAACCTACATCTGAAATTCACCGCAGTGATATTGGTAATAATTACGATGTCAATGCAATGACGAAGGTAGAGAAGATCCAGTACTTGTTGATGCTAGCCAATAAAGAAGAATCGGGTATACCGTTGACTGCTGAGGAAAACAACTTCATAGCTACAACAAGAGTTAATGAGAATTCCGCATATGTCAATGAAACCTACAACTGTTTGGCAAATCAGCAGGCAACAACATCAAGCAGTGATTCTGATCTTCCTCCTACTTATGATTCAGATTTACTCTATGAGGGACCAAATCATGGTAATTATGCTAATCCGATTGCTCATGAGAAGCCACATTATGTGCCACCTGAACCTAATTATGATACATATGTGGGGGAACAAGTTAACAGCAATGTTAACTATGAAACTCCAGATATAGATCATAATGGAGTTCAAGTTGCACAAAATGGTGCTAATGATGAGGAAACCTGTGCTTTCTTTGAATCTTATTGAATAATTGCAGCATTGAAATTGAAAAAGTGAAAAAGGTAAATCGCGATGTTAAGGCCGCGAATGTTAAATTGACTGCTGAGCTTGGGAGTTACAAGAAAAACGTTAATGCTTTTGAGTTTCATAACAAAAGATTGTCAGAATTAGAAACTGGTTATCAAAATTCCATTTCAAGGGAAAAACTTTTGCAAATCAAGTTTGATACACTTGATGTTAATTCTTTCAAGAAGATTAAAGCTTTAAACGCAGAAATTTCAGATTTGCAAAACCAACTCTCTAAACAAAAATCAGCTTATTCCAATCTTGAAAAAGAAAGGGATGAGTTGAAAAAGGAATTTGCAAAGAAAGAAGATAAACTATTGGAAGAAATCGTAGAGTTAGAACACATGATTACACATCTAGAAGAATTAGTGGTTAAGTCGGGTCAGTCAAGTCAAACAATGAAAATGATTTCAAATCAAACTAATCCGATTTACCATACGAAACATAAAATGGCTCTTGGTAACTCAACTCCTTGTAATCTCAAGAAAGCTCAGCAAGAACAGAATGTTTTGTATATGGTAATGTGATTTAAACCAAACATCATCCTCCCGTCGTTCGAAGTTCTGTGCAAACGATGAAACTTGTCGAAGAGAGCATAAATAAAATGAAACAAAAGGATTTGAAACCCATTGATTACAACAAATTGAACAAACTTTCGGGAATTACTTTTGTTCCACAAACAGAACCATCTACGTTTTCCATAAAACGACCATTCGCGAAATTCTTTTCTAAAAAGATAGTTGTTTCCAAATCTCTTTCAAAAATGGAACAAATGTCCTCTAACAACACTTTTAATACAAGTGAGGCTAGAGACATTCTTGATGACGTTAAAAAGAGAATTCAAGAACTTCAAAATATTGTTAAATCTAAAACTACTCACAGTATTAATAACTGGCATTCTAGTTTTCATATCGAACAGAAAAAGGTGTTTGAAAACGAAATTACTATCCCACTGAATAACATCGATGCGAGGGTAATCCATTTTGAAAACGCTTTCTTAAAAGAAATGGCCGACTTTGTCAAGGGCCACAAATCCCTGGTAAAACAAGCTAATGAAACTCGTGAAAACATGAATGTTTTGGAAAGGTTAAATGATTCTCTCTTCGAAGCAGTTCTTTCTACTGATATAATGTCTATCATCATACAAACATATTCGGTTCAAGACGATGAAAGACTGAGAGCTGAGACCTCTGAAATTGTTTTCAAATATGAAAATGCTCTTATAAAGCTGGAAAAAGAAAATGTGTCATGTTTTAAACAACTTGAACGAAAAAAGAAAGAATGCAAGTATGACAAACTGTCATATGAGCGTGCCTTCAACAACATGAAATAGAAAAATGATCTTTTGAGGGCTCAGCTTGAAAGTCAAAAAGGGAAGGGTGAGGAAACTAAGTTTGCAAAACCATCGACTTTGGAGAAACCAAATGTTTCAAACACGGTTCAAAAACCAAAAATGTCAATTTCACGGTTTGCTCCAAAAGTCGATGAGAAAAAGGATTTGACAAAACTAGTCACTCCAACACCCTTGCCCCAGCAAAGTGAAAATGAAAAGAATGTTGAAAAACAAAAATTGGTTGTTGAAAGAAACACAAATGTGTGTACACCTGGCTCTTCTAGGAATAATACACCGAATGTGACCATAAAAAATGTTAAAGAGTCTGTTGGTTCTACTGACATGGTCCAAATCACCATCTAGAGGAAGCTAGGAAAAAGACACAACTTCGAAAAGACGGAATTTTAGGTGTAAAACCTAGTGTGATGAATTCTACGAGATTCCAAAGCACTGCTAGTAGTAGTAAACCATTACCTAGAAACAATCAACAAATTACTAGGGATTGGATTGCATCTAAGAGTAGTGGCACAAAAGAGCATGATAGGAACGTAGGATGCAACACAAAGAATTTCAAGGTCTCATCGAACAACAAAAAGTAATTTCCAAAAGACTGTAGTGACAAAGTTAAAATTGCTAGGTTAAACAACGATGTTGAATTTGTCTGTCCTACATGTCAAAAATGTGTTTTTTCAGCTAATCACGATGCATGTATTGCACAATTTATCAAGAAAAGAAAGTCAAGTCTCAAGACACAATCCACTAAGACACCAAATAGAAACAAACCCGTTGATAAGAAGCAAGAGGTTAAGAAACCTAGTAGGTGGATACCGAAAGGATGTAGTTTTTCCAAGACTGAGACTTCCGCTGCATCTGATAAGAAAACTACGTCTAGATCTTACCTTAGGTGGATTCCTACGGGAAAAGTTTTAAAACAATTGGTCTTAGATGGATTCCCACAGGAAATATTTTTGATAGTTGCACCAAGACAAATAATAGTGATAATCATCAGGATAAGGAAGTAGAAACCATTACAACCGTTGATATTCAACACCCGCTGAGTGATGATTCATGTACTTCTAACAATGTTATTTGTGAAACCTCTTCGTCTTTGGTTGCAGGTGCTTCAACTATCTCAGAACCCAGTTCATCAAAGGGTTCAAATTCTGTAAATTCTATAAAATCATTCTTTCAATCTTCTATTTTTGATTTTCCATTTCTTTTATAAAACCAAAACAAAATACAAAATTTGAAAAACCAACAAAAACAAAATACAAAAATATAAAATCAAAAAATCCAAAAATATTCTTCTCACGACATGTCTTTCGTATAAATCAATATTCTGTACGTTTCTAGAAATGTCTTTCAAAAATGATACGGACATGTACAGATGCTTGAACGGGAGTTCTTTATATGTTTTTCTAAAACATGTTGTTTCTCAAAAGTTTTTTCACAATGGCTTTCGTATACATCAGTACGAAACCCGGACATAATCGAATGGCTTCTGGACACATCAGTTCAAGACCCGCGCTTCAAAGAAAGGAAAGTGCTTACTCAAAACAAATAATTCAAATATTTTTTTGAGCACTTATCCTAAAACGAGAACCAAACACTTATCTGGCTTGAGTTTTCTTTATAAAAACTTTCAAAATATTTAAGCTCAAGACCATGATTGTTGATCTAATGATAAATTAGATTTTCAAAATTCTCTTACATTCTGAGCACCACCTTTTCAAGATTTTTCAAAAAGATTTTCAAAATCTATCAAAATCGGTGCTCATCATCAAAATGACTTGTGTACACCTTACAGTGCACAATTCAAGTTTTCAAAGAAAGGAAAGTGTTACGCAAAAAAGATTTTCATCAACAAAGTGCACTTATCCTAAAAATGGACACTGTTGTACGCCTCAGTGCGACATTCCTATTCAAACAAAGAGAAGTCTTTGTTTTTCAAAAAACCTTGATGCAAAATTCAACAAATCTGAAACTTCTTTCTCTTTCAGAATTTTGCTTCAAGAAGACTCCTTCCCTCTAAACTTTAAAAAGTTTAACATTTCTCAAAAAATATATGCGAGTTTTGAGGGGGAGTATTTCTAAAACAAAAATTGTTCCGAATTCATGCAAAATGAAATCTGTCTATCTCTCCAAAAAGCTTTTTCTTAATCAGTTGATATCAAAAATAGCACGATATGCTATTTTTGAGGGGGAGAAGACATGATTAAAATGTGATCAAAGATGTTTAAAGATTGTGACTGAATCTCAAAAGAGCTCGACTCAGAATGTACCAATGAATTGACGAAGCTTAAAATGTCAGTAATCGAAAAGACTTATCCTGGACGGGTAATAATTTCAAGCTAGTCTAACTAGTGATGTAAGCGTGTCTCGAATAGGACTTGTCTGAGTAGAATGTACCGTATCGAGAGACTTTCTTTGGACTTGACCAGGACGGGTAATAATTTCAAGCTAGTCTAACTAGTGATGTAAGTGTGTCTTGAATCGGTCATGTTCACTGAAAGTGGATCAAGTCAAAAAGTGAAAACTCCTCACGCATGTGCAAATTTCTTAAAAATCCATGAGCACATGTGAAAGGGGAGTCCTTCAAAAGTTGCAAAACTCTCAAAGTGTCAACAAAAATGTGTTTATATTCATAAAACACTTTGAGAGATTTTCATAAATGGTTTCATGGCAATTATAGGATAGTCATGGAGTTATAAGGTGACTAAGGTTAGGAAAAAACCGTCCTATGATTCGCCAGAGCCGGAGGGATCTACCCAAGGACAAATCCAATAGATTAGAATTAGAAGTCCTTAGGTATGATTGAAAAAGGAGAAAATGAGAAAGGAGAAAGAAGGGGTTGAAGAATTAAAAAGAAAAGATGTGAAGAAGGGTGAAAAGAAATAGCCCTCCAAATGTTTAACCTTAGGGCAGACACCGGGTTCAATTCGTATGCTACTGGTTGTTACTAAGGTGACACCGGTATTGAAGATAAAGACGTCATGGACCCAGTGACGCACTGCACTTAACCTTCTTAACCACTCAAGTTCTCTTAAAAGAGCTTGTTTCATTCTCATGGGGAACCGGTGTAATCTATCGACCTGTCTCTTAGAGATGGTTGATATTGAAGCAGGAGACCTCTCCCTAATCTCCGCATAGGAAACCAAATGTGCACTTATCGAGTCTAGAGCCCCGAGATTCATCAAAAGATCTCATAGGAACACATGATATCTCTACACTGGTTGTTCATCATTAAGGACGCCAGATGTAAACTTAAGAGTCCTACACAGATCTTAGCAATCTGCCGAGAACGTTTATGAGAGGATTTACCTATGTATTTTCTCAATGATTGAACGAAAATTCCTGCCAGGGTCAACTACAAGCAGCCCTGACAGCAGGTCACTTCGGCAATTCTTTATGGGTTACGCTTAGTGTTCGCGGTGGTTTCAAACGGTCTACAGTCGTGGACTGATCCCTAGCGACTCACCCATTCGTTGAGCTACTTAGTAGGTCTCGTAAGCTCCCTCGGGAGTATCCGAAATGGGAACAGCCTTGGTAAGGGTTAGAAGGAGTCTTCACACTATGTTGTTGACGATCTCTAATTCCTTATCTGTAAGTACCGGTTGATTTATTGCTAACTGTTTACCTGCAACTATACATCATCTCCATGGCAATGGATTCCACATGCTCATACATACATCACAAAGTCAAAGGAAAGTTCTCACAAAGATCAAAGGATAGCAACAGTCAAAGAAAGATTCTACACCAAAAAGAAGAATCTACAAAGTAAAGTGACAAAGATCAAAGTGAAAGAACGGGGAATAACAAATGTATGTATGACAAAGACTTAAGACGTAATGTGCATGTTGGAATGGCAGACAACCACCACAAACATAGAAGTGACGAAAGGCAGATGACATCATTTGATCACTTCAACAACAATGAAGCATGATGACCTGGAAGTATGATTCATCTAGTGATTTTTAAAGACGTCAAGAGCTATGAATGTTAAAGTTTAAAGACAAAGATGATGACGTCGCGCAACCTTCAATGACCAACACTTAGGGGGAGATTGTTAGGATCATATTTTATTTATAGAAAGTGTCGGTCATTAATATTATGTAATAGGTTGCTTTAGAATATCATTATGATGAAGTTTATGCTTAGTATACATGTTTTGTAAAAGTCTAAGGGCCATTAATGTAATAATGTATAAGATAAGTGATGCCCTAGACTACTAGTATAAATACTCATGTATTACCTCATTTTGGGGGTGGTGCTCTAAGTAATATCAAGGTTATTAGTTTTACACACTAGGAGTTCCCTCCCACTCTCTCTCTCTACTTACTTTCTCTCTCTATGATTAGGCAAGATTCACAAGTGATATAGGTTGTTCTACGGTCCTACATCATCCGTTCTTATACGTTATCATCTGTTTTTATACGTTTTCGTCTATTTTTATACGTTTTCGCCCGTTTTCATACGTTTTTGTCCGTCTTTATACGTTTTTATATGTTTTCGTCAGTTTTTATACGTTTTTCCTGTTCTAAAAGCATATACAAATTGATGAAAACATATAAAAATGTATTAAAACGTATAAAGATGGACAAAAAGCGTATGAAAACGTAAGAAAACGGACAAAACGTATAAAAATAGACGAAAACGTAAAAACAAGGAACGAAAACGTATAAAAATGGAAAAAAAAACATATGAAAGCGTAAGAAAAACGTATAAAGACTGACAAAAACGTATAAAATGGACAAAAAATCGAAAAAAAAATCAAAATTTTATACATTTTCGTTCGTTTTACTTACGTTTTCTCACCTTGCCACATCAGCTCAAAAAATCGTGAAAAAAAAATCAAAATTTTATTTTTTTGATAAAATGAAATCAAAATTTTTTTTCGAAAAAAAAATCGAGCAAAAAAGAGATGAAAATATAAAAAAAAAGACAAAAACGTATAAAAACGGATAAAAACATATGAAAATGTAAGAAAAACGGACAAACATGTAAAAAAAACGGATTAAAACGCATTAAAACGGACTAAAACGTAAGAAAAATGGACAAAAGAGTATAAAAACGGTTCAAAACAGACAAATATGAAAACGACTAAAAACTGATGAAAACGTATAAAATGGACAAAACCGTATGAAAACGTAAGAAAAACGGACAAAAATGTATAAAGGACTAACGTTGCAAATAATCGTTGGCTAAATGGACTAATGTTGCCACATGATAACTAACAGAACTGGCGGCCGTTAGCTCAGGGACGAATTGTGCAAATTCTGTGTGTAAATTCTAGGGTATTTTAGTCATATCACGTTTTTTAACCTGTTATCATTAGTTAATATAAGCTCAGTAACGTACATAACCAGTTAGTCAAACATTAGTAACTTAGATGAACAATTTGAAAGTTGGCTTAGGCGAACTTTTTTGTAAAGTATAGTTACTTTTTTGTCTATTAACCCCTGAAAGTCATTATCATTGTCTGGAGCTAGATCATTAATGAAAGGTCGGCCGACATTCAAAAAAGATGCACCGATCAAAGTTCCTTCGCCAATCTAAAATTTAAATAGGGTGATTCTAAATTCACATAATTTACTATTGAAATACGTAGCATACTTTATTAATTGTCAGTATCGCCAAAATACTTTCAAATACTTGTTAATATCGCTAATATGACCGGTTTAACCAGTTATCTTTGACTAAAATATCCTTTTATCTTTTTCGCATTTGAAATTGTTCTTAAAAAGTATTTTAGTAAAATGACATCGAAAGTTAGCGATATTCATAAGTATTTGAAAAATATTTTAGCGATGACAATTAATAAAGTATATTATGTGAAAAAGAAATTCAGCGATTTAAATAAAAAGAAGTCAAAAAGAAGACAGAGAAATACAGAGGAGCAAAATTCAGAAATTAACCCAAATTAGCCGGCTCCAAAACCCCCCATTTTGAATCAAACCATCCAACCGAGACCCACATTTCCACCGGAAACCATCCACCCTCCGATCTACATTCCATTAACCTAAACAACAGATGAGTGGGGCGAAACTATGCGGATTATTAGGCGAATTAGGTTACGAAGGACACAGCTCACTGGATCCAGATAGTTTCGAATGGCCTTTCCAGTACGAAGACGCTCGTCACATACTCGATTGGCTCTGTTATACAAATCATCAAAAGAGAGATAGTCCAGGCCACCTTTGGTTTTTAGTGAGATACTGACCTGGGACCAAGAAGGAGGTAAAACCCTTAGAAACTTGGAATTAACTTCCTCATTGTCAGGCTTGGCTTGAAGCTAATGCAGCTGACTAAAAATCTTCTGAAATTTATCATAACCCTTATGTATGCCCTCCTCTTCTGATATCCTGAATTCCTGAAACTCCTGCTTAAGCATGGATTTTCTCATTTTCTTATATTCTTCATTGCCCTCGAACCTTGCTTTAATAGCCAACCAGATGTCTCTGGGATCATCAAGAAAGTGAAAGTCTCCCATATGATCATCTGGGATGGCTTGAAGCAATATGGTTCTAGCTTTGTTTTCTCTTTGTACAACAATAATTTCTTCACCAGTAGAAGGAGGATAGATGGTAATATTATCATTAGGGTCTTTTCCTGTCTTATTAGGACTGTTTTCATTTAAGATCACATTCCAGAGATTGAAGTCAACACTAGCAATCAAATTCTGCATCTTCATCGCCCATATCTCATACTCATCTTTCTTGAGATATAGAAACTTTGCATTACTGTTGGAAAAAGCAACCTGTTAAAGCTGTTGTGTGAGGGTGTTGTTGTTGTTCTGAGTGATTTCTGAAGAGTCTGTATCTCCCATGGTTTTTGAATGAGAAGGTGTTGAAGTTAAGTTTGATTATAAAGATTCTCTTGTGGCTCGGATACCACTTGTAGGATCTACCCTTGATAGATCTTGAGCCAATGGATCGATAGCTTACTAATGTAATCACTAGAAAAACTATATGGATAATCTCTGTATGCTTGTATTAATGCGGAATATAAATACAAACAATATACTAAAACACTTTGATCATCTATGGATCGTTTTATTAATCACTAAGAATGTTTTTCAATGCGTACATAATATATTCACCATGAGTTCCTTTTATAATATAAGAAACCCTAACCCCTTTTACAAGAAACGTATAATCATTAAACTGTAAAAGATATTCTACATATCTTATCCTAAAATAACAAACTTTATATACGGATTAACTATATCCGTAGAAACTCTGAATCCAAATCATCAGCAAAATCCATATGTGCTTCAGCAGAATCCTGTCAGCAATATCCATCAGCAGAATCTATATGCTGACTTCAATAATTCCTAACACACATTTCCCTCGTAATTTCCCTTTTTTTCTTCAAAATAGAAAATGGTGTCACATGAATGCGTTTTCTACGTTTTGTGAAAATTTTAATCCTTTCATTTTTTTTAACCAAATAAAAAATAAAAAATTAAGAAAATTTTCTCCAACTAAACACACTCTAATCTTTTTTGCGAATGAACTTCTTTCAATTTTAAAGGTATTAAAGTCGCGTTTAGTTGTAGGAATATGTTCCTATTTTTCTGTTTTTAGATTCTTTGAGAAATGAATGATTTTTTTCTCTAGAGATGAGTTGAGAATTTTTAAAAACCCATTTAGATAAAGTTATATTTTTCCTCGTAACAAGATTACCTCAGTATTGCGTTTGCAGGCGGCGGCAACGACTAAGATGGAAGGTAGAGATATTAACAGTGGTGATAAATTGGAGGTTCTATTTTTCTAGTTAAAATTTAAAAAGTCAAAATTTCACATTTTATGAAAATTGTTAGAAAAAAATGTAAAAAGTTTTATAAAAATTTTACTTAAACAAACACCCACTTCATTTTGCAGCACACTCCTTTCCCAGAAAAAATTCCGGCCACATCACTATCCCCACCAATACCAATGCTTTCACTCACGCGCCGTTACCGGGCCCTCCTCCCCACCCATCTCCAACAATCAAACCCCTTCACCGCCGCCGCTGCCGCCCAACCCACGCGCCGCCGCTCAAAATACACACCACCAGCAATGAGAAAAACGGATGAGAAGTCGGAATGGTGGGTAGTGGACGGTGAAATGCATGAAATAGGAGAACACGTGCCCCCACGTGAGAGGTTTGTAATACCTAGAGATAATATTCCTAATAAAAGAAGGAAGCAGTTGCGTGAGCAGTTTATGAAGCGCACCAGACTCGTTCTCAAAGATACTGTTAGTCATTTCTTTTATTTGATTTTAGGGTATTTGAATTAGGGGGTGTTTGGTATTGTGTTTTGGAAATGATAGTGTGGCGTAGAATAAACGTGTAATCCGATAAGACAAGACGATAACTAAAATAGGTTTTGTTGTAGCTTCTGTTAAGCAGATTATATACTTGGTGATTAGCTTTACCATGCCTTAGGGTGTGTTTGTTTTTTTTTTTTTTTAAAAATGTCTTACTAGCCCTCTTAGGGTGTGTTTGTTTTTGAAAAAAACGTCTTACTAGCCCTCTTACTCCCTCTTACTCTTACCGGTAAGAGGTGAGTAAGAGGTGGGCAGACGTTTTGCTTGTTTGTTTTTTTCTTTTGAGTAAGACCCAGCTAGACATATAACATCTTACTTTGTAAGAGGTGGGGGACTTGTCTTAGTGCCTCTTACTCGATAAGAGAGATTGAAGACTCGTGTTAATATAATATATTTGATGGTTTATTAACTATGTTATATTATGATAAAAAGTCTTGTTTCATATTTACACAAGTTAATTAAATAAATTGCAGAAACGAGCACTTAAAATCATTCGGACAATTATACAAAAACAAACAACATAATTTCGTTTAGATTTAGACGTTCTAGCCACATCTTACTAGTAAGATGTGGTAGTCAGATTCAGACCTAAAACATCTAAATGAAACAAACACACCCTTACTCTTACCATTAAGAGGTTGGCTGACGGTTTTTTTTTTTTTTTTTTTTTTTTTTTTTTTTTTTTTTTCTTTTTATTATTTTTTTTCCTCTTTTGAGTCAGTTAGACATATAACATCTTACTCAGTAAGAGGTGGGGGTAAGAGGTGGGAGACTTGTTTTACTGACTCTTACTCGATAAGAGATTGAAGACTCGTGTTAATATAATATATTTGATGGTTTATTAACTATGTTATATTTATGATAAAAAGCCTTTGTTTCATATTTACATAAGTTACTTAAATAAATTGCAGAAACGAGCACTTAAAATCATTCGAACAATTATACAAAAACAAACAACATTATTTCGTTCAAATTTAGACTTTCTAGCCACCTCTTACTGGTAAGATGTGGTAGACCTAAAACATCTTAATGAAACAAACACACCCTACTAGAAAACTAATTGGATTAGCACTTTCATAGTAAAATAGCAAACACCCTTTTAGGCGATTCCGGCAATTGAGAACTATCGTGATGATTATAGTAGCAAAGATCATGAAGGCAAAACCTAATGTTGAAATGCTTTTATTATAGGAAAATGATGTTATTTGTACTTTTCTGAGTAATTGAACATTTGTATTAGGGGTGTTTGTTTAAGCGCTTAAGAGCTTTTGTGGGTGCGGCTTATATTTTCATAAGCTAATTTTTTCGGCTTATTTTGCAACTATTGAACTTATATTATGTCACAATAAGCTTTATATAAGCCCATAAGTTTCTAAATGAGCTGGAAAAACGGGCTTATGAAACACAAGCCGAAACCACATAAGCCCAAAAATTAGCTTAGACAAGTTAACAAACACCCCCCTAATATACTTCATGTTTCGTATGGAGTTATGGGGTAAAGATGCTACTACGTTTAAGTTTTTTGCTTCTTTGGAAGTATTATCGTTTAGGTTAAGTGAGGTGATTAGTCCATGTGTGTTATATACTTATATTATAACAGATGCTTAGAGCTCTACATTTTGTATCACACCCTGCACTAGTATAATGCATATTGCTTTTTTAATTAAATAAACAGTTGTCTCCAAACATGAACATGCAACTGACTGTTACTTCTTTTGTTAACTTATAGATTAGCATCCCTAGTCTGTTTGTGTTACCAGTGTGGCTTGGAGGACATCCTTGAACCTTTTTAGTAGGGCATTTGTATGGTGGAGACCAATATACCGTGCTTTGATGTTCCTTTTATGTTTATTAATAGCATCTTTGCTCTCTAGCTTTCCTAGTGATATCACATTGGTTCAGCTTATAATTTAATGTTTCACTGTAGGAGCATGAGCCTTGGTGCAAAAAGTATATGGAACTCTATCAGGAGCTTAGAGAGAATTGGGAGAGGTTATATTGGGACGAGGGTTATTCCAAGAAACTTGGTCAAGAACGTACAAGTTATGACTCTGCTGAAGATGATGATGAAGACTTTTCGCCTTACAGGTTTCTTCCTTTTGGTTATTTTTATAATTTTGATGCTTGCTTGTGAACCATGTATTAGTTTTATTTTCTATTATTGACAGATTTCGAAACTTTGTCTAACAAGATATGTTCTTCAAGCCATTCACTGATTAAAAAGCTCTTGTATTCTACATTTCTACTCTTATTTTTATACAAACCATTTATATATTGTTTCTGTTTTTCAGAAGGAGACAACCCCATGCTGACGAAATGAAGGTACTTGTAACTTGATGCTTGATTGCATATACTATTGACTCGTATGAAATAGTTCAAAGGTGTATCATACTGATTATTAGTTCTGAATGATATAGCCATTAAAAATAATATATATTTTGGCGTTTGGGACCCTGCCTTTGTGTAGTAAGAAAAGGTTTTATATACAGTAAAAAGACATGCTTTCTGTTTTACAAAAATACAATATTGCACTGAACTTTTACACAGGTTCCATGGTCATGCAGCACTACCCAAGTTTATGTTTCTGGCAACAAACCTTTGTTGTGCTATTTGAATGCTTGTCCTAGTAGTTGGCATCCTTCTTGTGTAACTAGTTATTTCCCATCTCTTCATCTCGTTCTTGCACAACTTACTTAAGATAGACGACCAAAGTTCAATCTTTTATCTGGCGCTAAGGTGATCATATCCAATTAATTTTAGGGATGATATAAAAATCTGTTTCCTCCCATAACACCACTAGTGACAGTGGTTTTATAACCCTTTTAAAATCTTCTTGTCCTTTGTTTACATCTCCAATCTTCCATGTTCTACTGTTTATTTACAGTTTGAAGCATTTAGTTTTATCGATGATATAAGTTATATATCAACATATTAATACTGGGCTCAATTTTAAAAGCAGAATAATCATGCTTTTGGGAGAAACAGGCAGGGGGATACAATGGAAAAGGCAGGGATGATCCGAGATAAGTTTGAATTTGACCGAGAGAGAAGAATGAGAGATAAAGGTTAGTTATTGTTTACACTGCATCCAGTTACAGAGCTTGTGTTATTACTATAGTCATTGGTCAAATCACAATATGTGTCGATTTATATCTAATTGTATTAATCAGAGGTGGCCATTTTGACCCATATGCTTATGTTTGAGTCGATTTGGGTTATGTTATCTCTGACGGTGAATTCAGTAAACTAGTTACAAAGGAAACATGTCAAATGGGTAGTATGGGGTTGTAAGTTGCCTGAAGTGTTTATTTTACTGTACAAAGCCTCCTACTTATATATGACTCACTAGTCTTTTGGACAACTGTTTCGGGTGTTCTAACCTATAAAAAATGTTGCCTGGCCCGGCCCATTTGCCACTATAATCTAGCCCTTTAATTCTACACGATCTTGCTACGTTGTTAGACTAAAGCAGAACACAACTTTGTTTTATCAGCCATATGCAATATACAATAGAATAGATACATATACTTCATTTTGTTGAATAATAATCAAGTCTTTTATAATTCGGCTCTACGCGTGCTTATGTGTTCATGTTTGTAGTAGTTAGTTCATCAGACTCCCAGAAGAGCCACGTAGATAAATTTCTTCCAAAAGTAGTCCTGTCTAAAAAAGTTTACATTCACATATGATATTTCGTTGTCAACCCATCCTTTTCTCTAAAGAATGAAGAAAGAGCCCTGTTGTTAATTTGCATATAACCACAAATAAAATCCTAGATTTTTTGTGTACGGAAGCTTATATCTGCCTTCACAGCATTTGCACCTATGAATGGAAGAATGCAGTTCACGGCTCCTGATTCTCCCTCAAGGAATCAATCATTTGATCCAAAGAGATACCTTTCCTCCAGTGACAGCGAATAATTCAAAGGTAGTCAATGATATGTATATTTCCCATTTTAACATCCCATGCGGGATTTGCAGCTAAATAGCTCATTTCTAGACATGGCATTTTTTGACCCATTTTTATGAATGGCAAATATCGGTTGTATTTCATCTCAAAAGGGTTGATTGAGAATATTAGCCAAAAGGGATTAAGGGAACATGTTGAATGGACACTTGACCCTCTTGGCCCTACCCATTTAAAATCTTAACTCATCTATGATTTATTTGTTTTAGCAGATCTAAGGGAAGATGATTTACTGATATGATGAATCTATGCGTTAGTTTCTGGTCCACAAAGTTATGAATGCCTCTAACTGACTGCTTACGGAAAAGTTTTGGCTTTGATTCTTGGAAAGGGGGATATTGTCATTGCTTCTCCTCACAGAACTGGAAATGCTAACATATGGATTTTACCTTTATTAAAGATGTGCTTTTGGTCTGTATGTTGTAGGCTCTGATAGAGAGGATGTATGCTGACTGATTGAGAATTTTCAACTTTGTTCTACTTTATATTACCTTGGGAGGTTAGAAAACTCAAAATATGTACATATGCAGCTTTCAATCTAATGAATGTATTATTACGTCAAAGATGATGACAAACTACAAAAAGTGATTTATATACTTTTTTGGTAATTGCTTGAAATGCAAGATTATAGACACCCCACTCTCAATCCTCTATTTCAGCCCATTATATAAAGATGGTTCATTTGCCACTTTAGTTGTTAAGGTGGAAGATTGGTGGGGTTCAGAAACAAAAAGAGGTCAATACAAGTGTAGATTGTAGTGATTAAAATGGGAATGGTTTGGTTAAGATAATATGTTCTTGGTGGCTTTCAACTATTTTAACTTTTTTTAGTCCTTTTCTTTTTCATCAATTTTTTTTAACGGACTTGTCTAAAATAAACCGCAACTGTACCATTACTAAATTGTACATGTGTTTTTAGTTACTCGGGTCACATGAACCTGGGATAAATGCTGAGCCTAGTATACTAATAGTATCGACCTTTTTATCGTGTAGATTGATGCCGCCTACTAGGGCATGCTTTGGTGCAAAAGCATTTTTTTTAGAAAGGCAACATTATATTAAGGACCCAAAAAAAACCGGGATGCAAAACAAGACATCCACCTCAATTAAACAAGATAGTTAAAAGAGAATGGGACCAAAAAAAAACAAACTAAAACATACAATTCAAACCTACTCACTAAAATTTGGTACAAAAGCATTGTTACACTAGGTGAACCGTTTTATATACCTGCGTCACTTGTTATTAAACCGGCTTGCATCTAGTATTACAATTGACAATTGGAACCGAAAGCTAGTTTCAAATTCATCAATTAAATTTAAACCCGAGTACACTGGAGTGACGTAACTTTAAAAACTAAGGAAAAAAACCTTTGGGGTACATTGTCTCCAATGGAGTCAACCAAACCCACTAAAAAATTGTAATTTTGTAATTTAAGCTTACAGTATTGAACCTAATGAGCTTGTTTGACTCGACTTAAATATATATATATATATATATATATATATATATATATATATATATATATATATATATATATATATATGGGAAAACATAGCTACAACACAATGTAGCCAATTGGCTACATTTCCTTTGAAAAAAAAGGTGGGGACAGGGGGAAAATATGTGTCAGGGTCTAACCGCAGGGACTGAACTGTACATTATTAAAAGTTTTTTCAAAGGAATTGTAGCCAACTAGCTACAATTAATTGTAGCTAACATTTTCCCATATATATATATATATATATATATATATATATATATATATATATATATATTATAAAGGCTATGTTTGGCACGGAGCTTTTTTGATCAATGAGCGGTGAGAATGAGCTTTTTTATTTTCAGTGTTGTTTGGCAAAAGAGTGGTGAGCATTGCTATTTTTTTAGAAAAACTCATTTTTTCAATACTTCTTTAGAAAGCTGTGAGCGGAAAGCTCATTTTTCACAGCTACTGCTCGCAGCTCACTGCTACTGCTTACAGCTACTTTTGCCAAACATAGCCAAACTTACACGTGCACTTATGAGCTTGTTTGACTCAACTTATGCTTCACAAGTTTATTTTTCCAGCTTATATTTTAATTTATTAGCTCAGTACAACTTAGGTTCAATCACAGCTCCTAGCTAAAAGTCATTATAATTGTCTAGAGCTAGATCATTGAGAAAAGGTCAACCGACATTCAAAAAAGATGCACCGATCAAAGTTCCCTCGCCAATCTAAAATTTAAATAGGGTAAAGGCTAAATTCACGTAATTTACTATTGAAATACGTAGCATATTTTATTAATTGTCAGTATCGCCAAAATATTTTCAAATACTTGTTAATATCGCTAATATGACCGGTTTAACCAGTTATCTTTGACTAAAATATCTTTTTATCTTTTTCACATTTGAAATTGTTCTTCAAAAGTATTTTAGTAAAATGATCAAAAGTTAACGATATTCACAAGTATTTGAAAAATATTTTAGCGATGACAATTAATAAAGTATATCAAGGTTATAAAAGCCGTGAGGCGTGGCGTGGCGACATGGCCACGTCTCAAGCCTTATGCGTTTCTTAAGGCGTCACTAAAGCGGCAATTTTTTTTTTTTTTTTTTTTTTTTTTTTTTTTTTTTTTTATTCTCACATTTAGATTACTACTTACTATATAATTACCAGACCCATATACCAACTAGCCAAAATTTCAAATACTAGTTCAAAATAGTTAAAAAAACTAACAATAATAAATAAATAAATAAAATAGTACAAAAAGTGACGTCACGCTTTACCAAAAGGCACGCTTTTCTCATCTTATTTCACGCTTTTTAGCGTCACGCCTAGATCAACCGCCAAAGTCTATTTCGTGAACGCGCCTTTTAGAAGACTCAAGTATATTATGTGAAAAAGAAATTCATCGATTTAAATAAAAATAACTCAAAAACAAGACAGAGAGAAATACTGAAGGATCAAAATTCAGAAATAACCCAAATTAGCCGGCTCCAAACCCCCCCCCCCCCCCCCCCCATTTTGAATCAAACCATCCAACCGGGACCCACATTTCCACCGGAAACCATCCACCCTCCGATCTACATTCCATTAACCTAAACAACAGATGAGCGGGGCGAAACTATGCGGATTATTAGGCGAATTAGGTTACGAAGGACACAGCTCACTGGATCCAGATAGTTTCGAATGGCCTTTCCAGTACGAAGACGCTCGTCCCATACTCGATTGGCTCTGTTCCAGTTTACGCCCTTCCAACGTCCTCACTGCCTCCGAACTACAACAGTACTATTATCCCAATCTCTCTCTATAAATATAAAATTATAAACTATGTGTATTACTTTATACAATTGGTTAAGTGAATGTAGAAATTATCAATTGGTTAGTGTTCGGTTTTAGTCGCGCGTATCTCTAATTTAAATTATCCTTCTTCTTTATCTAGGTGTTTATGATTGAAATTAGTTAGTTAGTTAGTGTAGCTGATTGTTAGTGTCTATGTGTATATTACTTTGTAGAATTGGTTAACTGAATGTAGAAATGATCATTTTGTTATCGTTTAGTGTACCGTGCGCTAATTTATTACTCCACTATAGTATATGTAATTCACTGATTGTTGCTTGTAGGATCGCTTAGTGGTACATAGAAATGTTCAGTTTGTTATTGTGTACTGTACTGTGACCTAATTCCGTTTGTCTCCAGTTTTGGTAGTAAACTAAACCAAACCGAACCTTGCTTATCACTAATTGAAATTAGCTAGTGTGTGTTTGTCTAGGTGTTTAGCTGATTGTTGCTTGTAGGATCGGTTAATTGAATGTAGACAGATCAAGTTGTTATCGTTATTCACCATTGTAGAGCTTACTGTGCCCTAATTCATTAGTATTTGTCTAGGTGTTTAGCTGATTGTTGCTTGTAGAATTGGTTAATTGAATGTTGAATGACCAGTTTCTTATCGTACTGCCCCACCTAATTCGGTTTGTGTCCGGTTTTGATCGGAAGCGTAAGTTGCTTATTTCTAATTTAGATTATACATTTATAGACCAAAAATGTGTTACGCATCTCTATCTAAATGTTTAGCTGACAGATCATGTTATCGTTATCCGCATTGTAGAGTGTTACTGTGCCTAGTTTATTATATGCTTGTTATGTGTATGTGTATCTAGGTGTTTAGCTTATACAGATACATAAATGGATGTGCGTGTATATCTACGTGGATTAGTTAATTTAAGGAAAAATGATCGAATTTGTATTTGTAATCCGGAATTTTAGTACTATACCCTGATTTGTAACAGCTCTCTTTAGACAATGTTTTTGCGTTTGTTTATGCGTGTTTTAGGTATCTATATCTAGGTGCTTAGCTGATTGTTTTCGGATTGGTCATAGAATGAAGTAAGATTGATTTCATTTTGAGGATTCATATTGGTAATGTGATCGCGTGAATTACATTGGGGCATGAATCATTAAGAGTTTTATATTAGAATTTACAGAATTTAATATCGTATTATGTTATGTATCAGTATATGTGACATTTGTGCTTGTCTTATTATTCAGGTATGAACAATTTATACAAGATGGAAAGCTTTTGGAGGTAATTGACAAGCTTATTTCTTGTTATGGTTGATGTAGTACGAATTTGTAATCGGATAAGTAAACACCTTTAGGATCCAGATGCTGTATCAGTAAAGCAAACGGATGTTAAGTAGATTTGGCAGGACTATCTAAAAAATAATACTCCGTATAAATAATAAATGTCATTTTTAAGGTGAGAACATCACTTTTGTATCAAAAACCACGCAGACTGTGAAAGTAAGTCAGTACCTCTGGTTTAAATTGGATTTGATGAACTATGTAAATGGGTGTCTATTTGTTTGCTCGAGGTGGGAATGATGTTAATTGCTGGGAATAATTAACTTGAATGATGCTTATCTATTTTGGCCAAGTGATTGATATCCTTAAAGGTGATTTATGGCCTTGTTGGCTAAATACCGTCTTAAAACTGGAGAACCTCCAGTTAAAGGTGTGGATTGTTTTGCTTGTTGATGATAAATCAAGTATTTAAATTCTAACAGTTTAGCAAACAACCCATACACCACAATATGCTATACCTACTACTTAGCGTTCTACTGAGGGGGAACTTTAAACACAGATGCCTATAGGCTCCAATTTAATTGCTGTACAACTAGGATAAAGGCATACGAGAAATATTTGAACTAGGTTGCAAATTTTCGTTTGTGGTTCACATTTAGCATCACTAAATTGGGTTTTAGTTGGAGAAGCTAGTTTGCTGCATTTGCTCTATTGTGACTTGGCAATTTATGATTTTTTTTATATACGGTGTAACAAAGATGAAAGCCAATGATTGTAGAATAATAAGTACGTAGTATTAAATTTTACTATCAAATGCGTTCACAGGGTGAAGACCTAGATTTTGCTTATGAAAGCATATCAGCATTTTCAACAAGGAGAGACAACCAGGAAGCAGTTTTTGGAGCAGAAGAAGGGCTTAAAGACATAAGGTACATTTTCCTGCATTTATCCTCTTCATTATCTGCTTAATGTCGAGATCTGAAGTTTTGACTCACAGAACTGTTTATTGTTGGTACATGCAGAAAAGTATAATTTGTCAACAGAACATTTTTATGATTTGCGTAAGAATTAACAGGAAACCCTTTGTATTCAAGTTCTCTAATGTACTTTTCTCAACTAATTGCTCACATCAATGTGCAACACCTGTAAATGAATCTCTTCTACCTAAGCCATAATCTGTAGATCTTGAATTTTTTTGGCTCTACATTTTTAAGAAGGGTGTAAATTCATCTTTAGATCTTTAATTTATTTGCTATCTACGTTATGGTGGGTGGATGTATAAAAAATTGACCAAATTGATAATTATCAAGATTAAAATTCTAATTATCGTTATTTGTTTTTATCTTTTATGATGATGGTTAGAGATTATTTTTAGCATAAGAACTACTCGGTGAATGTCAACATGTAGTCAACGGAGAGCGATAAGTTAATTTAGTAGCTCAACCTGAAGAATTTGAATTGGAAGTCCATCACCCCATCCCCCTAGCTGAATTAGTTACATGCTATTTTCATGTATGCCCCTCTATCTTTCGGAGCCAACGCAACATAACCAATCACAGCCAGCAGCACGGAGGCTACCTTTTTGATAAACCACTGGTCCATTTCAAGGTCATAGTTTAGTCTTGCTGGATAGTTCCAAGTTTGAATTCCGTAGTATAGTTTTACTAGATAGCTCATTGTTCCAGAGCATATTTTAAATGACTTTCAGATTTTTAGTACCCTATCAATGTATCCAACCTGTTTAGTGTCCCTTACCAATGTATTGATAATGCTCGGAGTTTTCTCACTAACTGATTGAATTTGAGAACATAAATGCTTGCATTCTAACATGATTTTTTGCTTTAAACATCATCTATGCATACTAGTAACATAATGTGGTTTTATACCCTGAATTAATGCATCTCCTGCAATAACCACTGTCACAAAACATAATAGTTGTGTTTTTTTCATTTATGACACGCTAGGATCTTTATTTTGCTATACAATAATACTGCGTTTCATCAGTACCCAGTTCTGACATATTGTTTTGTCTCTATAGGGATGCTACTTTAGCCTATAAAGCAGAAGCAGTGGAGCTGCAGAGGCAACTTGGGCATCTACAGTCTCAATATGACATGCTCAGTACACAGGCTTCCGCTTTGATTCAAGGAAAGAGGGCAAGAGTTGCGTCAACATCTACTGTTAATGGACAGCTGAATAGCATAGATGATAGTCTTTCAGCAAGAAACTTAGAGGTACAGTCACAGAGAACTAAACTGTCTGTAATTTTGTTCTTAACAGGATCTTTAAATGATAATTTGGCATATACTTCAATGCTTAAACATGAGCCCTAAAACTTGTTTCATTGTAACTTAAGATGAATGCAGTTCTTGGAAGGATTGCGTCTACAGCACAAGAGCTGGCTCACTTCCATTCAGGGGATGGTACTGTTTTTCCTTTCATTCTTCCTCTGAAAGTTATTTCAATCAACCAAAACATATAATTTTTAGTTAAGTGGTCTTGGTATATTATATGTCTCTCTTCTTCATGTCTTTTGGTTTCCTGATCTGCAGAAGATGGCATCTATTTGGCATACTCTGACTTTCATCCATATTTGCTTGTTGACTCATTGTGTATGAAAGAGCTGAATCAATGGTTTGTAAAGCAACTAGATACGGTATAGCATTTTATACATTTTTTTTTCTCTCTCAATATGTGGGGGAACAATTGAGTAGTTTAAAAGTGGCAAGATGGGTGGGTCGGGTGGGCTGGGTAAGAGATCAATACTGATTCGGGATGAAACAATTCATTTTATATTACAGGTCAGGTTGGTTGACACGCTAGCACTATTTTCCCATTCTTAAGTTCTTATATATATAAGTAATAAAATGTATATGATTACAAAAACCAACTTTGCTGACTTTCACATGTTTGACTCCTTTATCTTCTAGCTAAAAAGCTTTTTTGACCTGTTTGAGATAAAACACAGCCCACATTGACTCATATATAAGTAAGTGGGCTGAAATTGCCACCTCTTGATTAGTTCTTTACAACAAGGTGGGTTTTTAGTCATGTTAATGTTGAAATAATACGACCTGGGAATCCACCTTGTTTCTCGTCAATTTAGAGTGTATAATCTTGCATATCTTATCTTAAGAAACTGGAACATTCTGTGTGTATATGTTGAATCAGGGTCCTTACCGCTTGGTGGCAGAGGAGGGAAAATCCAAATGTTCATGGGTCAATCTTGATGACGTCTCCAATACCTTAGTGCGAGGTGATCATCAGTTGCATCGATTTGTTATATTTTTTAATCTTCCATTTGTGAATATGGCTTAATTCTTTAAGTTTTCAATGTCAATGTCAAAAGTGTTGCCTGCTGTCTTTTGTCTCGTTGTCTATAAAAGGAATGTATTATGCATGTGTGCATAAGTTGCATATATTATTTGTGATTGACGAGCCACTAATGTGTTCCATGTTTTTGGAAATTTCTTGATGCAGCAGACTCCCAAAAATCACAACATCAACGCGTCTCAGAACTGCAAAGGCTTCGGTCCATGTATGTGTGTATCTGTATGTCAAATGTATTTCTTGTTTTTATCTTATTCACATATATCTTTGTTTTATACGATGTGAATGTTCAATATGCAGATTTGGAACCAGTGAAAGGCAGTGGGTTGAAGCTCAAGTTGAGAATGCAAAGCAGCAAGCTATTCTTTTGGCACTTAAAGGTCAAGTAAATTCAGATGAAGCTCATATTCATCTCGATCTTCATTCACTCAGGTATAAGACAAACCCTTTTGATTTTCAGTTTACATGCATGAGAATATGCATTTCTCTAATAACACGTTGTTTTAATAATGTATATAGCATGATTCTGACATGCTGATATATGTTACTCCTTAGGCCCTTCCTCCCACAATTAGAGTCTACTTTGCCGCATATATTATCTCAAACTAAATTCTCTCTTGGAATCTGAACTCTAATTTTGGGTGGAGGGAGTATCATGAAATACATGACCCAAGTTCTCTCAGTTTACAAACTATGATTCTGTGGTTTATGTAATTCTACTTCTTAAATTGTTTATTAGGAGGAAGCATGTCGAATTGGCTGCAGAGCTTTCAAATTTACATAACAAAGAAGAGAAGCTGTTATCTGAGGTATGCACACATTAGTTTCAAATATATAGCGTTTAATATCGTATGTTATGTTTATAGAGCTGGGAATTTCCACCGATTTACCTATATGATGATAAAGTCGATTTGGATTTTGATATTTTAAAGTTGTTTATGACACTTGAGAGATAAAATATTGGAGTTTGACCATACTATATTATGCAAATCGCAGCAAAATTATTTCTTTAGAACTGCATCATCTCTATATCTCCTTTCTTTTTGCTAGGCCCACACACGGGCCTCAACCACATGCAGGATTGTTTCTTGGGTTTATTAGAAGATTAGGCAATGATGTATTCTCTTTATCGGATAACTCTATAAATAAGGGATTAGGATATATTATTTAATATGTTTGGTTTGATTATCTAAATAAGGTTGGATTGAGCACTATCAAGAGAGATGGCTGCCACTAGATTCTGTTTGTATTTCTGCTATGTCTAACATTAATACTGTTTGGGTCTCATCATTCTTCCACTCCAAGGAATTTGTGGAAAAATCATTTATTACATAAGTTGGATCATCTTTCTATTTTTTTTCTAAAGTGTTTTTCTCATGCTCAAGATAACTCTTCATACATTTTGACATGGCTTTTCATGAGTAACGATATCACTTCTCTTTCCCAGACTATCCCTGATCTATGTTGGGAGCTGGCTCAGCTGCAAGACACATACATTTTGCAAGGTATATATCTGAATCAACCTTTGAACTTGCTTGTGAAGATTGATATATCAATATTTTTTGAGTCAGGACACCCATATCCTTTTTTGTAATGGGACTGTAAATTTATCATAAATGCAGGTGATTATGATTTAAAGGTTATGCGGCAAGAGTATTATATTCAACGTCAGAAAGCGGTATAATTTTCTAACTATTACTGCAAGAATTCAGTTTCCTGATTTATGAATTGAATTTGAAACAAAATGTGCATGCAAATTAAATAATGTTCAGTTTAAGTTTGATTGTGTGAATCTTGAATCCCCACCACTCAATGTTAATGAGGTACTTAATATTACCAGTGGATGTGTATCTCAGTTTCAGTCCACTTATACTAAAATGGGTCAAACGAGTATAGAAATTGTTTTATCATTATAATAATATGGTTTTTAAATCCTTGTTAATACATTAATTAACTACAAATTCGAAACGAAAGTGTTAGCGGGTCATCCTATGCCCCCGTTTTTTTAATCCCCCATAAAATTTTCCTTTTTTTTTAGCATTTGCTCAACCACCTATTTTGCCACCTCCATTTACAAGGCCAGAGACAGCATTTCGTATTATCTGTGTTTTCCAGCTAGCTATTTTGAACACGCTTCAACTCTTCCAAGTTTCATGTGAAGCAAGTGCTATCATAAAAGTTTAAAATGATTTCAGTTAACTCTATTCATGTGTTTATATGTGCATTTCTCATATTCTGAAGTGATATTACGGTCAATTCCTTACAACTCATCGGGCTTTTGTTTGTTTCTCTTTTCTATTCAACAGTTCATAAGTCATCTGATTAACCAGCTTGCAAGGCATCAGTTTTTAAAATTAGCATGCCAATTTGAAAAGAAGACGATGCTTGGAGCGTTTTCATTGCTAAAAGTTATTGAGTCGGAGCTGCAAGGTTACCTATCGGCAACCAAAGGAAGAGTGGTAATCACATATATTCTTACCTTTGTACTGGGTAGAGGTGGTAATCTCTACCAATTTACTTATGAATGGGTCTACTTTGATTGTTTTTTATCTCAAACCAGTCAAATAGAAATTTAGCTAAAAGGTAATGGTCTCTAATGGTCTGAACGAGTTAAAAGTTCCAGACTGTTGAATGCATACAACCTTTGAAATCATTCTATTCAAAGATATCTATTATATTATTAAAATAATATAATTTTATCAAAAATTATTGGTAATTGTTAATTTTGTTTATAAAAAATGCAAATAAAGGATTAAAAGGTGTTAAAAGTTCCAGACTGTTGAATGCATACAACCTTTGAAATCATTCTATTCAAAGATATCTATTATATTATTAAAATAATATAATTTTATCAAAAATTATTGGTAATTGTTAATTTTGTTTATAAAAAATGCAAATAAAGGATTAAAAGGTGTTATGGGGCAACCCAAACTTGACCGATCTGCTTTTAATCTGAACTTGTTGTAACCCCTTTCCAACCTGACCATCTTGCCACCTTAACCATTGTTCAGGCATTGGCTCTGACAAAAACTAATGTTGGGTATCTAACTTCTTGGCATTTGCTAATTGTTTTATTTGACAAGATTTATTGGAATAATATATATCTTCTGATCTTCTAGGGCCGTTGCTTGGCATTAATGCAAGCAGCATCAGATGTACAAGAACAAGGAGCTGTTGATGACCGGGATACATTTTTACATGGTGTCAGAGACCTTTTGAGCATCCATTCGAGTAAGTTACACGCTTTATGATAAGTAGAGGTGCAAGATGGGTGAATTGGGCTGGTTGGTTAACGGCTAAAAGTGCTTGTGTTAAATGGATATTTCTTGTGCGGGTCGGTTTAAGTTTAGGATGTTGTATGAATTTAAAATTTAATGTGTTAATTATCACTAGTGGTATGTGAGTCTCCCACCAGCCAAGAGGTTGTAGGTTGAGTCTCGTTGGAGACATTTGTAAGATATATTGTGGATAGGTGGTATAGGGTGTGAAAAAATTGCCGTTCAAATTAAAAATAATAATATGACTACAAAAACAAATATTCTGTTTGAATTTAAAATTTAATGTGTTAATTATGAGTTTATGACTACAAAATCAATCTTATTACAATGCAACTTAAATCTACAAATATAACAGTTCAGGATGTTGTTCCGTTGTATGAATTTACACTATGCTTTGGATGTCTTTCAAACTATTTGGCCCGGTTCCTTTTTGCCAGATGTTTTTTTATTTGGCTTGTATGGGATACAACATAACCTAACTCATCTTTTAGTAAATAAATGGGCCTACATTGCGATCTCTACTAAGTTAAACTTTTTCTAACACACTTTCATACGTTAACTTTTTCGTAGATGCTCAAGGTGGTCTGTCTACTTATGTTTCGGCACCAGGACTCGTGCAGCAGATATCCAGCCTTCAATCGGATCTCATGGCCCTGCAATCCGACTTAGATAATGCCCTTCCAGAAGATAGAAGTAGATGCATTAACGAGTTGTAAGTTATCCTTCATATCCTATTAAAGATTGTAGATTTGATGTACTTAAACTTTATAGATTGAATCTCATGTTTTCCACTTGATATTATAAATAGGTGCACTCTTATCCAAAGTCTGCAACAGCTACTGTTTGCATCCTCAACCACTGCACAACCAATTTTGACTCCTCGGGTACACAACTCATCAAATCTTTGCATATTTGCTATCCTTTAAATATTAAAACACATGCTTTTAGAGAAAATCATTTTATTCCAGAATGCCTTCTAAGCTTACAGATTCTCCTTTATATATCATATATCTGGTGTAGTTTTGGCAATTTTGACCTAAACTTCAAAATTCTTACCTACATAATTGAAATTCCTAACCTAAGATAGCCTGTGACTGGCAAGCTCTTACATAACGAGATATACATTGAAACGCAAAATGAAAAAGAAATGAGATATCTTGAAAGTGGGACTAAATTAGAAACCAGTGCTTTTTCTCTTGTACCAACATGTCCTTTTTCTATATTTAACTAAAATAGTAACAATTTATCGTGGTTATAGACTTTAATGAAAGAGCTGGACGAGATGGAAAAGGTGAATGCCAAACTGTCTGCCGCAGTCGAAGAAGTAACACTCGAGCACTGCAAGAAGAACGAGGTAACTTCATTAATATATGGGATATAACATAACCGGATATATAACGTGTGGACCCATTCATGAGCAATGAGTCGAAATTGCCACTTATACTAGATGCATTTGTAACAATGTCTCTTGTTAGTCGATCATTGAGACTTGACATTCACAAAATTAACTCATAACCATAAGTCCTTAACATTTGGTTTTCATGATTAGATGTTTAATTTGTGAACCGGGAAAGTGCTGTGGATATTTTTTTTAACAAATAGGTTCTATGCATAAATATGGATACTCAACGGATAGGTGCTTTATTTATTTATTTATTTATTTATTTTTTATTATTATCAAGTCCTTCAACTTTATAGACAGTTTTTTCTTTTAGTTTATAAGTCCAAAGAGGAGTGTGTTCTCAATCCAGTCCATAGGGTTTTTTCGACTTCTGTCTTATAGTTGAACATTATTGTTCTCTAAACCTTGATACACGTTCTTGCTGCAACAGATTGTAAAACACCACTCTCAAGAAATGGCACTTCAAAGACAGGTTTTTGTGGATTTCTTCTGCAATCCTGATCGTTTGAGAAATCAAGTGAGGGAACTAACCGCACGAGTCAGGGCTTTGCAAGCATCGTAATTCAATGTTGTATGTATTATCCCATCTTTTCATTTTTTTCCCCTGCTCCCTTGTTTCCAAGTGTTAGCTCTTTTAGTTATATCAATTGTTGTGCAACCTCATTTTATTCATATCATATCTTCGTATCAATGCTATCTCTTTGGTTGTTAATCATCGCTTATTAATGTGTTGTTGATTGCACAATGGGTCTTTTTATGATGTAGATTTTGTAAAGGTATATGTACGAACTTACAATGTCTTTGTTGCTATTGTTCTGTATAACCTGTTCTTATATAAACGTGCTGAAACTGACACATATCATCGAATTGTGTGGCTATGGCCATGAAGTTGCGACAACCTAATTTTTTTGTATTTCTTAATGGCAATATTCCAAAATATATCATCACTCTCATAATAAGCAATCGGAAATGCAAGAGTGAGGCAACTTTAACAATGCTTTAATCCCCGTATGTCACAGAGGATCATAAATTACAAAGTAAAAATAACATTTTTATTGATTGACTAATTCATCTCTCTCAAATGATTTATCATCACTCTCATAATAAGCAAGAGTGAGACAAGTAGATGCCTGAGCTGCTGAGCCATAATCATAGCTAGCCATGTCCTTTCATGATATTTCATAACCTCATTTACAAGTTGGGGTGAGTTAACCGCACCCTCCCATAGGGAGGGTGTGTGGAAGGTTTGTGCTGCCGCCGCCGTTGAGACTTGTAGCTAAAATGCCTATGCCTATCTTACAAGTCAAAACACCTAAAAGTTTGGGAAGAATCTTTTGTGGTGTTACAAACACCTAGATAGTAGTCCGATCAATTAGTCAATCAATAACAATGTTACTTTTACTTTGTAAATTATAATCCTCTTTGACACGTACGGGGATTAAAGCGTTGTTAATCCCAAATGGCCCTATCTCTATTTGTACACGTCAACTATTGATTGAGACATTCTAATCTACGCAAATAGGTTAAATTCTGCTTTAACAACATTGAAGTATGCAAATAAAAAGATAAAATAAGCAAATCATCTCAATCTCCACCTGATTTTTTCAGAAGACACTACCAAATCATCCCCAAATTAAAATTTAAATCTTCACCTTAATTAAACATATATAGAGTGTCATTAGTATCGAGATTAACAAAATAAAGTATTTGTTTTTATTCCATAAATATAGGTTAGTTAATAAATTAACAATCAAATTGAAAAGTTCTTGGATAGTCCACCAATCTTTCAAAACAAGCCACTCTCCTCTCCCCTTAGACCCTTTTGCATGTGCACCACCAATAAAAGGAAACACCTCATAAACATTTTGATGTTCTTTTACCTTTTTTTTCCATAAAGACTTCATCACCACACCAAAATCCTAACCCTTTTTCTGTTTTTCATGTTGTCTCCTTCACAAAATTTTCTTTAAAAGATAGCCCATATAATGCTTTTGTATCTTATAAGCAAAATGCCACATTTTTAACTCTTGTGCAAAAAGGACATAAAAAGAAGGCGGCCTATAAAGTCTAAACTCTAAAGCCAAAGACAAAAAGTTTCAACTCAAGAAACTTCTCATAATTGTTTAATTTGCATGGATACTTTTATGTTCCCCGTTATAAAGTTATCATCATATACTATTAAATTTCATAAATTAACTTTTTACTTTAAAACATGAATTTTGAAGGTAGATGATACAAGCACAACTAAACATCGTATCTTAAAAATTATCGATTACAAAAACCTTTAATACAAAAGTAAATATAGTGGAGACAATATTGTAGATGATACAAGCAAACATAAATTGTCAACAAGGTCATACTCAAGTCACTTTCAGTAAAGTGAGACGAGTGGTATTATCAGAGCATGCAGAACAAAGTCTTTTTTTTCTTCTTGGTTGATTTTTATAGCATGCAGAAACTTTCATAATTATAGGAACAAACAATGACCCACCATCCATAACTCCAACTTTTTTACCCTTTTTTCTACAACACTTGACATTTTTCACCAAGTTCTAACTTAAATTCTGTATTTGATGACCTAATTAATGTTGATACAGAAATAGTCCAGACACTGACCCAGAAAGTACTGCTTTTTTTGTTTGATATCCTATAACTTTATACATGCAATAAGTCTTTTATACATATTACTTTTAGGAAAGTACTTCTTAAGTTCTTGATATCAATTTCTTACATTTTTATACATATTACTTTTAGGAAAGTAAACTTAGTAGACAGTATTCCTTGTTTGTTTAAGGTGTTTCTTTCTTATACATACATCTGAAAAGACAGTAGTACTACTTAAGAGGGTACCGCTGAGTTGCGTTGGGTAAATTTATAGAGGGCACGGAGTATCCGTGTCCTAAGAGGGTATCCGGAAGATGATCTTTCCGACTTGAATATATAATTAGATTTCGAAGGCGTTTAAGGAGTGTTTTCGTGTTTTGTAACTTTATCAAGCGAGTGTAGTATCCCGGTCGGTGGTGTTTAGGTTGGCTTTCTAGAGGAGTTATCTTGGCATAGGTTGTGCAAGGTTTTTAGGATTGCTCGTTGATTTAGTTTCGGCGTTTTAGTTCTTGCCTAATTTTAAGTGTTCTTTTAATCCTAGTTTGGGCGTTTTAGTTCTTGTCTTTTAAGTGTTCTTTTAAGTTTCGGCGTTTTAGTTCTTCTCGATGGTTATTTCATCTAAAAAAGATCTAGTTGACGAGCAAAACTTTTTTCTCATGACAAACGTCCGATGCTGAAACATGAAATCAATACCAAGAACCATGGAGAAGAACCCCAAGTAAATCAGTCATACATTCATGTCGATTTCCAACTATGATAAAAAGCTTAGTAAATCAATCATTTCCACACAAGAATTTGCATACAAAAAGGTAAGAACTTTCACATCATAAAGGGTTAAAGATAATGATTGCCCAATATACTCGTTACTCCAGATTTGTCAAGAGTTGCACAAAATAGATTACATCCAAAAAAACACCATAAAACATGAAATCCTTAACTTCATATCCTACCCATAGGCCATTTCACTACCTTTAACACATACTTCTACATTTAACTCTCTATTATATTTCTAAGCCTTGGTCTTCAAAGGCTTCACATGACACAAGTTGGCAGCATACACATTGAAAACAACCCCCACTTCTTGCTCTTCTGCATAACAAAACAAAAATGTTAAAATCTTCATCTCCCAGAATCAAGTAAGAAGTCACCATAAAGAATCATTACACGTGTTTATGATGCAAATGAATCTTAAATAAGAACTACTAAATTAACAATGAGATTTGACTTGCTATTTTTCTTTCTTTCATACTTGTAACAAAACAAAATCAACTTGAAGACTTAAAATATCATATCTTTAACTTAATTACTCTATGACCCTCTTCCCAAAATTAAGTAACAAAAATACCTATAAAGAATTACAGTTATTTGAAGCATATTTGACTTTTAGCTCTTTACACACAACAAAACAAAATCAGCTTAATCTAAAAAGAATCTTATCTAATAAATTACTTTTACTTTGACCGACCTCCCTAAATCAGGATGAAAAAAAATGGGATGTGTTAACCGGACCCTCCTACTATTGGGGGTTCACCTACTTTAATCAAAATGTACAAATTTTAATGCAGACAGTATAGGCCGGCGGCAGCACTGTCTTTCACAAACCCTCCCTATAGAGGGTCCGGTTAACTCATGCCAAAAAAATACCCACAAAAATTAAAATCTCACTTTTTCTAGTCAAACATACCAATAAAAATTGTCACATACAATATTTGACTTCTTTAATAGAAACAAAATGAAAACCAACTTAAAATCATTAAAAAATCAATATTCTAATTAAACTATATTGGAAAAAAAAATCCTAAATAACCCACAAAATTACACATTGCATAATTACTCTTAAACTAAATTAAACCACACAAGATTTGACTTGTGAAGAGTGTTGACTTTATGCATTGGTATGACAACAAATGGGTCCCACATCATGTTCAAAACAGACAAAACTGAATTATCAACTACGCAAACTGCGGGGATTCAAAAGTGTCAGTAAAAACAATACCATATGTTTTTAACTTTTTTTATAAAAAAACTCGTGAAATGTGTCATAAAGAAAAAGTTAAGATTACCCTTCTAGGTGGTGCACGGAGGAGGTCAGGTGAGATCTTGTACAAGTCTTCATCAACAGCCTTTGGTTTTACCGTGACGATTTTCCGTCGTGGCTCAGCCACCGGAGTAGCTTTTCCGGCGTAAGTGTTGAAGTCGTAGTCATAGTTGAAATCGTAGTTGTAGTTACAAACGACCCTTGATTTCTTTTTCCTTTCAGTCACTGGCATGTTTCTCTGTTGAACCATAAAAAATGAGTTAAAAACATAATATTGGAGTTTTTTATTAAAGGGCTCGTAGATCATTAACATTAACACACTTATATAAGCCGAAAAGTTTCGAAATATGAAACATAAGCTCAAAACCAAATAAGCTACAAGCTGGCTATATAAGCCGAAACAAACACCCCATGAATGGTAACGACTTAAGTTTAGAACTAGTATATATATCTTTTTTTGGTTCTCTTTTGGCTTTCATATTATTGTTTTTGGCTTATTTTTGTTCCTTCAGAACATGTTTTGGGTCTTTTTGCTCATTTACAATGCAAAGAAGATATTAGCTTTTCTACAACTAAAATGAAACAAATAACCCCCAAAAAGAACAAGAAACACAAAATGTCACTTTAACCATAATGAAACAAAAACATACTTAATGTCAAACAAAAAACACTTTTAATAACAAAATCCAAAAGATGGGACAAAATTGATTGCCTAGCAATCTTGCATCTTAAATTCAATGTAGCATTCTTCACATACAATTCAACAAAAAAGTGCAAATATTCTACATGTAATCATGTATTTTTAACAAGTTTTACTTGAAAAAAGATTTAAAAAAAGAGTATGTTACATTATGCTATTGAGCATTGATTCTCTATGCTATTTTGGTATTATTATCTAGACTAAAACATAAACCAGAAAGCATTTTTGGAAAGTAACAATTCCATTCAGTCCGGTTTCGGAAAACTTTCCGCCGGGGCCTAACATCAAAGGCGCAGGTTGATCTCTCTGGTTGAGGCTGCAATTCATTTTGACACGTGGGAAGATGAACATGAACATGAAAAGTTTAAGTAGTACTTACTCGTCTACGAGGAACAACAATCATGGCAGGAGTAACAACATTATTCTCATAAAGATCACCAGCAACATAAAGATCACGATCTTGTGGGTACCCATACCCATACCCTATAAAACCAGCTTGTCTAGCAGACTCAAAACACTCAGTAAATGGTAGATGATTATTACAATCCCAGCTTCCAAATGCTGGTATATGATTCCCTCTAAACTCCTGCAAAAAAAACCCCATAAAGAAACCATTAGTGTTAAAAAGATACTAATAGGTTGGATTTGAACAAGATGGAAAGTCAAAGTGTAACTTACATCCATTGTTTGGTTTTTGACTTTGTGTTGTGTTGAGTTGGAATGTGGTTTTATGAAGTGATGTGGAGTTGAGCGTTTGGTATTTATTGGCAAAAGTGGAATGTGTTGAATTTAATGAATAATGGTTTTGTGAGTTGCACATTGTGTATTAGAAAGTGTGCATTTTGCTGGATTAGGGTTATTGAGGTAAAGGGTAAAAGAGTAAAATGAAAGCAACAACATATAGAAGCTATGGTGGTGATAGGGATAGGGGAATGGAGACCAAAGGGAATGTGTGACATAGGTCATGGGTGTAACACATCCAAAAGTCAAACTCAAAAGTAGTCAATAACTATTTCAATACGTAGTATCTTTTTCACTGTTTATTTGTCAATAATAAGCTACTGTATGCTGTTCCAAAAAAAAATAAGCTACTGTATAAAAATACTTTTATTTGAAAGGAACAAAGTCGAGTTATGTTTATGAGTTTATCATCTAACTTTGCTTGGTTTTTAAAACTGAACCGGACATCCAACCAGTATTTTACATTTTAAATGGTTATTGGTTGTTTTCGGTTCAATTCAGTTTTCTCTAGTCCAATTGGGTTTAACCGGCTAGTCCTGTTCTGTTTGGCCAAAACACTGCAAATTTTGATAATAGTCGGTTTTTATACAAAGCCGAACTGATTTCATAATGGGCTCAAGTGTAACTGGTTCGATTTTGTGGCTAATATTTGTGCATAAACTTTGTAGTAGCAAGAGAATGCTGAATTACAGATTATGGAAAACCAAAAGCATTTTATCCGCCTGTACTTGTTATTGATAACGACGATATAAGCATACTAAGCTTGATGAGCTATAACAAGTGTTGGGGGAATATTGTGGTCAAGAAGACTTGTATGCTTATCATAAGTTGAGTTGATACATAGAAGTTATGCTATATGAATCTTGCTTTCGCACAACCTTGACTCTAATGAGTGGGTTGCTCCTAATGGTCAATCAACAATGTCCTTATATTGCTAGGTTGGTAACGACGAGCTTGTTGTAATAAATCTTTCAGTCTTATTAGAGGAAAGGATCACGAAAATGCTTAACGAGATAGATATTCAAGAGTTAAGGGGCAAGCTTGGTAAAAAAAAATACTCCCTCCGTCTCAAAATTGTTGTCCGATTTGAATTTTTAAAGTCAAACTGGTTCAACTTTGACCATAAATATATATTTTTTATTATATAATATTTGATGAAAAATTATACCATTGAAAAGTGCACTTAAAACTCAATTCATTTATATATTTTGCATCAATTTATATAACACCCACAAAAATATTTAAGATCAAAGTTGAAGTAGAAAGATTAAAAAAATCAATAGTTGACAATAAATTTAAAACGGAGGGAGTATCATTACACCTTAAATCAAGTTAACTCGTTAAACTTTTTACATATTTTCGATCTCTTTTGTTCGCTGAATAAATAACTTATACCCGATTTCGTACCCATAAACACAAATTCTTGCAAAAGTATTTACTACGTATATTTTCAAACACATTGGTAAACCAAGCCATAATTAACCATCAATTGCGTGACAATCTAACTGTCTTTCATATCGAATTCATAAAGAAGTTGCTTGTGAAAACAACACACGTAACTTTAATTGAGTAAAAATAAATTTAGAAACCATCTTTTCATTTTACTTCACACATAATACCACAATGGGCAAAAGAATGGATCCAATATATATTTGGTCATGATTCAAATCCAACTAACATGATTATTTAATGATACATTCGTTATGTCACATCTAAATCAAATAAATACTCTCGTCACATTTCGAATCAATTATCTCAAATGTACAAAGAAACACTTCTTATCCATCATAACATAACAAGTCATATTATTATGTACCACCAAAGACATTTATTATTCTTATTTTTACCTCTTAAAATGTAACACCGTACTACACCATATCAAAATCCATGATTTTTGGACAATGTTATAAATGGCGTGAGGCGTGGCGTGGCGGCAAGGCCACGCCTCAAGCCTTACGCGCCATGGCGAAGCCATGGCGTTTTTTGCGGCGTGACTAAGGCGGCGAAAAAATATTTATATATTTATCATTTATGTTATAATATCATATTTTATATGCATATCGAGTTTACAAAAGGTGAGTTTACAAAAGGTGAGCTTACAAAAAGTGATATGCATAAGAAATAAAGTGAAATTTTGAACTATGTTTAGAAATTACTAGGCCCAAAATTTAAGCCTGCATCATCTCCTTCTAAAAATGGCGCCACGCCATACTATAAGGCGCGCCTTGGCACGCCTTTTCGCGCCTTATTCCACGCCTTTTCATACGACGCCTAGACTTCACGCCTTGGTCCATTTCGTGGCGCCGAGGCCACGCCTCGCGCCTTGGCGACGCCTTGGCGGCGCCTTGGCGCGCCTTTTAGAACACTGTTTTTGGATCTCATTTTGTGAGTTTTCTAAAACCTTGTACCTTAACAAATATAATACTCCCTCCATCGCATATTAAGTGTTCACAATAGAATCTTTGGATGTTCCAAATTAAGTGTCCACTTGTACCTTTCAACCAATAAGATGAGAGTTTAGTGGGTAAAAGTAATATTTGATTGGTGGAGAGTTTAGTTAATGGAATCTTCTAAAACTTTGTACATTTTGAAAGTGGACACTTAATATAGGACGGAGGTAGTACTACGTACTCCTTAGTTATAAAGGATAAGGTTTTTCTAACTTGTACCCAAGGGTCACAAGTTAAGCACATCAAAAGTACAAAAGGGCTTACAAAAAAGTACATATGGATTCACATAAAAGTACAGGCATGTGTACTTTTATGTAGGTCCTTATGTACTTTTGATGTGCTTAATTTGTGCTTTTAGAATACAAGTTATAGAAACCGATGTTATTAAGATCTCTTATTATATAATGTAATAATAAGAGGTTTTGGTAAAAATTTACAAACCGCGATGCATACTGTATAAACCCGCAATGCACAGGGCCTACGAAACCCTCATATGAGAGGGTTCGTATGAATTCCTCCAGTTATAAAATCAAATGTTATGTTATTAATACCCCTCTATGATGTCACAATATGAGATTTTGATCAAAATATACAGACCGTAATGTAAATCGTACAAACTCGCAACTCACTACGGGAGGGATCCGTATAAACTCCGCTCAAATCAATTCAATATTAAATTACTGTCATAGGGTGGGGGAAACTGAAAAAGGTGAAAGAGGCATTTAAGCTATTGAGTGTGACAATTCATGAAATTAATTTTGTTAAAACAAAAGGCACAACATTAACACCAGGCTTTTTTCTTTAGTTTCTGCTACCATGTGTCCTCGACTATTTATAATAAATTCACACTTTAAATTCTAAATAAAGTTGATGTTTTGTTGTTTGTATATGCAAGTAGAATTTTTTTTAAATGATAACTCGTTTTGACAAAAAAAATAACTTTCTGTTCATACGACACATAGAGTGTGACGGTGCTATGCATACAATAGGATTACCGTTAGAAAATGTTTAATATTAGTCGGTACCATGTGTCCTCGACTATTTATAATAAATTCACAGCTTAGTTGATCGGTCATAGCATGTCTTTGGAGAATGACCAGGTTTCAAACCAAACTTTTAACTAATTAGGTCGCTGAGACAGATGATTGTCTGAGACCGCGTCCGATTGGCATTAAAAGATGTGTTCTTACCGTCTATTTATCTTTGGTTTAGTTATATTTGTATGCAAAAGATGTTTCACATGATCTTATTTTAAGAGTATATAACCAAAATTATCTCTACTAATAACTCAAAATAATAAAAAAATAGTATTGGATTGTGTAGCAGACGAGTGATTTTAGGCTACTAATTAACAAGGCGTATAAGATAATTATATGTCGGGGGAATAAGCTTGGTGAGTGTGATCATACATAACGTTTATAATAGCACGTAAAGCAAAGATTAGTGTAGATTAATGATATAAGATGAAACTAATCGTATATTCGGTTTTTTATTTGATAAGAACCATGTGAGATGAATGGTTTGTTCTAGTTTCTAACTTTTGAAAGCTTTTACAAGCTTGCCGTATATGCATTTCAATCTATTGTGTTAACAAAAATTACTTTGATGTTGTGATTGATACGCGTATGTTTTATGATATTATTACTTCCATGGCAATGACACAACCGAAATCCAACCGACTCATTTAACTTATGATTTAAAGGTCGACAATCAATCTCAACATTATACATCGATGACAAACGCGCATGTATTTCTCACAAGTCGTGTAGCGAATTAATTAGTTTGTTGAGCAAGTTTCTACATGCGCATGGTACATTCCGAAATAAGCATACATTGTGACATGAGAGCTAACAAAAACTTTATTTCCATCTTCATCTACAATATATGTGTTGTATAATCCATAATACACATTGGCGCTATATTGCTTGAATGTACCATCATGATTCACCATAGTATTGCTGATATGAGTTTCTAATTCATTATTTTACATTTTCATATTAGGGTTACTTCTTTTTGGGATTTATACATGTGTAGGTTTTTTATTTTAATTCAACTTTATAAGGCTTTTTTCTATTATATAATAAACCTATAGTTAAATATAGAACAGAAAATGAAGAAACGGAACAAGCCTAGGATTAATAGGTAAGTCAGTATTCACCAAAATGTCAAACTCGGTTTCATTCTCTCTCGGATGTGTCCAACACTTTACGCCCCAATTACCGATCACACACTTCAACGTTCCATTAATGTCACATTCTCTTATTTAGACTAATGATAATGGGAGTCTCTTGGCAACTCAAATCTCAAAAATGCAACGCGTTCCCTCACTAGCCAAAACAAATGTGACGCGTCGCTTGGCAAACTTTTCAAAATTATGGTTGACTGCACAACCGAAACTTTTAATTCTTTTGTGTGTATACTTATTTATTTATTTATTTTTGTGAGGTATGTTTTTGGTTGTGGTTATGATCGCCTTATTAGCAAATTGTGGTTAGAGTGAAGTTGTGGAGAGAGAAAGTTGAGGTGTCACTGACGTGGCGGGGTTGCTTGAGTGATAAAATGGTCACCACTAGCATTAGTCTTACATTTTGTTACTAAAATATTGTTGGTATACCTAAAAAAAAATGGAAAAACATGAATACTCATAAAATCGTAATTTGTTTTTGTAACATGTTGAAGAAAGGTAAACTTATCCGTACTCTTCTATTTTCGTATTCAAGCTTTCTCTATATGACTATATTACTTTTTTGTTTTTATTGTATTTTCTTTTTCAGCTTATTTCAAGAATAACATGCATCCAGTGTATTTTTTTATTAGTTGGTGTAAGTGTAAGTGTGTAACAATTAACAGTAAGGGTTGGCAATGGGTGCGGGGAGGCACGGCACGGGGGCTTCCCTTGCGGGAACACCGCCGCCGGTCCCCTGTTACCCCACGGTGAGGAGGATTTGCGGGGAAGTTTACGACACGGAGAGAAGGAAAAAAATGACGTTTGAGCCTTTAGTTTTTTGACCGTTTGGGGCTAACGGTTCTTCTTTTTTTTTTTTTTTTTTTTTTTTTGCTAAAAAAAAAGAAAGAAATCCGCCTAGAAAGTTTACGATGGAGCCAAAAAAAATAGGGATCCTAAAAAAAGTTTTTGTAGATCGAGAGGCCCAATTCGTCCTTAAAGACAATCACAAACCGGTCACAAATCATCTTCTTCACAACCCGGTTACCACCCACAAATGTACCCGCAATCACAACCCGGTCACGAATCATCTCCTTCACAACCCGGTTACCGCCCACAAATGTACCCGCAATCTCCACCATTTTTCTACACCCCACAACTTCCTACAAACTTCGAGCCGTTTGATTATCAATATACCTAACAACCCCCACCGCAAATGCCTACTAACTTTGACCCGTATGAGCCGCGCTATACCCAACAAAAAAGGCGTGACCGGGTTAGTGAACCGTTACCAATTCATGATGATACCGATGATGATGAATATTTCAACAATGTTGACGTGATACCCGAGAGACAACCAATTGATGAAGATGCCGAACAAGTCGATGAGGTCGAAGAGGTGCCGCGGCCTAAAAGTGGAAAAAAACCCAAGATTTGGACGCCCGATGAGGAGGAGGCATTAGCTAAGTCTTGGATTAAAATTTCGGTGGACAAAGAAGTTGGCGACCGTCAAACAAAGCTAGGATTTTAGAAGCTAGTTCTAAAGCATTTTAGAACCCTTGTCCCGAGAACCGAACGCACTCATCATCAATTGAACTCGAAATGGACTCCTATGCATCAAATGATCGCAGCGTTCAACGGTTACTACATACAAGCGGTATATTTTTTTATATTTATATTTTTTACATACATTAAATATATATATACTTGTTTTATTTTGTTTTATATATACTTGTTTTATTTTGTTTCATATATACTTGTTTTATATTGTTTCATATATAATTGTTTTATTTTGTTTTATATATGCTTGTTTTTATTTTGTTTCATATACACTTGTTTTATTTTGTAGAAACGTTTGAAAGAAAGTAGATGCGACGATCTTCAAGTTTATGAGAGAGCCATACTCGATTTTGAAAAACAATTTAGGAAAACTTTCGCGCATACCAAAGCGTGGCACATTCTCAAAGATCAACAAAAGTGAAAAGAACAACCGTTGGTTAGTCAGGCTGCTGAATCCACGGGATCGAGCAAGAAAAGAAAGTCGTCGGAGTCAAGTAGCGCTCAAACGCCAACAAACGAGACGCCAATAAACGTGGAAGATTTTGAATGTTTTTTTTGGAACAGCATTAGATTAAAAAAAAAAACGAGAGAAAAGTCTAGCAAATCGCTAGACTAAACAACAATACAATGGATGTTTAAGCCATTCAACCCAAGAGATTTTACTCTTTGAGTTTCGATGCTTTAACCAAAACAACGAATACAAAATAATATTATCTACTAAATCGCGTTTGAACATTTTGCCGGAATCAAATGTCACTGAATTTATGTACCTCCATAACATCTAACATGTTGTGAACCCGATAACTTCCAACCTCACCCGACTATTGTTAACGTTTGGAACCTGATTACACCATGATACCCAATCAACATAGGAACCGATCTCTGGCATATGGACTTGACACCATCGAACTATCTTCAACCAAACCTCTTTCGCAAGATTACATGTAAAGAGCACATGAGAAATGGTTTCCACACCCATTCCACAACAAGGGCACGAAATTGCTTCTATTTCCAAACCTTTCCGAGACAAGTTATACCGAGTTGGTAATCGGTCCAACATAACCCGCCAAACAAAGATATTGACCTTCCTTGGAACAAAAGGACACCATCTAGTAACCAAATCTTGGCCCAACAATCGCATTTCGTCAATGTGCGAACGTGTTCCAGCAACCGAGAATATACCTTGATCATCTAACGTCCATCGAGCTTTATCTTGACCATTTTGCAATTCAACATTTGCGAGCAATATTAGAAGGTTGTTTAGTTGGCTCTGCTCTATACCACTTCTAACATCTCGACGCCATTTCCAAACCCAACCTCCATCATTCCATCTATCACGTACCTTACAATTTTGCTCCGTTTCCAACATATATAGACGAGTAAACCGAGAACATAAGGTCTGGTCTTCTATCCAGATATCCATCCAAAACTGAATACGTTTCCCCCTACTAGACTATAACGTAAAGTATTATAGTCTATAACATTAGAGTCATGAAGATAGTTAATCGAGCCCACGATACGAGACCACGTACCTGAACGAATTCTTTGGTCATTTCAGTTTGAAACTCCGCCCTGGTCTCCATGAATTGCTTTAATTACACGACACCATATAGCTTCTGAATCGTTATAGAAGCGCCAACGCCATTTTTGAAGGAGGGCTAAGTTAAACGAAGCCAAGCTACCAATTCCTAAACCCCCTCTATACTTTGAAACAAGTACCTAGTCCCATGCCACCCATGCTATCTTTTTTTCATCGTTTTGGCACCCCCAAAAAAACTTGGCCCTAAGTTGTTACAAAACTTTTATAACACCTTGTGGGACTCGAAACAAGGACATTAAATAAATACCCAAGCTTCCAAGAAATGATTTAATTAGAGTTAATCTTCCCCCACTTGATAACATCTTTACCATCCACTTGGATAGACGATTGCGGAATCGTTGAACCACGCCATCCTAACTACTTGTCCGAGCCATGCTTGCTCCCACAGGAATACCAAGATATGTAAAAGGTAATGTACCTGTTGCACAACCTGTAGCTCTTGCCATGTTTGACACCTCCTCCATACTAATACCAACACCATACATATTTGACTTTGCTATATTTATTTTTAATCCCGATGCTACATAAAAGTTATGAAGAACGTCAATAATTCCGTCCACCTCCCTATGGGACCAATCTGTTAGAAATACGACATCATCTGCATAGAAAAGATGCGAGATGTTGAATTTAATATCACCTACAACAGCACCTGCAATTTTCTTATCTTCCACCGCTTTTTGAGTCGCAATGTGAAGACCTTTCATTGCAAGGATAAATATAAAAGGTGATAGAGGGTCCTTCTGTCGAAGTCCAAGAAACATAGAAATTTCCTCAGTCGGACTTCCGTTAATTAATATAGATAACCTTGCGGTTATTAGACACTCTCGGATCCAATTACGCCAACGAGTTCCAAAACCAAATTGCGTCATCACAAAGTCAATATATTACCAACACAACGAATCATATGCTTTTTCAAAGTCGACTTTGAAAATCATTAACTTCTTCCGCTTAATTTTATACCACTCCATAACCTCACCAACCATTAGAGGCCCATCAAGAATCTGCCTGACTTTAACAAATGCCGACTGCTCAATACTGATAAGTTTACTAATTACTCGTGTCAACCGTATCGCCAACATCTTAGCAATAATCTTGTACTGAAAACCAATCAACGATATAGGCCGATAATCATTAACGAAAACCGGATTTGCTACCTTCGGGATCAAGGTTATAAACGATGCATTACAACCAATTGGAAGTTTGCCTTCATTACAAAAGGCTGTAACCATATTATAAATATCATGTTGCATTAAATCCCAATATTTCTTAATGGAATTAAAAGTGAAGCCGTCAGGTCCAGGCGCCTTATCACTACCACAATGCCATACCGCTGCTTTTACTTCCTCAATCGAACATGGGCCTTCCAAAAACTCAATATCATGGCTATCCAATTGAACAAATCTGTTCCGGTCCAAGGATGGCATATGAGTTTGAACCGCATTAAATTTCTCACGATAGAAGTCTACAAAAATATTCTTAATCGTCACTGGATCCGTATGCCACATACCGTGTTCCATAATGCCTTGAACCATTTGTTTACGTCTTCTTTGATTCAGCACACCATGAAAGAAAGCAGTGTTGTCGTCACCCTCTACCTCCCATTTAATCTTTGATTTTTGAGCCGCATCAATACCATCTAAACGTTTGATATCCGCAAGCTCTTTTAAACAAAGAATCCTCTGAGCGACCTCGTCTTCAGAAGCAATCATGTCATCCATTTTGTTCTCAATAGCCCCAATCTTGCTACGAAGAGTCTTGGACCACGCTGTCTTATCAACCTTAAATTCCTTATGCCAATCTTTTATTTTTCCTTTTAGATGTTTCATCTTGTTTTTAAGATAGTTACAACCCGCCTCGTGATCCCCATCAAATTCATTATAACTTTGAACAACCACATCATGGAATCCATCTAAGTCTAGCCAGGAATGGAACACCTGGAATGGAATTGGCCCAAAATCCATCCGCTTAGAATGAAGGAGTATAGGCAAATGATCCGACCATTTTCGCTCCAATGCTATCACTGAGATATCTGGAAACTCTAAAGTAACACTTTCAGAAACAAGGTACCTAACAAGTTTACTTATTTTTGTCCCCGATTTATTCATCCACGTAAAGTTACGACCTCCAATATTTAGATCCACAAGCTCGGTCTGATTAATAAATTCAGTAAAGACGTTTGCACCATATTGATTATAAACCGGTCCAAATCTTTCTGAAACATCTCGCACTTCATTAAAATCTCCAAATACAATGAAATGACCACTTTTTGACTGCATGTAATGATGGATTTCTTCCCATAGACGTTTTCTGGTTTCCACAGTTTGAGGAGCATATACATTGATAACATGACAAACCCCTTGAAGTCCCATCCACTTTCCTGCCAATACAACACAGTTAACTCCACAGTGGATGTGAGATTTTACAAAAACAGCCGTGTCCCACATCGACACTATCCCCCCAGAATGACCCATAGCTGTGCTAAATGCGAAATCAAAGTTGTAATTCCCCCACAAAGATTTTAAATGAAACAAATTAACTTTGGTCATTAACGTTTCCTGGACACCCAAAAACGAAACTCCTTGCATATAACAAAGATTTTGAATCCACTTCCGTTTCTCGATACTACCAATCCCCCGAGCATTAATTGAAAGAATATTCATCATCAACATTGATCACTCCTTGTCTTCGTCCCTTTCCTATTCCATTTTTACTCTTCCGTCCAAAGAAGGTGCCACATCGTGAGTTTGTGCTCCTAGGCTTGCTTGTTATCCATCCACTATTCGCGTCGTCAACATCTTGACTCACCTTATGTGTCACAATTCGCACATTTTCAAAACCTGGTGGACGACTAAGTGTCTCAGATTCCCTCTCTTCTCCTACCATGTTCTCCTTGCACGAGTGCGTATTACCATTACGAGGCTCATTTTCCTTCTCTTCTATTTTACCAACATCTTTCACTACCTTAATATCAGACGTGGAGTCTTCTACCTCAGCTACATCATTAACATAGTTCATTTTCTCCTCATTTTCTTTATCATCAGGCCACCTTGATATGTCTAGATCCAAACTCTCCAAACCATCATTACTCTCGTCTTCGGAACTGCTATCTAATCTACTATTAGACTCACTTGCAGATGCATCTTTCTCTATTTTAATTGAGCATATCTCTGTCTCACGAACCCTTACCCAGTAAGCTACTCCTGCCACTTCCACTTGAATCATTTTGGATATGCAATGCTTCTCAAAAGTACGAATACAAACACGACCACAGCTAATGTTATCCCTTGTATCATCCTCAAAAAACATGAACTTACCCCATAAACCCCCAATCTTTTTGAACGCCTCCAAACTCCATGCACATAATGGGAGTCCATCTATATCAATCCATACCAATCTCTCATCCACAACAAAGTTTCTCAATACATGTATTATTTCAGAAAAATATGCCTTCATAGAATCCTTGTTTTTGAATCTGTCGCAAGCTTTTAGGTTGTTCAATTCAATCCATACCCATAACCCACCCACATGATGTACCTCAAAGCCATTAAAACCTTCATGTTCCATAATACTGTATATTTTACCTATTACTTCAATCTCTCTTACTTTTGCCAAGACCACCTCCGCCGAATCATCCATCTTCACTAAATCATTCTCATTCAACACCATTCGTTTCACCTCCTATTCATGCGTCATCACCTTCACTACTCCCACACCAGTTGTTGTATTCCTTTCAGATACCAGATTAGCATATGATCCCTTATTCCCCATCTCAGGACTTTTCTTATCAATATTTGGTATTGCTACATGTGTGGTACTAGCTTTATGGTTAGGCTGTTTAAACTTCGCAACTGAGACAAATAAATGGAACGAGCCAATCCATTCACGAGACAATTGTTTCGCAAATCCTAATTCATCCTCTACCCTGATAAAACGAATGAAACCAAATCTCTTTCCTACTTTTGAAAGTTTTTTGGCGATATAAACGTCGACAACTTTGCATGTAACTTGCACCAATTCCATAATGCCATAGAGTCCATCGTCTTTGGGAAATTTGTGATAAAAAAAGATGCTGAAATGTTCTCCATAGATCGAACATAAGGGTTAGAAATGGACTTACTTTCGATTCCGTTACTCCGCTGATTATTCTTCCCGATTCTCCAAGTCCATCCATCAGAGTCTGTATTTTGTTTATATTTGATCACCATATTTGAATTTGTAATAATCAATCACACCTTCGAACTCTAATCTTCAAGATTATAAATAATAAAAACCAATTGTATTGAGGGAAATGATAGATTAGTGATTCTCGAAGTGTGTTTTGACAGAATTTACATTTGGTGAATTAAAAGTTGGTTAATTTTGGTTTTGGTGTTGGTAGGGTTTTGGTTTTTTTTTACGGAAGATTTCGAATGTGACTTACCGAACCTCAACGAGAACCCAACTCCATCACGTCAATCGAAAGGCAAAAAAAGACGAATTATGAAGATTCAAGCCGAAGCTCGATGCGTGATACCCTTGCAAGTTACATGGCCGAAAAGAAAAGTTTAATGCAGGCGCAGTTAGAGGTTCAAAAGAAAAAAGACGAAGAATATTTCAAGTTTCTTGATGGGGAGGTGATGAATCGTGACATGAAGTTTGTTATGGATCCGCATGACAATATCCTAGACCCGACTTTTAAGGATTTCGTCATCAACAAGAAACGCGAGATATGCGCAAAATACGGGTGACCGTGTAGTTTGTAGGATTTAATGGTTTTAAGTTTAGTTTTAATGGAATTTTAGTTATTTTATGTTTTTTAATAATATTATGTAATATTTTTTAAGTTTTAATGTAATTTTAGTCTTTTAATAATATTTTGTAATGTTTATTTAATTTTAATTAAATTTTAGTCTTTTAATAAATTTTAATAGAATTAAAAAAAAAGAAAAAAAAATGAAGTGAGTGAAGGGTGGGGGGTGTGATGCCAACAAAAAATGGGTGAGTGAAGAAAAAAGTGAGAGAATGATGTGGCATAAGAGGATTGATTGTAAGTGAGTGAAGGGATTTGGGGTGAGAGGTGTGTTGCCAACCCCTAACTCGATGTATTTTAAAACTGTTTTGCTATTTTTTGTTTTTCTTTGCATTTTTATGTCAGTTGTTTCAAGAATCACAGACAATGGATATTATTCCCAACTATAACGGTACCCGCACAATGCGGCGACGGGTACCGTTTGATCGTGTGATTATATTTTGCATTATTTGGTTGCACATTTAGTTGTTTTCATGTTTTATAAGTAGAGATATTAGATATTGTTAATCAAAATAATTTTAGTTAGAACACACAACCGCTTTCTAATAAATTTTCTAACCAACTTGCTTCCTAACAAATTAATATTGAAATCTTTCCATAATAAGCAAGAAAAAAATCAGAATTTTAAACATTTCTAATTATATAATAGTATCAAATGCATTATAATGTAGTATAGATTATAGTATTTAGCGAGACTGCAACTAATAAATTTAGTAGTAATAAATAAATTAATAAATAAAATGCAAATGTAGAAAAACAATGTTCTTGTCCACATAAGGGGGATACAAATACTATGAGGGGTGCCGATAACACCCCGTTGAAGAAATTAGACGATGTCTCATAACTTAAAAAACAATTTATATCGCGAAGTACCATGTTAATATATCGTAGAATTGTCAAGCAAGGTCATGGTTGTGCTAACAAATAGGTTGTGTGCACGAAATCTTGTGTAATAAATAAACATGACGATCAAAGTGATATCAAATCATCAATTGAAATAACGAAACATAAAATCTATACTACTTATAAAGCATTTAACACTCTCTTTCTTAATAAATTTTAAGATTTCCCAAAATAAAATTTAATTAAATACAATTAGTTTAGCTATTAGTAAAACCATCTAATACAATAAATTTCAACCATTTAACTTTTCAACTCCGCATTTGATATTATAAAAAAGATACATGTTAATATGCTTATTGTACAAGCTAAACAATATATAAATCTTCATACAATTAATATAACTTTACCTTTTATATTGTACATGGTTTTTAAAACTGGACCTTACAACGAACCACTTTCCCAAACGGTTCCCGATTTTTGGTGGTTTTTTCTGGTTTTGTCCGGTTCAGCAGGCCAGTTGTTGACCAACTGGTTCCCGGATGAAGCGGCCAATCCGGTTATCAAAACATTGGTTGTATACCTCTTAACTCCATAATATTATCATCATTCGTCACGAAAAACTTATAATTCATTACTCGCATAAAATTTTATTTATAGGGTACCCGCCGCCGCAACACACGGGTACCCTGCTAGTTTCAATGATCTAGCTTCATATACTTGATTTTTGACATGAAAAAATTGTTGTCACATGTGCACCGACCTTTAAAGGCGTAAATGAGACTTTTAACTATTATCCATTGGGTGAAGTCTGAATATACGTAACAAACTTTCTGAAATTAACCGATATACGTAACATACTTATTTTATTCCAAATATACGTAATATACTTTTAAATACTTACCAATGTACGCAATATTGACGATTACCATTTTAAAAAGTTACAGTTTTGGTCCTTGTTGTTTGCGTTGACTTTCACCGTTAGTTCTTTGACATTTTTTTACTTAGAAAAGTTACAGTGATGGTTCCTTGACATTTTGTAAACTTCCATTGTTAGTCCTTTGACATTTTCACAATCTTTCATCCATTTTTCTTTATGTTTTTATCCGTCTTTAGCCATTTTCCTCCGTCTTTATACAATTTTGTCCGTTTTGTCTTATGTTTTTATCATTTTTTGTCCGTTTTTATCCGTTTTCTTTTGTTTTTATACGCTTTCATCCATTTTGCTTACGTTTTCATATGTTTATCCGTTTTTGTCCGTTTTTATACATTTTATCTGTTTTCATCCATTTCTATATGCTTTCGTCCATTTTTCTTACGTTTTTATCCGTTTTCATCTGTTTTTATATGCTTTCATCCATTTTTCGCACATTTTTATTCGTTTTTAATCCTTTTCATCCATTTTTATATGTTTTCGTTCGTTTTTCTTATGTTTTCATATGTTTTTATATGTCTTCATCCGTTTATATAGCTTTTGTCTGCTTTTCTTACGTTTTAATCTGTGTTTGTTTGTATTCATTCATTTTTATACACTTTCATCCATTTTTCTTATGTTTTTTTCTTATAAAAATGGATGAAAACGGATAAAAACATTTGAAGACGTAAGAAAAATGGACAAAAGCGTTAAAAATGGATAAAAGCGTATAAAAAGGGATAAAAATGTATAAAACGGATAAAATCGTATAAAAACATAAGAAAAACAAACGAAAGCGTATAAAAACGGATAAAAACGTATGAAAACGTAAGAAAAACATACGAAAGTGTACAAAAATGGATGAAAACAGTTAAAAATGGATGAAAACTATTGAGGCAACATGATCAAGATCTCTTTATATTTTAATGATGACAAATAAACCATCGAAACACATAAAATAACAAACGTTAGCCAAAATTCCCCGATTCACATGTCTGCTCCTGGCGCGCCTCCCACACGTCAACGCGTGGGTAAAGCGCCAGGCGTCTGTGAATTTCGGGTCGAATTTTGAAAGTCGGCTTTCCCCTTACCCGGAAAATGTGGATCTTTCAATACAGGTATGAATATGAGAACACTCGAAACGAGTTTTGGGATTAGAGAGATCCAACTTTTAAAGCACCCATTTACGGTAAAACTCCAACTCATGTTTGCTAGCTATCGCCTCTAGCCAAGGCTTTTCTAAACTTAGGGAGCTTTGGTGTGTATTAAGTTACACACCTTTTATTTGACCAAAACCGGACCAAAAGACCAAAAACCGTTCTTAAAATGCCAAATATATGTTGTTTTTGTGTTTATGTGTGTGCAGGTTCGAATATGAATGAAAAGGCCAAAAACAATGCCAAAACCGACAACACGAGCACGAGATTTTGGAAAGAGCGTTCAAAAGCCGAGGTCGGGGAGAAAATTACCATAATGGATCACTCTTATGCTCAACTTGTCAAAAATAGCCCTTGGAAGTTAGCAGAATCAGTGCTTGGAGTTTTACTAATTGCACAAATGGTCCTTGTATATTTCTAAACAACAAAAATCTGAAATTTCAAGAATCAAAATCCAAGTCCAATATTTAATCATGTCCAAACATTAACCCAAAACCCATCTCAAAGACCAAAGCCCCTGAGCCCATCTTCATTGGTCAATTATAATTACTCCGGTCAAAATAATTAAAAAATATTACCCGCTCCATGTTTACATCGTACATCTTCACCTCCAAAATTACCCAGAACCCTAGTTACTGTACCCCGTCCCATTTACCATAATTAAGGGCTAATTGGTCAATTCAAGTGTCTCTAGAAGGATTCAGTACATGTCAGATCTTGTAAGAGCAAAGAAACACACAAAGGTATGAAGTGGCAGCTTGTGATTGGTCCTAACATGTCATAGAGGTCTAATCCAATGGATAAAATTACGATGCAATGATTTGATGGCTGAGATACGTTGAGAGAAAGCACAGGCACACGCTTGGCAATCCGTGGCCCCCAATTCAACTCAAGGCTATAAATAGAAGCTCCTCACCTCACAATTTGTCTTGTTAGATTAGATTAGGAGTAGGGGTAAAATAGAGTAGCTTAGGGGAGATTATGTTAGTTTGTTAAACGTTTATGATCATCCTTGTATTCACTTTAAAGTTTTCAATAGAATTTAAGTTTTTCAGTTTTAATATACTTTCCATTTGATATTCTTAGCAATTTAATATCCTTAAATTTTTGTTCAAACTTTCATTTACTGTTCCAATAAGCACAATATAGCTGGTTATGAGATTTATTCCTTTATCACTACTTGAAATTGGTTGAATAAGCTCTGGTAAATGAAAGTGACAAGAATTGGTACTGTAGTGGTGGATTCATGGTAGTTATTGGTGTTACTGAATGGTGGTAGCCTATCTTAGAGATAGGCTTGGTTGGGAACTCACCCTATTTCAGTTAGGGACTGCATTTGTAAGTCTTCATTTCATTTGGTAGCATAGTATAATGGTTACTATTGAATCTGTAGTTTGTTGATTTAGACGTCTATTGTATGATGTTTCTGCTCATTTTGATCTTGTATACACATCAGTGAATTAGATTAGTCATTAGATTATAATTGTTTAGCGTGTTTCTTATAGTGATAGTGTAAATTGTTTGATTCTGCAGTTTGATGCACTTGTTGTTTATTTGGTGACTTGTCAGTTCATTTAGGTTTACATGCATTTGATGAGGCGAAAAATGATCCGTTTTTAGGGGGTCATTTAAGCCGGAATTGGAATTTATTTGATCAAATATTGCCCTAAATCGTTCCTTTTGTGATTTTAGGTACTTTGGGCGTGAATTCTGGAAAATGAAGCATTTTAGACGTTTTTGAAGCATAAAAGTGAAGAAAACGGCAAAGTCTTAATTTTCCTTGCTGGAAACAGTACCTGACGGCGTCAAGAAGAATTTGATGACAGCGTCAAGAGCAATTTTGGTGACGACCCAGAGAAAACGTGACGGCGTCAGAACAAGGGCGTCAAGAGTAAAAGTGGTGACGGCCCAGAGCAGAAATACACATGACGACGTCAGCTCTGGATCTAGGCAGTCCGAGAAGATTTTTGGCGGCGAGATGACGGCGTCAGAACTTTTCTCTTGACACCGTCACCTCCTTAAATCTATATATACTTTTCTAATTTTCATTCATTAAGAAAGGACTTGTGTGGAGAATTTTAGGGCCGAACTTTATAAACCCTAGCTCGTTTGTAACAGTAATTTCAAGGGTTTTCACCCCTTGAAACCCTTCATGTTCAATTGAGAAAAGTATTCTTTCAATTCATTCAATATGTCTATGTGTTGTTTGAATATATCTTACGCTTGTCTTAATTTAAACATGCTAGGCTAGATCTCTTGTGTGTTTGCTTAGATGTAATGAAACCTAGATGTTGATTATAGGTTGATTGCTTGTTTATAGTTGTAATGGATGAATGATTTCAATGTTAGGCTTAAGAAAACTGGCAGATCTCAATTGTGTAACTTCCTTGAACGTCTTAAGAAACATGAACCGATGTGTACTAGGTTTTTATGGTTGTATTTAATGCATGAGCGAATTCTAGTGATCCCATGTTAGGAGCTTCTTGCAGGCTCGACATAGGAGTGAAGTAGGAGCTTATAGAATTGGGGAAGTAACAACGCCACCCCATGATTGGTATTAAGGAATATAACCCGTCATCCATGCAACTGTAACAAGTAATTAACCTGTAAAAGATATCTAGGGAGTAGTGAAATCTAAGTAAACACAATTCTCCCATTTATTGTTCACACCACTAGTTTAATTTAGTTTATTTACATTTTTGTTATTTTATTTTGATTGCATCTTAGTTATTGGGTTAGTTGACTAGCAACTAATTCCGCTCACTCTTCCAAAACCCGAGATTTTATTTGCTTTTATAAAATATAAAAAAATACAAAAAGAATCATCCCTGACCTCTAGACCTAGTTTTTAGGCTTTCTAATCCTAGCGACACTATTCCTGAGTTGAACGATCAATCCCTCGGTACTTGTCACTATACTATACTACAACGATTAGGTACACTGCCTGGTGGGGGGTTGTAAGCTTCTCGAGATCCCTCGAGAGGTAAAGCCTGGTGCAATTCCCACGCATCAGCATTTTAGTTTGATAGCTTGATAATTTGTTTAGGTAGTTGAAGCTTAGAATTTATAATAATAGTGTAAACTGCTTATAGAAGTGTTTGGCATAGCTTAGTTCTTGGTACTCTAGTTGTTAAAATTGCTGATTGATCTGTTCTAATAGTGTGTCTTAGAAATTATTAGCTCAGTTATGACTTTTAAGTGGTAGGGTGAAGTATAAAAAAATCAACTGAAGCCTTAAACTTCATTTGAATTGAGATTTATGCAATATTAGAATCTTTGATCCCATTGTGTTACTTCTGCATCAGTTAAGTATTTGTTCCCACAGCACTTTTGATTTTGATTTTTCATGAACTCAATTCAAGTTCAATTAAGCTCTAATTTGGTATGATAATTCCTATGTTGGTAATCTAGTTATTCCTCATTTTTATGAATTTTTAGTATAGCTTTATATTAGCTTTTAACTAGACTATTTTTGATTGATTGAGCCATACCTCCCCTTAGGCTGTTTATGCTTGCACTTCCATCGCTGCCCAACTGTCATTTTTTAACATCCCATAGCTTTTTGATTTAGTGAATCACATTGAGTGAACTTTGGTGTTCTGGTATGATCATCGTTCAAGGTAGTATAGATTTTAATGGGATTAGCTTATTTGGTATTTTGGTGTTTATCTCGTAGCCTATAGTTAGTCTGTTTACGCCCTGCTTTCCGCCATCTGTCCCTAACTGCTCCATTCTCAGTTTATTTTCTTCTTTTATGTAGCTTATCTAAATCTGATTTTTGGATTTCTGAGTAGTTCATAGTATAAGTTTGTTGAGTTTGCATTATTGTAGGGTAGCTTCTAGTACTATAGCTTGTAGAATCTAGCACTTAGATTTTTTTTTAAGCTTTGGTTTATTAGATTTCTAGAGTTTTTTGTTTGACCATAGTATTTTTAATTTTTATTTAACAAAACGAGTACTTTCAAAATTATTTACGATAACATTGTATTTTTGAAGTTATCATTGTCCGTCCCACCGTAAATGCAATAATACAAGCTTATTAATGTAAATGCATGCATCCAACTAACATTTAATTTAAAAAAATATCCACTATTTGTTACAAACCAAACAAATCATCTTCAAGATGCATCTGAGACTTCAAGATTCTTTATGGCCAGTGTCTACGGTAGTCATTGAGTATACCCGATCTCTATTCTCATCCAATTCTACCAACCATTTTAATCAATCAATTATTTCGTATAATCTTATATTTTGCTCCCTCTCTATAAAACCACAATCACCACCATTTTCTTAAACTAAAAATTTAACACTACTACCGTCACCCCCTCACTCCCCCATCTAAAACCCCACAAGCTCGACCCCCGCTGGAGCCACCACGTGCGTCGACTATGAGGGCTTTTATTTTCTTGATTTTGTGTTTTTCCGGCTACATAGACCACCACCTCCAGCGATTGGAGGATCCCTTCCCTTTTCCGTGCCAGATCCAAGTTATCCCATGACCACAGCCACCGCCGTCACTACCGCTATTAAACACCTCCAATCACCGGAATTTATTGCCAGCAACTGAGTTTTTATTTTTTTATCTTAGTTTTCTGTTTTATATTTTCTTCTTCTTCATGAAACCTAATCAAGATCGATCTTCTACTTTTTTTGCATCCTAACTTGTTAAATCCATGTGAATGTATTCTCTCTTTAAAATGATTATTCATAATGAGTTGTTCCACTACTTGATGCAGTACATGGATTAAATTTTATATGTTTGTGTCATTGACTCATTGTGTTTGTGGTGGGATGGACAATGATACATTTAAAAATAACATATTATATTAAATAAATTTTAAAATACTCATTTTGTTAAATAAAATTTAAAACTACTATGTTCAAATAAAAAACTCTAGATTTCTACTACTAAAGCTGTTTAAGATTTCGGTCAATTCTTAGCTTATTTTGGCTTATAAAAGAGTTGTTTTTTTTTACAAAATATTCTCATTTTCTTATGCTTTGTAAGTTTTAAAAAGAAAAATAAAATAAAATAAAATAAAATGATTTTACAAAAAGATAGTGCCAGGATTCGAACCCTTATCACTACCCTTTACCAAGCCTCACAACACAAGTCCAACACCAATTGCACCCTTGGGATTTTTCTCAAATATGTTGCACATTTAAAGCTTTTATTCCTTTTTAAAATTTCCTTTTTTTATTAGCTTATATAGACTGAATTGCTTATTATTAGCTTAATCATAGTAGCAATTTCAATTTTAGTATTTTTCCTAGGTTTAGAATAGAGTAAAGTAATTTCTTGCAAAATTTCTAGAATTTTCCATTAGCTTTTACTATTTTTCTCGAATTTATTTCTTTCAATTAGAATTTAAATCATATTAAATAAACAAAAAGTTCGAAAAATATTTTTCTTTTTTTCCATAATTTTCTTTTATAGTTTAAAATGTAGAAAACTCATTTTCATTCCCGTATGATTAGTCTTTCTTAAATTTCACATTTTATTTTGTTACGTTACGTTTTCAATTCGTGTTTACATTTTAGATTTTACTACTTGTTTCTATTACTTGTTTACTTGTTATTTCATATTTGTAGTTTAAATTTCCTAAATCTCACTTTTATCCCTTTTTCACAACACGAATCATGAACCGAAATCAAAATTCCATTCAACCTTCGTTGGGGGAACGACCCAGGGAAATACTTTCGCGAGTATTTCTTCGGAACACTTAACCTATACAAATACACTATATCAAATGGCGCCGTTGCCGGGGAAGGTTTGAAGTGAGTTTTGAATTTCGTTTTGAAAAATCGTGTTTTGAAAAATCTTCCTCTATCTTGTGAATATTTTCTATTAAAATATAAAAATTGCAAAATCAAAAACACTTTTCCTAAAGTGTTTTCAAAAATAAAAAAAAAAAGTTACAGCCTCGACTCTCCCGTGGAAGGGAGGGCATTGTAAACCAAATAAGTCTCACAACATAACAAAAACGTGAAATTAGTTGTTTATCGGATTACTTCAATTCCACAACCGATTAAGCGAGAAAATTCATTTCCCTCGTTTCGTTGCGAGTAGTTATGAAGGAAACGATTGCGATCAACGTAACGTTTTAAAAAAGAAAATAAAAGTTTGTGATTTGTTTTTCAATAAATAATAAAAATCCAAAAATATTTTTCTTTCATAATTGATTTTCACTTTTATTTTGATTTCTTTTATGATACGAAAAACAAAAAACAATTTTCTTATCCTCTTTTCCGTATAATTCTTTTCTTCTAATCCTCTAAACCGATAATTCTTATGGATCCGACTTGTTTTAGATTTGGAGAACCGTTCTTTGAAGGTTCATGTGTTTGGTGTACGCGCGAACAGTGTGGTAGTAATATTCATGATGGAGTTTGTTGATTTTGTAATTCTCCCGAGTATGTTCAAAGAGCACTCCTTCACAACGTTCTCGATTACTATCCAACACCACCACCGTCTTCGTTCACTTGTTTTAATTGTGGAAGTCCATCCAACGAAGGATTACCGTGTGGGCAATGTTTTTGTAACCAATGTGGATACACGAATTGTATGTGCTACGCCCCGAGTGCTGAAACGTCTTATGCTTATGATACGAGTTTTGATAATTATCCTCAAAATGATTTTAATCTTCCTTCTCAAAACTTTTATGAGCAAGAACCGTATATTAATGGTAATTCATTCCAAAATTCATCAAATTTTGAAAATTGTGGGGGATCGTTTGAAAATTCTTATTATGAACCTAATTTGTGTTACGATTCTCATGGTTTTAACCAATCCCCACAAAGTCCCAACAAGTTTCAAGTTCCGGTTGAATTTATTGCTGAAATGAAATCCGTTATCGAGAACTTAAAAGAGTCGGTGTCTAATCGTATTACATATACTCCCGAGCCTCATGTGAAATCAATGGAAGAACTTCTTGCCGAAGAAAGAAAAGCTAAATTCTGTGAGTGCTGTATGTACGACGATGATGATTCCATGATTACGATCGTTCTTAACCCTAAAAAAGAATCTATCTCTACTTCCGTTGAACCCGAGGACTCTCTAAAAATGGGACGAATTCAATAAGTCTAGTGTTGAGAACCTCGTCCCAATCCCAAGTGAGTCCGGGGGAATTTCTAACGGTGTTGATGAATTTGTTGAAAATAATCGTGTTGAGATGTTCTCCGATTCTGATGATGACGATTCTATATCTTGTGGAGACATCAACTATGTAGACGAATTACCTTCTGAGCTCGTCGGCTCAGAAGAAGAGAATGATGAAGATATTGAAACGGAAATCCAAGATGAAGCTCTTCGTGAAAAATTATTGAATATCAATCTTCTCGTTTCTAAGATCGAGGCATTGAATGATCCTCCGACTTGTTCTCCTATCCCCGTTATGGATAGTGATTTCTTACCCGAGCTTGAAATTTTTCGGTTTGAAGAGACGAGTAGTGGCAATCCCACTATTCATGCTGATGTCTCTCTTCCGGATTATGAGCGTTTTGATTTTGATATTGATTCTGTGCTTATTTCTGATAATCCGTCACGTGACCCTCTTTTAGAGGATATTGATCAATTTCTTGTTGTGGATGACTCGATACCACCGGGTATTGAGAATGACGAGAATGACATTCAAAGAAATATTCTGTCCAATTTACCATCCTCTCGTCCGCCCGCGAAACCACCCGATGTTGATTGTGAATCAGATATGGATAAAGATATTTTTGGAGTGGTGGACGAGATTTCTGAACAAGATGTTCCTATGCTTGATATTTTACCCACCCAACCAACCACGATTCTGATGATGTTTATGCTTTTACCGTCCGATTATTTTACCCATATTTTACTTATCCCATCATTTCTTCACTTTTCCACTCCACCGGGAGTCAGGATACCGTCTTTGACCCCGGCATCTCCGTTTATCATGTCGGGTGTCCGTTTTATCTGCTCTCCCCAAGGACAACTTAATTCGGGGATCGAGTCAAGCTCATGTGACTCGGTGAACAAAAACAAGCGCTTCGTGGGAGGCACCCCATGCTTATCCTTTCATCTTCTTAAATTTCTTATTTCTAATGTGACGTGAGAAGGGCTACCTCTTCCATTTTTTCGTGTTTCATTGTTGTTTGGAATGTCCAGGATTTGTCCGAATATTGAAGACTCTCGTGCTCGTTGTTTTGTCTCCACTCGAGTTTCATCATTCGTTGCTTATCCTAATATCCTAATCTTATCGACTAACATTTATCTTTTGGCATACTTAATAAACGGCCTTAGATTTATGTAGGAGAACCCTTACCTTTTAAACATTGAGGACAATGTTTCGTTTTAGTCTGGGGGGTGATCTTTCGATCTGATTTTTGCCTTGCACTTTGCTGTGAACTCTCGCAACTCCGTTTTTCCTAAAAAAAATGAAAAAATTGAAAATTTGAAAAATTTTAAGAAAAATGAATGTAAAAGTCATGGAAAAGCACAAAAAAATGAGAAAAAGTGAAAAAGTTGTGCAAAAATATAATAAAGTTTGAATAAGTGTTTTTACACCTTGTTGACTTTCCAGCTGGCGAGAGTAGGAATAAATATTTTGACTTGACCGGGCGTCTTGGGCCATAGCTTGTTCCCTTAACCAATGATAATCACATAAGCTTGTGCTAGTTTTATACACCAGGAGCTATAAAATGCGAATTCTTTCTTAAGAATCTGCAAGTTCCCGTACTTGACTTTATACATGCGCAGCTTAAAAGCTTTCGCTAGTCTTTTACATCAGGAGCTAGAAAACGCGAATTCTTTTTCTAGAATTTGCAAGTTTCCGTATCTGACTTTATATATGCGTGGCTGATTATCGGCTAAGTATTCGCGGGTTTTATTTTTTGGAATCTTAAATTGCGAAGAGCGAGAAATGATAGAGTTTATTTAGAAGTTAGATGCTAAACGTGTTGTAGTGGTTCTCTTTAGAGTTCATGAGAGGTACTTGTGGCTTTTTACTCCCATAAAATACGTCACTAATATATAATAGATGTTTTAGGTTAATTAGTGGTATTTGGGTTTGGATAATATTTAGTTCTTTATTTTCTTAAGAGAATTTTTGCTTTAGAAGTTGGGTACATATCAAGAAACATAAAAAATAAGAGCAAAAAAAGTGAAAAATCAAAAATCAAAAGTTGATTATGTATGTGGTTTTGGAGCTACCCGATAAGCTTCCATTGATGTTGAGAAAAGTAAAAAGGTGAAAAGTATAAAAAATATGAGAAAAGAGAAAAGTGAAAAAAAGTGAAAGTTGAAAGTTATGATGAATAAGAGTTTCAATGTAAATAAGTTGTTGGCGCGTGAGGTGCATGTGTATGATTCTGAATTGGACACACGAGGTGCACGTGTAGTACTCCGAAACTTATATCTATGATATTGTATATACCCAAAAATCCTTGATGTGGACCGAATTTCTATTGCAGTGGTTCTTGAGAGAAAATGGAAAACTACTTATCGTTTATACTTGATATCATTTTTGGATTAAAAAGTATTGAAACGAGAAAATATGAAGCAATTCATTTCTCAACAAAAATAAAATATTGAGATATAAAACTTAGGACATGGGAGTAAGGAGTTTCCACAAGTAACTATTATGAGTAGTGTTAGCATCTAACTTGTAGATAAGCTGTGATCTCGTTTGTACGCTTAGTTTGGGAGCTCGTGAAAAATCAAGGATGATGATTTTTATCTGTATGATCACTTTTCCATGAGAAGTGTTTCTACTCGTCAACCCTAAAAATTATTGCAAAATAATGAAAGTTCAACAAACCGTCACAAGTATGAAGTGTGAAAAGTACAAAAATAGTAGTGAGAAATCAAATAAAGAATAAATTTGGAAAATGGAGCGTTTACGGAATAAATGATTTTGTAATTTCTTTTGAACCTCCTTGCTACTTTACAAAGTCAGTAGAAAGAGTTATGAAATTATTTATCCCAAAAGCGTGAATTGATCACATTATGTGAGGACACGACAATACTTTAGTCGGGGGGATTTTAGTGTGTATTAATTTACACACCTTTTATTTGACCAAAACCGGACCAAAAGACCAAAAACCGTCCTTAAAATGCCAAATATATGTTGTTTTCGTGTTTATGTGTGTGCAGGTACGAATATGAATGAAAAGGCCAAAAACAATGCCAAAACCGACAACACGAGCATGAGATTTTGGAAAGAGCGTTCAAAAGCCGAGGTCGGGGAGAAAATTACCATAATGGATCACACTTATGCTCAACTTGTCAAAAATAGCCCTTGGAAGATATTATTGGAAGTTAGCAGAATCAGTCCTTGGAGTTTTACTAATTGCACAAATGGTCCTTGTATATTTCTAAACAACAAAAACCTGAAATTTCAAGAATCAAAATCCAAGTCCAATATTTAATCATGTCCAAACATTAACCCAAAACCCATCTCAAAGCCCAAAGCCCCTAAGCCCATCTTCCTTGGTGAATTATAATTACTACGGTCAAAACAAGTAATTAAAAAATATTACCCGCTCCATGTTTACACCGTACATCTTCACCCCCAAAATTACCCAGAACCCTAGTTACTGTACCCCGTCCCATTTACCATAACTAAGGGCTAATTGGTCAATTCAAGTGTCTCAAGAAGGATTCAGTACATGTCAGATCTTGTAAGAGCAAAGAAACACACAAGGGGATGAAGTGGCAGCTTGTGATTGGTCCTAGCATGTCATAGAAGTCTAATCCAACGGATAAAATTATGATGCAATGATTTGATGGCTGAGATACATTGAGAGAAAGCACAGGCACACGGATTGCCAGCTTGGCAATCCGTGGCCCCCAATTCAACTCAAGGCTATAAATAGAAGCTCCTCACCTCACAATTTGTCTTGTTAGATTAGATTAGGAGTAGGGGTAAAATAGAGTAGCTTAGGGGAGATTATGTTAGTTTGTTAAACGTTTATGATCATCCTTGTATTCACTTTAAAGTTTTCAATAGAATTCAAGTTTTTCAGTTTTAATATACTTACCATTTGATATTCTTAGCAATTTAATATCCTTAATTTTGTGTTCAAACTTTCATTTACTGTTCCAATAAGCTCAATATAGCTGGTTATGAGATTTGTTCCTTTATCACTACTTGAAATTGGTTGAATAAGCTCTGGTAAATGAAAGTGACAAGAATTGGTACTGTAGTGGTGGATTCATGGTAGTTATTGGTGTTACTGAATGGTGGTAGCCTATCTTATAGATAGGCTTGGTTGGGAACTCACCATATTTCAGTTAGGGACTGCATTTGTAAGTCTTCATTTCATTTGGTAGCATAGTATAATGGATACTATTGAATCCATAATTTGTTGATTTAGACGTCTGTTGTTTGATGTTTCTGCTCATTTTGATCTTGTATACACATCAGTGAATTAGATTAGTCATTAGATTATAATTGTTTAGCGTGTTTCTTATAGTGATAGTGTAAACTGTTTGATTCTGCAGTTAGATGTACTTGTTGTTTGTTTGGTGACTTGTGAGTTCATTTAGGTTTATATGCATTTTAGTTTGATAGCTTGATAATTTGTTTAGGTAGTTGAAGCTTAGAATTTATAATAATAGTGTAAAGTGCTTATAGGAGTGTTTGTCATAGCTTAGTTCTTGGTACTCTAGTTGTTAAAATTGCTGATTGATCTGTTCTAATAGTGTGTCTGAGAAATTATTAGCTCAGTTATGACTTTTAAGTGGTAGGGTGAAGTATAAAAAAATCAACTGAAGCCTTAAACTTCATTTGAATTGAGATTTTTGCAATATTAGAATCTGTGATCCCATTGTGTTACTTCTGCATCAGTTAAGTATATGTTCCCACAGCACTTTTTATTTTGATTTTCCATGAACTCAATTCAAGTCCAATTAAGCTCTAATTTGGTATGATAATTCTTGTGTTGGTAATTTAGTTATTCCTCTTTTTTATGAATTTTTAGTATAGCTTTATATTAGCTTTTAACTAGACTATTTTTGACTGATTGAGCCATACCTCCCCTTAGGCTGTTTATGCTTGCACTTCCATCGCTGCCCAACTGTCATTTTTTAACAGCCCATAGATTTTTAATTTAGTGAATCACATTGAGTGATCTTTGGTGTTCTGGTATGATCACCGTTCAAGGTAGTATAGATTTTAATGGGATTAGCTTATTTAGTATTTTGGTGTTTATCTCGTAGCTGATGCGTGGGAATCGCACCTTGCTTTACCTATCGAGGGATCTCGAGAAGCTTACAACCCCCACCAGGCAGTGTACCTGATCGTTGTAGTATAGTATAGTGACAAGTACCGGGGGATTCATCGTTCAGCTTAGGAATAGTGTCGCTAGGATTAGAAAACCTAATTAATAGTTCTAGAGGTGAAAGATGATTATTTTTGTATTTTTTTATATTTTATGAAAGCAAGTAAAATCTCGGGTTTTGGAAGAGTGGGCGGAATTAGTTGCTATTCAACTAACCCAAAGCTATTATATAATTAAAATAAAATAATGAAAATGAAAATAAACTAATTATACTAAAGTTGTGAGCAGTAATTGGAGAAATTGTGTTTACTTAGACTTCATTACTCCCTAGATATCTTTTACATGTTAATTACTTGTTACACTTGCATGAATGACGGATTGTATTCCTTAATACCATTCGTGGGGTGGCATACATAACTCCCCAACTCTATGAGCTCTTATCTCCTCCTACACCATGACCCAGCACAACTATAGGGATTGTAAACAGTGGCTCATGCATTAAATACAACCAATAAAGACCTAGTACGCCTCGGTTCATGTTTCTTAAGACGTTCAAGCATGTTACCATTTGGAGATCTGCCAGTTTTCTTAAGCCTAACATATAAATCATTCATTCAAAACAAGAATAGACAAGTAATCAACACATAATCAACATCTAGGTTTCATTAGATCTAAGCAAACACAAAAGAGATCTAGCCTAGCATAATGGAATTGAGACAAGAACAAGATATAAACAACCAACACATAGACATATTGATTGAATTGAAAGTACACTTATCTCAATTACAATGCAAGGTCTCAAGGGTTTGGAACCCTTGAAAAACCTGTAAAAGAGGCACCAAAATCGTCTTTAGGGTTTCACCAAAACTTCTCTTTTTTTTAATGAAAAAACTAGAAAACTATATATAGGAAAAACAGGCTGACGGCGTCAAGAGTTACTTGTGACGCCGTCACCTCGCCGCCATATACTTCCTCGGACGGCCTTGATCCACTTATGACGGCCTATGTGACGCCATCATCAACCACGGTATTTTATTCTTGCCACTTTGACGCCGTCATTAAGCCTTCTGACACCGTCACCACCTACGATGTTTAATTCCTCATGTCTGACGCCGTCAAGATGGTGGTCTTGACGCCATCACCTTGTATCTTCAGCATGGAAATTTGGTACTTTGCCGTTTTCTTCACTTTTATGCTCCAAAAACGTCCAAAATGGCTTCTTTTCCAGAATTCACTCTCCAAACACCTAAAATCACAAAAGGAACGATTTAGGGCAATATTTGATCAAATAAAGTCGGATTCGGGCTTAAATGACCCCCTAAAAACGGATCATTTTTCGCCTCATCATATACCCTTACACTTGAGATTTGCTTGTCCTCAAGCAAATGAGCTTTTATTCTACTCAAAAGACAAGTTAGGGGTCATTTAACACTAATATAAAAGTAATTACAACAGATAATCGTTCCACTAAAGACCAATAGACAAGCACGGAGGTCATACACAAGCACCTCACAAATAGTGTTTAGATACTCACATCTCTCGGGTGTAATAAAGTAATATAACATTATGGAAATGGAAGATATCTCTCACTACCTGTCATAGCAAAATAGATTACCATAGGCTTGGGAAAGGATCAAACCTCCACCACATGGCGTAAGCACCTAGGATAAACTATCAAAGAGGTCTTTTAAAGGGTTATAACGTTAGGTGTAGGGATATGAATTACACGGTTTTGTTGGATAAAGGAAGTTTTACTGGTGGCGAGTTAACAATCTTGGTTAATTACATGTACAAGATGGCGTTGCTAAGCCAAGACTAGACTCGACTTAAGCTAATAAATGAAAAATAACAAAAACATAAAATGAACATAGAATGAAAACGGGATGGTAGTCCGTATGTTTTTTCTCTTTTTCTTTTCTATTTTTTTTTTCTTTTTCTTAATTTTTCGATTTTTTTTTTTTTTTTTTTTTTTTTTTTTTTTTTTTTTTTTGCATACACTCTTACCCTACCATCCAAAATAATACATCATAGGGGTTTGAGCAATCCCCTTACACTTGAATCTTTACATACTTTACATTAAACTAATCTAATGACTCGAATTAAGAAAATCAAAACACTTGGAGCACTTTTAAGATTAACGTACATATGGGGGTAATAAGTGATGTTCTTCCCCATTACTCCATAAAATAAGTACTTACCCATGAGTCCCAATCGTCCCAAAACAATATGTACAAGGATATGACTCGACTTAGCAACCATGTAATCAATTAGAAAGTTAACTTAGGGTTTAACAAATAACAATAATGCACTAAAAATGAGCGCATACACGGAAGGCTAAGGCGATTTGGGTGTACATTTAAGTGGGGTGTAACAAATTCTTCCTTTAAGTAAAATGCTTAAAGTTAGAAACGAAAAGATAGGCTCGGAGGGGTGTACTAGGGGTATCGTGTACTAAAAATGAGTACAACGCTAAGGGTGTGGGAAAAATTAGTTGACTTAACTAGCCAAGTAATATGACTTAAAGGGTCAAGTAATTGTAATACGGGTTTAACACAAGGGTGATCCTAATGCCTCTTATCATGTAGTAAATCCTACCACACGAATGTAGTCTCACTAGCGGTCTCGGGATGCATCACTAACGCAAGTTCTAGAATCTAAATGCTACCGGTACACTCATAAGCACCAATAATAAATGCTTTTCCTATCAAAACTAAAGGCGAACCTCACATTTTTGGGTGGAAATTTTTTTTGAATATACGGTTATGTGCTAGTCATACAACCTCCTATCCATGAGACGCTTGCTATGGCTAAAGTTTCACTCCTAAATGTTGTAAAAAATTTTAAATTTGGCGCTAAAATTACACTAACAAGTATTTCTCATAGTTTTATTACTCATCTACTATCAAACAAAACAAACTCAAGCGAAAGTGCATATGTAAGGTATCATCTTTTTACCCTCCCCTTACACTTAAGATGAACATTGTCCCCAATGTTCAAGTAAAGAATGTAAAAGTTAAAAAGTAAAGAGAATGAAATCAAATACTCCCCTGATTCGCTCGGTATGGATTTTAGGTTGGCCAGGTTAAATCTTCCTCCAAGAAAATGAACAATCAAAGCTTCCCTTCCAGAATATAAATCGTCTTCTTGTCACAAATAACCTGTAGATCCTGACAACAATAGACAAGGCAACCTCGCGTAAAATCGGCGGCATCCTATATAAGTTACTAAATCCTAGAAAACAAAGTAAGATATAATGCTTGTGGAATGAAGTTTGCAGATTTCCTGGAGATTATAAAACTTAATAATTCACAAAAACCATAAGACTCCGTTAGAAAAACAAAACCGGTAAAATTTCCAGATTTTAACTCCTGACGCCGTCAAGAGCAATACCCTGATGCCGTCAGAATGGACCTGCAGAAATTCTTATGTTAAGTTTCCGGAAAATTTCTGAAAAAACTTTGTCCTACTTCCTGGAAAATCCTGCAAAACTTCATTATGACTCAATACAAGCATTTGACTCTAACAAATACGAATATACATGTTCATTAAATATTGTGGAGAATCATGATCGGTTTGTTTCTTAAAAACATATTTGGGGTTTCCCCTTACACTTATCTTTTGCAAAAAATACCTTTAGGTTGAAGTTAAGACAAGGCCAAACAACATAATAAAGTATTTCCACATTTTAGTAGAGAAACATGATCAACCAACAATAAAAATAAAACATGCATACGGAAGCAAATAACAATCAAACAAATAAAATCACACAAAACATGGGTTGCCTCCCAAGAAGCGCTTTTCTTTATTTACGAGTCTTGTAGCTAGACTCAAAGTCATGGGGTACTACGTGATCTCATCATTGGTTCCACTCTCTAGGTCGTCTTCTAAACCAGTTTTGTATTCCGGACCTAGTTGCAAGCATTCCTTGTAGAAACCAAGCATCCTATTTCTAACATACTCTACTCCTCTACGTCTATCCTCCTCATTCCTATAATAAGCCGCTTGCTTACGTTCCTTTTCGAAATTAGAGAGAAGGCGGTATTGTTCGATCTTGTAGGGCATTTGATAAGCAACCTCATCATTGTCTTTCTTGAACCTAACTATCCCTAAAGTCGGATCATAACTCATCCTAGTGGCTTCAACCAAAGGCTTCCCGAATATAATTTGGCTTAGGCAAGAATCTATCACGGGACGAGTGTCTTCCACTATCATAAAATCAATCTCATAGGTGAGATTCCCTATAATCACATGTACTCCCTTAACCCTTCCTGCAAAATTACTTATCCAATTTTTACCGGGCATCATCCTAAAATTGAGTTGCTTCTTCATCACCCAATTGTAATAGGTCCTAGTCATGATGTTTACGGGGGATCTAAGGTCGATGTAAGCTTTCCATATATGCATGTGCCCTATCGAATAAATCCTTATGGTATTCCCGTTCCTCCTCGGTTGGCAACTTATCAAAGTATTTCTCTATAGGTTCTATCTCCTCCAATTTCTCATCCTTTTTAACCTCAACTTCCCTACTCTCATCCTCACTATTGGCTTCTACCTTAGCTTCATCCTTGTCACTCTCCTCTATCTCCCTATCTATCGACTTAATGGTGACAACATTGACAAAGTGGACATGTTTGGATGATGAGGGGTCCTTAATTTGAATTCCACTATTGGTGTCCCTAGTGTCCTTCCTAGGTGTGGCTAATGTTTGGTTGTTGAGGGCTTTCAACAAGTTGTCGATCTTGTTGGTCATCTCCGTTTGTTGTTGGTTGAATTCGTTTTCGAACCTAGCTATGCGGGCTTCTTGAGATGCCATAAATTTCGACATCAATCCTTCAAGATTGTTGGTACTACCATAGTTGTTAGAAGGATTGTTGTTGAATGTACGGTTGGATGGTGGACCGTTTGATTGGTAACGATTAGGCGGATTGGAAGAATTTGGTTGATTTTGTTTCCACCTAAGGTTTGGGTGATTTTTCCATGAAGGGTTGTATGAATCACCGTATGTGTTTGGCTCGGGCTTGAAAGTGTACCACTTATCTCCCGCTTCGTCGGTACGCGTGGATGCGTAGTCTGCAAAAGCTGTTCCGGGGAGTTCCACACAATCACGAGTGTCATGGGGACCACTACATAATTCGCATGAAGAAGTGATTTTGTTCACTTGGCTTGAATGCTTCGGAGCTTCGTAAGATTTCATGAGCTTCGTAAGATTTCATGGGGACCCTTTACCAAGCCTCACAACACAAGTCCAACACCAACTGCACCATTGGGATTTTTCTCAAATATGTTGCACATTTAAAGCTTTTATTCCTTTTTAAAATTTCCTTTTCTTATTAGCTTATATAGAGTGAATTGCTTGTTATTAGCTTAATCATAGTAGCATTTTCAATTTTAGTGTTTTTCCTAGGTTTAGAATAAAGTAAAGTAATTTCTTGCAAAATTTCAGAATTTTTCATCAGCTTTTACTATTTTTCTCGAATTTATTTCATTCAATTAGAATTTAAATCATATTAAATAAACAAAAAGTCCGAAAAATATTTTTCTTTTTTTCCATAATTTTCTTTTATAGTTTAAAATGTAGAAAACTCATTTTCATTCCCATGGGATTAGTCTTTCTTAAATTTCACATTTTATTTTGTTACGTTACGTTTTCAATTCGTGTTTACATTTTAGTTTTTACTACTTGTTTCTATTACTTGTTTACTTGTTATTTCATATTTGTAGTTTAAATTTCCTAAATCTCACATCCCTTTTTCACAACACGAATCATGAACCGAATCAAAATTCCATTCAACCTTCGTTGGGAGAACGACCCGGGGAAATACTTTCGCGAGTATTTCTTCGGAACACTTAACCTATACAAATACACTATATCAAATGGCACCGTTGCCGGGGAAGGTTTGAAGTGAGTTTTGAATTTCGTTTTGAAAAATCGTGTTTTGAAAAATCTTCCTCTATCTTGTGAATATTTTCTGTAAAAATATAAAAATTGCAAAATCAAAAACACTTTTCCTAAAGTGTTTTCAAAATTTAAAAAATAAAGTTACATCTTCGACTCTCCCGTGGAAGGGAGGGCGTTGTAAACCAAATAAGTCTCACAACATAACAAAAACGTGAAATTAGTTGTTTATCGGATTACTTCAATTTCAAAACCGATTAAGCAGGAAAAATTCTTTTCTCTCGTTTCGTTGCGAGTAGTTATGAAGGAAACGATTGCGATTAACGTAACGTTTAAAAAAAAAGTTTGTGATTTGTTTTTCAATAAATAATTGTTGATGCATAATCTGGTGCAGGCTGATTCGACGACTCTCCTTGGACCGTTTGTCGTCTTCACAAGCCCTAAGTAGACCTGTTCAACAAAGAGAACCCGTTAGGAATGGACCCGAGGCCGTAGCCCCGGGATCCACCTCCGACGGTCAAGTTAGTATCGATGCGTTGTAGCATATATGAGTTAGGTTAGGATAACCTGTTATGTTCTGTGGTGAATGGAACCCCAGCCCTAAATTTATAAGGCATGGATTAGGGTTTAGGCATAGAGTGGGCCGCTATCTGCCGGGCCTGGCCCATGTAGGGTCCAGTCCGGACCATGCGTCCACAAGCCCCCCAAGTCTAGTATGACACAGTGCGTGGCTATGTTATGCTATAGTTAAGTTCTGTTCATGGCAGCGTAGGCCCAATCAACCATGACAACATGGCCCATATGTGCGCAACTTGTGTGCGCATGGGATGAATCATACTGCGCAGTCCCCATGCGATGGCGCACACTGGGATTGCGATTGTGATTGTCTCACAATGGTGAAGGTGGATTCCGCATGCTGTATCCTGGGTAAGGGCGTACCTTTTGTACCAGTAGCGATGCAACATGATACGACAGAAGACGTGCTTCTGTGGCAGAAGTGCGCGCTGTGCGCGAACATTACATTCGTCTTTACAACCGACAGAGGACGTCTCCCATGCGGCAAGATGGTGCGAATATTTAAATCCGTCTTTGTACCGGGCTTGCAATACCTCTTACGTACGATCTGCTTCCAAATATGCCTACGTGACTTGTACGGAAATAGTGGTACTATATACCCTGGTAGCCCCCCAAGTTTGATGGTGCTACTCGTGTAGGAGCATTTAAACTTAGGTATTCAAATCTTGAAAAACACTTAATGCAAATATTAAAAGTATATGCCGCGAATCGCGACTTGTAAAACCTAATAAGGTAAAAGATTAGCGCATAGCAAAAGTATAGCACATAGCATATATAATTAATATATAAAAGAAGTAGCACGTAGCTAATTTACGAACACAGTGTGCTCATGGCGATTGATTGATTGTTTTTCGTTTTTATTATAATAAAAACAATGGCGTGGATGGATGTACTGTGACCGCGACTAAGAGTTTCAAGTGCACGCACAGACGCAGATGGATGTATCGTGACCGCATAGACTCTAACGTTTTGTGGATAATCGCAGATGACCACAGCTTTCGTCCAGTGCTCTCATGGCGATTGACTAGCATTGTGGTGACTGTACGTGACAGTGCGCTCATGGAGATTGACTAGCATCGTGGTGACTGTACGTGACAGTGCGCTCATGGCGCCAATCTGCGAAGATTTTCGAACGCATGGCCTAACGCGGGTAGATTTATCGTGACTGCGTTGTTCGAACACGAAAACTAGCGCGAACAGGCATACCAACCGAAAAAACATTATATGCGCGAATTAATTCGCGGCTAAAAGATAAAGTAGGTCCGTTCGTGCGGATTTAATGCGGTTATAGGTAAGATCGTGTTTACCATAGATAAAAGATTTACATAAAATCTTTTCAATATTTAAAAGGTAATGTATCTTACCGATTTAAAAAGAAAATATGGTATATGTCGACGGCTACGTAAATATATTAGATATAGTTGCGTACTAATAGACTTGTATTCAAATCATGTGGGAATAGTATATTAAAATCACATGTGCGGTGCTTTTAAAGTAATAATGTATTAAAATCACATGTCTGTGGCGTTGACTTCCCAAAGGAGATATTAAACTCACATGTCTGTGGCGTTTACTGATTTGGTAAATCAAATCTTACGCATGGCAGAATGCCATGAGTGAAAAACAAAAACTCAAGGGTTTTAGAGTTACCGACTTTAGAAACTGATTTATGCTTTTCGGTAATATGAGAACACGAAACTTGTCGTTGTCATGTCCCACGGATGGCGCCAACTTGTTGATGCATAATCTGGTGCGGGTTGATTCGACGACTCTCCTTGGGCCGTTTGTCGTCTTACAAGCCCTAAGTAGACATGTTCAACAAAGAGAACCCGTTAGGAGTGGACCCGAGGCCGTAGCCCCGGGATCCACCTCCGACGGTCAAGTTAGTATCGATGCGTTGTAGCATATATGAGTTAGGTTTAGGATAACCTGTTATGTTATGTGGTGAATGGAACCTCAGCCCTATATTTATAAGGCATGGATTAGGGTTTAGGCATAGAATGGGCCGCTGTCTGCCGGGCCTGGCCCATGTAGAGTCCAGTCCGGACCATACGTCCACAATAATAAAAATCCAAAAATATTTTTCTTTCATAATTGATTTTCACTTTTATTTTGATTTGTTTTATGATACGAAAAACCAAAAACAATTTTCTTATCCTCCTTTCCGTATAATTCTTTTCTTCTAATCCTTTAAACCAATAATTCTTATGGATCCGACTAGTTTTAGATGTGGAGAACCGTTCTTTGAAGGTTCATGTGTTTGGTGTACGTGCGAACAATGTGGTAGTGATATTCATGATGGATTTTGTTGGTTTTGTAATTCTCCCGAGTATGTTCAAAGAGCACTCCTTCACAACGTTCTCGATTACTATCCAACACCACCGCCGTCTCCGTTCACTTGTTTTAATTGTGGAAGTCCATCCAACGAAGGATTACCGTGTGGGCAATGTTTTTGTAACCGGTGTGGATACACGAATTGTATGTGCTACGCCCCGAGTGCTGAAACGTCTTATGCTTATGATACGAATTTTGATAATTATCCTCAAAATGATTTTAATCTTCCTTCTCAAAACTTTTATGAGCAAGAACCGTATATTAATGGTAATTCATTCCAAAATTCATCAAATTTTGAAAATTGTGGGGGATCGTTTGAAAATTCTTATTATGAACCTAATTTGTGTTACGATTCTTATGGTTTTAACCAATCCCCACAAAGTCCCAACAAGTTTCAAGTTCCGGTTGAATTTATTGCTGAAATGAAATCCGTTATCGAGAAGTTAAAAGAAAAATAAAATAAAATAAAATAAAATGATTTTACAAAAAGATAGTGCCAGGATTCGAACCCTGGTCACTACCCTTTACCAAGCCTCACAACACAAGTCCAACACCAACTGCACCCTTGGGATTTTTCTCAAATATGTTGCACATTTAAAGCTTTTATTCCTTTTTAAAATTTCCTTTTCTTATTAGCTTATATAGACTGAATTGCTTATTATTAGCTTAATCATAGTAGCATTTTCAATTTTAGTATTTTTCCTAGGTTTAGAATAGAGTAAAGTAATTTCTTGCAAAATTTCAGAATTTTCCATCAGCTTTTACTATTTTTCTCGAATTTATTTCTTTCAATTAGAATTTAAATCATATTAAATAAACAAAAAGTCCGAAAAATATTTTATTTTTTTTCCATAATTTTATTTTATAGTTTAAAATGTAGAAAACTCATTTTCATTCCCGTAGGATTAGTCTTTCTTAAATTTCACATTTTATTTTGTTACGTTACGTTTTCAATTCGTGTTTACATTTTAGATTTTACTACTTGTTTCTATTACTTGTTTACTTGTTATTTCATATTTGTAGTTTAAATTTCCTAAATCTCACTTTTATCCCTTTTTCACAACACGAATCACGAACCGAAATCAAAATTCCATTCAACCTTCGTTGGGAGAACGACCCGGGAAATACTTTCGTGAGTATTTCTTCGGAACACTTAACCTATACAAATACACTATTTCAAGCTTATATATTTCACGTAACATCATGTGAAAGCATCCATATGCTCATATCCCGTGCTTACGTCTTCTCTAATTACGTAACGGGTTTACTCCCTTATTGGTCAAACTAAGTCAAAGATCACTTTGCGTAAACGCATCCTTTCCCACTTGGGTTATACTTTACATTACGGCAAAGCACTTAACTTGTTTGAACCAAGGTATTAGTTGAGAACGTCGAGTCGTGGAAAGTCACGAGATATGAAACTATCGATTCTCGACGTTGTGTTACTTGAACTAATAAGTAACTTATGATTTTCTCAACTTATAATCTTAATTGTCTAAACCTTTTTCTATTAATGACAATTAGATTATTTTCTTCTTAATTACTTTTGTTAATTATCTTCTTCATCAAAATACCACTTAACCCAAAACCATCAAACCCAATACCACCAAATCTCCCACAATCCTTCCCAAATATCCTCCTCCAACATTCCCTTACACCTCTTACACAAAGTGTGCTCATGTCTCCTACACACTTTGATCCTAGCCATTCATTTCAAATCCAACTCATCTCAACCACCCATTCCCTTACAACATCACATCTCTTATATTCCTTACACATCTTCAATATCAACCGTTCAATTCAAATTAAACACATCTCAACCATCCATCCAACCTCTTCTCTATTTCACCACATGTGTTTAATCACAACAATCCATTTAAAACATAAACCAATCTCAACCATTGATTCACCTTCCTCCCCAAGCAAAAAGGCTCCTTTGATCTCCAACATCCATTTCAAATCAAAACCATCTCAACCATCCAATCTCTTACAACACACCTTAACCATCCATTTCAAACTAAACTCATCTCAACCCTTTATCCAACCTTTCCCCCCAAGCAAAGGAATATACCTTTGGATTATTCCCTTCTTAACCCAACCATGGTTCACCTCATCCAACCATGGTTAGTTCTCAACACTTAACCCTAACCCAACCTTGGTTAACTTAACCAACATACAACCAAACCCAACTATGGTTACCTCTCTACACCCAACCATGGTTAACTTTTAACCACACCAAGGATGGAACATTCCCATGAGTAAACCCTTTAACCTAACCATGGTTTATTCTAGATACACTTCTCTCTCTAAACCTAACCATGGTTACTTCTCAACACTTAACATTTCTACTCCTAACCATGGTTAACCTCTAAACCTTCAAACCTAACCATAGTTACACCTTAACCCTTCCCTTGAGGAATATCCCATGGCATATTCTCTTCTCTATTATGTCATGTGAGGAATACCATTTCTACCCCCACCAAATTACCTTTTCTACTCTTCTACCCTTGGTATTTGGTTTTCTTATAAACACTTCACAAATGATTTTCTAAATTGGCTATTTAAGTTGGTAAACCTTAGATTGATTAATGTTAGGGTTTAGTGTGAAGTACAATTGGGGGTTTAGCAAGGTAAGGCATTTATAATGCCAAACACCCAAAGCCTCGGGAATATTTTCCCTGGGTGTCTGGCGCGCCTCCCACGCGTCAACGCGTGGGTGACGCACCGGCCTCGGTAAAATATTCCCAAGATTAGGTTTTGCCTATAAATTCCATGCCTTGCCTCTTGTATTCCTCACCCCTTGCCATTCTTCTTTCTCTCTACATTCTTTCTCTCTAATCTCTCTAATTCTATCTCTTGTGTTCTTAATCTTTCACACTAACATCTATTGAAAGAACACATCTTCTTTGCAAGGGAAGAATCACAAGAACCTAATCCACTCTTGTGATTGTGTCGAGGGTCTTCTATCTTTACCCTTTCTACTACAATCGAGTCTCTAGGTTAGGTTAGGGCTTGGTTGAATAAACAAACAACTTATTCTTTCTATTTGTTTGTAAGGGAAGTCTTGTGTCTTAGTGACCAAGCCTAGATCATTGGGAATCTAGATTGAAGTCTTGTGTCTTGGTGACCAAGCCTAGATCATTGGGGATCTAGTTGGGGTTTGATACTTCCGGTGGGAAGTATTAGTGGTCTTTGTGGTTAAGTCGAATCACGAGATTCTTTTGGGTGGTTTCTGAGGGCGGAATACTGTTGGGGAGTAGCTCTTCTTAGTGAGCACCGATCTTAGTGCATATCGGTGGAGTGAAGTTGTAACGGTTTGTAATCCACCAAAAGGATTATACTAGAATAATAGTACGGTGTCGTGGATTCGCAACTAGACGTACGGATGGTATAAACCCCCCATCCTGAACCAGTATATATCGTGGTGTCATTTACTCGCTTTATATACTTTGTTGTGATTGTGTTTGTGGTTGGTTTCTTATACAACCACTTGGTGTTCTTCTTGGCTTAAAGTTTTTAAACATCTAAAAAGCCAAAGAAACCGTATTCACCCCCTTCTACGGTTCTACAAAAACGTTTAAAAATTGACAAAAACAGATAAAAACGTAAAAAAGACGAACGAAAGCATATAAAAACGGATAAAAATGCACAAAATAGATGAAAACGTAAGAAAAATGGACGAAAGCCTATAAAAACAGATGAAAAAGGACAAAAAATGAAGAAAAAAAAAATGTAAAAAAAACGGACGAAATCGTATAAAAACGGCTTAAGACGGATAAAAACGTAAAGAAAAACGGATGAAAGATTATTAAAATGTCAAAGGACTAACAATAGAAGTCAACAAAAATGTCAAGGGACCATTACTGTAACTTTTCTAAGTAAAAAAATGTCAAAGGACTAACGGTGAAAGTCAACGCAAACGACAGGGACCAAAACTATAACTTTTTAAAATGGTAATCGTCAATGTTACGTACATTGGTAAGTATTTAAAAGTATATTACGTATCTTTGGAATAAAATAAGTATGTTACGTATATCGGTTAATTTTAGAAAGTTTGTTACGTATATTCAGACTTCACCCTTATCCATTCATCGTTAAAAGAATGTCATTGAACAATATATTTTGATTAAGCATTTGATGATGTACAACAAGAATCTTAACATCCAACGACTCAAAAGCTTACTAATGCTTGTTAAATAGATAAAGACACTTATACACATTGTAGGATAGAATATATATGTACCAATAGAGTAAAAGTTAGGATTATTTTGGATATATGTTTCGGTGAAACCAACATAGCAGCTGCAATTAGCAGTTAGCAGTAAAAGTTAATAATAGCAGTTGTCAATAGTCGTTTGCTTAAAAAAAGCGTATTATAACAAAGTTGTAGCTTTAATTATAAAGTGTAAAATTACATATATACATTAAAACAAAATATAATTTAAAAATTTTGAGGTGTATGTATGTAATTTTAATAAGCAAAACGCTAGCACTAAAATTCTAATGCTTCCTCAAAAAGCGTTTTTAATATGATCGGTTACACAAAATAAAAATGCTAGTTGCTAGTTGAAATAAGCTTTACATTTAATACATCAATTACTAGCCGCTAGTTGCTCCAAAACGCACCAATATGCTTGCTGCCAAACATGACTATATGCTGACAAAATGGAGCATCATGTCATGTCTTTTTGAATTATATAATGTTAATGTTAACGTATAGGGCGGAATCTGCCTTAGAAGTAAATAATGCCACGGTCGGCCGCAGAACGCAAGTCCCAGCTGGGACGAAGTCGAACGGGGAATAAAGCAAAGCTGAAGCCAGAAGGTAAGACCGACCACCGAGGCAAACAAATAAAGCTCGGAAAGGAAAGGAATATATTATAGGAAAGGATGAGTAAGCTCCATGTCTTTTGGGGTAAAGGGCCTTCCACTTGATAAAATATATTACTCCACAAAACAGTTAATTACAATGGAATGTGGCTGAAATACCACATTAACCTCAAACAACCGTTTGAACAACCACTATATCATTTATGACATGCCACAAATGATCACCTAGCTACAAACAACTAGAAACCAAATCTAAACTAGCATAAAATAAGACATATTAAATTTATGCAAAACCTAATAACAACATATCCAAGTCTAATGTCGTGGATGCCAGCAGCCTTTAATTGGGCCGTAAAGAGACCACAATCATAAAGTAATTATCCTCATAATTATTGTAGTCACATGTTCCCTTTTTCCATTGCTCCAAAAGACTCTTCATGTTCCTTCCACCACCAAAATAATTAGTGACGTTGCGATCTTCAAGAACGTCGTCGTCATCACTATCAGAAACAACACATTTCCCACCTTAGAAAATGGGTTACCCACCTTGGTTGAAGAAGTACAAGGAGATGAAGAAGTACAAGGTTAATAAGTCTCAACCTGCACCTTCTCATTCAAATCACTCATAAGCTGATCTTGAGACCCCTTACCCTTCGATTGATACCCATCAACATCCTCCTCACCCAACGAATTCAAAACATCAAAAGGATTGAAAGACTTAGTGTTCATACCAGATTTATCATTAGAGGAAGAAGTCTCCTTTTGAACCTGAGGATGTTCAGATCATTTTTTAGGATCCGAACCTTGGTTGGTAGCTGCCGTCGATTTAGGCCTCTAAAAATTGGGTTTTGGTTTGTTAAGCCGAACACCACCAATAGGCCGAGATTGAGAAGAAGCAGCCACCGAGTAAGCTCCATGTCACGAATCACATGACTTGCTCGTAGAGGAAACGAATACCTTATAGGAAATGAGTGTGGACAAAATCTTCGATATATGAGTAAGAAGGCTAGGCCGGCAGCGGCGCAATTCCAAAGGCGGCTGAAATTCACACGTGCAAACAAGGATCAGATATCATGGGTTAAGTTACCAATCTCGATGCATGCACACTATTGTCCGTCGAACATTAGCGTGATCCGCCATCCGTAATCCGGGGAAAAATACAAAACCCTTGCCTACAAATATCGAGCACTAGATCATTTGAACTAAGGTTTTTCCACACATATACTTGAACAATACTCTCTTAACTCTTTAATACTCATAAACATACACTTATTCTTTAACCCGAGGTTGATTGTCGGACCCTCTTCCTACAGTGAGGCTAACAGTGTCAAGTATTAGCACATTCATTCACCATCTCTGAGAAACAAACGACATTCCCAAGCCGAGTGTAATATAGAACTAATACGGCTAAATTCTGTATTATCAGTTAGTACTTATATTTATTAAGAGTAAATTGCAAAAAGAATCCTTGTGGTATATCCAAATTGCAGACCTAGTCCTTACATTTTCAAAATTGCAGATACCGTCCCTATGAGAAACCTCTGGTGTGGATATTGTCCGTGTTGGAATGTGAAATGAATAAAATGCCGCTAAAGCAAGCGAATTTCGGTTATTTCACATTAGGATAGGGACGATATCCGCACAAAAGGTTTCTCACAGGGACGATACTTGCACTTTTGAAAAGATAAGGACTGCGCCTGCAATTTGGACATTCGACAAAGACGGTTTTTTGCAATTTACTCTTTATTTAATATTTATCTTTCTAAATACTATATATAAAGAGAAAATGATTAAAAAGTCAAGAAGTGAAAAGTGAAAAACTTAAATTAATGTTTTGCCTAAATTATCCTTAATTAATGCATTTACCACTCTTTAATACCTCTAATTTAAAACTTAATCAAAACTTAAAAGAAAACATGCAAACGTATATTACACGTTCAAAATTTTTATCAACTTAAGAACATGAAAAGTTAAATGAATAATTAATAAATGAAAGCATGAAAATGCAAAATTGTTTTGTCAACTTAATAATGAATACACACGTGTATAAAAACAAACTTTTAAATACTAGACGAGTACCCGTGATAGAAACCGAATTTTATATGCCGCTATAAAATCTCGTTGCTATGCATGGGTACTCGTCTAGTGTTTCTAAATACAACTATTATTCATAAGCAAATCGAAACACTATTTTCTAAACTAGTTATTTTTAAGAAGATTTTAATTATTTTTTTATTTTTTTATTTTTTGGAATTAAAAGCAGAAAAGAAAAAACCAGTCCTAAACACCACACACACAGACACATCCATAAACGAAAAGAACGATAGGTACAAAATTTGGTCGAATGGATTAATGAAAAGGTACTAAAAAACCAGTAATTGTTTTTGATTTTGTTTACATATCTATCAGCTACTCCTACTTAACCATAGTCTTCTATTTACGTCAACAAACTCCTTTTTATTCTTCCAAAAATTAGTCAATATGGCTGTTGTCATTAAGTGGCCAACACAGGGTTTCTGTTCATGTGGGATGGTGGTCCTTGTAAAATGACAATTTCTACTTATGTACAGTTGCTAGAGTCTATCAAGCATAAAATATTACTGCATACAAAACTCAAATATTTTTAGATGATCATTTTTTTTTTAATCTCTTATTCAAATAAATTAATTTACAGGTTTTGAGCCACTATCACACATATGCATACCATTCGAAACCCCTTCCTTTTGAAAAGTTTAGACAATACATAGTTATTTAAAGTTTATCAATGCTTCCTAACATATGCATATCTGTATACGAAAGTGAAAGAATTGTTATATGAAAGGTATTTTCTACGAATAGAATCCAAAATTTTCGGTTTTAAAGTTTGACTCAACTAGATAAAAAAAAGAAGAAAAGAGTGAGGTGTGAAACAGTATCCCTACTCCCTTGTGTTTTACTACTAGAGACGCAGGTAAAAGTGACGGGAGCATTTAACATTTTTACTAGGGTTGTGTTGACCGAACGGTAGTCTACTACCATAGGTCTGCAAACCCTCTCCTAGTGGGGCCCACATGCAGGTTTGTCCTTTAAGGTTTTTTTTTTTTTTTTTTTTTCCAAATTTATTTTTTTTTGTTCAAGTTATCCAAGTTTTTTTTTTTTGTGCAATTATCCTGTCCAAGTTTACCAATGGGCTTGTGGTCCACTGGGCACGTCTTATTCAGTTAAGCGTGCCTAGTGGAGAGTAGTACCGGTTTGGGTGACCAAACCGGGAAGTCCTCACTTGTGGACCACTGCCCTGTCGGTACGATTTCAAAGTCCTTCAATGAAGGTTTCAACCCACCAGGGTTCGAATCTGGAGAAGGCAGGGTTTACTTCAATTTAAGTGTCGTGCCTTTGGGCGGCTTAAGTTGAAGGTTTTCCCCCCATCGGGTTTCAAATTGGACATGGTTTTCCCTTGAAAGAAAGTAACCGTTCAAAAAAATCCTGTCCAAGTTTATTTAGTGCAATTATCCAAGTTTTTTTTTTTTTTTTTTTTTTTTTTTTTTTTTTTTTTTTTCACAAACACAAACACAACTGCAAACACTACACAACTGCAGTATTGAGACAAACACAGGCTCGGATTTTTCCCGTTATCGTCATCGCCAAGTCCTCTTTTTTTGTCACAAACACAACTGCAAACACAAACACAAACACAACTGCAGTATTGAGACAAACACAAACAAAAGGCTCGGATAATTGTTATCGTCATCGCCAAATGTGGAATTTTTAGAAGGTTTGGATTTGAAGGTTGCGAAAGTGATAAAAATATCACTCCGCCATATCATTCGGTTTTAAAAACCATTCGTCATCGCCTCGGCTCAGATTGTAAACCAATCATCATTGCCTAAACCCTACAAAATTTACAAGTTACACAGCCAAAGATTCTCAAGTTCTCAAAAGTTCACATGCCAAACTGCACAAGTTCTCAAAAGTTCACATGCCAAACAGCAGGTGTGAATCACAAACAACAACTAAGCAACCACAAGTCTGAACAAGTTACTAACCACAAGTCTAAAAGAAGCAGTATCACAAGTGAAACACAAGAAGCAGTATCACAACAAGTGAAACACAAAGCAACTCTCAAAGAAGCAACCACAAGTCTCAATCACAAACAAGTGAAAATGTGAAATTCACCATTTAACACACAGGAGGTAAGGCTCAGATTACATTAAATCCTTTATCATATTGGCTGCAACATCAAAGGTTGCAAATATATTGCCTATCCATTTGGAAATGCCACGCCAAAATCAAGCTTTTATTTTTTTTAAATCATCATCGCCATCACAAGCAGTTTCATCACAAACAAGTAGTTTCATCATAAACACAAACAAGTTTATATCTAAAGTGATGTTTCAGTGATGTTTACAATACTACTAATAAACACAAGCTTTTTTAAATCAAGCTTTTATTTTTTTTTAATCAAGCTTTTTTTTTACAATACTAATAAACACAAACAAGTATCATCAGATACATCACACCCTCCCATTTAGGGAGGGTTTGTCTAAAAAATAGACTAGTGTGTGGTCAACACCACCCGTCACTGAAACATCAGTGAAACACCATCACCATAAACATCACTTTAGATCACAGAAACATCACTTTAGATCTAAAGTGATTTTTATCACATAAACATTACTTTAGATCTAAACTTTTTATCACATAATCATCACAGAAACATCACTGAAACACCATCGACATAATCATAACATCACATAGAAACATCACTGAAAACCCACTTTTTTTTTACAATACTACTACTAATACTAATAATCCCACCCAAAACCCACTTTTTTTACAAATACTACTCCCACCCAAAACCGGCCCATACTAATAATCATCACAGAAACATCACTGAAAAACCATCACAGAAAATCATCACAGAAACATCACTGAAAAACCATCACTGAAAAACCACCACAGAAACATCACTTACCCACCATAACTGAAACATCACCGTGAACCATCACCAACACTTACCCACCTTCAAACCATCACTAAAATCATCACAGATCTAACAAAATTTAGATCTGTGTTAGATCTTGTTTAGTGAGAGAAAGAGGTGAGAAAGAAAGAGGTGAGAGAGAGAGTTATCTCACCCCGTGAAGAGATGGGATGGGTAGACAGATGGGTGGGGTGGGTAGGTACTAGTATCTCAAGCAAAACCATGGGCCGGTTATGGTTTTGAGTGGGAGTAGTATTTGTAGAAAAAAGTGGGTTTTGGGTGGGAGTAGTATTTGTAAAAAAAGTGGGTTTTGAGTGGGATTATTAGTATTAGTAGCAGTATTGTAAAAAAAAGTATTTGTAAAAAAAGTATTATTTGTAAAAAAAGTATTATTTGTAAAAAAAGTTTGTATAAAAAAAAGTTTTGTTAAAAAAAGTTATTTGTAAAGTTTGTTAAAAAAAGTATTTGTAAAAAAAGTTTGTATAAAAAAAAAGTTTTGTTAAAAAAAAGTTATTTGTAAAGTTTGTTAAAAAAAAGTATTATTTGTAAAAAAAAAGTATTATTTGTAAAAAAAAGTTTGTATAAAAAAAAGTTATTTGTAAAGTTTGTTAAAAAAAAGTTATTTGTATTTTTTTTTATTTGCCATACGCATTTGTAGAGGTATTAATTACAATAAAAGTATTTTTATTCGTCATACGCATTTTTTCAGAGGTTCGGTTCTCACGAGCAATTAACGGATTGGGTGCAAAACATAGCTCGGGAACTCGGTTTTGTGATTGTTAAAAGAAGAACTAAATCAGAAAACGGTATTATGAACGAAATCAATTATGGGTGTACAAAGGGTGGGATTTATTCACCCGAAGGTACTGGAAAACGGAATACCAGTACCTGTAAAACCGGTTGCCCATTCAAATTGGTGGCGAAATATCTTAAAAGAAGATCATATTGGATTTTGAAAGTGAAGGATGATAGTCATAATCATCCTATGTTAGAGTCGCTGGATGGTGTGCCATATGCAATGCGATTAAATGATGATGAGTTCGAGTTGGTTAAAGAATTGACAGAGTATACCGTACAACCACGTAAAATACTCTCGACAATACAGGGTCGTAATCCGGATAACGTGTCTAGCGTTAGAACTATATATAACGCACAAGTTAAGATCCGGAAAGCCAAAATGGGTAATCTAACTCCAATTCAAGTCCTTTACTCACACCTGCAGCAATCAGGGTACACATATTACGATAGGGTAAGTGCTAATAATGAGCTTGAGGAACTATTTTTTGTTCATGTCACAACTCGTAAATTCTGGTCTTTTCCCGAACTTTCACATTTACTATTCATCGGTTACTATTCATCGATCACTATTCATCATTTTACTATTCATCATTTTTGAGGTCAGTTTGATATTCTGAGAAGCGTTTTAAAAATTTACTATTCATAAAACACTATTCACCTCCGGAGAAAATTTGTCATTTATGCGTGAGTTGCGTCATTTCTGTACACGTACGATTATCAACCTAATAAAAGTTATCTTATGAGCTATTATTTTAAATAATTGATCCGTCAATCCCAACTATGGTCCTAACACATTTTTATACTCATTATAATAATATAAAAATTATATTATTAATTTACCCGGTGTTTTAAAATCAATTACTATATTTTACGGTCGGAGCTTATAACTCCGTCGGTTTGCGATATTTCAACCCAATAATTATTTTGACACCCGATTCTCATCAGGAATATTATTTTACAACTTTTACAACTTCGTCGTATTTTATTTCACCTCGGTAACATTTATTTTTAGATAACTCGGTACCCGATAACACCTAAAGTGTACACAAAACACACTAACTCATCCAACATTTAGACAACAATATTAATTAGCCACATTCTTCCTTGTTTTACTCTTGGTGCCCCCCCCCCCCCCCTAGCCACCCTAGCCCCCTTTTTATGGATCTTGTTTCCCCCTAATCCAAATATATACTTCCTTTCACACATTTTTATTCATTTACACAACAAAACTCCTAGCAAAAAAAAAAAAAAACACTTTCTTCTCTTCCTCCCTTGGTGCATAATCGGCCAAGGCAAAGACCAAGGAAGAAATCACTAACTTTTCAAGATCCAAGTGTTTATCAAGTTCTAATCATGATCTAGTTGGGGTTTGGTGGTAAAAATCCCTAGGTTTCTTATTCATTTTCATCCAAATCATCTCAAATCTTTCTTGTAAGTTGTCAAACTCTTCTTCATAATTTCTTCATGCTATTTTTATGGTCATATGATTTCATACAAGGTTTACATGCATATGTTAGTATATACCACTCATTTATATATATATATATATATATATATATATATATATATATATATATATATATATATATATATATATATATATATCTTTTGATTCCTAGAAATGGATTATTGTTAGATCCACTTGATTTATGATGTTTAGGAACCCATGACACCCTAAGAAGGTGTATGGTAAGATTAGACTAGATTTGTGGTGATTGAAAGTGATTTGGTTAAAGTTGAAACAAGTTTGAAACTAGGAAAATGATTTTTGAAACTATATTTATACCTACTGTCCTTATTTTGAAATCGTGGGAAAATCAGTAGGTGGTGGATAATTTTTGACCAAAGATTTAGAAAATACTTTCAAAAACAAAGCCGTGGGCGAAAGAACGGATTAAAACGAGTTAATAACGAAGGAGATATGATTTTCCGAATTTAACGACGAAAACTAGTTTTCTGAAAAACTGCTTGCTGATGAACAGTTGTCACGGGCTGTTTTGGGCATAAAACTTGATCTAGCCGTCCCGACTTATCAAAAATATGTTAGTATGTTGTCCCACGATTCCGGGAATATAAAGAACATAGAAAACGGGCTTATAACGACTAAGATATACACGTTTGAAACTAGACGAACTATATATATTTTTGACAGCTTTTCTAATAGAGAATATTTTGCGCACTAAACAATATACTTACACCAAACGAACAATGGAGAACCGTCTTTCCTAGCCGTTGAGGCACGTACCATCAAAAGTTTATTAACCCATCAATGAGATGACATCTCAAGGTTTTCAAAACGCCAAGACCAAACACTAACACTTTATATATTATTACACGACTAGTCTTTACGAAGCTAATTGGGCTTATTTTCACCAAGTATCGGAAAACATTGAATTTCAACGATAACTATTATTTTCAAAGTACGAGTGGTATAGACTTCATGTGCATGTGCATTCATTACATCCTTTCATGATCTAAGTAGATCACTATCATTCCTATTAGGTTGCGGTTAGAGATCGAACCTCATTTCTGTGTATCCACTTTTGTCATCGTAGCTATTCGCACCAGGTGAGTCATAGCCCCACTTTTACTCTTTATACTTGTTTTAACTCTTTGGGGGAGATACATGCTCAACTATTTGCTTACTAGTATAAATACTCAAAACATACTTTTTGATACACAAAACATTTATACTTGATTGTCTTATACTTGATTATACTTATACTTGATTTTATACATACGTGATTGTGTTATACTTAACTGTGTTATACTTACTTGATACTTGAAACGTTTAAACTTTTATGCTTTGGGAAACGACACCCAGTAAACTTTTATACTTTGGGAAACGGCACCCAGTAATCTGTCAAATGAGAGGTATTGATAGTACTATTATGGGGAAACACCCCCCACCCAAGTCCAAAACAGATGCGACGTTGGGTGACAGGTACTATTTGGGATGGTGGTTCCCCGCCTTTGTGTCTATGCTTGACCTTGGGTGAATATAATCCTGAGAAACTATATATTGTAGCAGTGGGTTGTAAACACACAGGTTACAAGGCTCTTATGGCGGGACTTGTAACTGAGTGGATTTACGATGCCTTTGCTGGGAAACCTTTATACATATGCATAAACTTTATTTGTTAAACAAACTCTATGAACTCACCAACCTCGTGTTGACACTTTAGCATGTATTTTCAGGTTTTAACCTATGGCACGCTACAGGAGGTTTTGGCAGGGCATGGCATGGTCATAGAAGACTCTGATTATTTATATGGGGACCGTTTTTAAACTATTTTAAGGGCCTACTTCCGCACTACATTTAACAATGTAAATTTAACATTTTTGATTAAACTATTTTATTCTAAATGATTCAAGTGAAAACCATTTTTGAACTTGTGTTGTAATACCAATTGAGTTACACCCCAGCTACACGTATGCTTCCGCTGGACCCGATTTTGGGGGTGTGACAGTTCACCCTACGTTGTACGCTTTATGGTGTACGTTCCCTGAAATCATGCTAATAGACTCCACGTACAATACCACACTGTTTAAATTGCCATTTTTGGAAATTGTCGGAGTAACATCAACAAATAAAACATATTCGATGGCGTTTAGTTTTTTAAACAGTGAAAATGGGCCTAATTTTAAATGGGTATTGCGACGTGTAAAGCTGGTGATAGAGGAAAGGTACTATCCACGTGTTATCGTCACCGACAGGGATTTAGCCTTGCTTGGGGCATGCAGAGCAGAATTCCCTGGTGTTCACAGCACAATCCAACTTAAACACGTTGTTGATTTCGATTGATAAGATTCTTATTTCTCAAAAGAGCGCAATACAAGAGACTTTTAACAGGAGCAAAAATGAGAAAATGAATAAATGTAATATACCAATATTTTCAGAGTTGTGGTATAACATTTCCAAATATGCTTTTACACTCATGCACAAAGAACTCCTTCAAACGAATTTCACCGCAGAAGATTGTAACCATCAGTTGCGATCAATTTATGGATTGCCGTGCTTTTGTCAAATGATGGGGTATCGAATTCATGGTAAGTATATTAAAGTCAATATTAATGATGATGATGATGATGATGATGATGATGATGATGATGATGATACAAGAGAGTTTGAAAATGACGTTCGACAATTCAAGAGTGCTTTTGGCAAAGCGACGTCGTTTGTCAAGAAGAATATGTTGAACAAGTTAAGAGGGATATACCAACCTGAATCTGTGGACACACGTCAACCTGTTGTTCAGGAAAATACCCGTGGACGTCCGAGCGCAAAGAACAAAAAGTCCAAGGCTACAAAAGTTCCGGACTTAAATGAAGTACCAATCGTAGATCACCGAAGAAGTACAAATACAAGATCTACGAAAGTCCCGAACTTGCCGAAAGAGCCTCCAAGACACAGTTCGTACACGGGTGCTAGTCCACGGCACAGATTATATGTTGGAGATACTGTGAGCAATGGTTTTATTCGGGAAATTCCACTGATTTACCGTCCATATGTAATAAGTATACGTAATGTAGCGGGTGATGGGAATTGCTAGTTTCGGTGCGTTGCTCACTTTATTTTTCAAAACGAACATAGATGGGCCGAAGCCAGATATAGGTTGTTGCAAGAGTTAGATTACCATAGGAGTACTTACATAGATATGTGGGGGGAACAAGACTTTAGCTTTCTTTGGAATACAATACACTGGTTCAACGGAGGTGCACCTGGCGGTTACTGGATGGTGATGCCAATGACGGGTCTAGTTGTCGCTTCAATGCTAAATCGACCGATTGTATTTCTCTCCGTGCGTGGTTATAACACATGTTTTCCGCTTTTTTCCGGGCCAAACAACACACAAGGAATCGACCCCCTTGTGATTGCCCGTGTGTGGGAGGACTCATGTGCTCATTACATTATACCGACGCTAGACCCAACTTTTCCACTTCTGCGTAACCACCCACAATGGAGGTTTTTCCGAGAGCCAATTGCAGAACAATGGATAAGTTTATATCAACATCGACTATTGACGTAAATATTATACAGACAAAACATTGTAAATAATTATTGATTTATGTTGTAAATAATTATTAATTTATGTTGTGAATAATTTTACAGACAAAACATTGTAAATGATTATTGATTTATGTTGTAAATAACTGTTTGTATTATATAGTAATTGATTAAATATTTATTTATATTAGTAAATAACATTATTGATTGATTATGCAAATTCTTTGGTCAGATGAGCCAAAGAAATCCTTTCTGGTGCCGATGTAATAGAGGATTTATTGTAGAACGGACATCCTGGCAAAACGGTAGTCGTGGGCGACTGTGTTATGCATGTCCTCTTTCAGTGGTAAATAATCATACGTTTGCTTAGTTATGTAAATAATTTGTTTGTTAAAAATACATTTCTTATTATTTCCTGAACATGTAACAGCCAGGTACAAAAGACTATGGGTGTCGATACTTCGCGTGGAAAGTTGAATTTGAAGCAGAGCACTTTAGTCAAGCCTCTTCTTCAACGTATTGCTCAAACTGCGTTGCTACAAAAAATGAGATCAAGTTGTTGAAGCAAAGAATAAAGGCGCTGGAAATGGAGTTAGAAATGGCAAGGAATCCTGAGGATCACGCTTGTCAGTCAAGTGCCCGGCTCCATGATCTTTTTTTATAACGTCATATAGGCAATTATTAATTAAGTATACACAAAAATGAGTCAACGTCATATTTTTTTATAACGCCATATTTTTTTTATAAAGTCATATTTTTTATAACGTCATATAAGCAATTATTAATTAACTATACACAACACAAAAACATTACAAACATTAGTTTATAAATGCAAATAAATCAACGTCATCTTTTTTTATAACGTCATATTTTTTTATAACGTCATATAGGCAATTATTAATTAAGTATACACAAAAATGAGTAAACGTCATCTTTTTTTATAACGTCATATAGGCAACTATTAATTAAGTATACACAACATTACTAACATTACAAAAAAATATACAAAACAAAAACATTACAAACTTAATAAAAAAAACAAAAACAAAAAAAACAACTACAAGACAAAAGTAAAAAAAAAAACAAAAAAAAAGTACAAATAAAGTACACTCTCCCATTTAAGGAGGGTATGGATAAAAAATAGACCGGGGTGTAGTCAACATGGGCCTTTTACTATCTCACCTATACCGTTTTTCTTTAAAAATAGTACCACTGTATAATTTAAACTATTTAAATATTTCTGTATTTATTAATTCCTTAAGTCAAATACTCCGTAATATATAAATTACAAGTAAATCAATTTGAATGACAAAAAATATGCTTAAATTTATAGTTTACTAAACGTGTTATGTACTTGGTTGCAGCGAAGTAGTCTTCATAAATTAATAAACTATTGTCACACAATATTAGATAGTATATAATTAGACATGTTTATTTCGATCTCTAATATAAATAGCATGAAAGAACTGACTGATGACTTTTTCTTTGTAAGTTATTTCGATCTCTATTAAAATATATATATATATATATATATATATATATATATATATATATATATATATATATATATATATATATATATATATATTGCGTGAGTGCGAAATAAGTATTTGTGCTTGAGTGTGAAATGTTTTTGTTTAAGCGACTAAAGAAATGATAATGGACATGGAGTATAATGGAGAGGTGTTCAAAAAAAAAAAAAAAAAAAAGCTTTACAAACTCCTACTAGTTTATCATACAAATTCTTCTACAACACAAAAATATTATATAATTTTTTTCCACTTATTCTCTCTCTTCATCTAAACTGTCTCTTCTGACATTTACCATTATTCTATGAATATGATGTTTTGTAAAAAAAATTGTAGAAGGTTTTAGCATTTTGGAAAAAAAAGTTATGATGCGACACGAAAAATAGTCAAAAACACTATTACCGTTGCACCCCATGATGTAGTGGTACATCCACCAGCGTCAAGTCACACTTTACTACTTTCACCAAATTAAATCATCTTCAATACACACCCATCATAAGACGTGAAAAGGGCCCTTATTAAAGTCAGTCTTTATTAATAAATTTTAACATAATACGTATTTTTCTTTGTGTTTTTGAGTGTTGAAATGAAAGAAGATGGGAGTGTAAACATCAAGTCAGTTTTTGTATTGAATTTTGGTACGATGATGTATTGATGTTCCACTAGCCACGTCGAATCTCTCATTCACATTCATTTATTCTTAACTATAACATCAACTTATAGGTGTTGTGACAAATCTATCTTCATATATTTCATTATTTCTAGATACTTTGACTAAATTAAATATATAGTTTTCTGGAGTGTATAAATTATTACTGTTAAGTATTATGGTTTAGAGTCAATAATCTTTTTTAAAGAAACATTCTATAATTTCTTTTTACCTAACCAAAATTAATTTAATAGGTGTATGTTTGAATGCAAAAAGTACGAAGGCTGTGTATGCAAATGCAACAATAGTGTAGACAGTACAAGACAGACGACCAAAACAGCAATGTGACTGGCCATTTTCTTGCAACTTCTGGTAGTTCTATGCTTTTCCACAGTACAAACAAGGGTGTAAAGTGTAAAGCTCTTCAATATGATTCAATGATGTTATTTGTTGATTTTAAATGACCTCGACACACTTTAGGTATTGGGTTTTTCTAACTTGTAACTTAAAGGTACGAGTTAAGCACACCGAAAGTACTATGAAATTCACGAAAAATAACTTACTAATCCATACAAAAGTATATTTTTAAGTATTTTTGTGTGAGTCCCTGAGTACTTTTTAGTGTGCTTAACTTGTGCCCTAGGGACACAAGTTAGAAAAATCCATAAGTATTTCGAGTATACTTTTAAACATAGGGTAAAACAAAACTCAGATAACACTTGATAACTAAGGGAAGCATGCTTAACTTGTTGCTTATGCTAACAAAATTGAAGAAAGATCTCGCAACCATAAATGTTGAAAATAAGCTAAAAGAAAACGACATTGGTGAAGGAAAAAATATTACTACAACAAGTTTTCATAAAAAAACCTATCATCTTGCCAAACGGTTGATCTACAATGCAATAAAATAACCCAAAATTTTATCAATATTAATAACACATACCCTTTGCAAAAAAAGCACATGAGTCACTAAATAGTAAATCCAAAACATATTGCCGTATGACATCCTAAGGATGTGATCTGATCGAGCAGAAGCAAATATAACCATGATCACCCAAGCAACAAACGTCTAGAACAGAGTTATATATGCAAAGTAAAAGCGAACTCTATGGCAAAGCCGTAGAGGTTATGTCCTCTAAAACATTATGACAAAAAGTTAAAAGAAAGTTGAAACTATTAGGGTTATATATTAATAAATTTCTTAATTGCTCGTGTATGCTCTATGACCCTGAGCTTGGCTTAACTACATAGCTAACTCCGACTCATTTATTCACAACCAAGTGACCAACTACTAGACCCAAGTTTCGTTTTACCCCCATTTTCCTTGAAGGCAGCCTATAATCACCAATCCTTATGCCAATGCTAATAGCTTGGTTGGTTGATCCCCAACTGAATTGTGGAAGGGAATTGTGATCGAGTTCTTACCACTAGCTCAACCGAATTGGTGACATGTCATCCTCAACCTTTTCAAAGTTATGGTTTGTCAGCCAATCATAAGTTTCAATTGTTTTGCGTGTGTATTTTTCTGTTTCATTTGTTTTTGTGGGGTATGTTTTTGAATTGTGGTTATGGTCGCCTTATTAGCAAATTGTGGTTGCGTGCAGTCTTGGAGAGAGAAAACTGATGTGGCGCAACTGGTGAAGATTATAAGGGGCAGGAAGGGGTGATGCCCCCCTCTAAAATTTTGGTCAAAATTAGCGATTTTTATAGATGCGTGGATTTCAGCTTATATTTATAGTTGTGCGCTGCTAAAAATGTGGTAATAGACTTGGCTATTGACATGGATGATGGGTGTCTTTTGTTTTTAAGAGTTCAAGGAATTGGTTGTTAATTGATAATCTTGGGTAATCAGATATGAACAAGATAATTTACATGTTTTAGTGGGTGTTTGATAGCCTCTTAATGGGCCTTATCATGAATCATTAAGTGTGATTGATTGCTTGGTAATTTTTTTTTCTTCTCTTAATCATTCCACTAAGGGCTGAATTGTTCAACATTAAAGACATGCAAAATGATTAAGCACCACAAAAATTACATAAATGTCATCTTTGAGTGTCCAACAGTCAACTTTTATATATGCATTTGATCATTTCTTTAAGAGTAAACTAGTTCTCGTGATTTCATAATCAAATTGATGAGTTAATTTTTAAATGACAGTGATTTTTTTTTTTTTTTTTTTTTTTTTTTTTTTTTTTCTCGTAATTAATATTGTTTTATGATCTTTGAATAAGACTATTTACATTTTATTGCTTACTTTAACATTGTTTTCTTTATATTATATTTCTATTCGCGTCAATAATTTTTTTTTTATCAAACTATATATTTTGCTCAGTACAAATCTAGACACAAGGTTAAATTGGTAACTTAAGGCAACTCAGATTGCTCATTCAGAATAATTATCAAACAATAATTTTCGCACAGAATCAGTTTCACTCAGCATCTTGGAATCATTCAGCAGCTTTGATTCATTCAGCGCCAAATCATATTTTTTATCAAACAGCCCCTTAATGTCTTATTTATTATCTTTGTTATCTATACATATGACAACAAGAATAGTCTTTTATATTAGAATATCATATTTTTTTTCTTGAAATTTTTTGCCCCCACCCCAATCAAGACAATCAAGCTCCGCCACTATGTGACGCTGATATAGCAAAGAGGTGACCACAATACTTACGGTCGCCATTAGCATCAACCTTATAACCAACCTTAATTTGTACACTTATAAAATGTTTAAATGTGTATAACCCTTATTATTGTGAACAGAAGAAAGTAAGAATCGAGTCAATATAACAATGTTTGTTTGGCAAACGCCATATGATGCAAACTATTTATTTATTTATTTTTAAATAAAAATATAATATGAGTACTCGGGGGCAAGAAAACTTAGGTGTGTTTGGTATCTCGGAATGGGAATCAAGGAATGAATTTTCATTCCAATCATGTGTTTGTTTAAGATGTAAATCTTTCAAATATGAGAATGAATGATAGATATGTTCTGTACTCTATATACCTCAAAAAGGCAAGGTATGGATCTTTAATACCCGACGGGCCCACCACTACTATTAAACTCATACCTATTGTGATTCATTACAACATACTAAACGCACCCATGTAAAGTTACATAATCAACTATAGTTTATTATTTCCAAGATTTATACTCAGTGTATCTCATTTTTGTGTTTTGCCCGGCCCAACTTAATGGATCAATCCTCCTGACCATTCAGGCTTAAACTCAGTTGCAATTTTATTCATCTGTTTGGGCATTTTGGGCCGAATTGTTTTCATGACAAGTTTTTTACCCCTAGATTTTAATTTATTAATTGTGATCTTTTTTTCCCCCTCGATGTCTTACTATGTTCAGTGATTTACTGTTATTGCAAAATATTAATGAGCCTCAATCATGTTTTCTTCCTTGTATTGTATGGCGATCATTGTTTCTAGGTTAATGTAATTTTACTTCTCTTCACTTTTATTGTTACACGAGCATCCACTGGACTTGAATTATAAGACTATGATGGGTTTGAATTCTATATATTGTAACTCGATATATAGAACTATTTCAGGTTTTCACTTATTTTGCTCACTTATTATACCGAGGTTGACCCTGTACCATTTGCAAACTGACATATTTTATTGCTTGGTAACTCTTTATGGAGTAAAATTTTAGTCAATACTCATCACTCGTGTGATCGTGTCATTTTCGTCACTCCAGCACAGGATATTCATTATTAAGGGCATTCTTGATTGGTGATATTAAACGGTAAGGAATGAGTAATCATTAATTATACTTGATTTAATATAATGGAATTGAGCATTACCCAAAACATGGTAATCAATCATTACTCAACAAAATGAGGGTTCTGGGCCATATGGCATTGCATTTTCCTTATTTTTCTATTATCTTTGCTATTATCTTTCCTTAATTTGAACCAAGCGTCCCCTAATATATTAAACCTAAGTTACAACAAGATTCGTCTACTGATTCTCAAATCCTTATTTCTTATTGCCCTGTTATTTTTCTAGTTCTAATATCATCAAGTATTATATAGAGGGCTGGGTATTGTGGCGTGAGCACCCCTGCCATCCTACGTGTACCCAAGCCAAATGCAAGCCATAACACCGAGTAACCCCACACCAAACCATTTGCGAATTTCTTGGCTTAAGCCAAGAGCCGAATTTTTGGACCGTTGGAGGCTATTTTCAAACTTTTATTTTATTTATTTAAACTTAAACATTTTCGCTCTATTTTACACAATTCACTCTATATAAACCCTTTTTACAGAACAATTTTGACATACAAACTCATCTTTCACTTTCACTTTCACTCTATTTTAGCACATATCCAAAATAAGCACCCAAATGATGTTTTTTACAATAACATTCTCAGGATGTCCCAAGCTCCAAACTCATCATCTTCGTCGAATTCCGCTACACCTTCATCCTCAAACTCAATATCTTCCTCACACACCCAATTTGCTCCGTTCATTAGCCAATATACTAAGCCAACATATATACACACCCGAACAATATTTTCTTTAACAACAACTACTTCAATAACATCCACCACAATTCTTTTCACAACAACTGTTCGTGTACATGACCGGACGGTCATATATCCGGACGGATTTGTTGTCCGGAGTATCACCGGACACGCTAGGCCGTTCCGTCCGTCAATCCCTTAATTCCTGGGATTATGTCGGCCACGTGGTAAATTCCTCTGACACCCTAACACTAGTGGCTTGTCAGAACATACCCTAAGTGTCAGGAATAGTAACCTACTTGCACCCCGCACAGTGTCGGAACAGTAGACAGGTACAGTTTTGGAGTAGTATAAATAGAACTCATTTATTCACATACATTTAAGATCCTTTTGTCTAAAAAACACACATACAATTATAACAGTACCTACCACTTACTCTCACGCCGGAGCTTGGTCCTGGGATAAAACCCGGGGCGAGGCTAACGCGTTTTTGGTGTCATTGCAGATACCGAAGACCTTGGACGCTACATAAAGGGACCTTTAGCGGCATCCATACCTTCCGCAGGAAATTAATTAAACAAATTGGCGCCATCCGTGAGACCCGCATTCAATTTACCCGAGTTACAGGATGTCCAGTTCTGGTCCCGGAGGACCAACGCTTGGACCTGGTGGTTCCGGAGAGGAAAGGCACAATACCCCTCCAATCACTAGGGAACAAATCGACCTTTACGTGTCCACTCTGAAGTCTATGATCGTAGAACACAACCGGCGAGAAAACGTCACACCCATATGATTGGACTTCGAGGAAGATGAACCAAATGGCCGGGTCATTAAGAAAAACGAAGGGATAGCTACCGGGTCAAAGGTAGCTGACGAAGACTTGGCGAAGCCATTTAAAGAAATATCCCGATCACCATTGTCGCGGAGAATTTTGGAGTTCTCCACACCGGAGCACAAGATGCCGGCTCATATCGAACTCTATGACGGGTCGACCGGTCTGGAGGACCATCTTACTCGATTCACCGGAGCGGCCATGCATGGGGAATGGCCCATGCCGGTATGGTGCAGGATGTTCCAACAAACATTGGACGGAAGAGCAAGAGGATGGTTCGATAAACTAACACCAGGGAGTATCGATGAATGGGCGGATCTCCGGGAGCAGTTTGTGACCGGCTTTGCCTTGCATAAAGCTTGCTTTAAAGACCCTACGGAGATTATGAAGATCATCAGGAAAGCAAATGAATCCCTCCTAGAATTTAAGGAAAGGTGGACTACGGAGACAGGCTTCATCCTTGGGGTTCCGGAAGTCATGAAAATCTCCTCTTTCATGAACGCATGTCGTTGGCCGGAATTGGCGAAACAGTACGCCGACAAAGTCCCCAAAACGGTAACGGAGATGATGTCCCGTCTCGATGACTTTGTCCGATTAGAGAAGGCTTTTGCCGATACGGAATTACCAAAAGGGGAAAGACCCGAGCCTTTCAAAAAGCATATAGACTATAACTTTCGCCGGGATGAGAAGTCGCAAAGAGGGGTATATAGAAACGATAGGAAGTTTAATGAGGGACGCCCGAGCTACCAAGGGCGTGATGGGTATGCGCCCTACCGTCCTCGAGACAGACCCGTAATGATACCAGGAAGGAATGATCATCACCATCGTCCGGTAAACCATCCTCCGCGACTTACCTTAGACTCCCTCACCAAACACCCCAAGGAGATCCTAGCCACCGAACCTCAGTTGCGGCTGCCACCCCCTAAGCCGTTGAACTATCCTCCCAGGAAGGAAAATCAGGACAAGTTCTGTGATTACCACATGGAGAAGGGACACCACACAAATGATTGTCACCAGCTTCGGAGACAACTAGAGGCTGCGTTGGAATCAGGGAAACTCAATCACCTCGTTAAAGATGTGAGACACCGAGGGGGAGATTGTAGGGATGAGGCTCCTTTAAAGGGAAAAGTGATCAATATGATTCAAGCATGGCCGGACAAGAATAAGAGAAAGGGTCGCGAGAACATGGAAGAGTGGATGAAGGCTCCTATCATATTCCCTCCCGTTCACCCGGACGGCTTGTCAGATGAGCCTCTCATAGTGGAGGGCGTGATAGAGGGGTATTTGGTAAGATGAATATTTGTAGACGGAGGGGCATCGGTGGAAATCATGTTCGAACACTGCTTTGAGAACCTTAGCCCAACCATCAAGTCTCGGTTAAGACCGACACACACAGACTTGCTAAGCTTTGCCGGAAATGTGACGAAACCCTTGGGGAAGATAGAGTTGGAAGTAGAATTTGGAAGTGAAGGATTGTCACGGAAGACCTTGATGAAATTCACCGTCATCAGAGCGACATCCCCCTATAATGTTATCCTAGGAAGGACAGGCTTACGAAGCCTTCAAGCCGTGCCATCCACCGTACACTCAATGATGAAATTTCCCATGCCAAAGGGAGTAGCAACGTTGGTAACTCGCTCGGCTGTTATCTCTGAATGTAGAAGGTTGGAAAAGGAGCAAGCACTGTTAAAACAGGAAGAGACGGAGAAGGAAAAAGATCTGGAGAAGAATGCATCCGAAACAATAATGGTCAACCCCGCCTATCTGGATCAACTCGTCACCATTGGCAAAAACCTCACCTTTGAAACCCGAAAACTTTTAAAAGCAGTCCTCATCCAGAACATGGATGTATTCACATGGGAGCCGGCCGATATGACAGGAGTCCCCAGAAGGGTAATCGAACATCGCCTGAACGTAAATCCTTCAATAGAACCGGTGAGCCAAAAAAGGCGAGTGTTTGCCCCGGATAGAAGCTGGGCATTGCTGATGGAGGTCGATGAGTGGGTTCGGGCGGGCATAGTCCGTCCCGTCAAGTATCCGACATGGATCTCGAACCCGGTCTTGGTAAAAAAGTGTGATGGGAGTTGGAGGATGTGTGTAGACTTCAAGAATGTTAACTCTGCTTGCCCAAAGGACTACTATCCTTTGCCGGACATTGACTGTAAAATCGAGTCCGTCATGGGATATAAGTATAAGTGTTTCTTGGACGCATATAAGGGTTACCATCAGGTTCAAATGGCCGTCGAAGACGAGGAGAAGACAACTTTCTATACCGATCAGGGAACGTATTGCTACACCAAGATGCCGTTTGGTTTAAAAAATGCTGGGGTCACTTACCAGCGACTGGTTGACTCGGCGTTTCAAGATCAGTTGGAAAGGAATTTGGAGGCCTATGTCGATGACATGGTGATTAAAAGCAGGGAGGAGAGGACCATGATCGAAGACATCGCCGAAACATTTTCTAACTTAAGGAAAATTAACATGAAGTTGAACCCCCAGAAATGTTCGTTTGGGATGGAAGAGGGAAAATTCTTAGGATACCTGGTGACGTCGAAAGGAATTCGGGCAAACCCTAAAAAGACGAAGGCCATTTTGGATATGCAATCGCCACGCACTCTTCGAGAAATGCAAAGCCTCAGCGGAAAGTTAGCGGCGCTGAATAGGTTCCTCTCTCGATCGGCCGAACGATCCTTACCCTTCTTTGTCACTCTCAAGCACATTACCAAGGAAAACAAAGACAAGTATAAATGGACAGGGGGAGCAGAAAAAGCCTTCCAAGACATGAAGAAGCTCATCGTAGACCTTCCATCACTCACAACCCCGATGCACAAGGAAAACTTGTACGTATATCTCACAGCGGCAGATGAATCAGTTAGTGCCGTGCTGTTGACCGAAAGGAAGGGAAAACAAAAACCGGTGCATTATGTCAGTCGAACTTTGAGCGAGGGATAAAGAAATTATGCTCCCATGGAAAAACTCGCATTGTCCTTGCTACACATGTCAAGAAGATTAAGGCGATATTTCGAGGCTCACCCAATCAAAGTTATCACCGATCAACCCATCAAGCAGATCCTTAATAAGGCCCAGGCGTCCGGAAATCTCGCCAAATACTCAGTTGAGTTAGGTGCTTATAACATAGAATACATGCCCCGGAATGCAATTAAAGGACAGGTGCTGGCGGATTTCCTATCGGAAACTCCGATCGGAAATCATTCTCCTTCCTACTTCCAACAACCTTCCAGGAAGGAAAGCAAAGATGAGAACGGACGGTGGACCTTATATACCGATGGGGCATCCAATGCAAAAGGGCCCGGAGCGGGTCTTGTCCTCATTAGTCCCACCAAGACTGAATACACATATGCCCTCCGTTTAGACTTCACCAGCACTAACAATGAGGCCGAATATGAGGCATTGTTGGCCGGTCTACGAATCGCAACAGATATGGGAGTCCGGAGTATAAAGGCTTGCGTGGATTCCAAATTGGTGGCCAACCAGCTGAACGGAGACTATACGGCCACAAACACAAATATGATCAAGTACCTCGCTAAAGTTAAAGAATACTCATCAACCTTCAAAGAATTCACGATTTGTAATATTCCACGATCGCAAAACCAAAAGGCGGATGTCCCAAGTAAGTTAGCTACAGTCGCTTTCAATCATTTAACAAAGGAGATACTTGTGGAAGTGTTGTCGGAGCGATCGGTTGAGAAAGAAGAGGTAAACTCGTTCGTAGAGGAAGAAGGTGAGAACTGGATGACTCCTATCGTCCAATGCTTGGAAGAGGGAGTATGGCCGGAGGATAAAGACGAAGCTCGAACGTTGAGAATGAAGATCAATCAGTATGTGATAGAAGACGGGGTGCTATTCAAGAAATCTTATCTCTCACCAATGCTCAGATGTGTCGGACCTTTGCAGGCCAACTATGTTATCCAGGAGATTCACATGGGTGCTTGCGGTATGCACTCCGAGCCACGAACTGTGATCGCTAAAGCTATGCGACAAAGGTACTATTGGCCCACCATGCATAGGGACGCCAGTAACGAGATCAGGAAATGTGACTCGTGTCAAATTCATGCTTCCGTTCCCAGACTACCAAAGACCAACCTAACATCCATCATGGCACCCTGGCCATTCTATTAGTGGGGAATGGACATTTTGGGTCCACTGACACAGTCCACCGGTAAAGCCAAGTTCGTCATAGTTACGATCGATTATTTCACCAAGTGGGTAGAAGCAAAACCGCTCACACGCATAACAGGCAAAGAAGTTATAAAGTTCACATGGGATAACATTATTTGTAGATTCGGACTCCTTGGGATCATTGTCACGGATAATGGCACTCAATTTGTCAATGACCCATTCAAGGGGTGGTGTGACCGATTGAACGTTCGGAAAATAAACACAGCGGTAGCCCATGCACAAGCCAACGGACTGGTCGAAGCAGCAAATAAGAGCCTAATGAAGGGAATTAAAAGGAGGTTGGGAAGAGAGAAAGCCAGATGGGTGGATGAGCTTCCTAACGTCCTCTGGGCTCACAGGACAACCATCAAAACGAGCAACGGTGAAACCCCCTTTAGCCTCACATATGGGAGTGAGGCAGTCATACCGGCGGAAATAGGTATGCCCACATACCGGACCATGATGATACAGAAGGGGATGAATGAAGAGGAAATGCGTCTGAACCTTGACCTACTACAAGAAAGGAGGGAAGAAGCAGCGGTGAGAGAGGTAAGGTACAAAACAAAGATAGAGAAATATTATAACAGGAAAGTTCATCCGGTATCCTTCAAGCCGGGCGAATTTTTATACCGACGGAACGAAGCCAGTAGACAAGAAGACCAGGGAAAGTTAGGCCCAAATTGGGAAGGGCCATATCAAGTGACGGAAGCTTACCAGGATGGTTCTTATAAGTTAAAGACGATGGACGATCAAGAAGTTCCCCGGAAGTGGCATGCTGTCAACCTCCGGAAATGTTACTTATAATATGTATTCTGTCTAGAATTCCAAGTGTAAGGCTATTATGCCATTTTGTGGCACTCTTGTTAATGCAGATACTAAGTTTCCCTCCAAATGACGGAGGGAACAATTTTCAACAAATAATTTATTGACGGTGATATGGAAATCCGGACGGAGATTAGCTACCTCTGTCCGGATACCACACGTGCAATGCATAAATGCAAAAGAAGTCCCAAAAACGTAAAAACGTTAGAGGACACCTCCTCCCCCAAAAGCACCACGGTGCTAGAGGCGAGGAAGGTCAAATAAATCAAGTCCCAAAAGCGCTGCGGCGCTAGAGGCAAAAAAAAAAAAGGTCAATTAAAAACGCAGAAACACTACAGCGTCAAAGGCAAATTCCCAAAGACAATGAACTTCCGGTAAAGCAGCTAACATGCAAATACAACTCATAATCAACATAAAAAAGAGAGGAAAAGGAGTGGCGGAACACTACCCCACAAAAAATATATATATGGTTACCCAATAATTGTCATTACATCACCAAATAGAATGTTTCAAAGATTATCAATATACAAACATCAAGATAAACTACGGGTTTGGGGCTTCTTCAACGGAAGTATCATGCCCAGACGCCCCGGCACCCGGAGTGGTTTCTTCCCCGGCTGGTAAAATATTCATGAGATCCGCAAGAGGTAACCGGAAGGATGAAGCAATCTTCTCAATATAAGGGAACTGACGGTCGAACATGCCATCATAAATTTCTTTGAAGTTAAGCGCAGGCTCCAACTCAAAGCTCTCATCAGCAGCAATGATAGCGTCCACCTCATCTTGGTTCCGACCGTACCTTATACCCTTCAGCCATCCGACATCTAGCGAGGCATTGAAGGCTTCAGCCCAAGCCATTTGATACTCCTCGCTGCCTAGGAGCCTCTTCACAACGGTGGGAACAAGTTGACGAACATAGTTGAACCTCAGGATCTCCACTTGGCTAGTCTCAACGGTCAACTGTTCCACCTTCTTTGCGATATCAGAACCCTTCCTCTCAGACTCATTCAATGCGGCTTCCTTTAGTGATAAGGCCGCTTTCAACTCTTGAATCTGGCCAAGTTGTTCCCTGTTTTTTCCCAGGAGATCATCCCTCTCCTTTTCAACGGCACTCAACTTGGCGGACGATTCAGCAGCTCGGTCGACAAAACCTTGATTTTGTTGCTGAAGCTCTCTGTTAGATTTTGTCAAACCTTCAACAGTTTGGTCCTGAGTCTGGAGACGAGTTTCAAGCTCCTTCACCCGGTCAGCCTGGCTCCCACAACCCTCATGATCCTTGTACAGCTGTGCATAATGGAAACTCAAATTCTTGAAATGCTGAAGAACGTCCGCCATAGCAAGATGGCTGCGGCACAACTCGAACTAGGCTTGCTGGGTCGCCTGATAGTCAGTCAAGTCCGACTGCTCTGCCCGGACCGAAGGGGGAGCCAGATGAATCATCAGCTCTCTGCAGACTTCAGCGTCCTTCAAACTCACACCTGCCGTCAGCTTCCAACCCGGGATGAAAGGCTCAACAGATGTGTCACCTCTTCGGAAAAAATTACCTAAAAAGACGAGCAATCAAAAAACAACAACAAAGAACGAAACGCAAAAGTGAAAATAGGAATGAAGCATAAAGAAGGGCATAGTTACCTCCGGAACTCGTCCCCATAGAGAATTGGACATGTGGGGCACCAGAGGATGAAGCATGAAGGCCTATATATATATACAAAAAAAAAAAAAAAAAAGAGGCAGGAAAAGAAAGACGGGGTAGTTAACAACGATGGCAAAGACAATATTTTTCAAGTGTAAAAAAAAAAAGGGGGGGGGGGGGGGGGAAGAAGAAACATGTACACACATATACCTTCGGGAAAAGGCTGGTCTACATTAGAAATCTCTTCGGCAGGACCAAACGGACCGCTACCATCGTCCTCACTGGTCGCATTACCCTCATTCTCGACCTCTGTCTCCACCATCGTTTCAACATTCAAAGTGTCTTCATGCTCATGGGTCACAGAAGTTTCTTCCGGACGATGAACGTTGATAGGCGCGGGGGAATGAGTTTGGGTCTCATCCTCATCCGAGGTCAAATCAACATCCTCAATGGCCGCCAGATTCACTCTCTTCTTCGACGGGCGGGTAGACTCACCAGCCGAACGCTTCTTTGAAGGCTGTCGAAGGGGGGCATTCTGTTTCTTCCTCTCCTTAGCCAGTCGGCTATCCAACACCCGCTGGTCGGCCTTTTCAGCGACCTTCATCAAGCCGGTCTTGTTCGGTATAGGTTTCCGGGCTGCAAGGGGGGAGTAGTGTGCTGAGGGATAGTCTCACCTTCCGCTAAAGGCGTACCCCTGCCAATCCTAGAACCCTCCACTAAGGAAAATTTGAGATAACGAGACATAGTGACAGCTGCAAAGGAAAAAATTAAACTTAAAATGTAAAAAAGGGGGGAAAGGACGATGACAATAAAATAACAAAACAGTTACATAGACGGTACGTTACCATTCCCCTCATAGTCCTTAAAGCAAGGATGCAGCTCTGGGTGTGCCCAGATCTTTGTTAAACCCGACTCAAACAACAATGCCGGATGAATTGGTCGGATATCAACAATTGTCTCCGTCAAGAAGGCCACATGCTCTTCGTTATACCCCCCAAACGGAGGGGTATCGGAGACACTAGAGTCCTGATGCCTCCAAGCCATGGCATCGGGAATGGCCCTACGAACAATGAGAAAAAATCTGTCTTTCCAGTGTTTTAAACTGGAACAAGTTTCATTAAAAATCCTCTTCTGAGCGGCCCTACCAGTCCTACGAGCAAACGAGAACCAATGACCTTGCTTCTGAAGAGTATAAAATAATCGAAATAACGTCAAAGAAGGAGGGAAGCCCAGGTTCCGGCAGTATATTTCAAACAAAATAGCCTTCGTCAAACCAATCGGTACCAACTGAGAAAGATGCACCGGGAAATACTTGATAATCTGAAGGAGCAAAGTAGAAAAAGGAACACGAACCCCAGAAAACTCCAGATATTGCTCGTATATCCCAATAGCATCAGCCGGAAGCTTATTCATAGTCATTCCCTTCGGAGGAACTCTCGGATGAAGATCCTCCGGAATCCCATACAACCTTGCTACATTTCTCACATCCTCCTTCGTCATCGTGGAAGTATATGTGTGCATATCAAATTTGGGAACAATATCCTCCGTCACAGACCCGGAGGGCCCTTCTTGCTCCGACCCGGACGCACCCTCATTTAGAGATCCGGAAGCCATATATGAACGAGGGGAATGGACAACTTAACCGAAGAGGAAAATAGGCAAGAAATGAAGAACACACCTGAATTAGACACGAGGAAGCAGACGACAAAATTACATGCACAAATCCAGAGTGAAACGGTAAAAAATGAAATCAGGTAAACCTTTATATAGGGACTTGGAGGAAAAAGACGAAACATCTCGTCAGTCAGACTTACACGCGGATCGATCTCAGCCACACACGCGAGGCTCCCTCAACACGTGTCAAAATCCTATGCATCACGGTAACACATGCTTCGCCCATTAACCTATGATGGGCTTTGATATAATGGGTTGGGCCTGAGGCCCTTATGAACAGTTAGCCCTGACGAAGGGCGTAAGGTAAAAATACGAAGGGATACAAACGGTTCCGTCCGAAGAGCAAAAGCGAAATGTCATACCACACTTTATCAAGTTAGGGCATGACACTGGGGGGGGGGGGGGACATGTTCGTGTACATGACCGGACGGTCATATATCCGGACGGATTTGTTGTCCGGAGTATCACCGGACACGCTAGGCCGTTCCGTCCGTCAATCCCTTAATTCCTGGGATTATGTCGGCCAACTAGTAAATTCCTCTGATACCCTAACACTAGGGTGGCTTGTCAGAACATATCCTAAGTGTCAGGAATAGTAACCTACTTGCACCCCGCACAGTGTCGGAACAGTAGACAGGTACAGTTTTGGAGTAGTATAAATATAACTCATTTATTCACATACATTTAAGATCCTTTTGTCTAAAAAAACACACATACATTTATAACAGTACCTACCACTTACTCTCACGCCGGAGCTTGGTCCTGGGATAAAACCCGGGGCGAGGCTAACGCGTTTTTGGTGTCATTGCAGATACCGAAGACCTTGGACGCTACATAAAGGGACCTTTAGCGGCATCCATACCTTTCGCAGGAAATTACTTAAACAACAACAAACACAACCACAACCACAACCACAACCACCACCACCACAATCATTACAACCACTACGAGAAACCCAAATATTCGAAAGGGGAAGAAAAGGCAAAAGATGCAAACCCATCAAAAAACAACCACAACAATCGAGGCATCCTCAAAGAATCCTACTCGTTGGACGTAAGAAGAGGAAATATTATTAGCCGAGTGTTATGTTGTTGTTTATGAGGATAACCAGATTGGAAATGACCAAGATGAGCAATAATTTTGGGGTTCAGTTTTTAATGAGTTCAACAAAAGTGGTCCACACCCACGTACCAAATATATGATAACGGGGAAGTGGACAACCTTAAATAAAAATTGCCAAAAGTTCAACTCTACCTACAAATGGTTAAAATGTTTGAGTAGAAGTGGGAAAAACGAGATTGAACTTTTGAGTCGTTGTAGGAGTACATATCGTGACGAGAGGGACGGAGGAAAAGCCTTTACTCAAAAAGGGCCATGGGCAATCTTGAAAAAACACCCCAAGTGGGATGTGACCGAACCCCTTGATCCAGATGATGACACCGGATTTACCGAGCTATTCGGACTTCAAAGATGATCAGAGACCACTTCTCCTCGACAAACCATGAAAAGCGAAAAAAAATCAATCGAAGACTACGTCGGGCAAAGGAGTAACCAGGATTTTTGGGAGAGTGTACAAAAAGAATTAAGACTCCAATGAGAGACTAGACAAGAGATGTATGTGATGACTAAAGCGAAGGACGCGGCAATAATGAGATTGGAAGAAATTAAGTTTCTTGGCACTAGCACCGCAGGGTTTTCGGATAAGGATGCCTTTATCATTAGCATGCAAAAAGAAGAATAAGACAAAAGTATAGCTGTGATATGTAGTCGTCTATGTTATTTATTTATTTATTTCGTATTGTAATTTGTATTTTTATTTTATTGAATGAAAAAATTAGTTGGTTTGAAAGAGAAGTAAAAATAAAAAATAAAATGATGAAGTTATTAGTTATGTGAGTGAAAAAAGATGTTTTGTTAAAGTGACATAACGTGCATCTAAGATGAAGTTTTGCTTGAGCCACCATACCTGGCACTCTTAGAGCTATTAGCATGACAACGACTGACATGTGTTTTTGTTGCAAAAAAATTATATCACTTCAATGAAGACAACATGCTATTTTATCTCGACACTGATTTCTGTTTTGGGCCCCTACCTCTCTCGTTGACATTAACGCTCACGACATTATGCATTAGTTACTTTCTATCACTCTTTCATTTTCTCCATGGTACGAAACCAGCTGATAGCTAATAAATTTGATTCCCACTCCTTTTCCCTTTTTTCTTTTGAGCAAAATTCCCACTCCTTTTCCACCATGTAATAAAACCAACAATCAAACAAACCCGTCAATGTATATCCTTTTTTTAAAGCTACTAACTTTCCAAATATTTGTGCGTGAACATGAAACCTACTCGACTAACTTAACAAATTGTTTGCAAATGGTGACCGTATATACTGATGTACTTTAGTCCGACGAAGATTAGGGACACCATGTGCCGACACGATGCTAACATAAGACTTATATCTAATGCGAATTAATGTTAATTATGAGATTGGTTGGGAAGTCTTAGTATTAAAAGTACTTGATGTTTGTCGACTTAGAGGCAAAAACTGGGTCTACCATGTTAAAATTTGCAATCATGGAAATTGTCTTATCGATATCTAAGCTTTCAGTCACATCTATTATTCGAGTCCACCCACGTTCACACACTTTCATGTGAGGAAGAAGTTAATAGTATCGAGCTTGAGTTTTTAAAAGAAGCCACTATGCTTATTCAAGCTTCCACTTCTTTAATCCCAAAACTTCACGTAACTCGGTAGATAGAGATTGTTACGATGCTAATGATCGTCTAGTGGCTGCTTCCTTTTCTGAAAACACAATGTACGATGCACCTACATTCCGTAAGCGGTTCCGAATGAGCCGAACACTATTCACACACATTGTTCGGAAATTAACTGATAATGCGTCGTATTTTCACTAAGGTATTGATTGTACGGGAAAAGTTGACATTTCCCTATTAATAAAGTGTACCTTTTCTGTTTGTCAGTTAGAATACGGCACCGTTCTAGATACTCTAGACGAATATCTGCAAATGGGTGACAAAACATCCCGTGATTCTCTCCAAGCGTTCTGTAAGGGTATTATGAATTTATATGGAGAGGAGTTTTTGCGAATAGCTACTTATATTGATATCGGAAAACTCTATGCTTTTCACAAGCACAAACATGGGTTTTCTGGTCTGTTATGAAGCATTGATTATACGGGTTGGCCGTGGGCTAATTGCTCAAATGTATCGCGTGCTCAATATTGTAGGGGTGATCACGGGCCACATCCACTCATTTTATTGGAAGTAGTTGCCTCACAATTCATAATGGATTTGACATGCGTTCTTTGATTTTTCCAAGACGAATAATGATGTGAATGTTATACATCAATCGCCTATTTTCAACGATCTCAAAGATGCGATGGCACCAGAGGTTCCATTTGTGGCTAATGAGGTGACTTATAAATGGGGATATTATCTTACTAATGTTATATATCCAAAATGGTCTATTCTATTTAAGTCTATTTCACAGTCGGGCTCGATTGATACAAAGTGAATAAGGTATAAGAACGCACACGAATCAACAAGGAAAGATGTGAAACGAGCGTTGAATAAATGATGTGATGTACACATGCATCATATTACATATATGATTATAAAGACAAAGGGATGGTAATCTCTCCTAACTTTTATCAAGAGGAGCAACATCATAATGATGATGACGTACGAACACATGAAGAAATGTTGCAAGTTATTAGAGATATACACAACAATGAAACTCATCTAAACTTTAAAGTCGAACAAATGAACTCTAATTTTATTGTAATTTTTTTTATTTGAATTTTTAATGTAATGTTTTTTAAGTATTAATGAATTATAAATTTATTGTCTAAAAAAAAAGAAAAAAAGATGACCGCAGTCACCATTTCGGGTATTTAGTCATGTAGAAGATCTAATAGGGGTCGTTTGGTTCACATAATGTTTTTAAAGGAATTGTAATCTTTAAAATGAATTGTAATTTGATGTAATTGTAATTTAAAGAGTTAAAATGTGTTGTAATTGTAATTGATGAAATCTGTCGATGTGTTTGGTCGATGCGCAACGTAATGTAATTCAATTATTTATATATAAAACATAAAAATGTAATATAAGAATAATAAAAATAATATAATAATAAATAATAACAATTATAAAATAATAATAATAATAATAATAATAATAATAATAATAATAAAATAAATAATAATAATAATAAAAAATAAATAACAATTATAAAATAATAATAATGGTAATAATAATAATAATAATAATAATAATAATAATAATAATAATAATAATAATATAAAAATAAAAAAAAATTATTATTATTATTTACTATTTATAATAATAATAATAATAATTATTATTATTATAACAATAATAATAATTTTAATAATTAATAATAATATAAAAATAATAATAAATTATTATTATTATTTAGTACTTATATAATAATAATAATAATAATAATATAAAAATAATAAAAAATTATTATTATTATTATTTAATATTTATAATAATAATAATAATTATTATTATTGTTATTATTATTATTATTATTATTATTATAACAATAATAATAATTTTATTAATTAATAATAATATAAAAATAATAATAAATTATTATTATTATTATTTAATAATTATATAATAATAATAATAATAATAATAATAATAATAATAATAATAATAATAATAATAATAATAATAATAATAATAATAGATGCTGATGTTTTAAAAATTTTTTTTAATTACAACGTAATTCAGAACTTTCCATCCAACTTCCTATGTAATCTAGATTCCATCATTTGGTGTAATTGTAATTGGTGAATTACAATTACAACGCAAACCGAACAATCACCGTAATGTAATCTGAATTACAATTCCTTCCACTCTGCCAACCAAACACGATTGGAATGTAATTCAGATTACAATTACAACAGATTACAATGAATTACAGCGAACCAAACGCCCCCTAAGACTATGCAATTGGTGTGAGTGGTCACCTTCCACTTTACCTCACACAATTCACACTATTGCATGCCTGTGTGCCACGTGTGAGTATGGAAAAAAAGATAATAATGGTGACAACGATAACCACTCGATACATGTGCAAGTTTTTATTATTTGTTTGATTTGTTAGTGTGTGTGGAGTATTTTATAGGTTATGCATAAAAGGTGAGAGAATTGGTGACCATTGTGGGTGAAAGATGATGATAGTGGTGATGTGCTGAATGGTGATGTAACACTGAAGTAGAAGATGAGAGAGTGATGACCATTGCATACAGTATAAGAAAAAAAAACTGAGTTAACGCTAAAATTACAAAAAATAACCGCAATCACGTGCGATCACCATTACTACTATCGTTATGCTTATATATATATTTTTACCTATGACATATGTATACACATTTGAGTTTGTTTATTAGGTTAAAGCTATTAGCTACCACATATAACTTATGGGTGATAGAAAAATGTATAAAGCGACAAAAAGCGAGAGAGAAAAAAAAAAAAAAACAAACAGAATCCACATGCAAAAAAGTATTTTTACTTTTCAAACAAGCAAAGTAGAAATGCATTCAACCAACCAATAACCATCTTAACATCCTTAGCAAATTTTCTATTTGGTATTATGTCACTTTTGTCAAAAATATGCTTTATTTTCACTATCTTTTTTAGTTAGTTTGGCGAAACACCTTAGAAATTTAAAAATATCCTAAACTTGTAACTATCACTAGAAAATTACCTTTACTTAACCTTTATTATTATTATTATTATTATTATTATTATTTTGAAACAACAATTTTTATAGAAAGCTAGCAATATATATGCTGATAAAAAAGTTTACCTAAGAATATTACATGATTCGATTAGGTTAGAAATCCAATCGGTCCACAAAAGACAAAAACGTTTACTCCCATTACAAATCGAAGTATGAGATAACAATTTTGTCACCTCCTATAATGTATCTTTCCTAGGAGTTTTGATATCAAAACAAATACAGTTTCTAGCCCTAAATCATCAAAAAAGTAGTTTGAACTACCACATCAAAATGTTGTTTGTAATACAAGGATAACGCCATACAATTACACGATATAACAACAAATGAAAGAAAACTCGGTGCATTCACATCGTCTTTGTAATACAAGTAGTGCATAAATTACAAGTTTGAAAAATAGTACATTCACAATATCTTTGTAATACAAGTAATGTATAAATTAGTAATTTGAAAACAATACATTAGCAAAAAGGATCATGATCATTGTAAATAATTTGAGTGCCCTAGGAATCCTTCTATATTTATATCAACCAGATTCAAAACTTTGATAGCATGATCTTATTCATAACAATCATTATGAAAAAATATGCTAAACGTTCAGATAACTACACTAACTTAGTGACCTAGAATTACAGCCCGGGTAACCATCAAGTAATTTAAGGGCAAAGATGAACTCTGTCATTGAGCTTTGTGGTCTCTTTGAACTCTGATGTTTACCTTTGAAACTTTTAGGTTTGTGTTTCTAGATGTTATTGAGTAGCGTTTACGAATGCTTTTGAAAAATATGATAAAGTAATGTGAGAAAATTTGAAGTGAAATAATCTGGTATGTAGATGAAGATAGTTCTTTGGTTTTGAGCAAATAAACACGTATTTATAGGAATGGTTAGTACTTTATTTAAATTATCATTAGATATTTTTATCGGAAAAGGAAACTCAACCTTGTAATATCACGGTGCCCATTACGTTCTGTTGAAACAATAGTAATCGCTTCGCATGATGTCGAATTTAAGCAACTGCTGGGTGTGAACGGTGTTCCATTTCTTTACCACATAACCATCACTTTGCAATTGGATTGCAGTATCTCCGAGATCGTTCTGGACGGAATCCGGTGTGCATGAATATGGTTGAAATGGGTGTCATCATGGCTGGAATTAGACGAAGTGAAGAGAATGTAATTTTTGGGAAGAATGAAGGTGCGCGCTATGAGATATGGCCGATTATGTGATGTTGGGGAGTAGCAAATATTAAATAGCAATTTGTTGGAATTTTAAATCATATTAACACTTAATATTTAAACACATAATCACAAGTAAGCGCATCGGAAGATAAGATCAAGTATAATGTAATTAGCATAAGTTCAAGAACGTGTACCTTTTAGCAATTAAAAGCTATCGAATAACGAATCTTGAATACTCGCGTGTGAGTAAAACTAACATACGAACCACCAAAGATCAAAGTATGATCTTTTCCACCTATTTACACACAATAAGTTCTTAGCAAACAATTAAGTATGCTAGTTCTAGTAGTGATAAGCTAACGACTTCTTCGATCTTTGAATCAAACAAATCCGAAACACTTGTTGTTGATTACGTTTGATCGACCAAATTAAACCAAACTGATAAAATCAATTTGGAACACATATGTTCTTATTAATCGATCAACAAACAAGCAAAAAGACAAGAGTAAAGTCAAATATATATATATATATATATATATATATATATATATATATATATATATATATATATATATATATATATATATATATATATATATATATATATAGTGTAACTTTCAAACGAGAACTAAGAGAACCACCAAAAACATACATGCACGCCTTCAATAATTGTATTTTTGCACATATGTTTTAAAAAAAACATAGTTGTTCTAAAGAATTTGATAAGAAATTGAAAATACAAAATTTTTCTTTGAAGGTGTGCATGTATGTTCTTATAAGACGTGCAACGACAATATTGCGGCCGTGGGTAAGGTTTTTGTGAAAAAAGATGATGAGTTCATAATGATATTGAAGAACATAGGTGGATGCTTACGATTATTGATGATTTGCATGTATTTTTATTTTATTTTAAAAGGCGTGCATGCATGTTTTTGGTGGTTCTCTCAGTTCTCGCAGATAAAATGGTTCTCGTAAGAAAGTCCCCCTATATATATATATATATATATATATATATATATATATATAAGCTTCCTTATATATACATGGATTACTTGGCTTGCAAGCCAAGCAATCCCAATCTCATTGGGACTCTCCATCCGATCGGCCTAGACTCAAAGGAGGTGATCCCAACTTTCTTTTTTCTTGTTTTTGCTTCTATGTCCTTCTATTAACATTTAACGACCGTTATAGCTTATCACTTATAATTAATATATACTTTAATATATAAATTACATTAATTGTTTTACGTATTAATGTGTGTGTCCTCGTAGACTCATGATGAGTTCATAAAAACTCATCATTTCTGTCCCATCTAAACTGCAAAAACAGTTAAAAACACACTGAAACACCACATAATACTACAAATATCTTTGGAATGTGTTTTTATATGTTTCAGGTGCAAAAGGAATGAAAACAGATGAAAAACGAGCAAGTTTGCACACTTGGCAGAAACAGTCCCTGAACTTTCAAGAAATGATAGTTTTGGTCCCTGGAAATTTATTTTGGAAGAAAAAGTCAAAAATAGTCCTTGGGAATTCATAAGTTATCAAGTTTGACCTTTGGATAAAAAGTTTGAGGAAATTACAAAATTGGTCCCTGAAGTTTCAAAAATGGCAAAAACAGTCCCTGGGCATTTTAAATTGGAAAACTTACATCTGTAGCCCTTGTACTATTTATCTTGGTAAATTAAGTCCTTTTGATAACTTTTGGGAAAATTACACTTTTTACCCCTCAACTTTGAAAATTGGCAAAAATGGTCCCCAGATGTTTTATTTTGGAAAAATATCAATTAGGTCCTTATAATATTTAACAATGGCAAGAATGGACCTTTTTGATAAACTTTGGAATAATTACAGATTTGGTCCCTGGAATTTAGAAAATTACAATTATAGTCCTTGGGCTAATTTTAAATACAAACCAAACCTTACCCTTTAATAAACCAAACACCAAATTAAAACCCACCCAAACCATTTCCCTGATCCAACAAATATTACCCAGGCGCAAACAAAACCAGCCCATCTCACCCTTTCTTAAATAAAACGGGGGTTGACCCCGTTGACCACCTTCCATCTTCAACCTCCTCTCCACCTCACCACCTGCTACACTACACTCCACCTCCACCTCAACCACTTGCACCCTCATACCTCCCTGTCACCCCCTCAACCAAACCCCTCCCCCTGGTTTTGCACTAGGGGATGCCACGTATCACACCTACAAGCCTCCACCACCCCTACAACTGCAACCTGACACCACCACCACCCCCTGGCTCACCCTACTTGTCCCCTACACCTTACACAACCCTCCAAAGGCCATTAATTGTACTGAAAACCCTCCAAGCAACCTATGACAATTTTGGCGCCAAAAGCCATTTTAAATGGCCTAGATGAATTTGACCAATTGAATGGTCCTGATCAAGTGGGAAACATTCAGAGGGACACCTGGAAGCATACTAGTCATCTATAAAAGAGAGGAGAAGCACAGAAGTACAAGTAGTAGTTAATTTAGCTTAGTTTTAGTTTAACTAAATCATAGTCAGTGTAATTTTATTTCAAGTTGTTTAATTTAGTGTTAAAAGGTTGTATTAAGTATTCTAAATGTAATTTTGTCTTCCTGTAATGTTAATTTCAAGATTAGCTCATATAATCCAAAATTGACATTTTCAAGTTAAATTGACAATTTCACTTGATTATTGTTAAATGTTGTTTAAACTGCTTAATTAAGTCCCTTTTAGCTTATTTATTAGTTTTTAAAAGATTTCAACATCTTTACACTTATTCAGTTCATAAAATAGAAAAAAAAAAAATATCAAAAATACACATAAATAATAGAAAAATAAAAAATTGCAAAAAGAAGAAAAAGAAGAAGAGAAGCAGTGAAGTTGGTTCTGGTTTAGAAGCTTTTGGAAAGCTATTAGGATGGTTCATGGTTCTTGGTTCCTTATCCTCAGTTTGGCTTGGATTCAATTTGTAAGCCAAAATTTTAATTTAAGCTTTTACTGTATACTTGTTTATTAGTACTTATCTATACTCTTTTGGAGCTCATCTAGTTTACCTTAGTCATAATATAGTTTAATTTTGCATGCTTGTTCATTTATATTAATAGTTGTTAGGATTATCATTTTAACTGCCAAAATATAAGCATCATAGTAATCTTAGGTAATTAATGTTTTTATTGTTATTTATCTGATCATTTAAGCTCAGTATGTCATAGAATGTCAGTGTAATGCAAAATCTTGATCTCTATCTCTCTTTTACTTCACAAATCATAAAATCATATTATTTAAGGGGTGTTTGGATCAGTGGTTTTAACCACTGATTCCTGTGTTACAGTTTGGACTCTTGGTTTATGCATGTTACATTAAGTCACCTTAGGTCATTCAAATCACAAAAACCAAGTACTATTAGTAAAAAAGTCAAAATCCATGGTTAATACCCATAGATCATTAACTGTTAAGGTATAAGGTTAGCCAAATCATCATGTGTTCTGCTTAGTTGTTATTTTAGCTTGTTTTAGTTTCTTTTCAAACTATAATTACATTTACAGTAAGTTAGATTAGATACAAATTCACCAAAGTCAAACTAGGAGTTAAATCTCAAAAGTCAAATTACCCTTTGTTCAGAAAAATCCAAAAGTTCAAGGATTTGTTTAGAATTATGTGTTAGGATTCAAGGCTTGAAACTTTCAGGACTTGTAACCCCCCACCTCATCTTTGAAATCCCATAATCTCCATATTTTTGTGAATTTTTGTGTGGACCCCACTTGTGCCCAAACACAACTGCAGGGGGCATCACCTCCCGTGCATGAGTAGCTACCCATCCAACAGACCACCTTCTGTGGGTCCCACAGAACTCTACAGTGGGCCCCACAAGCCCCCTCTTGGTTCCTTGGACTCCCCTACTAGCCCTCTACCCATTTCAAGCTTGTGTTGAAGCTTAAGCTCCCTGGGACCCACCTTAAATCACCCATGAACTCTGTCCCATTTTCCATAAGAAGCCAAGTCACCAAGTGCTTATTTGAGTGCTTTTTGGCTTATTCAGGGGTATAGTTTGTTATTTATAGCTTATACCTGTTCACTTTACTTATTAGAACCATAATCCACCCTTGTGGACCCTACAAGGGCTGATTTTAAACAAAAGTCAACTGTTTAAGCTTTTATGTGTCTATTTTGCTTAATTTTAAGTTATAGAAAAGTTGTTTTTACAAAAGTTGTTTGTTTTTAGTGTTAAAATAGTTTTGTAAAAGAAAAATCCAGAAAAACCAAATTTAAAATAAGTGATACTTTCTATTTAATGTAATTTAACTTTTTAATTTTTCTTTTTAGCTTTTTTTTAAGCACTTTGGAATTTTATATTTTTATTAATTTCCTTTTATGTTAAAATATTTTTGGTAATTTTTCCAGATTTTTATCTTGTCATTTAGTATTAATTAGATTTAATATTAATTTATTTAATAATTAACTAATATTTAAGTATTATTTAGCATAATTAGTTTTTATTAATCACACCTTAGTTTTTATATTTTTCCTAGCCTTTATATGTTGTAAAATAATTTTAAGAATTTTTCCATAATTTCTACTGTTCATATTCTAGTTTTTATAATTTAATTAGTTTAAATAGTTTTTTTATTAATAAATAAGTTAATAATTAGTAAAATAGTTTAATAATAATTTTTATAAAGTTTTTATATTTTTTGTAGATTCCTGTGATGGTTAAGTAGGTTTATAAAAAGTTTTATAATTTTATAAATTAGTTTAGTATTTATTATAATTAAATTAGTTTAAATTAGTTTAATTAAGTTTAAATAGTTTTTAATTAATAAAAATTAAATAAAAAGTCTAAAAAAATATTTTCTTTTTCCATTAATTTTATTTTATCATTTGAATTCCAAAAATATAAATTTCACATCCGTGGGATTTATATTGAACAGAATTCACGTTTTGTTTCGTACGTTAAACGTAGTTTTAATTAATCGTACGCGTTTTTAGGTTTTAAACGTTTTAAATTTATTTAGGTTTACGTTTTAGTTAAATTAGTTTATTTAAGTCATTTTATTTTATAAAACCTTAGTATTAATCACTCACACCTTTTTCCTGTTCAATACCACTCGATCACAAATTCGTTTAAATCCAAAATTGCACGCCTCGTTGGGACATAACGACCCGGGGAAACACTGTATTCCACGGAAGCATTGGTTTAGGCTGTTTGACTTGTTGACCATTACTTGGTTAATATTATCTGACTGTTTAGTACTGATCAAAATTTGGCGCCGCTGCCGGGGAGGTTGTGTGCGTATTCTAAACGGTTTTGCAGTATCAGTTGTTTTGAATAAACACTCATTGTATATTTACCACTAAAAAGCCAAGAATATTCATCTTTACCCTCTTACCTTTTTGATTCTTCATTTCTTACCCTCTATAAACCTTTGATTCTTCTTTATGTCGTATCTACATCATTCTGATTGTCAATGGTGTGGTGGTCCTAATAATGGAGGTAATTGTCCCAGTTGTACCATGGTAGAGTCAGGATACAGGTCTGTCTATAATCAGAATCCTTATTCTTACCATGACACGACTGAATTATTCCATCAGCCACCAAATTATGAGATACAAATATACGCGTGTGAATTTTGCGGAGGGCCACACCAACGATTTGAGTGTCAAACCAGAAAATCGTTTGTCTATGAACAGTTCTCTGATAACAATCAAAACTTTGGTAATGACCAATATCCGTATTATTCACCCAATCAGTTACAACAACCAAATTGTTGTGAGTACTGTGGAGGTTCACACTACAGCTCCGAATGTCAAACAGGGAATTCATTTCCTTGTAATAATAATGACTATTCGCACTATGACCAACCTCCACAGTACCAAATAAACCATGCAACTCCTCAAGAACAAACTCGGGAAGAAAATTTCCTGAAGGCTCTTGAGTCATTAAAAGAAATTAAGGAGGAGTTGACTAAGCCATCGTTTCAAAATGCACCAAGCTCTTCTTGTGTATTTCATGAGAAATCTATTGAAGAACGAGCTGCTAGAAACGATAAAACCATGGAAGAATTACTTGTTGAAGAGAGAACAGCCAAAACACGTACCATATTTTACAAAGCTGCTCTTCTCGAGGATGATGCTACTGATGATGAGAAAACTATTGATATTCTTCAATTTTACAAACCATCATCACGTTCATCAATTAAAATTCCATCCATGGTTATTCAGGGAGATAAAAGTACGGAGGAAACCCTAGCAGAGGAACAAATGGAAAAAAACATGCATGCTAGCTCTCCTCAACTCCCCATTCCTACTGATATCACACCTACGGATCCCACTAACTCTCTAAATATGGAGGATGAGCATCTTGACACAATTCCTTCAAAGGAATCAGACGAATTAATAAAGTCCAGTGTTGAGAACCTTGTCCAAATCCCAAGTGAGTTCCAGGGAATTCCTGATCATGTGTGTGATTTACCTTCCCCTCTTGAGTGTTCAAAAGATCAACTTGAGATTCTCTCCGATTCTAGCAATGATTGTATATCTTATGGAAACATTGAGTATGTTGAGGCATCACTATCACATGTTGATCCTCTTCTTGAGGAGTTCATTGATGAACTCACTCACATTGATCCACTTCTACCAGGAAGTAACAATGATCTCTTTGATTTTTTAGCCAATCTAGAAGAAATAGAAAATCTCTTATATCATGATCCATCACTCAATTCTCATCCCAACAGTCCAAAAGAGAATATCAATCACCTTGTTCCCGAAACATGCAAAACAAATGAACAAGGATTCACAGATATACATCTTGTGAATGATTCTCTTCATGAGGAGTTCACCAGTGAACTCACTCATATCAATGGAATTAAGAATCCAATCAATAGGTTAATTGAGCATAATGATCTACATCATTTGTTACCCGAGATTGAATCATGTTCCTTTGATGATACCGTGGTTGATTTCCTCTTCGAGGACAAAATTTTTAAACCCGGTATATTACTTTGTAAGGAAACTCACATGGAGAAGTTTTCTTACAAAAGGAGCTTCAATGCTGAAATTCATAATATGGAAATTATGAAGTCTCCTTTTTATAAGTCAATCATAATTGTTATCATGATTTTCTTATCTTTCTTCACGTACCCCGTGACTTCTCCACTTATCCGTCACTCCTTCAGGAGTGAGGATACTATATTTGACCCCGGCATTTTCATATGAGCCGGGTGCCTTTATATCTCATCGGTGTGGAACTTTCACGTGCTTCAAATGTTTATCCAAACGTCTTGAATGAAAGTCCGATGGAGATTGTTCCTTCCACATCATACTTCCCCATGGACAAATAAATTTGGGGTCGAGTCAAGCTAGCGACTCGGTAATCAAAAACAGTAGCATGCATACGGGGTTTTCACCCTAAGTGTGGGGGAGATACTAACCCACATGATTGTATATATGTATATATCCTTCAAAAAAAAAAGTACATAAACTAAAATAAAGGTTATAAGTATTTTCCTTCTTACGTTCTAAGTGTTGGTTTAACACCCGGTACTTTGAATATTGAGGACAATATTCAGTTCTAAGTGGGGGGGGGGGGGGGGGGGAATTCGTTATTCTAACGAATTTAAATACATGTTCCATCAAGCACCCCCATTTTAGCCAAAATTTTAAAATTTTTTCTCACTTAGAACGCAATAAATGGTTATCAGTCCACCATGTCTAACCCACATAAGGATTGGCTAATCCAAGAGCAAACGGCTCTTGGTAAAGATAACTCAAATCCGTTTATGGCTTGCAATTTGCCCAAAATTGTATGGTAAATCAACTCGCCATATCCCATAAAGTGAATGAGTTGTCTAGCCCGCAAGATTATGGCTTGTGGTAAAGGCAGTGAAAAACCATAATTGGTAATCAGCTCACCAAGATGTCGACTTTGTCCATCAAGAGTTGGCTAGTCCAGAAGCAAACGACTTTTGGTAAAGACTAATCAAATCCGTTGACAGCTGGTGGTTTGCTCAAAATCACATGGTTATCAGGTGGACTTGATACGATACACCTGGCTACTCCAGAAGTAATGGCTGTCTGGTAAAGAGATTTCAAAATCCATTAAATTTTCAAAAATGGGTTTTTAGTGGATGCTAGATTGCTAGGGACTAGCAATAGTTAAGTGTAGGGGATTGATGAGTTCATAAAAACTCATCATTTCTGTCTCATCTAAACTGCAAAAACAGTTAAAAACACACTGAAACACCATATAATACTACAAATATCTTTGGAATGTGTTTTTATATGTTTCAGGTGCAAAAGGAATAAAAACAGATGAAAAACGAGCAAGTTTGCACACTTGGCAGAAACAGTCCCTGAACTTTCAAGAAATGACAGTTTTGGTCCCTGGAAATTTATTTTGGAAGAAAAAGTCAAAAATAGTCCTTGGGAATTCATAAGTTATCAAGTTTGACCCTTGGATAAAAAGTTTGAGGAAATTACAAAATTGGTCCTTGAAGTTTCAAAAATGGCAAAAACAGTCCCTGGGCATTTTAAATTGGAAAACTTACATCTGTAGCCCTTGTACTATTTATCTTGGTAAATTAAGTCCTTTTGATAACTTTTGGGAAAATTACACTTTTTACCCCTCAACTTTGAAAATTGGCAAAAATGGTCCCCGGATGTTTTATTTTGGAAAAATATCAATTAGGTCCTTATAATATTTAACTATGGCAAGAATGGACCTTTTTGATAAACTTTGGAATAATTACATATTTGGTCCCTGGAATTCAGAAAATTACAATTATAGTCCTTGGGCTAATTTTAAATACAAACCAAACCTTACCCTTTAATAAACCAAACACCAAATTAAAACCCACCCAAACCATTTCCCTGATCCAACAAATATTACCCAGGCCCAAACAAAACCAGCCCATCTCACCCTTTCTTAAATAAAACGGGGGTTGACCCCGTTGACCACCCTCCATCTTCAACCTCCTCTCCACCTCACCACCTGCTACACCACACTCCACCTCCACCTCAACCACTTGCACCCTCATACCTCCCTGTCACCCCTCAACCAAACCCCTCCCCCTGGTTTTGCACTAGGGGATGTCACGTATCACACCTACAAGCCTCCACCACCCCTACAACTGCAACCTGACACCACCACCACCCCCTGGCTCACCCTACTTGTCCCCTACACCTTACACAACCCTCCAAAGGCCATTAATTGTACTGAAAACCCTCCAAGCAACCTATGACAATTTTGGCGCCAAAAGCCATTTTAAATGGCCTAGATGAATTTGACCAATTGAATGGTCCTGATCAAGTGGGAAACATTCAGAGGGACACCTGAGAAGCATACTAGTCATCTATAAAAGAGAGGAGAAGCACAGAAGTACAAGTAGTAGTTAATTTAGCTTAGTTTTAGTTTAACTAAATCATAGTCAGTGTAATTTTATTTCAAGTTGTTTAATTTAGTGTTAAAAGGTTGTATTAAGTATTCTAAATGTAATTTTTTCTTCCTGTAATGTTAATTTCAAGATTAGCTCATATAATCCAAAATTGACATTTTCAAGTTAAATTGACAATTTCACTTGATTATTGTTAAATGTTGTTTAAACTGCTTAATTAAGTCCCTTTTAGCTTATTTATTAGTTTTTAAAAGATTTCAACATCTTTACACTTATTCAGTTCATAAAATAGAAAAAAAAATATCAAAAATACACATAAATAATAGAAAAATAAAAAATTGCAAAAAGAAGAAAAAGAAGAAGAGAAGCAGTGAAGTTGGTTCTGGTTTAGAAGCTTTTGGAAAGCTATTAGGATGGTTCATGGTTCTTGGTTCCTTATCCTCAGTTTGGCTTGGATTCAATTTGTAAGCCAAAATTTTAATTTAAGCTTTTACTGTATACTTGTTTATTAGTACTTATCTATACTCTTTTGGAGCTCATCTAGTTTACCTTAGTCATAATATGGTTTAATTTTGCATGCTTGTTCATTTATATTAATAGTTGTTAGGATTATCATTTTAACTGCCAAAATATAAGCATCATAGTAATCTTAGGTAATTAATGTTTTTATTGTTGTTTATCTGATCATTTAAGCTCAGTATGTCATAGAATGTCAGTGTAATGCAAAATCTTGATCTCTATCTCTCTTTTACTTCACAAATCATAAAATCATATTGTTTAATGGGTGTTTGGATCAGTAGTTTTAACCACTGATTCCTGTGTTACAGTTTGGACTCTTGGTTTATGCATGTTACATTAAGTCACCTTAGGTCATTCAAATCACAAAAACCATGTACTATTAGTAAAAAAGTCAAAATCCATGGTTAATACCCATAGATCATTAACTGTTAAGGTATAAGGTTAGCTAAATCATCATGTGTTCTGCTTAGTTGTTATTTTAGCTTGTTTTAGTTTCTTTTCAAACTATAATTACATTTACAGTAAGTTAGATTAGATACAAATTCACCAAAGTCAAACTAGGAGTTAAATCTCAAAAGTCAAATTACCCTTTGTTCAGAAAAATCCAAAAGTTCAAGGATTTGTTTAGAATTATGTGTTAGGATTCAAGGCTTGAAACTTTCAGGACTTGTAACCCCCCACCTCATCTTTGAAATCCCATAATCTCCATATTTTTGTGAATTTTTGTGTGGACCCCACTTGTGCCCAAACACAACTGCAGGGGGCATCACCTCCCCTGCATCAGCAGCTACCCATCCAACAGGCCACATTCTGTGGGTCCCACAGGACTCCACAGTGGGCCTCACAAGCCCCCTCTTGGTTCCTTGGACTCCCCTACTAGCCCTCTACCCATTTCAAGCTTGTGTTGAAGCTTAAGCTCCCTGGGACCCACCTTAAATCACCCATGAACTCTGTCCCATTTTCCATAAGAAGCCAAGTCACCAAGTGCTTATTTGAGTGCTTTTTGGCTTATTCAGGGGTATAGTTTGTTGTTTATAGCTTATACCTGTTCACTTTACTTATTAGAACCAGAATCCACCCTTGTGGACCCCACAAGGGCTGATTTCTAACAAAAGTCAACTGTTTAAGCTTTTATGTGTTTATTTTGTTTAATTTTAAGTTATAGAAAAGTTGTTTTTACAAAAGTTGTTTGTTTTTAGTGTTAAAATAGTTTTGTAAAAGAAAAATCCAGAAAAACCAAATTTAAAATAAATGATAGTTTCTATTTAATGTAATTTAACTTTTTAATTTTTCTTTTTAGCTTTTTGTTAAGCACTTTGCAATTTTATATTTTTATTAATTAACTTTCATGTTAAAATATTTTTGGTAATTTTTCCAGATTTTTATCTTGTCATTTAGTATTAATTAGATTTAATATTAATTTATTTAATAATTAACTAATATTTAAGTATTAATTAGCATAATTAGTTTTTATTAAGCACACCTTAGTTTTTATATTTTTCCTAGCCTTTATATGTTGTAAAATAATTTTAAGAATTTTTCCATAATTTCTACTGTTCATATTCTAGTTTTTATAATTTAATTAGTTTAAATAGTTTTTTATTAATAAATAAGTTAATAATTAGTAAAATAGTTTAATAATAATTTTTATAAAGTTTTTATATTTTTTGTAGATTCCTGTGATGGTTAAGTAGGTTTATAAAAAGTTTTATAATTTTATAAATTAGTTTAGTATTTATTATAATTAAATTAGTTTAAATAGTTTAATTAAGTTTAAATAGTTTTTAATTAATAAAAATTAAATAAAAAGTCTAAAAAATATTTTCTTTTTCCATTAATTTTATTTTATCATTTGAATTCCAAAAATATAAATTTCACATCCGTGGGATTTATATTGCACAGAATTCACATTTTGTTTCGTACGTTAAACGTAGTTTTAATTAATCGTACGCGTTTTTAGGTTTTAAACGTTTTAAATTTATTTAGGTTTACGTTTTAGTTAAATTAGTTTATTTAAGTCATTTTATTTTATAAAACCTTAGTATTAATCACTCACACCTTTTTCCTGTTCAATACCACTCGATCACAAATTCGTTTAAATCTAAAATTGCACGCCTCGTTGGGACATAACGACCCGGGGAAACACTGTATACCACGGAAGCATTGGTTTAGGCTGTTTGACTTGTTGACCATTACTTGGTTAATATTATCTGACTGTTTAGCACTGGTCAACTCACGTGTTACCTAGACAAACATTATTTGAATATGTTCATATCCCAACACGATTTGTGACGGGGAAATTGAAAATACACATCACATTTTCATCAATTGCACATTGGCTTCCAATATTTGGAGTTCAGTTGCTACTTGGTGGGGGTTAAGTTGTTTTCCTCACTCTCTGGTCTTGCTAATTAAGCGGGGGGATACGTTTGACCTAAACAACTCAACAAAAAGTTGTTTCAATGTGGTGGTTTAAACTAAGGCTTGGGCTTGGGTTATTTGGAGATTTAGAAACAGAGTTTGCTTCGATTTAAGATCTTCTCGGAAAGACACTCTCTTTAATGATATCAAGGTTTTCTCGCACTCTTGAATTGTTAATAGAAATAGAGTTCTTAAACTTGAGTGGTTCAATTGGATTTGTGATCCAAAATCTTTTTGTAATATTACCTTGTAATCTTTTTTCTTTCTAGTTTCTTGCTAGTTTAATGAAAATGCCGTTCTAAAAAAGTAACATAAATCAAAATATTTTATAAAGTTTAACTTACATATTTTTAATACTTATCGTGACGTAGAACTTAAAAAATTATACAACCTGCATCAACGAGCTGCAACAATAAACCTCGTTAGAATACATTCCGTGACTTCTAATCGATTATATATTTAAGTTTTAGTTGATTTTTACTAGTTACTCATAAAAGAGGAGAATATATTTATTAACTTCTAATGGATTGTATACATAACCTAAACATTAACTTGAGCATCGCAGACTCGACCGAGATCGAGAAAATCGACCGAATTGAAGGACCATTGGTCCGGTTTTGGTCTTAACATTTTTTTTTTATTTCAGTCTCGGTCTGGTCTGGTCTTACATAAAAACCAACCATTATGCCTTATTAGACCGGACCAATGCCTTATTAGACCAGACCAACAGAAGGAACTGACCGGACAGGACCAACCCGGACCGGACCAAACATATTTGGTCCGGTCTTAGGTCTAGAGTTTTGGTCGAATTTGGTCTCGGTCTGGTTTTGATCGGTCCGGCCCGGTTTTGGACCGATGCTCACCCTTACCTGGAATGCGTATAAACGACCCACAAAGGTTGGCTTTATAAGAACAAATTTTAGTCGGTGAAAAATGAGGCATTTTTAAGAAAGAATAAGTGGATTTCCTTTCGCGTTCAAATAATATTCTTTTAGAAAAAATTCCAGCAAAAGTAAAACTCAGTTTTTGTATTTTTAACTAAAATTTTGAAAACATAAGGGTGCGTTTAGTTGGTGGAAACACCCTTATTTTTCACAAAATGTTTTATGAAAAACAAAGAAAATAGAGATCGCGTTCAAATAAATTTTTTCCAACAAAATGTTGTGCAAAACACAAAATCCCCTATTTTTTTTTAACTTAATAAGGAAATTACAAAACAAATTTTAGTTATTTTCTTTGTTTTCTCCTTAACCCATAACCCTCCTTCCCCTTCTTCGAAATAGAAAATATAAATATCAACTAAACATGTTTTTCATATTTTTAAATGTTTTGTAGAGATAAATTTCCTTTTCAAATTTCACAAAATTAGATATAAAAAACAAGATAATTTTTTCTCCAACTAAAGGCACCCTAAAAATTTATACGTTGCTACCTAAACGCTATTTATTAACAGCAAATATATATATATATATATATATATATATATATATATATATATATAATAAACATGTATTCTTTTAAGTTTTTTAACATTTTTTTAGAGATAGGAAAATTCATTTCTCTTGTCAAAAGGGAGGTGATTTGCACACTTTATAAAATGATTGAGACACTCTAATTTATTGTGTTTGGACAATTATACCCTCGCAATTATCTTTACATTTTCACCAATGTAATAGTATAAATATTCAAAAATAATTAATTGGAGTGTCTCAATCATTTAATGGAGTGTGCAAATCATCTAGCATAAAAACTAAAAAACATGAAATATTTTATACTACTTAAATCACGTTATGTTTCATTTCTCACAAAGACTATTTCCCACTTCAGATATTCTTCATTTTATCCCTTCACATGTTTGTGCTTCATGACCACATATATCTCTCCCTCTTGACCCATATATTTAGATTTTGTGTCAGAAACTTCAGTTTTCTTGAAGTTTGTCCTCCTTGAGGACCCCTTTGTGTCAGAAACAAAATCTTTAATCCTCAAACTTTGCCTTTTTTCAGCAAACCCTAATTCACAATCCATTAATTCATTATCTTCATCATGTCTCCATCAATAAATCCTACTCATTTCAAGAATCAATTCGCCATTAGATTTGTTCGTGCTCTAAACAATATAAACGCCACTAAAAGTTCACCTCATAATGATCACAAAAACATGTTTCAAAGATCTCGTCGAGTCAAGATAGCAGCATACACCGCCATGGCTTCTGTCATTGGATCAAAAAGAGCTTGGAGCCGTGCGTTGTTATGGAAGATCAGAAATCGATCAAGAAATCGCGGTTTGTTGCTAAGGAATAAAAAAAGGGCTGATCATGCAAAGGTGTCTTCAAAGAGAAGAGACCCTAACCCTAAAAGACAAGATGTTAATGCGTTTAGGTACTCGGGTCAAGAATTGAAGCTGAGGAAAATTGTTCCTGGTGCTGAAACCATGGATTCATGTTCTTTGATGACTGAAACAGCTGATTACATCAAGTGTCTTGTTGCACAGGTAGAGGTCATGAAATCCCTTGTGGATCTCTGCTACACAAAAGTTTAAATATACATGCAAGTACTGATAATATATATCCAAACACACATATATATGTTAACATACCTATATATAAATACAAAGTTAGTGTATGTATATTATTGTGTAGAAAACCGGAGAATACTTTGTGAAGATGGTTTGGGATGGTATTCAGTTTTCTTTCTATATTTAATGAACCAATTCTACTTTGAATATGTATATGATAAACACGATCTTGCTTCAGATCGAGAGTTTAGTAATGTACTTTATATGTGTTTTTATGATATTTGTTAAAATTAATACAAGGGTTTTTTGTGTTTTATGTCATCATGTTCTTAGTGTACTAACTCTCACGCTTTGCAATAAATCAATCAAGGACAAAATATGGAGTTTGTTTTTCTTTTGAAAGCAAAATAGGGAGCTTGTTTACCAGCATATCAGTACACATATATAGAAATCACTAGTTTTTGTATCTTTATTTGACTATATATTATATATCCGCTTCTTAAGTTTACGTAGTAGTTGGTCACATAATGCCGTGAAAACCGTGAACACACAATAAGGTTCAGATTAGGAAGCAAGATGAACATTTTAGCTATTTAAAGCGAGATTTAGATTCTGATAAACAGAATTATGCAAAAGTACCTTTTAGTTATAATCTGTGTTACCTATTTATGTTTTTAAATGCGCTTTTATTTACTTTTTAGCTACTGTTTCAACTTCGTATGATTACATATATAAAAGGTACAACTCAGGTTTATAGATAAAACTCATCTATCCACACACATCAATACAAAAACCTTTTTTTAGAGGTGAATCGATTTGCACACATTTTGTTTTTGATTTGCACACTACAGTGTAAATAAGTAAAGCATGTTATAAATAATGTATAAGTGCATGATGCACAAAATAGAATGTGTCAATAAAAACTTAGAGCGTGCAAATTATTAATTCCCTTTGTTAAAGGGTTGCTCTAGCTACCATGCATTCATCCTTGGCTTTGAGGTAATGCAGTTTACCGAGGGTTTATACTTTTTTTTTTTTTTTTTTTTTTTTTTTTTTTTTTTTTTTTTTTTTTTTTATTGTTCAAGTTGGTGCTTTGGTTTCAGTTGTATCCTAGCATCATATCGACTTAGTAGTTTTTGTTTTTGTTTTTATTTTTGTTTTTATTTTTTTTTCAATCCCGGGTGTTTTACGCATGTATAGTAATGACACTGCTGCTCCAGGATTTTCATCGTTTTCCCCCCCCCTTCTAATATCCTCCTAGTTTTCTCATATAAAATATCAGTACGTCGAAAAACAATCAATACACATATATACCATATATGATGTATATAAGTCTATTGCATTTCATGTTTATGTGTATGATATATGTTTCAAGAAAATGGCCAGTCATACATTTTTAAAGAAAATGAGAATCAGATTTCTTGAATAGTTTGACCAATTAATAGACATTGCGTTCTGATTAATCAAATTCTTTCATTTGGAAAAAAATGGTTCTTCGGGAGAAAATGCAAATTTGGAAAAGCCGATTATATTTTGCAAAGGCAATCCCAAACACCCATGTAATTTAATTTAAGGACGCTCTCCATTTTCTACAGGGCAAATTATAAAAAAAAGTATCATTCTTGCCATGGTTTCGTCTTCAGGGTAACGAACATTTTTTTTTTACTTTTACTTTTAAGGGTAATTTTCTTTCAAATTCATCCTCTTTAGGGTATTATATGACATTTTTGTCATTCGGGGAAAAAAAAATTTATTAGCTAAAAGGAACAAAATTGTCTAGAAATTTCGCAAAATACCCTAAAGAGGATGAATATGAAAGAAAATTACCCTCAAAAGTAAAAAAAAAAAAAATTGTTCGCTACCCTAAAGACGAAACCATGGCAAGTATAATATTTTTTTTTAAAATAATTTGCCCTTTTCTATATATAATCAGATCACTAGTTCTTAGTATTAGAGCATCTCCGATCTATTGAGCACTTGAAAGTGTAATATATTGCGACATCATCATTGAACTCTTGCATATAAAATCTTCACAACTGACTGAACTTGGTAGCAGGTTAATTTAATTCTCGTATGAAATACAATTAAAATAATTATAAGACATGGGCTATTAGACCAATATATACCGGATGCCCACATACCACCATATAATAGGTGTTTGATTAGAAACCCGCTCCATTTATACGAACTAGTGAGGTGGCACTTCTGCAATGGATTACGTACACAAAAGGTTTCATTATACGTTGCCAGCTAGACCCACTCTGGATGCCCTTAACCAACTGGGCTAGCTCAATTGGCCACTAAGGTTTCATTTAGGTGCCTTGGGGAGGGGATGTTTGGCTAGGTGAGGTCACAAGTTGGAGTCTCACCCGGGACTTTTACCCTTTCGGGCGATAAAGGAGTAGTAAGCGGATCTCGAGGTCAGCATACTGCCCAATTGGATATATCCATATTAAATTTGATTTCAGATTACTTAACTGGTTGATGTTTTATAGTTGTATTCTTATCTTATCTTTAAAAGAATGTGAGTTGCAAATACATTATTGAAAGTAGGGGCTGCATTTGTAGTTCACGATTACAAAACAGAAGGTTTAAATCAAGGTCCCATGTGAGGAGTATATATCTTCACAAAATTATGCTACCTAACGGATCGGAATAACTTGTTTGTTTCTGTCTGCTCCTTAGATATAATCAAAATCATGAATTTTATTAAAATTGGAAAAAAGTAAAGTGCTGATCATAATTGAGTTTGAGTTTAGATTACTCTTCTAATCTAGGTTAATCGTGAAAACATGCCTAGCTCAAAAATTAAATAAGTGAAAACTTGTCACTAGCTAACTTGTTTAGCTATTTATTGCGACAACTGACTAAATAATTCAGTAAACAACGATCATAAATGTGTGAATGCTATATATGAGCTTCAGGTATGCAACTGTTGCTTTGAGTGTGAAGAAATCGGTTGGCACAAATCTTCATGAGGTCCCATGTTTTGTTAATTTTTCAGTATGACTTATCAATGTAAGATATGAGATATCTAAAAGAATCTAAAAGCTTAAAATTAGAAAGTGTGGGTGTTTTATATGCTAGGACAGAATATTATGCTAACAACTATTGCATTCTTTACACTGTTCGTTCTTATTAACCGTGGAAAAAAATGCATTGATCGAACTTATTTTATATATACGTTGAGTGAAGTAGCATTTCTAACTGTTATGTCTTACCCCTGTTAACGAATCCTAACAGAGCACAATGAAGCGGTGGCATAAGGCCATATTGATTTTGCATACAATGTTTGATGTAGGAACTACATTATTCGTCCCAAGATAATTTGTACAAATTTAGAATTGACACATACATTAACATTAAGGTAAAACATACACAACTTATGTTAGTTTAGTAATTGGTTGCTAGAATTAACAACGCTGATAATAGTTACCAGATCTAGATGTAAATTTGTCTAATAAGGGGGTTTATGTGCTTAGAATTAATCAGATTAGGAATTCTTTGTTTGACTTGCAAGCAAAGTATTGGCCGTCGAACAGTTTATGAAGGAGCACGATTCCAATTCCTCTTCCGATATTGGTAGATTACAAAGGCGATTAAGAGGTGTACGTCTTTTTAGCTTCTTTTCTAGTGGTTTTGAGATGTTTTTTCGATCTCAAAGGTGACATGTCTTTAGGTATTTTCTAGGGTTGGTTTAGTGGTATCTATCGCATGTGGATCTAATCGAGGTGCTAGGTTTTTATGTTTGGTTTTTTGATATCACTTTCGTTGTCGCTTTGTATTTTCTAGCTCCTTTCTAGTTATACAGTATTAGTAAAAATTTTATATAATTTCTGTTCAAAAGAAAAAGTATCTACATGTGTATGTGTGAGTACGGGGCTGCAATTGACGATCAAGGTGTTAAACTGCGGAGGGAGGTTGTGGAGTTCGAAGGAAAACGACATCCAAACTTATAAGCTGTTAATTAGTTGTAAAATAGATATTCACACATGCATTATGTAATAGTGATGCACATAAAAGTGAAACCACAAAACAAATATGGGTGTGTCCCCCGGCCTTATGCCACCGTAAAGCCATCCTTAAACTCAGGGAGGTGATTTGCACACTCCAAAAAATGATTGGCACACTCAAAATATGAGTGTGTTGACATTTATACCCTTACAGGATAAGAATAAGTCCAAACAATGTGAGGGTATAAATGTAACACACTCAAAATTTGAGTGTGCCAATCATTTTTAGGAGTGTGCAAATCACTTCTCTTAAACTCATGTATTACAAAAAAACAAATAAATAAATAAATAAATAAATAAATAAATAAATAACCAAGCTAGCTAATTAAAGAGGATAGATTGTATGCAAGCAGCCATATCTCTACTCGAGAATGTGTGCAAATATGATGTATACAACTTATACATCTGTGGATTGATATAATAGAGAGTTTTTTTTGTTTTTTTTTTAAATGGCAAGTGAGAATAAATTCATAAAAAGGAGCCACTTAGCAAGAAGCAAGGAGCAACTTAACGATTGTACAAGGGAGGTACCTACATATAATCACAAATAATGATAACTTCGATTTGCACTAGATATTGTGCTTTATGGCAGAATTAAAATACTCCGTATATTCTGTAACCCGACGAGTTAGGCAGTTTGGAGTTTGGTCCGAAAAGAATCAGTTTTCACCAGATGGGCCGACATTTGTGTTCTTTAGTTCAAGGATAACAATTTGTTTCCATAAATTATCAACAGGGGTGAATGTGCAGTGATTTATGTAACAATAATGCTTATATCTTGAAAAGTGGGTAGTAAGTAGTTTATTATTATGTGCTGGTATTGAAATCTATTGGCTTAGTTATTAACCTCAAGAAATATGACCTAAAAATTTATGTTGTTGTATATCATAACTTCTTTGATTCGCCGGAGACCATCCATACAGTTTGTTAGCTCGTAAATACATCAGTTTTGATACAATAGTATTCGTGCCTTCAGTTAAAGGAGAATGAGGTTTGAATAGCTAAAAAGTGATTCAGGGAAGAAGAATCTCCAGACTACAATGGAAGACTGGAAGAGCTCCCGATAGTAATATAAAGTGCGGTACTTGTAGAGGAGGATATGTAGAACTTTTATTGGGTCATTTTTAAAGCTTTGGTGGTATTAAGGAGATTGTGTACTGTGCTGCTGTGCACATTAACAACTCTAGAAAAAATATCAAACACAATTACTAATACCGCTATCTTTTTTGCTCAGAATAGATTGATGGCAAACTTCACAAACTCATAATTCTACTCTTGGCTTTTGAATAAACAGGCCGGGTATCGTGATACTAACTCAAAAAAAAAAAAGTAACTTTATTCACGCGTTACTTCTTAATTTGTACGTAATTTGTAATATGGTGCCATTACCTTCAACTTCACTGCATAACTTCTGTCACATAGTTTTATTATATTTACTCACTGTTGAATGATTACAAGCTGAACCAAAACTACTATGCTTCTTTCTTACAGTTCTAAGAGACAGCCAAAAAGAATGCCTAGCTAGTATATATCTACGAATCCTTGATATCATTTGTGATAATCTCGTGTGCGTGATAGACTTAAGTGTTAGTTCGAATCACCTCTAATCAATGAAATATTAAATATCAACAGTTTCATTTATTGTCATGGTTTGAAAGAATTGAAAAAGCTTCGTGAATATAAGAAGGCTAACTCTAAACGAGCACAGGACCACTTTCAGTATAAAGGCTGCTTCTTAAAACGTTATAGGCCAAGCACAACTTGTTGGGCTCAAACATGGTCTTTTAATGTTTAAATTAAAAAAGAATACATTATCAAATATTGAAATATCAAAATTCAAAAGAGTTCCTTTTCATATCATCGTAAGTCTTTATTAAGTAAATGAATAAAAGAGCATAAACAAGACACATAATTTGTGTTACTTTTCATTTTATGCTTTGTACTTTCAACATCATTTAGCTTCACAATTTTCAAACAGCTATATGAATCCAAATGTAAGCTTAAATAATGAACTGGTGTTGGCCTACAAATGTTACAAATAAACCTGATAATGTTGAAACAATGTAGACCATATATGTTTAGATATTATTATGATTTGTTAACTGCAACTTGTTTCAGAAAATGTTCAATATATATGTGCGCAATTTGCCCTACTAAGTGTCCAACTAAAGATTTTATCAAGTAAGTGTCGAACTAAGTATTTCTTAAGTATTTTGGAGGAAACTTGACCATCTAAAAACACTCAATTGGACTAGGAAGCTAATGTTTTCATGTTTGCAAATTGCAATACTTTTGCTTCTTAATTGACCAATGGTGTGTCAGTGCTCACTATAATACCTTCAATAGGTTCGGTTTTATTATTTATCTTCATGGCTCGGTACTACTTAGTGTTGGAATTATGATATCATGACATTCATATATTATAAACCAAACACATCAAGTGAGCATAGCGGAAGCAATTATAACAAGATCAAATAACATGTAATTAATTAATCAATATTTAAATAGTAAACATACCTTTGTGATTCTAGCCCGAACAAGAATCAAATAGCAATCTTCCGGAACAAGAACCCTAATTAGGGTTTATGTGGATTACAAGAATTACCCCTTACCTCTTTTGTAATTCAATCCAAGAATCAAACAATCCTGTGTTTGATTCACGTTCTTGTACACACGTACTAATTCAAGAAAAAGTTTATGCAAGTAATTAAACACAAAACTTGTTTTGATCTGTGAAAATCGAAACCCTTAGGGGTTTGTTTAGATGGATCGACCAAGACAAAGATAGGAGAGAAAAACACCAAGATGTGTGTGTACAAGTTATAAGAAAAACATGTATATTGGGTTTGCTTATATACTAATCAAAACTTGGAGCTCAAGGCACAAAGGAGGATACCCCCCCCCCCCCCCCCCCCCCCGCTATTGCCGATCGGTTTTGGATCCCCCAAGGGGATTCCGGAACCTTCTCTTGTTTCCAATTTTGCTTAGTTTTACTTTCCTAATCTTCGTTCAATAGTCCATTAGTCATTAATCATTAAATTCTAATTACTATTTATTTATTAAAAATTACTTATAACATTTTATAAATAATTATTTCTTTTTCTCTTCATACGTATTATGTGCAATCTCGTGATCTCAAGTTCGATCCTAACACACAACTATTATTATTTTGTCTATAAAACCAACAGCTCCCACTTAGACATATCATAATAGTGTGATCACATTGGTTAGCGTCTTGCAACACGCCGATGCCTCTAGTACAACTTGAGTAAGGCTCCTGGAAAACCTTTTAATGATTTCTCAGTATTATTATCCCTTTGTTTCTAATACCGTGTTAAATAAGGATATGGATCTAGGTCATTCCTTAATTAACCATTCTGTTTCTCGTTGTTAGAAATTGACAAGATTACCAAATCTTCTGAACCTTTCAGGAAAGACCTTGGGCGTGGCCATGCAAACACCTTGACAACCCTGCGAGGGGCTCAACAGTATTAAACTCCAAGAAATTAATTTGAAGGAACAAATTCTTTATTGATTACAAGCAAAACACACAAACTTTGTAACACTTCCGAAAACAACCCTTATGACTACCAGTTACGTATAGCGTTAAGTTGTTCCACAAAAATGTACTACATTCATGACCGTTATCTTGTATCTCAAGTCTAAGGATAACTTCTTATGATTTACTTAATGACAAGATCCATAAAGTAACATCATATAGTTGGGATAAGTCCTATATTCAGTATCATCGAATATCGTCTGAAATGGCATGACTACGCATCAATATACTTAAAGTATATTATACCAACTTCAGATTTGTCTTAATTTAATAATATTCCCATATTATTAACTGACAACGGACAATTTAGAATAACTCTTATTCATGGATTTAAACATGCAAAAATAGGACAACAATAATTAACAATAGAAATAAACATACCAACATACTTTATTTCATTATAATAATAATTGTTTACAATATCCTTTATCCAAATACTAATCACAGTTATGCATGAAACTACTAGCTAATTTAAGCCCAATTCCATTGGCTAATTCATTAAGCTTCTCTTTCGCCAAAGCCTTAGTGAATGGATCAGCTAAGTTATCATCTGTGTGAACTTTCAGCAGATTTATTTCACCTTCGTTAACCTTTTCACGAACAAAGTGATACTTCCGTAGAAAATGTCCGGTGCCTCTCATGACTCCAGGTTCATTGGCAAATATGATTGCAGCAGAATTGTCACAATACATATTAATAGGTAATTCAATTGAAGGCATAACACCAAGCCCTGAAATGAATTTCCTAATCCAAACAGCCTCCATAGCAGCTTCTGAAGCAGCAATGTATTCAGCTTATGTTGCAGACATCGCAATAGTACTCTGCTTCTGTAGGACCTTAGATATATCAACTTTAACACAAATATAAGCACTAGAAGAAGGAAAGATGGTGACTTGATGAGATATGTGTGGCGTTAGATTATATGAAAAAGAGTAATAAGATGAAGAGAACTTTTATTAAAAAACACACACAATACACACACAAGCACACCTTACAAGAGAACTTGGTTACATGATTAGATACAAGGCTTATGAAACATATCACATAACATATTAGCTTGCCAAGTCCAAAGCCCAATGACTAAGCTATTACTAAACTTAACAAACGACATAAAGTTACAATATGAGAATGACCATCACTTCCATATATAATTATTTTAATGCTAACAATCTCCCCCTAAGGGGTGGTCATTCGAATGATGCTCCACGTGAGTGGGTCTTCCGTGTTCTTTGTCTTTAACTTTGTGTGTCGTTGTAGAATAGTCTTTAGTCTTTGTTCCTTCATGCTTTGTGATCTTTGATAACTGATTTTTCATCGTTCTTTGTTCCTTTGTGATGTGGAGTTATCTGCCTTTCGTCACTTCTGCATCTGTGGTGGTTGTTTGCCATTCCAACATGCTCATACATCTTTGGACTTTGATATTCATATGCACGTAATTCCCTTTCTTTCACTTTGATCCTTAGTCTTTATACTTTGTAGATTCTTCTTTTTGGCGTAGAATCTTTCTTTGAACTTTGTGTTGTATAGATCTTTGAGGGAGCTTTCTTTAACTTCCAGATGTATGTATGAGCACGTGGAATCTGTCGCCACGGAGATGAAGTGTCCCTGCATATAAACAGTTAGCAATAAAACATCCGGTACTTACAGATAAGAATTAGAGATCGTCAACAGCATAGTGTGAAGACTCCTTCTAACCCTTACCAAGGCTGTTCCCATGTCAGATACTCTCGAGAGAGCTTACAAGACCTACTTAGTAGCTCAATGACTGGGTGAGTCGCTGGGGATCACTCCACGACTGTAGACCGTTTGAAACCACCGTGAACACTAAGCATAACCCATAAAGAATTACCGAAGTGACCTGCTGTCAGGGTTGCTTGATGTTGACCCTGGCAGGAATTTCCATTCAATCACTGAGAATCACAAAAGTGAATCCTCTCATAAATGTTCTGGCAGATTGCTAAGATCTGCGTAGGACTCTAAAGTTTACATCTGGTGTCCTTAATGATGAACAACCAGTGTAGAAATATCATGTGTTCCTACGAGATCTTTTGATGAATCTCGGGGCTCTAGACTCGATAAGTGCACATTTGGTTTCCTATGCGGAGATTAGGGAGAGGTCTCCTGCTTCAATATCAACCATCTCTAATAGACAGGTCGATAGATTACGCCGGTTCCCCGTGAGAATGAAACAAGCTCTTTTAAGAGAACTTGAGTGGTTAAGAAGGTTTAGTGCAGTGCGTCACTGGGTCCATGATGTCTTTGTCTTCAATACCGGTGTCACCTTAGTAACAACCAGTAGCATATGAATTGTACCCGGTGTCTGCCCTAAGGTTGAACATTTGGAGGGCTATTTCTTTTCACCCTTTTTTCATAACTTTTCTTTTTAATTCTTCAACCCCTTCTTTCTCCTTTCTCATTTTCTCCTTTTTTCAATCATACCTAAGGACTTCTAATTCTAATCTATTGGATTTGTCCTTGGGTAGATCCCTCCGGCTCTGGCGGATCATAGGACGGTTTTTCCTAACCTTAGTCACCTTATAACTCCATGACTATCCTATAATTGTTGCCATAAAACCATTTATTCGAAAATCTCTCAAAGTGTTTATGATAATAAAACACACTGTTGTTACCACTTTGAGAGTTTTGCAACTTTTGAAGGACTCCCCCTTCACATGTGCTCATGAATTTTTAAGAAATTTACACATGCATGAGGAGTTTGCACTTTTTGAATTGATCCACTTTCAGTGAACATGACCGATTCGAGACACGCTTACATCACTAGTTAGACTAGCTTGAAATTATTACCCGTCCTGGTCAAGTCCAAAGAAAGTCTCTCGATATGGTACACTCTACTCAGACAAGTCCTATTCGAGACACGCTTACATCACTAGTTAGACTAGCTTGAAATTATTACCCGTCCAGGACAAGTCTTTTCGATTACTGACATTTTAAGCTTCGTCAATTCATTGGTACTTACTGAGTCGAGCTCTTTTGAGATTCTGCCACAATCTATAAACATCTTTGATCACATTTAATCTTGTCTTCTCCCCCTCAAAAATAGCATAGCGTGATATTTTTGATATCAACTGATTAAAAAAGCTTTTTGGAGAGAAAGACAGATTCTGCATGAATTTGGAACACTTTCTTTTTGTACTCCCCCTTAATGATAGCACATTTTTAAAATCAATTAAGGGTTTAGAGGGAGTTATCTTGAGCACTCATTTGAAAGATTTTGAGAAATCTTTTGAACACTCTTGAAAAAGTGCTCAAGAATTGTATTTTGAAAAACGAGTTTATGCTTGAAATCTGTTTCGTTTGTTTAGACTCGAACTTTTTGAAAAAGATTTCATCTTTGAACGTACGAGTCCTTGATTTGAAAAATAATCAGAAGTCATCATTTTAGTCCTTATTTGAAATCTTTTCGAGTTGTTATACCCGGACTTAATTTTTGAAAAGATTTCACTTTGAAGCACGGGTTTCGTACTGAAGTATACGAAAGCCATTGTGAAGAAATTTTTTGAGGAACGACATGTTTTAGAAAAAACATTTTAGAGAACTCTCGCTCAAGCATCTGTACATATTCGTATCATTGTTGAATGACATTTCTAGAAACGTACAGAATATCGATTTATACGAGAGACATGTCGTGAGAAGAATATTTTTGGATTTTCTGATTTTATATTGTTTTTGTATTTTTTGAAAATTTTATATTTTTTTAGTTTGTTTTTGTTTTTATAAAAGAAATGGAAAATCAAAAATAGAAGATTGAAAGAATGATTTTATAGAATTTACAGAATTTGAACCCTCTGAAGAACTGGGTTCTGAGATAGTTGAAGCACCTGCAACCAAAGACGAAGAGGTTTCACAAATAACAGTGTTAGAAGTACATGAATCATCACTCTGCGGGTGTTGACTATCAACTGTTGTAATGGTTTCTACTTCCTTATCCTGATGATTATCACTATTATTTGTCTTGGTGCAACTATCAAAAATCTTTCCTGTGGGAATCCATCTAAGACCAACTGTTTTAAAAACTTTCCCGGTAGGAATCCACCTAAGGTAAGATCTAGATGTAGTTTTCTTATCAGATGCAGCGGAAGTCTCAGTCTTGGAAAAACTACATTCTTTAGATATCCACCTATTAGGTTTCTTAACCTCTTGCTTCTTATCAACGGGTTTGTTTCGATTTGGTGTCTTAGTGGATTGTGTCATGACACTTGATTTACCATTCTTGAGAAATTGTTTGTTGTTCGATGAGACTTTGGAATTCTGTGTGTTGCATTCTACGTTCCTAGCATTCTTTTTTGCGCCACTACTTTTAGATGCAAGCCAATCCCTAGTAGTTTGTAGATAGTTCCTTGGTAATGGTTTACTACTACTAGCAGTGCTTTGGAATCTTGTAGAATTCATCACACTAGGTTTTGCACCTAAGATTCCAATTTTTCGAAGTTGTGCCTTTTTCCTAGCATCTTCTAGATGGTGATTTTGGACCATGTCATTAGAACCAACAGACTCATTAACAGTTTTTGTTGTCTTATTTGGTGTACTATACTTAGAAGAGCCAGGTGAAATCACATTTTTGTTTCTTTCAGCAAACAAATTTTGTTTTTCAACAATCTTATCATTTTCACATTGCTGGGGCAAGGGTGTTGTAGTGACTGGTTTTGTCAAATTCTTTTTCTCATCGACTTTTGGAGCAAACCTTGAAATTGACATCTTTGGTTTTTGAACCGTGTTTGAAACATTTGGTTTCTCCGAAGTCGACGGTTTTGCAAACTTAGTTTCCTCACCCTTTCCTTTTTGACTTTCAAGCTGAGCCCTCAAAAGATCATTTTGCTCTTTCATGTTCTTTAAGGCACGCTCATACGACAATTTGTCATACTTGCATTCTTCCTTTTTTCGATCAAGTTGTTTAAAATATGACACATTTTCTTTTTCAAGCTTTATAAGAGCATTTTCATATTTTGAAACAATTTCGGAGGTCTCAGCTCTCAGTCTTTCATCGTCTTGAACAGAATATGTTTGTAAAATGATGGACATAATGTCAGTGGTCATAACAGCTTTGAAGAGAGAATCATTTAGGTTTTCCAAAACATTCATGTTTTCACGAGTATCATTAGCTTCGTTTACCAGGGATTTGTGGTCCTTGACAAAGTCGGCCATTTCTTTTAAGAAAGCTTGTTCAAAATGGATTACCCTCGCACTGATGTTATTCAGTGGGATAGTAATTTCATTTTCAAAAACTTTTTTTTGCTCAATATGAAAACTAGAATGCCAGTTGTTAATATTGATTGTAGTTTTAGAAGCAACAATATTTTGAAGTTCTTGAATTCTCTTTTTAACGTCATCCAAAATTTCTCTAGCCTCACTTGTATTAAAAGTGTTGTTAGAAGAAATTTGTTCCATTTTTTAAAGAGATTTGGAAACAATTACTTTCTTAGAAAATATTTTTGAAAATGGTCTTTTTAGGGAAAACACAGATGGTTCTTTTTGTGGAACAAAAGTAATTCCCGAAAGTTTGTTCAATTTGTTGTAATCAATGGGTTTCAAATCCTTTTGTTTCATTTTAGTAATGCTCTCTTCGACATGTTCTATCGTTTGCACAGAATCCCGAACGACGGGAGGATCATGTTTGGTGTAAATCATATTACCATTATACAAAACATTCTGTTCTTGCTGAGCTTTCTTGAGATTACTGGGGGTGTTGTTACCAAGAGCCACTTTATGTTTCGTATGGTAAACTGGATTAGTTTGATTTGAAATCATTTTCATTGTTTGACTTGACTGACCCGATTTAACCACTAATTCTTCTAAATGAGCAATCATGTGTTCTGACTCTACGATTTTGGCCAAAAGTTTGTCTTCTTTCTTTGCAAAGTCCTTTTTCAACTCATCCCTTTCTTTTTCAAGATTGGTATAAGCTGTTTTTTGTTTTGAAAGTTGGTTTTGTAAATCAGAAATTTCCGCGTTTAAAGATTTTATCTTTTTGAAAGAATTAACATCAAGTGTATCAAACTTGAGTTGCAATTGTTTTTCCCTTGAAACGGAATTTTGATAACCAGTTTCTAATTCAGACAATCTTTTGTTATGGAATTCAAAAGCTTTAACGTTTTCTTTGTAACTCTCAAGCTCAGCGGTCAATTTAACATTCGCGGCCTTAACATCGCGATTGACCTTTTTCACATTCTCAATTTCAATACGACAATTATTCAATAATGATTCAAACAAAGCACGTGTTTCCTCATCATTCTCAGCATGCTGTGAAACGAAGCTTCCATTATGATTCACATCTGGAGTTGCTGAAGGAGTATTGCTACTACTTGGCGTGTCCAGGTATGTATCATAAGTGGGTGCTAGCTTCTCAGAATGTTGTTCCTTATGAGGAGACATATCAAATATATCATTATTGTGACATGTGTTGAAGTTGGATACCTCAGATGGTGCATTGGTGTCATAAACAGGAAGTGTATCAGAATCCGTGTCATACTTAGCTTCCTGGAGATTCGCCATGAATATGCAGTTCGCATCGATATCTTCTCTATCTTCCATGTCATCCATAAGAGCCATAAAATCATTCTCCTCTGCGTTCAACTGAAACCCTGCCTCATTCTTTTGTGCCAACAGTAATGCTTTCTGCAAGTATGCTGTGTCTTTCTTGTTCGGCTTAGTAGGACAGTTCCTTGCCATATGACCTACACCCTGACAGTTGAAACACTTTACCGAATTAGCTTGATTCACATTTCCCAAATTCCCAACTACTGGAGCTGCAACATTTCTATTCTGATTACCCATTGCCTGATTACCAACATTCTGACCCCTCTGATTTCCGACAAACTGACCCAACTGATTCCCTGCATATTGACCATACTGATTTCCTGCATTCTGAATCCCTGTATTCAGCATATTCTGATTCCCCATGTTAATTCCAGTAGCATATCCTTGCTGATTCCCATAAACTCCAACCATTTGGCCTCTGTTGCCCATATTGAAACTCGGCTGAGAAATCTGCTTATTGCGAGTGTTCGATGAAATCCTTTGGTTGTTGTTTGTTGGTGTAGAATAGCGTCCTTGGAATGCCTTTGACAGAAAAGCAAACGCTTGGGTCAATGCTGCAGTAGCTTCATCATTTTCAGTGAATTCTGGTTCTTGGAATTGTTGGTATTGCTGTTGTGGAATAACATGCTGTTGCTGTGGGTAGAACTGTTGTTGGTAGACCGGTGTTGGTTGTTGAATGTATGATGGTTGCATGTAGTTGTGAGTGGAAGATGATGATGGTTGTTGTGTGTTCACTGGTAGCGGTGTTGGTGTAGTAGCAATTAATGCGAGAGGATCATGATTCTTTGCCAATCTTTCTTTCCTTACTTCATTAGCCTCAGCTTGGTTTTGCTTCAAAAAGTCATAGAGTTGATCATAATTCACCTTATGTAAATCCTTTATTTGATTGACAATTGTAACATAACGACCCCATTCTTCTGGAAGGTTATTGATGAATTTGATGTTTGTTGCAATTGTTCGAGGTGTCAACTTGTTTCTGATTAACTCATTCATCAAAGTGCAAAACCTTGTGTAGTAAGATTCAATCTGTTCACCTTTAGTGGATGTGAAATTCTCCCATTCAGTAAGAAGTTTGTTCTCAACGTCTTGTTGTCCAATCTCTGTTCCATGACATATCCTTCTAACACGTTCCCACATAGCATAAGCAGTTTCACAGCTGTCGACCGCAGCAAAGATCTCCCGTGGTAATCCAAGTTGGATTAAATGCATTGCCATATCATCTGCGGCGATCTGCTTCTTGTCTTCCTCTGTGTAATCTGGTTCTGTTTGTTCACGCACGAATGGTTGAGTATGAGGGGTTGTATTTGGATTACCTTCAATTTGGACTTGTCTTGGCTTGAATGGACCATTTGTAATGGAGTTGATCATTAATTTACCATCAGGCTTTGTTTTGATGTAACGAAGCATGCGGCTTGTCCATGGGAAATATCCACCTTTTTCAAGCATTGGAGGTCGGTTTTCCGCACCGGCTGCATGAATATCTTGCTGAGATGCCATTGATGAAGTGTAGATTGATAAAGTTGATTCTTGGATCGATTCAACGAAGTAGGAGTTGTGTTTAGTGTAAGTTGATGCAAGTTTTTATGGTGAAAAATTTAGCGTGTCGTTCTCCTCTATCTCACGGTCGTTTTGACAGCTGATTCGTCGAAAACGGAGTTACGGTTCAAAAGTTATGGCCGTTTGAAGTTTGGTTGTCAAAAAGTCAAATTCTTACGCATACACCCTGAACTTATGCGTAAACAGTGATTCTTACGCGTAACTTGGAATCTTATGCGTAAGGTTAAGGTTATGCGTAAAGTGTAAGGTTAAGCGTAAACACTAAGTTTATGCGTAAGAAATGTTTACGTAAGAAATGTTTATGCGTAAACTTGAACTTTACGCGTAAGCTGTAACTTATGCATAAGAAATGTTTATGCGTAAGGTTCACAAGACCAAACAAATCTTTCAAACTTATCCAAGCTTGAAAGATATCCGAAGCCGAAGTATTCCACTAACTTATCCAAGCTAGGGAAGTACTGAGTCACCGATGCATGAAGAGACCTTTGATGAAGTTATGCATAGAACTCTGAAACTTACTCGTAAGAATTACTCGTAAGAATTACTCATAGAAACTTACTCGTAGAAACTTACTCGTAAGAACTTACTCGTAGAAACTTACTCGTAGAAACTTACTCGTAAGAACTTACTCGTAGAAACTTACTCGTAGAAACTTACTCGTAGAAATTTACTCGTAAGAACTTACTCGTAGAAACTTACTCGTAGAAACTTACTCGTAGAAATTTACTCGTAAGAACTTACTCGTAGAAACTTACTCGTAAGAAAAGGGTTTTGACCAAAAGATACTCCTAGGAAAAGGGTTTTGACCAAAAGTTACTCGTAAGATGTCCCAAACAGCCAAAAAATCCGATTTTTTCAACCAAAAACACTTTTTCCACTTGATTCTTTTGATCAAATCTTTCCCAAAACACTTAGAATCACTAAAGCTTCAAGAAATACAACAACTTTAACACTAAAACACTTAAAGATCAAGACTTTTTAAAGAAAAAGTGCACTTTTACAAGAAAAATGCAACTTTTTAAGAAAAAACTTGAAAAAATACGATTACCACACACTCCTAAATCATTGTTAGGCGATTGATACCACTTGTAAGACCTTAGATATATCAACTTTAACACAAATATAAGCACTAGAAGAAGGAAAGATGGTGACTTGATGAGATATGTGTGGCGTAAGATTATATGAAAAAGAGTAATAAGATGAAGAGAACTTTTATTAAAAACACACACAATACACACACAAGCACACCTTACAAATGAGAGGTAAGGTGCCTTTTATAGTTAGAGAGACAGGCCTCATGGGCTTTCTAATGGACTTGGGCTTGGACTTGGTTACATGATTAGATACAAGGCTTATGAAACATATCACATAACATATTAGCTTGCCAAGTCCAAAGCCCAATGACTAAGCTATTACTAAACTTAACAAATGACACAAAGTTACAATATGAGAATGACCATCACTTCCATATATAAATATTTTAATGCTAACAGCTTCTTGCTCCTCCAGTCTACAGCTCCTCCATTAATAACAAAGACATAACCCGTCTGAGACTTCGAATCATCTTTATTACTTTGAAAGGATGCATCGCTGAAACCTGTAACACAAAGTTCTGCAGCTGGATCTCCACCATATACCAAAAACATATCTTTTGTATTCCTCAAATACTTAAGAATATGCTTAACAGCAATCCAATGTTTTTCACCTGGATTCTGTTGAAATTGACTAGTAATATTTTGAGCAAACGCCACATCTGGCCTTGTGCACTTTACCGCATACATAATAGATCCTACAGCCGAAGCATAAGGAACTTTACTCATGCGAGCCACCTCAGCAGGTGTTGAAGCACAAAACTCATTACATAAGCCATGTTTTACTTCCATCGGCAAATATCCTTTCTTGGAATTTTGCATATTGAATCTTTTCAATATTTTGTCAATGTAAGCACTTTGACTTAATCCAATTAACCGCCTTGATCTATCTCTATAGATTTTGATTCCAAGAATGTATGCAGCTTCTCCTAAATCTTTCATAGAAAAGCACTTTCCAAGATATGCCTTAACCTTTTGCAAACTTGGAATCTCTTTTCCTATGATCAATATGTCATCAACATATAAAATTAGGAAAATTACATTATCACTCCCATTAGCTTTGTGATACACACATGGCTCATCAAGATTTTGAGTGAATCCAAACTTTTTGATCTCAGCATCAAATCTCTTGTTCCATTGTCGTGATGCTTGCTTTAATCCATAAATGGACCTTTTAAGCTTGCATACACGATTTGGAAATTCTGGATTTTCATACCCTTCTGGTTGTGCCATATAGATGTCTTCATCTAAATGACCATTTAAGAAAGCGGTTTTCACATCCATTTGCCAAATCTCATAGTCATAATACGCTGCTATAGCTATGAGAATTCTTATAGCTCTTATGTCTGCTACAGGAGAAAACGTCTCCTCGTAATCAATTCCAAAAGTTTGAGTAAAACCTTTAGCAACTAGACGAGCCTTATAAACGTGTGCATATCCATCCATGTCAGTCTTAATCTTATAGAGCCACTTACTCCCAACTACCTTGGCACCAGGAGGTAAGTCAACTTCTTCCCAGACTTCATTATCATGCATGGATTGTATTTCCCCATCCATAGCAGCTTTCCACTTAACCTTTTCAGGGCTATTAATGGCTGCTCTATAACTAGTAGGTTCATTAAGATCCCCTAGTGTATGCTCATTAACCTCTACATTAAGACATAGACGGTCAGGAGCTTTCACAGATCTTGAAGATCTGCGAGTGGGAACTACTTCAACTTCCGGTGGAGGACCCAGACTTTCCGGTTAAGTGTGCTAGTGTTTTCTGAAGGTAATGCATTATTTAGATCATCTTCTAGATCATATACTCTCCCACTGATTTCTTGAGTCACAAAATCACTTTCAAGAAAATCACCATATCTAGCAACAAACACTTTGTTCTCAGGTGGGTAGTAAAAGTAGTAACCCATTGTTTCCTTTGGGTATCCTACAAAAATGCATTTGACAGATCTTTGTTGAAGTTTATCTTGTGAGTCATGTTTAACATACGCCTCACAACCCCAGACCTTTAAATAAGACAAGTTCGGAGCTTTTCCAGTCCACATCTCATATGGAGTCTTATCAACCTTCTTGGTGGGAACCATATTCAAAATACGAACAGCTGATTCAAGAGCATAATCCCAAAAAGACAAAGGAAGATTAGTAAGATTATACATTGATCGAACCATGGCCAACAATGTATGGTTCCTTCTCTCAGATACATCATTTTGTTGTGGAGTATATGGAGATGTGAGATTCTGGACAATTCCATTCTCAGTTAAGAAATCTTTAAAATCTTGACTAAGGTATTCACCACCTCGATCAGAACGAAGAGCTTTAATCTTCTTTCCCAATTGCAATTCTACTTCTACTTTGAAAACTTTAAATGTTTCAAACACATCATGTTTATGTTTAAGTAAATAAACATAACCATAACGACTGAAATCATCTGTAAAAGTTAAGAAGTAAACAACACCTCTCCTTGACACATGTCTAAGTGGTCCACATACATCCGTATGTATTAAACCAAGTAGATCTGAAGCTCTTTCCATATTATTATGAAAAGGTTTCTTCGTCATCTTCCCAGAAATACAAGACTCACACTTATCAAATGACTCATCATTGATATTATTCAAAAGCCCTTCACGTTGCAGCTTTTGCATGCGAGTCTTGTCTATATGGGCAAGTCTATAGTGCCAAAGGTAAAACGAATTCAAGTCATACTTCATTCTCTTACTTGTGCTGTACATCGAATTATTATTATTGTTGGAATTCATACAATTATTCATATCAATTTCAAACACACCATTAACAACAATAACATTAAAATAAAATACACCATTTAAAGAAATAGAAATTTTATTGCCATCAATAGTATGAGTAAAACCAAGATCCAACAAACATAAAAAGGAAACAACACCTCTAATTATAGAAGGTGCATAATGACAATTGTTTAAACAAAGTACCAAACCCGAAGGTAAAACTAAATTTAACATTCCTATGGCTTTAACTGCTGCTTGTGCTCCATTTCCCACATGCAGAAATTGTTCCACATAAGCTAGTCTCCTTTCCTCTCTAAACCCCTGTAGTGTATTACAAATATTAATACCACATCCAGTATCATATACCCAGGAATTTAATTTACGAGATAAAGTAAATAATTCAATGACAAATAAGTTACCTGAAGTGCTGGCGCCCATGTGCCCAGTCTTCTTAACCTTATTGTTTCGCAAGTCATCAAGATAAAGAGGACAATTCCTCTTCCAGTGGCCCATCACCTTGCAGTAATGGCATCCTTGATCCTTCTTTGGATTATTCTTCACAGGAGGGTTCTTCTTAGGTTGAGGTGGTTGATAAGCCATAACCTGCTTATTCTTATCAGCCTTCTTCTTTCCTTTACCCTTCTTCTTGTTCGCATTTGGCTTGTTAATTCTACCCCCTTGTATAGCAAGAACTTGGAGCGTAGGAGCCTTTGGTGTTAACCCTTTCTCATAATCAATGAGCAGTACGTGCAATTCACTTGCTGTCTTCCCCACGCAATGCATATTGAAGTTCCTCACAAAACCACTAAAATCCTTGTTAAGGGATCTATTGATTAAGTTCACAGCCATATCATTGTCATAGGGTTTCTTAAGTGTTTGTAGTTGATCCATAAAACTTTTCATCTTCAACACATGAGCACTCACAGGTTCACCATCACCCTGCTTACAACCATGTAGAGCCTCCATCAAATCGTAAATCTCTGCATTTGATGGTTTCTCATATAGTTTCTTGAGTTCATCAATTATGTTCATGGGGAAATACTCTTCAAACTGCCTTTGAAGAGGTGTGGACATCGCCCCTAACATCATTGCAGCCACATCAATATGTTCCTTACAATCAAGATTCCATTTAGCCTTAGCAGCTTCAGTAGCTGCTTCGCCTTCAGGTTTAGCAGGACAAGGCGTTTTCAAGATTTCAAGTTGACCAGTCACTCACAGGACAATCCTAAGTGAACGATACCAATCATTGAAATTCTCTGAGCCAGTCAATTTTTCTCGTTCAAAATAAGTTTTGAACACAGAACGAAAGTTGGTGTTATCAGTTTGAGCCATTTCTACAGATAAAGAAAGTTCAAAACATTAGTATTTTTGATAATACAATTTTTCAAGAGAATTAAAATACCCAAGGAAATCATATCCATAGAATAATCTTGAAAACTAGGATCCTCCATAAACATAGTTTCATCACATCAGTTGATCTGCTAGTAATGAAAGTATAATATGAGGTAACTTGTCGTACAAGTAATTGGCATAACATTTGTCCAATTCCTAGATATATGGGATTTACAATCACAAAACATTTGTATTGTAACCATGTTTAGTCCCCATCTTAATGCCTTGAGTCCAAGATCTCACTTACTACTCAATTTAAGTCGTCTAACTTAAAAACTGTAAACTCACAAATCCATCACATCAGTTGATCTGCTAGCAATGAATTCATGAAATTTACCTCTCCATTGTAATCTCGCCAAGTTCTCACATGACGTAAATTACAACTTCAAGTGTTCTTAATTAGATGGCATTCGACTTAATTTTATAAGGGTATTAATATTTTGATGTGATCAAAATAATGTATGAAGAAGCATGCATACAACTTCATAACATTGGTTTTACAAAACAATTTTATTACCAATTTGCTAAGAATAAAATAACAAAGTTTTGATTGAGGTATCGGGTTCACCAATTAAAGAATTACCATGAATTATCGTCCACTATATCGTACTTTTGCATAAGCCCGAAAGCTTAGTGTTTTGGATAATCATTGTGGAATTGTGGATAATTCACCCTTAAGATGACAATGTACGTAATATAGTGATATAGGTAAGTCTAGGGTCGGCAACCAGGCAGTTGTAGAGAACCGGTAGGTGCATGAGCTTTAAAAACCCCTCTCTACAAGTACGTTGGATGGCAACCTTCGGTCCGCCTTTCGCACACTATGTACAAAAACATCAATCAACCAATCATTTGAAATTTATTCTTAAAAACCAAAACAATTTCGCCATTATTTAGTCCGTATTATTTTTCTATTCAAAAATTACCCTTTTCGTTTATAAACATGTCTAACACAATTAATAAACAAAAACAAGTAATGTACAATAAAAAATAAAACAACTAAATAAACAAATATACATAATCATAACAATTAAATATGTATAAAACATGTAGCCACATGCAAATCTTATTCAATAGTCCTATTAATAATCAAATCTAGGTGTATAACGTATTAATTCAATTAAGGCTTTCTTTTTCTAGGAAAAAGAGCCACATACATCGATAAATCGATGGCGTAAGCCAAAATTAAATAAATACCACATAGCACATAATTGATTACTTAATATTGGAGTCTTCCCCAATTCGACATCTATTAATAAATTTACATGTTTCGATATAACTTAACCATTAATTATTATAAACAATTTAAACCATTTAAATTATCACACAATTAAAAATCCATGCAAATATGCACTTTTTCATGGATTTAGCTTAACAATTAACATATTGCACCAAGATCGTTTACTAAAACGCATAACAATTACATGACATCCTAGGGTTTCTAATCAAATTAATAAATTAAAAACCATAAACCCTAAAACCCTAATAAGGTCAATCGACCCATAAAAATTTTAGGGTTAGGAATCTAACAAATAAACGCTAAAAACATGTAACTAAACGAATCAAGATTCAATTTTTATGCGTTTCGATAATTAATTACACATTATAACGGCTCTAGATGCCACTGTTGGAATTATGATATCATGACATTCATATATTATAAACCAAACACATCAAGTGAGCATAGCGGAAGCAATTATAACAAGATCAAATAACATGTAATTAATTAATCAATATTTAAATAGTAAACATACCTTTGTGATTCTAGCCCGAACAAGAATCAAATAGCAATCTTCCGGAACAAGAACCCTAATTAGGGTTTATGTGGATTACAAGAATTACCCCTACCTCTTTTGTAATTCAATCCAAGAATCAAACAATAGTGTGTTTGATTCACGTTCTTGTACACACGTACTAATTCAAGAAAAAGTTTATGCAAGTAATTAAACACAAAACTTGTTTTGATCTATGAAAATCGAAACCCTTAGGGGTTTGTTTAGATGGATCGACCAAGACAAAGATAGGAGAGAAAAACACCAAGATGTGTGTATACAAGTTATAAGAAAAACATGTATATTGGGTTTGCTTATATACTATTCAAAACTTAGAGCTCAAGGCACAAAGGAGGTTAACCCCCCCCCCCCTATTGCCGATCGGTTTTGGATCCCCCAAGGGGATTCCGGAACCTTCTCTTATTTCCAATTTTGCTTAGTATTACTTTCCTAATCTTCGTTCAATAGTCCATTAGTCATTAATCATTAAATACTAATTACTATTTATTTATTTTGTGTTTATTAATAATTACTTATAACATTTTATAAATAATTATTTCTTTTTCTCTTCATACGTATTGTGTGCAATCCCGTGATCTCAAGTTCGATCCTAACACACAACTATTATTATTTTGTCTATAAAACCAACACTTAGATCATGTATGACCAAAGGTACGTTGGTAGTGACTTGGTACCATGATCCATAATATTTATATATAGACCTTTATTGCTTCTTTTTTTCAACAAGATCAAAGAGTATTACGTTTTTAATATGCCCACCTAGTAACATTACTTTTGTGCTTCTAAGATCAGATTGTCAAAATCAAATGTAATAAAATCTTTAATACATTAGATATGGGAAAATTGTCCAGAAATGCATCTAACTTGCCACCTTTTGTTTTTATATACCATGAACTTTTTTTCCCCATTGTATACACGAACTTTCTTAATCTTCCTATTATATACACGAACTTTTTAATCTTCCTATTGTATACATGAATCTGACGTGGCATGGAGTTAATTACATAAATTAACATGAATCGTCCCTGTGGCTCAAAACAATTACACCATTCGTCCTTAAAACAATTACATAAAAGGTCCTTGTAGCTCAAGAGTTAAAATATTTGCATCGTTAGTCCTCATTGAGTTAAAATATTTGCATCGTTAGTTCTTATTGACTATTAAGTTAAAATATTTGCAACGTTAGTCCTTATTGAGTTAAAATATTTGCATCGTTATTCCTCACTGCCACCCACTGTTGGGATCAAAGTTTTACTATTTTATCAAGTCTCGGTCATCTGTAATAATAGGTTGCTTAAGTTATTATTTACTTACATTAATGTTATGTTACAAGTTTACTAGACTTAAGGTATCAGGTCCATGGGCTTGAAAGCCCACACGAAATGTAAGTGGAAGGAGAGGGAGTGTTGCCCTATCTCCTTCCCTATAAATAGAAGCCTTAGGTCTCATGTAATACTTGGTTGTTTATTTGATATCTTAAGGAAACTCTTGCACTTATATTTCTCTCATTCAAATATTCACCCAAATCCTTATATCTATCTCATTATTGTTTGTGTGAAATCAATACGGTGACCTAACAAGTGGTATCATTCGCCAAATGAAGGTGTAGTTTTGTTGTTTTCAATGAATTTCATCTAAAACTTGTTTTTTTTTTTCAAATCAATTTTTGTTAAATTTTTTGTACTTTCTTGTTTGTTTCTTGGTATTTAGTACATCTTTGCTTACAAACTTGTTCTATACATCAAAACAAACAAAAAGTTCCAAACTTTTATCACAAAAATCGATTTGGGATTCATTGTACTTGTTTTCGAAATTGTTCTAAATTTTGATAAATCTTATAAAGTTTTCAACTTTCTTTAAGATTTGCTCTTTTTATACCTAAAAGTACAAGGATCTTTAAATAAAAAAGCGTTTTTGATTAGCTTTCTTTGAAAACAAAAACTGTCCAAATTTCGCAATCCTTCATACAACCCAATTTCGAAATCGTGTGCTTGTGCTTCAAATTGACTTACGAATTGTGGACTCAGTCTTTTCTCTCTTTGATAAGAACGAAAAGTACTTCGAATTTTGGTAAACTTTCGAAATTGTATAATTTCAAGAGTGTGTTTGTGATTTTGTGTTTTCGAAAACTGCTTAATTTTCGAAATCACTTCTTTTCGAAAACTCCATTAAGTTTCGAAAACTCACAAATCTTCACTAAGCTTCGCGAATACTTGCTAAAGGTTCGAAATTCACTTATTTCGAAAAACTCAAAGTTTCGCAAACCTCAGTTTCGCAAACTACAAAAGTTTCGCAATCCCACACTGAGAAGAAAACTTTCGCAATCACTGCAAGTACAAAGTTTCGCAATCACTCATTTGTGTCAAGTTTTCGAGATTTGGCTAAACCTATACCTTCTACAAGGTCCATCTTTTCACACAAGTGTTTCAATATGTCTCAACCACCGTACTACAAGTTTAACCATCCTCAGCAACATCAGAATCAATAGTATCATCAGCAACAACAACAATATCAACAATCACCACAATATTATCAACAACCGGTTCACTCACAACAACATATTCTCATGCAACAACATCAGATGGTTCCAATACAACAATCTTATCCCATGTCACCACAACAGAGCCAACTTCCACCAAAACCTACTCACTGGTTTGACAGGATGTGTGAAGTCATTTCAACTCAACAATCCAGACACGAAGCAGGATCTATTGACACCCCACCAATGCTAACACCGGGAAATTATATTCAGTAGGCAAGTCGATTCTTAAGGTTTATTGAACTCAAGAAACCCAATGGTAAGTACATGAAACAAGTTATCCTTGAAGGACCGTTTCCTTGGCATGTTAACAACGTTGTCGGTGACCCATCTGCTGATCCTCCAGTAGCTCCAACTGCTGTGCGTGTTCCTGAGTCTTCACTTACTGCTGAACAACACCACCATCATGAAGCAGATGAGTATGCTATGTCTTACATACTTCAAGGAATACCAAACATCATATTCAGAAGTGTTGATGCTCAGACAACTGCAAAAGCTATGTGGGAATGATGCGTGGGAATCGCAACAGGCTTTACCTCTCAAGGGATCTTGAGAAGCTTACAACCCCCACCAGGCAGTGTACCTGATCGTTGTAGTATAGTATAGTGACAAGTACCGGGGGATTGATCGTTCAGCTTAGGAATAGTGTCGCTAGGATTAGAAAACCTAAATACTAGTTCTAAAGGTGAGGGATGATTATTTTTGTGTTTTTATATTTTATGGAAAGCAAATTAAAATCTCGGGTTTGAAGGATTTGGGCGGAATTAGTTGCTAATCAACTAACCCAATACTAAGATGCAATCAAAATAAAATACTAGAAATGAAAACAAACTAATTTATACTAAGGTTGTGAGCAGTCATTGGAGAAAATGTGTTTACTTAGATTTCACTACTCCCTAGATATCTTTTACACGTTAATTACTTGTTATAATTGCATGGATGACGGATCGTATTCCTTAATACCATTCATGGGGTGGCACACATAACTCCCCAATTCTATGAGCTCTTATCTCCTCCTACACCATGCCCAACACAACTATAGGGATTGTAAACAGTGGCTCATGCATTAAATACAACCAATAAAGACCTAGTGCGCGTTGGTTCATGTTTCTTAAGACGTTCAAGCATGTTACCAATTGGAGATCTGCCAGTTTTCTTAAGCCTAACATATAAATCATTCATCCAAGACAAGAATAAACAAGTAATCAACACATAATCAATATCTAGGTTTCATTAGATCTAAGCAAACACAAGATAGATCTAGCCTAGCATGATGGAATTAAGACAAGAACAAGATATAGACAACCAACACATAGACATATTGATTGAATTAGAAGAACACTTATCTTGATTAATCATGCAGGGTATCAAGGGGTTGGAACCCTTGAAAAACCTGTAAAGTTACACCAAAATCGTACTTAGGGTTTCTCCCAAAACTTCTCTCTTTTTATGTGAAAAACTAGAAAACTATATATAGAAAAAGGGGTCTGACGGCGTCAAGACCAAATAGGTGACGCCGTCACCTCGCCGCCAAAACAATCCTCGGACTGCCTAGATCTACATTTGACGCCGTCAAGTACAAAACATTTCCAGGCCGTCATGACTTTTACTCTTGACGCCCTACCTTCATGACGCCGTCAAAACTCTTCTGGGTCGTCATGGAATTTTACTCTTGACGCCGTCAGGGAACTACTCTTGACGCCGTCATGCACTGTTCCCAGCATGGAAAATTAAGTCTTTGGCGTTTTCTTCACTTTTATGCTCCAAAAATGTCCGAATTGCTTCCTTTTCCAGATTTCACTCCCAAAGTAACTAAAATCACAAAAGGAACGATTTAGGGCAATATTTGATCAAATAAATTCGGATTCGGGCTTAAATGACCCCCTAAAAACGGATCATTTTTCGCCTCATCATATACCCTTACACTTGAGATTTGCTTGTCCTCAAGCAAATGCGCTTTTAATCTAGTCAAAATACAAGTTAGGGGTCATTTAACACTAATATAAAAGTAATTACAACAAATAATCGTTCCACTAAAGACCAATAGACAAGCACGGAGGTCATACACAAGCACCTCACAAATAGTGTTTAGATACTCACATCTCTCGGGTGTAATAAAGTGTAAATTACAATATGGAAACGGAAGATATTTCTCACTACCTGTCATAGCAAAATAGATTACCATAGGCTTGGGAAAGGATCAAACCTCCACCACATGGCGTAAGCACCTAGGATAAACTATAAAAGAGGTCTTTTAAAGGGTTGTAACGTTAGGTGTAGGGATATGAAATACACGGTTTTGTTAGATAAAGGAAGTTTTTCTGGTGGCGAGTTAACAATCTTGGTTAATTACATGTACAATGTGGCGTTGCTAAGCCAAGACTAGACTCGACTTAAGCTAATAAATGAAAAATAACAAAAACATAAAATAAACATAGAATAAAACGGGATGGTAGTCCGTATGTTTTTCTTTTTTTTCTCTTTTTTTTTTTAATTTTTTTATTATTATTATTATTTTTATACACTCTTACCCTACCATCCAAAATAATACATCATAGGGGTTGAACATTCTCCTTACACTTGAATCTTTACATACTTTACATTAAACTAATCTAATGACTCGAATTAAGAAAATCAAAACACTTGGAGCACTTTTAAGATTAACGCACATATGGGGGTAATAAATAATGTTCTTCCCCATTACTCCATAAAATAAGTCCTTGCCCATGAGTCCCAATCGTCCCAAAACAATATGTACAAGGATATGACTCGACTTAGCAACCATGTAATCAATTAGAAAGTTAACTTAGGGTTTAACAAATAACAATAATGCACTAAAAATGAGCGCATACACGGAAGGCTAAGGTGATTTGGTTGTACATTTAAGTGGGGTGTAACAAATTCTTCCTTTAAGTAAAATGCTTAAAGTTAGAAACGAAAAGATAGGCTCAGAGGGGTGTACTAGGGGTTTCGTGTACTAAAAATGAGTACAACGCTAAGGGTGTGGGAAAAATTAGTTGACTTAACTAGCCAAGTAATATGATTTAAATGGTCAAGTAATTATGATACGGGTTTAACACAAGGGTAATCCTAATGCCTCTTATCATGTAGTAAATCCTACCACACGAATGTAGTCTCACTAGCGGTCTCGAGATGCATCACTAACGCAAGTTCTAGAATCTAAATGCTACCGGTACACTCATAAGCACTAATAGTAAATGCTTTCCCTATCAAATCTAAAGGCGAACCTCACATATTTGGGTGGAAAATTTTTCTGAATATACGGTTATGTGCTAGTCATACAATCTCCTATCCATGAGACGCTTGCTATGGCTAAAGTTTCACTCCTAAATGTTGTAAAAAATTTTAAATTTGGCGCTAAAATTGCACTAACAAGTATTTCTCATAGTTTTATTACACATCTACCATCAAACAAAACAAACTCAAGCGAAAGTGCATATGTAAGGTATCATCTTTTTACCCTCCCCTTACACTTAAGATGAACATTGTCCCCAATGTTCAAGTAAAGAATGTAAAAGTGAAAAAGTAAAGAGAATGAAATCAAATACTCCCCTGATTCGCTCGGTATGGATAATAAGGTGGCCAGGTTAAATCTTCCTCCAAGAAAATGAACAATCAAAGCTTCCCTTCCAGAATATAAATCATCTTCTTGTCATACATAACCTGTAAAACCTGACAAAATGGACAAGACAACCTCGCGTAAAATCGGCGGCATCCTATATAAGTTACTAAATCCTAGAAAACAAGATAAGATATAATGCTTGTGGAATGAAGTTTGCAGATCTCCTGGAGATTATAAAACTTAATAATTCACAAAAACCATAAGACTCCGTTAGAAAAACAAAACCGGTAAAATTTCCAGATTTTTACTCCAGACGCCGTCAAGAGTAAACTCCTGACGCCGTCAGAATTGACCTGCAGAAATCCTTATGTTAAGTTTCCGGAAAATTTTTGGAAAAACTTGGTCCTACTTCCTGGAAAATCCTGCAAAACTTCATTATGACTCAATACAAGCATTTGACTCTAACAAGTACGAATATACATGTTCATTTAATATTGTGGAGAATCATGATCGGTTTGTTTCTTAAAAACATATTTGGGGTTTCCCCTTACACTTATCTTTTGCAAAAATACTTTTAGGTGGAGTTAAGACTAAGCCAAAACAACAAAGTAAAGTATTTCCACTTTTTAATTGAGAAACATGATCTACCAACAATAAAAAACTAAGCACGCATACGAAAGCAAATAACAAACAAACAAATAAAATCACACAAAATATGGGTTGCCTCCCAAGAAGCGCTTGTTTTTTTTCGAGTCACGAGCCTCACTCTACCCTTATTTAACAGAAATAGGGGAGGTTTTCCCTACACTTAGGATTAAGTGCGGGTGGAAGTAGCGATAAACACCCTTAGGGTGGAAATATGCCTCGTGGGGAAAGTGTGGTGGAAGAATTATATGCTCAAAGGGTTGTGCTCCTATCATCATAACCTTACCTAATTCAATCGGGTTAATGGGTGGATTAAGATTTTCTCCTAGAAAGGGATCATTTTCAATCAACTTCAAGAGACTCCTAGTTGGGAATCCATCTTGACCTAATAAACCCGGTTTAAACCCATAATGTTTCTTGTGATCAATCATAAATGGGTGATGTAAGCATGTAAGGTCATTTTCTACTCCTATATTGGCTTCCTCTCTACAAGGCTTAGAGTCCACTACCTTTATCCCAAGACTACCCGGACTATATGGTTTGATGGGTGGATCAGGACCTTTTTCAATTCCTAAATTCACATCTAAAGATGGAAGATTAGGTAACGGCTTTGGTTGAGGCTCCGGTTCATCAAAACTAGGAACTTCCTTAGAACTAAAAGAAAGGTCATCACTACAAGTGTTAAAACCTATATTCTCTAGTTGATCCAAGGGTTCTACCTCTATTGGGGTTCCTATAGTCTCTTCTACTTCTTCCGGGTAAGTCACGAGTGGTATGTGTGCCTCAAATGATGGTAGGACTTGTGGGGTACTTTCTAGGTTTGTGTTATTTACCTCATCCTTCCTTTTCTCAACATCACCTATATCCTCATCATGTGTTTTAGTAGAATCTAACCTAAATATGTTCCTAAGTATCTCAAATCCTTCTCTAGCCATTTCAAGTTCTAAGTCTGATTCATAAGAACCTTCCTCAATAACTTGATTACAATGTTCAATTTGCCTAAAGGATTCATCTTTTTGCTTAATATGATCATGTTCAGCTAAATCCTCCTTAATTATTTCCTCAAGTTGTGATGTATACAAACCCATCAATTCATTAAACTCATGGTTCACGGTTAGGAGGCTTTCCTCAAAATTTTTCCAAAGGGTCTTACTAAAAGGAATTGATCCTAACAATGATTGTTTAATATAGGTCACACATGCGCATAACTCATCAAACCTATCAAACTTTACACCCATCTCCTCTTGTATATAGCTAAGATCACTTAAAAATTCATTTGAACAACAGGAAGCAAATCTATCCGAGTAAACTAATTGTTCCTCTATTGTTAATGATCTAAATGGAATCTCATCCGCCATGAAGACAAATGAAAATGGTTTTACAAACAAAGGGCACAAAGAAAAAGATAGACTAAAGGAAACCTAAAAATAAAAATAAAATCTTACTAGAAAGGAATCTAGCAAGTAGGCCTAATACAAAGAAATTCTAACCTAGACAATAACTATTCCCCAGGCTGCGGCGCCAAAAACTTGATGCGTGGGAATCGCAACAGGCTTTACCTCTCAAGGGATCTTGAGAAGCTTACAACCCCCACCAGGCAGTGTACCTGATCGTTGTAGTATAGTATAGTGACAAGTACCGGGGGATTGATCGTTCAGCTTAGGAATAGTGTCGCTAGGATTAGAAAACCTAAATACTAGTTCTAAAGGTGAGGGATGATTATTTTTGTGTTTTTATATTTTATGGAAAGCAAATTAAAATCTCGGGTTTGAAGGATTTGGGCGGAATTAGTTGCTAATCAACTAACCCAATACTAAGATGCAATCAAAATAAAATACCAGAAATGAAAACAAACTAATTTATACTAAGGTTGTGAGCAGTAATTGGAGAAAATGTGTTTACTTAGATTTCACTACTCCCTAGATATCTTTTACACGTTAATTACTTGTTATAATTGCATGGATGACGGATCGTATTCCTTAATACCATTCATGGGGTGGCACACATAACTCCCCAATTCTATGAGCTCTTATCTCCTCCTACACCATGCCCAACACAACTATAGGGATTGTAAACAGTGGCTCATGCATTAAATACAACCAATAAAGACCTAGTGCGCGTTGGTTCATGTTTCTTAAGACGTTCAAGCATGTTACCAATTGGAGATCTGCCAGTTTTCTTAAGCCTAACATATAAATCATTCATCCAAGACAAGAATAAACAAGTAATCAACACATAATCAATATCTAGGTTTCATTAGATCTAAGCAAACACAAGATAGATCTAGCCTAGCATGATGGAATTAAGACAAGAACAAGATATAGACAACCAACACATAGACATATTGATTGAATTAGAAGAACACTTATCGTGATTAATCATGCAAGGTATCAAGGGGTTGGAACCCTTGAAAACCTGTAAAGTTACACCAAAATCGTACTTAGGGTTTCTCCCAAAACTTCTCTCTTTTTATGTGAAAAACTAGAAAACTAAGAAAAAGGGGTCTGACGGCGTCAAGACCAAATAAGTGACGCCGTCACCTTGCCGCCAAAACAATCCTCGGACTGCCTAGATCTACATTTGACGCCGTCAAGTACAAAACATTTCCAGGCCGTCATGACTTTTACTCTTGACGCCCTACCTTCATGACGCCGTCAAAACTCTTCTGGGTCGTCATGGAATTTTACTCTTGACGCCGTCAGGGAACTACTGTTGACGCCGTCATGCACTGTTCCCAGCATGAAAAATTAAGTCTTTGGCGTTTTCTTCACTTTTATGCTCCAAAAATGTCCGAATTGCTTCCTTTTCAAGATTTCACTCCCAAAGTACCTAAAATCACAAAAGGAACGATTTAGGGCAATATTTGATCAAATAAATTCGGATTCGGGCTTAAATGACCCCCTAAAAACGGATCATTTTTCGCCTCATCAGGGAACATGTCCATCTACTTATGTAAGGCACACAATTGAACAAGGAAGACATGGAATCTAAACTTTACTTGGAATACACTAATATCATGATCGAACCAGGTGAATTCCTTGAGTCTTACTTTCATCGTTTCACCAATGTCGTCAATGATTTAGAGAGACATGAAGTACCCCTTCCAAGAATCACTATCAATACAAAGTTTGTTAGTAGTCTGGGTCCTGAGTGGCAAAAGTATGTGACATTTGTGAGACAAGCTAAGAATCTTCATAGAGATCCATATGGTTTGTTGTACGACTATCTCAAGCACTATGAGTCTGAAGTTGAAAAAGATAAAGCCGCACGAGGAGGATATACACCACCACCTACTTCTAATCCCCTTGCACTCGTTGCTCAATCTCATGTTGCACATCCTCCGATGTCTAATCATCCTTATGATCAGGAACATAATTATTTCAGTCACCAGCAACCTCCTACTTCTCAACACACTTCTACTCAACTTGCTCCATATGACAACCATGATAGCATGTATTACTCTAATCAGATTGAAGATGATGATGACGACATCAATACGTTGAATCAAGGACTTGCTCTTGTTGCTCGTGCTTTTAGCAAATTCTACAACAAAACCAACAACCGTCTTCGCTCTTCATCAAATACAAGAAATCAAGCTGTCATTCAAGATGGTCGAGTTGAGATTCAGAACCGTAATTCTGGACGTTCAGGTGGGTATACTGGAAATTCTGGGTATGGACAAAGAGTCAACAACAATGGGGGATTCAGAAACAATTCAGGTGCTCCTCAGCGAAGTAATGACAATGTTGCTCATAACAATACAATATCTGGGAATGCGATATGGTGCTACAACTGCAACGAAAAAGGTCATATTGCAACAGCATGCCCTCAACCAAGAACCCGCGGCAGTCAGTTTCACAAGCAAGCATTACTTATGGCTCTCAAAGATGAAAAGGAAGGAACTTTCAATGCTTACGAGAACAGTTTCTTTGCTAATGCTTACAACGATGATGATATGGAAGATCTTGAAGCCAATGCAGCTGTGATGCTTATGGCCAACATGCAGGAACATCAGTTGAATGATTCAGGCCCAGTGTTCACCACTGATGGTTTGTCTCAGGTAAATGACCTAACCACATGCTCCATAGAATTTAATACATCACCCTCTGTTTCTGAATTAGATCAGGCGCAAGTTGTTCCTTCTGAACCATTTTTATCTTCTCAAGAGGATGAACAATTAGACACAGTTGTTATATTTGATGATGACACTGTCGTCTCATTTGATGATCCTATTGAGCAAGACGAAAATGACTATATTGAACAACATGAACCTTCTTCGGATCCAGCTCCTGACTGTACAGTTATGGCCAAACAACTTAAAGAACAACTTCTTTCTAATCACATAATGGACGAGCAAACTAATGTTTTGAAAGAAAATGCCGAGTTGAAAAAGGACATTGAATGTTATAAAATACAACCTTCAAATTTTCAAAATGCAGTTCATCGTGAAAAGTGATTTGAAAAGTCATTTCAGGAATCATATGTCAAAGAACAAAATCTTCAAAAGCAAATATATGACATAATTGAGTCAAACGGTAAATTGGTTTCCAAACTGGAAAATGAAAAACATGATCTTCAAAAACAAGTTGTTCAACTCCAACAGGAACTTTCAAAAACACAGAAAGAGGTAACAACTTGCAAACAGGAATTTTATGAACATAAAGTGCAAAAACGAGAAAAAGAAAATACTTTAATTGAGGATAATCTCGTTCTCAAACGTCAAATTAAAGCTTTTCAAAATATCGTTTATAAACATGGGGAATCTGTAACGACAATTCAAAAGTTTACTTTAAAACCAAGACAAGATAAAGGTTTTGCCCTCAGCGATTACAGATCCACTTTTCTTCGCACTGCCTTCAAAACAATTCCTAAGCTGTACAGTGGACCAATTGATGGATAATAATGTTGTGCGTGTTATTGTACATAATACTGAGGAAGAATACGAACTTGAAAAAAAGAGTCGATCAAAAATGAGTCAAGTTAAATATTGCAAACCATATGATTACTCAAAAGTTCGTCACATTTCAAAATCTTTTGTTCCATCAAGAGAAATACCTGAGAAATCATGGTATGTTACTGAGTCTTATGTTTCATCTTCCGATGGAGCTCCTGTCAAACCTGTGTCACAAGTAAATGGTCCATTACCATCTTCTGGTAATGACACCATTACCTACACGCTGTAAAGTTTTAGACTATTTTCAAACATTCATGAAAGGCATCGATAATTTGGAAAACGTCATTGAACATCATTCGCAAATTAAAATTGTTACTTTTCATTCAGCTTACGAGCGAGAAAAGCGAGACATTTTTCAAAAACAAATTCTACCTTTAGTTCAAAATTTGCGTTATTGTGCTACTCGTTGGGAACAGGAACTCCAAAAAGAAGTTAATGATATGAAAGATATTTTCGCTCTTAATGAAAATGCAATTTTGGTTCAACAACGCAAAAACCGTTTTTTGAAATCAGATTCTGATCGACTCTTGGAAATACTTCTCCATGCTGATATTTATACTCTCATCATGAATGATCTCCATTATTCCAGCAATGCTACGGTATTTGAAGATTACTGTGCTGATCTTGTTTTGTTGAAGTCACAAAATGAAACATTGAAACATAAATATGAAACGTTGCGTCAAAACAGTGATGATGTGATAAACAAACTTTCAAACGAAATTTGTCAACTCAAACAAAAGCTTGATTGGTGTCAAGCTCAAAGTATTGAAACCGAATTGCAACTACGAAGCAAAAATGCTTTTCTCAAAGGCAAACGTCTTCAACATGAAAATGAAATTAAAGAGTTAAAAATTGAAAACACCGAATGGCAACAAAACCGCGATGACATTCGTTATTGCAATGGTTTACTTGAGTCTGATATTCAGGATAAAAATCACACCATCATTGATTTGAAAGAGAAAATTAAGCTACTTCAAAAAGGTAAGTTTATTGACACCACTGTGATAGCACCAGGAATGTTTCAAATAGACAGAACAGATAAGGGTAAGCATGCTAAGAGTTCTAATGTTAGCTCTTCCACTTCCACAGGTCTAGTTTCCCCTAAGAGCGTTAGCAGCCCAAAGCCAAAAAGCGTTAAGAAGACTAAAAAGACTAGGCTCTCGCAACGTAGAAGAGGAACACTAGAAGTGCAAGAAGTAGAAGCTCACCTTAGGAACTCGAATAAAACTCATGTTGCATCTGATTTAGATTCTAATATTGCAAATTGTAATCCAAATCTTAATGTAACGAATGCTGAACCTTCTAATGTTTTGAATATTAATGCATCTTGTGTGTTTTGTCATCAAAGTGTGTTATCTGGTGATCATACCAAATGTGTAGCTAATAATCTCTTACATCGTAAAAAGAAACGTAGATCAGGCTTTCCTTCTAGGTCCACTAATGCCTCTAAGTCTACCTTAGGAAAAACGCCTACTAAAGTTTCAAATGATATTGTAGTCAACCCAAGAGCTCCAATCAATAAATCTAGGAACACGCCAAAAGCTAGTGCATTCACTAAAAACAAAGCAAAAACTAGTTGGAACTGGCAACGTTGGTTACAATACAAACCAAATTTTAAATGGATTCCTAAACTGTTAAATACTTGTGTTTCTAACCAACAGGAACCCACTATTTCTTCGGGTTCCACCCTTACTTCTGTTCCATCTCTGTCTTCTTCTTATGATGCAGGTGGTTCAGATCGTTCTCTGGATTGTTGATAGCGGTTGCACCCGACATATGACAGGCAATCTCAAACTGTTATATAACTTTGTCTCAAAGTTTATTGGAACTGTCAGATTCGGGAATGATCAATACGCTTTAATCATGGGTTACGGAGACTACATGAATGGGAATATTGAAATTAGCAGAGTTTATTATGTTGAAGGCTTGGGTCACAACCTCTTTTCAGTCGGTCAATTTTGTGATGGAGATTTAGAAGTAGCATTTCGAGAGAAAACCTGTTTTGTTCGTGATCTACAAGGCAATGATTTGATGTCAGGCAAATGTGGCACTAACCTTTACACAATTTCAATGTCTGACATGATCGCTTCATCTCCAATCTGTCTTCTATCCAAAGCTGAAACGACTAAATCCTGGTTATGGCACAAACGCCTTTCTCATTTGAATTTCAAAATGATGACTGATCTCGCTCGTCACAAATTAGTTGAAGGCTTTCCAAGATTCCGCTATGCCAAAGATCATCTATGTCCAGCCTGTGAACAAGGAAAAAGTACTCGTGCTCATTTTCCATCAAAACCTGAACACAGTACTAATCATGTTTTACAAATGCTTCATATGGATTTGTGTGGTCCGACGCGTGTTCAAACGATCAATGGTAAACGCTACATCTTAGTAATTGTTGATGATTACTCTCGCTGGACTTGGGTTTATTTTCTTCGAAGTAAAGATCAAGCTCCTCAAATGATCATCACCTTTCTCACCAAAATACAAGTTCAGCTACGCAACACAGTCAGAATTGTAAGAACTGACAATGGCATAGAATTTAAGAATCAGACTCTAAGGTTGTATTTTGAGAAAGCGGGAATTGAACATCAAACATCTATTCCATGAACACCCGAACAGAATGGAGTAGTCGAAAGACGCAACAGAACGTTGGTGGAAGCTACTCGAACGATGTTAATCAATGCTCAATTACCAGATTATTTATGGGCAGAAGCTGTTTCAACCGCTTGCTACACTCAAAACCGTTGTATGATCACAAAACGCCATCACAAAACCCCATATCAGATTGTTCACAAAAGGAAACCGAACATCAGTCACTTTCATGTATTTGGAGCTTTATGTTATCCAGTCAATGATCATGATGATCTAGGTAAACTTAAAGCAAAGGCTGACATTGGAATTTTTATAGGATACTGTGAAAATTCAAAAGGCTATCGGATATGGAATCGTCGTACTCAGGAAACTATTCATGCTAATTTCGATGAACTCACTCCAATGGCTTCTGAGCAAAACGGCTTAGGACCCGCAACCAACCGTCTTAACTTTCCGGTATCTTAGGCTGAACCATTGTCACTTTCTCGTAAAGAAGTGGAAACGTTGTTTGCTCCATTGTTTGATGATACGCCTGTTAACCGTCCATCTGAGGCCACACCAAATTCCGCTGCACATCTTGATCAACATCATGTACCTGATACACCTCAACAAACAACAACTACTGTTGGAAGAGACGGTCCTCCAGTCATATCACCTACAACAACAGAACAAACCGGGTCCAACTTACGATAATCAGCTGGAGATTCCATACCTTTATCAGTTCCACAACCCGCAGAGCATGACCCAGAATCATTCATTAACCCATTTGCAAATGCTCAACCTGTCCCCGACATTGTTGAGTCATCTACACGCAATTTGGGTCCTGCTCACTTGCGAGATACTTATCAACTTCATCCTTCGACACACAAATGGACTAGAGATCACCCCTTAGTTCAAATTATTGGCCATCCAGATGCACCAATTATGACAAGACAACGCCTTCACATAGACGGTGAAACTTGCATTTATGCACTCACAATTTGTGAAACCGTACCTAAAAACGTCAAGGAAGCAATGACTTATGAAAACTGGATTGAGTCTATGCAAGAAGAATTCGAAAACTTTCAAAGATTAGAAGTCTGGGAATTGGTTGAAAAACCAGAAGGAATCATTGTCATTGGATTAAAATGGATCTGGAAAAACAAACTGGATGCAGAAGGCACTGTCATACACAACAAATCACGCTTGGTAGCAAAAGGTTACTCTCAAGAAGAAGGAATCGATTTTGAAGAATCATTTGATCCAGTAGCTAGACTTGAAGCTGTACGGATATTCTTAGCATTCGCTGCTCATCGGAATATGATTGTTTACCAAATGGACGTGAAAACGGCTTTCCTGAACGGTCAACTCCGAGAAGCGGTTTATGTCAGTCAACCTGAAGGATTCGTTTTTCTAGAACGTCCCAATCATGTCTACAAGCTTAAGAAGTCTCTCTACGGTCTCAAGCAATCCCCCAGGGCGTGGTATGATAAGCTTTCTAAATTCCTGTTGGCTAATGATTTTACTCTAGGCTCGGTGGATCCAACACTGTTTACAAAAACATACGGGATGGACTTATTAATCGTTCAAATTTATGTCGATGACATTATTTTTGCTTCAACCAACAAAAATTACTCAATGGATTTTGCAAAATTAATGACAGATAATTTTGAAATGTCCATGATGGGTGAACTTACGTTCTTTCTAGGACTACAAGTTCATCAATCACCCTGTGGAATTTTTCTAAATCAGTCCAAATATGCTCTTGAGATTTTAAAGAAACATGGAATGCAAAGTTGTGATACTATGAATACACCGATGGCCAATTCCACTAAACTAGATGCTGATATACATGGGACTCTAGTTGACCCTACCAAATACCGAAGTATTATTGGGTCCCTCATGTATCTCACATCTAGTAGACCTGATATTGTATTTGTTGTCTTTATATATTCTCGCTATCAGTCTAATCCAACTGAAAAACACCTCAATGAGGCAAAAAGAATCCTTCGATACATAATGGGAACCATCCACTTGGGGATCTGGTATCCGAAGAATTCTGGTTTTGAACTAATAGCTTTTTCAGACGCTGACCATGCAGGATGCTTAGACTCGCGAAAAAGTACATCAGGTGGCTTACAGTTTCTTGGAGATAAACTTGTGTCTTGGCAATCAAAGAAGTAGGATTGCACTTCACTGTCATCTACAGAATCTGAATACGTAGCTATGTCTACTTGTTGTGCTCAAGTCATTTGGATGAGATCACAACTTAAAGACTATGGCTACCTATTCAATAAGATTCCGATATACTGCGATTCTAAAAGTGCCATTGCAATCTCCTGCAACACAGTTCATCATTGCAAATCCAAACACATTGATCTCCGATATCATTTCATCAAAGAGCATGTCGAGAAGGGTACAGTTGAATTATATTTTGTGGGTACTGAGTACCAATTGGTGGACTTACTTACAAAACCCTTAGCTCCATCAAAGTTTGCAAGTTTAGTTCACCAAATTGGTATGCGATGTTTGACACCAGTGGATCTGGAAAAGTTTCTTAAACAACATTAAAATGTCAAACATCAAAACTCACACTATCTTTGTAAAATAAGTTTTCTCTTATTTTTCATTAATCACAAAAACACAAAAATATTTTTCTTTTCCATTAAAAAAAATGCAAGTATATCGCTTTCTTTCAACACCTTGTTATCTTACTAGTGTTGAGGGGGAGACACGCTCACATTTTTCTTATAATTTTTCAAAATCGGTATACTTGCATATTACCTTGGATGCGTTGTTTCGGGATTTCATATCTCGTTTCCTTATCTCAAAATGGTGTCGTAAGGTTGAATGTATTTAATTATCGCTTGTCATACTAACATTATACTTTTGGACTCACTTAACACATTATTAGTAGTTAAGGGACTAAAATTGACATATTTCACAAAGTTTTAAAAACACAAACATAAAACAAACACTACCCGTTTTTTTTTTTCTTTCTAAAACCCCATAAATTATCAAAACCTTAAACCTCTTTCGAATCCACGGCTAAGATTCAAACGTAAAATCCGTGCTACCAATTTTCAAACTGTAAGTTTCCACGTGATCCTTACACGATTTCTAGCAATGGTTTTGATTTAATCTCAATTTTAACGTGTTGATTTATAGTTATTGCAATTTGAAGGTCTAGGGTTTCATGAATTTCGGAATTCATTCAAACGTGGTCAATTGTGTTGTTTTTCATAGGGCTTTGGTCCAAAATCATTTTATAAATGTTCCTATTACAACCAATCGTGATCCATAACATGTTTGGTTGATTTTCAAAATCTAGGGTTTTATGTACGATTTGGGTTTTATGGTTTTAATGTTTGTTTTAGTGTTTTTATTAGTGGGATATGTTGCCATGTGTGGTAGAATCATTGTTGTGCCTCTTAATTTGAACCATTTCAATGTATGCATGATTCTCGATGTGTAGGGTTTTTCGATCATTATGGATGTCTCTTGTTCTATGTTTATATGAGCTGTTAGTCGTGTCATATGATTCATATACATGTTTGTGATATGCTAGAATCTGTCATCTTCAGTAGAATTATGATTTAAGAACTTTATCGAAAACATGTTCTTGCATCACTTCGAAATCATTGAATAAATGTGTATACCTTGATTCTAATTGTTGAATATTATCCTTGACAACAGGTTACAATATTTGGTTCTCATTATTTCACAAGGAAACGTACGTTGGCCATATTTCGAAATTCTTGTATAAGAATTTTTTCGAAAATACGTTTTTCGCAAACACCAGCCATGGTGAAAATCTTCGAAAACACTGTTACAACAAGTATTTTCAAAAAATTTCAAAGTATTATATTTTCTCGAAAATATTCACTTTGTTATCTTTTCGAAAATTTTTGCGAAAATTTTCTCATCCTTGGTCATATTTTTGAAATCACCATCTAAGTCAATGTTTTCGCATTCACCCATAATGAGTATTTTCGAAAATTTCTTCAATCAGCCTGTTCTCGATAAAATTTTATCGAAAACACACTTGAAATTTTTTTTGAAAACGCTCAATATGCATGATTGTGATAAATTTGTGACTTGGTTTTTGAAAATATTGGTACTTGTGACTTGATTTCGAAAACATGTTATGTACTTATGTGTTTGTGACTTATTTGGCTCTATGTACTATTTTAAGAACATTGTGACTTTGTAATTTCGAAACATGTACATGATGATTATGATTTCTAGTTTATGTATTGTTATTTGTGTATCTTGGATATTCTTTGTGCATGTGTAATCACATAAGTGATTCATAATTACAATAGACTCTCTAAGTATACGTCACCTATCACTATACATGCAATTATCGAACCATACGTGCCATACGTGCTTACATGACTCTAAATGCTTATCTATAATCAAACTTTGCAATCATGCTAACTCGTAACAAATCTCGATGTTTGGTTTATGATAATGCTTTTCAGAATAACATGGCTGAACACAACGAGAATGTCCCTGAACAAACTCTTCCACTACTCACCATGGATGACATCACTCCCGCTGACTACAATGTTAAGATTGGCAACAACAATCCTCGAGTTGACTTCGACAAATTGAGGATCCCTGAGAACTCATGCAGGATTGTCAAAGATATTCTCCTTGCTCATCCATGCAAGCATCTGCTCAACAGATCTACTTCAGTTCCTCTGTTTTACCTTCATCAGTTCTGGCTTACGGCTAAGGCGAATTTAGATGATGAGTCTTTCATTGTTACGCTGGATCGACAAGTCTACACTGTAGATCACGACGTCCTTCGTACAGTCCTCCTCCTGCCTCAAACTGACAATGAATTTGCTCCAATACTACCTGAACTGGATCTTCTTGATTTCTTCATTGAATTAGGATATGATGTTGATGATGACTTACCTCTGGTCAAACATTCCAGATTCAATGCCAAGAATATAGCTCAGCCCTGGAGAACATTCTGTCTGTTAGTTGTAAGATCTATATCAGGAAGAAAGAGTGGTCACGAACATCCCAGACTTGAGCATTTACAAACATTTTGGGGAATGGTGACCATGACACCTACTGACTTTGCAGTTCTAATCATGAACGATATAGTCTACAACATCCAAACCGGACGTGAAAAGACTATGATCCCGTTCACAAGATTCACCAAGCTTCTCATTGAATATTTCTGCAAAGACACTCCAGAATTTATCAAAAGGATGGCAGACCCTAATGAGCCTAAGCACCTCTTCGAGGACGACTTCACCACCTCCTTTATCAAGTCAACCACTTCCTCTACCAAGATAAAGGGAATGAGGCTTCCCGAATATCTTCTTGATGACAATATCAAGAAAAGTTTGAACTACAAATTCTATGATGATTCTTACAACGGGGTACAGGAAGAAGCTACTATACAGACTCGCAGCAAAGGAAGTGTGAAATCTGGGAGTACTACAAGTACCACTGGCTCACCTCAGACTAAGTCAAAGGCTACTCCCAAGACAAAACCATCTGCTAAACCCAAAACTTCTGCCAAACCTAAGCCGACACCCAAACCAAAGCCTGCAACCAAGCCAAAGAAGAAGGTAACACCAAAGTTCGCTCTTCAAGATGAACCTACACCACCACCCTCTGAAAGCGACTCTGAGTTCGACACAGAATCTGAAAAAGAGGAGCAAGACTTTGAACGAAGAGTTAGAGTAACAGAAGAAGCATTTCCTGCAATGGAGATCGCTATACAACAAAGTCTTGAAACTTTTGAAGCAGAGTCTAGAAAGAGAAAAGGGATCACTATTAATGAGCCAAATGATGATGAAGAAGACGAACCAATCGTTGAACAATTTGTCGACAAACGAAAGTTGAAAAGTATAATTGTCGACACACGAGCCGAAGAAAAGCAATTCCGCAAAGAACAAAGGGAAGCAGCACTCCAAAGCCGACTTCAGTCTCAACCTTCACCACCACCACCTGTCGATCAATCAGAACATGAAGGAACTACAAGCAGCATGATTCCTCCCATTGTGTCCACAACTTTAGAACCAGCTTCACAACCTGATGACATAGTTAAAGACACAGATAATATAGGAGACATCACTATAACTGAGACTGCAAATGTAGGGGAGAATGTTGGCGGACAGGAGAACATTGCTACGGATCTGGAATTTGACCACTTTATTACTCCTGAGTTTCTTGCACGGGAAGCAGAGGAAGCAGAAGAACGCAGAAGAAAAGAAAATGAAGAAAAGAACGCTTTCGACACCAACATATTTCTTCAATCATCTTCGCAATCAAAGAAGACTTCCTCAGTGCAACCTCCACCTCCTCAAGACTCTCCACCAAAGGATCCGACTCCTCCTGCTTCTTCTTCAAGCTCTCACAACGAGTCGTCATCCGAATCATCACCTGAGCATTCATCTCCCACACCTTCTGAAACCGCATCAAAGCAACATTCAATCAACGAACCGACTAAACCAGTTGATCTTCAGGAGCAAGTCAACAATCTCACAACCATGGTTACCGGTCTTGCCAAACACGTTGAAGACTTTCAGGAGTCAAAGTAGCTAATCGATAAGTTCTTGAACGCTGATTTCTCAGGATTTATCAAGACTGTCACACTAGATTATCTTACTGAAAATCTAGTTGAAATTGTCACTCCTAAAATTACATTGAACCTATCAGGGACAATTTGGATCACAAAATTAAAAGTGTGGTAAAGAAAATGTTGTCAACCACACCATTCACGCTTCACACTGCAAAAGCTTCTACTGCAACTCCAACCGTCCCTGAACCTTCTTTCGATGAACTGCTTGCTCAACTCTACGACAAAGTTGCCTTCAAAACCAATAGACAACTGAAGAAAAAGCACTTATCGATGCTATTTCCGCCAACTTGTCCAAAGAGTCATGCAAAGATGCAGCTGGAACCCTGAAAAGGTCAAGGAAAGATGACGACCCGGACCGGAACTCAAAAGGTAAGAAACATAAGTCTGGAACCGGTCCATCATCTTCTCAACAACCACGAAAGGATTCTACTCCTCCTGGAAATCAACAACACACCTCAGCTACCGGTCAAGGTCCAATAGAAGAGGAAGAAACTTTCATGCAATCAACTGATGACTACCAAGGTCAACCCGATACCGATTACCGTGCCTCCCCTATTCCCGATTCTCAAGCTGGACCATCGTCACCATCAAAAGCTAAAGACAAGGATGCTACATCTAAGTCTAAGAAATCAAAGAAAAGAAGACGTCATTCATGGCTCGACAATGATGACAGTATGACACACCTGAGAATGACTGGTTGACAGAATTGGTACAAGCTCAACCTCATCTCGAAGATGAAGAACCCCTTCCAGGCAATACACTACAATTCACTCAAGTTATTATGAAGGATCTTCATATTGAGAAACTTACGAAGGCGGAGCTCAGAAGAATCAATAGGGATGCACAGGAATTCCTTAAGTCCAGATCTGGAAACAAAATAGAATACGAATATCACATGCAGAATATAGCTAGTGCAATGTCTGGCAAGTTTGACTGGCTAAACCCTGAAGTGAATATCGACCTCAGTTCCAAAAACCACGAAAAGCCTTACTTCACTGATTGGACTTAACCATTACCTTTGAAAGGATTTCCAGAAAAACCCAAGTTACCTTACAACTTCTTCTTCAACAAAGATCTTCGTAACCTCCAACTCACCCAAGAGAAATCCATGAAGAAATATGCTTCCTCACTTACAATCTCAGTACCAGCCGCAAGATACGAAGTTCCTGCAATTGAAGAGTCTACTCCAGTATTCAGCAAATCTATCGTAGCTTACGACGGAGATGCTCTACACGGGATTCAGCACTGGCCAGAACGTCGTCGTCTCGGTTATACTTCCAGGTTAGGAGAAAAATCAACTAAATAAACAAATATACATAATCATAACAATTAAATATGTATAAAACATGTAGCCACATGCAAATCTTATTCAATAGTCCTATTAATAATCAAATCTAGGTGTATAACGTATTAATTCAATTAAGGCTTTCTTTTTCTAGGAAAAAGAGCCACATACATCGATAAATCGATTGCGTAAGCCAAAATTAAATAAATACCACATAGCACATAATTGATTACTTAATATTGGAGTCTTCCCCAATTCGACATCTATTAATAAATTTACATGTTTCGATATAACTTAACCATTAATTATTATAAACAATTTAAACCATTTAAATTATCACACAATTAAAAATCCATGCAAATATGCACTTTTTCATGGATTTAGCTTAACAATTAACATATTGCACCAAGATCGTTTACTAAAACGCATAACAATTACATGACATCCTAGGGTTTCTAATCAAATTAATAAATTAAAAACCATAAACCCTAAAACCCTAATAAGGTCAATCGACCCATAAAAATTTTAGGGTTAGGAATCTAACAAATAAACGCTAAAAACATGTAACTAAACGAATCAAGATTCAATTTTTATGCGTTTCGATAATTAATTACACATTATAACGGCTCTAGATGCCACTGTTGGAATTATGATATCATGACATTCATATATTATAAACCAAACACATCAAGTGAGCATAGCGGAAGCAATTATAACAAGATCAAATAACATGTAATTAATTAATCAATATTTAAATAGTAAACATACCTTTGTGATTCTAGCCCGAACAAGAATCAAATAGCAATCTTCCGGAACAAGAACCCTAATTAGGGTTTATGTGGATTACAAGAATTACCCCTACCTCTTTTGTAATTCAATCCAAGAATCAAACAATAGTGTGTTTGATTCACGTTCTTGTACACACGTACTAATTCAAGAAAAAGTTTATGCAAGTAATTAAACACAAAACTTGTTTTGATCTATGAAAATCGAAACCCTTAGGGGTTTGTTTAGATGGATCGACCAAGACAAAGATAGGAGAGAAAAATACCAAGATGTGTGTATACAAGTTATAAGAAAAACATGTATATTGGGTTTGCTTATATACTATTCAAAACTTAGAGCTCAAGGCACAAAGGAGGTTAACCCCCCCCCCCCTATTGCCGATCGGTTTTGGATCCCCCAAGGGGATTCCGGAACCTTCTCTTATTTCCAATTTTGCTTAGTATTACTTTCCTAATCTTCGTTCAATAGTCCATTAGTCATTAATCATTAAATACTAATTACTATTTATTTATTTTGTGTTTATTAATAATTACTTATAACATTTTATAAATAATTATTTCTTTTTCTCTTCATACGTATTGTGTGCAATCCCGTGATCTCAAGTTCGATCCTAACACACAACTATTATTATTTTGTCTATAAAACCAACACTTAGATCATGTATGACCAAAGGTACGTTGGTAGTGACTTGGTACCATGATCCATAATATTTATATATAGACCTTTATTGCTTCTTTTTTTCAACAAGATCAAAGAGTATTACGTTTTTAATATGCCCACCTAGTAACATTACTTTTGTGCTTCTAAGATCAGATTGTCAAAATCAAATGTAATAAAATCTTTAATACATTAGATATGGGAAAATTGTCCAGAAATGCATCTAACTTGCCACCTTTTGTTTTTATATACCATGAACTTTTTTCCCCATTGTATACACGAACTTTCTTAATCTTCCTATTATATACACGAACTTTTTAATCTTCCTATTGTATACATGAATCTGACGTGGCATGGAGTTAATTACATAAATTAACATGAATCGTCCCTGTGGCTCAAAACAATTACACCATTCGTCCTTAAAACAATTACATAAAAGGTCCTTGTAGCTCAAGAGTTAAAATATTTGCATCGTTAGTCCTCATTGAGTTAAAATATTTGCATCGTTAGTTCTTATTGACTATTAAGTTAAAATATTTGCAACGTTAGTCCTTATTGAGTTAAAATATTTGCATCGTTATTCCTCACTGCCACCCACTGTTGGGATCAAAGTTTTACTATTTTATCAAGTCTCAGTCATCTGTAATAATAGGTTGCTTAAGTTATTATTTACTTACATTAATGTTATGTTACAAGTTTACTAGACTTAAGGTATCAGGTCCATGGGCTTGAAAGCCCACACGAAATGTAAGTGGAAGGAGAGGGAGTGTTGCCCTATCTCCTTCCCTATAAATAGAAGCCTTAGGTCTCATGTAATACTTGGTTGTTTATTTGATATCTTAAGGAAACTCTTGCACTTATATTTCTCTCATTCAAATATTCACCCAAATCCTTATATCTATCTCATTATTGTTTGTGTGAAATCAATACGGTGACCTAACAAGTGGTATCATTCGCCAAATGAAGGTGTAGTTTTGTTGTTTTCAATGAATTTCATCTAAAACTTGTTTTTTTTTTCAAATCAATTTTTGTTAATTTTTTTGTACTTTCTTGTTTGTTTCTTGGTATTTAGTACATCTTTGCTTACAAACTTGTTCTATACATCAAAACAAACAAAAAGTTCCAAACTTTTATCACAAAAATCGATTTGGGATTCATTGTACTTGTTTTCGAAATTGTTCTAAATTTTGATAAATCTTATAAAGTTTTCAACTTTCTTTAAGATTTGCTCTTTTTATACCTAAAAGTACAAGGATCTTTAAATAAAAAAGCGTTTTTGATTAGCTTTCTTTGAAAACAAAAACTGTCCAAATTTCGCAATCCTTCATACAACCCAATTTCGAAATCGTGTGCTTGTGCTTCAAATTGACTTACGAATTGTGGACTCAGTCTTTTCTCTCTTTGATAAGAACGAAAAGTACTTCGAATTTTGGTAAACTTTCGAAATTGTATAATTTCAAGAGTGTGTTTGTGATTTTGTGTTTTCGAAAACTGCTTAATTTTCGAAATCACTTCTTTTCGAAAACTCCATTAAGTTTCGAAAACTCACAAATCTTCACTAAGCTTCGCGAATACTTGCTAAAGGTTCGAAATTCACTTATTTCGAAAAACTCAAAGTTTCGCAAACCTCAGTTTCGCAAACTACAAAAGTTTCGCAATCCCACACTGAGAAGAAAACTTTCGCAATCACTGCAAGTACAAAGTTTCGCAATCACTCATTTGTGTCAAGTTTTCGAGATTTGGCTAAACCTATACCTTCTACAAGGTCCATCTTTTCACACAAGTGTTTCAATATGTCTCAACCACCGTACTACAAGTTTAACCATCCTCAGCAACATCAGAATCAATAGTATCATCAGCAACAACAACAATATCAACAATCACCACAATATTATCAACAACCGGTTCACTCACAACAACATATTCTCATGCAACAACATCAGATGGTTCCAATACAACAATCTTATCCCATGTCACCACAACAGAGCCAACTTCCACCAAAACCTACTCACTGGTTTGACAGGATGTGTGAAGTCATTTCAACTCAACAATCCAGACACGAAGCAGGATCTATTGACACCCCACCAATGCTAACACCGGGAAATTATATTCAGTAGGCAAGTCGATTCTTAAGGTTTATTGAACTCAAGAAACCCAATGGTAAGTACATGAAACAAGTTATCCTTGAAGGACCATTTCCTTGGCATGTTAACAACGTTGTCGGTGACCCATCTGCTGATCCTCCAGTAGCTCCAACTGCTGTGCGTGTTCCTGAGTCTTCACTTACTGCTGAACAACACCACCATCATGAAGCAGATGAGTATGCTATGTCTTACATACTTCAAGGAATACCAAACATCATATTCAGAAGTGTTGATGCTCAGACAACTGCAAAAGCTATGTGGGAATGATGCGTGTGAATCGCAACAGGCTTTACCTCTCAAGGGATCTTGAGAAGCTTACAACCCCCACCAGGCAGTGTACCTGATCGTTGTAGTATAGTATAGTGACAAGTACCGGGGGATTGATCGTTCAGCTTAGGAATAGTGTCGCTAGGATTAGAAAACCTAAATACTAGTTCTAAAGGTGAGGGATGATTATTTTTGTGTTTTTATATTTTATGGAAAGCAAATTAAAATCTCGGGTTTGAAGGATTTGGGCGGAATTAGTTGCTAATCAACTAACCCAATACTAAGATGCAATCAAAATAAAATACTAGAAATGAAAACAAACTAATTTATACTAAGGTTGTGAGCAGTCATTGGAGAAAATGTGTTTACTTAGATTTCACTACTCCCTAGATATCTTTTACACGTTAATTACTTGTTATAATTGCATGGATGACGGATCGTATTCCTTAATACCATTCATGGGGTGGCACACATAACTCCCCAATTCTATGAGCTCTTATCTCCTCCTACACCATGCCCAGCACAACTATAGGGATTGTAAACAGTGGCTCATGCATTAAATACAACCAATAAAGACCTAGTGCGCGTTGGTTCATGTTTCTTAAGACGTTCAAGCATGTTACCAATTGGAGATCTGCCAGTTTTCTTAAGCCTAACATATAAATCATTCATCCAAGACAAGAATAAACAAGTAATCAACACATAATCAATATCTAGGTTTCATTAGATCTAAGCAAACACAAGATAGATCTAGCCTAGCATGATGGAATTAAGACAAGAACAAGATATAGACAACCAACACATAGACATATTGATTGAATTAGAAGAACACTTATCTTGATTAATCATGTAGGGTATCAAGGGGTTGGAACCCTTGAAAAACCTGTAAAGTTACACCAAAATCGTACTTAGGGTTTCTCCCAAAACTTCTCTCTTTTTATGTGAAAAACTAGAAAACTATATATAGAAAAAGGGGTCTGACGGCGTCAAGACCAAATAGGTGACGCCGTCACCTCGCCGCCAAAACAATCCTCGGACTGCCTAGATCTACATTTGACGCCGTCAAGTACAAAACATTTCCAGGCCGTCATGACTTTTACTCTTGACGCCCTACCTTCATGACGCCGTCAAAACTCTTCTGGGTCGTCATGGAATTTTACTCTTGACGCCGTCAGGGAACTACTGTTGACGCCGTCATGCACTGTTCCCAGCATGGAAAATTAAGTCTTTGGCGTTTTCTTCACTTTTATGCTCCAAAAATGTCCGAATTGCTTCCTTTTCCAGATTTCACTCCCAAAGTAACTAAAATCACAAAAGGAACGATTTAGGGCAATATTTGATCAAATAAATTCGGATTCGGGCTTAAATGACCCCCTAAAAACGGATCATTTTTCGCCTCATCATATACCCTTACACTTGAGATTTGCTTGTCCTCAAGCAAATGCGCTTTTATTCTAGTCAAAATACAAGTTAGGGGTCATTTAACACTAATATAAAAGTAATTACAACAAATAATCGTTCCACTAAAGACCAATAGACAAGCACGGAGGTCATACACAAGCACCTCACAAATAGTGTTTAGATACTCACATCTCTCGGGTGTAATAAAGTGTAAATTACAATATGGAAATGGAAGATATTTCTCACTACCTGTCATAGCAAAATAGATTACCATAGGCTTGGGAAAGGATCAAACCTCCACCACATGGCGTAAGCACCTAGGATAAACTATAAAAGAGGTCTTTTAAAGGGTTGTAACGTTAGGTGTAGGGATATGAAATACACGGTTTTGTTAGATAAAGGAAGTTTTTCTGGTGGCGAGTTAACAATCTTGGTTAATTACATGTACAATGTGGCGTTGCTAAGCCAAGACTAGACTCGACTTAAGCTAATAAATGAAAAATAACAAAAACATAAAATAAACATAGAATAAAACGGGATGGTAGTCCGTATGTTTTTCTTTTTTTTTCTCTTTTTTTTTTTAATTTTTTTATTATTATTATTATTTTTATACACTCTTACCCTACCATCCAAAATAATACATCATAGGGGTTGAACATTCTCCTTACACTTGAATCTTTACATACTTTACATTAAACTAATCTAATGACTCGAATTAAGAAAATCAAAACACTTGGAGCACTTTTAAGATTAACGCACATATGGGGGTAATAAATAATGTTCTTCCCCATTACTCCATAAAATAAGTCCTTGCCCATGAGTCCCAATCGTCCCAAAACAATATGTACAAGGATATGACTCGACTTAGCAACCATGTAATCAATTAGAAAGTTAACTTAGGGTTTAACAAATAACAATAATGCACTAAAAATGAGCGCATACACGGAAGGCTAAGGTGATTTGGTTGTACATTTAAGTGGGGTGTAACAAATTCTTCCTTTAAGTAAAATGCTTAAAGTTAGAAACGAAAAGATAGGCTCAGAGGGGTGTACTAGGGGTTTCGTGTACTAAAAATGAGTACAACGCTAAGGGTGTGGGAAAAATTAGTTGACTTAACTAGCCAAGTAATATGATTTAAATGGTCAAGTAATTATGATAATGCCTCTTATCATGTAGTAAATCCTACCACACGAATGTAGTCTCACTAGCGGTCTCGAGATGCATCACTAACGCAAGTTCTAGAATCTAAATGCTACCGGTACACTCATAAGCACTAATAGTAAATGCTTTCCCTATCAAATCTAAAGGCGAACCTCACATATTTGGGTGGAAAATTTTTCTGAATATACGGTTATGTGCTAGTCATACAATCTCCTATCCATGAGACGCTTGCTATGGCTAAAGTTTCACTCCTAAATGTTGTAAAAAATTTTAAATTTGGCGCTAAAATTGCACTAACAAGTATTTCTCATAGTTTTATTACACATCTACCATCAAACAAAACAAACTCAAGCGAAAGTGCATATGTAAGGTATCATCTTTTTACCCTCCCCTTACACTTAAGATGAACATTGTCCCCAATGTTCAAGTAAAGAATGTAAAAGTGAAAAAGTAAAGAGAATGAAATCAAATACTCCCCTGATTCGCTCGGTATGGATAATAAGGTGGCCAGGTTAAATCTTCCTCCAAGAAAATGAACAATCAAAGCTTCCCTTCCAGAATATAAATCATCTTCTTGTCATACATAACCTGTAAAACCTGACAAAATGGACAAGACAACCTCGCGTAAAATCGGCGGCATCCTATATAAGTTACTAAATCCTAGAAAACAAGATAAGATATAATGCTTGTGGAATGAAGTTTGCAGATCTCCTGGAGATTATAAAACTTAATAATTCACAAAAACCATAAGACTCCGTTAGAAAAACAAAACCGGTAAAATTTCCAGATTTTTACTCCAGACGCCGTCAAGAGTAAACTCCTGACGCCGTCAGAATTGACCTGCAGAAATCCTTATGTTAAGTTTCCGGAAAATTTTTGGAAAAACTTGGTCCTACTTCCTGGAAAATCCTGCAAAACTTCATTAAGACTCAATACAAGCATTTGACTCTAACAAGTACGAATATACATGTTCATTTAATATTGTGGAGAATCATGATCGGTTTGTTTCTTAAAAACATATTTGGGGTTTCCCCTTACACTTATCTTTTGCAAAAATACTTTTAGGTGGAGTTAAGACTAAGCCAAAACAACAAAGTAAAGTATTTCCACTTTTTAATTGAGAAACATGATCTACCAACAATAAAAACTAAGCACGCATACGGAAGCAAATAACAAACAAACAAATAAAATCACACAAAACATGGGTTGCCTCCCAAGAAGCGCTTGTTTTTTTTCGAGTCACGAGCCTCACTCTACCCTTATTTAACAGAAATAGGGGAGGTTTTCCCTACACTTAGGATTAAGTGCGGGTGGAAGTAGCGATAAACACCCTTAGGGTGGAAATATGCCTCGTGGGGAAAGTGTGGTGGAAGAATTATATGCTCAAAGGGTTGTGCTCCTATCATCATAACCTTACCTAATTCAATCGGGTTAATGGGTGGATTAAGATTTTCTCCTAGAAAGGGATCATTTTCAATCAACTTCAAGAGACTCCTAGTTGGGAATCCATCTTGACCTAATAAACCCGGTTTAAACCCATAATGTTTCTTGTGATCAATCATAAATGGGTGATGTAAGCATGTAAGGTCATTTTCTACTCCTATATTGGCTTCCTCTCTACAAGGCTTAGAGTCCACTACCTTTATCCCAAGACTACCCGGACTATATGGTTTGATGGGTGGATCAGGACCTTTTTCAATTCCTAAATTCACATCTAAAGATGGAAGATTAGGTAACGGCTTTGGTTGAGGCTCCGGTTCATCAAAACTAGGAACTTCCTTAGAACTAAAAGAAAGGTCATCACTACAAGTGTTAAAACCTATATTCTCTAGTTGATCCAAGGGTTCTACCTCTATTGGGGTTCCTATAGTCTCTTCTACTTCTTCCGGGTAAGTCACGAGTGGTATGTGTGCCTCAAATGATGGTAGGACTTGTGGGGTACTTTCTAGGTTTGTGTTATTTACCTCATCCTTCCTTTTCTCAACATCACCTATATCCTCATCATGTGTTTTAGTAGAATCTAACCTAAATATGTTCCTAAGTATCTCAAATCCTTCTCTAGCCATTTCAAGTTCTAAGTCTGATTCATAAGAACCTTCCTCAATAACTTGATTACAATGTTCAATTTGCCTAAAGGATTCATCTTTTTGCTTAATATGATCATGTTCGGCTAAATCCTCCTTAATTATTTCCTCAAGTTGTGATGTATACAAACCCATCAATTCATTAAACTCATGGTTCACGGTTAGGAGGCTTTCCTCAAAATTTTTCCAAAGGGTCTTACTAAAAGGAATTGATCCTAACAATGATTGTTTAATATAGGTCACACATGCGCATAACTCATCAAACCTATCAAACTTTACACCCATCTCCTCTTGTATATAGCTAAGATCACTTAAAAATTCATTTGAACAACAGGAAGCAAATCTATCCGAGTAAACTAATTGTTCCTCTATTGTTAATGATCTAAATGGAATCTCATCCGCCATGAAGACAAATGAAAATGGTTTTACAAACAAAGGGCACAAAGAAAAAGATAGACTAAAGGAAACCTAAAAATAAAAATAAAATCTTACTAGAAAGGAATCTAGCAAGTAGACCTAATACAAAGAAATTCTAACCTAGACAATAACTATTCCCCAGGCTGCGGCGCCAAAAACTTGATGCGTGGGAATCGCAACAGGCTTTACCTCTCAAGGGATCTTGAGAAGCTTACAACCCCCACCAGGCAGTGTACCTGATCGTTGTAGTATAGTATAGTGACAAGTACCGGGGGATTGATCGTTCAGCTTAGGAATAGTGTCGCTAGGATTAGAAAACCTAAATACTAGTTCTAAAGGTGAGGGATGATTATTTTTGTGTTTTTATATTTTATGGAAAGCAAATTAAAATCTCGGGTTTGAAGGATTTGGGCGGAATTAGTTGCTAATCAACTAACCCAATACTAAGATGCAATCAAAATAAAATACCAGAAATGAAAACAAACTAATTTATACTAAGGTTGTGAGCAGTAATTGGAGAAAATGTGTTTACTTAGATTTCACTACTCCCTAGATATCTTTTACACGTTAATTACTTGTTATAATTGCATGGATGACGGATCGTATTCCTTAATACCATTCATGGGGTGGCACACATAACTCCCCAATTCTATGAGCTCTTATCTCCTCCTACACCATGCCCAACACAACTATAGGGATTGTAAACAGTGGCTCATGCATTAAATACAACCAATAAAGACCTAGTGCGCGTTGGTTCATGTTTCTTAAGACGTTCAAGCATGTTACCAATTGGAGATCTGCCAGTTTTCTTAAGCCTAACATATAAATCATTCATCCAAGACAAGAATAAACAAGTAATCAACACATAATCAATATCTAGGTTTCATTAGATCTAAGCAAACACAAGATAGATCTAGCCTAGCATGATGGAATTAAGACAAGAACAAGATATAGACAACCAACACATAGACATATTGATTGAATTAGAAGAACACTTATCGTGATTAATCATGCAAGGTATCAAGGGGTTGGAACCCTTGAAAACCTGTAAAGTTACACCAAAATCGTACTTAGGGTTTCTCCCAAAACTTCTCTCTTTTTATGTGAAAAACTAGAAAACTAAGAAAAAGGGGTCTGACGGCGTCAAGACCAAATAAGTGACGCCGTCACCTTGCCGCCAAAACAATCCTCGGACTGCCTAGATCTACATTTGACGCCGTCAAGTACAAAACATTTCCAGGCCGTCATGACTTTTACTCTTGACGCCCTACCTTCATGACGCCGTCAAAACTCTTCTGGGTCGTCATGGAATTTTACTCTTGACGCCGTCAGGGAACTACTGTTGACGCCGTCATGCACTGTTCCCAGCATGAAAAATTAAGTCTTTGGCGTTTTCTTCACTTTTATGCTCCAAAAATGTCCGAATTGCTTCCTTTTCAAGATTTCACTCCCAAAGTACCTAAAATCACAAAAGGAACGATTTAGGGCAATATTTGATCAAATAAATTCGGATTCGGGCTTAAATGACCCCCTAAAAACGGATCATTTTTCGCCTCATCAGGGAACATGTCCATCTACTTATGTAAGGCACACAATTGAACAAGGAAGACATGGAATCTAAACTTTACTTGGAATACACTAATATCATGATCGAACCAGGTGAATTCCTTGAGTCTTACTTTCATCGTTTCACCAATGTCATCAATGATTTAGAGAGACATGAAGTACCCCTTCCAAGAATCACTATCAATACAAAGTTTGTTAGTAGTCTGGGTCCTGAGTGGCAAAAGTATGTGACATTTGTGAGACAAGCTAAGAATCTTCATAGAGATCCATATGGTTTGTTGTACGACTATCTCAAGCACTATGAGTCTGAAGTTGAAAAAGATAAAGCCGCACGAGGAGGATATACACCACCACCTACTTCTAATCCCCTTGCACTCGTTGCTCAATCTCATGTTGCACATCCTCCGATGTCTAATCATCCTTATGATCAGGAACATAATTATTTCAGTCACCAGCAACCTCCTACTTCTCAACACACTTCTACTCAACTTGCTCCATATGACAACCATGATAGCATGTATTACTCTAATCAGATTGAAGATGATGATGACGACATCAATACGTTGAATCAAGGACTTGCTCTTGTTGCTCGTGCTTTTAGCAAATTCTACAACAAAACCAACAACCGTCTTCGCTCTTCATCAAATACAAGAAATCAAGCTGTCATTCAAGATGGTCGAGTTGAGATTCAGAACCGTAATTCTGGACGTTCAGGTGGGTATACTGGAAATTCTGGGTATGGACAAAGAGTCAACAACAATGGGGGATTCAGAAACAATTCAGGTGCTCCTCAGCGAAGTAATGACAATGTTGCTCATAACAATACAATATCTGGGAATGCGATATGGTGCTACAACTGCAACGAAAAAGGTCATATTGCAACAGCATGCCCTCAACCAAGAACCCGCGGCAGTCAGTTTCACAAGCAAGCATTACTTATGGCTCTCAAAGATGAAAAGGAAGGAACTTTCAATGCTTACGAGAACAGTTTCTTTGCTAATGCTTACAACGATGATGATATGGAAGATCTTGAAGCCAATGCAGCTGTGATGCTTATGGCCAACATGCAGGAACATCAGTTGAATGATTCAGGCCCAGTGTTCACCACTGATGGTTTGTCTCAGGTAAATGACCTAACCACATGCTCCATAGAATTTAATACATCACCCTCTGTTTCTGAATTAGATCAGGCGCAAGTTGTTCCTTCTGAACCATTTTTATCTTCTCAAGAGGATGAACAATTAGACACAGTTGTTATATTTGATGATGACACTGTCGTCTCATTTGATGATCCTATTGAGCAAGACGAAAATGACTATATTGAACAACATGAACCTTCTTCGGATCCAGCTCCTGACTGTACAGTTATGGCCAAACAACTTAAAGAACAACTTCTTTCTAATCACATAATGGACGAGCAAACTAATGTTTTGAAAGAAAATGCCGAGTTGAAAAAGGACATTGAATGTTATAAAATACAACCTTCAAATTTTCAAAATGCAGTTCATCGTGAAAAGTGATTTGAAAAGTCATTTCAGGAATCATATGTCAAAGAACAAAATCTTCAAAAGCAAATATATGACATAATTGAGTCAAACGGTAAATTGGTTTCCAAACTGGAAAATGAAAAACATGATCTTCAAAAACAAGTTGTTCAACTCCAACAGGAACTTTCAAAAACACAGAAAGAGGTAACAACTTGCAAACAGGAATTTTATGAACATAAAGTGCAAAAACGAGAAAAAGAAAATACTTTAATTGAGGATAATCTCGTTCTCAAACGTCAAATTAAAGCTTTTCAAAATATCGTTTATAAACATGGGGAATCTGTAACGACAATTCAAAAGTTTACTTTAAAACCAAGACAAGATAAAGGTTTTGCCCTCAGCGATTACAGATCCACTTTTCTTCGCACTGCCTTCAAAACAATTCCTAAGCTGTACAGTGGACCAATTGATGGATAATAATGTTGTGCGTGTTATTGTACATAATACTGAGGAAGAATACGAACTTGAAGAAAAGAGTCGATCAAAAATGAGTCAAGTTAAATATTGCAAACCATATGATTACTCAAAAGTTCGTCACATTTCAAAATCTTTTGTTCCATCAAGAGAAATACCTGAGAAATCATGGTATGTTACTGAGTCTTATGTTTCATCTTCCGATGGAGCTCCTGTCAAACCTGTGTCACAAGTAAATGGTCCATTACCATCTTCTGGTAATGTGACACCATTACCTACACGCTGTAAAGTTTTAGACTATTTTCAAACATTCATGAAAGGCATCGATAATTTGGAAAACGTCATTGAACATCATTCGCAAATTAAAATTGTTACTTTTCATTCAGCTTACGAGCGAGAAAAGCGAGACATTTTTCAAAAACAAATTCTACCTTTAGTTCAAAATTTGTGTTATTGTGCTACTCGTTGGGAACAGGAACTCCAAAAAGAAGTTAATGATATGAAAGATATTTTCGCTCTTAATGAAAATGCAATTTTGGTTCAACAACGCAAAAACCGTTTTTTGAAATCAGATTCTGATCGACTCTTGGAAATACTTCTCCATGCTGATATTTATACTCTCATCATGAATGATCTCCATTATTCCAGCAATGCTACGGTATTTGAAGATTACTGTGCTGATCTTGTTTTGTTGAAGTCACAAAATGAAACATTGAAACATAAATATGAAACGTTGCGTCAAAACAGTGATGATGTGATAAACAAACTTTCAAACGAAATTTGTCAACTCAAACAAAAGCTTGATTGGTGTCAAGCTCAAAGTATTGAAACCGAATTGCAACTACGAAGCAAAAATGCTTTTCTCAAAGGCAAACGTCTTCAACATGAAAATGAAATTAAAGAGTTAAAAATTGAAAACACCGAATGGCAACAAAACCGCGATGACATTCGTTATTGCAATGGTTTACTTGAGTCTGATATTCAGGATAAAAATCACACCATCATTGATTTGAAAGAGAAAATTAAGCTACTTCAAAAAGGTAAGTTTATTGACACCACTGTGATAGCACCAGGAATGTTTCAAATAGACAGAACAGATAAGGGTAAGCATGCTAAGAGTTCTAATGTTAGCTCTTCCACTTCCACAGGTCTAGTTTCCCCTAAGAGCGTTAGCAGCCCAAAGCCAAAAAGCGTTAAGAAGACTAAAAAGACTAGGCTCTCGCAACGTAGAAGAGGAACACTAGAAGTGCAAGAAGTAGAAGCTCACCTTAGGAACTCGAATAAAACTCATGTTGCATCTGATTTAGATTCTAATATTGCAAATTGTAATCCAAATCTTAATGTAACGAATGCTGAACCTTCTAATGTTTTGAATATTAATGCATCTTGTGTGTTTTGTCATCAAAGTGTGTTATCTGGTGATCATACCAAATGTGTAGCTAATAATCTCTTACATCGTAAAAAGAAACGTAGATCAGGCTTTCCTTCTAGGTCCACTAATGCCTCTAAGTCTACCTTAGGAAAAACGCCTACTAAAGTTTCAAATGATATTGTAGTCAACCCAAGAGCTCCAATCAATAAATCTAGGAACACGCCAAAAGCTAGTGCAATCACTAAAAACAAAGCAAAAACTAGTTGGAACTGGCAACGTTGGTTACAATACAAACCAAATTTTAAATGGATTCCTAAACTGTTAAATACTTGTGTTTCTAACCAACAGGAACCCACTATTTCTTCGGGTTCCACCCTTACTTCTGTTCCATCTCTGTCTTCTTCTTATGATGCAGGTGGTTCAGATCGTTCTCTGGATTGTTGATAGCGGTTGCACCCGACATATGACAGGCAATCTCAAACTGTTAAATAACTTTGTCTCAAAGTTTATTGGAACTGTCAGATTTGGGAATGATCAATACGCTTTAATCATGGGTTACGGAGACTACATGAATGGGAATATTGAAATTAGCAGAGTTTATTATGTTGAAGGCTTGGGTCACAACCTCTTTTCCGTCGGTCAATTTTGTGATGGAGATTTAGAAGTAGCATTTCGAGAGAAAACCTGTTTTGTTCGTGATCTACAAGGCAATGATTTGATGTCAGGCAAATGTGGCACTAACCTTTACACAATTTCAATGTCTGACATGATCGCTTCATCTCCAATCTGTCTTCTATCCAAAGCTGAAACGACTAAATCCTGGTTATGGCACAAACGCCTTTCTCATTTGAATTTCAAAATGATGACTGATCTCGCTCGTCACAAATTAGTTGAAGGCTTTCCAAGATTCCGCTATGCCAAAGATCATCTATGTCCAGCCTGTGAACAAGGAAAAAGTACTCGTGCTCATTTTCCATCAAAACCTGAACACAGTACTAATCATGTTTTACAAATGCTTCATATGGATTTGTGTGGTCCGACGCGTGTTCAAACGATCAATGGTAAACGCTACATCTTAGTAATTGTTGATGATTACTCTCGCTGGACTTGGGTTTATTTTCTTCGAAGTAAAGATCAAGCTCCTCAAATGATCATCACCTTTCTCACCAAAATACAAGTTCAGCTACGCAACACAGTCAGAATTGTAAGAACTGACAATGGCATAGAATTTAAGAATCAGACTCTAAGGTTGTATTTTGAGAAAGCGGGAATTGAACATCAAACATCTATTCCATGAACACCCGAACAGAATGGAGTAGTCGAAAGACGCAACAGAACGTTGGTGGAAGCTACTCGAACGATGTTAATCAATGCTCAATTACCAGATTATTTATGGGCAGAAGCTGTTTCAACCGCTTGCTACACTCAAAACCGTTGTATGATCACAAAACGCCATCACAAAACCCCATATCAGATTGTTCACAAAAGGAAACCGAACATCAGTCACTTTCATGTATTTGGAGCTTTATGTTATCCAGTCAATGATCATGATGATCTAGGTAAACTTAAAGCAAAGGCTGACATTGGAATTTTTATAGGATACTGTGAAAATTCAAAAGGCTATCGGATATGGAATCGTCGTACTCAGGAAACTATTCATGCTAATTTCGATGAACTCACTCCAATGGCTTCTGAGCAAAACGGCTTAGGACCCGCAACCAACCGTCTTAACTTTCCGGTATCTTAGGCTGAACCATTGTCACTTTCTCGTAAAGAAGTGGAAACGTTGTTTGCTCCATTGTTTGATGATACGCCTGTTAACCGTCCATCTGAGGCCACACCAAATTCCGCTGCACATCTTGATCAACATCATGTACCTGATACACCTCAACAAACAACAACTACTGTTGGAAGAGACGGTCCTCCAGTCATATCACCTACAACAACAGAACAAACCGGGTCCAACTTACGATAATCAGCTGGAGATTCCATACCTTTATCAGTTCCACAACCCGCAGAGCATGACCCAGAATCATTCATTAACCCATTTGCAAATGCTCAACCTGTCCCCGACATTGTTGAGTCATCTACACGCAATTTGGGTCCTGCTCACTTGCGAGATACTTATCAACTTCATCCTTCGACACACAAATGGACTAGAGATCACCCCTTAGTTCAAATTATTGGCCATCCAGATGCACCAATTATGACAAGACAACGCCTTCACATAGACGGTGAAACTTGCATTTATGCACTCACAATTTGTGAAACCGTACCTAAAAACGTCAAGGAAGCAATGACTTATGAAAACTGGATTGAGTCTATGCAAGAAGAATTCGAAAACTTTCAAAGATTAGAAGTCTGGGAATTGGTTGAAAAACCAGAAGGAATCATTGTCATTGGATTAAAATGGATCTGGAAAAACAAACTGGATGCAGAAGGCACTGTCATACACAACAAATCACGCTTGGTAGCAAAAGGTTACTCTCAAGAAGAAGGAATCGATTTTGAAGAATCATTTGATCCAGTAGCTAGACTTGAAGCTGTACGGATATTCTTAGCATTCGCTGCTCATCGGAATATGATTGTTTACCAAATGGACGTGAAAACGGCTTTCCTGAACGGTCAACTCCGAGAAGCGGTTTATGTCAGTCAACCTGAAGGATTCGTTTTTCTAGAACGTCCCAATCATGTCTACAAGCTTAAGAAGTCTCTCTACGGTCTCAAGCAATCCCCCAGGGCGTGGTATGATAAGCTTTCTAAATTCCTGTTGGCTAATGATTTTACTCTAGGCTCGGTGGATCCAACACTGTTTACAAAAACATACGGGATGGACTTATTAATCGTTCAAATTTATGTCGATGACATTATTTTTGCTTCAACCAACAAAAATTACTCAATGGATTTTGCAAAATTAATGACAGATAATTTTGAAATGTCCATGATGGGTGAACTTACGTTCTTTCTAGGACTACAAGTTCATCAATCACCCTGTGGAATTTTTCTAAATCAGTCCAAATATGCTCTTGAGATTTTAAAGAAACATGGAATGCAAAGTTGTGATACTATGAATACACCGATGGCCAATTCCACTAAACTAGATGCTGATATACATGGGACTCCAGTTGACCCTACCAAATACCGAAGTATTATTGGGTCCCTCATTGATGCGTGGGAATCGCACCTTGCTTTACCTCTCGAGGGATCTCGCGAGGCTTACAACCCCCACCAGGCAGTGTACCTGATCGTTGTAGTATAGTATAGTGACAAGTACCGGGGGATTGATCGTTCAGCTTAGGAATAGTGTCGCTAGGATTAGAAAGCCTAATTAATAGTTCTAGAGATGGAAGATGATTATTTTTGTGTTTTTATATTTTATGAAAGCAAGTAAAATCTCGGGTTTTGAAGGAGTGGGCGGAATTAGTTGCTAATCAACTAACCCAAAAACTACTTTATAACTAATTAACTAATGAAAATGAAATTAAACTAATATTAAACTAAGGTTGTGAGCAGTGGTTGGAGAAATTGTGTTTACTTAGACTTCATTACTCCCTAGATATCTTTTACATGTTAATTACTTGTTACACTTGTATGAATGACGGGTTGTATTCCTTAATACCATTCGTGGAGTGGCATACATAACTCCCCAACTCTATGAGCTCTTATCTCCTCCTACACCATGACCCAGCACAACTATAGGGATTGTAAACAGTGGCTCATGCATTAAATACAACCAATAAAGACCTAGTACGCCTCGGTTCATGTTTCTTAAGACGTTCAAGCATGTTACCATTTGGAGATCTGCCAGTTTTCTTAAGCCTAACATATAATATCATTCATTCAAAACAAGAATAGACAAGTAATCAACACATAATCAACATCTAGGTTTCATTAGATCTAAGCAAACACAAAGGAAATTTAGCCTAGCATAGTAGAATTAAGATAAGAACAAAAGATAGACAACCAACACATAGACATATTGATTGAATTAAGAGTATACTTATCTCAATTACAATGCAAGGTCTCAAGGGTTTGGAACCCTTGAAAAACCTGTAAAAGAGGCACCAAAATCGTCTTTAGGGTTTCACCAAAACTTCTCTCTCCTTAATGAAAAAAACTAGAAAACTATATATAGGAAAATCGTCCTGACGGCGTCAAGAGTAAAATCTGACACCGTCAACTCGCCGCCATATACTTCCTCGGACGCCCTAGATCCAATCGTGACGGCCTATGTGACGCCGTCACCACCCTCGGTAAATTAATCTTGGTCATTTTGACGCCGTCATCTCTTCATCTGACGCCTTCACAACCTTCGGTAAAATATTCATCCTTTCTGACGCCGTCAAGAGTAAATTCTTGACGCCGTCACCTTGTAATTCCAGCTTGGATTTGGTACTTTGTTGTTTTCTTCACTTTATGCTCCAAAAACGTCCAAAATAGCCTCTTTTCCAGAATTCACTCTCCAAACACCTAAAATCACAAAAGGAACGATTTAGGGCAATATTTGATCAAATAAATTCGGATTCGGGCTTAAATGACCCCCTAAAAACGGATCATTTTTCGCCTCATCATATACCCTTACACTTGAGATTTGCTTGTCCTCAAGCAAATGAGCTTTTATTCTACTCAAAAGACAAGTTAGGGGTCATTTAACACTAATATAAAAGTAATTACAACAAATAATCGTTCCACTAAAGACCAATAGACAAGCACGGAGGTCATACACAAGCACCTCACAAATAGTGTTTAGATACTCACATCTCTCGGGTGTAATAAAGTAATATAACATTATGGAAATGGAAGATATCTCTCACTACCTGTCATAGCAAAATAGATTACCATAGGCTTGGGAAAGGATCAAACCTCCACCACATGGCGTAAGCACCTAGGATAAACTATCAAAGAGGTCTTTTTAAAGGGTTATAACGTTAGGTGTAGGGATATGAATTACACGGTTTTGTTGGATAAAGGGGATTTTACTGGTGGCGAGTTAACAATCTTAGTTAATTACATGTACAAGATGGCGTTGCTAAGCCAAGACTAGACTCGACTTAAGCTAATAAATAAAAAATAACTAAAAACATAAAATGAACATAGAATGAAAACGGGATGGTAGTCCGTATGTTTTTTTCTCTCTTTCTTTTCTATTTTTTTTCTTTTTTCTTGATTTTTTTTTTTTTTTTTTTTTTTTTTTTTTTTTTTTTTTTTTTTTTTTTGCATACACTCTTACCCTACCATCCAAAAAAATAATACATCATAGGGGATGAGAATTCCCCTTACACTTGAATCTTTACATACTTTACATTAAACTATTCTAATGACTCGAATTAAGAAAATCAAAACACTTGGAGCACTTTTAAGATTAACGTACATATGGGGGTAATAAGTGTTGTTCTTCCCCATTACTCCATAAAATAAGTACTTACCCATGAGTCCCAATCGTCCCAAAACAATATGTACAAGGTTATGACTCGACTTAGCAACCATGTAATCAATTAGAAAGTTAACTTAGGGTTTAACAAATAACAATAATGCACTAAAAATGAGCGCATACACGGAAGGCTAAGGCGATTTGGGTGTACATTTAAGTGGGGTGTAACAAATTCTTCCTTTAAGTAAGATGCTTAAAGTTAGAAACGAAAAGATAGGCTCGGAGGGGTGTACTAGGGGTATCGTGTACAAAAATGAGTACAACACTAAGGGTGTGGGAAAAATTAGTTGACTTAACTAGCCAAGTAATATGACTTAAATGGTCAAGTAATCGTAATACGGGTTTAACACAAGGGTGATCCTAATGCCTCTTATCATGTAGTAAATCCTACTACACGAATGTAGTCTCACTAGCGGTCTCGGGATGCATCACTAACGCAAGTTCTAGAATCTAAATGCTACCGGTACACTCATAAGCACCAATAATAAATGCTTTTCCTATCAAAACTAAAGGCGAACCTCACATTTTTGGGTGGAAAATTTTTCTGAATATACGGTTATGTGCTAGTCATACAACCTCCTATCCATGAGACGCTTGCTATGGCTAAAGTTTCACTCCTAAATGTTGTAAAAAATTTTAAATTTGGCGCTAAAATTACACTAACAAGTATTTCTCATAGTTTTATTACTCATCTACTATCAAACAAAACAAACTCAAGCGAAAGTGCATATGTAAGGTATCATCTTTTTACCCTCCCCTTACACTTAAGATGAACATTGTCCCCAATGTTCAAGTAAAGAATGTAAAAGTTAAAAGTAAAGAGAATGAATTCAAATACTCCCCTGATTCGCTCGGTATGGATTTTAGGTTGGCCAGGTTAAATCTTCCTCCAAGAAAACGAACAATCAAAGCTTCCCTTCCAGAATATAAATCATCTTCTTGTCTCAAATAACCTGTAAATCCTGACAAAAGTAGACAAGGCAACCTCGCGTAAAATCGGCGGCATCCTATATAAGTTACTAAATCCTAGAAAACAAAGTAAGATATAATGCTTGTGGAATGAAGTTTGCAGATTTCCTGGAGATTATAAAACTTAATAATTCACAAAAACTTATAAGACTCCGTTAGAAAAACAAAACTGGTAAAATTTCCAGATTTTTGACTCCTGACGCCGTCAAGAGCAATTGCCTGACGCCGTCAGAATGAACCTGTAGAAATCTTTATGTTAAGTTTCCGGAAAATTTCTGGAAAAACTTTGTCCTACTTCCTGGAAAATCCTGCAAAACTACATCATGACTCAATACAAGCATTTGACTCTAACAAATACGAATACACATGTTCATTAAATATTGTGGAGAATCATGATCGGTTTGTTTCTTAAAAAACATATTTGGGGTTTCCCCTTACACTTATCTTTTGCAAAAATACCTTTAGGTTGAAGTTAAGACTAGGCTAAACAACATAATAAAGTATTTCCACATTTTAATTGAGAAACATGATCAACCAACAATAAAAATAAAGCATGCATACGGAAGCAAATAACAATCAAACAATTAAAATCACACAAAACATGGGTTGCCTCCCAAGAAGCGCTTTTCTTTATTTACGAGTCTTGTAGCTAGACTCAAAGTCGTGGGTTACTACGTGATTTCATCATCAAACATCACATCTTCCTCATTAATCATTTCATTGTTATTTTCTTGGTAATGTTTTACACGTTGTATATTAACCGTGAATTCCCTACCCTCGTCATCAACTAACACTACAGCTCCAAATTTAGAGGAATTCTTCACCGTGAACGGCCCATACCATCTAGACTTAAGTTTTCCTGGAAATAATCTCAACCGAGAATTGTATAACAGGACCTTGTCTCCATCTGAAAATTCTTTTGGTTTTTTAATTCTTTGATCATGCCATCTTTTAGCCCTCTCTTTGTATGTGATGGAGGATTCATAGGCTTCTAATCTAAGCTCATCAAGCTCGTGTAATTGCATAAACCTATTATTCCCCGCAGTCGTGTAATCTAAGTTGCATGCCTTAAGCGCCCAATAAGCCTTGTGTTCTAATTCTACTGGTAAATGACATGCCTTACCATACACCATGCGAAACGGGGTCGTTCCAATAGGTGTTTTGTAGGCCGTTCGGAATGCCCATAAGGCTTCGTCGAGTTTGAATGACCAGTCCTTTCTGTTTTGACTAACCGTTTTTTCAAGTATTCTTTTGATAGCTCTATTGGTGTTTTCGACTTGGCCATTGGTTTGTGGATGATAGGCAGTGGAGAATCGGTGGGGTACTCCATACCTTTTCATTACCTTTTCCATTTGTGCATTGCAAAAATGTGTCCCCCTATCGCTGATGAGAGCTTTCGGAATCCCGAATCTTGCGAAAAGCTTTTTCAGGAAATGAATGACCACTCTAGCATCATTAGTCCTAAGGGCTTGTGCTTCAACCCATTTTGAAACATAGTCAATGGCGACTAAGATGTACTCGTTTCCCCCTGAGGACGGAAAGGGTCCCATAAAGTCAATTCCCCAAACATCGAATACCTCACAAACTTGTATAAAGTTCTGAGGTGCCTCATCCCTACGTGATATATTTCCAGCCCGTTGACATGCATCACACGCTTGTACCATATCTTTTACATCACGGAAAATTGTGGGCCAATAGAATCCTGCATCGAGAATCTTTCGGGCAGTAACATTTATCCCATGATGCCCTCCAGAAGGACCGGAGTGACATTCCCTCATGATTTTTACTGCCTCATTCTCCGAAACACAACGCCTTATAATGTGGTCAGGACACCTTCGGAATAAAAATGGTTCATCCCAGAAGTAATACTTCAGCTGGGAAAAGAACCTCTTCCTCTCGTATTTAGTTAGGTGTTCAGGGACGAGCCTACATCTACTTGCGAAGTAATTGGCAAAGTCGGCGTACCATGGTTCCGAATCAAGGATAGACATTAGTTGTTCGTCAGGAAACGAATCTTTAATCTCACCTCTATCATGTTCATCCAGGGGGTTTTCAAGGCGAGATAGATGATCGGCGGCTAGATTCTCTGCCCCCCTCTTATCGCGAATCTCAACATCAAATTCTTGCAGCAACAAGATCCACCGAATCAGTCGTGGCTTGGCGTCCTGTTTCGCAAACAGATATCTAAGAGCTGAGTGGTCAGTGAAGACGACTGTCTTTGAAAGGACAAGATATTGTCGGAATTTGTCGAATGCAAACACTACGGCTAGTAATTCTTTTTCGGTGGTGGAGTAGTTCTCTTGGGCGGGATTCATGGTTTTGCTAGCGTAGTAAATAGGTTGGAAAAGCTTGTCATGTCGCTGACCTAATACAGCCCCGACAGCGAAGTCGCTAGCGTCACACATTATTTCAAATGGTAACTCCCAGTTGGGTGTGATCATGATTGGAGCTTGAGTGAGTTCCCTTTTTAGGAGGTCGAAAGCATCTTTACATTCTTGGGAAAAATCGAATGGAGCATCCTTCACCAGCAATTGAGTCATTGGCCGGGCAATTTTGGAGAAGTCCTTGATGAATCTCCGATAAAATCCGGCGTGCCCCAAAAAGCTGCGTATTGCCTTAACAGTCGTGGGGTACGGCAACTTAGATATAGCTTCAACCTTAGCTTGGTCCACCTCTATCCCGTTCCCTGAAATCTTATGCCCCAACACAATTCCTTCCTTTACCATGAAATGACACTTCTCCCAGTTCAACACCAAGTTGGTTTCTTCACAACGTTTAAGCATCTTTTCTAAATTAGCAAGACAGCGGTCGAAGGAGTTTCCGAAGACTGAAAAGTCATCCATGAATACCTCCATGCTGTCTTCCATGAGTTCGTGAAAGATTGCGGTCATGCAACGTTGGAAAGTGGCGGGGGCATTACATAGCCCAAAAGGCATCCTTTTGTAAGCAAACGTTCCATAAGGGCAAGTAAACGTGGTCTTTTCTTGGTCCTCAGGTGCAATGGGGATTTGAAAATAGCCTGAGAATCCATCCAAGAAACAATAGTACTCATGTCCAGATAATCTTTCTAACATCTGATCAATGAATGGTAAGGGAAAGTGATCTTTTCTCGTGGCATCGTTGAGCTTTCGATAGTCAATGCATACCCGCCATCCAGTGACAGTTCTCTGGGGCACCATCTCACCCTTGTCATTCTTCACTACAGTCATTCCACCCTTTTTAGGTACAACCTGCACAGGACTGACCCATGGGCTATCCGAGATCGGGTAGATTAGTCCTGCATCCAAGAGTTTGATCACTTCTTTCTTCACTACTTCCTTAATGTTAGGGTTTACTCGCCTCTGGGGTTGCACAGTAGGTTTATAATCTTCCTCCATAAGAATCTTATGTGTGCAAAAAGTTGAGTCAATCCCCTTAATGTCGGCCACACTCCATGCGAGTACCCCCTTGTATTTCTTCAGGATCTCTAAGAGTTTAACTTTTTGTTCCTTTTCCAGGGAAGAGTTTATGATTACCGGGAGTTGATTTTCTTCCTGGAGGAAGGCATACTCCAAATGATTAGGGAGCTCTTTAAGATCAACGTCAGGGGGCTCGATTATAGAAGGTTTGAGCTTGTTCTCGGGCTTTCGGAGCTCGAGATGCTCCGTTGCCTCTTGTCTAGGGTAGAAGGAGACTGCATTAACCTCCTCCGTCTTTTCCACCTCTAGCAAGGGCAGAAAGCTCTCGTCCCGTAACCAGCCTTCGTCGATTTGTTCATCGATGCAATCATCAATGACATCCGTGAGCTCATCTACTTCCCCAATAAAGTAGAGCCGGTTGGACGCTTCGAGGGAGAGGTCCATAGAATCTTTAATGTCGAAGGTTGTGCTATCGTCTCCTACTCGTAAAGTCAACTTGCCATCGTAGACATCGATGACTGCACGAGCGGTAGCAAGAAATGGTCTACCTAAAATGATAGGTGCCACGTCGTCCTCCTCCATATCCAGGATTACGAAGTCGACAGGGAATTTGAATTTCCCAACTTTGACTAGCACGTTCTCACATATCCCTTCAGGGTATTTGACTGATCTATCGGCTAGTTGGATGTTCATACGGGTAGGCTTCAATCCGGAATATCCTAGTTTACGGAACATAGAGAGAGGCATGAGGTTGATACTTGCTCCCAAATCGGCAAAAGCATTCTTGATTGATAGAGGACCTATAGAGCATGGCAAGGTGAAGCTGCCCGGATCGTCTACCTTCTTTGGTAGCCCTTTATGGGTCACCACTGAGCATTCTTCCCCTAGGGTTACAAGACCCTCGAGCTTCTTCCTGTTAGCGAGCAGTTTTTTGAAATATGTGCTATACTTTGGCATGTGATAGCAAGCATCCAGGAGAGGTATGGTGACAACCGAGTCTTTTAGGTATGACAAGAACCTCTTGTTATCATTCTCCGTTTTTTGGTTCCTTAGTCGGGATGGGTACGGAATTCTCACAGGTGGGTTAGGAAGGGCTGATGGGGAGGGGGTTGTTACTGGTGGTTGGTCCGGGGTGCCAATGACGACATCCTACTCCTCCTCCCCAGGTTTGTCTGAATTGAGTGTGATTGGGGACGAATTTGGGTAAGGAGGGTCCTTGGTTGTCGTTCCGGCCCGTGTGGTAATCGCGAGCATGGGATCTTTTCCTCTTTCTGACGGTGGTTGGAGGTTATCTAGGACTGAGTTAAGCTTGCTGAAAAATTCTCCGACATACTCCTGCTGTTCGTCAAAAAGCTCATTAAGCCCTTTCATTTGCAAGTCTTTTTCTTGAGTGAAGTGACCAAGGTCATCTTCGAAATTGCTCCTGATCTTGAATTCAGGGCCTCCCTCCCCTTCTCTTTTCCTTACCAGATTCCCCCAAAGGGTATAATCATCATTTTGGTAGAAAGGCAAAAGGGAGGGATCAGCATAAATGTCTCCTCCTGATAAGCATGCATGTTCAGTTGTGGCTGCTCCTCCGCATTCCTCCACCTCATGCGGACCTCCACAGTAATCGCAGATCAAGTAAGGATTAGACAGCATTTTAGGTGGTTGAGATCCAGCAAGGCAATCCATTCTTTTGTGAACTTTGCTCAATCGATCCGAGGTGGTTTCAGAAATGTCGATAGTCGACTCAGGTTCATCCCAAGCGTCATCCAGGTCTTGGGCATATTCTTCAATCCTGTCCCATCCTTCCTCGGCACTAAGATTGGCCAATCTTCCTTTCCTAGATTGGTTGATTCCGTTCCGGTCATTAGAGGAGATATTTTCGTAAAAGATTTGGACCAAGAGCCAAAGTTCAATGCCATGATGTGGAACTTGTCTTATTAAATCTTTGAATCTAGTCCACGCTTTATGGAAGTGTTCATTCCTCCCCTTTCGGAAACGAAGGATCCTATCCCTGAATGCTGAGGTTTTTCCAGGTGGAAAGAACTTCTCATAGAACTTGGATATGAGTTGCTCCCATGTGAAAATAGATTCGGAAGGGAGTTTGTCATACCATTCTTGGGCTTTTTCGTATAAGGTGAAAGGGAAGAATCGCAGTCGGGATGTGTTTCTAGTAGTCCCACCCGTATGGATGGTATCCACTATTTTTAGGAAGTCCTTGATGTGTTGGATCGGATTTTCCTCATCAAGTCCGTGGAACTTACACACACTTTTGACAAGCCAAATATCATTTGCATGCAAGACCTCGTTGGTGTGTTCGTTTGGATAAACAATGGCGTTGGAAAACCCACGAGGAGTTGGGGAAGAGTAATCCTTGAGACGCTTAGGAGGAGGTATTATAGGAGTATTCGTCTCATTGTGGGAGCTCGGGGTTGTGATGTGATTTTCTGAATTTTCTTCAGAGAGAGGTGCATCAAAGTCGATAGCAATGCTGGATGGTTCAGGCGTTGAGTGAGTTCGTCTTAGCCTACACATTTCTCTTTCGGGTTCTGCATAAGGCAAGACGAGGTCTTTAGTGGTGCTTCGACTCCTAGTGATCCTAAGGTTAGAGAATTCGTTGGTTGCCATGATGGTGGATGGTAAAGAGTTACGAACAAAAGCACGAAGAAATAAGATAGACTAAAGAAGACCTAAAAATAAAAATAAAATCTTACTAGAAAGGAATCTAGCAAGTAGACCTAATAAAAAGAAATCCTAACCTAGACAATAACTATTCCCCGGGCTGCGGCGCCAAAAACTTGATGCGTGGGAATCGCACCTTGCTTTACCTCTCGAGGGATCTCGCGAGGCTTACAACCCCCACCAGGCAGTGTACCTGATCGTTGTAGTATAGTATAGTGACAAGTACCGGGGGATTGATCGTTCAGCTTAGGAATAGTGTCGCTAGGATTAGAAAGCCTAATTAATAGTTCTAGAGATGGAAGATGATTATTTTTGTGTTTTTATATTTTATGAAAGCAAGTAAAATCTCGGGTTTTGAAGGAGTGGGCGGAATTAGTTGCTAATCAACTAACCCAAAAACTACTTTATAACTAATTAACTAATGAAAATGAAATTAAACTAATATTAAACTAAGGTTGTGAGCAGTGGTTGGAGAAATTGTGTTTACTTAGACTTCATTACTCCCTAGATATCTTTTACATGTTAATTACTTGTTACACTTGTATGAATGACGGGTTGTATTCCTTAATACCATTCGTGGAGTGGCATACATAACTCCCCAACTCTATGAGCTCTTATCTCCTCCTACACCATGACCCAGCACAACTATAGGGATTGTAAACAGTGGCTCATGCATTAAATACAACCAATAAAGACCTAGTACGCCTCGGTTCATGTTTCTTAAGACGTTCAAGCATGTTACCATTTGGAGATCTGCCAGTTTTCTTAAGCCTAACATATAATATCATTCATTCAAAACAAGAATAGACAAGTAATCAACACATAATCAACATCTAGGTTTCATTAGATCTAAGCAAACACAAAGGAAATTTAGCCTAGCATAGTAGAATTAAGATAAGAACAAAAGATAGACAACCAACACATAGACATATTGATTGAATTAAGAGTATACTTATCTCAATTACAATGCAAGGTCTCAAGGGTTTGGAACCCTTGAAAAACCTGTAAAAGAGGCACCAAAATCGTCTTTAGGGTTTCACCAAAACTTCTCTCTCCTTAATGAAAAAAACTAGAAAACTATATATAGGAAAATCGTCCTGACGGCGTCAAGAGTAAAATCTGACGCCGTCAACTCGCCGCCATATACTTCCTCGGACGCCCTAGATCCAATCGTGACGGCCTATGTGACGCCGTCACCACCCTCGGTAAATTAATCTTGGTCATTTTGACGCCGTCATCTCTTCATCTGACGCCTTCACAACCTTCGGTAAAATATTCATCCTTTCTGACGCCGTCAAGAGTAAATTCTTGACGCCGTCACCTTGTAATTCCAGCTTGGATTTGGTACTTTGTTGTTTTCTTCACTTTATGCTCCAAAAACGTCCAAAATAGCCTCTTTTCCAGAATTCACTCTCCAAACACCTAAAATCACAAAAGGAACGATTTAGGGCAATATTTGATCAAATAAATTCGGATTCGGGCTTAAATGACCCCCTAAAAACGGATCATTTTTCGCCTCATCACTCATGTATCTCACATCTAGTAGACCTGATATTGTATTTGTTGTCTTTATGTATTCTCGCTATCAGTCTAATCCAACTGAAAAACACCTCAATGAGGCAAAAAGAATCCTTCGATACATAATGGGAACCATCCACTTGGGGATCTGGTATCCGAAGAATTCTGGTTTTGAACTAATAGCTTTTTCAGACGCTGACCATGCAGGATGCTTAGACTCGCAAAAAAGTACATCAGGTGGCTTACAGTTTCTTGGAGATAAACTTGTGTCTTGGCAATCAAAGAAGCAGGATTGCACTTCACTGTCATCTACAGAATCTGAATACGTAGCTATGTCTACTTGTTGTGCTCAAGTCATTTGGATGAGATCACAACTTAAAGACTATGGCTACCTATTCAATAAGATTCCGATATACTGCGATTCTAAAAGTGCCATTGCAATCTCCTGCAACACAGTTCATCATTGCAAATCCAAACACATTGATCTCCGATATCATTTCATCAAAGAGCATGTCGAGAAGGGTACAGTTGAATTATATTTTGTGGGTACTGAGTACCAATTGGTGGACTTACTTACAAAACCCTTAGCTCCATCAAAGTTTACAAGTTTAGTTCACCAAATTGGTATGCGATGTTTGACACCAGTGGATCTGGAAAAGTTTCTTAAACAACATTAAAATGTCAAACATCAAAACTCACACTATCTTTGTAAAATAAGTTTTCTCTTATTTTTCATTAATCACAAAAACACAAAAATATTTTTCTTTTCCATTAAAAAAAATGCAAGTATATCGCTTTCTTTCAACACCTTGTTATCTTACTAGTGTTGAGGGGGAGACACGCTCACATTTTTCTTATAATTTTTCAAAATCGGTATACTTGCATATTACCTTGGATGCGTTGTTTCGGGATTTCATATCTCGTTTCCTTATCTCAAAATGGTGTCGTAAGGTTGAATGTATTTAATTATCGCTTGTCATACTAACATTATACTTTTGGACTCACTTAACACATTATTAGTAGTTAAGGGACTAAAATTGACATATTTCACAAAGTTTTAAAAACACAAACATAAAACAAACACTACCCGTTTTTTTTTTCTTTCTAAAACCCCATAAATTATCAAAACCTTAAACCTCTTTCGAATCCACGGCTAAGATTCAAACGTAAAATCCGTGCTACCAATTTTCAAACTGTAAGTTTCCACGTGATCCTTACACGATTTCTAGCAATGGTTTTGATTTAATCTCAATTTTAACGTGTTGATTTATAGTTATTGCAATTTGAAGGTCTAGGGTTTCATGAATTTCGGAATTCATTCAAACGTGGTCAATTGTGTTGTTTTTCATAGGGCTTTGGTCCAAAATCATTTTATAAATGTTCCTATTACAACCAATCGTGATCCATAACATGTTTGGTTGATTTTCAAAATCTAGGGTTTTATGTACGATTTGGGTTTTATGGTTTTAATGTTTGTTTTAGTGTTTTTATTAGTGGGATATGTTGCCATGTGTGGTAGAATCATTGTTGTGCCTCTTAATTTGAACCATTTCAATGTATGCATGATTCTCGATGTGTAGGGTTTTTCGATCATTATGGATGTCTCTTGTTCTATGTTTATATGAGCTGTTAGTCGTGTCATATGATTCATATACATGTTTGTGATATGCTAGAATCTGTCATCTTCAGTAGAATTATGATTTAAGAACTTTATCGAAAACATGTTCTTGCATCACTTCGAAATCATTGAATAAATGTGTATACCTTGATTCTAATTGTTGAATATTATCCTTGACAACAGGTTACAATATTTGGTTCTCATTATTTCACAAGGAAACGTACATTGGCCATATTTCGAAATTCTTGTATAAGAATTTTTTCGAAAATACGTTTTTCGCAAACACCAGCCATGGTGAAAATCTTCGAAAACACTGTTACAACAAGTATTTTCAAAAAATTTCAAAGTATTATATTTTCTCGAAAATATTCACTTTGTTATCTTTTCGAAAATTTTTGCGAAAATTTTCTCATCCTTGGTCATATTTTTGAAATCACCATCTAAGTCAATGTTTTCGCATTCACCCATAATGAGTATTTTCGAAAATTTCTTCAATCAGCCTGTTCTCGATAAAATTTTATCGAAAACACACTTGAAATTTTTTTTGAAAACGCTCAATATGCATGATTGTGATAAATTTGTGACTTGGTTTTTGAAAATATTGGTACTTGTGACTTGATTTCGAAAACATGTTATGTACTTATGTGTTTGTGACTTATTTGGCTCTATGTACTATTTCAAGAACATTGTGACTTTGTAATTTCGAAACATGTACATGATGATTATGATTTCTAGTTTATGTATTGTTATTTGTGTATCTTGGATATTCTTTGTGCATGTGTAATCACATAAGTGATTCATAATTACAATAGACTCTCTAAGTATACGTCACCTATCACTATACATGCAATTATCGAACCATACGTGCCATACGTGCTTACATGACTCTAAATGCTTATCTATAATCAAACTTTGCAATCATGCTAACTCGTAACAAATCTCGATGTTTGGTTTATGATAATGCTTTTCAGAATAACATGGCTGAACACAACGAGAATGTCCCTGAACAAACTCTTCCACTACTCACCATGGATGACATCACTCCCGCTGACTACAATGTTAAGATTGGCAACAACAATCCTCGAGTTGACTTCGACAAATTGAGGATCCCTGAGAACTCATGCAGGATTGTCAAAGATATTCTCCTTGCTCATCCATGCAAGCATCTGCTCAACAGATCTACTTCAGTTCCTCTGTTTTACCTTCATCAGTTCTGGCTTACGGCTAAGGCGAATTTAGATGATGAGTCTTTCATTGTTACGCTGGATCGACAAGTCTACACTGTAGATCACGACGTCCTTCGTACAGTCCTCCTCCTGCCTCAAACTGACAATGAATTTGCTCCAATACTACCTGAACAGGATCTTCTTGATTTCTTCATTGAATTAGGATATGATGTTGATGATGACTTACCTCTGGTCAAACATTCCAGATTCAATGCCAAGAATATAGCTCAGCCCTGGAGAACATTCTGTCTGTTAGTTGTAAGATCTATATCAGGAAGAAAGAGTGGTCACGAACATCTCAGACTTGAGCATTTACAAACATTTTGGGGAATGGTGACCATGACACCTACTGACTTTGCAGTTCTAATCATGAACGATATAGTCTACAACATCCAAACCGGACGTGAAAAGACTATGATCCCGTTCACAAGATTCACCAAGCTTCTCATTGAATATTTCTGCAAAGACACTCCAGAATTTATCAAAAGGATGGCAGACCCTAATGAGCCTAAGCACCTCTTCGAGGACGACTTCACCACCTCCTTTATCAAGTCAACCACTTCCTCTACCAAGATAAAGGGAATGAGGCTTCCCGAATATCTTCTTGATGACAATATCAAGAAAAGTTTGAACTACAAATTCTATGATGATTCTTACAACGGGGTACAGGAAGAAGCTACTATACAGACTCGCAGCAAAGGAAGTGTGAAATCTGGGAGTACTACAAGTACCACTGGCTCACCTCAGACTAAGTCAAAGGCTACTCCCAAGACAAAACCATCTGCTAAACCCAAAACTTCTGCCAAACCTAAGCCGACACCCAAACCAAAGCCTGCAACCAAGCCAAAGAAGAAGGTAACACCAAAGTTCGCTCTTCAAGATGAACCTACACCACCACCCTCTGAAAGCGACTCTGAGTTCGACACAGAATCTGAAAAAGAGGAGCAAGACTTTGAACGAAGAGTTAGAGTAACAGAAGAAGCATTTCCTGCAATGGAGATCGCTATACAACAAAGTCTTGAAACTTTTGAAGCAGAGTCTAGAAAGAGAAAAGGGATCACTATTAATGAGCCAAATGATGATGAAGAAGACGAACCAATCGTTGAACAATTTGTCGACAAACGAAAGTTGAAAAGTATAATTGTCGACACACGAGCCGAAGAAAAGCAATTCCGCAAAGAACAAAGGGAAGCAGCACTCCAAAGCCGACTTCAGTCTCAACCTTCACCACCACCACCTGTCGATCAATCAGAACATGAAGGAACTACAAGCAGCATGATTCCTCCCATTGTGTCCACAACTTTAGAACCAGCTTCACAACCTGATGACATAGTTAAAGACACAGATAATATAGGAGACATCACTATAACTGAGACTGCAAATGTAGGGGAGAATGTTGGCGGACAGGAGAACATTGCTACGGATCTGGAATTTGACCACTTTATTACTCCTGAGTTTCTTGCACGGGAAGCAGAGGAAGCAGAAGAACGCAGAAGAAAAGAAAATGAAGAAAAGAACGCTTTCGACACCAACATATTTCTTCAATCATCTTCGCAATCAAAGAAGACTTCCTCAGTGCAACCTCCACCTCCTCAAGACTCTCCACCAAAGGATCCGACTCCTCCTGCTTCTTCTTCAAGCTCTCACAACGAGTCGTCATCCGAATCATCACCTGAGCATTCATCTCCCACACCTTCTGAAACCGCATCAAAGCAACATTCAATCAACGAACCGACTAAACCAGTTGATCTTCAGGAGCAAGTCAACAATCTCACAACCATGGTTACCGGTCTTGCCAAACACGTTGAAGACTTTCAGGAGTCAAAGTAGCTAATCGATAAGTTCTTGAACGCTGATTTCTCAGGATTTATCAAGACTGTCACACTAGATTATCTTACTGAAAATCTAGTTGAAATTGTCACTCCTAAAATTACATTGAACCTATCAGGGACAATTTGGATCACAAAATTAAAAGTGTGGTAAAGAAAATGTTGTCAACCACACCATTCACGCTTCACACTGCAAAAGCTTCTACTGCAACTCCAACCGTCCCTGAACCTTCTTTCGATGAACTGCTTGCTCAACTCTACGACAAAGTTGCCTTCAAAACCAATAGACAACTGAAGAAAAAGCACTTATCGATGCTATTTCCGCCAACTTGTCCAAAGAGTCATGCAAAGATGCAGTTGGAACCCTGAAAAGGTCAAGGAAAGATGACGACCCGGACCGGAACTCAAAAGGTAAGAAACATAAGTCTGGAACCGGTCCATCATCTTCTCAACAACCACGAAAGGATTCTACTCCTCCTGGAAATCAACAACACACCTCAGCTACCGGTCAAGGTCCAATAGAAGAGGAAGAAACTTTCATGCAACCAACTGATGACTACCAAGGTCAACCCGATACCGATTACCGTGCCTCCCCTATTCCCGATTCTCAAGCTGGACCATCGTCACCATCAAAAGCTAAAGACAAGGATGCTACATCTAAGTCTAAGAAATCAAAGAAAAGAAGACGTCATTCATGGCTCGACAATGATGACAGTATGACACACATGAGAATGACTGGTTGACAGAATTGGTACAAGCTCAACCTCCTCTCGAAGATGAAGAACCCCTTCCAGGCAATACACTACAATTCACTCAAGTTATTATGAAGGATCTTCATATTGAGAAACTTACGAAGGCGGAGCTCAGAAGAATCAATAGGGATGCACAGGAATTCCTTAAGTCCAGATCTGGAAACAAAATAGAATACGAATATCACATGCAGAATATAGCTAGTGCAATGTCTGGCAAGTTTGACTGGCTAAACCCTGAAGTGAATATCGACCTCAGTTCCAAAAACCACGAAAAGCCTTACTTCACTGATTGGACTTAACCATTACCTTTGAAAGGATTTCCAGAAAAACCCAAGTTACCTTACAACTTCTTCTTCAACAAAGATCTTCGTAACCTCCAACTCACCCAAGAGAAATCCATGAAGAAATATGCTTCCTCACTTACAATCTCAGTACCAGCCGCAAGATACGAAGTTCCTGCAATTGAAGAGTCTACTCCAGTATTCAGCAAATCTATCGTAGCTTACGACGGAGATGCTCTACACGGGATTCAGCACTGGCCAGAACGTCGTCGTCTCGGTTATACTTCCAGGTTAGGAGAAAAATCATTGGAAAATGTGAAGCATAAATCTAAGATCATTGCTATCTTGGAGATTCAAGAGTCGAAACGGTTTAACTACATGTTCATGCGTGAGATTGTGGTTAAACGACAAGATGAAAAGAAGTACAAATTCTCCGAAGCAGACTTTTCGGACCTTTATCTCAATGACATTGAAGACATGTATCTCGAAAAGGTTCAAGGAAGAATGCGTGGATTCGAAAGAGAAACTCAATACAACTTCATGGCATCGCTACTTCTCTTCATTCGACGATTGATAGTTCAAGAAAGAGTGGAAGATCTTCAGCTTGGAGTGGAAAGTTACCAACAGAAGATCAATTTGACAAAGCCGCAATTCACATTTGATGGAATCTATCAAACATCACAGTATACTCTCATCCAAGAACCTTCATTTGGTTTCACCTACATCAACAGCAAAAATCTACAAAGCTTCATGCGGTTCGATGAGATACACAAGTTCTGTGATGTTACGCTAAAAACCGTTCGTGATGGGCTAGTCAAAAGGTTGAATGATGATCGCAGAAAGATAGCTAAAGGTGAACCACCAAGATGGAAATCCAGCTCCAGAAGACAAGTTCGTAACTTTGTCCTGAAGATTGAAGAAAGGTTATTTCGACGGGAACAGATCAGACGACTGGAAAGCTATATCGGTGTCAGACCATCATTTCCTATCAGCCTCTTCAAAAGACCCGAACCAAAGTTCACTGACTTTGATGCTCCACTTACTGATGAAGCCTGAACTGGTACACATGGATATTAACTTTTCAATATTAATTGTTTCATTTGATTGAATTGATATCACAATGGCTTGTGCACACATAACAGTGTACAACCCGCACTTGTAATGAAAGGACCCTGAGGTACGCATCAGTGCCTCAATCCTTATATATAAGGAGCGAAAGCTTCTTACTTTTGAGTAGAATTAATCAAAAATTTTCTGATTTTCATAATTCTGCTCAAAAGACAAGTATTTCACCTCAATAAGTATTCACTTGTTGAGGGGGAGCACTTGAAATACTCATCGTTTAAACCACAAGTTCTTGTTGATAAAGTTTATCAAAAACAACATCTCATATGCTATTTTTGAGGGGGAGAAAAAGTGAATGTGATTAAAATATGAAAGTTAAATGTTGCTTATAAGTCAAATCTCATGCGAGCTAGACTCAGAATTGACCCAAGAATTAACGAAACATAAAATTTAGTAATCTCGAAAAGACTTATCCTCGACGGGTAATAACATCAAGTTAGTTACCAGAGCTAGTTGTCACCTAAAAGCTGACAATGGAACTCTCTAACTAGCCACGTAAGCGTGTCTCGAAAAGGATTTGTCTTAGTAGAAATGTACTATTTCAAGAAACTTTCTATGGATTTGACCAAGTCGGGTAATAACTTCAAGCTAGTCTAACTAGTGATGTAAGCGTGTCTCGAATCGGTCAGGTTCACTGAAAGTGGATCAATTCAAAAAGTGCTTGTTCCTCCTGCATGTGCAAATTTATTTAAATACTTATGAGCACATGTGAAGGGGGAGCCCTTCAAAAGTAAACACAAACTCTCAAAGTGTTAAACAAAATGTTTGATAATCACAAACACTTTGAGAGATTTTCAATCAAAGGTTTCATGGCTATTGTCGGATAATCATGGAGTTATAAGGTGATTAAGATAGGAAAAAAACCGTCCTATGATCCGCCAGAGCCGGAGGGATCTACCCAAGGACATCACCAATAGTTAGAATTAGAAGTCCTTAGGTATGATACGATAAAAGGAGAAAAGAATGAAATGGGAAAGAAGGAGTTGAAGAATTAAAAAGAAAAGTAAAGAAAAGGGTGAAAAGAAATAGCCCTCCATATGTTCAACTTTAGGGCAGACACCGGGTTCAATTCATATGCTACTGGTTGTTGCTAAGACAACACCGGTATTGAAGACAAAGTCATCATGGACCCAGTGATGCAATGCACTAAACCTTCTGACCACTCAAGTTCTCTTAAAAGAGCTTGTTTCATTCTCACGGGGAACCGGTGTAATCTATCGACTTATCTCTTAGAGATGGTTGATATTGAAGCAGGAGACCTCTCCCTAGTCTCCGCATAGGAAACCTAAGTGTGCACTTTTTGAGTCTAGAGCCATGAGATACATCAAAGATCTCTTAGGAACACTTAGTATTTCTACAACTGGTGCTCTACATCAATGGATACTAGCTATAAATCATCGAGTCCTTCGCAGATCTTAGCAATCTTCCGAGAACGTTTATGAGAGAATTACAAATGTATTTCTCAATGATTGAACGGAAATCCTGCCAGGGTCAACATCAAACAGCCCTGACAGCAGGTCACTTCGGTAACTCCTTGTGAGTTACGCTTAGTGTTTGCGGTGGTTTCTTTAGCGGTCTACAGTCGTGGAGTGATCCCCAGCGACTCACCCAGTTATTGAGCTACTTAGTAGGTCTTGTAAGCTCCTTCAGGAGTATCTGACATGGGAATGGCCTTGATAAGGGTTAGAAGGAGTCTTCACACTATGCTGTTGACGATCTCTAATTCCTTATCTGTAAGTACCGGATGTTTTATTGCTAACTGCTTACCCGCAGGTACACATCATCTCCATGGCGACGGATTCCACATGCTCATACATACATCTTGAAGTCAACAAAAGCTCCCTCAAAGATCAAAGCAACACAAAGTTCAAAGAAAGACTCTACGCCAAAAAGAAGAATCTACAAAGTATAAAGACTAAAGATCTTAAGTGAAAGAAAGGGACTACGTGCATGTATAAGTCAGAATTCAAAGATGTATGAGCATGTTGGAATGGCGGACTACCACCACAGACGCGGAAGTGACGAAAGGCAGACAACTTCATTATTTGATCACTATCACAACAACTATGAACAAAGCACAAAGAACAATGAATGATTATTATCTCATGATTTTTTAAAGACTTCTAAAGCTATGAAAGTCAAAGAAGAAGAAATGACAAAGACGTCAAGCAACCGTGATGACCGACCCTTAGGGGGAGATTGTTGGGATCAAAGTTTTACTATTTTATCAAGTCTCAGTCATTTGTAATAATAGGTTGCTTAAGTTATTATTTACTTACATTAATGTTATGTTACAAGTTTACTAGACTTAAGGTATCAGGTCCATGGGCTTGAAAGCCCACACGATATGTAAGTGGAAGGAGAGGGAGTGTTGCCCTATCTCCTTCCCTATAAATAGAAGCCTTAGGTCTCATGTAATACTTGGTTGTTTATTTGATATCTTAAGGAAACTCTTGCACTTATATTTCTCTCATTCAAATATTCACCAAAATCCTTATATCTATCTCATTCTTGTTTGTGTGAAATCAATATGGTGACCTAACACCCACCGCCACCACCATCGCCCACCACCACCCCCGCTGCCCACCACCGCCACCCACCACCGCCCACCACCACCCCCGCCGCCTACCACCGCCACACACCAACACCCACCGCCACCACCCACCACCTCCACCCACCACCGCCACCACCACCACCCACCTCCACCTCCGCCACCCACCACCCACCGCCACCACCTACCGCCACCACCACCCACCACCACCTACTAACACCCACCGCCACCACCACCCATCACCACCACCATCACCACTGCATCCACCCACCACCAACGCCACCACTACCCACCACTACCTACAACCATGGTTTCATGAGTATTAATTTATAGATAAGCTTAAATCATTCAACTAGTAAAAGTAAATATACCAATCTAAAAACCAGTAAAAGTAAATAAAATATACCAATCTAAAAACAAAGATAAGCTTAAATCATTCAACCACACAGACTAGAAATTCTATAAATTAATACTCATGAAACCATGGTTGTGGGTAGTGGTGGTGGTGGGTAGTGGTGGGTAGTGGTGGCGGTGGTGGGTTGGTGGTGGTAGCGGTGGGTGGTGGTGGTGATGGTGGGTGGTGGTGGGTGGATGTGGTGGTGATGGTGGTGTTGGTGGTGGTGATGGGTGGTGGAGGCGGTGGTGGGTGGTGGCGGTGGGTGTTGGTAGGTGGCGGTGGGTGGTGGTGGCAGTAGGTGGTGGGTGTGGGTGGTGGTGGCAGAGGTGGAGGTGGGTGATGGTGGTAGCGGTGGTGGGTGGATGTGGTGGGTGGTGGCGGTGGGTGTTGGTGGGTGGCGGTGGTGGGCGGCGGCGGCGGTGGTGGGCGGTGGTGGGTGGCGGTGATGGTGGCGGTGGGTGGCGGTGAGGACTAACGATGCAAATATTTTAACTCAATGGGACTAACGATGCAAATATTTTAACTCAATGAGTACTAACGATGCAAATATTTTAACTCTTGAGCTAAAGGGACCTTTTATGTAATTGTTTCAAGGACGAATGGTGTAATTATTTTGAGCTACAGGAACGATCCATGTAAATTTATGTAATTAACTCCATGCCACGCCAGATTCATGTATACAATAGGAATATTAAGAAAGTTCGTGTATACAATAGGAATAAAAAAGTTCATGGTATACAAAAGCAAAAGGTGGCAAGTTAGATGCATTTCTGGACAATTTTCCCATTAGATATACTAGACGAGTACCCATGCATAGCAACGTGATTTTATAGCGACAGATAGTTTATTAATAAAAAAAGTTTATAATAAAAGTTTGAAGATTTGGGAATTAAAAATAATGTTTTGAAACCCGGGTGGTTCAAACGGTTGAACCGTTCCAGTCGAAAAATGGGTCGATTTAAACCGGGTCAACTTTCTAGGTTTGGTCGAAAACGGATCAAATTAAACCGTTGCTAGGTTTGGTCGAAAACGGGTCAAATTAAACCGGGTCAACCCGCCGGGTTTGAGGCGTACCGGGTCAACCCGATTTGTGTTTTAATTGGTTGTATTTAATTTGGTAAATATGTTTTTAATTGGTTGTACAATATGAATAAATCATTGTACTTTTTTAATAAGAGTATTTAATTAAATTATTTTTCTCTCATATGATTAAGTATTGAAAACTCAACTTTTCACTTTAACTATTTTTCGTTTAGAGTATAGATAAATCTCATCTCATGACTATATAAAAAGAGTATGTACCCTTTTCAACCATATCTTGCTAACTACGCCTGTAAGGACCTTTGCCACATTGAGGAGAGAATAAACATGTACCAACAGGGTCCATATTAAAACCATGCCTACAAAAGAGAATCTTCTTTCTGAACTATAATGATATAAACAATCCAATGATTGTACGATTTGATGATTCTCAATATGTATAAAGACAAATCTATTAATGAGAAGAGCCTCGACTTCAAGTTATGTGAAAGTAAAAGCAAACAATTGAATTAGATAGACGCAATGTTCACTATGGTCCCATTTGTAGTGAAGTTGTGACATTTAAAATGTATGATATGCTGCCATTGTTAAGAGAGATCTTAAGTTGACATTGCGTATTCAAATGTAGATTATGACGATGATAACTTGCCGTCTTAGTTTACTTTTGTTTATTTTACGATCCTGTATTTGAAGAACCAAGTTTTATGGACTCAAGTGTCACAGGAATGAATTTTAGATACATGAACAATATGAAAACAAAAGATAATAAAAACCGAGCTTATTTCTCATTTCTTCAATCAAATAAATAAACATACCGGCCTTATCAAATACTTAAAAGACTATATAAACAAAAACAATGATATGTTTTATGTTCAAATTCGTAATGAATGCAAGAATTCAAATTGAACCTGTATCACCCTTTTTTCCAATCTACACGATAACTTACAATTCGCTTGATATCAGTTTCTTCTACATTGTGTTCCTGTATCATCTTCTCTCGTTTTCAATCATTTTGAACATATTTCCGTATACTACACACAAAAAATCCGTAAAGCATGCACACTTGCGACAAAGTATATGACCAACTAAAGTAACAACTTTTCGACTTTAAGACAACATACATACAAGAAATGGAAATACCCATTACTTGATGTCAGCAATTTGTGCCGATTTAAATCATCTTTAAGTACTCTTTAAACTCATTTTCATAAAGCCGCCCTCAATAGGTCTTGATCACTGGGTTCATCATGCCCGAGCTTTCTTGATTGGATCTGCAAGCCAGAAATAAAAAGATTAAAACTTCATCGATCAAAATTCAGAACATTGTATTTATACCTAGAAAAATGGCAAACCATATGCAAAAAAATTACTGTATAACTTTATAAATCAATAATAGTCATTTCAAACATACCACACAGAAAAGCATGACAGAGGAATCAGCATTTGGAACTTGAATAATTAACCCCAAAATGACCAAAATGTACACACTTCATTTCAAATTGGTGAAACTCTTATAAGATCAAAACTGATTTAATGAACCTAATAGCAAAAAAGCATAAATATAGAGTCAAAGGAAAAACCATCAACAACAAAAGAGTAAAATATATGAAGACTTTAGTGGTTAACTACACACTTTAATCTGTATAAACTCAATAGCAAAAACCACATACATAAAGTAAAAATAACAAGAAATCAAGAAATGGGAAAATAAGTCTAAACTAACAACAATTAACAAGTTAAAAAAAAGCCATTAGATATGAAAAACTGTTTAAGTTAGTGTAGTTTCTTATCTAACGTACCAACTAGTGAAACACATTTAACATCAATATGAAATATAAACTCAAATTGACACCAATATAACATAAGAAAAAGTCAAACACATGAAAACATTAAAATCTATTACCTTAGAAACAGGGGATGCTACACAATCTCTTGGTGTATCAAATGAAGACAAAGAAAATTGCTTAGAAACAACTCCTACATCAAAATAAATCAAACCCGAACTCGGTGTATCCACCCATATCTTTTTTACCCGAAACCACAAAAACAAATCTTTAGCTGTAATACCAGAAAGTTGACCAATCTGACCAAAAGTCAGATTACCAGAAATATTTCTATCATAATGCAACTCATCTTCAAATTTACAATTACAAGCTTGATCTAAAAACACTTGAAAATTGCCATAATCATCAAGGCTAAAATTTGTTACACCTTTTGGAAATATACCCATTGGTAATCCATTTTGTTTTAGTACTTCATATATTGTAAGTGACTTTTGATGGCATGAAACTAATATAGCTATAGAAAAAAGAATGAAGAGTGTAAGGTATTGTGAAAGAATCATGGTGTGTGTGTGTGTGTGTGTGTGTTTTAAGGTTTGTTTAGTGTGTGTGATAAAAGGGTTTAAGAGGTATGAAAACAATGATTGGGTTTAGAATGAAGTGGTCAGAGACATAGGCTGGCAAGAGTTTGTGTGTTTTTTTTTTTGTTTTAATGTTGGATTTAGGGTTGTGTGTTGTGTGGCTTATCTATAACCAACCATGGTATGCCATGTGGATATTGTACTATTTTGTTTGTTTAATGGCTATATCAATTATGAATTTGTTGAATTCTTTTTTCTTGGAAAATAGTTAGACAATTGAGAGTTTTTTTTTTTTTTTTTTTTTTTTTTTTTTTTTTTTATTATTTCTTTTTTGAGTGACTGGAGTATTTTTTTTTTTTTTTTTTTATGGTGTTATGGTACTCATTTACGTCTATAACAATTATAGCTGGAAAGATATTTTAGTTATTGTGATGTTATTGTGTGTGTAAGTGAAATGATAACTCAATAACATTTATAGGGTGCAAAGTGCACCTAGCTCTTTTAGTCTTTCAAGATTGGAATAAAATGAGTTGATGTTAAGTGTCTTGTTGGGTGAACTTGGCACAAGGATGCGATCTCTTGAGATTCCATCGTAGGTTTTGTAGACCCTCAACGGTCGTTTTTCAAATTATATACGAGTTTGTAATGAACATGAGATACATGGATTGTTTGAAGATATTTTTTATTATTACGACAACAAAACTTATTGATAAGGATTAGAAAGACAAGATAATAATTTATAAGACGTCTTGATTCTATGATTATTAAAAGATAATAATTTATAGCACTTTGCACCATTAGCTTTGAAAAAAGCGTCCGATTTTTTATAAAACACATTATTTAGTAATGTTTTTTGAGACACTTTTAAAATTTAATAATATTTTTCGAACATTGTAATTTAGTATGCATTTTAAAACTCTATTGATGTAATTATATCTTTACATTAAAATGAGAGTACATTTTCTGTTATATCGGTTGTATAATAAGCTTAATAACTTGTATCTTTTTCATTTAAGGGTTGTTTTAATAGTGTAATAAATTAGACGTTGATTAGTCAAATTTTTAAATTTGCTATAATAAGTAAGTGTGATGGCTTAATATTTTAAAAATTTTATTTTGAAAGATCTCAAATACTTTATAATGTAGTATAGATACAACAAGAGTTATGATATTCTTAGTTTCCTTATCAAAACAACCGGTTTTGAGTTTGACAATGAAATGAGTTCATCATATCAAAGTGTCATGTACTCATGTCTTATAGAAACATAGCAGGAGAATGCGATTTTGTAAACATCCATCTAGCTACATGATAGATCCACAAAGTCATTTTTCAAATTAGATTAGACTTCATGATGGATATATAAATGGTATGTACGAGGAGTATTTGATTATTATAACTTCTTTTAGAGCATCTTTTGGTGGACTTTTTTTTAATATGTCAAATCCACAACTTATATATATGTTTTTAATATTATAAACCTACACTTCTATTAAATATATTTGCATATTACAACTTTTTATTTTTTCAACATAAACTTCGCATTACAATGTTTTACGGTGTGCTATACAACTTATACAAAATATACAAAATGATGTTTCATAAAAAAATTTGTGTGCAAATCAATCCCCTTAATATAAATGTCCACTACTTCATAAAATATAACATAACACGTTTATTAAAAAGTGTTAGAAAGCAAGAAATGAAAATAGGTTGAGTTATGTGTGGTGCGGCCATCCTATATTCGAACCCGGTTATCAAAGCACATCTCAAATCCCGCGTCAATTTTCATCATAGATCTTGTCAGAGCATCCTTTTGGGGCGTGATGCTCTCTCAAACCCATCTCGTTCTCATTGGAGATTTCATCAGGGTGTCCTCGTGGCTAGGGGTGTTAATCGGGTCGGGTTGGGTCAAACTCGGGTCGAGACTAAAAATAAATACCCGAACTAGACCCTATTTGAACTCGGGTTAGTCGGGTTCGGGTCTGAGCCATTTACAAAATCACGGAATTTAATTTCTCAAACTTAGTAATTAAAATCTTAAACAACTAAAAAGCACATGTATAAATCGCATAAGTTGTTTGTTGCCTTTGTTTATTACAGTAGGTTTATTGCAAATTTGCGGTTGGCAAATGTATAAATAACAAAGAACCACAAATATCATGCAACTTGTAAGTTGTAACCGTGCATTGTAACAAGCTAACATTTTCATGAAGTGTATGTATAACTACTTACCCAATGAATAATTAAGTTGCATATGTTGGTTGGAGCAGATTGCACTAGTTTGTAGAATTGCATATTTGTAAAACTGCAAGTTACAACTTGTATAAGTAGGCAAAATGGCAAACACTAAGAATATATAATAATAGGAAAATAAAAGAACAAGGCTACTATGACTTGAAATTAGTTGCAACTTATAAATTGTATCACTTAAATAACAAAAACATAAACTAACATTTACAACAATAGGCATGTAAAGTAACAACTAACAAGTAATACATATTATCCACAAGGTATAAATTGTATCACTTAAATAACAAAAACATAAACTAACATTTACAACAATAGGCATGTAAAGTAACAACTAACAAGTAATACATATTATCCACAAGATAAGCTTTAATCAACAAAATAAGCTTCCATACTCTAACATATTAACCTTCTAAAACTATAAAGAATAAGCAAAGTTTATATGATTAAAATAAAAAAATAAAAAAATTAAAAAAAATTAAAAAAAAAAAAACCTCAAGTTAGTCGGGTTGACCCCGAACCCAAATAGAAAAGTATTTTGAACCTGATACCCGATCTTATTTCATATTCGGGTTAATCGGGTTGACCTAATTGACCCGAATTAAATTTTAAACCCGATTAACCCGACCCGAGTATCTTTATTAAATTTTGACACCCAATGCTCTCTCAACTTCGCATTATTCACCGTTTAGTAAAAACTTGGAATATAATCTTTTACAACATTTTAACGTGCGGTAGACACATATAGACAGATAAGACTACACATGTGCAAGAGGTGAGGGCCCAGATACGAAGATAATCACAATTTATGCTTTTTGTCTTTACATAACTAATTTCAAATGTACACGTAGATAAACAAAATATTTGTACATCACTGTCGACACGCTGGAGCACATTATGCCATGGTGGAACTATGGCCACGTGTATTGTGTTCTATATTATTCTCTTACAAAACAAACCATTTAAATAAAAGTAAATTACAATACGTGTCTTGGTTTAATTAAAAATTTGCAAATTAATATTTCATTATGTGCGTAAGGGTGATCGATTTAATAATCACAACAACTCAACAAGACTAAATGAATAGTACTTTATACAACTAATATTATATAAATAATCTTACATGTGTAAGTTTCTTAAAATTTAAGAAACATTTACATAAATATCTTTTCAAATGATGATATAAAATTTATCCGAAAATGATAAATATGCCTAACTAACGAGGCTTAAACGTGACGAGTTAGGATCAAATAAGAAGAAAAATTAAAATGAGAAGAATAAGAAGAAACCACAACCACACATTTCAGATGCACCTACAAAAGTAGATGCATCTCCCCTTAATTTTCTCCCTCTTATTTAAAATATGTGGCTATAAATCCTTCTTATTCTTCTTATTTTAGGTTTTCTTCTTACCAGATCCCTTCCCTAAAGGTGACATAATAAATAAATGACTTATACAGTAATTGTATAAGGTTATGTTTGCCAAAAATACCTGTGAGGAGTAGCAGTGAGCAGTAGCTGTGAGCTGTGAGCAGTAGCCACAGCTCACTGCTCACAGCTCATAAAGAATCATTGGAAAAATGAGCTTTCCTAAAAAATAGCAAAGCTCACAGCTCTTATGCCAAACGAACACTAAAATTTAAAAAACTCATTGCTCACCGCTCATTAACCCAAAAAGCTTTATACCAAACATAACCGAAATCATTTATTCATTATATCACCTTTTAGACCCCTTTAGTTAGGCCCTAAATAAAAGGTGAAAATTCTTAAAACATTCCAAACGCCACTTAATTTAGATTTAAAGAATGATGAAAATTGTCTATTTTATTTTCAATCAACTCATTACACATACAATCAGATGGATTATTAGACACAAATTTTAAAACAATAAATCATTTCTCATATATATATATATATATATATATATATATATATATATATATATATATATATATATATATATATATATATCCAAAGCATGTTTAAATATCAGTGTAAGATGTATATTAAAAATTTGTATAAAAGATATATATTCAATTATTCACCTTCGAAAGTATCTATATATGAGACATATGAAGAAATTATTAAAAAAATGGTCGAACATACTTGTGTTCAAAAAACCATGGTGCATTTAAAATGATGAAGAATCGTGTACATAGTGGACAAAAAAGCAAACGAAGTGGTACATAATTGTAGCCGTATACGGTGTATGGAATCATGTACGCCCATATGTCGTATGGCCATCGTGTGGCTATGAAGTTGATGGTTATTGCAATGGGGGTGATTTGGAAACTCCTGTAAAGGTTAATTTTGAACCTAATTGCTCGTATTCTAATCTATATGAAAATTCTAACCATAAATGTGTCTTTAAGGGTGAATTAAGTGCATAATTTCAAAGCTTACTTTTGATTAAGAGCAGTGTGATGCGCGTAGAAGGAAAAGGTTACGAGAGTTGCTTGATGATTTTAAGAAAAAGGACTAAAGATGGAGACGAGCCATCGTTTAGTGAGAGGAACTTGAGTTTTTGTATGACTATTTATCTAAACGTTCTAACCCTGGTTTTGTAGACAGTGAAGAGGAAGCTTACGAGTAACGTAAGTGTAAGTTGCTAGGAATTCCTTATGATCCACCCCACATCATTCGTGTTTAGTTCGAATTAGGGTTTGTTCTAAATCCAAATTATGGGTTTTGATTTTGGCTTCACGTAATTGTTTAGTGTTATTGCAATTAGTTTAAATGGGAATATGTGTCAAAATAGTTTTATTATGATGACTTCAAGTGAAATACGTTTTATGTTTAAACTGCATGTTCATGTTTTCCAGACCTATATGGCGTATAAAACTTACTGTCTATATGGCGTATGGTGGCTAACAAGTTAATACGGCGTGTGGACATTCTTGTCCATACGACATATCCAGCTTCTGATCAGCATGTCTGGTTTTTGTATTAGCCATCTTGGGAGTGCTTTATTTTGTCAATTTTTTTATCTCTGACTAATGTATATTTGATAATTTCTTAGGAGCATGGCATTTTTACCCTTTAGGGAGCAACACAAGTTGTTGCGTTTTAATCATGACTCCTACGATGCCAAAGTTAGGAAGGGATATTTGGAACATTATAACATGATCTATCGCAAGGAAATTGTTAAGATAAAGTCTTAGAATTTCAGAGGTTTATAGAAGGTTAGACTAGGTACGCCTGAGGAAGAAGTTGATGAGAGACTATATGATTCATAGGAGGAGTAATGAGTGGGCGTATTATACTTCGGAGTCTTGGAGTAACTTGTTTAGGATTAGAGGTTCCAGTTGTGCGGGAATTTATTCCAGAGTTTTTCAACACTTTCGAGTTTGAGAATTTTCATATAAGGCTTGATTGACCCACTACTTATAAATTTTAGATGGGTGGTCTTTCTTTTCAGTTATCTATGCAGAATTCATTTACAATATGGGATTGCACACTATTGAGGACACGAAGAAGAACTCCTTTCATGCTTATTATAGGGCTGGTGAGGCCATGTGTCTTGATAAGGCTGATCTAAAGTCTTATTAGCATTCAATTTCTTCTGGTGGTACTTTACGTAGTAATGGTTATCCATTATACACTTTGATTCGTGAGCCATTGAGGATTATGATTCACAGGGTGCTTTCTCATTCCATTTCTGGTAGGAGTGTGGGATGTGAGAAGGTAACGACTCAAGATTTATTCTATCTTCACAATATGGATGATGGTCTGATTGTTAACATTCTTTACTGTTTGGCTCGGTTTTTGGCTAAAGGGGATAGTGGTAGGAAAGATAGTAGTCGTATATTTTGTAGTCATTTTGTTGGATGGTTAGCTGACTATTATGGTTTAATGGGTTTGAATACGCTCCAGGGTACTGTTGAGATGGAGGATATAGGTATGATTAGTTCTGAGGATTTGATTCGCTTAAATATATGTGGTGGGAACGTTGAGGGAGATTTTATGTGGTTAGTGGATGGACCTAGCAAGGATGTTGATAGTGTTGATGATGATGATGATGATGATGATGAGGATGGATGATGCAGGAGTTGAGGAGGGTGCACCTGTGGCTGCTGCTACTGCTGCTTGGGGTCATAAGAGGAAGACTGGTGATAGGATTCAAACATTGGATGAGGAGATCAGACGCCTTAGTATCAGTATGGATGCTATACGTTAGGAGTGTGAGTCATTTAGTAGTGACACGTATGGTGTAGAGGATGTTCGGGCTGAATTTTATTCATAGATCATTCAGGAGCCAGATGCACATCGTCCTCTTTGACATTGGAGTTCTGATATGATGAGCAGTTTGTTGGAGCATCAGCGGATTAGACATCAGCGTTTTGATGGGACTACCTACAATCCTCCTCGGTTTCTTCCGTTTTTTGGAGATCCTTACACTTCCCGTCAGCTGGGTGATGGTCGTGATGACATGGATGAGTGTCATGCTCACTGATTGATGATTTTACATTTTGTTCTTGAGACAACTTATTTTTCTTTTCTCCTTTATTTTTCTATTTCTCTTTATGTTTGCGTGGATGTTTATTCCATATTGTGTTAGATATTGTTATTTTTAGGAGTTTTATTTTCTAAATAGTTTGAGTCAGGTATTGTATATGACATATATGAATTTTCCATGTACGGAGTATACTATTATACGACGTATAGACTTATTGTCTTATACGCCATATAGGTTGCATGTTAGGTATTTTCTTTCTATGTTTCTGTTATGTTATGATGTCGTGGAACACTAGAAGGGGAAGGGGGGTTGAATAGTTTACCGATTTATTTATTTTTCTTTCGAAACTTTAATATGAAATCGACAAGTATAGTTATATACAAGTAATAATGTAAATGCAAGATATAAAGTAAGTAAAGATAGAACGATCAAACCAAAACACGAGGATTTATAGTGGTTCGGCCTAGAAGGACTTCCTTTCCTTGCCCTACTCCACTCCTCCAGTATCCAATCCGAGAGTATCCTTTCACTAGTCAACAAGCTCCCTTATCCGGCAGCTGGTAGCGTAGGGATTGCACCAGGCTTTACCTCTCGAGGGATCTCGAGAAGCTTACAACCCCCACTAGGCAGTGTACCTAATCGATGTAGTATAGTATAATGACAAGTACCGGGGGATTGATCGTTCAGCTAGGAATAGTGTCGCTAGGATTAGAAAACCTAAAGACTAGGTCTAGAGATGAGGGATGATTCTTTTTGTACTTTTTATATTTTTATTAAAGAAAGTAAAAATCTCGGGTTTGAAGGAGTTTGGCGGAATTAGTTGCTAGTCAACTAACCCAATGCTAAGATGCAATCAAAATAGAATACTAGAAATGAAAATAAACTAAATTATACTAGAGGTGTGAGCAATATATGGGAGAATTGTGTTTACTTAGGTTTCACTACTCCATAGATATCTTTTACAGGTTAATTACTTGTTATAGTTGCGTGGATGACGGATTGTATTCCTTAATACCATTCATGGGGTGGCGTACTTACTTCCCCAATCCTATGAGCGCCTACTTCACTCCTATGTCGAGCCAGCTAAGAAGCTCCTAACATGGGATTACTAGAATTTGCTCATGCATTAAATACAACCAATAAAACCTAGTACACATCGGTTCATGTTTCCTAAGACGTTCAAGCATGTTACACAATGGAGATCTGCCAGTTTTCTTAAGCCTAACATTGAAATCATTCATCCAATACAACCATAAACAAGTAATCAACATATAATTAACATCTAGGTTTCATTACATCTAAGCAAACACATGATAGATCTAGCCTAGCATGTTGAAATCAAGACAAACATAAGATAAATTCAAACAACACATAGACATATTGATTGAATTGAAAGAAGACTTATCTTAATTGAACATGAAAGGATTCAAGGGGTGAAAACCCTTGAAAATACTGTAAAATACGACCTAGGGTTTACAAAGTTCGGCCCTAGTATTCTCCACACAAGTCCCTTTTTTATGAATGAAAAATAGAAAACTATATATAGATTCTGATAGGTGACGGCGTCAAGAACAAAAGTCTGGCGCCGTCATCTCGCCGCCAAATAGTTTCTTGGATTGCCTAGATCTGGGTCTGACGCCGTCATGTATACTCCTTATGCAGACCGTCACCAAAAATAGTCTTGACGCCCTTGTTGTGACGCCTTCAGGTTTTCACTGGGTCGTCATGGATTTTACTCTTGACGCCGTCATGATTGTCTTCTTGACGCCGTCAGGTACTGTTCTCAGCATGGAAAATTAAGTCTTTGCCGTTTTCTTCACTTTTATGCTCCAAAAACATCCGAATTACTTCCTTTTCCAGAATTCACTCCCAAAGTACCTAAAATCACAAAAGGAACGATTTAGGGCAATATTTGATCAAATAAATTCAATTCCGGGCTTAAATAACCCCCTAAAAGTGGTTCATTTTTCGCCTCATCAGCAGCGAAAACATTACACGTCGCTTATACACTATTTTTGACACTAAGCTAAATGTCGCGTTCTTTATTGGGTACAACCACTCCCATCACACTACGTATTTTTCGAGGACTAAAATACTAACCAATCACTCTATAAGGTTTATGGTGGTTTGATACAATGATGATGTATGATGATGAACAATATACAATACAATGTATAATGTAAAGACTAGTAAAAAAACTTGAAGCTCTGTAGTCTTGAATGATGATGGTCATCTCTTTGCTAATAAGAGGGTTAGTGTAGAATCACTAAAATGAATATGTCAGAATTTGGTAATGACTGTGAATTGAGTATAAAATGAATGAGAGAATATACAGATTTGTTTATGTAAAGAATGATTTCAAATGAGATCAAATGGCCACTATTTATAGCCATTTAGTCTGTCAGGCCGGCGGATCCGGCAATACATTTCGAAGGGTGCCACCCATTGTACCAAAGGTGATTAGTTTACTTATACAAATAAAAGTATATACTTGTTAGTAGACATTTTATGAAATATGCATTTGTATAAAATACTTGTAAATGCAAGTTGTGTTCATTTAATCATTACCAAAATGTTAGATATCTATTTATTCGTACCTTAGTGATGTAAATGGAAAGTTGAAACTATAGTTTAAAACTTGTCTATTTTAAACTTTGCGTAAGTTTATAATGTCATTAACAAAACTTAAAAAGATAATAAAAATACAAGTAACGGTTTAACATGATATTTGTATTAACAGATATGTTACGCATATGCATTTGATGATTTTGTTTGGTTTTCTCTAAAAGGTTTTTGGATTGTCTGTGTTAGCTGGCAGTTATTCAATGAAATTTTGGAGTCCTTACCTTTTTTTTTTCTCGAATCCATTTGATTATGTCAAGCACAATCGGGGGACGTTTTCCGTTTCATTTTCTATTTTTTTTAATTTTCCTTTATGCTTAAATTTGTACAATGAAATCATATCATGCACAATCGGGGGAGGTTTTCCGTTTCATTTTCTATTTTTTTGCTGTTTCCTTTATGCTTAAATTTGTACAATGAAAACATTGTACATCTTAAGTGAGCAGAGAGAAAGAAAATAAGTTTTACTTGTCCTTCTAGCTAGTTATTTATGAAATTTGTGCCATAGTTTAAATTTTTGACATGTTTTTTCATGACCGAACTAGTTAGCGTAAACCGAGTGCACATTTACCCTACATTCTATTATGTGATGATTTAGCCTTTATTCTTTTATATATGCTTATTCTTTGCATATTTCAGTGTCTGTTGGCGGTTTGTAGGACTACTTTAGAACTTGACTCTATCTACATCTTGAGACCACCAAAATGAGCATTACACATGGAAACTTGGTGTAATCGATTTAGTTAGATTTTGAAGGAAAATCCAAAGGATTTTAAACCAAATAGCCCATCATTTTATGTTTATATGCATATTGAATTTTCAAACTAGTTAGTCAATCTCCTCGTGAAACCCTTATTTGTTACACCCATTTTAAGTGTAAGATACCCACCCTAACTAACCCGTCCGAGCCATTTCTTTCTTTTGTTACTCACCAGTAAATGTTTTTTTTTATTACACCCTTACACCTAGTCTTCATTGTAATTCTTTTAAGTTCATGATAATGGGTTGCTAGTTGTTTTTGGTTTAATTGGTGGATATTTTTTATTCAAGAATGTGGGTATTGAAGAAATCTCAATTATGTGACATTAGTTATGTTCAAGTGAGGGGAGGTGATTATTCCCTTTGTATTTTGTTTTATTATGTATTCAAAAAAATAGTATAGTATTTATGTTCACAGTAGATACGTGTTATAAACCCGTTGAGTTTTATTTACTATGTTTAGTTATGTGTTAATTTGCTAACAGTTGTCTAAGTATAGTTAAATATCAAGTTTAAAGGCAAACTTCATTAATATTGCACATTAACTCATAACTGTTATGTCCGTTTATGATGAAGGTTGAGTTAATGCATTTTATATTTGTAAGTATTCTTATATATGAGGTTTTATGGCATGATTCACAATTTTTACGCATTAACTCGTTGTTTGAAGATTAAAGATTCTTAATGATACACATTTCTGGGTTTTTGGAATTGAAAGCAATTAGCGACAATGGATTATGGACTAAGGAAACTACTTGTTTGTTCTATTTTTATATTTACACCCGTTAAATGTTTTTCATGTCTTTATCTTATCTGTTTAACCCGAAGCCTTTATATTGTTTGCCCATTTTTGCCTTCTAGCTTAATTAAATCTAGACTTTAGTAGTGGAGAATTGAAATATTGTCAAGCTTATGATCGTGTATTCGCCATGACTGAGCCTTTGAGTGATCAAAAAATTATAACACGTAGATTAGTGAGAAATTTAATGTTATTTCTTTTCCCTTTTCGTGAGGTACTTGGTTTTGCGATTTACTAGAGTAGGTTAAATTTAAATACATATTTCTAGGTTATGCCTGAAATATATCTTTTTTTAGTTTAAATCTAGAGGCTACTTGAGGACAAGTAGAAGTCAAATTATTATTATTATTATTATTATTATTATTATTATTATTATTATTATTATTATTATTGGGGGGGGGGGGGGGGGGGGGAATTATTTGATAACATCAAATAGTAATATGTTTTTAGTATCAATGTCCCATATTTATTGCTCATTTTATATGATCTTTGTATATTTTGGTACTAAGTTGCTAATTTTGCATGTTTTAGTACTAAATTGGAGTAATAAGTAAAAGATACGAAAAATACGCGGAAAATGAGCACAAATTGCATTCTGAACTTCAATATGCAGTATAGCCATTAAATGTCATACGACGCATACATTCAAAACCTGAAATAAGACCATACGACGTATACCATTCTATACCCATACGCCGTATGAGAAGAAGATTTGAAATTCGTCTACGTGTTGAAGATCATACGACGTATGAAACTTATACCCATGCACCGTATACATTGAAGATTAGTGACGTGGAATAAAGTGCAAAAGAGGCGTAAAAGTGCATATGAAGACCTCATACGACGTATGAAGGTTTATGTCTATTCGTCGTATGGACTGACGGGGTGATCTTTTATTTTATAAATCCCGACTTTGTCATTCATTGAAGATACACTTTCTTAACCCTAGAAGTGTACCACGATTTTAAGAGCTTCAAGACTAGTTCCCAAGGCAGAATACATCATAGGATCGAGGATCTAACACATCGCAAACACTGGTTTTTTTCGGTTTGATTGTTATCATACTCTAAACTATGTTTAATCTTTCAAACTTGAGTATTGTTTGTTTATTTGCTGTTATGGAAGGCTAAGCACTTATGTGCTCGCCTTGTTATGAACCTTTCGGTATTAATGACATGATTTATTAAGTTTATTCTTGCTTTGTTGTAGATATTTATGTGCGTGTTCTTAGACTTATGCCTTTGAGATCTCGACTATCTGTTGATTAGTAGGTTGAACACTCAAAGTTGAGTACATGAATCACTAGTATATTGACCAATATCACTTAGTGATTAGGATTATTGACAGTAACTTAACGAGGTTAAACGCTGTAGACGATAAGGTTTAAGATTTAGTTACTTTGAATTGGCAACTTGTTAGTAATTAAGTGTCTGACAAGCTCTTACCAAAACATGTCACATAGTTTTTTTTATTGTTTTTTTTATTATTATTATTATTATTATTATTATTATTATTATTATTATTATTATTATTATTATTATTATTATTATTATTATTATTATTATTATTTTATTATTATTATTATTTTTTTGACCGGCTTGTTAGTTGTTAGTGGTCCAGGTTAAACGGTGACATCCAATTGGGTAGTAAGCTGACCCTGAGACCCGCCTTGTTCCTCCTTTACCGCCTGAAGGGATAAAAGTCCTGGGTGATACTCGAATTTGAGTTTTTCCCTAGCTAAACATCGCATGAAAGGGCAAAAGTCCCGGGTAAAACATGCCACATAGGTTAGTTGGGGAATTTGATGTTGGAAAATTTGTGAATGAGATATCGAGTTGCGGAATACGGGGACTCGAATGGAACACTTTGGAAGTGAAATGGCTTGCTTGAACTAAGATTAAAAGGCTAGAGTTACGTGTTATTGTTGTAACTGCCTTTTGGTTCTTATTAGTTATGATATTGCATTAAATAAATCATAACAATAGCTTAATGACAATTAATAAGTTTAATGGTGGTCATTCAAGCATCGGTTACAAATATATTATATATTGTAGCCAACTCTAATGTTCAAGAGCACAAGGAAGAAGAAACACAGATTCCAACCTTATGTCCATCCGATTACACACAAAGTTCAATGAGAATTTCAGGTTAAAACGTCAAATCCGGCAGTACAACTGCTTCGATTGTTGTACCCTGGGAAATAGACGTCGAATAGGCGGCGAATCTTTTTTAAGGGAAGCGTGTCAAACACGTGCCTCAATCATGTTATTGCATTCGGTTTCATCTACTTTCTGGTTATGTCTTCTTATAAACTCTCATGTTTAGACTTTTTGTTTGTTTATGATTTTGTGTTTACCTTGAGCTTGATTGTATTGTATCATTGTTATGACTTCGGATTATGAATAGGTTTCCCTACATTTAAAGCATAGACAATAACTAGGTTATCACCCACTGTAGTCAGGATAAGTAGTTATTAGACATAGTGTGTAGGACTAATAGCCCGTATTAGACTTACACTATAAAAGAACCACTAATGCATTGCGAGGTAGACATTGCACTAATTAATCATGTCGTTGATAGGTTAGGGGAATGGCTAGGCAAATACATTTTCATCCTATTGATTTAAGCTTTGTTTCAATTTATTTGTCATTTATTTTTTGTCATTTTAGTTATTTCATAATTTCTATAATCACATTGCACCGTTGTTGATTAAATTAATTTATTTTGTAAACGCTTGTATTTCTCTCGCTTCAGCGAACGACTGAGTCTTACCGAATCTATATTACACGTGAACAGGTACACTGTTAGTATTTCACAGTTGATTGGGATTAATAAATTTAAAACGAAATACACATGACTATTCTGAACTTGTATTAAACAAGTCCCGTTGACATTTCACTTCTCTATTCATTACTAAATTTTAACAGATTAGATTTTAATTTTTCTACCAAACTATTATTATATCTAATGGACCACCATTAGATTTGCAATGGATGACTTATAAAAATGGTGTAATTGAGTTAAACACAAATTTCCCATATTTAAATGCAAAAATGGCACGCCAAGCATTATAATGAAACCCTGCTTACGGTTTCCCCAAATTGATATAAACACATGATGAACAATTTGAGCTTTCTTCTTACGTTTTCAACATCAAATCAATGCATCTTTCATAAGTATCAACAAAATCATTTAACATATTAAACTTCTATCATTTCAGGGTATTTAGTCTTTTTCTTTATGCTTTAAAAATGTCAAAATGATAATTACGGGTTATGGTCAACCCATGATTAATTCCTTTTCGTACATTTTGTTGGAGATTTTAGAGTGGGCACATGCATTACAAGAAATTTATGTTACACTATTTAATCATTCACACCCTAGTCGAAAATCCATGATCCATAAATATGCTTATATGCACGATCCCTTGTTATTCTGAGAAGAAATTGGGCGATGCGTGGGATTTAATATCCTTAATTTGGTAGCCTTGGCTGGGGAAGGTTTCGTGAGTTGTTAGAAGAGAAACGATATCGGATTCACAAACAACGATCCCCCAAATCAAACTTAGACTCAAATGAACTATGAAAGTTTGAAATATGGAATTTCTATAGAGGATCGAAATTTGGATTAAACTCTTACTATCTTGAACTTTTTGATCACTGTGTTTCACAATCAATAGCTTCTCAAATATGAAAATATGTAAAAACGTTGATTTTATTAGAAAATTATTTTGATTCAAACCAAGCGTCCTACTTTAGGGGTCCGTTTGGTTTACAAGTGGGATTGGATTAGGATTTGGATTTGGTATAAAATTTGGATTTGTGGTAGTTTTAGGAGAGAGAAATTAGATTTTTTTTAAATATATTTTATAATAAATTTTAAATAAAATACATTATTTTGAATGATAAAATAGTAAAAAAGAATATGAAGAATACAATGCGGTTCACATGTATAAATGGAAAAAATTAAGATGGCCCACAAAAATACATATGCTCATTTGAAACCCACCTTCATAGCCAACTATCACTTTTTCAATCCAAACTCCATTCCCCATTTCAAAAGAGCAAACCAAACAAATAATTAATGTCTTGTCAATTCAAAACTCATTCCATACCCCCATACTAAACAGGCCCTAAATTGTGCATTTGGAATCATCGAGTCTAATGTTGTCTTGCTTCTAACAAACTTGACTTTGCACTTTTCATGATTTTCAAAGTCTGAAGATGTGAAGTTCTCGAGACATTTGTAAATCTGAATAGTGTTACTGTTTAGCCACAACACCTTGAAATGAAAAGTTATCGCTGATATTTGGGCTTGTGACATGCCAGAATATTTTGGGCTCTTCAATTAATGAAACTACGTTATGTCATTACACGTTTAGTTTTACCTCCATCAGCCCAGGTAACCTCCCTCACCAAGCTGAGGCCCATCAAGTGATAGCATGGGTGTTAAGATTTACAGGATGTTTGGATTATCTTATTTAAGTTTGTAAAGCTGAATGAGCTCATAAATACTAAAAGTTAAACTTATACGAGTAACTTGTTAGTAATATTTAACTCTTCTAAATCGTAGTTCTATGTACAAACACTAGTTATATACTTCCGTCCACGCATAACACTTTGATATAAACCTTACATACTGTATTTTAATATAATTCATAATATATCTAACTTTTAATTATTTGTGTACAAGAATTGTATATTATTTAAATTTAACGAGTCGTTTAGCCTGCACATTGCCGCAGGAGCATTGTGTCGTTGGTTAGAACTATACGCCTAAGACATGTTTAGCTAAAAAGTTTAATACGTAGGTGCACTTGCAACATATATGACTAAATACATGTTTAACTAAAAAGTTTATTACATAAATGCAGCTGCAACATATACGACAATTTTACTCGTATTCGGGTTCATCTGAACCCGAACATTACTAACCCCGACTTTATATTAAGTTCCGTATTCATGTCCTAATACCTCATTTTTTTTAGTAAATATCAAGTTCTGTATTTATATATTTAAATTTTGGCTTTCATATATGTATTTTTTTTAAGTAATGTATATAAGTCCATATGTTCGGGTTCGGCCCATGTGTATAAGTTCTTGTCAAACCGATTGTATAACCCATGTCATTAATGTGTAACAAACATAGCCATCTCTACCTCAAAGTCAAAGTAGTCTCAATTAGAGGTGCAAACCCAAAACCCGGGTTTTTTTTTTAACCGGTGGTTAAACCGGACCCGGTTTTTTACAAAACCGGTTATAAAAAACCGATCCGGTTTTTTTAAACCGAACCGGTTGGACCGGTTATGGGTTTTTAGGCCCAATCGGTTTTTTACCGGTTCTATAACCGGTTTTACCCGGTTTTTAAATAAAACCGGTTTTAACCGGTTTTATTTATTTATCTATTATTATTATGTTATATATATATATATATATATATATATATATATATATATATATATATATATATATATATATATATATATATATACCTTTGGTTTTTACTTATATATATACCTTTGGTTTTTACTTGTTCCGCCGCACTTAATCCATGTTTAAATGTTGGAGGTGTAGAACTTTTAATAACAAAAATAATAGAAAATTTATACTTGTCTTTTGGGGTAGAAGGTGAAGACCCCAGCTATATAACATCTCAAATTTTTAAATTTAACGATAATTTTAAAAAATTATTTGGAGTTTTTGCAACAAAATATGGTCAACAACAAAACCCAATTGTTGACCAAATGCGGGCCGGATCGTCCCGAATAACAAGAGACATTAATATAAACCTTTATAATTCTTTTTTTGAAGACGCTACAAAGCGTCAACGAACATTGGCTCCAATAAGCGAATTGGGACAATATATGGCTACAAACTTTTTAAGAACTTTAAGTCCCGATGAGTTTGCAAACTTTGACATTTTGGCTTGGTGGAAAGAAAGGGAAATCCAATTTCCAATTTTATCCGCTATGGCTCGTGACTTATTAGCGGTCCAAGCTTCGACGGTAGCTTCCGAATCGGCCTTTTCTACTAGTGGTCGACTTATATCGGATAGAAGGACAAGACTAACCCCCGAAGCCGTGGAAGTATGTATATGTTTGAAAGATTATTTGGACGGAGTAGATAGGATACAACATGAATCATCGTTGGAAGGTCCAATATTAGATAAAGAAGTTGAAGAATGTATATTAAGAGAAGAAAATGAAATGGAGATATCACCTTCGAATACCGAAGGCGAATTAGATGAAGGTGAGCTTGAAGAATTTGATGTTGAAGATGTAGATGTACAAGATTTTTTGGAAGAAAATGATCTTGACAATAGTAGTTGAGTATAACGGGTGATGGCAATGCCGAAGCTCGATATACTTGATTACACTAATATGTTCGGGTGATGGCCATGCCGAAGCTCGAAATGTATTAGTATTTATATGTTTTTATGATTGTATTGTTTAAATAAAAGTTATGATTGTATTGTATAAATAAAAGTTATGATTGTATTTTTTTGTTGTATAATTGTATTGTTTAAATAAAAGTTATGAGAATATTGTTTAATTATATGTTTGATAATTAACAATTTTATTAAATAAATGTTCGAAGTTTTTAGTCAAATTCCGGAAAAAAACGAACCGAAAAAAAAACGAACCGGTAAATAACCGATAAGAAATCCGAATCCGAATATTTTTAACCGAAAAAAGCGAACCGGTAAAAAACCGAAAAAACCCGATTCCAAAAATTTATAACCGAAAAAAACTGATTCCGAACATTTATAACCGAAGAAAACCGATTCCGAAAAACCGAAACCGAACCGAAACTGGTTATTAGAAAAACTGGTTTTTTTATAACTGGTTATTAAAAAACCGAAAACCGAAAAAAAACCGATTTTTTTGCACCTCTAGTCTCAATTGGACATGTTCAAATGAATAAATATGTTCTTAAAGTCACACCACTTAAGAACCATAAGTGTGCATTTTGCAAGCACTAAATAGCAAGCACTCATTTTGCACAACCAAAAAACACACAACTTGACTATTTTTCATTTTCCACAGTTCCAAAGATAATATCGACGCTCAGAAAAGCGGCCAATTCCAAAACAAAGTGATTTTAAACAGTGCTATTTTCAATCAATATAACCACAGTTGTCCAACGCTGTTAGATTTTTTTAACATATAAAATTGTGTTTAGGGGTGTAAATGAGCCGAGCCGCTCGTGAAAAGCTCTGGATCGAATCGGTAAAAAGCTCGAACGAGCCGAGCTTAAACGAACTCGAGCCCGAGCCTAAGTTTGGGCTCTAATGAGAGCAAACAAAGATGAAAAGAAAACTGAATCCACAAGCTTAGTTTACGAACAGTAGCAGCAGTCCAGCAAAAGGTATCAAATCACGGCCTATTTTAAGCTATTGATAAACAAATAGGTTTAAACTAAAAGTGAGCTTATGAACTACTCCTAGGAATTTATCTAAATCTGCAAATAACTCATCCTAAAATTGACTAATGCAATTTCTACAAACCAATGAAACATGACAAAATTGAGTGTGCAGAGCGACATATATCCAAACAGTCCACCTTGGACTCAAATTTAAGTGGCCAAACGGGCTCCAATTTGGAAATTTCTTTTTGGTATGGATTCACCAACTGCCCAAGTTTTCAAAACAACAAGGAATTTGTAATTTCAATAAAAACTCAAACCTGGGGACTCAATTGAAATCTGTCCCGTTTTCAACAGTTAGCACTTTTGTCTTTTAAGTTTTTAACTATCCTTTGACTTTGGTGTTTTTCCAATAAACAAAACTCACTAAAACTGTTATATTATGGTTCAATGCATTTTATTCCAATAATTTTAGCAAGGTATGGTTCCTACTCAAGAAAGTGCAGCTCCAATTTTATCAACAGTTAAGCAGTTTTTTTAACCAAATACTTGCAAAGTTAGTGACTTAACTGACAGTCCCAAACACTCCTAGGTGGATAATTTCAAAGCATATCAGTCACTTAACCTATTAGCTTTACTGATCTATGTAAACTGAACCTAAATGAGCTAGTAAACAACCAAAATTAACATTCAACAATACACATAATTAAGAAAAGCAAAAGTATTACTTGGATTCCAAGAACTGATGACTGAGAACTAAGAACCATAAGAACCACCTAAAATGCCCCCATGGGCTCTAAACCATGCTCCTATCCTACTGCTGCTTTCACCTTTTTCTTCCATATATTTTTTTTTTTTTTGGTATCTTTTCTGGAATTTCTTTGCAAACATTTTCCTTTTCTTTTTCTGAGTTCTTGTTTTGCACGACTCAAATTATATTTAAATACCAAGCAGAATTTAAATAAAAGCAGGTAACATAATTAGAGGTTTGAATAACTTTAAAACTTAACTTCCATTAAAACTTTAAATCCCAGATTACAAATTTAAAACTAACATTCAAAACAAAGACTGAAAATAAAATACAAAGATAAGATGATATGATAAAGATGTGCCCTCAGGCTTACAATTATCCATCTATTTATACTAACAAAAGTGGTAGGTATGCTTGAGCTTCTCTTTGTCTTCATCTTCTGTAATTAGGGTTTCATCAGCTTCCTTGAATCTTGTGAAAACATCCTAGCCATCCAATTGCTTCAACATTGATCTTATCCCTTGAATTGCATCTTGGCGCCAAATTGGTGGTGGTGGATTGATGACCTAGAATGTGGTAGGTAGGGGTTTGTGAGAGGGTGGTGGTGAGTGGGATTAGGAGAAGGGATGGATGGTGATGGTTGGTTTGGCTGGATGCAGTCACGAGGGGGGGGGGGGGGGGGGAAGAGAGTTTTGGGGAAGAAGATAACTGAGTACTCGTTTTGACCAATTGATTTTACTTCTTTAGGTTTTATTAATAAACCAGACTGGGTCGTGGGGTTTAATGGGCTTTGGTTGCAACTTGGGCCAAGGGTTAAAAGTAATGGTGGTGGGCTGGTAGGAAGGTGGGTTTGGGGTTTAATTATTAAGTCCGTTTGGTTTAGTTGTAAACACAAGGACCAATTTTTGCTATTTTTTGAATTTGAAGGACCAAATTTGCCAATCTTCCAAAGTTCAACCAAGGACCACACTTGCCATCTTTTAATTTCTCAAGGACCATGATGTATGATTTTAAAATGCCCAGGGACCAAATCTGCCAATACTTAAAGTACCGGGACCAGTTTTGCAATTTTCCAAATCTTTTTACCCAAAGATCATTCGTAACTCATTTTGATTTTTAAAGAGCAAAGGTTGACTTTTCTTTGAAAATGATTGACTAGGGACTAGTTTTGTAAAACTTTAAAAGTTGGGGGACTGAAACTGCCATTTATGCAAATTTTGTTCATTTTTCGTTTGTTTTCACTCGCTTTGCATCAGAAACATATAAAATACGATCTTTGGGATTTTCTTCGCATTTTGGTGCGTTTTTTAGTACTTTTGATCGTTTTGCAGCTCAGAATTGACTAAAAATGATGAGTATTTACACACTCATCAGGCTCATTTAATAATCGAGCCTGAACCTGAGCTTTATACAAAAAGCTCGAGTAGGCTCGCGAGCCTAAACGAGCCCTAGAAATATATACGTATAAATGTGTGTAAAGGAGCTTCCAAGTAGTAAATGAGCTCAAGCCTTATGTGATTAACTAGCCGAACTCCATTTGGACTTTGTTTTCTTTAACACATTATATAAATTAGTCGAGCCCGAGCTCGAGCTCGAGCTTGTGAAAAAATTCATGAGCCGAGCTCGAGCTCAAAATATGAGGCTCGAAACGAGCTCGAGCTAGAGCTCGAGCTTTTTATGTATAAACGAGCCGAGCTTGAGCTCTGGCGGGCTCAGCTCGGCTCGTTTCCACCCCTAATTGTGTTCAACCTGAATCGAACCGACTTTCAACAGAAAAGCTACACAATACTTGGAACGATTATTAATAAGCAGTCTAGCATGAAAGAACATATAAAATCCAATGCTCCTACTATTCCGTGTTTCATAACTCGTATGCCCACATATCAGATTCTAATAAACATTGGGAAGCCTGTTTTGCACATCTAAAAAATAGCTCGTAAAACCTATGAAGGAAAAAATGGCTAAACGCAAGTGTTTTGCAAAACCAACAAAAAATGGAACAGTCTAATCCAAACCTAAGCATAAAAAATAGTATGTATGACCACATATCAAGCAACAACATAAAATATACCAAGCTGCCACGGTTCCGCGCTCTACAAATCATATGTCCACATAATTGGCCAACACTATTAGATTTTTTTAATATAGAAATTGTGTTCGAGCTGAATCAAACCGACTTTCAACAAAAAAGCTACACGTTGCCTGAAACGATTATTAATAAGCAGTCGAAGCAACATATAAAATCCCATGCTCCAACTATTTCACGTTCCACAACTCATATTACCACATATCATATTCGAACAAACAATGGGAACCACCTTTTTTGCACAACCAAATAATAGCTCTTAAAACCTAAGAAGAAAAAAAATTGATAAACGTGTGAAAAACTAGAATGGGGGTTGAATAGTTTATTGGTTTTAACTTGATTTTCTTTGAAAACTTTTTCGTGTAATCGACAATTAAGACTTACCAAACAATAAATAATATGCAAGAATAAAAGTAAGAAACGATCAAACCATAACACGATTGTTTATCGTGGTTCGGCTACATGGACTCTTTTTCCTTGCCCTACTCCACGCCCCGAGTATCCAACTCGAGAGTTTTCTTGCACTAGTCAACAAGCTCCTTTATCCGGCGGAGAAAACCTTACACGTCGCTTACACACTATTTCTGACACTAAGCTAGATGTCGAGTTCTTTCATAAGGGTACAACCACTCCCGATAGTTCTTTTACAAGGGTACAACAACTCCCAATACTCTAAGTATTTTGAGGACTATAATACTAACCGATCACTACAAATGGATACAATACAATGATGTATAAACTTTACTAGTTTACACTATGCTATGTGGTGTGAGTGAATACACACACCCTTTATTTACCAAAATAAGACCCAAAAAGACCAAAAACTAACAAATAATTGCCAAAAATATGTGTTTTTGTGCTTTTGTATATGCAGGTAATAAATTATGAGAAAATGACAAAAACCAAACCAAAACGGGAAAAACGAGCACGAGAAGTGAAAATAGTCAAAGGGCGGAACCAAGAAGCCCAAAAGTCAAACAAGGCCCTTGAAGTTTGAAGATATGGCAATAATAGCCCCTGGTAGAAGTTTGATGAATTTAACAAAAATGGTCCCTGAACTTTCAAGGCTTGTCAAGAATGGTCCCTAAAAGAATAATTATGAAGAAATAATATGTCAAGCCCTCAAGAATTCAAGAATTGTCAAAATGGCCCTCAGAATGTGTTTATTAAAAATGGCAGAACAGGCCCTTGCAGTTTTAGATTTTACAAGAATAACCCTTGGATTTTCACCTTAATACTAAATCTATTACAAACTAACTAAAACCCAAAAACACCACAATCCATTATACCCAAGCACAGTCCACATTTAAACCACCCAAGCCCAAAATAATACCCGGATCCCCACCATACCCATACCCATACCCATAACCCGGAGTCAACCAATAATAATACCCAGTCAAATCCCCAATCCCTAACCCGCCATTTTTACCCGTACTACTGATCAATGGATGAGATAAGGTTTCTGGGACCTCCATCGAGCTTCCAAACCGCCTTTCACATGCTATAAAAGGGGATGCTCAGCTCATGGTGTAGTGTGTAGAGTCATAGAGTCAAGTTAGGGTTCTAGTTTAATTTCAATGTAATGTTTTCATATTTTCATAGTGTAATCAGTGTTCTTATTAATAAAAGTTAGTTATTTACTTTGCCTTTGTTGTTAATCAGTTTTTTTTAAGCATTTACTTATAAAGCTTTCTTAGTTCTAATAAGCTCTTAAATTCTTGATTAAAAAGTTTACTTTAAGTTTTTCTATATAGTTAAGTAAACCAGTTTTCTGTATATACATAATTAAAAAAAATAATAAATAATTATATATAGTGCTTAAGGGTACATAAGCTCTGGTAAACTATTAATTCCCTTCTGATAAGTTCACATAAGCTACCTAGTGCTTATTGTGAGCTTAGGTCAGTTGCCTAGTTCAAAAGTCCATCTAGCAATTACTCAAGTAAGTTTTCTTTATTTTAACTTTTGCATTCTCATCGTAGTTACTGTTGCATAGTTTAAATCTACTTATTTTAGCTAATCTTAGTTGTCGTTAGCTTATAGGTGTGCTTATGTTTCGTTTTAATGTGTTCTAGTTCATATTTGCTTTTCTACTGCCTTTAATTAGCTTGATCGACAATCTTGTGATCTTATTGTTATTTATTGGTTCTTGCTGTTCATTTAGTCTTCAAAATAGTTAGAGAATGTAGATTGATCATAAAGTTGGTATATATAAGCTTAAAATTGCAAAACTTAGTGTAACTACTTAAATAAAAGGGTGTTTGGTTTAGGCTTAATCTAGGAATTTTTGTTGTTTACTTGTTATCTTTTCTGCATAAACAGTCCACTTAGGACATATTATAGCTAGTTCAATCATAAATTTGAACCCTACAATACAAACAGTCAAAGATGCATATCATCTTCAATTATTTCTGCCAAGCTTATTATCTGTTGCTGCTACTTGTGTAAGCTGGGCATATTGTGTTTGTGTTTGTGTTCATAAAGTTTAAAAATCATTATTATACACTTAGGGGAAGATATAAGCTGTTTAAATTGGGATTAGTCAAAGTTGCATAGCAATAAAAAGTCAAACCTGCTAATATACTTGTCCAAAACCCACCTGATCTAGGGTACTTTTGAGGAATCAATTGTTGATTAGAATTAGGGCTTTCGCTATTTCTAGGTAGCCTGTAGTACTAGGTTTCTATATCTGCTTTTAGATTTCACTCATTAGCTTATTAGGTTGTCCAAAATTAAGCTAGAAAGTAGGTACTTGAGCCATTCTAGTTGCAAACTGCTTAATGCTTATTTGGCTTACGGCCAGGGCTCATTTGAGTTTTTTGAGTTGAATCAAGTTTGTTTACGTCTATTACACTAAACCTGAGCTTTTGGTGCATTCTAGTGCTTATTTGCTTATTACAAGTGCTTATTTAAAGCTGCATATTGCCTTCCTAGCTTATTCTGTGGGCTTATTTGGGTTTTTATTTTTTAGTTGTGCTTATTTAAGTTAGTTGAGCCTGTCCTAAGCTTTTGGTGGTCATTGGTGCATAAGTGCTTATTCTAATTGCTTATTGTGTCCAAACTGCTTATTAGTGGGCTTATTTAAACTTTTTTATTTTTCCTAGTATTAGAATAATATTTTAGATTTTTCATAATTTTTTCAGATTTTTCCAAGTCATTTTAGTACTTTTCATAATTAATATTAGTTTATTAGTATTTTTAAATCATTTTTAATTCATAAAAATTAAATAAAAATCCAAAAAAAAAATTTGTTTTCTATTTTAAAAATAGTTTTAGGTTAATTTAGATTTTTCAAAATTAGATTTGTATTTTTCTCACTTAATTTCACTTTTATTTGTATTTTTATTACTTTTTAATTAGTAAAAATAGTTTTTAATTAATAATAATTAAATAAAAAACCAAAAAAATATTTTTCTTTTTCTCAAAATTTTCTTTTGTCATTTAGAGCTTAGGAAAATCATTTTCATACCCGTAGGAGTAGTCTAGCTTTAAATTCACTTTTTATTTCGCGCACTTACGTTTAATTTCCGTCTAGTTTACGTTTTTAGCTTAAATTACGTGTTAGGCTTACGTGTTTACTTATTTGTGCATTATTACTTGTTTATTTGTAGTTTAATTAGGGTTCCCCATAAAACCCCCTCACATTCACTTCACGATTCACGACACCGATCCAACGAACTCGAATTCAACCTTCGTTGGGAAAACGACCCGGGGATTCATATTTACCCGTGCAATCCTCGGAGATATATCTATATATACTATATAGAGTATCAAAATTTTGGCGCCGCTGCCGGGGAATGTTTGAAAAGAGTGCGTCGATTCCGTTCGTTGTCTTTGTGATTTGAAGATCCTTCCTCCCCGGAAGTTACGTATTTTCGTTATATTATAAAAAAACCCAAAAATAGAATAAATAAAACACTTTTCCTAAAGTGTTTTCATAAATACACAATAATAAGGATCCTCACTTTCCTTCGAAAGTGTTGTAAACCATTCCGAATAAACAACAAAAGAAATCGCAAGGTTAGTCGTTTATCGGATTATTTTGAGTTTTACAACCGAATAAACGGGGTTCTAGGTAAGTCTTGACATTAAATTGCAGACTGGGTGAGGCGGGTTATTAAGCATCTTCGGAGCACCTTTGCCTCTCCGCCCCGCCGCGCGTAAACTCAAGAGAAACGGTTACGGTTAATTGAGTGGTTACCAAAAATAGAATAAGATAAATATTATTTTGTTTGTTTTTTTTAAAAAACTAAAAAACTTAAAAAACCCAAAAATATTTTCCAATCTCTAAGTTTATTTTTCTTTTTGATTTCTGTTTTCTTTTTGGTGTATGAACACCCGTTCGTCGTCAAACGATCTCGTTTCCCCTATTTCTAATCCCGAGAGAATTATTCGTCAGAACACTCGTGCTCCTTTCCCAACCGTTGAGGAAATGAATAACAATCAACAACACCCTCCGATGGGTAATCCGGATCCCGATCTTCGTCCGATGGAAGAGTTACTCCAAGCACCAATCGATGGTGTCGGTGAAGCTATCGTAGTACCCGCTATTCTCGCAAATCAGTTTGAAATTAAGATCGGTTTACTTAATCTTGTCACGAGTATCTCCTTTCACGGGTTCGAGAATGATGATCCTCATGCCCACATTTGGAGATTCACTAAAATCACTGAGACCATTAGAGTTAATCAAGTGCCACATAATGTGATTAAAATGATCTTATTTCCTTTCTCCCTCGAAGGAGCAGCCCGGACTTGGCTGGAAAAGGAACCTCCGAATTCGATTCACACATGGGAGGAGTTAGTCTCAAAATTCATCAATCACTTCTTCCCACCTTCTAAAACAACAAATCTGAGGAATCAAATCACTCAATTCCATCAAGCTTTTGATGAAACGTTCAGCGAAGCTTGGGACAGATTCAAAGAGTTGTTGAAGAAGTGTCCTCATCATGGTTTCTCACCCCTGCACCAAATTGATACGTTTTACAATGGGTTGAATCCAAACGAACAAGATTCACTCGATTCTACTGCGGGTGGAAATTTCTTAACCAAAAACACTCAAGAAGCTTTAACCATTATTGAGAATAAGGCTAAAGTGAGAGTTTCCAGAAACAGAGCTCGAGTGCCTATTACTACTAGTAAATCGACTCAGAATGATGAAATCGCTGCTCTTAAAGCTCAAGTTTCAAGTGCTAGTAGCAAAACCGACGAAGCTATTGCCTCACTTACCAAAACAAATCGGATTACTGATTAAGGAAAGACCATCTCAACCCGTTCATGCTATTAACCCAAGTTGTGAGACTTGCGGTGGTCCACATATGTATTACGAGTGCCCAGCCTCCGGTGGCTACACTCACGAGAATGTTTATGCTGCAAACACGGGAGGTAATGTTTACCAACCACAAGGAGACCGTAATCTCCTCAGCTATCGTTCCAACAATTTCCTTGGACCACCCGGTTTCAACAACCCGAATCAAAATGTGCCAAATAGGAATAATCAAATGCATCAGAATCAAACTAGGGTTAATCAGGGTTTTCCAAATCAAAATCAAGGTTTTTCAAATCAAAATCAATGTTTTCCAACTCAGAATCAGGGTAATTTTAATCAGACAAAAAATCGGGGTTTTCAAAATTTTCAAAACCAAGGCCCGAATCAAGGGAGTTTTTATCCGAATCAAGGGAATTTTTTTATCAAAATCAAGGAAATTTTAATTATGGAAATCAAGGAAGTTTTCAAGGGAATCATCAAAATGCTAATAATTTTCAAAATGTTAATTATGCTAATCAAGGTCAAAGTTTTCAGAACTCCCGTGGGCAGAATTTCAATCAAAATGTTGCTCCAAATCCGTCGCCCACGGATGAATTGTTGAAACAACTTACTATTCAAAATCAAAATCAACAAGAAATGACTAGGATATTGATTAAGGAAATGACCGAACTCAAGAAGTCTTTAAATGATCGACCCTCGGGCTTGGGTACTACCTCTACTCTCCCAAGCAATACGATTGCCAACCCGAGGGGCAATGCAAAGGCAATCACTACTCGTAGTGGTGCTAAGTATGATGGACCCATGGCTCCGACTACCTCTTCCTCAATTCCTCCAAAGGTATCGGAACGTAAGACCGAGGTGACAAAGGACAAGGAACTTCCTAATAATAACGGAAGGACCATAGACGTCCAACCTCCGGTTATCCAACCATCTGAGCCAAAAGGAAAAGACGTTCTTGAAAAAGATATTCCCGTTAAGACCAAACTTCCTTATCCTTCGAGACTCAATGAACAAAAGCTCCGTGACAAGGCTAATCAACAAATGGAGAAGTTCTACCAAATCTTCCAAGATTTGCACTTTGATATTAGCCTCGCGGATGCTATTCTCTTAATGCCGAAATTTGCGTCAATGATTAAAGGCTTATTGAATAACAAAGAGAAATTGTTCGAAATGGCAAAAACCCCGCTGAATGAGAATTGCTTGGTGGTTCTTCTTAAAGAGCTTCCCGAAAAGCTCGAAGATCCTGGCAAGTTTCTTATTCCATGCAAATTCCCGGGGATGGCTGAATGCTTCGCCCTGGCCGATCTCGGTGCTAGCATCAACCTAATGCCAAAATCCTTTTGGAAAAAGTTGTCTCTTCCAGAGCTTACCCTGACTTGTATGACCCTCGAGCTAGCTAATCGTTCTATTACGCGCCCCATTGGAATAGCCGAGGATGTTTTCGTCAAAGTGGGGAAGTTCCATTTCCCTGCTGATTTTGTGATCGTAGATTTCGATGCCGATCCACGGGTGCCTCTCATTCTCGGAAGAGGTTTCCTACGGATGGGCCGTGCTTTAATCGACGTATATGATGAAGAGATTACCCTCCGAGTTGGTAGTGAAGCAGTGACATTTAATCTAGATCAGACGGCGAGATACTCTTCCCACTACGATTGTATGTCCGTAAACCGAATTGATATTATTGATGCTGCGACGGAAGAGTATGCTCAAGAGATTCTCGGTTTTGTTGCGAAGGCTACAAGTGGCAATCCCACTTCTGATATTTCTGATTCTTCTTCTACTGATAATTCTTCCTCTTCTACCTCTACTGATAATTCTTTCCCTTCTACTCTTACCAATAATTCTTCTGCTTCTATCTCTATTGATGATTTTTCTATTTCTTCTGCACCTATCCTTTCCGATCCTTCCCCTTCCCTCACTCCGTTTGAGGGAAGTGATTTCGTCTTGGAAGAGATCGAGGCTTGTCTTTTTTCGGATTCAATTTCACCAAAAATTGATCAATCGGATATCGATGTTAAGGGAGACATTCTTTTGATTGAGAAAATGCTAAACAATGATCCGTCCCCATCCCCCCCCCCCCCTCCCGAAGAATTAAGAATTGAGGAAATTAAGGAAATCAAGCCATCTAGTGAGAATCCTCCGGAGCTCGAGCACAAGGATTTACCTCCGCATCTTGAGTACGCCTTTTTAGAAGGAACTGACAAATTTCCCGTTATCATTTCTAAGGAACTCAAGGATGAGGAGAAGACCAAACTCCTAGATGTGCTCCGCAAACATAAGAGTGCTATTGCTTGGCAAATTTCCGATATAAAGGGCATCGACCCTCGTTTCTGCACTCATAAGATCTTACTCGAGGAAAATTCTAAGCCCTCCGTCCAACAACAAAGATGGGTTAACCCAAAAATTCACGACGTTATTAAAAAGGAAGCTATCAAATTACTCGACGCCGGAATGATTTATCCAATTTCCGATAGCTTCTGGGTTAGCCCGATCCATTGTGTTCCGAAAAAGGGAGGTATGACCGTCGTTACGAATGATGATAATGAGTTGATTCCCACATGTCTCGTCACGGGCTGGAGAGTGTTCATTGATTATAGGAAACTTAATGAAGCCACTCGTAAAGATCATTTCCCGCTACCATTTATGGATCAAATGCTCGAACGTTTAGCGGGAAATGAATTCTATTGTTTTCTCGATGGTTTTTCCGGTTATTTTCAGATTCCTATCGATCCTTTAGATCAGGAAAAAACTACTTTCACATGCCCTTATGGAACGTTTGTTTATCGTCGTATGCCCTTCGGCTTATGCAATGCTCCCGGCACGTTCCAAAGGTGTATGATGGCCATATTCCATGACATGATCGAGAAAACCATGGAAGTTTTCATGGACGATTTCTCGGTTTATGGAGATTCGTTTTCCTCGTGCCTTTCTCATTTAGAACGCATGCTTAAACGATGTGAAGACACCAATCTCGTTCTAAATTGGGAAAAGTGCCACTTCATGGTTAAAGAGGGCATTGTCCTCGGCCATAAAATCTCTAAATCCGGAATTGAGGTGGATCGTGCCAAGGTAGATGTTATCGCTAAATTACCTCATCCAACCACCGTTAAAGGTATTCGTAGTTTCCTCGGTCATGCTGGTTTTTACCGACAATTTATCCAAGACTTTTCTAAGATAGCGCGGCCTTTGACCCACCTTCTAGAAAAAGATGCTCCGTTTATCTTCACAAATGAATGCATCGAGGCATTCAATACTCTCAAAAAGAAATTAACGGAAGCTCCGATCTTAGTTGCCCCCGATTGGGACTTGCCTTTTGAGCTTATGTGCGATGCAAGCGATTATGCTATCGGGGCAATCCTGGGGCAACATAAGACTAAATATTTTCAGCCCATACACTATGTGAGCAAGACAATGATCGACGCTCAATCTCATTACACGACCACGGAGAAAGAGTTACTAGCCGTCATTTATGCTTTCGAGAAATTCCGACCATATCTTGTCTTGACAAAGACCATAGTGTATACAGACCATTCAACGTTAAAATATCTTTTGGCAAAGCAAGATGCTAAGCCACGTTTGATCCGGTGGGTTCTCCTTTTACAAGAATTCAATATCGAGATTCGTGATAAGAAAGGAGCGGAGAACCTTGCCGCCAACCATCTCTCTCATTTTGAAAATCCACACCAAAGTGATCTCGAGAATAAGGAAATCACCGAGACATTTCCACTCGAGACACTTGGAAGTTTATCACATGATTCTAGTACCCCATGGTTTGCCGACTTTGCGAATTACCATGCGGGGAATTTTATTAGGAAAGGGATGTCGTCCCAGCAAAAGAAGAAATTCTTTAAGGACGTTAAGCATTATTTCTGGGACGAACCCTACTTATTTCGAGTCTGTGCTGACCAAGTGATCCGTCGTTGCGTTCACGGCCAGGAAGCCGCTGACATACTTATGGCATGCCACAGTGGACCCACGGGGGGACATTGATGAGGCGAAAAATGATCCGTTTTTAGGGGGTCATTTAAGCCCGAATTCGAATTTATTTGATCAAATATTGCCCTAAATCGTTCCTTTTGTGATTTTAGGTACTTTGGGAGTGAAATCTGGAAAAGGAAGCAATTCGGACGTTTTTGGAGCATAAAAGTGAAGAAAACGCCAAAGTCTTAATTTTCCATGCTGGGAACAGTAGGTGATGGCGTCAAGAGTAACTCCCTGACGGCGTCAAGAGCAAAATTCCATGACGATCCAGTAAAGATTTGACGGCGTCAAAAGGTAGGGCGTCAAGAGTAAAAGTCATGACGGCCTGGAAATGATTAAGTCTTGACGGCGTCAAATGTAGATCAAGGTAGTCCGAGAAAAGTTTTGACGGCGAGGTGACGGTGTCACAAGGTTGGTCTTGACGCCGTCAGACCCCTTTTCCTATATATAGTTTTCTAATTTTCACATTAAAAAGAGAGAAGTTTTGGAGAAACCCTAAGTACGAACTTGGTGCGAATTTTACAGGTTTTTCAAGGGTTCCAAGCCCTTGATAGCTTTCATGTGTAATTGAGATAAGTGTTCTTTTAATTCAATCAATATGTCTATGTGTTGGTTGTCTATATCTTGTTCTTGTCTTAATTCCATCATGCTAGGCTAGATCTATCTTGTGTTTGCTTGGATCTAATGAAACTTAGATGTTAATTATGTGTTGATTACTTGTTTATACTTGTCTTGGATGAATGATTTATATGTTAGGCTTAAGAAAACTGGCAGATCTCCAATTGGTAACATGCTTGAACGTCTTAAGAAACATGAACCGACGCGCACTAGGTCTTTATTGGTTGTATTTAATGCATGAGCCACTGTTTATAATCCCTATGGTTGTGCTGGGCATGGTATAGGAGGAGATAAGAGCTCATAGAATTGGGGAGTTAAGTGTGCCACCCCATGAATGGTATTAAGGAATACGATCCGTCATCCATGCAATTATAACAAGTAATTAACGTGTAAAAGATGTCTAGGGAGTAGTGAAATCTAAGTAAACACATTTTCTCCACTTATTGCTCACAACTTTAGTATAATTTAGTTTATTTTCATTTCTACTATTTTATTTTGATTGCATCTTTAGTATTGGGTTAGTTGATTAGCAACTAATTCCACCCAAATCCTTCAAACCCGAGATTTTTAGTTGCTTTTCATAAAAATATAAAATACAAAAATAATCATCCCTTATCTTTAGAACTAGTAACTAGGTTTTCTAATCCTAGCGACACTATTCCTCAGCTGAACGATCAATCCCCCGGTACTTGTCACTATACTATACTACAACGATCAGGTACACTGCCTGGTGGGGATTGTAAGCTTCTCGAGATCCCTCGAGAGGTAAAGCCTGGTGCAATTCCCACGCATCAGACATCATGGTGCCAATTTTACAGCAAGAAAGTTTTCGACTCCGGCTTTTATTGGCCAACGATATATCGTGATGCACATGACTTAGTAAAATCTTGCGACTCGTGTCAGCGTCAGGGAAAAATCTCACAAAAAGACGAAATGCCTCAAAACGCTATTCAAGTATGTGAGATCTTTGACGTCTAGGGCATCGATTTCATGTGACCGTTCCCATCGTCTAGAGGAAACAAATATATACTCGTGGCCATTGATTACTTGTCCAAATGGGTTGAAGCAAAGGCGCTCCCCACAAATGACGCCCGAGTGGTTGTTAAGTTCTTAAAAAGTCTATTTGCACGATTTGGTACACCTAGAGCCATCATAAGTGATCGTGGCACACACTTCTACAATGATCAATTTGCAAAAGTCATGATGAAATATGGTGTGACTCATCGACTCTCTACTATGTATCATCCTCAAACTAGCGGTCAAGTCGAGGTGTCTAATCGAGGTCTTAAGCGTATCTTAGAAAGAACCGTAGGTGAACACCGAGCCTCATGGGCTGACAAATTAGATGATGCACTCTGGGCCTTTCGCACCGCTTACAAAACACCCATCGGGTGCACTCCTTACAAGTTGGTGTATGGAAAGGCGTGCCATCTCCCCATTGAGCTCGAGCACAAAGCCTACTGGGCATTGAAGCATTGTAATTTTGACCTAAAGCCCGCGGGAGATCATAGGAAAATCCAATTGAATGAGTTAATCGAGCTTAGAGATCAAGCCTATGAGAACTCCTTAATCTACAAAGAGAAAACCAAGAGAATTCATGACTCAAAAATTAAAGATCGTATTTTTAATGTTGGTGATCGAGTTCTTCTCTTCAATTCAAGTTTAAAGATGTTCTCTGGCAAATTGAAATCCCGTTGGTCCGGCCCATTCACCGTAGCCCAAGTATTTCCGTATGGTACTATTGAACTTTCTCAAGATAATGGGCCTAATTTCAAGGTGAATGGCAATAGACTTAAACATTACTTTGGAGGGGACATACCACCCATGGTTGTCCCGGATCTCCAAACATTCCCCAAGGACCAATAAATGCGGGGATCGAGTCAAGCTACGTGACTCGGTTACCAAAAACAAAGCGCTTCATGGGAGGCACCCCATGCTTATCCTTTTATCTTTTCTATTTTTGTTTTACTAATAAATAACCATGAGGAGGGCTACCTCTTCCATTTTCTCGTGTTTTGTGCTTGTGGTTTCATGTCCAGATAGCCCGAAAATGAAGACACTCATGCTCGTCATGCTGTCCTTTCTCCACTCAAGTCTCATTTTTCGATGCTTCTCTCATATCCTAATCGTTTCGACTAACGTTTATCTATTGGCATACCTAATAAACGGCCTTAGATTCTCGTAGGTTACCCTTACCTTTGAAACATTGAGGACAATGTTTCGATTTAGTCCGGGAGGGGTGAATCTTTCGATTCGATTTTTACCTTGCATTTTGCCATGTACTCACGCAACCCCGTTATTTCCGAAAACATTTGAAAAATTTTGAAGAAAAATACAAAAAAATGAGAAAATTTTGAAAAAAATTACAAAAATAGAATAAGTTTTGACACAATGTTGACTTTCCGCTGGTTAGAGTAGGAATAAAATTTTGACTTGATCCGGGCGTGTTGAGCCCTAGCTTGTTCCCTTAACCTATATAATCATTAAACCTTATGCTAGTCTTTTACACAAGGAGCTAGAAAACGCGAATTCTTTCTAAGAGTTTGCAAGTTCCCGTAATTGACTTTATATATGCGTGGCTTGATTATTGGCTAAGCATCCGCGGATCTCATTACTTGAGATTTTAAATTTACGGAGAACGAGAAATGATAGAGTTTATTTAGAAGTTAAATGCTAAACGTGGAGTAGTTGGTTCTCTTTAGAGCTCATGAAAGGTACTTGTGGCCTTTTCGTTCCCATAATATTGTTTCACCCTATTTAATAGATCTCTTAGGTTTAATTAAGGGTGCACGGTTTGGGCAATACTTAGTTTTTTCTCGTTCCTAAGAAAATTTCTGCATATGGAGATTTGGTACACATAGGGGTACTGCCAGTGTTACGGTGAAATAGACTATCACATCTTACCGGTTCGCAGCCGATGTTGTGATCTTAATAAAGACCGTAGGACTCGGGGTTTGGCAAATAATGATGTATAATGTATAATAATAAAAATCCAAAGCCATAAAAGTTTTCTACATCTTGCCGGCTCACAACCGATGTTGTAGACTTCAAAAAGGCGGAGGAAAAATCCAAGGTCATAATAAGACTATTACATCTTGTCGGCTCACAACCGATGTTGTAATTGTTGTAAAAGGCTAAGGAAAAATACGTTAATATGCTTGATAATGTTAAATAAAAAGCCAAGCTTCGACTCCGGGGGTGTCCTAATAAAAAGCTTTCGTCTCGGGTCTCAGACATGGGATGTTTCGGTCGTAAATAAAAGGGATGCCCCCAAAATCGTGTTAAATCAGAGACCTCCATGTGGACCCGATTTTTGTATGCAGGGATTTTCGAGGGAAGGTTTGGAAACTACTTAGCGTTCAAATTTTGTGCTCTTATCGGACTAATAATTATCGAAATGAGAAATTCATTTCTCACAAAATAAAATACTGAGATACAAAAATAGGAAATGGGAACAAGAGGTAATTACACAAGTAACTCGCATGGGTAGTGTTAGCATTTAACTTGTAATTAAACAATGATCTCGTTTTTACGCTTGGCTTGGGAAGTTGTGAAAAATCAAGGACGATGAATTTTATCCGAATGGTCACTTCTCCATGAGTCGTGTTTCCTACTCGATGATCCTAAAAGTTATCGAAAGATAATGAAAGTTAACATGCCGTCACACGAATAAGGTAGGTACTGTAAATAGGTAGGAGTGAGTAGGATAACCGGGGCTTTTTTGGGATTTAAAATTTAGTAGTCTCTTTTGAAAATTTTGCTACTTTCAAAGTTAGTAAAAAGAGATGAGAAATTTTAGACTTCAAAAATGTGAATTCATAGCATTGCGTGAGGACACGGCAATATCTTAGTCCGGGAGATTTTGGTGTGAGTGAATACACACACCCTTTATTTACCAAAATAAGACCCAAAAAGACCAAAAACTAACAAAAAATTGCCAAAAATATGTGTTTTTGTGCTTTTGTATATGCAGGTAATAAATTATGAGAAAATGACAAAAACCAAACCAAAACGGGAAAAACGAGCACGAGAAGTGGAAATAGTCAAAGGCCGGAACCAAGAAGCCCAAAAAGTCAAACAAGGCCCTTGAAGTTTGAAGATATGGCAATAATAGCCCCTGGTAGAAGTTTGATGAATTTTACAAAAATGGTCCCTGAACTTTCAAGGCTTGTCAAGAATGGTCCCTAAAAGAATAATTATGAAGAAATAACATGTCAAGCCCTCAAAGAACTCAAGAATTGTCAAAATGGCCCTCGAAATGTGTTTATTAAAAATGGCAGAACAGGCCCTTGCAGTTTCAGATTTTACAAGAATAACCCTTGGATTTTCACCTTAATACTAAATCTATTACAAACTAACTAAAACCCAAAAACACCACAATCCATTATACCCAAGCCCAGTCCACATTTAAACCACCCAAGCCCAAAATAATACTCGGATCCCCACCATACCCATACCCATAACCCGGAGTCAACCAATAATAATACCCAGTCAAATCCCCAATCCCTAACCCGCCATTTTTACCCGTACTACTATTCATCATCACCCTCAATTTAACCCAACTCACCCTGGTTAATCCTTGATAAAACAAACCTCGTACCTTCGAGAGCCTTCTGCCAACGTGTCAGGGAATGTGTCACATCAACCACACGTGGACTATAGGAGCTATCTAATTGGATGGAATACCCTAGAAATCAATCTAAGGGTCCAGAATCAACGATTGGAAGAAACTTCTAGTGGGATCCTGATCAATGGATGAGATAAGGTTTCTGGGACCTTCATCGAGCTTCCAAACCGCCTTTCACATGCTATAAAAGGGGATGCTCAGCTCATGGTGTAGTGTGTAGAGTCATAGAGTCAAGTTAGGGTTCTAGTTTAATTTCAATGTAATGTTTTCATATTTTCATAGTGTAATCAGTGTTCTTATTAATAAAAGTTAGTTATTTACTTTGCCTTTGTTGTTAATCAGTTTTTTTAAGCATTTACTTATAAAGCTTTCTTAGTTCTAATAAGCTCTTAAATTCCTGATTAAAAAGTTTACTTTAAGTTTTTCTATATAGTTAAGTAAACCAGTTTTCTGTATATACATAATTAAAAAATAATAATTATATATAGTGCTTAAGGGTACATAAGCTTTGGTAAGCTATTAATTCCCTTCTCATAAGTTCACATAAGCTACCTAGTGCTTATTGTGAGCTTAGGTCAGTTGCCTAGTTCAAAAGTCCATCTAGCAATTACTCAAGTAAGTTTTCTTTATTTTAACTTTTGCATTCTCATCGTAGTTATTGTTGCATAGTTTAAATCTACTTATTTTAGCTAATCTTAGTTGTTGTTAGCTTATAGTTGAGCTTATGTTTCGTTTTAATGTGTTCTAGTTCATATTTGCTTTTCTACTGCCTTTAATTAGCTTGATCAGCAATCTTGTGATCTTATTGTTATTTATTGGTTCTTGCTATTCATTTAGTCTTCAAAATAGTTAGAGAATGTAGATTGATCATAAAGTTGGTATATTTAAACTTAAATTTGCAAAACTTAGTGTAACTACTTAAATAAAAGGGTGTTTGGTTTAGGCTTAATCTAGGAATTTTTGTTGTTTACTTGTTATCTTTTCTGCATAAATAGTCCACTTAGGACATATTATAGCTAGTTCAATCATAAATTTGCACCCTACAATACAAATAGTCAAAGATGCATATCATCTTCAATTATTTCTGCCAAGCTTATTATCTGTTGCTGCTACTTGTGTAAGCTGGGCATATTGTGTTTGTGTTTGTGTTCATAAAGTTTAAAAATCATTATTATACACTTAGGGGAAGATATAAGCTGTTTAAATTGGGATTAGTCAAAGTTGCATAGCAATAAAAAGTCAAACTTGCTAATATACTTGTCCAAAACCCACCTAATCTAGGGTACTTTTGAGGAATCAATTGTTTATTAGAATTAGGGCTTTCGCTATTTCTAGGTAGCCTGTAGTACTAGGTTTCTATATCTGCTTTTAGATTTCACTCATTAGCTTATTAGGTTGTCCAAAATTAAGCTAGAAAGTAGGTACTTGAGCCATTCTAGTTGCAAACTGCTTAATGCTTATTTGGCTTACAGCTAGGGATTATTTGAGTTTTTTTTAGTTGAATCAAGTTTGTTTACGTCTATTACACTAAACCTGAGCTTTTGGTGCATTCTAGTGCTTATTTGCTTATTACAAGTGCTTATTTAAAGCTGCATATTGCCTTCCTAGCTTATTCTGTAGGCTTATTTGGGTTTTTATTGTTTAGTTGTGCTTATTTAAGTTAGTTGAGCCTGTCCTAAGCTTTTGGTGGTCATTGGGGCATAAGTGCTTATTCTAATTGCTTATTGAAACTGCTTATTGTGTCCAAACTGCTTATTAGTGGGCTTAATTAAACTTTTTTATTTTTCCTAGTATTAGAATAATATTTTAGATTTTTCATAATTTTTTCAGATTTTTCCAAGTTAGTTTAGTACTTTTCATAATTAATATTAGTTTATTAGTATTTTTAAATCATTTTTAATTCATAAAAATTAAATAAAAATCCAAAAAAAAAATTAGTTTTCTGTTTTAAAAATAGTTTTAGGTTAATTTAGATTTTTTAAAATTAGATTTGTATTTTTCTCACTTAATTTCACTTTTATTTGTATTTTTATTACCTTTTAATTAGTGAAAATAGTTTTTAATTAATAATAATTAAATAAATAACCAAAAAAATATTTTTCTTTTTCCCAAAATTTTCTTTTGTCATTTAGAACTTAGGAAAATCATTTTCATACCTGTAGGAGTAGTCTAGCTTTAAATTCACTTTTTATTTCGCGCACTTACATTTAATTTCCGTCTAGTTTACGTTTTTAGCTTAAATTACGTGTTAGGCTTACGTGTTTACTTATTTGTGCATTATTACTTGTTTATTTGTAGTTTAATTAGGGTTCCCCATAAAACCCCCTCACATTCACTTCACGATTCACGACACCGATCCAACGAACTCGAATTCAACCTTCGTTGGGAAAACGACCCGGGGATTCATATTTACCCGTGCAATCCTCGGAGATATATCTATATATACTATATAGAGTATCACTATGCTTGACAAGTCTTGCAACGTTGTGTTGAAGCTTGTAAGTTCGTGATCTTTTTTGCTACAAAGAAAGACTCACAAATATGAAAGTGTACTGAGTTAGAAATGAAGTATATGCAGTATATTATGATAGGGAGTGATAAGAAAAACTCAAAGAGTGGGTTGCTATTTATAGGCCAACTTCCAGACGAACCCACGAATACGGCGGAACCAATACTTTGGTTCCGTCCGTTGTACCTGAGGGTTCCGCCAGAACCCCTGACAGAATCCTGCACAAGATATTACAAAATCTAACACAATATTCTCAAGATCTCACAAAGTCAACTTTGAGATCTTGAGTATAAATCTATACAAAATAAAACATGTTTCTTACACACATGTTTCCTTGAAGGGACATGTGTGATGCAAGGAATGATGTAAGTATACATATGATTTCTAATTTTAGATAATCTTTAAAAAGGAAAGTATACTTGTAAAAGAGTGTATGTATAGACTCAAAAATGTTTGTTTGAGATGTTTAGCAAGCAAATGATTTACCAAAAAGAGTTTGCTTGCTTATATACTAATAAGACATACTATTTAGAAAACTTGCTAAATATACTTATAATAATACATTTTTAACACATGTACTTAAACTAAAGTATACTTGATTAAACTCACTTTATGAAAACATGTAAATGTAGTTTGAGTGAAGTTAAGTAAAAGACTTTTAAAACTATATTTACGATTTGCTAAAAATAAACTTTACCTTTTGTAGTTAACAAAACTAAGAAAGATCGTAAAATATAAATAACGTTTTTAGGCGATATTTGTATTAACAAAACGCAATTGTTTTGCACAACCAACAAAAAACAAAATAGTCTAATCCAAACCTAAGAATACAAAATCAGCACCCATGACCACATATCAAGCAACAATGTAAAATATACCAAGCTACCACAATTTTGCGCTCCATAACTCATATGCCCACATATAAAATTGCAAAGAATGAACGCATCAAAGTTCTGATAAGCAAAATATGTGTAAAACATGCAATTAGTACATATTTATTTAACACATAACAGTCTAACAAACATTGTGAAGCACTTGTTTTGCACACATTTATTTAACACATAACAGTCTAACAAACATTGTGAAGCACTTGTTTTACACACCCAAAAAATATCTTGTAAGACTTAAGAAGCAAAAAAATAGACAAACGCAATTGTTTTGCGCAACCAACAAAAAAACAGAACAGTCTACTCCAAACCTAAGCAAACAAAACCATCACTTATGACCACATATCAAGCAGCAACATAAAATTTAACAAGCTACTACAATTTTGCGTTCCATAACTCATATGACCACATATAAAATTGCAAAGAATTAACCCATCCCAGGTCTGATAATGCAAAACAAGTATAAAACATGCAATTAGTACACACTTATTTAACACATAACAATGTCATTAAACAATAATGAACACAACTTATAGACCCCTCAGATAATAACTTAAATCATGAATTGGTAATCCCTTCACACTTATTTCAGATGACTCATTATAAAATTACGCGATCACACAACACTAAACTTAATTAAACTCGCCAAAAAAACTTCATCAATTTTCAATATCTACAAAGATAGACAATAAAAAATGAGAACTATACCTTTTTAACATGGGCAGCAATGCACCTGCACTCAAGAACATGGAAAACATTTAAAGCTTAAGGAGCCCAAAACAGTATGTTGAACCTGCAATAATTTAACAAAATTAGCTAAAAAAAAAACCTAGAAGCAAACTAAATCAAGTTAAAAAGAACCTAAAAACAAGTTCCAACCACCACATGCAACGTATCATTTCCCAAATTTTACACACTCAAAACATCATCAAACTCACACAAATAAGCAACAACAAAAAACATACCCTTAATTTGTAACCGACCACTAATAAGCAGCTGAACGTCGATCTCTGAAACATCGAAACAGCTAAACAACCAGACTCCTTAAGATCTAAAGCAGGACCATTATAAATAAATATAACACTCACATTACTTGATATTAGTTTCAATGCAAGCTCACGACTGTTACTCCAATTGATATCTAGAAAGTGTACACACCTACAAAAATGTGAAAAAACGTTCAACATAAGAACATGAGATAAACGCGAAATCAATAAAATCGAACTCAACAACTGTGATTCAAACTGTAATGATATAGAAAGAGTAATCAGACGTTTTACTCATCATTCCCACCAAAACCCCTAAAACAATTTCAGCTTCAACCACCTAAATAAAAAACCATAAATTAGCTCTAATTTTCTTACCTGCTTCGAATGTGTGTGTGCGAGTTTTTGTATAAAACACCAAACAATTGAAACCGGATTCCTTATGTAAATGGTTCTCAAATTGGCAATTGAACACATGTGTACAACATGGAGGGAACCCATCCAATTTCTAATAATCCAAAACAGGTGTTAAACATGCAATTAGTCCAACAAATTAAGTGGCAAATCATTGGAGAGCCCATTAAGTAAAACCACACCAATCCAATTTTTTAATCCCTCTAAGTCGACGGCTCGGCTTGGATCGGTATGTGAATAGTGCCGACTCGAGCTGCGGCTCCATGGTGCACCCAAGCCTTCCCACTCCTTCGAGTCGACCTCCTCATCGGGGATTCGGAACAGTGTCGACTCCCATATCTACTCTGAAAAATGTTATATAGTATAAATTATCACTAGAAAGCGTATAATTATAGAACCTTGTACATAAAAAGCTTTAGTTTATTGACACTCGTCACATCACACGAGCACTCTACATCATTTATTATCAAATAAGGTTGAGAAGTTGTATATCTAGTTCATTAGGTTCTATCACTGTAGAGCCAAATCATAGTCGCAAGAAGAGTTTAATGAACTTTTCCGCTAATTGGATAGATGGCTTCTCAATCTTGGGAGAACACGTATAAACTTATAAACCATTTCAACAGTACAAGCGTTGTCGTGTCACAAGGCACATCCAAGGAAGTAATGAAAAAAAGGTTATATAGTTGCACCATTTGTTATCTACAAATTAACTATTGTTATGCATAATTCACCTTAGACTCCCCGTATCCATCACTCGTGAGAGTGAGTGAGTGACAAAAGTCAACAGTGAGCCCAGTGTGGGGGTATGTTGTGACGCGTGAGTGAGGCATAAAATGGCTCATAAAGTTGAGCTGAACACTTTTTGGCATCTGTGTTACTTTTTATTATTTACTTAGTTTGTGAGTGTATGTGGGTAAATGAGATATATTTGTATAAAGTGTGTATTTAATTGAAAGGTTTGAATTATGAGGGTTGTGTGAGTGTGTGACTGATAAGGGTGAATGGTGAGAGGGAGCGAGGGTGAAAAGGTAAAGACAGAAACTTGATGTGGCGTTGAGATGGATGGTGAATGTGAGTGTTTTGATGTGACGAATAAGGTAGTCTGAGGGGCTGTTTGATAGAAAAATGATTTAGCGCTGAATGAATCAAAGCTGCTGAATGATTCCAAATGATGAGTGAACCTAATTTTGTGTGAAAAATGATTGTTTGATAATTATTCTGAATGAGCAATTTGAGTTGCCTTAAATTACCAGTTTAACCTTCTGTCTAGTTTTGTATGGAGTAAAATACATAGTTTGATAATAAAAAAAAAATTATTAACTCGAATAGAAATATATATATATATATATATATATATATATATATATATATATATATATATATATATATATATATATATATATATATATATATATATATGGGATATTATGAGAAGGGGTCTTAAAATGAGAAGGGTAGGAAGGATTGTCGGAGTGACATGTATCACCCCGTAAAAAAAAAAAAAAAAAATCCAGCCAATTTTTATTTTATTTTATTTGCAAAAAAAAATAAATAAGAAAAAATAAAAAATTGTCAAAAAAAAAATTCCCGCCAAAATTTTTACTGCATCGTGATGCAGTAACCGTATGCAGTAAAAAATTATACTGCATCGTGATGCAGTAACCATAATGAAGTAAAAAATATACTGCATCGTGATGCAGTAACGGTAATGCAGTAAAACATTTTACTGCATCGTGATGCAGTAAAAATTTTGGCGGGATTTTTTTTTTTTTTTTTGCCAAAAAAAATTTTTTTTGGCGGGAATTTTTTTTCTGCCAAAATTTTTACTGCATCACGATGCAATAACCGTGATGCGGCATGATGATGTGACATGAGGATGACACATGTCATTTCCACAATCCTTCCTACCCTTCTTATTTTAAGCCCCTTCTCATTCTATCCCTACTATATATATATATATATATATATATATATATATATATATATATATATATATATATATATATATATATATATATATATATATATATCAAATTTCAAGTTAACTAATGTAAATAGTTTTATCAAAAGATCATAAAAATAACATGTCAATTTGATTGTGAAATCACGCAAACTAGTTTACTCTTAATGAAATGATAAAATACATATATAAAAGTTGATTTTTGAACACACTCGAAGATGGCATTTTTTTTTAACTTTTGTGGTGCTTAATCATTTTGCATGTCTTTAATGCTTACCAATTAAACCCTTAGTGGAACAATTAAGAGAAGAAAAAAATTTATCAAATAATCAATCACACTTACCGATTCATGATAAAGTCCGATAAAAGGCTATCAAATACCCCTTAGTGTCCCATGATTAGATGGTTATAAAGAAATCTAAATTTTTTATTTGGGTATGGATATACACTTTCTAAAATGGATTTCAATATCTTTCATTTTTTTAAATTTATATATTTCTATTTTTATAAAACTATGAATTAGAAAACACGAAATATAAAATATAAAATTTTACAAGTGAAACAATGTTAAAAGACAAATATTACAAAACATAAAATGATATGAAAATTGTTTTACTATTAACAGAAAAAGCAATGTTGCAAAAATCGTGAATCGGTAGTCGGGCGGTCGACCACCCTGCAGCCTGTAATCGGTCAAGGCAGTGATTAATCGGTGATTAATCGGTTTGGCATTTCCTGCATGTTTTGAGAATTTCTAGAGAGCAAACTAAAGATCTTAACTGATTCCAAGCCTTCTATGTTTACAAACCTCAATAAAAGGCTTCAATTCTGATTATGAGGCCCATTGTATGTTATAAGTGAAATAAACGATCCCCAAATTAAGTAAAATGCCTAAATTTCTATTTTTTTAAATTGACCGATTCGGCCGATTTTTGGCCGATTTGACCGATTTTTGGCCGATTCGGCCGATTTTTGACCGATTTTTTCTGATTTTTTTGCCTAGGCAGATTTTTTCACCGATTTTCGAAAATCGACAAGGTGCATCACCGATTAGCGATTAATCGCCCGATTCGGCCGATTTTTGCAACATTGAGAAAAAGTAAAAAATGAGTTAGGATGAGGTAAAACGTGAGACACGAAAGATATGTATAACAACACCAATCGTATTATTTCAAATGAAATGATTAAAAAAGAAAAAAACTAAATGATTATTTGACTATATCACCACTCTAGATATTTCTACACATTATTTCTAAACAAGTACCAGTACTTTCTTTAACATTTAAGACGACTTTAGCCTAAAGTATAAGAGTTAGGAAGAAAAGAAAACTTAAAAAATAATAAGAAATCATTACATGCATACATTTGAGATGCATCAAGTTAAATTGAAAGTATTTTTAATCTTAGGATCAAAAGAAAAGAAAACTTAAAAATAGTAAGAAATAATTAGAAGCATACATTTAAGATGTATCAATTAAATTGAATGTATTCTTAGTCTAATATATTTTCTAACTCAAAATTAATTGCATATACGTATTAAATGCATTTCATTATCTTTACTACATAAAAATGAAAATGGTCAAACTTGAATTCTTAACTTGTTGAATTGTTAAAAAATAGGTAAGGAAAGTATTAAATGTTTAATACAATTAATGCAATATATGAAATGTTAATTTTCCAAAATGTTGAATGAGTAATATATAAAACCAATTTTCGGGAAAAATATACAAAACCAAATTTCGAGTCTAACCGGGTTTCGAAAATATAAAACCGGTTTTATTTGACCCGTTTTTTCGATCGGAAGTTCAACCGGTGGAACCGACCGGATCGAACTGGATTTCAAAACATTATATTTAATCTCCAAATCCCCAAGCTTTTATTATTTTTCGTTTATATACCATAAACTTTTTCTATCGCTACAACTATCTGCCACTATAAAATCCCGTTGTTATGCACGGGTACTCATCTAGCGTTAAGTGAATCATACATATTTTCGTCATCTATTTGTCAAATTGTTGCTAATAGTATTTTGCATTATATCACTTCAAAATTACTTTTGAAGCTAATTAAAATGTATCTAAATGAATATAAATGCATCTAATTAAATTCGATGTATCTTAATAATTAAATAAACACTAACCTTTTGGAGATGATTTGCACACTTTATTTTTTGATTGAGACACTCATATGTACAACCGGTTAAAGCAGTGTACATCCACAATACAACAGTTTAATGCACATAATTAAGTGTCTCAATAAAAAAGTGGAGTGTGCAAATCATTTTCCTTAAAAAAGAAAGAAACGCAAGAATAGAAACTGTAAATAAGAAGATTCTTTAACTTTTACAGCAATACAAAATTGAATAAAGATATACTTGACACAAAAATCAAACAATCTGTCAAAACGGGCCCCAAAAAGTGCCAATCATCAAGTTGTACATACACTGTTTCTTCAGTAATATAATTCAAATTTGCAGATCCCCATAAAATTCTTGTCACACTCATTTTACACACACACAGTTAAGTTAGTGCGTGTTTTTATGCAATGCACATCAAATCTTGGTGCTTTCTCTTAAATCTTTTTGTGGGTGCGTTTGATTTTGCATTTGCAAGTGACCCTTTTGTTCATTATGACTGGACTGTATCTTACATCACTGCTTCACCACTTGGTGTTCAACAAAAGGTGACCTTTATGTTTTCTTGATTTAAATATTGAAGCTTTGATCATTTTTAATATGCTTAGATCTTGCAAAATAAGAATATATATGTGATTAGGGATGTGGGTTTTGTTTTCTGCTTATGTGCTTACTTTTTAAGCAGAAACAGTTTGGTGTCATATAAATTGCTTTGGCTTAGGGGTGTTTGTGTTAGCTTATTTACCGGGCTTATGAGCTTATTTAAAGTTGGAAAAGCTCATAAGCCTCTTTTTTTTGGATTATGAGTTTATGACCTTTAATAAGCCATAAGCCGAGTAAAGTGGGTTTGCGAGCTTTTCTAAGTTCACATAAGCTAGTAAGCCCAGTAAATAAGCTAATACAGACATTTAGTCCCTTATATGCTTATTTTGAGGTGAAATGAACGGTTTGTGATAAGCAGGTGGAGTTGCTTATTACAAAGTTCTTACTCGAAATGAAATTGAAGTTACCTCTTTAATATCATATCTGACCTTGTGCCTTTTTATAACGGGATTTGATTAAAAATCTCTATTGAATTACGAGTGATATCTTTTTTAGAGTATTATTGCACTTCCTACAAAATTTGCATATCCGAACACTAACTCGGAGATGTTTATTTTTTTAGCAGCTTATATCGTATGCAGAAAAATAAGCACTCTCAAACACCCCCTTAGTGATGATTTGAAACATAAGGTTGAAGTTATAATTTTTAAGACGGTAGGGTCCTTTTGGCCGTTTGGGTAGTTTATTTGTCACTGGTTGTTAAAAAGTTATTGGGAAAGCAATGTCCTAGAATTATACAGTAATAAATGTTAACTTTTCTGGGAGCAGAATTTAATGAGTATCAGCTACCCCCAATGCTTTGGGAATTACATAGTGGGTCCACTATTATTTGAAGGATATTCAGTTTAGGGCTCGGAATTTGACAGAATTACGCTTCCACTGTTCTGATTAAGAGTTAAAGTTTACCTTAGGACATCAAACCGGTCAATTTTCATTCTTAATGTGGATATTTGGAGGAGTTGGATGTGTGTTTTGTTGAGATGGCAAAATATGCGGGTCAGGCCGGTTGGTTAACTAATTAGTTACAACGGGTATTTTGGGAAACGGGTCGGGTTAGATTGGGTTAACCAGGAACACCTATCGACCAAATGCTTATTTTTTTCATTAACAAGTGATTAGTGTGTCAATTATTAAATATGACTAAAGAAATCATTTTGTTTCAATAATAATAGTATTAATTAATTTTGTGAAGAGAGTGATTTAGCAGGTGTTTTGATTATAAAATACAGTTTTGGTCAAGGTTTTCAAGATCGGGATCCTACCCAGGATCATTTTCTTCTTTGCAAGATCGTAATTGTAAGATCGGATCGGGATCTTAAGATCCTACTCTAATGTTAGTTCTTAATAGTTTTTGTAATATTACACAAATCTACAAATTATTATACATTATAAACACAAAATATAATGAATGTTTTATAGAAATATTGTCCTAAATTATCATTATGAAATGTTTAAAAAGATTAACATGTTGTTTTTTGAATTATATAAAAAAAACCCATAAATTTATAGTTTTTTAGTTTGTAATCCGAGAAAATTAAGATCGGATCGGATTAGATCTTAAGATCGTATGGTCAAGATCGGGATCCTATAAGATCTTAAGCTTGCAAAGATCCTATGTGGGATCCGGATCGTTTTTGCTTTTTAGTATCGTAAAATTTTAAGATCCTAAGATCAGGATCGAGATCCTGACAACTATGGTTTTGGTGACTCTTGTCCTTTTGAACCTCTAGAGATTAAACACAACCTCAGCTGACATTGATGAGTTTTCTTATGGCTGCTCCTTACGAGCTACTCAAAATTTGAATATTTTTACCTAAATAATCAAAGTATCAAATTCATAAGGACTCTTTCATTACCACTAGACTTGAACCTTAATTTCAAGAAATAATGAAACATATAAAGAATTAAAGGTTTGTAACTGTACATGCAACTCCTCCTCTGTAGGTGATTGCAATAAATGGGAACTTTCCTGGACCTATTCTTGAAGCAACAACAAACTGGAACGTCGTGGTTAATGTCAAAAACAACCTTGACGAGCCCTTGCTTCTCACTTGGTATATTTCATGTCCACAAAATGTAATTTATGACAGTTATGACTCTCGGGAAATTAAAGCGGTTTTCACTACAGGAATGGGATCCAACATAGAAAGAACTCATGGCAAGATGGTGTACTCGGCACAAATTGTCCCATTCCAGCTGGTTGGAATTGGACATATGCATTTCAGGTTAAGGATCAGATTGGAAGTTTTTTCTACTTCCCTTCTACAAATTTCCAACGGGCTGCAGGTGGGTTTGGAGGAATCATTGTCAACAATAGAGACATTATTCCCGTACCATTTGGGACTCCAGATGGAGACATTACACTCACTATCGGGGACTGGTTTTTAAAGAGTCATAAGGTTAGCATAATACAGAACCTTATTCACCGTTTGTAATAGAGGAGGCAAAATGGGCGGGTTTGGTAATGGGTTAAAATGGATATTTTTGGCATGGGTCTGTCGAGGAAATGTTCGATTGCCTTGACCCGAAACACCTTTTGTCTAAAAAATCATACATCTTTATAAATAATTAGTGTCATCGTGCAGCTGAAAACGACTATATTTTTTTCAATAATGGTATAATTTTTTGAATAATACAATATAGCATTATGCATACAGTATAAAACACATATTGGGCTACTGACCCATTCGACCCGTATCTAGATGAAACAGAACTCAAACTGACCCGTTTACATGTAAATGTATTAATATGGAAACAATGCATGCTAGGACCTAGATGACTAAAGAGTTTGCATATTTGTACAGGACCTTAGGAAGAATATTGAAAATGGAGACGATCTTGGATCTCCTGATGGTATATTGTTTAATGGACTAGGTCCTTATCGATATGATAGCACCATTGTTCCTGACGGTATTCCATACCAGGTGATAAATGTTGAACCAGGTAAGGTCTTTTAGCATTGTTCCTGATGCTATATTTATTAAGTTTCAAATTACAAGTGTTTGCGGGGTGCTTTAAAGTGATTATGTGATAATTTTATATAAAAGGAACTAGGTATCAGCTGTAATAAATGGGTTGTAGAAGATAGTGTTTGGATGGCTTATGCTGTTTGAAGTTATCAAATATTTTAGTCTGTTGAATATTATTAATATTTCTGAATGATAGATAAAATGACCAAGAATGACATTTTCTTTAAAAAATAGAGAGGCCTGCCATGAAAAGATTGGGTTAAGAGAAGCCATAAAACGTACAAGTAGTTTGTTTTAATTTTAGTTAATGAGTTATTGTTGTAGCGGGTATGATAATCAGATAATCCAAAACGGGATATCCTTATTTAACTTTCAAAACTGATTATTTGGACTTTAAGTCACAGTAATCTGATAATCAGTTCCAAACCGCAACTCTAAACAACCCCTAAAGTGGTTGTGGTTCTTATTTTTTGGTAATTATGTGATATGATGTTTTTTCCTCTTACAGGAAAAACATACCGTTTTCGCGTACACAATGTTGGTGCATCGACGAGTTTGAACTTCAGAATTCAAAACCATAACATGTTGCTTGTAGAAACCGAAGGTTCATACACAGTACAACAGAACTATAAAAACATGGATATTCATGTTGGCCAGTCATATTCTTTCTTGGTGACTATGGATCAAACAGGAAGTAACGATTATTACATTGTTGCCAGTCCCCGGTTTGTCAACTCAACTAAAGCTTCAGGAGTTGCCATCTTGCACTATTCAAATTCTCAAGGACCCGCTTCTGGGCCTCTTCCGGATCTTCCTAGCGAAGCTGACCCCTCATTCTCGATTAATCAAGCAAAGTCCATAAGGTTTTAGTTTTACAGCTTTTTTTTTTTTTTTTTTTTTTTTTTTTTTTTTTTTTTTTTTTTTCCTATTTCTAGAGGTGACAATTCAACATAATTACTCATGAATGGGTCAAACAGGCGAAATTAAAGAAGTTTAGCCTAAAGAGGAAATATGTCAATAGGGTCAAGAGTCATAAAAGGTGTAGTTTAAATGCACATTTCTTTTTAGCAATTTGGATTATTAATTAAATAATATAATTTTGTAATCATCTTTGACACATTAATTCTTTATGGTAAAGGCTAAATTTGTTTCTGATTTGCGTTTTGGTTAGCCTACTTATTTTAGACCAGAAAATGCCATCAAAATTTCAAATCCATGATTTATTTTAACTATGTAAGATAGCCTAAATTCATTACCTTGTTATGCGATTAGGCCTTTATGAAAAGTTCAATTTTTTGTTCCAAAAATGCACGTTCTGACCAGTTACCAACTTGCCCGACCCACCTGATTCGCCACCTCTACTGTCTTTCCAAGATTTCTTGTTTACGTTATATGATTTTTATTTATATGGTGTATGAAGGAGGAACCTTACTACTGGTGCTGCTCGTCCAAACCCACAAGGATCTTTCAAATATGGCGAGATTACAGTGTCAAATGTATATTTGATCCAAAATAAACCACCACAGCTTATAAATGGAAAAAGGCGTACTACTTTGAATGATATCTCATTTTTTATTCCTTCAACACCATTGAAGCTTGCGCAACAGTTTAACGTTTTGGGAATCTACAAGCTTGATTTCCCAAAGAGACCAATGAACCGCCCTCCGGTAGTTGATACGTCTGTGATTAATAGTACATACAAAGATTTTATTGAAATTATACTCCAAAACAGTGATACTACTATCCAAAGCTACCATTTGGATGGTTATGCATTTTTCGTAGTCGGGTATGTTTTATTTTATATTAATTTTCTAATTTCTTATGAGTTTAAAAGATCCTCAAGGTTAGTTATTTTGGTATATATGTTAGGATGGATTATGGAGTATGGACGGAAAATAGTAGAAGTGAATATAACAAGTTGGACGGTGTAGCTCGCAGCACTACTCAGGTAATCTTTTTTATGATTATCTGTTGCTACAAATGAATTTAATTTCATGTATATTATTACAGCTACACTTTATTCCCAACACTCCACTTAAAGTCTCTTATTATGACTTTTGGAGTCAAATTGAATGTTTGTTAACTTGAAATTTGATACAGATTCATTTATTGTGTGTCGAAATATATATCCCCTCATTAAGTAACAAGAAGTTTTACAGATACAAAAAAATTATGCTCAATAAAAGCAAAAGAATCGTAGTTTTTGAGGCTTAAGTCAAAACTAGCTTATCTGAACTTGTTAGATATATAATTACTCTCAGAGAATAGATTTAGGCCTGGAAGTTAAACTCGCTAGCATGGTTCAACTATATGTCTACACTCTACATCAATGGTCATGGCTAAAATTCTTGTTATCTTTCTATAACTTTGGCTATATCTTGGTTAACTTTTATCTTGTTTTCGATATGTATTTGAAATTTGTTTCATATTTTTTGAAGGTTTTTCCTGGAGCATGGACTGCGATTATGGTTTATCTTGATAATGCTGGCTTGTGGAACCTTCGAGCACAGAATCTAGATACATGGTACCTTGGCCAAGAAGTTTATTTGAGTGTGGTTAACCCCGAGGTCTCTGAAAAAACTGAGCTTTCCGTGCCTGAGAATGCCATCTACTGTGGCGTGCTGTCGTCCCTACAGAGGTAAGATATATACACAACAATTATATTTCTAAATGGTTAAAGCATGTCTAGATGTAGATTGGGGGCGGGTTAGACAGGGACTGGGTAATGGTCCAAAGCAGGCAAATGAATTGATATTCCACCTTTGAGCACGTCTCATGAAGTTTCAATTTTTTGTCTACATCAGACACATAAAGACTGAACCACTTATACCAAAATCTAATTTATTTATATACGAATGCAGGGACCAGGCTCAGAGAGTGCGGTTTTCCGAGGCATCTTTGGTTCCTATAGTAATTACAAGAATTCTTATTGCATTAATAATCACATTCCTCGGAATTTTCACAAAGTAAACACCATCAGCAGCCATGGTTGAGCAGCTAAATATCATCTAGAACTCAGTTTTGACACATTTATAGGTAAATCTTCCCATGAATGCTGCTAACTCAGTATTCATTACTTTAACTGTAATTAGATTGTAAAAGTTCATTCCTAGGTGAAAAGTCATTATTGCCCCTGTAAACCGGGGCATGACATCCCAAGTCACTGCGTTGTTGTGTTTGAGTCGTTTTGTGTACTCGGTTCTAACCGCTTTCTAGAGTTAGCATTGGTTTCTTGGCCGCAGTTGTATGTATATTATGCATCGATGTATGTATGGTTGTTCGCCTCTTTCCCTTTTCTTTTGTCATGCTAACTTTACTTTAAAGTGTTTCCCTTTTAAGATAAGATGATGATGGATTAAGAAAGCATATTGCAAATCGTCATAAAATAGACAATAATTGTAAAGGATCATTGTTTAAGAGAAAAGCAACAGGAAACTTTGAACCATCATTTTCTTCTAGCGAGTGATGCAACTTTGAGATACGACTAGTTGTAGTGCTAAAGACATAAAGTTGGTGAATGGGGTTCACCACCTTCACAGCAACGGCACATCATATATTTTCCACCACCTTGACCCTCGCAGTGCACCTTCCTTACCATTTATCTATGTACCACTTAAACACACAAATACACTATATTACACTCGCACAAAATTTATTTCAATCGGTGGTGTGGTGGTCTGAACCACCAATTCTGTTTTCTTATTGCCTTCACCGTGACAACGGGTTGTGAAATTTTGTTTCAGTTGTGGTCTGCACCACCGATTTTATATTTTTATTGCCTTTACGCGTGACAAAGGGTTGTGTGTAACTAGGGAGGTAAAGTACGCCTAACAAAATTACAAACCAAACCGTTTACGCTAAGTGATACGATAAAGAAAAGGTTTCACGTTCACCTAGTTGGGATCCAAAACTGAAGTATATGTGAGAAGGGCTCACATGAATGTAGGACAACTAGAATATGGATGACAAAATATCCAAACATTACTATTGATTTCCATATGGTAATAGTACATACCGCTCAAATAAGTAACGCGTGATTGTTTCTAATTGTAAGTTAGAAATTAATGGAAATTTTGCAAGACAATTTTTATTTTTTATTTTTTTGGAAAGCTATATATAATACCAACAAAGGGCAACCAAATTACAAACAAAGTCATGCACTGTATCAACAATATGACGTAAGAAAAAACAATGAAACAAACACAAACAAAGTCAATTCATTCGGTCGGCTAGGCGACTGGATCTTTCAATTTTTTGGGGGGGAAGAGACAGTAATTCTTGGGGACCGACAGAATTGGTTCGGTCTTACGACTGGTTTAAATACAAAATCATCAAAAGGCTAAAAGACAAAAAAACTAAAACAACACCATAAACCATTCGGGTATATCCACTATCTCACTAACTGGCCTGGCCCATAAATATTACTATAATCCTAGACGCATATGACCACAAAGAGCAAACACTGCAGGCAATGATTCGTTCACATTTCATACTTCATACCATATATGTACAAATAGGACCGCAAAATTTGATACATAGATTAAAAATCATTTGGAAAATGCTTAAGCCAAAACTTGTTTAAGCATTTTAGGGAAGAAAAGCTCTTAAAGAAGTCAGAAGATTTAAATGACAAAACAATTTTAAGTTACCGCCAAAAATAGGAATTCAACAACTTTAGAAAACTTGTTTGATAAACACATTTGCGTTTTTGGGTATAGATGGACATTAAAGGCATAAGAATATGAGATCGAATAAATTGGCAAAATGCTTGTTGATCTAGGGTACCAGAAACTTTGTTAGTCTAAACTCCATTTAGTGGTTTATGAGACTCTCTACATGTAACTTCCTTTTTTAAATACATCATTTTTTATTATCATTTGCAATATTAAAGTTTAAATGAACAACGGGAAATGGGGAAACAAGGGTAAGCTTACAACTACGTATTAAAAGTGTACATGTTGTCATGAGCAAAATTTTGAGGGGTTGTGTTTTGTTTGGAGGCACGTTGAATGCGTGGGTTTTTGGTTTATCATGTTGATCAATTTCGAGCACCTTAATGATAAGGTGTAATACGTGCCACAGGTAGAGGACTTGACTTGACATAACACTGGTAGGGAGTTGAGGGCACTTCCCTGATGAGTCAAAGCTTATTGGGATTAAAAGCCTTCTTGTTGTTACTCTTGTTTATATTTATGTTGCTGCTGCTCATATTGGTATTACTGCTGCTCTTACAAAGTTACAACTGCTCATGAACTTCAAAGAAAATATGCTAAGTCTTTACAACTGCTGGTGTAAGAGTTAAGACTGTTAGTACAAGTTAATGCTGCTGAAGAACTTCACTGAATATACGCTGAGTGTCACTACTGCTAGTATAAAGTTACTACTGTTGGTTCAAATTTAATGTTGTTTAGAGATTGCTGGTGTCAGTTACAACTCTTAGGCTTAATTTAGTACTATTAGACGTTTTTGTTAGTACTGCTTATAAGATATGTATGAGATAACCTTTGATACAAGATATGTATTAGAAAAGATACGCTGAGTGTCACTGCTGCTAGAAAAGATTTAATATACTTAGGAAAGTACTGCAAGCCGTTGTAGGACTCCTTGGTATATAAAAGGAGGTCCTAGGGTATAGAGTTAGAGATGTACAACACAAGAAATTCTTATAGCTTCAAGGTTTTGTAACCCTAATATTGTGGAGAGTATTCGTATTATTCATTAATAATATTGAGGCTTGTCTATTTGTTAAACTGTTTCTTCATTGTGTTACTTCCATAGCTTTGGTGTCATGTGATGGTCTTGGTGGTTATGACTGGAGTGATCAGGCAGAGGAAGGGCCTAATTATGCACTCATGGCTTACTCATCTTCAAGTTCTAACTCAAAGATATCCAATGATTCTATTTGTTCAAAATCTTGCTTGGAAATTGTTGAATCTCTTAAATCTCAAAATGATAAATTATTAAAAGATTTAAAGAAATATGAGTTAATTGTTCTAGGTTATAAGACATGTTTAGAGTCAGTGGAAGAAAATTTTGAATTTTATAAAGCAAATGAGTCTCTTTATGGAGAAAAGATTAAGGGCTTAGAATTTGAAATTCATTGTGGAGAAATAGCTATTAGAGAGCTTAGGAAGAAGCTTGAAATAGTTCAAAAAGAAAAAGATGGCATCCAACTAAATGTAGATAAACTTGAATATGCATCTAAAAGTGTAAACAAGCTCATAGATTGTCAGATTGTTGACAAATCCAAAAAAAGTGGTTTAGGCTATAATGAAGTTCCACCTCCCTTCATAGAAAAATTCATGCCTCCAACACCTGACTTGTCTTTTACTGATTTAAATGAGTTTGTTAATGACCCTGTAGTTGAGAAGAGTAAAGCTAAGTCTAGTGAAGAAGAGTCTAAGGTAGATAGGAAGAATGATAATGCCCCAATTATTGAAGACTGGGTGTCAGATGATGAGGAAACGGATGTGTCTCAACCTAAGATTGAAAAGAAAACAGTTAGGCCTAGTATTGCTAATATAGAGTTTGTCAAATCTAATCCACAAGGTTAAACAAGCTTAAGAAATTCGATCAAGTGCTCAACTAGGATTCAACAAAGCTGGTCCTTATTGAGTTAAGGACGTCATACAGATGTCGAAGAAATAACTCCATGACAAATGATATTAGGGCCAATTCAGACTGAGGCAGACCAAAGTAGAATCACTCATATCACTCTCCTAAAAAGCGACGTGCTATATGCAGGGTGGCAGTCACCTACATGGCGTATAAAAAATGCAAACAAATAAAGACCATGCAGACCGAACCCCTAATATATAGATCACCGACTTAGAGATATATCATAATCTAAACACATAAAGACAATGTTTACAAAATTACTTACTTGCTCATGTTTTCCCTAAGCTGCAAGTAAACTTTTGATAGCATGAAATCACCTTCTTGATGTTCTTGCTTTCTTAATTCGTTTGGTTAGGATTTAGAGGGGAGAATCACTTTGTTAGTTGCGTCAGGTATCCACAGGTGCTGCACAGGTAGAGCTAGGGCTAGTTCTTATCCAACGTTAAAGTATACTAGTCGATTAGGAAGTTGACTAAGGGTTTGAAACCCTTTAGTTTTTGCTCTAGGGGTGTACAGAATTTCGGTTTCACCCACAAAAATCAAAACAAACTGAACCCGATTTAAAACCGAACCGAACATTTAAATCAGTTTAGAACTAGATTAGAAAAGAAACTCTTGATAAAAACAAAGAGATTGATGTCGGCTGTACGACTTGTCAAGATCTTATAGTAGAAAATGAAAATATTGAATAGGAAGCAACTAGGCTCGCTAAATTTGAAAAGAGTACTCATTTTTTAAAAGAAATGTTAAGTATTGAAAAACCATCTGGTGATAAAACGGGACTAGGTTTTAATTTAAGAGAAGCTTCAACAAGTGAGACAAAACAAGTAAAATTTGTTAAATCAAAAGAAACTGAAATTACAGGGGACGACACCATTAAATGTTTGGACGACACCCTTAAATTTAAGGGTACCTTGTGTCCGTCACCTACTGAAGACGAATCAATTTCGAATTTTAAATCAAACTTGAGTCCTAAACCAAAACACTTAGTTGTTAACAATGTCAAAGTACCTATTGCTAGTAAAGAGATAGTTAAACGTTTTATAAACTATCTCTAAAACCCGGAGTTTGTGTTGTTAAATGTTAATATTCCGTTTAGACGTTTCATCAAGCACTTTCTAGGCACAATTAAAAAATGAAACAAATATTGACTTTAAGTAGCAGAACTGAAATAACCAGTTGCCTATCAAGTAACAAAGAAAGATTATACATCAAATAGTCTTTATATTTTAGCATCAATTTCCCCTAACTCATTATTGGTGTAGTTTTGCATGAATATATGCTCTTATGATCACTTATTATTTCATTTCAGGGTATAAATGAGCATTGAAACGAAGAAACGCGAATTTGGAAAGAAGAATAATGAAGTTACACATGGACTTGATGACCAGAGGATAGTTACGGCGTAAGTACCATGTTCAACTTACACCGTAACTAAAAATGTCACTAGAAGACTAAAGTCAATGCAACTCAAGACTATGGCATAACTCCATCGACTAGGTTACGCCGTAGATATCCAAAGACTTAGCCAAATTCATTGGTCAAGAAGGTTGCGTTGTAACCTTTGCAAATGGTTATTGTGTAGAAATAGAAGAAAATGTTAACGAGAGTTCTGTGACGTAACTCTACCAATGAGTTTACACCGCAACTATTATCAAGACTTGAGATCGTCCAGGTATAAAGGGGGTTACGCCTACTTAAGATTACATCATAAATACAAGCCTTAATTCTGCATTTTATCATTATTCACTTAACAAATTAGCAAGGGAACAAATTACAGCTTATTGAAGGATGAAATTCAGCAGTTCTAAACCACTTTCCAAGGGAGAAATCATTTCGTTTCATTCATCGTTTTAGCATAATATTAAGTATTTGTAACGAATCCAATGTTTACTTCTTACTTGATTATGAACATTGAATTTTTTGCATTATTTAATATGAGAGGCTAAACATTTTATGTGTTAGCCTAGTTATGAATTTATCATTGCCTTGATTTATGTTCTTCATTTATTTATCACTTTATGTAGATATCTTTTTAGCCTATAGTTAATCCCCGTGTTTTGGTAGCATCGATGCTAGTTAGTACCTCATATGCTAGTTAGTACATTACCGTTAGAAAGTTAGACTATGGGTTGCTTGGGGTGTGACCATCATCGTTGTGTATGACTTGATCATAGAACTACCTACACTAGTAGAAATGCTTAAGGAGTGCGGGAACCCTACATGGACCAAACGAGGGTTTAGTGTTAAAATCACTAAGATAGGTCTAGAAGATAGTTGGTGCGTAATGACTAAGACTAGACTTTCGGCTACTGTGATCATCGGAGTTGGGGTCTACGCATTATAGGTAAGGTTGCAATTATCATTTGTGCCTAATGAATTAGAACCACTACATAAGACGAAAGTAGACACTTTACATAGGAACTAGACACTTTACATAGGAACTAGATCATTGCATAATAATAGTAGTAACTAGGCTAGCCATTCTTCTCCCACTGATTAATTTCATTTCATTTTCGTTTATTAAAATAGTTAATTATAATTCAACTCAAAAACCATTTTAGTGATATTAAAGACTTAAGTTAGACTCCGCTCATAGCTCTTGGGAATACCTTAGTTTTACCAATTTCTAGACTACTCATGATCGGGTATGCTGCCCGTTAGTTCTCACGTAGATCATAGATAAACGAGACTTTATAAATTTAAAACGTGATCGAAAAAAGAAGCATCAAAAGACCAAACACTTTTGCCCAAAAAAATGACCATAATACGCCATATGAAATCATAAGCAAACTTTTATGCACATTTAGGGTATGTTTGGCGAAAGTAACTGTTGCTGGAACTGGTGCTGGTGATTATAAAAAGAGATTACTTTTATAAGCTACATGAAGTAACATTTAGTTTTAAGAGATTATGAAAAATTATTTTTTTTAGAATCTCTTATAAGTTATGTCTGCCAAACAAAGATTATTTTTTAAGTAGCTTATTTTTTGAAAAAATAAGCACAATCTCCCAACAATCTTGTGTGCCAAACATAGCCTTAAAAAACCATGACCGCAAACAATTATTCTGGTGCCTAAAATTCAAAATCATTAGTAGTGCCTAAAATATAGAACAAACTAGAAACACATTTCTCTTGTGCCACAAGAAGTGAGGACCATTATATTTGTATGAATTCTAGTACAACGATGTAATGGATTAGATTAAAAAAATAATAATAATAAAAATAAACAATTTGCCTTTTCCCATAATTGAACAATATGCGCATTAGATCGACTTGTGATCATCAAAGCTTTTACTTTTCATCATTTGTGATCGCCACATGATTAGGCCAAAAATATTAAAATCATTATTATTATTTATCGAAAAAATATTGTATTGCCAGTAATTTGGATGTTGATTTTACAGAGAGAAGTTGGGCGGTGATTTGTTTAGAGATGATATTGTATTATTGTATACGTTTTTTTAGATACAATCTCTAGATCCCACATTTACGGTAATAGAGGTGAATTTTGAAAAATTCCATTAATATTGTTTATAAAAAGACTAAAATACCCTTTTTCTCATTGTCAGATGTTCCACGTTTTCTGTTTAAATAGAAGATTGCCACAATCAATTTTAACCATCAACCAACTTATCTATTGGTTTTGTCAGTTTTGTCATTTAAATAGGCTCTGAAAAAATCTTTCGAAATACATATATATAAAAAGTGTAGGAAGGATTGTGGGAGTGACATGTGTCACCCCCTTGCCACATCATATGACACATGTCGCCCTCACAATCCTTCCTACACTTTTTATTATAAGACCCTTTTTATTTTAACCCATACCTATATATATATATATATATATATATATATATATATATATATATATATATATATATATATAATTGTATACCAAGATGTAGGATAAGTGGTATTAATCATGTAGGTTTTTGAATATGATTAATATTTCCAAAGAAACTAATCTTGATTAACAAACACATCACTATAATAACTTGTCCATAATACCATATAGTACGTAAAATTTATACGATGATTAGTGGATAAGTAACCAAGTAATAACATCATAAACGAAATCAAAAAACTTCTAAGCCTTTTCGTGACATAAAGAAATATGTTATGCATTCTAATAAAACCTATTTTAATCTTGGTTATTATTTTGTCGAGTTGTCTTTTTAGTTTCTTTTGGGGTTTTTAAACCTATAATCATAATCAGAATATAAGCTCATATAATTGATATATTTGTTGTCACAAAAATATAATTATTAGCTTGAAGGTCATATCGTTGGAATTTTATAAATTGCTATAAGAAAATTTTAATGTATATGAAGAAAAAGAACATGAAATTAGTCGACGAAAAAAAACCCCATTTCCTAATGGTGTCCTCGACTCCGTTGAGGACGGGGATGAGGATGTAATCAAATTCCCCGTGGAGATGGGGACGAAGATAGAGATTAGTATGAGGAATCGGAGACAGGGATGGAAACACTAATTCCCGCATACTCGACCCCGCTGCCATCTCTATCCATTCCCCTCATATTGGCCATTTTATACAAGTTAAGTAAATTATATATGTAGTCCATGTGTTTAACCGAGTATTACGAATTTGGTTTATCATAAAAGTCATTTTATGAATAAGTCGATGTGCTACAAATATAATCTCTCATTTTAACACTGTTATGTTTGCCCGTCACATAATATTCACGCACTACATAATACCTTATATATGTCTTAGTTTATTTATATAGCTTATAACTTTTTGGTTATGGTATACGACCAAAGACAGACCGACGGGGGTTTCTGAAAATGACTGTGAACTACATGAAATTTTCTAGTAATGTGTTAAGAATACCGAAAGTATCTAGCTCAAATTTTTGGATTAGGCCTTCACTTTAGTCTTGATAAAATAAAGTGTATATTGCAAAATTCGTCAATGTGGTTTGGCCAAATTGCATGTTCAGTTATTATCTTTTTGAAAGTGCGTACTCATCATCCCTACGGGGAATTTACAAATGCACATTTGCTCTTTGACTAAAGTTAAATTACTAAACTACTATTTTTATTTTCCTTTTCACTTTGGTTCATGTGAGAGTAATTTACTCATTTAATTTTAGTCAAGAATAAAGAGTGCATTTGTAAATTCCTTACAAAGATGATGAGTGCGCATTTAAAATGATAAGAACTAAACCTGCAATTTTTGGCAAAACACGAGTTTTGCAATTTACTCTAAAATAAAACTCCCAACTTTTTGTCGCTATTCGAAAAAGCCTTTGGAAGGCTTTGAATAAACGAAGGAAATTTACAATAGTAGATGAATTAAGATCATTTGAGGGCCAAACTTTATTTACATACCAAGGGTTCCACCCTCCATCTTACCTCCATCTTTATTTGATCTAATGGATGAGATTAACCACAACAATTTTAAAAACCCACTTTCATCATTTTTTTTCAAATATTAATATCTTTCAAACCGTTAATCGTTATGTGAAAAAAAATATACCGTTACGACGAGCATTTAATTATTTTTCTATAGATAGGCACTTTGATATATTTTCGACAAAAAAAAAAAAAAAAAAAAAAAAAAAAAAAAAAAAAAAAAAAATCTTTTTTTTTCACTTTTTTTTTCATGGCCGAAAAAATCATATGTGATATATCACATGTGATATTACATATCACGTGTGATATTACATATCACGTGTGATTTTTTCAGCCACAAAAAAAAAAAGTGAAAAAAATGAAAAAAAAAAATTGTCGAAAGTATAGCAAAGTGCCCGTTTATAAAAAAAGATAATTAAATGTTCGTCACGATGGTGTAATTATTTTTGCTTAACGATTAACGGTTTAAGAGATATTTAAATTATAAAAAACGGATGAAATATCAAAATGTTTTTAATCTGAACTATTGATTTACTTTGTTATTTAATATAACTCGCCTAGATGATACCGTCGCAACTTTTTTTCCACACTTACCTTGTGTCTTGTGAGCAAACAAACGGACACAAAACTACACTCACTTCAACACTCCCGCTTTCTATATAAATTTACTCTACGCACACAAATAAAAAAGCAGTTTCTCTTAGTAAACATATTTAACATAATGAGCTCAATATACTTAATCTTAATAATATGTGTTTCATTTAGTATATTGTTGGCACAATCTGCTCCTGAAGATGCATTGGTTACTAATCTTCCAGGGTTTGATGGCACTCTGCCTTCCAAACACTATGCTGGGTACTCTCCTGATCTTTTTTCAAAAATTGTTGACGTTCTTAAGTAAAGATTTGAACTTGTTGGTTTTTATTTGCATCATTTTTATGTTTTTTATGTTATATTTGGATAATCTTTGATGGGTGGCTTTTGGCTTAGTGGAAAGGGGCCCAAGTCTCATCTTGTTGAGTGACATTGAGAAATATTGCGAGATAGTGTAGGGTGTTAACAAAAGTAACGTTCTAAAAAAAAGAAAAAAAAAATGATGGGTTGATCTTTGTTTTACAGTACATAATTTAGTGCATGAGTACTTATTTTGCATAATCTCTATATGGGTTGTTTTCGTTTTGCATAATCTTAATTTCTTAAGGTTTTCTTAGCATAGACTTTTTACGTGTATGTTTAATTGTGAATAATCGTTATTTGGTTTGCAGGTATGTGACGGTAGATATAAACCATGGCAAGAAATTGTACTATTACTATGTGCTTTCCGAAAGAAACCCTTCTCAAGATCCAGTGGTGCTTTGGCTCAATGGTGGTCCTGGTTGCTCTAGTTTTGATGGCTTTGTGTATGAACATGGTATACTGTACTAGTCTTAACTCTTAATTTCATTAAGTTCATGTGCTCGTATAAATATAAAATACTCTTACTTTTCATGTTATTTAGTACCAAATGGTTTTTGGTTGAACCATAAATAACATGTGACTTTAATATAAAAGTTTTTGCGCTTCTTACAAAAAAAGCGCTATTATCTGAATTTATTTGTTTAATTGTGCATTTCTTATTGGTTCTCACTTTGTCACAACATTTAAGGTTCTTAACTGATCTTGACTCCAATTTGATAATCCATTTCTTTCAAAGTCATAATACAGTTAACAGTCTGCAAAGCTAGAGGATCTATGTGAAAATCTAGGGGTACAAGATTGACTGTTTTTTAAGCAAATTTATGTACAAAGTTGACTATATGGTCTACATAATTTCCAGAAGGTTTTTTTATTATTTTTTTTATTATTATTTTTTTAAAGTGATTATTGTGGCTTCTAGAATCAGAATCAGACAGCTAGATTATTGACTAAAAGGAATAGGTAGATAACTTTTAACTCAATGATCATTTTCTTCAAGTTATAAAAGAGTTTACGCTATCGTTTTTATACATTATTGTTTACATAATAAAAAAGAGTGGTCTCAGACGCGCAGGTTGGTCCAACTTAACCCCGATCTAGCCTGCATGTAAAATTACTCACTTTGCCTTAACCATTTTGACCACCAAAGTTTAATGGTCAACCACTAGACTGATCATTGTAAATTATGTTAAAGTCTTTTGGTCATATCAGCAGTTAGTAGTTTATACTTTATACATGTTGGATATGTAAATGTATGATTCTTGGTTTATTTAGTTGGTGTAAAAACAAATACGCCATTTTGCAGGTCCGTTTAATTTTGAGAAAACTGGAAGCTTGCCAAAGCTTCATCTCAATCCATATGCATGGTACAAGGTTTATATATACTCTTTCTATCATTTGGAGTTCATTAAAACCAGGGGCGAAGCTTGAAAATTTCAAGTGGGGGGTCGGGATCTAAATTTTTTTTTCCTAACACTATGGGGGGTCGAAACCGAATTAAATTGGAGGGGCGAAACCGAAAATACCGAAATTTTTTTACACGAAAACTATATACCCCTACATCGCCAAAAAAATTTCGGAGGGTCGGCTGCCCCTCCCCGCCCCTTAGAAGCTGCCCCCCTGATTAAAACCAATAGGATAAGTTATTTATTACATAGAAGTGATCAATAGCACAAAGACCACATCTTGGTTGCATTTTTTATATAAATATGCGCAGGTCTCAAACATTTTATATGTGGACTCTCCAGCTGGAGTTGGAATGTCTTATTCAGGAAACGAATCTGACTATACTACCATGGATACAAAAACTGCGTTAGATTTGCACAAATTTCTCCTTGAGGTATTCTTAAAATCTGTTGGTAATTCAAACAAACGAAACAAACAAACAAATTCAAACAAACAAATGCGGAAGCTTTATTCAAATACCAAACCAAATTACAAAACCAAATTCAAAGACAAATTCAAACGGTACTAAACTATTATTCAAAATGTACAAAGAAAACTAATGCTGTCAATCCCTATTTATAGGGCAAAACTAACCGTCATAGATTAGTTACCAAATTCGAATCAAACTTGTAAAACAAGTCACAAACCAAATTTACCAAAAACCCATTAGAGTTTAAGTCACTTTCTAACAAAATCAAATAATAAAAATCAATGAATTGCAAAGTTTATGGATCTTATACATCGTATATGCCATAAATTTCATGATCTTTATGTTGCATCTGCAATTTGTTTTATGCTTTATTTCTTCGATCTTTTCTTTGATATTTTTTAGCTACAAGCAAAAGAAAATATAAATTAGTAATTGTTCTTTATGTGTTTAGGGCTGATAGTTTTGACATCTTTACGTTCTATGTTTCTGTGATTGTAGTGGTTCAAGCTCTATCCCGAATACCTATCAAATCCATTTTTTATTGCTGGCGAGTCATATGCTGGAGTATATGTTCCTATGTTGTCATATGAAGTGGTGAAAGGTAAGTATCTCTTCTTAAACCCTAACCAATACAAGTCTGAGAAACTTCTCTTAATGCCCTTTTTGATATTCTTCAGGACTCAATGCTGGTGATAAACCCACTCTCAACTTTAAGGTACATTCTCATTCAAACATATATAGACACACATACACACACACATATGACTATTTTCCGTAATCTAAACTCAATAAAATACAGGGATACATGGTCGGAAATGGAGTTGCTGATGATGTGTTTGATGGCAATGCTCTTGTTCCATTTGCACACGGGATGGGCCTCATTTCGGATGAATTGTATCAGGTATTCTTTGGGACTTTGACTTTAAAGGTCAATTATTTTATCAAGACTCTAATTTCATAGGGATTATGTTACAGCTTTTGACACCCATGATGGCATTATGATTTTCTATAAATATCATATATCTGAAAATTTTACACAAAAGTATGACTTTTAGCCTGTTTGACGTAAAATAATCAGAATGTATCTTTACAAATAGAGGTTAAAAAAAAAAAAAAAAAAAAACATGCAGGAAGTTACCACAGAGTGTAATGGGAACTACTACAATTCTACAAACGCCAATTGTGAAAGCAAGCTTCAAAAAGTTGACCAAGTAATCTTTTCTTTCCTTCTCCAGATTTTAGTAAAATTTACGTGCCTTATACAATATTCTTGCTAATTATGGATTTGAACCTGTAAATCCAGCTTCTTGATGGTCTAAACATATATGACATTCTAGAGCCATGCTATCATAGTGACAGTTCAAGTAAAATTAGACTTGGAACGTCCAAGTCAAACTTGCCAGAGAGCTTCAGGAGATTGGGAGAGACCGAAAGACCCCTTCCCGCCAGAATGTTTGGCCGTGCTTGGCCTTTTAGAGCCCCAGTTAAGGCTGGTTACATTCCTTCTTGGCGTGAGCTTCTCAACGGTGCACAAGTTGTCCCGTGTACGGTAAGTATATTTATCTGAAAAGTGGTCAATGTGGGTTATATTCATTGATAACAGGTCAAACGGGTTGAAATAAAAGTTTTCTAAGGTTTAATAGTAGTCAAAGTAGACTCACCCATTTACGCATTTTATGTATTAAGTTTTTCTTTACTGCATGATACAAGTATATTCTAAAGCCTTCGATCAAAAAAGCAACTCACTAAATCGATGGTTGTTTTTGTCATCATGTTTTATTTAATTAATGGTTCACAAAAAGAGTAATTCAATACAAGTCTTGGTGGTTCAACCCAATAAGTCAAATAAGTGTTATATTCTTGCAGGAGTTAGGACTTAGGACAGAGAGAGTAACATATATACTGTACTTGTTATAAAATTACCTAATATTGTCTGTTTTTTGTAGGATGATGAGGTAGCAACTGTATGGCTAAACGATGAAGCAGTCCGGAAGGCAATTCATGCCGATCCGGTAAAATAGTACTACTAATATTTATTTTAATTACCATTACGTGAACTTAATTCTAAACAGAAGAATAAATTTAACTATAATTTTTTTTTCTTCAGATTAGCATGGCTGGTGATTGGGTGTTGTGTACAGATAAAGTAAAATATTATAGTGATGGCGGGAGCATGATCCCTTACCACCAAAACCTCGCGGCTCGTGGTTATCGTGCTCTCATTTACAGGTATGTTCATCCTTATTATGTATTTAACAGTATCTCATCTCTTATTTTTATGTATATTAATGTATCGAACAGCATTTCGTCGTGTTGATAAGATAGAAAAACTGTAATAGACTCGTTTGGTGTTAAAAAAAAATGTGTTATCAAAGTCATATCATATTAATGGGACTTGCAGCGAAAAACTATTATAACTTTGGCATGCACGTGCAGTGGGGATCATGATATGGCTGTTCCATTCACGGGAAGTGAAGCTTGGACACGATCTTTAGGTTACAAGGTTATTGATGAGTGGAGGCAGTGGCTCGTCGATGGCCAAGTCTCGGGGTATGTTTCTAACTCTTGTTTAATTGGAAAACATGCATACGAGAATATATACAACAAATGAGTATATATAATATCTATGTTGATTTATATAAATGTTTCTCGTGGTTGCAGTTTCATACAAGGATACGATAACAACCTCACGTTTCTCACTATTAAGGTTTGTCCCATTAAAGTTCTAATGAGGGACGTATTTAAAGTTCACAATTTAAAACATAATTTGAACATATGGATGTAATCAACAAAGATTGGTGGAGCATGAACCTATGGAACAAGCTAAATACCATATAAGCAATTCATGTTGCATGTTCATTTGATTAATCAGTTATGTGTTGATGCTGGTGCAGGGATCGGGGCATGCAGTACCTGAGTACAAACCAAAGGAAGCTTTGGCATTATACAGTCGTTGGTTGGAAGGAAAGACAATATAGGAAAGTCCCAATTATCTTTGTTATGTGGCGTCTTACACTACTTATTATTTAGTATAGATTATGGTTTTAGTATAGTCAGATCAAGCCTGGTCTGTGGGCTTAAGGTCTATTAGGGTTAAGTTCATGCTACATTATAATCTATATATAATGATCATAAATAAAGTTAAACCTACGGGTTTCTACATTGTAATCTATGAATATTGATCATAAATAAAGTTAAACCTACGGGTTTTCTATCATTCAATATGGTATCAGAGTGAGTCTGATCCTACGGGTTAAACCCACGGGTTTTAAAACAAAGTGTTTAGAATCTTATGTATGAATTTGATTGTACTGAATCATTGATGTATTTTTTGAAGTTCTTGGTATTCTTCATTTTGTATTTAAATTAAATATAAATTTAATATAAAATCAAAAGGAGATGAAGACGATGGTATATTAATCATTTTACTGTTCACAAGGACACAATTTGCTGCAAAAAGTGAACAATGATGGCATAACTTGCAAAAAAAAAAAGTCCCTTGGTGGCATAACTTGCGAATTGGGTATTACCCAGGGACATTTTTTGCAGTTTACTCTATATACAACTTCCGTCTCAAAATAATTGTTAACTGACAAAGAAAATACAGTTTAAGAAAATCATAATTATTACAACTTTATCTTTCTTACTTTTTGCAAAAAGATAGTTTTACCCTTAACTAATAATATCATCTTTAAAATTTGAAATAATAACCTGAGATGAGGGTAATATAGTAAACTCGATCAAAATTTCCTTTATAATTTTAGTGGTGGACAATTAATTTAAGAAAAAAAAACGTAGACAATGAATATAGGATGGAGGGAGTAGTAAAGTAAAACAGTGAGATATAGGCTAGTTTTTTTTTTTTTTTTTTTTTTTTTTTTTTTTTTTTTTTTTTTTTGAAAACTAAATGCCTTAAAATGATAGATGCATCAATATTTTTCACCAAAGCACACTATATAAACATTGCACTTAGAACTATGTCATTAAAGAAATTATGGGATTAGCCATTATCTCTTGATCTTCTTTACACCAGAACCACCGTATCGTATTGTTTTTATTTTATTTTACTTTTTAGTTTATTAGTTAAGTAGAATTTAAAACATAATCGACGGATTTAAAACATATGTGACAACCTTAAAAACTAATAGACATTTAGGATCTTTTTGCTCCCTGCGAACGACCAGGTCTTGTCGATGCACTATATTACACGAATGGGTACATTGGTCGTAAGTGTTGGAGATTGTCTAAAGGATTCGATATACTATAAATTTAAAGCTTAGATACAACACACCACCTGCTTAGATTAGGTTGTTGAGGCAACATGATCAAGATCTCTTTATGTTTTAATGATGGCAAATAAACCATCGAAACACATAAAATAACAAACGTTAGCTCAAAATCGCCGGAGCCAATGTCTGCTCCTGGCGCGCTGCCCGCGCATCAACGCGCGGGTGACGCGCCAGGAGTCTGTATGGTTCCGGGAGAATTTTGAAAGTCGGCTTTCCCCTTACCCGACAAATGTGGATCTTTCAATACAAGTATGAATATGTTATGTGCTTAATTGAGAACACTCGAAACGAGTTTTGAGACTTGAGAGATCCCATTTTTCAAACACCCATTTACGGGAAAACGCCAACTCATGTTTTCTAACTATCGCCTCTAGCCAAGGCTTTTCTAAACTTAGGGAGCTTATATATTTCACGTGACATCGTATTGAAGCATCCATATGCTCATATCCCGTGCTTACGTCTTCTCTAATTACGTAACGGGTTTACTCCCTTATTGGTCAAACTAAGTCAAAGGTCACTTTGCGTAAACGCATCCTTTCCCACTTGGGTTATGCTTTACATCAAGGCAAAGCACTTAACTTGTTTGAACCAAGGTATTAGTTGAGAACGTCGAGTCGTGAAAAGTCACGAGATATGAAACTATGCGTTCTCGACATTGTGTTACTTGAACTTATAAGTAACCTATGATATTCTTAACTTATAATCTTAATTGTCCAAACCTTTTTCTTAATGACAATTAGATTATGTCTTAATCCCATTTATACATAAGACAAAACCAATCATATCCAATCATATCCAAATCAAATATTCTCTTACACAATCTCTTACACCCTTACATATTCCCTTAGACACTACATCTAAACCATCCATTCCCTTACAACACATCTCATCCCTTCATTTCTAACACATGGGTAATTGTTTGAAACCCTAATATGGCTCCTCTCATCCAAGCCATTGATTTAAAATTACAACACATCACAACCATCTATCCAACCCTTCATCTCTATATCATCACATGTGTTTGATCCCAACCATTGAATTCAAACTAAACTCATCTCAACCATCCATCCAATCTCTCCTATCTATGCCACCACATGTGCTTGATCTCAACCATTGAATTCAAACCAAAACCATCTCAACCATTGATCTCTCCTTTCCCCCCAAGCAAAGCATATTCCTTGGAATATCCTTCTCAACCATAACCTATGTAACAATTCACAATTTCAGGTTAATTACCATTCCCGAAAAATTTCACTATTCACTTTTACTATTCATTTTTCCCGAAATTTTCCCGAAACTTGATTTTTGTTTCTTGGCCTCGAGTGATAAATCATTTCCATGGCAAATTAAAAGTTTAACTTTCATAAGCTCATTTTCGTGAAAGTTATTAAGGAATTACACGTTTTAGGGTAAAACGTCATTCAGAAATTCTACGCACAACGAAACTCGACCGCGTTAAGTGACCCCACATCAGAAAAATGTTTGACACACTCATGATTTATTTGAGAATTAATCATGACTGTGAAAAATATGACCAAAATAAGCCTCGGCCGTGAAAAACTGGAATTTTCAGTTTTTAAGCGTTTTTACTCAGTTGTAACCTTAGCCTATACCTGCACCGCATTTCTAAGACGATTTGAGTTTTCAACTTATTAGAAAAAGTCAACATATTTTTCCCTCCTCCTTTGACCAAAAATCATCCCTTGATTTTATAAGTCATTCCGTGATTTTTAGGCTTACGGTTTGATGTCTAAAAGACATTTAATACCAACCGACACTAGACTGAGCCCAGTCTAGACATTATAAGTCATTTTAAATCATTTTTATCACATTAGAAAAGTAACATTTTACTTTTCTCAATTTTACGCAATATTCGTACATTTTACGTATTACGCGTTTTAGACCCGTATTTCCAGTTTTTAGCAGGGTTTTACACCCAAATGGAACTTACCACTCATTTTATATTTTATTATGGAGTATTTTGACATGTTTAACCATTCTTCCAAGTTTCGTATTTTTACGATACCCGGTTTTACGTTTCGTGGCTTAACCATTTACGGTTAGCATTTTACGGAGCCAAAACTAACTCAATAACTTGGATAATATCATCAAAAGTCCACCCTTGCTCCCCAAGCTTGGAAAACCGACTTAGGGGGGGGGATTCAGCCCCTAGGTGGCTTAATCCCATGCTTTAAGCCTTAAGATGTGAACATGTGTTCAACTTGGTGAGCAAGTGTTGACTAGTCAAGGTTCTAACCTCCTCAAGACCTTATTTAAGCCTTCTCTTCCCCTCCTTGGTCATTCCAACGACCCACACACATAAAAACACACCATCATCTCATCCTTAGCTCATTTACTTCAAGTTCCATCCGAGAAATCAAGTGCAATATCCATACATAAACCCTAGTTTAGTTTTGATTCATCAAAACTACTTCAAATCCTTAGAAACTTTGGTGATTTCTCTTGAGTTTGAATCCACTCAAGTCACCTCAATTTTCATCATCTCTCTTTCAAGATTACAAGAGTAGAAAGATTGCATGAAGTGAAGTGGGTTGAAGCAAGTCTATCAAAGTCCTATCCTTACATGTTAACTTCCTTTCATCTTTGAAAGCCAAAAGTTGTGAGCCAAACCCTAACTTGCTTCTTGTTAATTAATCATGTTCATATCATTTACATGTTATTCTTGCTATATTATGTCTTGTATGAATGTCCATGGTGTATAAAAATGAGTAAAAGATGTTGTTATAATTAATTGTTACAACAAGTTACTAAAACAAGCAAACTAGTGACTTTCTTGGTAAGACCTGATCAAAATGGTAAAAATTTGATATTGGATTATTACATATTACAGTAGAGGACTTAACAAGGAAACCATAGCAATTTGAACCACCTAAAACGAGTATACGAGTCAAAAGTTACGCCCATTTGAAGTTACCAAAGATTTCCGGCAAAACTGCCTAAACCTTACTGAATCGCATTCTGACTTTTTGAAAGTCACTCTTATGGTCCGATTCATCAAAAAGTTAAAACACGAAAGTTGTCCGGAACGACGTTTTCGTTCAGGTACAAAGAAGCTCGAGACCTAAAAACGCTTTCCGAGTGATAAAATTCTTCAAATTCTAAACAGCCCATTTTTAGGCGAAAGTCACTAGATTATGGTTATACTTTAAATGGAACAAGAGGTCTTATGACCTATAATCAAGACCACCACCATGGCTAGAGCCAAGGTTGTGTCTCATGACCTTGGAACAAGGACCAAGGGTCATGGCTAGGCCATGACGAAATGACCATGTAAGCTTACTTAGGCGTAAACATGAAACAAGGAATTAGGCGATAACTTGAACAAACATTATTGGATCTACTTCACTTAAAGGAACCATGAGACATTACAAAGAGAAAATGGTCATACAAAACTTATGAAACTACCCCTAATAACAATCTTCATGTACAAATAAACTTTCCTAAGTTTATTCAAATATCGGACATGTAACCTTTCGGATCAAAACTTATATCTATATATTTCATCAACTACTACAATAGTAGGGAGCCTCATGTGAGGAGTTCATTATGTAAGCCGTCGAGTTGAGTTGTGGATTTACGAGTTAAAGTGTTCTGGCTCCTCGAACGCTTACTAACATGACTTCTGAATTATGTCGGCCCGAACGGTAGTAAACGATATACAAAACATACATGTTTCATGAATCTTTTCTTTCAAAGACTTACACTATACATCATACCACATCATGGAATATAATGCAAGATATATATATAGGCACTACTTCATATTCTTTACTCCGATCCTAAGTCGCGACATTCTATTATAGGTTGCTCGTAGAAACCTACACGATTCAACCGTTACATTCATTACTTGCTATCTTAACTTAAGGTGAGTTCATAGCCCCACTTTACATTACTTCAATGTTTTACAAACCCTTGGGGGGAATACATGCTATTATTTTTCTACTCGAACACAATGCTTTCTACTGTATGCTATTCGACTATGTTTTATTATCACTAAGTAACATCCTTGCCAAACCAAGATCCCTTATTATGAACCATTTAATTACTTGCGAGGGTTACTTGCAAGTGAGCGCGAATATTGTGAATAGGCCTATTGGGATTGACGAATCCCATTTGTTTTGACTAAGTTCAAACAAATGCATTAATATTTGAGACATTAGGTATGACGGCAAAGTACCTACCGGGATAAATCTGCCGATCGATATTGGTACACGTTAACGTTTTGGTTTCATAAGCTTAGTGTATAATACATTTTCCGGGCGTATAATAACGTAGCCTACCTGTTTTGTTTTCCAAACATTGGTGTGAGTCTACAGCTCACACTACGATTATTGTGTTCAAACGATTTAACTACAAACACTACGATTATTGTGTTCAAACGATTTAACTACAAACACTACGATTATTGTGTTCAAACGATTTAACTACAAACACTACGATTATTGTGTTCAAACGATTTAACTACAAACACTACGATTATTGTGTTCAAACGATTTAACCACAACCACTACGATTATTGTGTTCAACGATTTAACTACCAACACATTGTGTTCAAACATTAAACAAACTCTATGAATATCACTCAACCTTTGTGTTGACCTCTCAAGCATGTATTTCAGGTTCATGACGATCAAGGATGGCACAGAAGGGCACGGATACTGAAGAGGGCTATAAATTTTATTATCATTCAAAAACACATTTATTATACATTGTAAACATGGAACCATTTGGGACCTCATTTTGTAATCTCTGATATTTATACAATTTGAATGATAAATCTTTTAAAACGACTCAATTGGAGTTCGTTTTCTATTATTGTGACTATTGTGCCGTCGAGTAACACCCAGTTTGAATTCCGCTGCATCCATGAATTGGGGGTGTTACAGATTGGTACCAGAGCCATGGTTATAGAGAAACGGGTCTAATTGAGACCTAAACTATAACTACAATCACAAGCAAAAACATTTTTATAGCCTTCCGCTCTCCGTGTCTTCCATCCTCCAGACGATTATGGACTTAGTAAGCATGTTATGCTTCACAAACATATTAGTATATTCATATATACCCATTTTGAGCATTTCCCAGTAAGCATTAGTATATTGATATATAAACTCGGTTTATTTTCAATCATTTATCTAAACAATGGACTAAACATATCTGTGTATGCCTATTCTAGGGCATTTCGACATAATCACATTCTCCCAATCATGTTCCTACTCCAACATTTTATGTCCAAGACATTGTAACTAATTACAATGGTCTCATTCACTTTTCAAGACATTGTATGTTACAATGGTCTCATTCACTTTTCAAGACATTGTATGTTACAATGGTCTCATTCACTTTTCCAAGACATTGTGAGATACAATGGCCTCATTCATTTTCCAAGACATTGTGAGATACAATGGTCTCATTCATTTTCCAAGACATTGTGAGATACAATGGTCTCATTCATTTTCCAAGACATTGTATTATACAATGGTCTTAACCATTTCTCAAATGTTTTGAGTCACACAATGGTCTAACCTACTTCCGAGACATTGTGTTTTGCGCAATGGTCTCTAGAATTATTCCATCACATCATCAATATCATTTCATATGATATCAAAAACCCGTCACAACCTATCGATTTCTAAACAAGAAATATGAGATTTCTAAAGGACAAACAAATCCATTACCTACAAAAGCTGAAGTTCAGCCCTACATTCATCAAAGTTTTCTTCTGAAACCTTCATTATTAAAAGTTCGTGATCCTGGCCAAGTATGTTCTATTTTAGAACTACTTAAAACTTCCTTTCCATACGTACCTACCCTTACTATCTTCTATGCAATGGAATATGAAAACATATGTTACAAGTCTTGTATGGGCGGGACTTGCAACTGAATTGTTTGACATCGCCTTTGTTTAGTGGACAGTTTCCCGAAAGCAACGGACATATCAAAAGTATACCTAATTTAGGTATTTGAAAATTTTATCGAACCTTGGCTAAATATAGACTAGTCACCTATATTTAACCTAGGGACAGTGGAATATAGTCTGACTAACTATATTCGACTTAAAATTTTCAAATACTGAGAGTAGTTGTACTAGGGTTATGTTCAGATTAATTTCCTACTTGAACTCGATAAACCACCAGAATACATTAAAACAATCTAGAGACACGATAGTGCCTTACCACTCAGCAAGATCTTAACACCTTATTGGTATGATCTAAATTCATTCTTGAAATTTTTCATTTATGAGATAATCCGAACTACTATCTTGGGATAGTTATCAATTATTCTCTTCATCCCGTAGAAGTACTATCCTGTTTAGGTCATAAGGATACCATTCCATCATAAACCTTTAAAATCTCTTAAGATTTTCAAAACAAACTCAACATCTATACCTAAGAGTATTAATGTTAAGCATACACACTTTTGTTCATCAACATATCACAACATTATCTTCACAACCGTTGCAGACACAAGCTCATTAACAGATCTTGATGCACTTTTAAAGCTCAAATCATCCTTAGTTACACCACAAGTACCCTCATCAGCTTTACAAGATTGAATATTCATCTTGTACTTTTGGAACACCAGTATCATCTCGTAATACACTACCTTGTAACTCACCGGCTAATTGTGAATGTTGTGTTGGGAATTCTTAAGTAGGATGATTTATAATTATTTGAATGGATTGGGATGCCTTTTCATTTAAATAAAGAAATTGTAAATCACCGAACCATAAGTTTATATTTCCCTATTTACATTGTTTGGGATGCCTCTCTATGTAAATAAAGAATTATAAACAAGTGGGCTTATTTGTATCCGAAATAACATAGGTATGAAGTCAATAAACACTAGGTACAACAACCGATTACCTACTAGACTATGATTGCAATTACTATCTCAATTCCTATTAATATTCGACTGCTATATCAATTTCCTTTGATATTCGACTATTACCATACCTTTCCTACATAAAGTAAGCCTCATCCTACACCATACACCGAAATGACAAATCAAATTACATCACCAGTAATCCCAGACTTTAGTCCTCATAAGTAATCACACCTTTTCATCGACACCACTCCAACGTATAACACACAAAGAACTTCGGGACGAAGTTCCCCGTAAGGGGTAGGGACTGTAACAATTCACAATTTCAGGTTAATTACCATTCCCGGAAAATTTCACTATTCACTTTTACTATTCATTTTTCCCGAAATTTTCCCGAAACTTGATTTTTGTTTCTTGGCCTCGAGTGATAAATCATTTCCATGGCAAATTAAAAGTTTAACTTTCATAAGCTCATTTTCGTGAAAGTTATTAAGGAATTACACGTTTTAGGGTAAAACGTCATTCAGAAATTCTACGCACAACGAAACTCGACCGCGTTAAGTGACCCCACATCAGAAAAATGTTTGACACAATCATGATTTATTTGAGAATTAATCATGACTGTGAAAAATATGACCAAAATAAGCCTCGGCCGTGAAAAACTGGAATTTTCAGTTTTTAAGCGTTTTTACTCAGTTGTAACCTTAGCCTATACCTGCACCGCATTTCTAAGACGATTTGAGTTTTCAACTTATTAGAAAAAGTCAACATATTTTTCCCTCCTCCTTTGACCAAAAATCATCCCTTGATTTTATAAGTCATTCCGTGATTTTTAGGCTTACGGTTTGATGTCTAAAAGACATTTAATACCAACCGACACTAGACTGAGCCCAGTCTAGACATTATAAGTCATTTTAAATCATTTTTATCACATTAGAAAAGTAACATTTTACTTTTCTCAATTTTACGCAATATTCGTACATTTTACGTATTACGCGTTTTAGACCCGTATTTCCAGTTTTTAGCAGGGTTTTACACCCAAATGGAACTTACCACTCATTTTATATTTTATTATGGAGTATTTTGACATGTTTAACCATTCTTCCAAGTTTCGTATTTTTACGATACCCGGTTTTACGTTTCGTGGCTTAACCATTTACGGTTAGCATTTTACGGAGCCAAAACTAACTCAATAACTTGGATAATATCATCAAAAGTCCACCCTTGCTCCCCAAGCTTGGCAAACCGACTTAGGGGGGGGATTCAGCCCCTAGGTGGCTTAATCCCATGCTTTAAGCCTTAAGATGTGAACATGTGTTCAACTTGGTGAGCAAGTGTTGACTAGTCAAGGTTCTAACCTCCTCAAGACCTTATTTAAGCCTTCTCTTCCCCTCCTTGGTCATTCCAACGACCCACACACATAAAAACACACCATCATCTCATCCTTAGCTCATTTACTTCAAGTTCCATCCAAGAAATCAAGTGCAATATCCATACATAAACCCTAGTTTAGTTTTGATTCATCAAAACTACTTCAAATCCTTAGAAACTTTGGTGATTTCTCTTGAGTTTGAATCCACTCAAGTCACCTCAATTTTCATCATCTCTCTTTCAAGATTACAAGAGTAGAAAGATTGCATGAAGTGAAGTGGGTTGAAGCAAGTCTATCAAAGTCCTATCCTTACATGTTAACTTCCTTTCATCTTTGAAAGCCAAAAGTTGTGAGCCAAACCCTAACTTGCTTCTTGTTAATTAATCATGTTCATATCATTTACATGTTATTCTTGCTATATTATGTCTTGTATGAATGTCCATGGTGTATAAAAATGAGTAAAAGATGTTGTTATAATTAATTGTTACAACAAGTTACTAAAACAAGCAAACTAGTGACTTTCTTGGTAAGACCTGATCAAAATGGTAAAAATTTGATATTGGATTATTACATATTACATTAGAGGACTTAACAAGGAAACCATAGCAATTTGAACCACCTAAAACGAGTATACGAGTCAAAAGTTACGCCCATTTGAAGTTACCAAAGATTTCCGGCAAAACTGCCTAAACCTTACTGAATCGCATTCTGACTTTTTGAAAGTCACTCTTATGGTCCGATTCATCAAAAAGTTAAAACACGAAAGTTGTCCGGAACGACGTTTTCGTTCAGGTACAAAGAAGCTCGAGACCTAAAAACGCTTTCCGAGTGATAAAATTCTTCAAATTCTAAACAGCCCATTTTTAGGCGAAAGTCACTAGATTATGGTTATACTTTAAATGGAACAAGAGGTCTTATGACCTATAATCAAGACCACCATCATGGCTAGAGCCAAGGTTGTGTCTCATGACCTTGGAACAAGGACCAAGGGTCATGGCTAGGCCATGACGAAATGACCATGTAAGCTTACTTAGGCGTAAACATGAAACAAGGAATTAGGCGATAACTTGAACAAACAATATTGGATCTACTTCACTTAAAGGAACCATGAGACATTACAAAGAGAAAATGGTCATACAAAACTTATGAAACTACCCCTAATAACAATCTTCATGTACAAATAAACTTTCCTAAGTTTATTCAAATATCGGACATGTAACCTTTCGGATCAAAACTTATATCTATATATTTCATCAACTACTACAATAGTAGGGAGCCTCATGTGAGGAGTTCATTATGTAAGCCGTCGAGTTGAGTTGTGGATTTACGAGTTAAAGTGTTCTGGCTCCTCGAACGCTTACTAACATGACTTCTGAATTATGTCGGCCCGAACGGTAGTAAACGATATACAAAACATACATGTTTCATGAATCTTTTCTTTCAAAGACTTACACTATACATCATACCACATCATGGACTATAATGCAAGATATATATATAGGCACTACTTCATATTCTTTACTCCGATCCTAAGTCGCGACATTCTATTATAGGTTGCTCGTAGAAACCTACACGATTCAACCGTTACATTCATTACTTGCTATCTTAACTTAAGGTGAGTTCATAGCCCCACTTTACATTACTTCAATGTTTTACAAACCCTTGGGGGGAATACATGCTATTATTTTTCTACTCGAACACAATGCTTTCTACTGTATGCTATTCGACTATGTTTTATTATCACTAAGTAACATCCTTGCCAAACCAAGATCCCTTATTATGAACCATTTAATCACTTGCGAGGGTTACTTGCAAGTGAGCGCGAATATTGTGAATAGGCCTATTGGGATTGACGAATCCCATTTGTTTTGACTAAGTTCAAACAAATGCATTAATATTTGAGACATTAGGTATGACGGCAAAGTACCTACCGGGATAAATCTGCCGATCGATATTGGTACACGTTAACGTTTTGGTTTCATAAGCTTAGTGTATAATACATTTTCCGGGCGTATAATAACGTAGCCTACCTGTTTTGTTTTCCAAACATTGGTGTGAGTCTACAGCTCACACTACGATTATTGTGTTCAAACGATTTAACTACAAACACTACGATTATTGTGTTCAAACGATTTAACTACAAACACTACGATTATTGTGTTCAAACGATTTAACTACAAACACTACGATTATTGTGTTCAAACGATTTAACTACAAACACTACGATTATTGTGTTCAAACGATTTAACCACAACCACTACGATTATTGTGTTCAACGATTTAACTACCAACACATTGTGTTCAAACATTAAACAAACTCTATGAATATCACTCAACCTTTGTGTTGACCTCTCAAGCATGTATTTCAGGTTCATGACGATCAAGGATGGCACAGAAGGGCACGGATACTGAAGAGGGCTATAAATTTTATTATCATTCAAAAACACATTTATTATACATTGTAAACATGGAACCATTTGGGACCTCATTTTGTAATCTCTGATATTTATACAATTTGAATGATAAATCTTTTAAAACGACTCAATTGGAGTTCGTTTTCTATTATTATGACTATTGTGCCGTCGAGTAACACCCAGTTTGAATTCCGCTGCATCCATGAATTGGGGGTGTTACAACCTAGGCATGTTTGATCCTAGCCATCCATTTCAAATGAGATCATCTCATCCGTCCACATTCACCACATGCCAAATTGTTTAAAAACCAAGGGAGGCTCCCTTTGATCCTATCCATCCAATTCAAACCATTTCATCTCAACACTCCATCTCATTCTTCCCCCCAAGCATTGGAATATTCCTTGGCATATTCTTTCTCTCTTTTTTATGCCATGTGAGGAGATACACTTTTACCCCTTCCAAATTACCCTATCTACACTTTACATCCTTGGTAATTTGGTTTCTATTTAAACACTTCAAAAAATATTTTCCAAATTGGCTATTTGAGTTGGCAAACCTTAGAATGATTAATGTTAAGGTTTAGTGTGAAGTACAATTGGGGGTTTAGCAAGGATAGGTATTTGTAAGATCCAAACACCCAACACTTGGGAAAAACTTATAGATGCCTGGCGCGCGGCCCGCGCTCTGACGCGCGGGTGACGCGCCGACCTCCGTAAAATTTCCCAAGTTTGGGTTCTTGGCCTATAAATACCACCCTTGCCTCTTGTATTCCTCACCCATTGCCATTATTATTTCTCTCTAGATTCTTTCTCTCTAAACACTCTCAAATTCTTTGTGAGCATCGATATTGGTGAATATCGGTGGAGTGAATTGTAACGATTTGTAGTCCACCGAAAGGATTATACTAGTGAATAGTATCGGAGTCGCGGATTCGCAACTGGACGTACGGATGGTATAAACCCCTCATCCCGAACCAGTATATATCGTGGTGTCTTTCTTTACTCGCATTATATACTTTGATTGTGTGTGTGGTTGTTTGGATTGATTATACAACCACTTGGTTTTCTTTGATGCTTAAAGTTTTTAAACGTCTTAAAAGCCTAAGAAACCGTATTCACCCCCCCCCCCCTCTACGGTTCTACAATTGGTATCAGAGCGGAATACTCAAGTTTTTGAGTGTTAAAACCTTCCCGAGAAGTCGTTTTAAATCAAAAACTTCTTTTCCAAAAATCTAAAATCCTAACAAAGATTTTTGGTAAAGTTGAGTATAGATCCATGGCTCAAAAGAACCATGTGCTCTTCGGGGTTAATACATTTGATGATGGAGATTTATGCATTGAGAATTCAATGATTGAATTTGAAGACACTTGGAGTCATAGCAATGACGAAGATAACAAAGAGAGGAATGAATCATGCTTCATGGCTTTAGGATCTCCAAAGGTACATCTAGATCCCTTTAGTTCAAACAAAACATTAGATGCTAGAAAATTAGAAAAAGATAATCTTGAATTAATAATAATTAATAATGATTGGATTAAACAAATAAACGCTATACTTCGAGAGAAACACATTTTACAATAAGAAACAAATAAACTAGCTAGTAGAGCAAATGAGCTTGAACTTGAAATTAAGAAGATCAAAGCCAAAGAGGTGGTTGAACCATGCTTAAGTTGTAAAAAACTCACACATGTGGTTGACTCTTTGAACAATGATGTGTCTAAACTTCAAGATGAAGCTATGTGTTTTTCAAAGTTTAAGAAAAGTACCTTAAACATAGAAAATGATGTTTCCTGTCAAAATCTTGAAAAACTTGAAAAGCCAAAAATAGACACTAAAGATAATGAAAATTTGGCTTGTTCTAATTCTATACCTAGAATATCTCAAACACATGTTCCTAGTCCATATGGTATTCAAGTACCAAACTTAAGTGTCAATGAGATGAAACAATTTTACGAACCAATCATTCATAGTAAGTATGATACATTCAAAACACGTAAGACTCATTCAATAAACAAGCATCATAGTCAACACTCTTCTCGAAAGAAAAGGAGGTTTAATAGGAAAGAAAAATTCTACCCAAACAAAAGGCCTCTAAGACCAAATAATTCTAAGCCCTCCTCTCAAGACACTCCTTGGAAGATATTCTCCGAATTTGGACTTAAGATACTTTGTAACTTACTCCAAGATCCAAGAATGTATAACATGGAAGTGTTCTATGCTAACCTCAATGGACCCATAAGAAAATGGGGACCGAGAGTTTGAGTCTCATGTTTGTTTATAGGTATGCCAAGAAGACATGTGTATGAAAATCAATGCTTGTGAACTACACACTAAAAGAACTTTCAAATTCCCCATTGACGTTATTGGTGATGAGTCTACACTTTGGCATAAAAGATTAGGACATGCTAGCATGAAGGTAATTCGTAAGTTAAATTCTAAAGCATTAGTTAAAAATTTACCTAAGCTAGATTATGCTTATCATTCTTGCAATGCATGTAAATCAGGAAGTCAAGTCCATGCAAGTCAAAAATTTAATTATGATAACATCTCAAGCATAAGGCTCAGAATTAGTTCACTTAGGCTTATTTGGTCCATCAACCACTCAAAGCTATGAAGGAAACTTCTATACTTTGGTGGTTGTTGATGACTTCTCAAGGTATACATGGATAGAATTTTTGAAGTCTAAAAGTGAAGTTTTTGAAAAATTCAAGAACTTAGGAAAGAGTCTACAAAATCTACATGGTTGTTGCATTACATCTATTCAAACGAGTCTCGGTGGGAACTTTTATAAAAATGTGCAATTTGGAGATTTTGCGATAAAAATGGAATCTTACATAATTTCCGATCTTCTGACACTTCTCAAACCAATGGGATTGTTGAAAGAAAGATTCGGAATTTGCAAGAAATGTGTAGTATTATGCTTAAAGAACAATCTATCTCAAAAAGGTTTTGGTGTCACGCTATAGAAACCGCATCCTTCATTTTAAATAGGACATCAATCACTAAAACAAGTAATAAAACACCTTATGAGATTGTTAGGAGGAAAAGGCCATCATTAGGATATTTTAATATATTTGGTTGTAGATGCATAATATCTAAAACACATATTGGAATTTTCTTAGGATATTCACATACATCAAAGGCATATGAAGTTTATATTAAGGAGACCTCTAAAATCATCAAGACACTTGATGTAAGTTTTGACGAAGAAACATGCTTGCCATTAGAAGATAAACTAGGAGTGAATAATGATCAAAGTCAAAATTATAATCACACTAATCTAGTTGAAATAATAGATCATAACGATGAAAATGATTTAGGAAATGATTTTATTGCACAAGCTCAAAACAATACATTTGCATTCATATCGACTATAGAGCCAAAATGTTTTAAAGAAGCTATTAGGAACGAAAATTGGTTTATGGCAATGCATATCGAGATCAACTCACACATAACAATGTTTGGGAATTAGTTCCATTACCTAATGCTTGCGCCACTTTTGAATTAAAATGGGCTTTCAATAGCATCTTGCATAAAAATAGAACAATTTGTGAAAATCAAGCTAAGTTAGTAATAAATGATCTTGATCAAGTTGAAAAACCCATTAATCAAATTTTTGCCCCGGTTGAACAAATTGAGTCTTTGCGCATTCTTCTTGCATATGCATGTAGTAGCATGATTAAACTTAAGAAAATGGATGTCAAAAATGCTTTTAATAAAGTAATCAATAGTGAAATTTATGTTTCCCAACCACCGGGATTTATTAACTTTCAAAAACACAATCATGTTTTTAAAATAAAGAAGGTCTTGCATGGACTTGATATAGAAAATCATTTATGGCATAATAGTGTAATATCTTTTCTTGTTGAATGTAAATATGCAAGAGGCATGGAGAATAAGTCGTTATTCTTTAAGATAAAAGACAAGCATCAAATTGTCATTCAAATCTTTCAAGATGATATTGTCTTTGGATCTACATGCCAAGCTTTGCATGACGAGTTTATAAAGCATATGCATGAGAAATTTAACATGAATGTCTTAGGAGATCTCAAGTCCATACTTAACTTACAAGTTATACAAAGTGACAATGGCACATTTATCTCAGAATCAAAATATTTAAGAGAGTCTCTTAGAAAATTCGATCTTGAAAATGTTAAGTCCATTAAAACGCCAATGGCAACCGATCTAAAACTCACCTTAGACAAGGAAGGAATTTCAGTTGATAGTTCTAAATATCGATGTATGATAGGATGTCTACTACACCTAACTGCTAGTAGACCCGACATCATGTTTAGTGTATCGTTGTGTGCAAGATTTCAAGATAACCCCAAGGAATCTCATATGAATGCCGTTGTATGGATATTCAGATACCTAAAGAGCACACCTTATCTAGGTGTTTGGTATCCAAAGGCCTCGGTATTGAAATTAGCATTTACACCGACTCCGATCACGCCGGAGACTACGTCGATAGAAAAAGTACGAGTGGTGTATGCACCTTTGTAGGAGAATGTCTAACACAATGGTCTTGTAAAAAACAAACTGCTTTACCAATATCCACTACCGAAGCCGAATATGTTGCAGCCGGAAGGGCTTGTCAGCAAGCTTTGTGGATGAAGCAAATGTTTAGTGATTACAACATCCATCTACAAGATGTTCTTGTATTGTGTGACAACAAGGGTGCTATTGATCAAAGTAAAAATCCAGTTCACCACTCTCGAACCAAACACATTGAAATCCGTCACCACATTCTACGTGACAACGTTCAAAAAGGAAATATCCTTTTGGAAAAGGTTGCCTCCGAAGACAACGTTGCAGATATCCTAACAAAACCCCTAAAACGAGAAACTTTTAACTACTTTAAATTAGGCCTCGGATTGATTGAACATCGAGAATAATGTAGTTTATAAGTTGGACCATAAATTTGAGTTGTACTACATGTTCGTAATGCACCTTGTTGTATTCGAACCAACAAACCAAGAATTGTTCTTTATAAACTTAGGATGGTTTATAATAAACAAACTACATAATTCACTTAACTTATCTTATCCCACCCATGATTCTTATCCAAACTTGAATCTCACATGTCACTCTCATTGGTCCACTTGAGATTTCATGGGCCCCCACTTCTTAAAACTCACAACAAACACAACTAACCAACCAAATTTTCATCATCCTCTCCCCTCCTCCTTGATTGCATCTGACCACACACACAAGCACACACACACTCATCTTCTTCTTTAAAAATCTTGGTAAGTCTTGATCTCCATTGTTCCATGTTTATACTTGATCGTGCTTATTTTTTTGAGAGATATGGATTTATATATATATATATATATATATATATATATATATATATATATATATATATATATATATATATATATATATATATATATATGTGTGTGTGTGTGTGTATGTGTGTGTGTGTGTGTGTGTGTACTTGGGTTATCATTGAAATCTTTCATTTGATCTTTAAATTGATTTGTCACATATGGGAAAATTGCTAGTTATAAGGGAAACTATGGCAAAATTTTCTAAGAATCTTTACAAACAAAATGGAATCATGATTTTTCGAGTAAATTAATCAAATGGGTTTTGTGTTTTATCGATCTGTTCATGGACTATATGTAATTAATTCACCCTTTCTTTTCAACAATTTCCAAAATCTTAAATTTTCGAGGGAAATCTATAAATTTTTACGAGGCTGGTGCGCTGCCAACGCGTCGACGCGCGGGCAACGCGCCAGACATGCTGTTGTTTTTCGTTTCTATCTTTGATTATAAATATACATATATGTAAACACATCATGTGTTATTTTGATAGGAACAATGGGTGAAAGACGTGACACCAAACAATACATGAAAAAGGTCCGTTGTGCTCGAGGTGTCGATAACTACAAATCATTTGAAAAATGCAATTATCACGAGAGTCGTCATTGTGACCTTGACTTCATTCGATTATGTGGTCTTCGTCAACCTTTTACCAATGCGGGTTGCTTGTCATCTGCTTTACTACCTCCCGACATCTATCCTCGACACATACAGGAATTCTATGCCTTCTATCGCTTCAACCCCGCCGATCTCGCCCTCAACTTTCAAATGTATGTGCATAACTATACATGGTCATTGGAGAAGCTCGGAACGGTTCTTGGCATCAGCTCTACCGGCGTAAATCTCTACACCGATGTTACGGAGACAAGAGAATTCAGAAAGTAGTGAATTTATCACTCATCTGTAGAGAATAGAATTGATGCGGCTGTGGTACAAAATGCAATCTTCAAGCCTCAATATCATTGCAATGACGAGGCAGACTCTCATTGGGCTCAATTACACTTACGTGACACGCTCAATGCATGGGAACATGTTTTGACTTCAAATGTGTTTGTAAAGTTGGGAGCTAGAGGAAATGTCTCAATTGTTGTAGGTTACATGCTTTATTGCATTGAGACCGGTACACCATTCAACTTTGCCTATTTCGTGGCCAAAAGAATGGACAAACTTCAAGGAAACACAAGATTGATTCCTTATGCTCGTCTCCTCACCACACTTTACGAACACATCAAAGCTGAACATCCTGACCATGCCCAAGATTGGCCTGATTGTGAGATGGTTGTTCCACTATTTGCCAACTTCAACGCAAATAGTCTTGATCGTGCTGATATCGACCTTGAGCTTTCGGCTAATGCCGCCTCCACATTTCAGCAAGCTTCTAGGGATCCAATAGGCCGAATGGAACTTATGGTCAATGAGATGTTTGATGAACGGGCATGGAATGCTTCGGAAGATGTGATCAGTGAGGATGAAGTGGTTGATGATGTGGCCTCCTTGCCAACCCACGAACGACTTGCCTAAAAAACTTACCAAGCTACCAAACGTCAATGTCGTGAAAGCCGGTCGAAGTTCGGGGTTCTAAAGAATTTCATCACCCGTTAGGCCACCTACATCTCATGCAAGGATCTTTGATTTGTTTGTGTAACTTGTGTTTACTTGATCTCTTAAGACATTGCTTTATGTGTACTACATCTAGGATCTCTATGGTTGTTGAATAATCGTTGTATTTGTGTTGCATGCTTGAAACTTTGTTGTGATCTATGTCTCATGTTTATGTATTTGGATTAATCTATGCTTTGTCTTACATATGACTTATATGGATTCTTGTGGACTAACCTATGTTGCAAGTCTTCAAATGGTAACCTAACCCATTTTGGAACTTTCACATGTGAGGATTTCTTGGTGGTTGCATGTTGTGATTTCTACGTGTAGCTAGGCCACCGCAAAGGTGAGGCTCTTGACCCATGGATCCCCGCCTTGAAACAAGGGGGAGCAACGATCTAGGGGGAGCTATGTTCAAGGGGGAGCACATTCAGGTGCACATACATGCTTGCTCATATTACCCACAGGCCCAAGTTCAAAACCTGGCTTGATTGGAAGTCCCGCCTTTTTGATTCGACAAAAGGGGGAGAAAGAAAGCAAGAGCGTGAAGTCCATTCAAGAAATGATAAAGGCTTCACCAAATTACAAGGCAAAGGTCAAGACGCAAGCTACACCAAAGGCGCACTTTGTCTTCGCTAAGTTATGTAATTTTATTTGCTTTCGGTTTTTATTTGTCATCATCAAAAAGGGGGAGATTGTTGAGGCAACATGATCAAGATCTCTTTATATTTTAATGATGACAAATAAACCATCAAAACACATAAAATAACAAACGTTAGCTCAAAATCGCCGGAGCCAATGTCTGCTCCTGGCGCGCTGCCCGCGCGTCAACGCGCGGGTGACGCGCCAGGAGTCTGTATGGTTCCGGGCAAATTTTGAAAGTCGGCTTTCCTGTTACCCGACAAATGTGGATCTTTCAATACTGGTATGAATATGTTATGTGCTTAATTGAGAACACTCAAAACGAGTTTTGAGACTTGAGAGATCCCACTTTTCAAACACCCATTTATGGGAAAATGCCAACTCATATTTTCTAACTATCGCCTCTAGCCAAGGCTTTTCTAAACTTAGGGAGCTTATATATTTCATGTGACATCGTGTTGAAGCATCCATAAGCTCATATCCCATGCTTACGTCTTCTCTAATTACGTAATGGGTTTACTCCCTTATTGGTCAAACTAAGTCAAAGGTCACTTTGTGTAAACTGATGAGGCGAAAAATGAACCACTTTTAGGGGGTCATTTAAGCCCGGAATTGAATTTATTTGATCAAATATTACCCTCAATCATTCCTTTTGTAATTTTAGGTACTTTGGGAGTGAAATCTGGAAAAGGAAGCAATTCGGACGTTTTTGGAGCATAAAAGTGAAGAAAATGCCAAAGACTTAATTTTCCATGCTGAGAACAGTGTATGACGGCGTAAAGAAGGAAATCCTGACGGCGTCAACAGTAAAATCCATGACGACCCAGAAGAAAGATGAAGGCGTCACAAGAAGAGCGTCAAGAGTTAATTTCATGACGGCCTGCATAAGGTGTACACATGACGGCGTCAGATCCAGATCTAGGCAGTCCGAGGAACTATTTGGCGGCGAGATGACGGCGTCAGACATTTGTTCTTGACGCCGTCACCTTCTAAAATCTATATATAGTTTTCTAATTTTCATTCATTAGGGAGGAACTTGTGTGGAGAAACCCTAGGGCCGAACTTTGTGAACCCTAGCTCGTATTTTACAGTAAATTCAAGGGTTTTCACCCCTTGAATCCTTTTATGTGCTATTAAGATAAGTCTTCTCTATAATTCAATCAATATGTCTATGTGTTGGTTGTCTATATCTTGTGCTTGTCTTAATTTCAACATGCTAGGCTAGATCTATCTTGTGTTTGCTTAGATCTAATGAAACCTAGATGTTAATTATGTATTGATTACTTGTTTATGGTTGTATTGGATGAATGATTTCAATGTTAGACTTAAGAAAAGTGGAAGATCTCCATTGTGTAACATTCTTGAACGTTTTAGGAAACATGAACCGATGTGTACTAGGTTTTATTGGTTGTATTTAATACGTGAGTAAATTCTAATGATCCCATGTTAGGAGCTTCTTAGCCGGCTCGACATAGGTGTGAAGTAGGCACTCATAGGATTGGGGAAGTAAGTACGCCACCCCATGAATGGTATTAAAGAATACAATCCGTCATCCACGCAACTATAACAAGTAATTAACGTGTAAAAGATATCTAGGGAGTAGTGAAATCTAAGTAAACACATTTCTCCCACATATTGCTCACAACCTTAGTTTAATATAGTTTATTTTCATTTTTAAGTATTTTATTTTGATTGCATCTTAGTATTGGGTTAGTTGACTAGAAACTAATTCTGCCCAAATCCTTCAAACCTGATATTTTTATTTGCTTTCTAAAAAATATAAAAAAATACAAAAAGAATCATCCCTTATCTCTAGACCTAGTCTTTAGGTTTTCTAATCCTAGCGACACTATTCCTAGCTGAACGATCAATCCCCCGGTACTTGTCATTATACTATACTACATCGATCAGGTACACTGCCTGGTGGGGGTTGTAAGCTTCTCGAGATCCCTCGAGAGGTAAAGCCTGGTGCAATTCCCATGCATCAAGTTTGTGGCGCCGCAGCCAGGGGAATAGTTATTGTCTAGGTTAGAATCTCTTTTTATTAGGTCTACTTGCTAGATTCCTTTCTAGTAAGATTTTATTTTTATTTTTAGGTTCTCTTTAGTCTATCTTATTTCTTTGTTTCCTTTGTTCGTAAATTATCTCGATGGATAACAATAACATTGATCATTTGATTCCTGTTATTCGTGTTTTTCGTAGTAGGATTTTCCAAATGCCCGCCCCAATCCCTTTAGTGGAAAATGAAAACCCACCTAACCTCTCGCCCAACCACCACTATGACAATAATTCTGAGTTAGAGGAGTCTGATCATGATGATGATCGTAGGGCTAGTCCTTTTTACTATTCAGACTCCGACGAGGATCTTTATGATGGTGATGTGATTAATGAGAATAGGATGGAAGAGGAAGTGAACTCTCTTAGGTATGTCGACCCTAGAACAAGGATTGAGAGTGATAGTTCATTCAACATGCAATTTCCTTGTAAGATCGGATTTAGGAGCTTTAACGCCTATCTTAACTCATCTCTCCCAATGAACATAATCTCGCGTAATGAATATAATAAAATCATGGTGGATGTGTTAGAATACAAAGGAGAAAACATTATTGCTAGGGTAATACCATTGCATGTGTTTGTAGGAAGCTTGGTTTATCTTGTTGAGTTCATGGTTTTGGAGAGTCTAGGAGAATTTATTGATGATAAGTTAACCCAAGTTGTGTTTGGAAAACCCTTCAAAAGGTTGACCAACTTTGATGAAAAACTTATAGAAGGGTTAATTACATTCTCGGATGAGGAAGAAGATTTTGTCTACCAAATGCCCTGCACACACCCTAGGTTCAAGGATTTTTCCATGGAGAAGTGTAGTAGGTATCCGCCCATAGAACTTCTAAGTGGGAATGATAAGAGAAAAGGGCTTAAGTGTACTCATGAAAAGAATAAAAGATACTATCACGGATGTTTAGAGTTAGGAGATGAGTATAAGAAAGATGAGGCGACCATTAGATGGCTCACGCTTGGTTATGTGAGCATAAGCGATACACGGTAACCCATGACCTTGAGTCTAGCTACAAGACTCGTAAATAAAGAAAAGTGCTTCTTGGGAGGCAACCCATGCTTTGTGTGATTTTTATTTTGTTTGTTTGTTATTTGCTTCCGTATGCATGCTTTATTTTTATTGTTGGTAGATCATGTTTCTAAACTAAATAGTGGAAATACTTTACTTTGTTGTTTTGGCCTAGTCTTAACTTCACCGAAAGGTATTTTTGCAAAAGATAAGTGTAAGGGAAAACCCCAAATATGTTTTTAAGAAACAAACCAATCATGATTCTCCACAATATTAAATGAACATGTATATTCGTATTTGTTAGAGTCAAATGCTTGTATCGAGTCATAATGATGTTTTGCAGGATTTTCCAGGAAGTAGGACGAAGTTTTTCCATAAATTTTCTGGAAACTTAACATAAGAATTTCTGCAGGTCACTTCTGACAGCGTCATGAGTTTACTCTTGACGGCGTCACGTGTCAAAATTTGGACATTTTACCGGTTTTGTTTTTCTAACGGAGTCTTAAAGTTTTTGTTGAATTATTAGTTTTATAATCTCCAGGAAATCTGCAAACATCATTCCACAAGCATTATATCTTATTTTATTTTCTAGGATTTAGTAACTTATGTAGATTGCCGCTGATTTTATGCGAGGTTGCCTTGTCTGTTTTCTCAGGATTTACAGGTTATGTATGACAAGAAGATGATTATTTTTCTGGAAGGGAAGCTTTGATTGTTCATTTTCTTGGAGGAAGATCTAACCTGGCCACCTTATTATCCATACCGAGCGAATCAGGGGAGTATTTGATTTCATTTGTTTTACTTATTTCACTTTTACATTCTTTACTTGAACATTGGGGACAATGTTCATCTTAAGTGTAAGGGGAGGGTAAAATGAAGATACCTTACAGATACACTTTCACTTGAGTTTGTTTGTTTAATAGTAGATGTGTAATAAAACTATGAGAAATACTTGTTAGTGCAATTTTAGCGCCAAATTTAAAATTTTTTACAACATTTAGGAGTGAAACTTTAGCCATAGCAAGCGTCTCATGGATAGGAGATTGTATGACTATCACATAACCGTACTATTCAGAAAAATTTTCCACCCAAATATGTGAGGTTCGCCTTTAGATTTGATAGGAAAAGCATTTGTTATTAGTGCTTATGAGTGTACCGGTAGCATTTAGATTCTAGAACTTGCGTTAGTGATGCATCCCGAGACCGCTAGTGAGACTACATTCGTGTAGTAGGATTTACTACATGATAAGAGGCATTAGGATCACCCTTGTGTTTAAACCCGTATCATAATTACTTGACCATTTAAGTCATATTACTTGGCTAGTTAAGTCAACTAATTTTTCTCACACCTTAGCATTGTACTCATTTTTAGTACACGAAACCCCTAGTACACCCCTCCGAGCCTATCTTTTCGTTTCTAACTTTAAGCATCTTACTTAAAGGAAGAATTTGTTACACCCCACTTAAATGTACACCCAAATCGCCTTATCCTTCCGTGTATGCACTCATCTTTAGTGCATTATTGTTATTTGTTAAACCCTAAGTTAACTATCTAATTGATTACATGGTTGCTAAGTCGAGTCATATCCTTGTACATATTGTTTTGGGACGATTGGGACTCATGGGTAAAGTACTTATTTTATGGAGTAATGGGGAAGAACATCATTTATTACCCCCGTATGTGCGTTAATCTTAAAAGTACTCCAAGTGTTTTGATTTTCTTGATTCGAGTCATTAGATTAGTTTATTGTAAAGTATGTAAAAATTCAAGTGTAAAGGAAATTTCCATTCCCTATGATGTATTATTTTGGATGGTAGGGTAAGAGTGTATGCAAAAATAAAATAAAATAAAATAAAATAAATAAAATCGAAAAATCAAGAAAAAGAAAAGAAAAAAATAGAAAAAGAAAAAGAGAAAAAACATATGGACTGCCATCCCTTTTTATTCTATGTTCATTTTATGTTTTTGTTATTTTCATTTATTAGCTTAAGTCGAGTCTAGTCTTGGCTTAGCAACGCCATATTGTACATGTAATTAACCAAGATTGTTAACTCGCCACCAGTAAAAACTGCCTATATCCAACAAAACCGTGTATTTCATATCCCTACACCTAACGTTACAACCCTTTAAAAGACTTCTTTGATAGTTTATCCTAGGTGCTTACGCCATGTGGTGGAGGTTTGATCCTTACCCAAGCCTATGGTAATCTATTTTGCTATGACAGGTAGTGAGAGATATCTTCCATTTCCATATTGTAATTTATACTTTATTACACCCGAGAGATGTGAGTATCTAAACACTATTTGTGAGGTGCTAGTGTATGACCTCCGTGCTTGTCTTTGGTCTATAGTGGAACGATTATTTATTGTAATTACTTTTATATTAGTGTTAAATGACCCCTAACTTGTATTTTGATTAGAATAAAAGCGCATTTGCTTGAGGACAAGCAAATCTCAAGCGTAAGGGTATATGATGAGGCGAAAAATGAACCACTTTTAGGGGGTCATTTAAGCCCGGAATTGAATTTATTTGATCAAATATTACCCTATGTTGGGAATTCTGTTAAGTAAGAATTCTGCTGACTGTTTCTGTTGAAGGTTACTGCTGAAGAGCTGGTTCCTGCTGAAGCAGTGTATCTGCTGAAGACTAGTTTCAGCATTATTAGTTTCTGCGGATATAGTATTTCCGTATTTTATGTAATATAGTTTGGATATGCATGAGTTTATTTAGGAAGTGATAATGCATATCTTTTAGAAGTTTTAGAATGTACATTTCTTGTGAAACGGTTTAGGGTTCCTTGTGTATAAAAGGAACACATGATTATGTATTGAATAACGTTTTAGAAAACACTTTTATTATCATTAAAAAGATCCATAGAGAATCAAGAGTTCTTAGTATTACACTTGTATTTGTTTCCGCTTTAAAATACAAGATGCAGAGATTATCTACTAGTGTGTTATTGATTACAGTAACATTGCTAACGATTCTAGAGTGCTCAAGAAGGTCTATCAAGGTCTATTAAGTTCAACAAGTGGTATCAGAGCCTTGAGAGAGTCTCTGTCATACTAAGAAACACAAATCTTACACCTTAAGAATCCAAACAAATCAACAAACATGCCTGGATCTGATGATGAGGTTGATACAACCCAAAACCTTAACACCACTTCTCTTCAACAACTCAACCTCTCCAACAGTAATGCTAAGTTTCCATACTTAAAGAATGCTGAAGAATATCATCTGTGGTCCATGAAGATGCAGAACTGGATCACAAACATAGATTGGAATCTGTGGGAGGTTGTCAAAAAGGGGAATAGCCAGAAGAAGCATGTTACAGATGTTGATGGAGTTGTTACAATTGTAGGTCCCAGAACTGCTGAAGAGATTCTGGCTGTGCAAAGGGAGAGCAAGGTCAGAACAATTCTGCTCCAAGCTATACCTGATGACCATATGGGTGACTTCCACTTCCTGGAGGATTCCAAGGACATTTGGATGGCAATAAAAGCTAGATTTGGTGGGAATGATGAATCAAGAAGGTTGCATAAGTCTATGCTGAAGCAAAAGTTCCAAGAGTTTCAGATGTCTGAAGAAAAGGGAATTCAAAAAGGCTATGACAGGTTTCATCGGATCTTAAGTCAACTTAATCAGTTGAAGGCTAGACCTGAAAATGAGGACTGCAATGCTAAGTTTCTGAGATCTTTGCCGCCCTCTTGGTTACAAGTCTGTATTGCTTTCAAGACCAAAGGTGGGTTGGACATGATGTCCTTTGATGACCTCTACAACAGGCTTAAATCACTTGAGCCTGATGTTAGAAGTCCCATTCGTCCATCCACTCATTCTGCATTTGTTGGTGCTTCTACAAAACCTGTGCATCATGCCTCAAGCTCTTATTCATTAGGAGCATCTTCTCAAACCCATACTCAGTCTGCTCCTAAATCAAAATCCAGTAGTGTGTTGGATGATATTGTTCATTCATTTGTGGATGAATATGAACATCAGCAGTTTCTTGCTTATGAGGATTTTGAACAAGTGGATCCATTGGAGATGGAGGAGATGCACTTAAAATGGCAGCTAGCAATGATCTCCATGAACATTAAGAGGTTTGAAACCAAGTCTGGAAGGAAGTTTGGTTTTCATGGAAGAGAGGCAGCAAGGTTTGATAGAAGGAAGGTTAAATGTTACACTTGTGGTCAAGTGGGACATTTTTCAAGAGAATGCAGGAGAGAAAGTCTGGAGATGAAGTTAGATATGGCTCTTATCCAGTGGAAGCAGGGACTACTAAGGTTGCACCTTCAAAGGCTATGGTGACTCTGGATCACCAAATTGATTGGGCTGAACATGAACCTGCTGGAGAGGAAGCTTCTACTTCTTCACAAGTGAATCTGCTGGCGTACTCACCTTCAGAGGACAAGAAGGAGCAAGTCTCCTTGATGGGAATCTCTCAGGTACACAACTGTGTGTTTGGATGTAGTGTAAGATACAATGAGCTTAAACAAGAATTTGATGAATTGAAACCAAAGTACAATGAGTGTTATATAGAGGTAGAGTCTTATAAAATGGCTTTAAAAACTTTAGAGAAACAAAAAGTCTGGTTTCAAAAGAATCAAGTTAAATATGATGAAAAAATAAGAGTTCTAGAAAGTGATTTAGAAGTTGCTAAGATAGACTTAAAACGTACTGAAAAAGAGAAGTCTGATCTAGAAAATGAAAAACAAGAATTACAAGCTAAATTAGATAAAGAGATAGCTGGTCGCATGAAATGGCAGGAAGGGGCATCTAATTTGAGTAAATTAATTGATGGTCGTCAATCTGTTAGGTCTAGAAAGGCATTAGGATATGAGAAATATATAGACCCTGAAGAGTTAACATATCCTGATATGTCTAGTGATTTTGACCCTGAACCAGCCTTAGCTTATCAAACACTTGTTAAATATGTTAAGGAAGGGGGAATGAATGTTGTCCCTGGACCTATAAGAGGGGAACACATGCCTATAGACCTATCCATACCTATTGACTTTGATGGATCACACCATCTCTATGGCAAAAAGTCAACTGACTTGCCAGACCCTATTATTAAATCTACTGACTTTGTCTCTTGTTGTGACAGTGACAAGTCTTCTGATGAAGGGTCTACCTCATTTGTTAGCTGTGATTCAAGTGAGAAGTCTGACCTGCCCAAGACCATTCCCAAGACCACTCCCAAGACCATACCAAAGACATCACCCAAGACTCCCCACAAGCCTTCTAGAGTTGCTGCTGATAACAAGACAGTTTCTACTGAAGACTTGTTTTTAAATTCTTTGCAAAATAATACTTTTAGTTCTGTTAAAAACAATTTTGTTTATCATGGTGGTTTGAATACTTTTTCATGTTATACAACTTCTTTTGGTTTGAATAAATCTTCTAAAAAGAAGAAGTGTTTTGTGTGTGGAAGTAAATATCACTTGATTAAGGATTGTACATTACATGAGCAAAGAATGGGTGAATGTGTTAGTCAGAGGAAACCTAGGCAAATGTGGAAGAATGTTAGTGAAATACCCTCTTTTGTTCCACATCAGCAGAAATCCAATTCTGCTGAACCTCATTCTTCATGGAGAAGAACCAGTACTAGACCATATGTTCGACCCGCTAGTTCTTTCTTTTATAATGGTTATTGGCCTAATCACTTTGACTCAATGTATTATGGTGGTGGGTAAAGGAATACTGATGTGAAGCCCTCAGCAGGTTGTTCTTGGACAAAGAAGGGACCTAATATGCAATACAGGCCCAAGAACAATGGTGGATCTAAAACATCTACATGGCCTATCACTAATGATCCACAAGGCAGGCTCAAGTCAGCAATGACTTGAGTCTCCAATGTGTACTAACTTTTGTATAATTTTTGTTGTTGTTGTAGGATCATCCTTTGAAAAGTACTGAAGTAGGTATTGTTGATAGTGGTTGTTCTAGAAGTATGTCAGGGAACAAGGACAAGATGCATGACTTTGTACCCATAGAAGGAGGAGGCACTGTAACTTTTGGTGGTGGAGATGGCAAAATTACAGGGAAAGGAACAATTAAGACACCCTTGTTAGATTTTGAAAATGTTTATTATGTGAAGGAACTGGAGCATTTTAATCTATTCTCTGTATCACAAATTTGTGACACTAAGAATAAGGTTTTCTTCTCTGAAGATGAGTGTCTTGTACTTTCCAAGGACTTCAAACTTCCAGAAGACACAATTGTTTTGCTGAGAGTTCCTAGAACCTTCAACTTGTACACCTTCAATCTGAATGATGTCAAGCCAGAAGGTGATCTAACATGTTTGGTGGCCAAAGCTTCCCTGGATGAATCTACCAAATGGCATAGAAGAATGGCTCATGTGAATTACAAGACTATCAACAAGTTGTCTAAACTTGGTCTTGTTCAGGGCCTTCCTTCTAAACTCTTCACCAATGAACACAATTGTATTGCTTGCAACAAGGGAAAGCAACACAGAGCCTCTTACAAAGCCATCAAAGCTGTTAGCACCATTTCAGAACCTCTTCAGTTGCTGCACATGGATCTATTTGGTCCAACTCCTATCAGAAGTATTGATCACAAGTACTTCTGCCTGGTTATAACAGATGATTTCAGCAGATTTTGCTGGGTATTCTTTCTAAAAACTAAAGATGAAACAACTCCTATTTTGAAAGAATTCATCATTTTAATTGAAAACCAGCTTAATAAAAAGGTTAAAGGAACTAGGTGTGACAATGGGACAGAATTCAAAAATGTTGTTTTCATAGAATTCTGTAAGTCTAAGGGGATTAGAAGGGACTATAGTACTCCAAGAACCCCACAACAAAATGGGGTTGCTGAAAGGAAAAATAAAACCCTCATTGAGGCAGCAAGATCAATGCTTGCAGACTCCAAACTACCCACAATGTTTTGGACTGAAGCAGTAAGTACTGCTTGCTATGTCTTGAACATGGTATCCATTACTAGACATCATGTCAAGACACCTTATGAACTTCTCACTGGGAAAGTTCCAAACATACATTACCTTAAACCTTTTGGATGCAAAGGCACCATTTTGAATACTGCTGACATACTGGGTAAATTTGATGGGAAAGCTGATGAGGGGTACATTATGGGCTATTCAGCTCATAGCAAGGCCTATAGGGTTTATAACCTGAATGCCAAAAAGATAGAAGAGACCCTTAATCTAAGATTTCTTGAAGATCAGCCGAATATTCAGGGACAAGGCCATTCTTGGTATATTGATCTAGATTATTTGACTGACTATTTGGGTTATTCTAGACATACTTCTAATCCTAATGCAGGTACCAAAGATCCACACTCTAACCCTGCAGGTTCCATGGATGATGACTCAGACTGTGAATCTGAGCCAGAAGAACATACCATTGTTGTACCATCTTTTCCACCTAACCATTTTGTAGGTAATCACTCTGCTGCTGAACAAGATGATGAGTCACATTATGCAGAGGATTTTGCAAGACTGCAGAAGCAACAACATGCTGCTACTAAGGAAGCTCAGAAACTCAATGAAAAGGTTACACAAGAGACTGAAGCAATCCTACATCAATCAGCACAAGCAGTCAGTGGAAACAAGGATACTGCTGATGATTCTACTGAAGGCATACCTATTCCCACTGATAAGGTCCTTGATGCTGATCCTACTGATGCTCATTCTCCCATTTCTACTGAAGTGTCTGCAGACTTTGAGAAGCCCTTTACAAGATTTCCAAGTCCTTCTGATCTTGGGAATTATCAGCCAAAGCCTGACCTATTTCACTCAGCTTCTTATGATACTGAGTTCACCCTTGATGCCACAATTGACAGCCTACAGTTAACAACCTTGATGCCACAATTGATGTTCACCCTACAGCAACTAAAAGGATTCATAATGCTCATCCCCTATCAAAGATTATTGGAGATCCTAAAGATCCTGTTAGAACTAGAAGCACTGTAAAGAATACAAAATATGGTGAAGTTGCTTTCATCTCTTATGTCTACAATCAAAAGAGGAACAATCACACATACTTCAAACATTGTCTGTTTGCATGCTTTCTCTCTCAAATAGAGCCAACTAGTGTTCCTTAAGCATTGGCATATTCAAGTTGGCTTGAAGCAATGTAAGAAGAGATGCTACAATTTAAGAATCAACAGGTTTGGATTTTGGTTCCTCTTCCTGATGGTAAATATGCTATTGGAACAAAATGGATTTTGAAGAATAAAAGAGATGCCAGGGGTATTGTGGTGAAGAACAAAGCTAGACTTGTGGCTCAAGGGTTTAGACAAGAGGAAGGCATTGACTATGATGAAGTCTTTGCACCAGTGGCCAGAGTTGAAGCAATTAGGATCTTTTTGGCCTATGCCTCTTATATGGGCTTTATGGTTTATCTGATGGATGTTAAAGGTGCTTTCTTATATGGTGAGATTGAAGAGAAAGGTTTATGTGACTCAACCCAAGGGATTTGAAGACCCTGATCATCCTGAGTATGTGTACAAGGTTGTCAAAGCTCTCTATGGACTTCATCAAGCTCCCAGAGCTTGGTATGCTAGACTTTCCACATTTCTGCTGAAGAATGGCTACAGAAGAGGTGCCATTGACAAGACTTTATTCCTCAAGAAAGATTCCAGGGATATTATTCTTGTGCAGGTGTATGTGGATGATATTATCTTTGGTTCAACCAAAGAAGCATGGTGTAGAGAGTTTGAAGATCTGATGAAGGGAGAATTTCAAATGAGTGCCATGGGAGAACTCACTTTCTTTCTGGTTTACAAGTTCAGCAGAAACCTGATGGTATTTTCATACATCAGGAGAAATATGTAAAAGATATGTTGTCCAAGTTTGCTATGGAGAATTTCAGGACTGCCACTACTCCCTATGAGGCTCCCAAACCAAAGAACAATCTTGATCCTGATCTCCCTGTGAATGTTCATTTATACAGGTCAATAACTGGTTCTTTGATGTATTTGACTGCCTCAAGACCTGATATTACATTTGCTGTGAGTGCATGTTCAAGGCACCAAGTCACTCCACTTACCTCTCACTTGAATGCTGTCAAAAAGATTTTTAAGTACCTCAAAGGCCAACCAAAATTAGGTCTTTGGTATCCCAAAGAGTCTCCATTTCAGCTAGCAGCTTATAGTGATAGTGACTATGCTGGTGCAAATTTGGATAGAAGATCCACAACTGGAGGTTGCCAATTCCTTGGAAGAAGACTGATTTCTTAGCAATGCAAGAAACAGACCATTGTTGCTACCTCTACTACTGAAGCAGAGTATGTTGCTGCTGCCAATTGTTGTGGACAGGTTCTATGGATTCAGAATCAATTGCTGGATTATGGGTATAACTTTATGAATACTACCATTTTCATTGACAATCAAAGTACAATTTGTATTGTTAAAAATCCAGTTTTTCATAATAGAACCAAACATATTGAAATCAGGCACCACCTTATAAGGGATGCTTATGAAAAACATTTGGTTAAAGTGGTAAAAATTCATACAGATGAGAATGTGGCAGATTTGTTAACCAAAGCATTTGATGGACCAAGGTTTCAATATTTAGTGGTCCATATTGGAACGCTTAACCCTTAACTGCAAAGTTTAAGGGGAGGCATAAGCCTCAGGGGAGGCATATGCCTCAGGGGAGGATAATGAGTGTAAACTTTGTAGATTTGTATAAGTTGTATAATTTCTGAGTTTTAACACTAACCCACTAATAGTTCTGCAAGTTGTTTTGTGTGTTTGCATGTTTTATGTCTGTTTTGCAGATGTTCTGAGATTGTAAGTTCTATGTTAAAGTCACCAAGAGCTGAAGTCAAAGGAATGAGGTCAAAAGAGCTGAACATGGTTTCTTCTGATGAGTTAATTATGCTGAAGGTCTTACACTGTTGATTAATTAAGAAGATCTTTTCATTCATTCAAAGAAACAAGTTACAGCTTACATTCAAAGTTCCAACTGAATTACAATGACCATTCCTAAACATTTGGCTAATTAAGTACTACTAGCTTCTATCACTTATTACAAAATACTTTAGGCTATGACAAGTACAATGATGAAGCTGAAGATGAAAATGGAAAAAGAAGAGAAGGAATACTGTGAAGATGCTCAAGAAACAAAGTCAAGAAAATACTCAAGAACTTTGTTCCATGGCAACATTCCTCAATCATCTACTTCAGCTTCTCCTTTCCCTTACGTATGATCTCAGCTTTCTTGCTATGTCCAATATGTTCTTGATGTGGAAGACCAGGTCCTGGAGCAGGAAGATCCAACACCAAATTTTGTGATGTTGAAAGAGATGGATCCCTCTTACTTGATCTTGGTTGGGATCTCTCTGGTGTGGAAGGAGGAAGAAAGGTTGGATCTTCATTTTCTTCCTCTGAAGAGTCTTCATCAGAGGTATAGATGAAGGGAGAGACAAGCTCTCTCTCAGCAGGAATGGGTACATTACTTGGTTCACCCTTCCTATGAGCATTCCATTGTCTTTCTTGTGCATCCCATCGTTTCTCCAGTTCTCTTTCATAGTCGGAATCATCAAGCTCCCATGGATATGGTGGTAAATCTTCTTATGAAGATGAAGAAGAGGAATTATGATATGAGGTTTCTGGGTGTGATGACATGGTTTTGGTGGAGAATTGGTTTTAATTGAGAAATTAGGGTTTGAAAGATGATTTAGGGTAAATTGGTGACTGAGATGTGATTTGGGGGTGATTAAATAAGCCAAGTTTAGGCGTTACGATAATTAATGCGAGTTGGGTGGCACAGTAAAACCAAGATATTGACTGAAGATATTTTTACTTTTGGTTGGTTTCTGCTGATGTTGACCAAACCTCAGCAGATTTGACTTTCATTTCTGCTGAAGGGTAAATTTTCAAATTGGAAGTTTTTTAATTACACGTCAGACTTGGTCAATAAGTAGTTCCGATAATTTTGACCACGATTGGGGAACTTCCAAATTTAACCCACTTTGCATATCTATTCCTAAACAAAAATTATTCCCTTATCACTCCACTTAAACCCATTATTCTTTGTGTAATTCATAACCGTCTCACGCAAGTTTATTCAAATGGCACAACTCGAATTGAGAGGCGATCATAACAAGTATGCTATTCTGAAAAAGGCAAAGGGTGTAACACCCCAACCCGATAAGGGTAGAAGTATTACATTACAGTGACATATCAGAACAAACACAAGCATATAATTCATACATACAACGAAATTTAGGGTTACAAATGAAAATCTGAAACTACAAGGTTACAAAACAATAAATACTATGTCTAATAAAGTGAAACTTCATCTAATCGTCTCTAGTCCAAAGCATAGTCTTCTAAGTCCAGTCACACTCTCTTCCCATAACCCAGCTTCCTACTAAAACCTGCCGCAGGAAAAGGAAATGCGGCTGAGCTTAAAAAGCCCAGTGAACAGATACATATACAAAGCAATGATAATGAAACAGAACTGAAATATAGTGCATTGGGGAAAATAGAATAAGGAATAGATAAAAGAGTAATAGAATAGAAAGAAGAAAGGATAGTCATCTACCACGAGCCCAGAAACATATCATATCATATAAGCCGTCAATACCATAATTCTTCATAATCATATAGAGGGGAGTCCTCTCAGATAATCAGATAATATGAGGGGTGTCCTCATTCTTCAAATGGGTGGAGTAGCAAACTCCCAGAAATTGTGAAAGGCATGTATAGCACACAGTACCAGTCACCAGACATATATCATAATCATAATCATAGTTGAATCCACTAAACAGAACAGATCTAGGATGCATCCATACGCCCCCGCAAAAATCATAGTGGCCATAACAAATCATATCATAAAGCGCGCATATCATATAACAGAAAGGGGACGGTGTAGCCAAATCACTAGGGCCACACACTAGTCATGCCAGTGGTGCATCACAGACACGCCTATGGTACCTCCATAGGTAGGGAAAACAGAAATGGCTCGGGTATCAAACTAAGAGTCAGGTCTCATATCATACAAAAGGTCATATAGCAAAGGTGTATCTCAGAATCATATCAAAGGTTCATAATAGCAGTTCATGACAAAGGGTTCATATCAGAAATAGTATTCAAGGTCCAATCAGAGTTTATCAGGTCAAGGTTCATATTCAAAAATCAATTCATGGTTCAGTTCAAAAGTCCGTTTCAAAAGTTTCTATTAAAAGTCTTATTTAAATAATCTTTTAAAACAGTTTTCATAAAAATGGTCTTTCAAAATATAGTGTTCATGAAAGTTAAATAACCTTTCTTTTAAAAAGAAATTTAGCATCATTTATAAACATCTTTTCAAATCGGTTCTTCTTAAAACATTTCCATGGCATAATTAAAAGGTTTTCATAGCACGGTTTCATAACGGAGGTCATATCAAGTGGGATCAACAGAGAAAGTTCAAGTAAAGGGGATCATAGCAATGGCATCAATTCAGGAACTAACGGATCAGAATATGAAAGAGATCATGAGAAACCTTTTGAGAAAGGTCAGAATATCTGTACCTTAAACCGCAAGTGTAAACATGACAGAAACATAAAGGTCGGAAGCAAAACTCCTTCTTCAGCGAATCTACACGAATTAATGATCGTCTTATTATTAATAACTTATTTTAATCAGATTACTCGTTTTAGTTGGCTTTCCATTTTTGGTAACTTTCCTTAATTCGTAAGTTTCCACTTTTAGCAAGTTTCCATAATTAGAAAGTTGAGTCATTATTAATGGAATCAAAGTATCCTTTAACATATTTACACATTTGGTCCTTAGGGTTTCATAACTTTACCTTTTACACCCTTATATTTCCAAAATTACACTTTAAACCTTTTAGTATTCAAAGTTACACTTTAAACCCTTAACTTATCCATTTTACATAATGATCCCTTATTTTATCATGTTATACGAATATACCTTCAAGTATTCACAATTTACACTTTAAGTCCTTCAAGTTATCAAAGTTACATATTTAACCCTTTAATTACAATTACAACTTTTAATTCTCTATAATTACATATTAAGCCATTAAATTACCAAATTAGCACGAAACCCCTTGAATATATTTTATTACTCAAATCAGTCCCAAGTTTCCAGAAATTACACTTTTAGTCCCTCTCTTTTAATTAATTACAAAATCGCACCAATTAAATACAATTAATTCATTTTCTTATAATATTTACACTTAGAACCCTCAAGTTATATTTTTCCCATATTCCTACTGATTTATATGACATTACAAAAATATCCCACAAGTTTTAATAATTACGAAACACACCCTTAACTATTATTTTTCAATCGTTAATTTATAAAATAAACCAAAACCCTAACATATATCCCAATCATTACACCATCATTTCCAACAACCTTAAACTCATCATTAAGGACTAGAATATTAAAACAAACCCTAACCCTAATCGAATTACACTAGGGTTTTTATTTTATTTTCTTTCTTTTCTTTATTTTTCGTAAATCCGGTTTTACAAATAATTCTACCACGACTTTTACAGGCCATGTAAATTTGAATGGGCATTTTTACCAGGTTATATGGATTATATAGAGCTCAGAAAAATTTAGTCTTGCCCCCAGAAAATTCGTACATGATTATTTAGTATTTTATCACGTTTTTAAGGTTTAATTCGCAAATAATTCATAGAGCATGCATGGTTCGGTTTTAGCATTTTATATGGGTCTTATATGATGTAAGAGACGTGAGAAAAATACCAGACCAGATCTGGGACGAGTAGAATAGGCTGGGCGAAAATACTTCTCTCGGATTGAATAAAACAGCACCAAAATTCCCACGACCACAAACGCGACCAACAACCCTTGGAATCAATTTTCCCAGATCATATATGATGTAAGAAACTCAGGAAAAATAGAAAACGAATTTATAAGAGGTCGTATGAAACATAACGAATTTACCTTGTTTTTAGGGCTCGACAAAAGAAAACAAATGCTACGATCGTGTAAGGCTTCAACAATTCGAATGGGATTTTTCTTGGCTTCTTAGGATGATGATAGATCACAGAAAATTGCTGAGGAGGATTGTGTGTGTCGTATGGAGGCTAAGGGAATTCTTTGTGTGTTTTTCTTTGGATCGGTATTAGGGTTTTTGGGAGAAAAGGTATGGATTGACTTTTTAAACAAGTAATGCCGTGTGGAGGGGAGATTTGATCCAGAAAATTCGTGACTTTAGTTGAGGTAATTATCTCTCCATAATTATCTTCTCAATTTACCATATATATATCATTTAATTCAAAATAAAACAAATAAAATGCATTTTTTTCTTTAATCGGCCACATAGGGGCATTTTCGTAATTTCACCACTTGTATAATTGTTATTTGTAATTGTTAAAATTATTGGGATACATAACTTGTGCATTGTTTGAGGTTTGGGATTTATTTGGTACTTTTAATAAGCTTTTAATTAAATTTCAAATTGGTAAGGGCAATTTGGTCTTTTCACATGTTCTCAGATTTTAGGTGTTACAAAGGGACATGAAGAATTTGATTTAATGGTGGAGTTTCTACAAAGGTCGAAGATTCATTATGCTCTGACACATAGTCCCAATTTGGTGTGTGAATCATTGGTGAAGCAATTTTGGGCATCTGCTGCTAAGAGATCTAACACCGAGATTGTTGCTGAGATTGATGGTGTAGAGTATGTGGTAACAGAAGGATTGATTAGGACAAAGCTTCAGTTGGATGATAAGAATGGTGTGTATCATTCCAACACTGCAGAGATTCTTGCTGGGCTAAGGGAAGCTGGATATCAAAGTACTGATACATCCAAGTGGCACAAGAATCAATTTTGTCCTAAGTGGAGGTATTTGGTGCATCTGCTGCTTCAATGTATAAGCAACAAGTGTGGTGGATGGAACCAATTCTCTCTGCAATTGGGTTGTGGTATTGTTTGTCTTTCTAAGGGTCAAACTTATAATTTTTCTAAGTTTATCTTTGATAATATGCTAGAAAACATTGATAAACAACAGCATAAGTTTTTAATGTACCCTAGGTTCTTACAAATAATTTTAGACATAACCACTGAAGATAGAACCCACGTGCCTATTAAAAGTCTTGGTTCTAAGTTGTTTGCCTAAATGAAAACTAATTATACCGGGGAACATCACCCTATGTTAGAAGCTATGTTGCCACGTGGCAATGACAATGTAGTTGAGGGTGATGATGCTGGTAATGTGCCTGCTCCTAATGCTGCTGATGATGGTAATCCATCATCTTCTGGTGTTGCTACTGATGGTAATCCTTCAGTGGTAATGGAGGAAGAGCCAGCTACAACTGCTGAACCATTACCTGATTCTACTGACTTACCACCACCTACCCCTGTACATATGTCACCTAGTCCTACCATTTCACCAGCTCAGGATGCTCCAGCTGAGCAAATTCATGAGTTTGAAGATAATTTTCAGCCTCATGAACCTGAGATCACTAGACTGCATACACCTAGTCCTATGAGAGAGCCAAGTAATGAAGGCTTTACTAATGTTGTAAATGAGTTTGTTTCTCCTTCAGGGTTCAATGAAGCTCATCTTACCACTGAGCAATCAGCTGGTAGAGCAGAGGACCTAATTACTCTCACTTTTGTATATGATTCTCTTAACAGGAACATGAAAATGACTGAAGATCTCCAAAAGGAACTTGCTGATACCAAGACTACTCTTGGCAATGAAATTGAAAGTTTGAAAAGCAAGGTTCAAGATTTGGAGGCACAGCTGAATCAGCAGAAGCAAAGTAAGGGTGGATTGGATTCTACTGAAGTTGCAAAGGAGGAAAATTTGGATTCTCTTGAAATTCTAGCTGAAGTTGCTAGACAGTCTAATGTTGTTCCTTCTAAAGCTGTTGAAGTACCTAAATCTAAACCAAAAATCTTATACGGTAGAAGAAGAAGTACAAGACAGTATTTGGCAAGGAAAGCTGTTGAGTCTTCCAAAAGTGGTGATGATGATGTGCTCATGGCTGAAGTTACTGATACTTTTCAGGAGAAACAATCACCAAGTGGTGTTGCTGCTGACAAATCTGCTGATAAAGGGAATACATCAGGAGAAGCATTCTTTGTAGCAGGGAAAGAATATTTGAATTCCCCTGTTCATCATTCATCTGAGAATCAACAAGTTTCTTCTGATAGAGAGGTTCAAGAAGTACCTAATGCACCTATGGAAGATTTAAATGTTCCTCATGATGATATTGCTGAAGGAACAGATGTGGATTTGGATGAGCTTGTCACAGCTGAAGACAGAGCTGCACAAGAAAATCTTTTTAAAGTATGGGAAGATTATAAGAAGAGTGCTAATATCGCTGAGGAACAGCAAGCCAAGTTTGATGCAGAATTGGATACAGTCACTCAAAGATATGTTTCTACATTACCCATTGAAAGACAAAGAGAATTGGATGCAGCTGTTCAAGAATTTGATGAGTCAGATTGGCAGCAGATTGGACAACAAATGCTTGATAATCCTGATGTAGCTGCAGATATTATTGGTAAAAGGGTAGAGGAGCAAGACTGGGCTTCTGAAATTGTGAAAGTGCTGAAGATGAGGAAGAAGGTAGCATATGAGTTAAAAGCCAAAGCTAAAAGAGATAAACCTATGACTCAAGCACAACAGAGGGATTATATGAGAACTTATGTGAGAAGTCAAAGCAGTTCATTGTTTAATAATGCTTGGTCTAAGAAACAAGTGTGGGAACTTCCTTTTGACAAACTGGTTGAGATTTATAACAGAATCAAGGCTAGAAATGAACAAGCTGGAATGGGTGCTTCTAAGAATATTCCTTTACCTAATATTTCTGCTGATGTATCACATGTTGCTGCTTCATCTTTTGTGGACAAAGGTAAAGCTAAAGTGATAGCAGAAGATCCTCCATCTAGAAAGAGAACCAGAAGACAACTGGAGCTAGAAAGATTGGGTGAAGAGGCTGCTAGGAAGTTAGAAGAGGAACAAAAAGCTGAACTTGCAAGATTTCATGAGCTGAAGGTAAGAGAAGTTGAACTTCAAGCTGCTAGAAACAAACAGATAAGGAAGGCTATGGATGAACAATATGCATCTGCTGCACTTGAATCTTCTCAGGATTCTACTGATGAACAATTGGATACTCCATCAGTGGAAACTGATGCTGCAGAAGGTGATTCTACTGAAGCTGAAGTTCATGCTGCTATTTATGTTCATGGAAGAAGAGGCAAGAGAATGGCTAAAGTCAGATCTTCACATTCAAAACAAAGTCTAATCAATGTGAATGCTTCTGATTGCTTCATTTATAAGGGAAGGATCCTCTGATGATTGGCCTGAGGGAACTGAGATGTTTTGGTTCACTGGGAGTTAAGTAAAAATGGTCAAGTTAATACCATTTACAGATTGGATAAAACTTTCATATCATTTACATTTCTTCAACAGATTCTACATCTTGTGGATCATCAGGATTTGGTCACTCTATATGAGTTGGTTCTTAAGTATTATGCAACTCATACTCCTGAAGGGTCTAGATTGTATTTGTTGGGTGATCTTCAAGTGTTGTTTGATTCTTCTACTCCCACTGGTGCAAGCTATGATATATGGAAGAACAATCAGAGATGGAAAGTTCAGAGTTGGAAGTTCTATCCTATGCCTTATGTTCATGTTTTGGAAACTACAACTGGTCTAAGGCTTATCATGGATCTTACCAAAAGATATCCTCTGAAAGTGTCTCTGATGGAGAAAATGCTACAACAAAAGTTGGAGATTCCTCCTGATCCAGTTGGGAATGCAAGGTTGTTTGTAGAATCTTTGGTAAAGGTCTTCAAACAAAGGATTAAGACTTCCAGAGCAGCATCTGATTAGGGATATCATGTTTTATATTTGTTTTCTTTTATTTTAGTAAAAAAAAAAAAAAAAAAAAAAAAAAAAAAAAAAAAAAAAAAAAAAAAAAACTAACATTTTGTTGTATAGTATTGTATCTATTGTCTGCAGGTAAGGCAGTGGAAAATCATATTTGGTAATCAGTTAACCAAGATGATTTTCATCAAAATAATTGGCTAGTCCTGAGCAAACGGCTATAGGTAAAGACATCTCAAATCCGTTTATAGCTGATGATTTGCTAAAAATCATGTGGTTATCAGTGTACCTTAGAACACTTGGCTACTCCAGTAGTGATGGCTATTGGTAAAGAGACATCAAATCCATTATTTCCAATGATTCACCTCTCACAGGAGTTAACACACCTGGAAGTGATGAGAATAGTATGAAACTAATTTGTTTTGATGTACATTAAGTCATTTGTTGCTGCAAAGAATGGAGATTTCAAGTATTTGCTGATCATAGAGATTCTGCTGAAGATGATTCTTTGCTGGTACTCTGTTATTACAATCCTCTTGGTATGTTATTTCGAAGATCTATCAAGAATCTTGAACTTAACTGGTCAAATTCAAGATTAGGGGAGGATTGTTGGGAATTCTGTTAAGTAAGAATTTTGCTGACTGTTTCTGCTAAAGGTTACTGCTGAAGAGCTGGTTCCTGCTGAAGCAGTGTATCTGCTGAAGACTAGTTTCAACATTATTAGTTTCTGCGGATATAGTATTTCCGTATTTTATGTAATATAGTTTGGATATGCATGAGTTTATTTAGGAAGTGATAATGCATATCTTTTAGAAGTTTTAGAATATACGTTTCTTGTGAAACGGTTTAGGGTTCTTTGTGTATAAAAGGAACACATGATTATGTATTGAATAACGTTTTAGAAAACACTTTTATTATCATTAAAAAGATCCATAGAGGATCAAGAGTTCTTAGTATTACACTTGTATTTGTTTCCGCTTTAAAATACAAGATACAGAGATTATCTACTAGTGTGTTATTGATTACAGTAACATTGCTAACGATTCTAGAGTGCTCAAGAAGATCTATCAAGGTCTATTAAGTTCAACAAGTGGTATAAGAGCCTCGAGAGAGTCTCTGTCATACTAAGAAACACAAATCTTACACCTTAAGAATCCAAACAGTGTATGACGACGTCAAGAAGGAAATCCTGACGGCATCAAGAGTAAAATCCATGACGACCCAGAAGAAACATGAAGGCATCACAAGAAGAGCGTCAAGAGTTAATTTCATGACGGCCTGCATAAGGTGTACACATGACGGCGTCAGATCCAGATCTAGGCAATCCGAGGAACTATTTGGCGGTGAGATGACAGCATCAGACATTTGTTCTTGACGCCGTCACCTTCTAAAATCTATATATAGTTTTTTAATTTTCATTCATTAGGGAGGAACTTGTGTGGAGAAACCCTAGGGCCGAACTTTGTGAACCCTAGCTCGTATTTTACAGTAAATTCAAGGGTTTTCACCCCTTGAATCCTTTCATGTGCTATTAAGATAAGTCTTCTCTTTAATTCAATCAATATGTCTATGTGTTGGTTGTTTATATCTTGTGCTTGTCTTAATTTCAACATGCTAGGCTAGATCTATCTTGTGTTTACTTAGATCTAATGAAACCTAGATGTTAATTATGTGTTGATTACTTGTTTATGGTTGTATTGGATGAATGATTTCAATGTTAGGCTTAAGAAAACTGGCAGATCTCCATTGTGTAACATGCTTGAACGTCTTAGGAAACATGAACCGATGTGTACTAGGTTTTATTGGTTGTATTTAATGCATGAGTAAATTCTAATGATCCAATGTTAGGAGCTTCTTAGCCGGCTCGACATAGGAGTGAAGTAGGCACTCATAGGATTGGGGAAGTAAGTACGCCACCCCATGAATGGTATTAAGGAATACAATCCGTCATCCAAGCAACTATAACAAGTAATTAACGTGTAAAAGATATCTAGGGAGTAGTGAAATCTAAGTAAACACATTTCTCCCACATATTGCTCACAACCTTAGTTTAATATAGTTTATTTTCATTTTTAAGTATTTTATTTTAATTGCATCTTAGTATTGGGTTAATTGACTAGCAACTAATTCCGCCCAAATCCTTCAAACCCGAGATTTTTACTTGATTTCTAAAAAATATAAAAAAATACAAAAAGAATCATCCCTCATCTCTAGACCTAGTCTTTAGGTTTTCTAATCCTAGCGACACTATTCCTAGCTGAACGATCAATCCACCGGTACTTGTCATTATACTATACTACATCGATCAGGTACACTGCCTATTGGGGGTTGTAAGCTTCTCGAGATCCATCGAGAGGTAAAGCCTGGTGCAATTCCCACGCATCATAAACGCATCCTTTCCCACTTGGGTTATGCTTTACATCAAGGCAAAGCACTTAACTTGTTTGAACCAAGGTATTAGTTGAGAACGTCGAGTCGTGGAAAGTCACGAGATATGAAACTATGCGTTCTCGACATTGTGTTACTTGAACTTATAAGTAACCTATGATTTTCTTATTTTATAATCTTAATTGTCCAAACCTTTTTCTTAATGACAATTAGATTATCTCTTAATCCCATTTATACATAAGACAAAACCAATCATATCCAAATCAAATATTCTCTTACACAATCTCTTACACCCTTACATATTCCCTTACACACTACATCTAAACCATCCATTCCCTTACAACACATCTCATCCCTTCATTTCTAACACATGGGGAATTGTTTGAAACCCTAATATGGCTCCTCTCATCCAAGCCATTGATTTCAAATTACAACACATCACAACCATCCATCCAACCCTTCATCTCTTTATCATCACCTGTGCTTGATCCCAACCATTGAATTCAAACTAAACTCATCTCAACCATCCATCCAATCTCTCCTATCTATACCACCACATGTTCTTGATCTCAACCATTGAATTCAAACCAAAACCATCTCAACCATTGATCTCTCCTTTCCCCCCAAGCAAAGCATATTTCTTGGAATATCCTTCTCAACCCTAACCTATGCATGTTTGATCCTAGCCATCCATTTCAAATGAGATCATCTCATCCATCCACATTCACCACATGCCAAATTGTTTGAAAACCAAGGGAGGCTCCCTTTGATCCTCTCCATCCAATTCAAACTATTTCATCTCAACCCTCCATATCATTCTTCCCCCCCCCCCCAAGCATTGGAATATTCCTTGGCATATTCTTTCTCTCTTTTCTATGCCATGTGAGGAAATACACTTCTACCCCTTCCAAATTACCCTATCTACACTTTACATCCTTGGTAATTTGGTTTCTCTTTAAACACTTCACAAAACATTTTCCAAATTGGCTATTTGAGTTGGCAAACCTTAGAATGATTAATGTTAAGGTTTAGTGTGAAGTACAATTGGAGGTTTAGCAAGGATTGGTATTTGTAAGATTCAAACACCCAACACTTGGGAAAAACTTACAGACGCCTGGCGCGTTGCCCGCGCGCTGACGCGCGGGTGACGCACCGGCCTCGGTAAAATTTCCCAAGTTTGGGTTCTTGGCCTATAAATACCACCCTTGCCTCTTGTATTCCTCGCACCTTGCCATTATTCTTTCTCTCTAAACACTCTCAAATCTCTATCTCTATCTCAATCTCTAATCTTGTGTTCTTGATTTTCACATTAACATCTTTGGAAGAACACATCTATTTGCAAGGGAAGAATCACAAGAACCTAATCCACTCTTGTGATTGTGTCGAGGGTCTTCTTTCTTATACCCTTTCTATTACAATTGAGTCACTAGGTTAGGTTAGGACTTGATTGAAAAAACATTCATTCATTCATTCAATTGTTTGTAAGGGAAGTCTTGTGTCTTAGTGACCAAGCCTAGATCATTGGGGATCTAGTTGGGGTTTGATACTTCCGAGGTGGAAGTCTTGGTAGAGATCTTTGTGATCCTTAGGTAAAATCGATGGAGTGAATTGTAACGGTTTGTAGTCCACCGAAAGGATTATACTAGTGAATAGTATCGGAGTCGCGGATTCGCAACTAGACGTACGGATGGTATAAACCCCCCATCCCGAACCAGTATATATCGTGGTGTCTTTCTTTACTCGCATTATATACTTTGGTTGTGTGTGTGGTTGTTGGATTGATTATACAACCACTTGGTTTTCTTTGAGGCTTAAAGTTTTTAAACGTCTTAAAAGCCTAAGAAACCGTATTCACCCCCCCCCCCCCACGGTTATACATAGGTTTATGACCTGGAAATAGTTGCGTACTAGTTCAGGCCTAGACTATGTTCTGCTAATTCCCTAGAGACACCGGTCATGTCTGATGGTTTTTTAGGCAAATACATCTAGGTTGTTTGCTAGCAGTTGCACTAGTTGGTTTTTTACCTGAGGTGTGAGGTCAGCTTCGACTCTGAAAGGTTGATCTGTGTATTCAAGGTTAACGATGACTTTCACCTATTTGGGATTATCTCCTGTAATAGGATCCCACACGATCTCCCTGATGTTGCTTTTTCCACTGCAGCAGCTAAGCTCGCGTCTCTACTAGGGTAGTCGCTTATAACTGTAGCGACTCCTGCCCCTGTTTGAAATTATACTAATGACCTGATGGATGAAACCTCCATGCTAAGCTTCTGAAGTGCTAGCCTTCTTATTATCACGTTGTAATTGGATGTGGGTTTGACAATGTGGAATTGTAACATGATTATTCTCGACAGTGGGTATGTTACTATTGTGAGTTCTAGGGTGACTACACCTTCAGGATAGGATCTTTCCCCTGAAAAGCTGATTAGCAGTGGAGTTGGTGGCTTGAGGCTCGACCTGATGTAATCTGGATGTTTGTTGAAGCAATGTTCGTACATTATGTCGACTTAGCTTCCTCCATCCATTTATATTCTACTGCCCTGTATGAGGCTATCATTGATGTGATGGCATCGGGTTCAGATGATGGAATGAAGGTGCCCCATGGAATGCTTGGCGATGGGGCACGCTGCCAGTCTTCCATAATCTCACTACCTTTTTTACTGCCTAAATGATCTCACTACCTTTTTTACTGCCTAAATGCCATGATTGGATCATGTAAAAACTCTTTTCTTGTTCCTTAGGAGTGTCTTGGATCGATTGTTTGATGTTGTTTACCCTAAGTGGTTTATTAGGACAAGATTGTTCGGGTGTCTATATGATAGAGTGATCCATGGGGGTGTTTTTCCTGAGGCGCTCAGGGGTAGGTGAACTAGAGTAATGATTTTGCCTTTACCCTATGAGTGTTTTAGTGTATAATCTATCTAGGTGCTCATTCTCGGTGGGGGATTGAGTTAGGCATAGAGTAAGCTGAATGTTTCTTTGAGGGAATAATCTAGGTAGTGGTCCTAGGGTATCTCTTTAAACCAGGCTCATGGTTGTGCTAACTTGAGGGTTTTTACTAGGTGGTGGTGTGCCCTGACTGCTAGGTATATGGTTATGTGGAGAAGAGTATGCAGGTTGGAATGCTTTTACATGAAAACTAACCAACCTTCCTTTTGTAAGTCGTTCCATGTAAGCCGACACGGCTATTGTGACATGAATGTAATGAAGTCCCTCTCCCTAATATACCCTAGCTCCCTGTCTATTATTTGAAACCGCTGTTGCGAAGTCATCTACCCAAGACTATGCCTTGAGACCCTCTGAACTACTCTGAAACTGATTTGTTGAATTGGTCTGACTTAAGAAGTTGACCTAAGTACTTGGTGTTCATCATAAGACTGTGTCGACCCTTCTTGGAAAAGTGTCGTATGCAAGCTGACATGGTTATTTATTGCATGCACTTCCCCTAATGATCTTCTTGTGAGGTTTCTAGCTGACTATGAACCTCATTTTTTGGTATTTGTCGACCCTATTATGTGTGAGTGAGGTCATCCACATGGATAGGCCTAAGGTGGTCGTTGGTTATGTCCGAAATTTGAGGGGGTCGCTCAACAGACATATTTTGTTAAGAAACTTGTGTAAGAAAGAAAAAATTTTAGAGTTTTTGAGTGAGAAATGAGTGAAAATATATTTGTGAGAAATAGTGGCAATTTCGTATCATGTTCCCATAGATGGCATGTTTATGTATGGTAGGTAAATCGATATTAAGAGTGGGTTGAGATGGTTCTGTTGTTTGGTTTGCCGTGTTGAATTGTAAGGACACGATGAGTTGATAAAGATCAAGAAGCTCGGATAACACTTCAAAAAACCATTGTAGATAGCGTGTGAGGAATTATTTACCAAAGTGTGTGAAAAATTGTGTAGTTTATGTGTGAAGCATTCTATTTATAAAGATGCAACTAGGGTTAGAGATAAACCCTTTTGGGGACTATCAATAGTTGTGGGAAAGCCACGCGTAGATCATCTGCTGAGCAGACAAGGAGGACCTGTGGTCTCTCCTCCTTAGCTCGTACAAATCGGTGCTTGTCATGTGACCCCATTGTTATGCCAGGTGATACATATTAACCGTTAGTGACAGTTGGGGAGCAATGGTACTTTGCATTCAGCATAGCCTGATATGCTTATATTGGTTCTAATTTTCAACCCAACTGTCTCTTACGTGTATCTAAACATAAAATAGCCTAATTTAATAAGTCTATCATAAAGATCATCGAGAACAGCACTCATTGATAAAGATCGGAGAGTAAGTTACCCTTTGATTGTAACAATTCGCATTTTCAGGTTACTATCCAATCCCAAAATTTTACTATTCAATTTTACTATTCACCCCGATAACCGCACCACCTTTTGATTAATACATTTAGAAATTTCCTTGCCTAATCATATACCTAGTCATCAACTAGATATTATTTAGATAATATCTTTCAAAATATCTCATTAAAAGAAGTCAAGTTGAAATTCTCTTCCTAAATATCTTAGCTAGATATTTAACAAGTCCAGTTTTAGGTTTTAACGACATTTAGGGATCCCGATATGGCCACATGACATTACAAACAAGAGGAATATAAGTTTTTCACCTTCCGTGACATTCTCAAGAATTTTGGAATATTACGTTTTCCGAATTTGCATTTTAAGTGATTTACGCGTTTTAAACCTACGTTTCCAGAGTTATCAGCATTTTCGCTAGCCATTAAACTTATCACTCATTTTTATAAGATAATAATGAGTATATTGACAGGTTTAATCATTTCTACAAGTTTCATATTTTTACGATACCTGGTTTTACGTTTTGTGACTTAACGGTTTACAGTTAGCGATTAACGGAACCAAAACTCACTCCGTAACTTAGATAATACCATGAATACTCATCTAGTCACCCTAGAACAGCCTTGGCCGACTATAGGGAGGGTATTCATCACCAATGTGGCTTAATCCTAAGTCATTATCTCCTAGATGCATAACATGTGTATTTAGGAAGCAAAATTGGAAACTACTAGCCTACAATCTTAACCTCCTCATTGCACCTTCCTAACACCTTCCTAGCACCTCCTCAACTCACTATAAAAACCTTCCCCTCCTCATTTGGTAGTTCACCACCATAAACAACACATACTCTCTTCATTTGATCTTATACTTCAAGTATTATCTCAAGAATTCAATCTACAAGTAAATTACATCCAAATCCTTGCAATCTTTGGTGATTCTTATTGAATTTAAATCCATTGAAGTCACCTAAGATCTTGACACAAAGTCGTTCAAGAATACAAGAGTGTAGAAGGATTGCTAGAAGTGTGGAGAAATCGTTCAATCAAAGTCCTATTCCTTGTTCTTAACTTCCTTTCTTTAGAAAGCCTAAAGTTGTAAGAAACCCTAATACACTTTCTTGCTCAATATCATTTTCATGCTTATTATATTTCATTCATTCTATAAATGGTCTTTGTATTATGTTCATGATGTATAAAAACTATTAAAACAAGTTATGGAAACCATATGTACCTAAATAGACATAAACAAGAAAACTAGTGACTTTTATTCAGAAATTCGACCAAAATGGTATAAACATGATATTGGACACTTACATACTGTTATAGAGGACTTAAAAGGGAAAACATAGCAATTGGAATCACCTAAAATGAGTATACGAGTCAAAAGATATGGCTAATAGAAGTTACCAAAACTTTGCGGCAAAACTGTCCCAAAGTTTCTGTGACAGAAGTAAAACACGCAAAAAGAGGCCTTTCTGCTCTGTTTCATCAAAAAGTTAAAAACACGAAAATTGTCCGGAACGATGTTTTCTTCAAAAACTCAGGAGCACGGGTCCAGAAAACCCATAATGAATGCTATTTTTCTTGAAATTCTTAACAGCCCTTTTAAATACCCAAATGACTATGTATTTTGGTTATGGCTAAGTAAAACCAAGAAGTCTAATGACCTTAAATCCGAGACCACAGCCATGGCTAAGGCCAAGGATGAGTCTCAAGACCATGGTAGCAATGACCAAAGCCACGACAAAGCCACGGCTAAAGACCTTATGGATTTCTAAGTCGAAAACATGAACTAAAGTGTTAGTTGTAACATATTCAACCAATTTGGATCTACTCCATCAAATGACCATGAGACTTTACAAGTAATATCCATTCTAGGCTTAATAAACTCATTGAAAATAACAATCTTCATTTAAAATAAACTTTCCTGAGTTTATTCAACTATTCGGACATGTAACCTTTAAAGATCAAAAACTTATATTTTCTATCAAATACTACAACACTAGGGAGCTTCATGTGAGGGGTTTCATTTGGGTAAACGGATCGACGAGTTGCTGGATTTACGACTTAAAGTGTCGTAGCTCCTCGGACGTTTACTACATGACCTCTGAATTATGACGGCCCGAACGGTAGTAAGAGATATACAAACTATACATGTTTCATAAACCACTTTTATTCAAAGACTTACACTATATACTAAGTACTACATCATGAACAATATGCAAGACATATATAGGCCATTCTTCGTATTCTTTGACATTACTCTAAACTTAAGTCGCAACGTTCTATTATAGATTGCTCTTAGATAACTCACGGTGAGTTCATAGCCCCCTTTCCATTTCTTAATTGTTTTACAAACCCTTGGAGGAATACATGCTATTATTTTTCAACCGAACACAATGCTTTTCAATTGTATGCTTGCCTGATTGTTTTATTGTCGCTAAGTACCATCCTTGCCAATCCAAGACCCCTTATCATGAGCCATTTGATCACTAGTAATAGTGAGTGCAAGTATTATGAATAGGCCTATTGGGATTGACGAATCCCATTTGTATTGACCAAGTACGTTCAAACAAATGCACTAATATTTAAGACTTAGGTATGACGGCAAAGTACCTACCGGGGTAACGCCACCGATTGATATTGGTACCCGTTAACGTTTTAGTGTCATGAGCTTAGTGTAATAATATCTGTTTTGTTTTTAAAACCATTGGTGTGAGTCTAATTAACTCATACTATCAACATATTTTGTTCATCCATTTAATAAACTCTAAGAATTTCACTCAACCTTTGTGTTGACAATTTAAGCATGTATTTCAGGTCCATGATGTTAGAAGCTGGTACGGAGAAGCACGGATATATTAAAGAGGGCTATAAATTTTATTATCATTCGAAAACTCATTTAATGTAATTTGTAAACATGGAACCATCTGGGACCTCATTTTGAAATCTCTGATATTTATATAATTCGAATGATAAATCTTTTAAAACGACTCAATTAGAGTTCGTTTTCTATTGTTATAACTGTTGTGCCATGAAGTAACACCCAGTTTGAATTCTGCTGCGTATCACGAAATTGGGGGTGTTACAGATTGGTATTAGAGCCACAGTTATAGAGAAACGGGTATAATTGAGACCTAAACTATAATCATTTCCATACAAAAACATTTTATAGTCTTCTGCTCTCTGTGCTTTCCATCCTCCAGACGCTTATGTGACTTTTAGAAATGTTATGCTACAAAAAAATACTAGTATATTGATATATACACTCAATATATTTTCAATCATTTTATCTAAACAATGGACTAAACATATCTGCGTATGCCTATTCTAGGGCATTTCGGCACAACCACATTATCCCAATCATGTTCCTACTCCAAAATTTTATGTCCAAGACATTGTAAATAATTGCAATGGTCTTTCCTATTTCCCGGACATTGTATGATACAATGGTCTTAATCATTTCTCAAATGTTTTGAGTCACACAAAGTCTACTTCCAAAACATTGTGAACTACACAATCGTCTCTCCCATTTCTCAGACATTTTAATAGTCTATAGAAATTATCTTATAAACCTTACATGCTATTGTTTTACATAAAATCCGTCACAGTCTATCGATTTTCCTAATGGAAACAAAAGATATGAGATTTCTAAAGGATAAATTAATCCATCATCTACAAAAGCTGAAGTTCAGCAACTTTCTCTACATTCATCAAAGTTCTCTTCTGAAACCTTCACTGTTAAAAGTTCGTGATCCTAGCCAAGTATGGACTGTTTTAGAATTACTTAAAACTTCCTTTCCACACGTATCCGCCCGTACTATCTTCTATGCAATGGAATATGAAAACATAGCTTACAAGTCTTGTATGGGCAGGACTTGCAACTGAATGGTTTGACATCGCCTTTGCTTAGTGGACATTTTCTCAAAAGCAATGGACATATCAAAAGTATACCTAATTTAGGTATTTAAAATTTTTATCGAACCTCGGCTAAATATAGTCTAATCACCTATATTTAATCTAGGGACAGTGGAACATAGTCTGACTAACTATGTTCGACTTAAAATTTTGTAATACTGAGAATAGTTGTACTAGGGTTATGTTCAGATTAATTTCCTACTTGAACTCGATGAACCACCAGAATTCTTTAAAAAGATCTAGAGACACGATAGTGTCTTACCATTCAGTAATATCTTAACACCTTATTTGTACTACCTAATTTCATTCTTGAAAGTTTTCATTTATAAGATAATCCGAACTACTATCTTGGGATAGTTATCAATTCTTGTCTTTATCCCGTAGAAGTACTAGCCTGTTTAGGTCCTAAGGATACCATTCCGTCATAAACCTTTAAAATCCCATAAAATTTTAAAGCAAACTTGACATCTCTACCAATATTAATGGTAAGCATACACTACACTCTTCTGATCATTCATATATCACATCATTACCTGAAAACCCAATATAAGTCAGTATGTAAAACTTCACAGTATCACGTTTCTTTCAAACATTAGTTGACATAGACATTATAGGATATTGCCTTCATCCAAAAACTACCTAAGACATAATCAATTTTGGAAATGGTTCAGATAACCACTTGCCACTAGCTAAACTTCCCTACAACAACAATTATCACAACATTAGGCTGCATGCCACACACTATAGTCAAAAAAGTTACAAAGATGTAAGGTGTTAACTTTCAAAAACTCCATAGTAGGAATTAAGGTTTCTTGAAAGCCTCGATACCATAAGTTATGATTCGTTTTGAGAAACGGCAAAAGCCAAACTTAAGATATATTGGACTCTACAAAATTTTAGAAAACCCTTTAGATTACCAACTTAAGCCACAACCGAAATCTTAGAATGGTACATAACATATTCTATGACTAGGAACCTGGGAACGCGAAGATTAAAATTCACCACATATACCCACACTCACTCCTAAACACTTCAACATTAGATAACATACACTGAATTCCGGGACGGAATTCCCTTTAAGGTAGTAAGACTGTAACAATTCGCATTTTCAGGTTACTATCCAATCCTGAAATTTTACTATTCACTTTAACTATTCACCCCCGATACCCGCACCACCTTTTGACTAATACATTTAGAAATTTCCTTGCCTAATCATATACCTAGTCATCAACTAGATATTATTTAGATAATATCTTTCAAAATATCTCATTAAGAGAAGTCAAGTTGAAATTCTCTTCCTAAATATCTTAGCTAGATATTTAACAAGTCCAGTTTTAGGTTTTTATGACATTTAGGGATCCCGATATGGCCACATGACATTACAAACAAGAGGAATATAAGTTTTCACCTTCCATGACATTCTCAAGAATTTTGGAATTTTAAGTTTTCCGAATTTGCATTTTACGCGATTTACGCTTTTTAAACCTACGTTTCCAGCGTTATCAGCGTTTTCGCTAGCCATTAAACTTATCACTCATTTTTATAAGATAATAATGAGTATATTGACAAGTTTAATCATTTCTACAAGTTTCATATTTTACAATACCCGGTTTTACGTTTCGTGACTTAACGGTTTACAGTTAGCGATTAACGAAACCAAAACTCACTCCGTAACTTAGATAATACCATGAATACTCATCTAGTCACCCTAGAACACCCTTGGCCGACTATAGGGAGGGTATTCTTCACAAATGTGGCTTAATCCTAAGTCATGATCTCCTAGATGCATAACATGTGTATTTAGGAAGCAAAATTGGAAACTACTAGCCTACAATCTTAACCTCCTCATTGCACCTTCCTAACACCTTCCTAGCACCTCCTTAACTCACTATAAAAGCCCTCCCCTCCTCATTTGGTCGTTCACCACCATAAACAACACATACTCTCTTCATTTGATCTTATACTTCAAGTATTATCTCAAGAATTCAATCTACAAGTAAATTACATCCAAATCCTTGCAATCTTTGGTGATTCTTATTGAATTTAAATCCATTCAAGTCACCTAAGATCTCGACACAAAGTCCTTCAAGAATACAAGAGTGTAGAAGGATTGCTAGAAGTGTGGAGAGATCGTTCAATCAAAGTCCTAATCCTTGTTCTTAACTTCTTTTCTTTAGAAAGCCTAAAGTTGTAAGAAACCCTAATACACTTTCTTGCTCAATATCATTTTCATGCTTATTATATTTCATTCATTCTATAAATGGTCTTTGTATTATGTTCATGATGTATAAAAACTATTAAAACAAGTTATGGAAACCATATGTAGCTAAATAGACATAAACAAGAAAACTAGTGACTTATATTGAGAAATTCGACCAAAATGGTATAAACATGATATTGGACACTTACATACTGTTATAGAGAACTTAAAAAGGAAAAGATAGCAATTGGAATCACCTAAAACGAGTATACGAGTCAAAAGATATGGCTGATAGAAGTTACCAAAACTTTGCGGCAAAACTGTCCCAAAGTTTCTGTGACAGAAGTAAAACACGCAAAAGGAGGCCTTTCTGCTCCATTTCATCAAAAAGTTAAAAGCACGAAAGTTGTCCAGAACGATGTTTTCTTCAAAAACTTGGGAGCACGGGTCCAGAAAACCAATAATGAATGCTATTTTTCTTCAAATTCTTAACAGCCCTTTTAAGTACCCAAATGACTATCTATTGGTTATAGCTAAGTAAAACCAAGAGGTCTAATGACCTTAAAGCCGAGACCACAGCCATGGCTAAGGCCAAGGATGAGTCTCAAGACCATGGTAGCAATGATCAAAGTCACAGCAAAGCCACGGCTAAAGACCTTATGGCTTTCTAAGTCGAAAACATGAACTAAAGTGTTAGTTGTAACATAATCAACCAATTTGGATCTACTCCATCAAATGACCATGAAACTTTACAAGTAATATCCATTCTAAGCTTAATAAACTCATTGAAAATAACAATCTTCATTTAAAATAAACTTTCCTAAGTTTATTCAACTATTCGGACATGTAACCTTTAAAGATCAAAAACTTATATTTTCTATCAAATACTACAACACTAGGGAGCTTCATGTGAGCTTTCATTTGGTAAACGGATCGATGAGTTGTTGGATTTACGACTTAAAGTGTCGTAGCTCCTCGGACGTTTACTACATGACCTCTGAATTATGACGGCCCAAACGGTAGTAAGAGATATACAAACTATACATGTTTCATAAACCACTTTTATTCAAAGATTTACACTATATACTAAGTACTACATCATGAACAATATGCAAGACATATATAGGCAATTCTTCATATTCTTTGACATTACTCCAAACCTAAGTCGCAACGTTCTATTATAGGTTGCTCTTAGAGACCCTCGCGATTCGACTACCATTTTCATTTCTTACTACATAACTCACGGTGAGTTCATAGCCCCACTTTCCATTTCTTAATTGTTTTACAAACCCTTGGGGGGAATACATGCTATTATTTTTCAACCGAACACAATGTTTTTCAATTGTATGCTTGCTTGATTATTTTATTGTCACTAAGTACCATCCTTGTCAATCCAAACCCCTTATCATGAACCATTTAATCACTAGTAATAGTGAGCGCGAGTATTGTGAATAGGCCTATTGGGATTGATGAATCCCATTTGTATTGACCAAGTACGTTCAAACAAATGCACTAATATTTGAGACTTAGGTATGACGGCAAAGTACCTACTGGGGTAACTCCACCGATTGATATTGGTACCCGTTAACATTTTGGTGTCATGAGCTTAGTGTAATAATATCTGTTTTGTTTTCAAAACCATTGGTGTGAGTCTAATTAACTCACACTATCAATATATTGTGTTCATCCATTTAATAAACTCTATGAATTTCACTCAACCTTTGTGTTGACAGTTTAAGCATGTATTTCAGGTCCATGATGTTAGAGGCTGGCACGGAGAAGCACGGATATTAAAGAGGGCTATAAATTTTATTATCATTCGAAAACTCATTTAATGTAATTTGTAAACATGGAACCATTTGGGACCTCATTTTGAAATATCTGATATTTATATAATTCGAATGATAAATCTTTTAAAACAACTCAATTAGAGTTCGTTTGCTATTGTTATAACTGTTGTGCCATGAAGTAACACCCAGTTTGAATTCTGCTGCGTATCACAAAATTGGGGGTGTTACATTGATGGAAATCAAAGGTCTTACTATATAATGGTTGTTAGAAAATGTTACTCCCTGATGCTTATAAGAGAGTACACATTGATGGTTGTTAGTGAATGGTACCTCGCTAATGATCATCAGTGGATGTAAACTCACTGATATAAGAAATCAGATAGAGTTATATAAAGCTCAATCAGCAGCCAAGCTTCAGGGAAGTCGAAAACGAACTAAAGAAACACTTTGTAAACTGATGCGGTGTTAGGGATCAAGGTATAAGGAGCTACAAGCAACACCAGAGGCACTTAGTACTGAAAAATATCTCATTGACCCTGTAGACTTATCAGAGATACTTAGTCTCTAATGAATGGGCGGGAAACTTGTTGGGAAGATAAGCGTAAGGTCTTATCAAAGGACAATAAAGTAAGATCTTGGGTAGAAAAAGTTGTCAGCGTTGGAAAACCAAAGCACGCTCCACCTAGTATACTAGGCACATGCTATCTACTCAAAGGCCAGTGAACTACTATACCCATGTGCATCCACAATATTTCTTTTGCCTATCTAAACGAAACTTTGTAACTGAGATAAGTAGGATTCTAAACAAACACATAAAGTAATACTTAACATTATAGTTGATAGGACACATTCTCCTAAGAAGGAACTAAGCAAAGCGAGCTGCCACTAGTGTTCTACTAGGAGTGTTTCATTTGTCATCAACCGGAATAATTTTACCGAGAGCTATTTCACTTTAAATTTTTGATTTGTTTCTAATAAGATTTATAAATGTTGAAAAGTACAAATGGTGTTATTGTAGTTTTGGGTGATGTTGTTATTATTAGTAGGAAGATATCGTCATTTGCTCAAACTGCGTGGACCAACAGTTTCTCCAGGCCAAGTGTGGCTAGGGATTATAGTCGGGTCGCTATCAAGTGTTTATTGACGGGCCTTGGTAATTGGCTTGTTTTGTGCGTATATAGTGGGTTTGGACCATTAATATTAATACGTCATCAATTAATAATTTTCATTTTCTTTTAAATTTCAAAAGTATAGTATTTCTTAACTTTCAGGTTTTTAGTTTTAAAGCACTATAGCTTTGAACATTGTTAATTTTATATGGTTTTAATAGAAAATCTTGAATATTGTTTGTCATATCATATGATAGTTCATTTTTTGTTGCTTAGGGTACATTTGGTTTATAGATGGGTTTAGGATTTGGATATGGATTCGGATTTGAATTTGTATTAAGATTTTGATATTTGATATAAGAAAGAAAAAAATATATGTTTATATTATTTGACTTAAATTATATTATTTGAATTAAATTATATTATTTTGTGAGATATAAAAATAGAGATGTGGACATAACAAAAAAGTGGTTCCACTACTTTTTATAAATCCTGACTAACTACTAAGGACTCATTTTTGACGTTATTCTCATTGAGCATAGTGAAAGCCGATTATTAAAAAACAACCAAACATTAGATTAATGTAATGATTTCCCAAAACCACCCAACACCCACAAACTAAACACACCCTTATTTTTTTTTTTTATTATCTTTTGTACTTTTTGTGATTTGGTTCGTACATTTTATTTTATTTTATTTTTTTTTGACAATTTAGCTGCAACGGCTTTCATCATACTCATTGAAATCATACAAGTAGTAGATCCTACCAAACTCTAAGATTAAATGGAACTTCTCATAAGCATCAAATTTGAATTGATCACATTTTTACATTTTAACCATCTTTTACACATGCACGCACTTTCTCAAACTATCAAAGTCATACCACACTTGTTAACTTACTCGAAAATACTAGACCAAACACTTGTACGAAAACCAGTGAATTCGTACCGCTAAATGAGAGTAGTTGTACAATGGCATTATCCACCAACTTATTGTTCTCTATTACTTCCGCATAACGCATTATAGTTATACTGTTATCTAACTAAAAAGAATTAAAAGTAAAAATGATCAACGTTATCTACTATGTATTTATTGTGTATCAACTAGTCCACGCATAAGAGGGTTCAACTCTACTCGAAGTTGGAATGTTTCGAACTTACCTTTATTATCCATTCCTAGAGATGGCAAAAAAATCTGTAGCCGATGAGAACCCAAAACCCGACCCTCATTTGACATGGGAATCCCCTAGTTGACCGGGTATGAGGATGAGGAATCCCCGAATCAAAAACCAGGGATGGAAGTGGGGATGGTATTACCCCTCGGGTCCTGAAACCCGTCCCGACCCCGAATCCAAGTAGTAAAGCATGTGTGTATATATTTGTTAAATTGTATAATGAGATGTAGGATATTTGGTATTAATCATGCAGGTTTTTGAATATAATTAATATTTCCTAAGAAACTAATCTTGATTAACAAGCACTTCAATGTAGTAACTTGTTCATAATCCTATATGGTACGTAAAAATAATACGAGAACTTTATACGATGACATTATAAACAAAATAAACAAAATTCTAACCCTTTTCGTGACATAAAAAAAATATTAATGCATTCTAGTAAAACCTCTTTTAATCTTGGTTATTATTTTGTCGAGTTGTCTTTTTAGTTTTTGGGTTTTAAAACCTATAATCGTATCGGATGATAAGCTCACATAATTGATATATTTGTTGTTACAAAAATATAGTTATTAGCTCGAAAATTCATTATGTTACAATTTTATAAGTTGCTATCAGATTTTCTTTTTAATATATGAAGAAAAAAACACGAAATTATTCGACGAAGAAAAAACCCTGACTCCCCTATGTTGTCCCTGATCCCCGCTGGTGTCAGGGATGGGGATATAATCAAATTCCCCAGCAAGGATGAGGACGAGGATTAGTATGAGGAATTGAAGATGGGGATGGGAACATTAATTCTCAGCAAACCTGGCCTCGTTGCCATCTCTATCCATTGTCCTCATCTAGGTCGTTTTATACAATTTAAGTAAATTGAAATAGTTCATGTGTTTTAGCGACTATTACGAATTTAGTTTTTAATAAATAACCTTTTACAAACTAAATCCATGTGCTACAAATATAATATCTCCATTTAACACCGTAATATTAGCCGTCGCATAATATTCACGCTCTACATAAGATGTTATATGTGTCTTAGTTTATTTATATAGCTTATAACTTTTTGGTTAATAGTATACGATCAAGGACGGATCAAGGGGTTCGAAAACGGCGGTGAACTACATGAAATTTTCTAGTGTAATGTATAAATATGTTAAAAATACCGAATGTATATGGTTTCAAATTTTTGAATGAGTTGAGATAAATATAGAAGACAGATTCTTTATACATCTAATAAACAAATCCCGACTATCAATTTTTCACAAAATTAAAATAAATCACGTTTTACCTTCTTTTTAAAAATAAAATATCTTGCAAACGGTAAATTGTTAAACGACAAAAAAAATGTCATCACAACGATAAATTTTTATCTTTCATTTTGTTTTTCGAGTTTTGTTTTTAGTGTTATAATTTTAGTTTGGAAAAATCACATGTGATTTATTTTTCTAGAAATCATACTTGATTTCACAAATCACACGTGATTTCATAAATCTCATGTGATATTAAAATAACAAATCATATGTGGTTTTTATAGACGTAAATTTCAATGCTCATAAAAAAAAAGTTGAAAAAAATTTTGTCGAAAGTATATAGAAAAGTCCTAATATAGGAAGATAATTTAAATTTTGTCACGATGATATGATTATTTTCACGCACCGACTAGCAGTTTATGAGATATTAAACTTTTTTATAAAAAATGCAAGTGAGTTTTTTTTTTCAGTATAATGAAAAAATGAATAATGATAATTTGTTCGTGTCTTTAGTTATGTTTTATATTTAAATTTAACTTTCCTCATTTCTAAATTAGGACTTTACTTTATCTTTATAAAATAAACCTTGTGAATTTTTGACTTTTTGTCGCTATGTGGAAAAACATTTGGAATGGGTGCAGGCTTTGAATAAACAAAGAAAAATTACAAAGTTGATGGGTCTATTGGAACCCATTCCTCCACCGTTACAACTTTTTTTGGCACACTTGCCTTGTAAGCAAACTATCTGACACAATCTGCTCCTGAAGATGCATTGATTACTTTTTTATTTTTTGGTTTAAGATAATGAAGTCAATTCATTTAATCTTATTTTTTTGTGTTTCATTTAGTATATTGTTGGCACAATCTGCTCCTGAAGATGCATTGATTACTAGTGTTCCTGGGTTTGATGGCACTCTTCCTTCCAAACACTATGCTGGGTACTCTCTTAATCTTTTTTCAATAGTTGTTCATGTTCATAACTAAAGATGCCATCTTTATTTGCATAATTTTGATGTTTTTTATGTTATATTTGGATAATCTTTGATGGGTCTGTTTTAATTTAGCATAATCTTTTTTGATACATAATTCATTAATATATCAAAAAATAATAATAATAATAAATAAATAAATAAATAAATAATAATTGGGAGACCTGATATATGTGCATAAACTTAGGTCTAAACATACGTGCCATGATCATGGTTTGTGAAAAAGTGGGTCCTGCAGTTGCAACCATCAAGATGATGCCACTTAGGTTTAGGCACATCTTTAGGCACAACTTTAGGCCTCTTAATCATAGCTCATATTATGCATAATCTTTGGTGGGTTTGTTTTATTTTTGCATACTTTTGATAAAGTTGCCCACCAGCCAAAAGGTTGCGGGTTCAAGTATCGTCTTATTCAGGGACATTGAGGGGGTGTTTGTTTAAGCTTATACGTGGGCTTATGAGCTTATTTGATTTCGGCTTGGATTTCATAAGCCCTAATTTTCTGGCTTATTTTGAGACTTATGGGCTTCTATGAGTTTATCATATCACAATAAACGTATATAAGCCCACAAGTCTCAAAATTAGCTGAAAAATTGGGGCTTTATGAAATATAAGCCGAAAAATAAATAAGCTCATAAGCCACGTATAAGCTTAAACAAACACCCCCTGAGAAATATTGCGAGATACCTGGTGTAGGGTGTTTAAAAAAAGTGTATGTGCTCAAAAAAGAAAAAAATAAAAAAATAAAAAAAATGATGGGTTGATCTTTGTTTTACGGTGCATAATTTAGTGGGTTAGTACTTATTTTGCATAATCTCTTTACGGGTCGTTTTTGTTGTGCATAATCTTTCTTAGGTTTTTTAGGGGTATGTTTTAATTATGCACAATTTTTGTTTGGTTTGCAGGTATGTGACAGTAGATAAAAACCATGGCAAGAAATTGTATTACTATTATGTGCTTTCCGAAAGAAACCCTTCTCAAGATCCAGTGGTGCTTTGGCTCAATGGTGGCCCTGGTTGCTCTAGTTTTGATGGCTTTGTGTATGAACATGGTATAATTTACTATTCTTAACTCTTTTGTTAAGATCATGTGCTCATATAAATACTCTTACTTTTCGTGTTATTTAGTACCAAATGATTTGGTATGAACCATAAAGAACATTTAAAGGTTCTTAAATGATCTTGACTCCAATTTGATAATCATTTCTTTCAAAGTCATAATACAGTTAACAGTCTGCAAAGCTAGAGGATCTATGAGAAAACCTAGGGGTACAAGATTGACTAATTTTTATGCAAATTTATGTACAAAGTTGACTATGGTCTACTGAATTTCTAGAAGGAAAAAATTGAATTCATGTGATAACTAGAATCAGAATCAGATAGCTAGATTATTGACTAAAAGGGATAGGTAGATAACTCTTAACTCAATAATCATTTTCTTCAAGTATAAGTTATAAATAAAACAGTTTTTGTAATCAATTTTATACATTATTGTTTACATTATACAGAAGAGTGGTCACAGACTCGCAGGTCGGTCCAACCCGACCTAACCCGCATAATTACTTGCTTTGTCCTGAACATGTTTTGATCAGAAAACATATTGACCCAGGACCCGCCCACCAGAGTCACCCGTTTTGCGAGTTATAGTAATTACTTTTGCCCATAAACTCAAGACTAATCATTGTAAAGTTTAATGGTCAAAGACAGAAAGTATCTACAATTAGTAGTTTAAATATGATGGGTATTTAAAATGTATGATTCTTGGTTTTGTTTGAAAACAAATATGTCGTTTTGCAGGTCCATTTAATTTTGAGAAAACCGGAAGCTTGCCAAAGCTTCATCTCAATCCATATGCATGGACAAAGGTTTTTATATACTCTATCATTTGGAGTTCATTAAAAGTTAAAAACCAATATGATAAGTTACTGATTACATCTTTTTGTCTAAATATCTGCAGGTCTCAAACATGATATATTTGGACTCTCCAGCTGGAGTTGGAATGTCTTATTCAGGAAACACATCTGACTATACTACCATGGATACAAAAACTGCTTTAGATTCGCACAAATTTCTCCTTGAGGTATTATTGAAATTAAAATAAAAAAATACCTTCAAATGCAGAATGTATGGATCTTATTCATCATATATGCTATAAATTTCCTGATAGTTATCCTTTACATGATATGATTTTCTTTTTAGCAATAAGCATATGTTAGCGAATTGATCTAAATGTGTTTAGTGTCTGAAAGGTTCGACATGTTTACATTCTACATTTGTGTGATTGTAGTGGTTCAAGCTCTATCCCGAATACCTTTCAAATCCATTTTTTATTGCTGGTGAGTCATATGCTGGAGTATATGTCCCTATGTTGTCATATGAAGTGGTCAAAGGTAATCATCTCTTCTTAAACCAGAACCAATACAACTCGGAGAAACTTCTCTTAATGCCTTTTTTTTCTATATTCTTCAGGACTTGATGCTGGTGATAAACCCATTCTCAACTTTAAGGTACATTCTCAATCAACCATACGTAGTCACAAACATGCGACTATTTTACGCAATTTAAATTGTATGATATACAGGGATACATGGTTGGAAATGGAGTTACCGATGATGTGTTTGATGGCAATGCTCTTGTTCCATTTGCACACGGAATGGGCCTCATTTCTGATGAATTGTATCAGGTATCCTTTGTGTTAATTCATATAAATAATAAATTTCGTTACCACTTTGACATCCACATTATTTTCTTTTTCAGTTCCAGAGAGATATTAGTTTTCTTTTATTTTAAATGTGAAGCTAAGAACTAGCACAGATATATTTTCCCTCTTCCATCGAACCATTAACTCTCGAGGTCAAATATTTTATTTCAAGTTTAGAATTTCATAGGATTCACAAATTAACTCCACAATGATCACTTAATAAATGTTGCAAAGTTTAACATGGTAGAACTAGTTGCTTGGACTAAAAAAGTCAAACCGCATATACATTCCCTCTTCCTTTGGATCTTTGACTTCAAAGGTCAAATATTTTATCAAGACTATTTTTATAGGGACTATGTTACAGCTTTTGACACCCATGATGATCTGCATTCTGATTTTATATAAAGATCATTATAGCTGAAAATTTTATACAAAAGTATGAATTTTAGCCCGTTTGATGTGAAAATGTCAAACTGTATCTTTACAAATGGAGGTTGACCAAAAAAAAAAAAAACATGCAGGAAGTTACCACAGAGTGTAATGGGAACTACTACAATCCTGCAAACGACAATTGTGAAAGCAAGCTTCAAAAAGTTGACCAAGTAATCTTTTCTTTCCTTTTCCATATTTTAGTAAAATTTACGTGCCTTATACAATATTCTTGCTAATTATGAATTTAAACATGTAAATCCAGGATCTTGATGGTATAAACATATATGACATTCTAGAGCCATGCTATCATGGTGATAGTTCAAGTAAAATTAGACTTGGAACGTCCGAGTCAAACTTGCCAGAGAGCTTCAGGAGATTGGGAGAGACCGAAAGGCCCCTTCCCGTTCGAACCAGAATGTTTGGCCGTGCTTGGCCTTTTAGAGCCCCAGTTAAGGCTGGTTACGTTCCTTCTTGGCCTGAGCTTCTCAACAGTGCAGAAAATGTTCCGTGTACGGTAAGTATATTTATCTGAAAAAGGGTTAATGTGGGTTATATTCGTTGATAACAGGTCAAACGGGTAGAAATAAAAGTTTTCTAAGGTTTAATAGTACTCAAAGTAGACTCACCCATTTACACATTTTATATATTAAGTTTTTCTTTCCTGCATTATACGAGTATATTCTAAAGCCTTCAATCAAAAAAGCTAATCACTAAATCGATGATTTTGTTGTCATAATGTTTTATTTAATTAATGGTTCATAAAAGAGTAATTCAAAACAAGTCTTGGTGGTTCAACCCGATAAGTCAAATATCAAGTGTTATATTCTTGCAGGAGTTAGGACTTAGGACAGAGAGAGTAACATATATACTGTACCTGTTATAAAATTACCTAATTGTTATGAGACCGATTTGAGATGGTCAATCTCCCAAGAAGTAGATTAAAGAGACGAATTGATAAGGCCCTTAGAGCGGGCAAGACTCCAAGAAAACAAGAGAGAAACTAGACTTTACTTTTCTTCATTCATTCATTCATTCATGGGAATTGATTGGCACACTCAAAAAATTGATTGGGACACTCAATGTACAAACAGTTAAAGCAGTTTATATTTACAGTACAACTGTTTAATGCACTGTTTGGAGTGTCCCAATCAAATATGGGAGTGTGCAAATCACCTCCCTTCATTCATTCATTCATTCATTCATCGAAACAAACTACATTTAAATACTTGAAATACAGAGACTACCACTAGCCTAGTATTTAGGAACAGTTAATTATGTAAACATGGAATAAAATGTGAAACGTGAATGCTAATGCAATGTGGCTATAACCCCTTCTTCCTAAATACATGCATGCAAACAAGTGAATATGGAGATCATGGGCACATTGTATCAATATCCAGAAGACTTGGTCTTTAACTCTTGTGGACGTATCACTAATCTTGTCTGTTTTTTTGTAGGATGATGAAGTAGCAACCGTATGGCTAAACAATGAAGCAGTCCGGAAGGCAATTCATGCCGATCCGGTAAAAGTCATATTTATTTTAATTACCATTACGCGAACATAATTCTAAACAGAAAAATAAATTTAACTATATTTTTTTTTCTTCTTCAGATTAGCATGGCTGGTGATTGGGAACTATGTACAGATAAAATAAGATATTATCATGATGCCGGGAGCATGATCCCTTACCACAAAAACCTCACGGCTCGTGGTTATCGTGCTCTCATTTTCAGGTATAATCATCTTTGTTATGTATCCCCATCTCTTATTTTTAGGTATATTAGAACAACATTTTGTCGTGTTGATAAGATAGGAAAACTGTAATAGACTGGTTTGGTGTTAAAAAAAATGCGTTATCAAAATCATATCATATTAATGGGACTAACAATGAAAAACTATTATAACTTTGGCATGCACGTGCAGTGGGGATCATGATATGTGTGTTCCTTTCACGGGAAGTGAAGCTTGGACACGATCTTTAGGTTACAAGGTTATTGATGAGTGGAGGCATTGGCTCGTCGATGGCCAAGTCTCGGGGTATGTTTCTAACTCTTGTTTAGAAAACATGATACGAGAATATATACAACAAATGAGTATATATAATATCTATGTTGATCTATAAATGTTTATCGTGGTTGCAGTTTCATACAAGGATACGACAACAACCTCACGTTTCTCACTGTTAAGGTATGTCGTACATGCATTAGTGTTGACTGTTTTGGAATTGTATCTTAAGACATGCAATTTATGAAGTTTTCATATGGTTACTCACATATTTGAGCTGGTGTGGAACGTTAGGTGGTCCCATTAAAATTCTAACAAGGGACGTATTTAAAGTTCACGTTTTAAAACATAATTTGAACATATGGATATAATCTACAAAGATTAGTGGAGCATGAACCTATGGAACAGGCTAAATACCATATAAGCTATTCATGTTACATGTTCATATGATTAATTGGTTTGTAATGTTGATGTAGGGATCGGGGCATACAGTACCTGAGTACAAACCAAAGGAAGGTTTGGCGTTATACAGTCGTTGGTTGGAAGGAAAGACGATATAGGAAAGTCCCAATTATCTTTGTTTTGGGGCGTCTTACACTACTTATGTACCTGTTAGTTTGAGAATATTTGTGTTCAAAAATAACATAGCAAATGTAATGATAACAGTTGAAAGAAATATTGGTATTAATACATGATTTGGATTTTGCTTACTGCCTTTTGGTTCTGAATGGCATTAGCTTGAAAGTTATGTATATACATTTTTAATTAAGTTATGAGAAAATGTTATTTGAGGCAAGAAAATAATGTCCTCTGGTGTGTGATAGACCATGTGTGATAAGTGTCATTATGTAGGAGTAGTAGTAGTTTCAATCACGTTGTCCTAAAACATAATTGGATTTTTCTAATAACCTCATTTTCCAAATAATGAGGGCATTCTTAAAAAGATAAATTTGAAAATTAAGAAGTTGATAATAATGAGTACTTATAGGGTTTTAAATGACTAAATCAAGAGCAATATTAATTGTTAGCAAGGCAAACAAAATGATAAACTACGAAATTAGAGGGTGTCCACTAATATAATCGCTCATATATTTTCTCCATATTTTTCTCTTAACCACAAGCACCCTTAAGTATACCAATTCCTCCTCAATAAACCCTTCACTCTACCTTTGTCCCAATTTTTACAAATTTTTATTAACCAAATCATATTGTTAATCGCTTTTTTCAATTTTATTGTAGCTAATTGTACCATCAATCATCAAACATATATTTTGATTTGCTTGATATATGTGGCATTTTCATGCAAAATGGATCCTGCTGAGCTACGTCGTGTGTTCCAAATGTTTGATCGCAATGGCGATGGCAAGATCACAAAGCAAGAGCTTGCAAAATCTCTAGAAAACCTTGGCATATACATCCCAGATGATGATCTAGCCCAAATGATTGAGAAGATTGATGTCAACAAGGACGGCTTTGTGGATATGGAGGAATTTGGTGAGCTTTATCAAACAATATTGGGTGAGAGGGACGAGGAAGAGGATATGAGAGAGGCGTTTAATGTGTTTGATCAAAATAGGGACGGTTTTATCACCGTGGAAGAGCTTAGGTCTGTTTTGAGCTCGCTTGGATTAAGGCAAGGCCGGTCTATCGAGGAATGTAGGCTCATGATCAAGAAGGTGGATGAAGATGGCGATGGAATGGTTAACTACAAAGAGTTCAAGCAAATGATGAAAGCAGGTGGTTTTGCAGGCTTGGAAACTTAAATGTTCATCAACTAAGATAGTTTTACTTCATAATGTGAATCAATCATCATCTTATTTGAATATTGCATAGATATCCAATCTCAGTTTGAAAAATTATTCATCAATGTAAGTTTGTATGTTACTTTTCATGTGTGATCAAAGAGCAAACAATTGGTTTTCCATAGTTTATGTGCTTGATGGAAATCTTTATTTTGCACTCCTTATACAAGGGGGTGGCAGATATGATTCGATGTCTCCCTCATGATTTGTCATTAACCAATTAAATCAAGCCTAACACATTCCATGATTCAACCATACCTCACCATACTTGTTTAGTGGCAACCATGATTCAAATAAAAACCAATTTTATTTTTTATATTCATAATTATATTAAACAATTTAATAAAAAAACATTATATTTCATTAATAATTCAAAGAAAATTACATGATACTTAGAAGAAAAAAAACACAAAATAAGAAATCACTAGTCATCGAAGTATGGTAAGTCTTGAGCCGCTACGTGCTTTTTCACGAAAACGGGTGACATACCCCCGGATTTCGGTAGAGCTTGCCGTATCTTCAAGGGCATCATACGCGGCTAAAAAGGTTTCGAAGGTACTACCGGATAACCATAGTTCGGATGATTCGGCGGGAATAATTAACTCGTCCGAGGATAAAGAAGAGAATGATGAAGACATGGTTAATAAAATGTGAATTATTTGTGTGATTTGAGGTGTGAATTATGATTTGAAATTGTAAATTTAAAGGTTTTTTTCTTTAAAGGTTTTTTTCCTTTTTTTTTTTTCTAATGACCAAATGGTCAATATTAAAGGGGACTAACGGCTAGTTTTTGGGGTTTAATGCCCATGATTCTTCGGCAAAGTTTGCCGATTCTCTTGTCGAATTGTTCATGCCTAAACAGTGGCGGTCATGATGTCGAGCGGCATTGCTCATGCCGAGCTCCAAACCGCAACCACAGCCACCCCTAAATGTTATAAGTTTGTATATTATTGTTTGAAACACTATATAAATCATAAAATGTTGACACATGAAGTTTGATAAAAGTAATTGAAGCCAAATAATAGTTACTTTATTATTAGATTTAGGAAGTCTTATATTGATAGGAGAAAAGTTCTTTTGTGGATCAAGTTTTTTCTACAAACTGAGGGACAAATCACCACCATCCATCTAATTTGATTTAACGGTGGAGATTAACCTAAGATTTTCCATGGAAACCTAAGTCCATGTTTTTTTTTTTTTTTTCTTTTTGTCTTTTTTTTATTTATTCACTTTTTTTTTTTTTTTTTTTTTTTTTTTTTTTTGTTTGCTTTTTTTTTTTAACTCACGTGATACTCTTTTTTCTTTTTTCCTTTTTCTTTTGCTTTTTTTAAATGACGTATTCTGTAAATCTAGTTTTTTGTTTTTTGTTTTAATCACGTTTTTTTAAATCCAGCCTTTTTTTTATAAATAAATTCATGTTTTTTCACTTTATTACGTTTTCGTCCGTTTTTGTCTGTTTTCACATGTTTATATACGTCCTCAGATGTTTTGTCCATTTTCGTCCGTTTTTTTACGTTTTTGTTTGTTTTCGTCCGTTTTTATATGTTTTCGTGCGTTTTTTACATTTTCGTCTGCTTTAAGACGTTTTTGTCTGTTTTCAGCAATTTTTATACGTTTTCAGACGTTATTGTTTGTTTTCGTGTGTTTTCATCCGTTTTTATACTTTTTGGTCCGTTTTGGTACGTTTAAGTCCGTTTTTGTGCGTTTTCGTCCGTTTTTACACGATTTTGTCCGTTTTTATATGTTTTCATCAGTTTATATTTGTTTACATTTGTTTTCGTCTATTTTCTTAAGTTTCAAATGTTTTCGTCTGTTTTTATACGTTTTTAGACATTTTCATCCATTTCCTACATATTCGTCTGTTTTCTTACGTTTTCGTCTATTTTTATAGGTTCTAGTCCGCTTTTAAAATTGTTCAGACTTTTTCAGACGTTTTCATACATTTCCAAATATCACAAGTGATATCTGTGATACTGAGACGTTTTTGTACATTTTTGTCCATTTTCAAACATTTTCGTCCATTTTCAAACATTTTCGGCCATTTTCATACGTTTTCGGCAGTTTTATACGTTTTCAACCGTTTTTACCCGCTTTTCGTCTGTTTTTCTACGTTTTTCAAACGTTTTCGTCCATTTTAGACCTTTCTTTCGTCCGTTTTAATATGCTTTCATCCGTTTTGATACATTTATAAACGTTTTCATCCGTTTTTATGTATTTTGTCCGTTTTCGTTTGTTTTCATACGTTTTCAGCAGTTTTGATATGTTTTGGCAATTTTTTATACGTTTTCATCTGTTGATCTGTTTTCAACAATTTTTCATATGTTTTCGTTCGTTTTCAGTCGTGTTTTTCAGTTTCATACGTATTCGTTTGTTTTGTTATGTTTTCGTCCATATTCATACGTTTCTAAATATCACAACTGATATTCTTAATATCATAAGTGATCTCCTGCGATATTCAAAATATCACTTGTGATATTAGGAATGATATTCATAAACGTATGAAAATAGACAAAAACGAATGAAAACGGACGAAACCGTAAGAAAGTGAAAAAAAACCAGAAAATCGTCACTTGTGATATTTTGAATATCACTTGTAATTTTCTGAATATCACTTGTGATTTTCATGTTACAAAACATTAGTTGAAAATCAAATGTGATATTCTGAATATCACTTTTGATTTTCTAAATGTCACTTGTGATATCCTGAATATCACAAGTGATTTTCTACTAATGTTTTGTAACATGAAAATCACAAGTGATATTCTGAATATCACAAGTGATATTCAGAAAATTAAAAGTGATATTCATGTTACAAAACATTAGTTGAAAATCACTTGTGATATTTAGAATATCACTTGTGGTTTTAATGTTACAAAACATAAGTTGAAAATCATTTGTGATATTCAGAATATCACTTGTGATTTTTTGAATATCATTTGTGATTTTCTGAAGATCAGTGATTTTCTGAATATCACTTGTGATATTCTGAATATCACAAGTGATTTTCATGTTACAAAACATTAGTTGAAAATCACTTGTAATTTTTTGAATATCATTTGTCATTTTCATGTAACAAAACATCAGTTGAAAATCACTTGTGATATTCAGAATATCACTTGTGATATTCTGAATATCACCTTTGATTTTCTAAATGTCACTTGTGATATTCTGAATATCACAAGTGATTTTCAACTAATGTTTTGTAACATGAAAATCACAAGTGATATTCAGAAAATTACAAGTGATATTCATGTTACAAAACATTAGTTGAAAATCACTTTTGATATTTAGAATATCACTTGTGATTTTAATATTATAAAACATTAGTTGAAAATCACTTGTGATATTCAGAATATCACTTGTCATATTCAGAATATCACTTGTGATTTTCTGAATACCACTTGTGATTTTCTGAATATCACAAGTGATTTGCATGTTACAAAACATTAGTAGAAAATCACTTATGATATTCAGAATATCACTTTTGATATTTAGAATATCACTTGTAATATTCTGAGTATTAAGAAATATTACTTTTGATATTCAGAAACGTATAAAAACGTCTAAATATGGCCAAAAACATTTAAAATGGACGAAAACATATGAAAATGGACGAAAATGTAAGAATATATACGAAAACGAACAAAAAAGTTTGAAAACAGAGAAAGATGTATAAAAATGGACGAAAACGTCTAAAACGAACGAAAATTTATGAAAACGGACGAAAATAGATGAAAACTTATGAAAACGGACAAAAATATATAAAAAGGGATGGAAACGTATAAAAAAGGACAAAATTGTATAAAAACGGACGAAAACATATGAAAATGGACGAAAACGTATATAATCATATGAAAACGGACAAAAAACGAACGAAAAAGTATAAAAACGGGCGAAAACATCTGAAAACAAACGAAATCGTATAAAAATAAATGAAAACGCTGAAAACAAACAAAAACTTAAAAAATGGACGAAAACGTATGAAAACGAATAAAAACGCCTGAAAATAGACGTAAACGGATGAAAACGTATATAATGGACAAAAACGGACGAAAGTGTATAAAAACAGACGAAAACGTAAAAAATGGATAAAAATGGATGAAAACGTATGAAAACGGACACAAACGTCGGAAAACGTATATAAACATGTGCAAATAGACAAAAACGTAATAAAGTGAAAAAACGTGAATTTATATATTAAAAAAAACACCTTGATTTAAAAATAACGTGATTAAAAAAAAGCCTTGATTAAAAAGTAACGTGGCTCAAAAAAAAAAAGCCTTGATTAAAAAGTAACGTGGCTCCAAAAAAAAAAGAAAAAAAAAAAAACTTGATTTATAGAAACGTGACTCAAAAAGAAAAGACCAAAAAGGGAAGGAAAAAAATATCTAAAAAAGTGATTAAAAAAAGTGAATAAATAAGAAATACAAAAAGACAAAGAAAAAAAAAAAAAAAAAAAAAAAAACATGGACTTAGGTTTCCATATTAAATCTTAGGTTAATCCCCACCATTAGATCAAATTAGATGAATGGTGAAGATTTGTCCCTCAGTATTCAACAAAAAATTGGTCTTTAAAATAACTCACCTTGACCATGAAATAAAATAAAATTGCAATGAATTTTAGCCCGTTTGACGTGAAAATGTCAAACTGTATCTTTACAAATGGACGTGAAAATATGTGGGGGAAAACACTTTTTCTTTTATTTTTTTATTTTTTTTTATTTTTTAATTAAAAAACTTAAAAATGAGTAATGTTGTGGACTAAAATACTACTCCTTTCGTCTCAAAATTATTATCATGAGAAAGAAATCACAAAGTTTAATAAAAATGGGAGCACTATAAATCTTAACCACTCAAAGAGAATATTCCCTTAATATATTCTCTAGTTTTTACTTAAAAAATAAAGTGAACAATTATTTTGAAACATCCCAAAAAGAAAATGTGAACTATAATTTTGAGACGGGGAGAGTATTAAAAAAAGTCTATGCAATATATTAAATATTTAAACCCTTAAGTACAATATAAACCACTAAGGTGGTGTTTCTTTTTTCTATATGGGAGGATATGTGGGTTTCACGTCTGATTTAGCCTTTTATTGGGGAGTATGTCCATTTTCTTGCCTTGGGGATTGATGCGTGGGAATTGCACCAGGCTTTACCTCTCGAGAGATTTTGAGAAGCTTACAACCCCCATCAGGCAGTGTACCTGATCGTTGTATTATAGTATAGTGACAAGTACCAGGAGATTGATCATTCAACTTAGGAATAGTGTCGCTAGGATTAGAAAACCTAAGAACTAGTTCTAGAGGTGAGGGGTGATTCTTTTTGTATTTTTTATATTCTAGAAAAGCAAATAAAAATCTCGGGTATTGGAAAAGTGGGCGGAATTAGTTGCTAATCAACTAACCCAATAACTACAGATCCAATCAAAATAAAATAACAAAAATGAAAATAAGCTAAATTAAACTAGTGGTGTGAGCAAAATATGGGAGAATTGTGTTTACTTAGATTTCACTACTCTCTATATATCTTTTACAGGTTAATTACTTGTTACAGTTGCGTGAATGACGGATTGTATTCCTTAATACCATTCATGGGGTAGCGTACTTACTTCCCCAATCCTATAAGCTCCTACTTCACTCCTATGTCGAGCCGGCTAAGAAGCTCATAACATGGGATCACTAGAATTCGCTCATGCATTAAATACAATCATAAAAACCTAGTACACATCGGTTCATGTTTCTTAAGACGTTCAAGCAAGTTACACAATGGAGATCTGCCAGTTTTCTTAAGCCTAACATTGAAATCTGATGCGTGGGAATCGCAACAGGCTTTACCTCTCGAGGGATCTAGAGAAGCTTACAACCCCCACCAGGCAGTGTACCTGATCGTTGTAGTATAGTATAGTGACAAGTACCAGGGGATTGATCGTTCAGCTTAGGAATAGTGTCGCTAGGATTAGAAAACCTAATTAATAGTTCTAAAGGTGAGAGATGATTATTTTTGTATTTTTATATTTTTATGAAAGCAAGTAAAATCTCGGGTTTTGGAAGAGTGGGCGGAATTAGTTGCTATTCAACTAACCCAAAGCTATTATATAATTAAAATAAAATACTAAAAATGAAATTAAACTAAATTATACTAAGGTTGTGAGCAGTGGTTGGAGAAATTGTGTTTACTTAGACTTCACTACTCCCTAGATATCTTTTACATGTTAATTACTTGTTACACTTGTATGGATGACGGATTGTATTCCTTAATACCATTCGTGGGGTGGCATACATAACTCCCCAACTCTATGAGCTCTTATCTCCTCCTACACCATGACCCAGCACAACTATAGGGATTGTAAACAGTGGCTCATGCATTAAATACAACCAATAAAGACCTAGTACGCCTCGGTTCATGTTTCTTAAGACGTTCAAGCATGTTACCATTTGGAGATCTGCCAGTTTTCTTAAGCCTAACATATAATATCATTCATCCAAAACAAGAATAGACAAGTAATCAACACATAATCAACATCTAGGTTTCATTAGATCTAAGCAAACACAAAAGAGATCTAGCCTAGCATAGTAGAATTGAGACAAGAACGAGATATAAACAACCAACACATAGACATATTGATTGAATTGAAAGAACACTTATCTCAATTACAATGCAAGGTCTCAAGGGTTTGGAACCCTTGAAAAACCTGTAAAAGATACACCAAAATCGTCTTTAGGGTTTCACCAAAACTTCCCTTTTTTTTAATGAAAAAACTAGAAAACTATATATAGGAAAAGTAGGCTGACGGCGTCAAGAGTTACATGTGACGCCGTCACCTCGCCGCCATATACTTCCTCGGACGGCCTTGATCTACTCATGACGGCCTATGTGACGCCGTCACCGACCACGGTATTTTATTCTTGCCACTTTGACGCCGTCATGAAGGCGTTTGACGCCGTCACCACCTTCGGTATTTTAATCTTCATGTCTGACGCCGTCAAGATATTACTCTTGACGCCGTCACCTTGTATCTTCAGCATGAAAATTTGGTACTTTGCCGTTTTCTTCACTTTTATGCTCCAAAAATGTCCAAAATGTCTTCTTTTCCAGAATTCACTCTCCAAACACCTAAAATCACAAAAGAAACGATTTAGGCCAATATTTGATCAAATAAATTCGGATTCGGGCTTAAATGACCCCCTAAAAACGGATCATTTTTCGCCTCATCATATACCCTTACACTTGAGATTTGCTTGTCCTCAAGCAAATGCGCTTTTATTCTACTCGAAAGACAAGTTAGGGGTCATTTAACACTAATATAAAAGTAATTACAACAAATAATCGTTCCACTAAAGACCAATAGACAAGCACGGAGGTCATACACAAGCACCTCACAAATAGTGTTTAGATACTCACATCTCTCGGGTGTAATAAAGTAATATAACATTATGGAAATGGAAGATATCTCTCACTACCTGTCATAGCAAAATAGATTACCATAGGCTTGGGAAAGGATCAAACCTCCACCACATGGCGTAAGCACCTAGGATAAACTATCAAAGAGGTCTTTTAAAGGGTTGTAACGTTAGGTATAGAGATATGAATTACACGATTTTGTTGGATAAAGGAAATTTTACTGGTGGCGAGTTAACAATCTTGGTTAATTACATGTACAAGATGGCGTTGCTAAGCCAAGACTAGACTCGACTTAAGCTAATAAATGAAAAATAACAAAAACGTAAAATGAACATAGAATAAAAACGGGATGGTAGTCCGTATGTTTTTTTCTCTCTTTTTTTTTTATATATATATTTTTTTCTTTTTCTTGATTTTTTCGATTTTTTTTTTTTTTTTTTTTTTTTTTTTTTTTTTTTTTTTTGCATACACTCTTATCCTACCATCCAAAATAATACATCATAGGGGATGAGAATTCCCCTTACACTTGAATCTTTACATACTTTACATTAAACTATTCTAATGACTCGAATTAAGAAAATCAAAACACTTGGAGCACTTTTAAGATTAACGTACATATGGGGGTAATATATTATGTTCTTCCCCATTACTCCATAAAATAAGTACTTACCCATGAGTCCCAATAGTCCCAAAACAATATGTACAATGATATGACTCGACTTAGCAACCATGTAATCAATTAAAAAGTTAACTTAGGGTTTAACAAATAACAATAATGCACTAAAAATGAGCGCATACACGGAAGGCTAAGGCGATTTGGTTGTACATTTAAGTGGGGTGTAACAAATTCTTCCTTTAAGTAAGATGCTTAAAGTTAGAAACGAAAAGATAGGCTCGGAGGGGTGTACTAGGGGTATCGTGTACTAAAAATGAGTACAACGCAAAGGGTGTGGGAAAAATTAGTTGACTTAACTAGCCAAGTAATATGACTTAAATGGTCAAGTAATTATAATACGGGTTTAACACAAGGGTGATCCTAATGCCTCTTATCATGTAGTAAATCCTACCACACGAATGTAGTCTCACTAGCGGTCTCGGGATGCATCACTAACGCAAGTTCTAGAATCTAAATGCTACCGGTACACTCATAAGCACCAATAATAAATGCTTTTCCTATCAAAACTAAAGGCGAACCTCACATTCTTGGGTGGAAAATTTTTCTGAATATACGGTTATGTGCTAGTCATACAATCTCCTATCCATGAGACGCTTGCTATGGCTAAAGTTTCACTCCTAAATGTTGTAAAAAAATTTAAATTTTGCGCTAAAATTACACTAACAAGTATTTCTCATAGTTTTATTACACATCTACTATCAAACAAAACAAACTCAAGCGAAAGTGCATATGTAAGGTATCATCTTTTTACCCTCCCCTTACACTTAGGATGAACATTGTCCCCAATGTTCAAGTAAAGAATGTAAAAGTGAAAAGTAAAGAGAATGAAATCAAATACTCCCCTGATTCGCTCGGTATGGATTATAGGTTGGCCAGGTTAAATCTTCCTACAAGAAAATGAACAATCAAAGCTTCCCTTCCAGAATATAAATCATCTTCTTGTTATAAATAACCTGTAAATCCTGACAACAATAGACAAGGCAACCTCGCGTAAAATCGGCGGCATCCTATATAAGTTACTAAATCCTAGAAAGCAAAGTAAGATATAATGCTTGTGGAATGTAGTTTGCAGATTTCCTGGAGATTATAAAACTTAATGATTCACAAAAACCATAAGACTCCGTTAGAAAAACAAAACCGGTAAAATTTCCAGATTTTAACTCCTGACGCCGTCAAGAGCAATACTCTGACGCCGTCAGAATGGACCTGCAGAAATTCTTATGTTAAGTTTCCGGAAAATTTCTGGAAAAACTTTGTCTTACTTCCTGGAAAATCCTGCAAAACTTCATTATGACTCAATACAAGCATTTGATTCTAACAAATACGAATATACATGTTCATTAAATATTGTGGAGAATCATGATCGGTTTGTTTCTTAAAAACATATTTGGGGTTTCCCCTTACACTTATCTTTTGCAAAAATACCTTTAGGTTGAAGTTAAGACTAGGCCAAACAACATAATAAAGTATTTCCACATTTTAGTTGAGAAACATGATTAACCAACAATAAAAATAAAACATGCATACGGAAACAAATAACAATCAAACAAATAAAATCACACAAAACATGGGTTGCCTCCCAAGAAGCGCTTTTCTTTATTTACGAGTCTTGTAGCTAGACTCAAAGTCATGGGTTACTACGTGATTTCATCATTGGTTCCACTCTCCGATTGTAAGTATTCCTTGTAGAAACCAATCACCTTTTTCTTAATCGCCCCCATAATCATTTGGGCAAATTCTTCATCAACTTTATACCTTGGTCCAAGGGCCAAGCAATCCTTGTAGTAAAGACTCCTTTTTTCCCATACATAATCCATGCCCTTTTTCTTATCCTCCTCATCAATATCCTCAAAAGCACCAACGTTGTCCTGATCAAGACGAGATATAAAGCGAAATTCTTTCATCCTATTGGGCATCCTATAGGTGATACTATCGGTGTTACTTGCGAATCGGATCGTACCTTCTATCTCATCATATTCTAACTTAGACTCCTCAACAAATGGTTTGCCAAACACAACATTGGATAATCGACAATCAATGACATTAGCAAGATCCTCCACAATCATAAAGTCGGTAACAAAAGTGAAATTACCAACAAAGACACGTAAACCTTTAACTCTCCCGACAAAGTTACAAACTCCACTGGGGCACTTGGGATCCCTTCTAGGTTCAAGTCTTGTGTTCACTATATCATTATAAACCGTTGAGGACATAATGTTGATTGGAGATTTAAAGTCAATGTAAGCATTGCTAATGTGCCTATATCCAATCATACATGGTATCTTAGCATTCTTAGGATCGCCTCTCTTGATCTTAGGTTCAATCATGGTGAAGGGAGATCGCGGGTTATCAATAAGATTATTATAGTATGCAATCTCCTCCTTAGTGGGGTATAGATTAAAGTAGTCGTTAAGCCTCGGATCCATTTCCTCCTCTTCTAGTCTCTCAACAATACTCACAAAGTCATTAGGCCCTAGGTCCTTATTTGAATACAAGGCGGTTGCTAGGTCGCTAAATGTATGTTCGAGTTCAATCTTGATCAACCTATTAAGCTCTCTAAGCTCCCTAATCTCACTCTCAATTTGTTCACGTAACACAGCCACTTCACTAGGGGAAAGGGGTGGATTCGCGTTTTCCATAATGGTCAACGGAATAGTCAATGAGGTTAGTTTACTAACAGAGGCACAAAGAAATAAGATAGACTAAAGAAGACCTAAAAAAAAAAAAAAAAAAAAAAAAAAAAAAAAAAAAAAAAAAAAATCTTACTAGAAAGGAATCTAGCAAGTAGACCTAATAAAAAGAAATCCTAACCTAGACAATAACTATTCCCCGGGCTGCGGCGCCAAAAACTTGATGCGTGGGAATCGCAACAGGCTTTACCTCTCGAGGGATCTCGAGAAGCTTACAACCCCCACCAGGCAGTGTACCTGATCATTGTAGTATAGTATAGTGACAAGTACCAGGGGATTGATCGTTCAGCTTAGGAATAGTGTCGCTAGGATTAGAAAACCTAATTAATAGTTCTAAAGGTGAGAGATGATTATTTTTTTTATTTTTATACTTTTATGAAAGCAAGTAAAATCTCGGGTTTTGGAAGAGTGGGCGGAATTAGTTGCTATTCAACTAACCCAAAGCTATTATATAATTAAAATAAAATACTAAAAATGAAATTAAACTAAATTATACTAAGGTTGTGAGCAGTGGTTGGAGAAATTGTGTTTACTTAGACTTCACTACTCCCTAGATATCTTTTACACGTTAATTACTTGTTACACTTGTATGGATGACGGATTGTATTCCTTAATACCATTCGTGGGGTGGCATACATAACTCCCCAACTCTATGAGCTCTTATCTCCTCCTACACCATGACCCAGCACAACTATAGGGATTGTAAACAGTGGCTCATGCATTAAATACAACCAATAAAGACCTAGTACGCCTCGGTTCATGTTTCTTAAGACGTTCAAGCATGTTACCATTTGGAGATCTACCAGTTTTCTTAAGCCTAACATATAATATCATTCATCCAAAACAAGAATAGACAAGTAATCAACACATAATCAACATCTAGGTTTCATTAGATCTAAGCAAACACAAAAGAGATCTAGCCTAGCATAGTAGAATTGAGACAAGAACGAGATATAAACAACCAACACATAGACATATTGATTGAATTGAAAGAACACTTATCTCAATTACAATGCAAGGTCTCAAGGGTTTGGAACCCTTGAAAAACCTGTAAAAGATACACCAAAATCGTCTTTAGGGTTTCACCAAAACTTCCATTTTTTTTAATGAAAAAACTAGAAAACTATATATAGGAAAAGTAGGCTGACGGCGTCAAGAGTTACATGTGACGCCGTCACCTCGCCGCCATATACTTCCTCGGACGGCCTTGATCTACTTATGACGGCCTATGTGACGCCGTCACCGACCACGGTATTTTATTCTTGCCACTTTGACGCCGTCATGAAGGCGTTTGACGCCGTCACCACCTTCGGTATTTTAATCTTCATGTCTGACGCCGTCAAGATATTACTCTTGACGCCGTCACCTTGTATCTTCAGCATGGAAATTTGGTACTTTGCCGTTTTCTTCACTTTGATGCTCCAAAAACGTCCAAAATGGCTTCTTTTCCAGAATTCACTCTCCAAACACCTAAAATCACAAAAGGAACGATTTAGGGCAATATTTGATCAAATAAATTCGGATTCGGGCTTAAATGACCCCCTAAAAACGGATCATTTTTCGCCTCATCAAAATCATTCATCCATTACAACTATAAACAAGCAATCAACCTATAATCAACATCTAGGTTTCATTACATCTAAGCAAACACATGAAAGATCTAGCCTAGCATGTTAAAATCAAGACGAGCATAAGATATATTCAAACAACACAAAGACATATTGAATGAATTGAAAGAAAACTTATCTTAATTGAACATGAAAGGTTTCAAGGGGTGAAAACCCTTGAAAATACTGTTACAAACGACCTAGGGTTTATTAGGTTCGGCCCTAGCATTCTCCTTACAAGTTCCTCCTCTAATGAATGAAAATTAGAAAAGTATATATAGATTTTGTGAGGTGACGACGTCATGAGTAAATTTCTGACGCCGTCATCTCGCCGCCAATAAAGTTCTCGGACTGCCTAGATCTGGGTCTGACGCTGTCATGTATAATTCTGCTCCAGGCCGTCACCAAAATAACTCTTGACGCCCTACTTCTGACGCCGTCAGGTTTTCTCTGGGTCGTCATGCATTTTGCTCTTGACGCCGTCATATTTTACTACTTGACGCCGTCAGGTACTGTTCCCAGCATGGAAAATTAAGTTTTTGCTGTTTTCTTCACTTTTATGCTCCAAAAACGTCCAAAATGCTTCCTTTTCCAGAATTCACTCCCAAAGTACCTAAAATCACAAAAGGAACGATTTAGGGCAATATTTGATCAAATAAATTCAATTCCGGGCTTAAATGACCCCCTAAAAATGGTTCATTTTTCGCCTCATCATATACCCTTACACTTAAGATTTGCTTGTCCTCAAGCAAATGCGCTTTTATTCTAGTCAAAATACAAGTTAGGGGTCATTTAACACTAATATAAAAGTAATTACAACAAATAATCGTTCCACTAAAGACCAAAGACAAGCACGGAGGTCAAACACTAGCACCTCACAAATAGTGTTTAGATACTCACATCTCTCGGGTGTAATAAAGTAATATCACAATATGGAAATGGAAAACATCTCTCACTACCTGTCATAGAAAAATAGATTACCATAGGCTTGAGAAAGGATCAAACCTCCACCACATGGCGTAAGCACCTAGGATAAACTATCAAAGATGTCTTTTTAAAGGGTTGTAACGTTAGGTGTAGGGATATGAAATACACGGTTTTGTTGGATATAGGCAGTCTTTACTGGTGGCGAGTTAATAATCTTGGTTAATTACATGTACAAAATGGCGTTGCTAAGCCAAGACTAGATTTGACTTAAGCTAATAAATGAAAAATAACAAAAATATAAAATAAACATAGAATGAAACGGGATGGTAGTCCGTATATTTTTTTTTTCTTTTCTTTCTCTCTTTATATATATATATATATATATATATATATATATATATATATATATATATATATATATATATATATATATATATATATATATATATATATTATTTTTCTTAATTTTTATGTTTTTTTTTTTTTTTTTTTTTTTTTTTTTGCATACTCTTACCCTATTATCCAAAATAATACATCATAGGGAATGAACATTCCCCTTACACTTGAATTTTTACATACTTTACAATAAACTAATCTAATAACTCGAATTAAGATAATCAAAACACTTCGAGTATTTTTAAGATTAGCGTACATATGGGGGTAATAAAATGATGTTCTTCCCCATTACTCCATAACACAAGTATTTTACCCATGAGTCCCAATCGTCCCAAAACAATATGTACAAGGATATGACTCGACTTAGCAACCATGTAATTAATTATATAATTAACTAAGAGTTTAAACAAATAACAATAATGCACTAAAGATGAGTGCATACACGGAAGGCTAAGGCGATTTGGTTGTACATTTAAGTGGGGTGTAACAAATTCTTCCTTTAAGTAAGATGCTTAAAGTTATAAACGAAAAGATAGGCTCGGAGGGGTGTACTAGGGGTTTCGTGTACTAAAAACGACTACAACGTTAAGGTGTGAGAAAAATTAATTGACTTAACTAGCCAAGCAATATGACTTAAATGGTCAAGTAATTATGATACGGGTTTAACACAAGGGTGATCCTAATGCCTCTTATCATGTAGTAAATCATACTACACGAATGTAGTCTCACTAGCGGTCTCGGGATGCATCACTAACGCAAGTTCTAGAATCTAAATGCTACCGGTACACTCATAAGCACTAATAATAAATGCTTTTCCTATCAAATCTAAAGGTGAACCTCACATATTTGGGTGGAAAATTTTTCTGAATGGTACGGTTTTGTGCTAGTCATACGACTCCTATCCATGAGACGCTTGCTATGGCTAAAGTTTCACTCCTAAATGTTGTAAAAAAAATTTAAATTTGGCGCTAAAATTACACTAACAAGTATTTCTCATAGTTTTATTACACACCTACCATCAAACAAGCAAACTCAAGCGAAAGTGTATCTGTAAGGTATCATCATTTTACCCTCCCCTTACACTTAGGATGAACATTGTCCCCAATGCTCAAGTAAAAAATGTAAAAGTAAAACAGGTAAAAGAATGAAATCAAATATGATGAGGCTAAAAATGAACCACTTTTAGGGGGTCATTTAAGCCCGAAATTGAATTTATTTGATCAAATATTACCCTAAATCGTTCCTTTTGTGATTTTAGGTACTTTGGGAGTGAAATCTGGAAAAGGAAGCAATTCGGACGTTTTTAGAGCATAAAAGTGAAGAAAACGCCAAAGACTTAATTTTCTATGCTGAGAACAGTGTATGACGGCATCAAGAAGGAAATCCTGACGGCGTCAAGAGTAAAATCCATGACAACTCAGAAGAAACCTGAAGGCGTGACAAAAAGGGCGTCAAGAGTTAATATGGTGACGGCCTGCATAAGGAGTACACATGACGGCGTCAGACCCAGATCTAGGCAGTCCGAGGAACTATTTGGCGGCGAGATGACGGCGTCAGAAGTTTTTTCTTGACGCCGTCACCTTCCAAAATCTATATATAGTTTTCTAATTTTCATTCATTAGGAGGAACTTGTGTGGAGAAACCTTAAGGCCGAACCTTGTACGTATTTTACAGCTTTTTCAATGGTTTTCAGCCCTTGAATCCTTACATGTGCTATTGAGATAAGTTTTCTCTTAATTCAATCAATATGTCTATGTGTTGGTTGTCTATATCTTGTGCTTGTCTTGATTTCAACATGTTAGGCTATATCTATCTTGTGTTTGCTTAGATCTAATGAAACCTAGATGTTAATTATGTGTTGATTACTTGTTTATGGTTGTATTGGATGAATGATTTCAATGTTAGGCTTAAGAAAACTGGCAGATCTCCATTGTGTAACATGCTTGAACGTCTTAGGAAACATGAACCGATGTGTACTAGGTTTTATTGGTTGTATTTAATGCATGAGTAAATTCTAATGATCCCATGTTAGGAGCTTCTTAGCCGGCTCGACATAGGAGTGAAGTATGCACTCATAGGATTGGGGAAGTAAGTACGCCACCCCATGAATGGTATTAAGGAATACAATCCGTCATCCACGCAACTATAACAAGTAATTAACGTGTAAAAGATATCTAGGGAGTAGTGAAATCCAAGTAAACACATTTCTCCCACTTATTGCTCACAACTTTAGTATAATTCGGTTATTTTCATTTTTAGTATTTTATTTTGATTGCATCTTAGTATTGGGTTAGTTGACTAGCAACTAATTCCGCCCAAATCCTTCAAACCCGAGATTTTAATTTGCTTTCTAAAAAATATAAAAATACAAAAAGAATCATTCCTCATCTCTAGACCTAGTCTTTAGGTTTTCTAATACTAGCGATACTATTCCTAGCTGAACGATTAATCCCCCGGTACTTGTCATTATACTATACTACATCGATCAACTACACTGCCTGGTGGGGGTTGTAAGCTTCACGAGATCCCTCGAGAGGTAAAGCCTAGTGCAATCCCTACGCTACCAAGTTTTTGGCGCCACAGCCCGGGGAATAGTTATTGTCTTGGTTAGAATCTCTTTTTATTAGGTCTACTTGCTAGATTCCTTTCTAGTAAGATTTTATTTTTATTTTTATCTTTAAGTTCTCTTTAGTCTATCTTATTTCTTTGTGTTTTCGTTCGTAACTCTTCACCACCCGACATCATGGACGATGGGAACATCTTTGAACCCGTCATCCCACCACAACAAAACCCACCACTAGAACCTCTTATGCCCCGAACCTTAGGAGAGTATTCCCGACCTAGCTACCAAGGCTACCGAAACACCATTGAGCTCACCGGAGCCAATGTGACCCCCTTGCGATCCGACACCATCTGGTTGGTGCAAAGCGGATGTCCATTCCATGGACTTCGTTCCGAAGATCCAAATCAACATCTCAAGGACTTCCTTAAAATCGTAGATTCCATTGACTTAGATGTTGCAACTAGAGAGACAACCCGATTACGCCTATTCCAATTCTCTCTACGTGATCAAGCTAGTCAATGGCTTGAGCGTTTACCCGCAGGATCCATCACTACATGGGATGATCTCACCACTCGTTTCCTTGCTCAATTTTTCCCACCGGGGAGAACTACCAAGCTTAGAAATGACATCTTGATGTTCCAACAACGTCAAAATGAAACTCTTTATGAAGCATGGACTCGTTTCAAGGACATACTCCAAAAAGTCCCTCATCATGGCATAGATCTTTGGCTCTAAGTCCAAATCTTCTATGACCATATCGATCTCTCCACGAGGCGAGCCATTGACCAATCGGCCGGTGGTAAGCTACGTGATCTAAGTGCGGAACAATCATGGGAACTCATAGAAGATCTTGCTCTCTATGATAACGAAAGTTGGAATGATCCCCGTGATTTAAACAAAACGGTCAAGGCAATATCTTTGCCTTCGATCAACTCTAGTACTCCCGACTGTAGGATCATGAAACTTGAAGACCAAGTCAAGTTTCTCATGAAATCTTACGAAGCTCCTAAGCCTTCAAGCCAAGTGAACAAAATCACTTCTTCATGCGAATTATGTAGTGGTCCCCATGACACTCGTGTTTGTGTTGAACTCCCCGGAACAGCTTTTGCGGACTACGCATCCTCGCGTACCGACGAAGCGGGAGATAAGTGGTACACTTTCAAACCCGAGCCAAATCCTTACGGTGATTCATACAACCCCTCTTGGAAAAATCACCCAAACATTATGTGGAAACAAAATCAAGCCAATTCTTCCAATCCACCTAATCATTACCAACCAAACGGTCCACCCTCCAACCGTACTTTCAACAACAATCCTTCTAACAACTATGGTAGTATAAACAATCTTGAAGGATTGATGTCTAAGTTCATGGCATCTCAAGAAGCTCGCATAGCTAGGTTTGAAACCGAATTCAACCAATAACAAACGGAGATGACCAACAAGATAGACAACTTGTTGAAAGCCCTCAACAACCAAGCGTTAACCACACCTAGGAAGGACACTAGAGACACCAATAACAGAATCCAAATTAAGGACCCCTCATCATCCAAACATGTTCACTTTGTCAATGTTATCACCATTAAACCAATAGATAAGAATATGGAAGAAAGTGACAAAGATGAAGTTGGAGTAGAAACTGAGACTAGGGATGAAAGTAGGGAAGTTGAGGTTAATAGGGGAGAGGAATTAGAGGAGGTAGAGACTATAGAAAAGCACTTTGATAAATTGCCCACCAAGGAAGAACGGGAATACCATAAGGATTTATTCGATAGTCCCGAGAGACCATATATCCTTGGCACACCCCTTATCAAAATGGGAGACCCCTCTAACATCAACATACCCTGCAACATCGGGCATATGCATATATGGAAAGCTTACATCGATCCTAGATCTCCTGTAAACATCATGACTAGGACTTATTACAATTGGGTGATGAAGAAACAACTTGATTATAGGATGATGCCCAATAAGAATTTGATAAGTAATTTTGTAGGAAGAGTGAAGGGGTTGCATGTGATTATAGGTAATTTCACTTATGAGATCGATTTTATGATAGTAGAAGACACTCGTCCGGTGATAGACGATTGCCTAAGCCAAGTAATATTCGGAAAACCATTTGTGGAGGCCGCTAGGATGAGTTATGATCCAACTTTATGGATAGTTAGGTTCAAGGAGGAGAATGATCAGATTGCCTACGAAATGCCCTACAAGATTGAGCAATACCGCCTCCTCTCTAATATAGAAAAGGAACACAAACAAGCGGCTTATTATAGGAATGATGAGGATAGACGTAGAGGAGTAGAGTATGTGAAGAATAAGATGCTTGGTTTCTACAAAGAATGCTTGCAACTAGGTCCGGAATACAAAACTGGCTTAGAAGACGACCTAGAGAGTGAAACCAACGATTAGGTCACGTAGTAACCTATGACCTTGAGTCTAGCTACAAGATTCGTAAATAAAGAAAATCGCTTCTTGGGAGGCAACCCATGATTTTGTGTGATTTTTATTTTGTTTGTTTGTTATTTGCTTCCATATGCATGCTTTACTTTTATTGTTGGTAGATCATGTTTTTAAACTAAATAGTGGAAATACTTTACTTTGTTGTTTTGGCCTAGTCTTAACTTCACCAAATGGTATTTTTGCAAAAGATAAGTGTAAGGGGAAACCTCAAATATGTTTTTAAGAAACAAAACGATCATGATTCTCCACAATATTAAATGAACATGTATATTCGTATTTGTTAGAGTCAAATGCTTGTATCGAGTCATAATGAAGTTTTGCAGGATTTTCCGGGAAGTAGAACCAAGTTTTTCCAGAAATTTTCTGGAAACTTAACATAAGAATTTCTGTAGGTCACTTCTGACGGCGTCATGAGTTTACTCTTGATGGCGTCACGTGTAAAAATCTGGAAATTTGTCCGGTTTTGTTTTTCTAACGGAGTCTTAAAGTTTTTGTTGAATTATTAAGTTTTATAATCTCAAGGAAATCTGCAAACTTCATTCCACAAGCATTATATCTTATTCTATTTTCTAGGATTTAGTAACTTATGTAGATTGCCGCCGATTTTATGCGAGGTTGCCTTGTCTATTTTCTCAGGATTTACAGGTTATGTATGACAAGAAGATGATTATTTTTCTGGAAGGGAAGCTTTGATTGTTCATTTTCTTGGAGGAAGATTTAACCTGGCCACCTTATTATCATACCGAGCGAATCAGGGGAGTATTTCATTTCATTCTTTTTACTTATTTCACTTTTACATTCTTTACTTGAATATTGGGGACAATGTTCATCCTAAGTGTAAGGGGAGGGTAAAATGATGATACCTTACAGATACACTTTCGCTTGAGTTTGTTTGTTTGATAGTAGATGTGTAATAAAACTATGAGAAATACTAGTTAGTACAATTTTAGCGCCAAATTTAAAATTTTTTACAACATTTAGGAGTGAACCTTTAGCCATAGCAAGCGTCTCATGGATAGGAGATTGTATGACTAGCACAAAACCGTACTATTCAGAAAAATTTTCCACCCAAATATGTGAGATTCGCCTTTAGATTTGATAGGAAAAGTATTTACTATTAGTTCTTATGAGTGTACCGGTAGCATTTAGATTCTAGAACTTGCGTTAGTGATGCATCCCGAGACGCTAGTGAGACTACATTCGTGTAATAGGATTTACTGCATGATAATAGGCATTAGGATCACTCTTGTGTTAAACCCGTATCATAATTACTTGACCATTTAAGTCATATTACTTGGCTAGTTAAGTCAACTAATTTTTCCCACACCTTAGTGTTGTACTCATTTTTAGTACACGAAACCCCTAGTACACCCCTCCGAGCCTATCTTTTTGTTTATAACTTTAAGCATCTTACTTAAAGAAAGTATTTGTTACACCCCACTTAAATGTACACCCAAATCGCCTTAGCCTTCCGTGTATGCACTCATCTTTAGTGCATTATTGTTATTTGTTAAACCCTAAGTTAATTATCTAATTGATTACAAGGTTGCTAAGTCGAGTCATATCCTTGTACATATTGTTTTGGGACGGTTGGGACTCATGGGTAAAGTACTTATTTTACGGAGTAATGGGGAAGAACATCATATATTACCCCCATATGTACGTTAATCTTAAAAGTACTCCAAGTGTTTTGATTTTCTTAATTCGAGTCATTAGATTAGTTTATTGTAAAGTATGTAAAGATTCAAGTGTAAGGGGAATGTTCATTCCCTATGATGTATTATTTTGGATGGAAAGGTAAGAGTGTATGCAAAAAAAAAAAAAAAAAAAAAAAAAAAAAAAAAAAAAAAAAATCGAAAAAATAAGAAAAAGAAAAGAAAGAAAAAATAAATAAATAGAGAAAAAACATACAGACTACCATCCCTTTTCATTCTATGTTCATTTTATGTTTTTGTTATTTTTCATTTATTAGCTTAAGTCGAGTCTAGTCTTGGCTTAGCAACGTCATATTGTACATGTAATTAACCAAGATTGTTAACTCGCCACCAGTAAAGACTGCCTATATCCAACAAAACCGTGTATTTCATATCCCTACACCTAATGTTACAACCCTTTAAAAGACCTCTTTGATAGTTTATCCTAGGTGCTTACGCCATGTGGTGGAGGTTTGATCCTTTCCCAAGCCTATGGTAATCTATTTTGCTATGACAGGTAGTGAGAGATATCTTCCGTTTCCATATTGGAATTTATACTTTATTACACCCGAGATATGTGAGTATCTAAACACTATTTGTGAGGTGCTAATATATGACCTCCGTGCTTGTCTTTGGTCTTTAGTGGAACGATTATTTGTTGTAATTACTTTTATATTAGTGTTAAATGACTCCTAACTTGTATTTTGATTAGAATAAAAGCGCATTTGCTTGAGGACAAGCAAATCTCAAGTGTAAGGGTATATGATGATGCGAAAAATGAACCACTTTTAGGTGGTCATGTAAGCCCGGAATTGAATTTATTTGATCAAATATTACCCTAAATCGTTCCTTTTGTGATTTTAGGTACTTTGGGAGTTAAATCTGGAAAAGGAAGCAATTCAGACGTTTTTGGACTATAAAAGTGAAGAAAACGCCAAAGACTTAATTTTCCATGCTGAGAACAGTGTATGACGGTGTCAAGAAGGAAATCCTGACGGCGTCAAGAGTAAAATCCATGACGACCCAGAAGAAACCTGAAGGCGTCACAAAAAGGGCGTCAAGAGTTAATATGGTGACGGCCTGCATAAGGAGTACACATGACGACGTCAGACCCAGATCTAGGCAGTCCGAGGAACTATTTGGCGGCGAGATAACGGCGTCAGAAGTTTGTTCTTGACGCCGTCACCTTCCAAAATCTATATATAATTTTCCAATTTTCATTCATTAGGCGGAACTTGTGTGGAGAAACCCTAAGGTCGAACCTTGTACGTATTTTACAGCTTTTTCAAAGGTTTTCAGCCCTTGAATCCTTACATGTGCTATTGAGATAAGTTTTCTCTTAATTCAATCAATATGTCTATGTGTTGGTTGTCTATATCTTGTGTTTGTCTTGATTTCAACATGTTAGGCTAGATCTATCTTGTGTTTGCTTAGATCTAATGAAACCTAGATGTTAATTATGTGTTGATTACTTGTTTATGGTTATATTGGATGAATGATTTCAATGTTAGACTTAAGAAAACTGGCAGATCTCCATTGTGTAACATGCTTGAACGTCTTAGGATACATGAACAGATGTGTACTAGGTTTTATTGGTTGTATTTAATGCATGAGTAAATTCTAATGATCGCATGTTAGGAGCTTCTTAGCCGGCTCGACATAAGAGTGAAGTAGGCACTCATAGGATTGGGGAAGTAAGTACGCCACCCCATGAATGGTATTAAGGAATACAATTCGTCATCCACGCAACTATAACAAGTAATTAACGTGTAAAATATATCTAGGGAGTAGTGAAATCTAAGTAAACACATTTCTCCCACTTATTGCTCACAACTTTAGTATAATTCGTTTATTTTCATTTTTAGTATTTTATTTTGATTGCATCTTAGTATTGGGTTAGTTGACTAGCAACTAATTCCGCCCAAATCCTTCAAACCCGAGATTTTAATTTGCTTTCTAAAAAATATAAAAATACAAAAAGAATCATCCCTCATCTCTAGACCTAGTCTTTAGGTTTTCTAATCCTAGCGACACTATTCCTAGCTGAATGATCAATCCCCCGGTACTATACTACATCGATCAGGTACACTGCCTGGTGGGGGTTGTAAGCTTCTCGAGATCCCTCAAGAGGTAAAGCCAGGTGCAATCCCTACGCTACCAAAATACTCCCCTGATTCACTCAGTATGGATAATATGGTAACCAGGTTAGATCTTCCTCCAAGAATATGAACAATCAAAGCTTCCCTTCCAGAATATAAATCATCTTCTTGTCATACATAACCTGTTAAACCTGAGAAAACAGACAAGGCAACCTCGAGTAAAATTGGCGGCAATCTATATATGCTAACAAATCCTAGAAAACAAAATAAGATATAATGCTTGTGGAATGATGTTTGCAGATTTCCTGGAGATTATAAAACTAAAGATTCAACAAAGACTTTAAGACTCCGTTAGAAAAACAAAACTGGTAAGATTTCCAGAATTTTACACGTGACGCCGTCAGGAATTTCTTCCTGACGCCGTCAGAAGTGACCTGTAGAAATTCTTATGTTAAGTTTCCGGAAAATTTTTGGAAAATCCTGCAAAACATCATTATGACTCGATATAAGCATTTGACTCTATAAATACGAATATACATGTTCACTTAATATTGTGGAGAATCATGATCAAGTTTGTTTCTTAAAAACATATTTGGGGTTTCCCCTTACACTTATCTTTTGCGAAATACCTTTGGATGAAGTTAAGACTAAGCCAAACGCAAAATAAAGTATTTTCACCATTTTAGTTTGAAACATGATCTACCAACAATAAAAATAACGCATGCATACGGAAACAAATAAAAATCAAACAAAATAAAAATCACACAAAGCATGGGTTGCCTCCCAAGAAGCGCTTTTCTTTATTTACGAGTCTTGTAGCTAGACTCAAGGTTATAGGTTACTACGTGACCTCATCCCTTGAGATGATGTACCCCATGTAGTTGCGATCATTACTATCGTGGTGGTGGTGTCTCAATCTATCGATATTTGCAATCACCTCTCCTCCTCCTTTACTTCTCAAGTTAGCCATCCCATCTCGGCTTATGCTTTCAATTGTGAAAGGCCCATACCACCAGGGACTCGGTTTATCGGGAGGTATCGTTATCTCCAAGTGTCTTAAGAGTACTAAGTTCCCTTTTTCGAATGGTACATGGTTCCTCATTGGTTGACTATGTTCGAACTCGACATGAACTTCATTGCTTTTGCTTTTGCTTCTTTCATGTTTAGCCTCTTTGTCGCTTTTGACTTTTGCCTCCCATGCAAGTATTTTCTCCTGAACATGAATAGGTGACGTGTCAATGTTGTTTTTGAGCTTTCTCCCCCTCAAACTCTCTTGCCCATATTGCAGGGTCATGGGAAAGTTAATCTTTCTTTTTCCTGATTTAAGCTCAATTTTCCTACCTTCATACTTAATGACAGCTCTTGCGGTGGTGAGGAATGGTGCCCCAAGGATTATTGGCATGCATCCATCTCCCTTATCATCGATGATCATAAAATCAACGGGATACATGAATCCTGCGACATTGACCAACACATCTTCTGTGATTCCCAGGGGGTACACGTAAGAGTGTCCAGCGAAGGATAGCCTAACACGAGTGGGGGCTGGCATTTTTTACGTTAGTTGGGTGTAGATAGTTAGGGGCATAAGATTTACTTCCGATCCTTGGTCGGCGAAAGCGTTTAGATATTTCAAATTCCCGATTCTGGCCGGTATCTCAAAGTTCCCACACGCCATCTGCTTAGTAGCCACTTTTTGTACCAATAGTTTCTCGAATATCGGTCCCCCAGGTAATGTATCATACTCATCTTTTCCCTCTTCCTCCTTCTCTGAACCCTGTTTGGAAGATTGGTTACGCTCGTCACCCTTTATCCAATTTGTTATAGTGCTTTCGTTTATATCATGTTTCAGGTAGTAACTTAAGGATTGGGATTTTGGTGGTTCTTCTACGGTTTGTTCACTAGGGGTTTCTACTTTCTCATTATCCGTGTGGACAATTGTGATGGAATTAATAAATCGGGTAGTGGGGATGACGCTTTCTTTCCTCAGTAACATCCTTTCGGGGGTTTTCTGGTTGGCATACTCCTCCATTAGGCTCATCATCTCATTCATTTTCTCTTGCATCTCCTCTTTTTGTTTATAAACTGCTTCCTCGAATCTAGCAAGCCGCTCTGAATGAGTTGCCATGTATTCCGTCATTCTGGCTTCAAATTCCGGGCTAAGTTTCTCGGGAGGGGAATAAGGTGGGGCATAGTTTTGAAAAGTCTCAACATTCTCTCTAGAGGGTGACTCTGATAACGGCGTTGAAGTCATTTTCGAGACAGAATTGACAGTAGCCCGTCTAGGACTTAAGGGTCTCTTTTGCCTTTCCTCAAAATAGTCAACTTTTGCCTCAAGTTTGCAAAGGAGTTCATCAGAGATTTGATTAGTCCCTACAGGTGTCGAGATTGCATTGATGCCCGCTTTTATAGTATGATTAAACTCCCATAACTCTTGATTATCGGCGGTAAGCTCTTCAATAATTGCCCAAGACTCCTCGGCGTCCTTATCACGCAATCTACCTCCTGCGGCTCTATCGATTGTACATTTAGTGTGATAGTCGACATGGTCATAGAAAATCTGAACTAATAACCAAAGATTTATACCATGATGAGGGACTTTGTGGAGTAGATCCTTGAAACGAGCCCATGCTTCGTAGAAAGTTTCACCCTGATGTTGTTCAAACATCAAAATGTCATTTCTAAGCATCGCAGTCTTCCCCAGTGGGAAGAATTGGGCAAGGAAACGAGTGGTGAGATCATCCCATGAGGTGATGGATCCCGCGGGTAAACGCTCAAGCCATTGACTAGTTTGATCACGTAGAGAGAATTGGAATCGGCGTAATCGGGTTGACTCTCTAGTTGTAGCATCAAAGTCTATAGAATCTGCGATTTTGAGGAAGTTCTTGAGATGTTGGTTAGGATCTTCGGAACGAAGTCCATGGAATGCACATCCGCTATGCACCAACCGGATGGTGTCGGATCGCAAGGGAGACACATTGGCTCCTTGGGTGAGCTCAATGGTGTTTCGGTAGCCTTGGTGGCTAGGTCGGGAATACTCTCCTAGGGTTCGGGGCCTAAGAGGTTGGTTAGCTAGTGGTGGGTTTTGTGGGTAGTCTTATTGTGGTGGGTTGATGGGTTCAAAGATGTTACCACTTTCCATGATGTCGGATGGTAAAGATTACGAACAAAAACACAAAGAAATAAGATATACTAAAGAGAGCCTAAAAATAAAAATAAAATCTTACTAGAAAGGAATCTGGCAAGTAGACCTAATAAAAAGAAATTCTAACCTAGACAATAACTATTCCCCGGGCTGATGCGCCAAAAACTTGATGTGTGGGAATTGCACCAGGCTTTACCTATCGAGGGATCTCGAGAAGCTTACAACCCGCACCAGGAAGTGTACCTGATCGTTGTAGTATAGTATAGTGACAAGTACCGGGGGATTGATCGTTCAACTTAAGAATAGTGTCGCTAGGATCAGAAAACCTAAGAACTAGTTTTAGAGGTGAGGGATGATTCTTTTTGTATTTTTTATATTTTAGAAAAGCAAATAAAAATCTCGGGTATTGGAAGAGTGGACGGAATTAGTTGCTAATCAACTAACCCAATAACTACAGATGCAATCAAAATAAAATAACAAAAATGAAAATAATCTAAATTAAACTAGTGGTGTGAGCAATATATGGGAGAATTGTGTTTACTTAGATTTCACTACTCCCTAGATGTCTTTTACAGGTTAATTACTTGTTACAGTTGCGTGGATGACGGATTGTATTCCTTAATACCATTCATGGGGTGGCATACTTACTTCCCCAATCCTATAAGCTCCTACTTCACTCCTATGTCGAGCCGGCTAAGAAGCTCCTAACATGAGATCACTAGAATTCGCTCATGCATTAAATACAATCATAAAAACCTAGTACACATCAGTTCATGTTTCTTAAGACGTTCAAGCAAGTTACACAATGGAGAACTGCTAGTTTTCTTAAGCCTAACATTGAAATCATTCATCCATTACAACTATAAACAAGCAATCAACCTATAATCAACATCTAGGTTTCATTACATCTAAGCAAACACATGAAAGATCTAGCCTAGCATGTTAAAATCAAGACAAGCATAAGATATATTCAAACAACACATAGACATATTGAATGAATTGAAAGAAGACTTATCTTAATTGAACATGAAAGGTTTCAAGGGGTGAAAACCCTTGAAAATACTGTTACAAACAACTTAGGGTTTATTAGGTTCGGCCCTAGTATTCTCCACACAAATTCCTCCTCTAATGAATGAAAAATAGAAAAGTATATATAGATTTTGTGAGGTGACGGCGTCAAGAGTAAATTTCTGACGCCGTCATCTCGCCAATAAAGTTCTCGGACTGCCTAGATCTGGGTCTGACGCCGTCATGTATAATTCTGCTCCAGGCCGTCACCAAAATAACTCTTGACGCCCTACTTCTGACGTCGTCAGGTTTTCTCTAGGTCGTCATGCATTTTGCTCTTGACGCCGTCATATTTTCCTACTTGATGCCGTCAGGTACTGTTCCCAGCATGGAAAATTAAATCTTTGCCTTTTTCTTCACTTTTATGCTCTAAAAACGTCCAAAATGTTTCCTTTTCCAGAATTCACTCCCAAAGTACCTAAAATCACAAAAGGAACGATTTAGGGCAATATTTGATCAAATAAATTCAATTCCGGGCTTAAATGACCCCCTAAAACTTACCGGGCCCACTCCGATTCCCAAAAACTTGAACCAAACATTTAATTTTTGAAATGAAACCATTCCTTGAATCCGAAAGCTATAAACCAAACAGGCCCTTATATCTCCATTTTTTTCCTCTTTATTCCTAAACCCTAATTTCTAATGATAATAACCCACTCAATTAATTATTTCAAAAATCAAAACTAATCCCAAATCAAAATCAAATCAAATCATGTCTTCTTATCTTTGCAATGAAAACTGCAAATGTGACAGGCCATCAATGGTTGTAACGTCTTGGAGATGCAAGGGGGAGGGTTTGAAAGCGAATAGGGTTACTATTGTGGAGTTGCTTACGCTCTGTTCTCGAGTTTTTTTTTTTTTTTTTTTTTTTTTTTTTTTTTTTTTTTTTTTTAAGTAATGGATGGGGATGGGAAGGGAAATAAAAAAAAGGGCGTTCTTGAGTTTTTTTAAGATGGAAAGGTAGGGGACGGGAAGGTGGGAGGGAGAGAAGGGATGGCCTTTTGTGTGTATTTCTAATCCGCCCATATTTAGGATACAACTGAGAACATGGGCTTTGGTTAAATTACAATTATATCCTTGTTTTTTCATGTACATCAATAGGAGATGTGACTGTATAATATATGATAGTGCCGAGAGGCCTTGACTTCCCTTGAATGGCTTAACCGAGACTTAAAGCCACAACCATACTATTTAACTATGTGCAACTGGAAAAAAACCCATTGAACAGTTACAAGTACGACTGATGAAAATCCAGTTTTAACCACAAGAAAAACAATGCTTGTATGTTGTAACAGTCACATTTAAACTTGATCCATTTTATAGTTTTTTAGGTATATGTCGTGGTTATATCTTTTAAGTTAAACCCGAATCACACTAGTATTGTTGAACATGCTATTTATGTGTATTTTCAAGCAATTCAATGCTGAGTAGTTAAGCACAAATCTTCCTCATGAGCCACGTTTGAACCTGTTTTAGTACTATATTTTTTTATTTTATTTAATTTTATTATTTTTTTGAGAAAAAGCTGGATAGTATTTCATGTGAGAGAGAGAATTGCAAAAATCGTCACTAAAGTTTGGCCAAATTGCACGTTTCGTCCCGGATGTTTGGAAAGTGCAAGGATCGTCCCTGTGAGGAAACTTTTGGTGCAAATATCGTCCCCCACAGGGACGATACTTGCACCAAAGGTTTCCCCAAAAAGGACGATACTTGCACCAAAAGTTTCCCCACAGGGACGATCCTTGCACTTTTCAAACATCCGGGAAGAAATGTGCAATTTGGCCAAACTTTAGGGATGATTTTTGTAATTATCTCTTCATGTGAAGAGTAAATTATGTTTTGAGGGTATATTTGTAATTTGGGTAGCTTCCTTTATTTTCCTTGCAATTTAAAATAAAAACTCAAAAACACAAATAAAAATAACCACTTTCTTCACAATGTCATTCCTTACTTTCCCCTTCCCATCCCATCCCCTTCCATTCTTTAAAAATTTGACTTGAGAACAGAGCGTTAAGGCGTGTGTGGAGTTAATGAAGTAGAAGTGTAGGAGGGAGATACAGGGATGGTATATAGAGGTTTAAACCTTTTTCATTCAATGGTTCGAGATTATGGCATAACCCCTGAACTTGTACATTACGCTTGTTTGGTTGATCTTCTTGCTCGTGGTGGGTTGTTAGATGAAGCCAAAGATGCTATTGATACCATGCCTATGGAACCAGATGCGTCCATTTGGCGGGCTCTTATTGGTGCTTTTCAGATCTATTCTAATACCCACATGGCTAAAACTGCCTTTGAAAAGCTTATAGAATTAGAACCAACAAATGCCGGGGATTATGTGTTATTATCCAACATTTATGCAACTTCTGGTCTTTTCTCTATGGTAAAAAAATTGAGATTAATTGTCGAAAACTAGGTGTTGAAGAAACCAGCTGGTAGAAGTTGGATTGTTATCAAAAGTAAACTCCATTTCTTTGCAGAGAGAGATAAATCACACCCGAAGTTCAAAAATATTTACAAAAAGTTGACTTTTTTGTTGACTTATGCTAAAGAAATGGGGTATGTTCCTGATTTGAGGTGGGTTCTTCATGATGAAGACGATGAGAGAAAAATGGCGAGGCTTTCGAGTCATAGTGAGAAACTAGCAATCACTTTTGGATTTATTCATGTTGGTAGTGGTTCACCAATCTTGATTACTAAGAATTGAAGGATTTGTGGTGATTGCCATGAGTTCAGTAAGTATATTTCAAAGCTTTCCAAGAGGAGAATAATTATTAGAGCACTCCCAATGGTAACTTAGGTTAAAGTTTAACATACTGTCACGTCAGCGTCACATCAGCTTTAACACTTTCACCTTAACTCACAAAAAACACCTCCAATAATAACTAAGCTTTAACTCAATATTTTTGGCCCCACTTTTTTCTTATTTTCCAATTATTTAAACAAAATACAAATTAAAACAAATTACATTTTTATTTAAACAAATCACTAAAATTACAAATGTTATTTACTTAAAAAAACCCCCACAAGGACTGAAAATGTTATTTACTTTAAACAAATAACCACAAGGACTAAAGCATAATACCGAAAACCACAAGGACTGAAAATGTAACTTTGAAAAAGCTTTCTTCTTCTTCGAAGTGAACCTGCAAACACACAAAACACATACTAAAACATACACAACACACACACTGAAACACACATAAAAAACCGAACAAAAAACCATTTAAATCATTTAAATCGGAAGGAAAAAAAAGAAAAAAAAATGCTTTACGTAGAGGCGTGAAGTTGCTAACGCCACACGTTAACACGGTCTTCACTTGGACAAACGTAGTGGTAACTCAGCTTAACGCGATAACATGGCAGCTTCACGTCACCCTTAATGCAAGCCTTGCGTTAGCATTGGGAGTGCTCTTAGGTAAAGTGGCGTTAATGGAGTAAAGTTATATGGGTGAAATAAAAAATGGTTTTTTTTTTAATTTTTATTTATTTATTTATTTTAGTATACGGTCAAATAAATGGAGTTACCCCTTAAATTTTAAACACGCACTGAATGTATGCGGTCAAATAAATGGAATTACCCCCTAAATTTTAAACACGCACTCAATGATGTAGAAATAGAGTAAAGGGTGGTTGTGCACTTGATAGTAAATGACTAAATGGTCTCTTTAACCTTAACTTTTGTTTTGTATGTGATGTGTATATATTCTTCTAAGAAGCAACATTAGAAGAGAGTTATTTTACATATCAAAATTTTCTCATATACTAAAAGACAAATCTAAGTCATTCATTTTTCTGTTGGGATAAAAAGAGAGAGATTAATAAATACTTAAATTAAAATTTTAATTACACTTTTTTTATTATTTAAATATCTCATGAACCGTTTATCGTTAGACAAAACAAACTATACCGTTATGATGAGCATTTAATTATCTTTCTACAGACGGGCGCTGATGCAGATTTTGCAAAACACAAAAAGTTTTACAATCCTCCTATGCATAGTACCTAACCGTTGTAGTGTAGTATAGGTATGACACGGGGGATTGATCTTTCTCTAGGGGAATATTAAGGTAGGCTCAAAGTACATGACGAATAACGTATAAGGGTTGTGAGAAGATTATTTTTTTAGTCTTTTATATTTTAATTAAAAGCAAGTAAAATCTCGGGTTTTGAAAGACTTGGCTTTTAAACTAATAATAAAACTAAATTAAACAAAATCTAAACTAATAACAAGAAATGTAAAATGGTGAAAACTCGTATAGGTAAACAAACGTGCTCACTTAAGCATGTACTACTCACTAGTTGAATTCTCTAACTTATTGCTTTGTCACCCTCATTAGTGCAATGTGTAAGTATTCTCCTAATTCAGCAGCGGGTTGGTTAAGTTCGCTATCTACGTGACAACCTAGGCATATACATCCCGGATGATGATCTAGCCCAAATGATCGAGAAGATTGATGTCAACAAGGATGGCTTTGTGGACATGGAGGAATGTGGTGAGCTTTATCAAACAATATTGGGTGAGAGGGACGAGGAAGAGGATATGAGAGAGGCATTTAATGTGTTTGATCAAAATAGGGACGGTTTTATCACCGTGGAAGAGCTTAGGTCTGTTTTGAGCTCGCTTGGATTAAGGCAAGGCCGGTCTATCGAGGAATGTAGGCTCATGATCAAGAAGGTGGATGAAGATGGCGATGGAATGGTTAACTACAAAGAGTTCAAGCAAATGATGAAAGCAGGTGGTTTTGCAGGCTTGGAAACTTAAATGTTCATCAACTAAGATAGTTTTACTTCATAATGTGAATCAATCATCATCTTGTTTGAATATTGAAAAGATATCCAATATCAGTTTAAAAAATTATTCATCAATGTAAGTTTCAACAAGTAATGTGTATTATTTTCCCGTTTGTTTTAAACATGTCATGGTTAAACATATTTACAAACGCATACACTCGATCACATTGTCCGAAACACTATAGATAATAAAATGTAGACACATGAAGTTTAGTAAAAGTGATTGCAACCAAATAAGTTACTTTACTATTAGATTTAGGACGTCTTTTATTGATATACCAACAAATAAAGCCAAACTGCAATTCCAGATATTCTTTATCTATAAATAGAAAGCAAATATTTTTAAAGCATAAAAATCTTAAAAATGAGTAATGTTTTTAGACTAAAATATCACTACTTATAAAAAGTCAATGCAATCTAGTATTAAATTTTAAAAGGTTTTTTTAACGTGTGCCATCAATCACATTTTAAGCTATGTTTATTAAACACACACTTTCCTTTTATATATCAAAAAATGTATTTAATTCTCATTAAACATACTTACAAATTACCATAAATAAATGTAATTTTGAATTTAATAATCTCTAACTTTACTTTTATATAAACTTAACTATGTGCCTTAGGGGTACATTTTAGAAAATCACATATTCAAATACTTAATTACAATTTAAACTACTAACTTTCTTAACTTTCAATTACTCCACACTCATAAATGTATAAGAAAAATCATACACAAATTAACACTACTTAATGTCATCACTGCTATACCTGGGTAATCGCCTATTTTATAAAAGATTATGAATGTTCTAAAATCTTAAAAAGTTAGTAACAGGTATAAAGTTATGCTTTCGACCCATATACTAATAAACTTTTCAAATTTACTAATGTACACCCAGGTATAAAGTTATGCTTTCGACCCACATGCTAATAAATTTTTCAAATTTACTAGTGTACGAAGTCACCCAGCATAAAGATAATACCCTAATACTAACTAATCAAGCCGACAGACATCACAAAGTTTCCTTTGTTTGATCCATGTGGGAATTGAGACTTGATTTTCCGAAATTAAAAAAGGATGGTATCTACTGGCGTCAAGTTGAGGCATTATGAGCTATTGGATATGATCCAAATTCCAATGGCTCAAATCAAAAGAACTTCTTTTGATTTGAGCCATTGGATCAAATCCAATGGCTCATAATGTCTCAACTTGACTCAAGTTGTACCTACAACTTGAGAGAATCCTTATCCAATTAAAAATATCACTTGAAAAAAGTTGTTATAGAGAGAACATTAGTAATTCGTCATGTGTTATTTATGTCTTCCTCTTTAAACATTGCTTTTCTTTAGAGCACAGGGTACGGTGGTGCCGTCGGTGGCGCCATCACCACCAGCCCAACTTTTTCTATGGCGCACCGTACCATCATCTGCGTCGTGAGTCCTTGCGCCGCCACCATGGCTCAGCGCCGTGGGTGATTTTTTTTTTCTTCGATTTGACCGTGTGTTTGTGATGTTTTTTTGGGCTGGTGTGTTTGTGATGTTTTTTTCTTTTTTCTTTTTTTGGGCTGGTGTGTTCGTGATGGTTTGTTTTTGTCTTTTTTTTTGTTTTTTTTTTCAGGTCCACAGGAAGAAGAAGATGATCGAAGAAAGGGTATATTTTTGTTTGGGCCTAAGTCTTTGCACATTTGTGTGTTATTTGGGCTTTGGGCCAAGTCTTTGCACATTTGGTGTGTTGTTTGGGCTTTGGGTCAAGTCTTTGCAATTAGTATTCTTTTATTTTTCATGCAATTTTATTATTATTATTATTATTATTATTTTAATTGTAATGTGTGAGTTTTTTTTTTTTTTTTTTTTTTTTTTTTTTTTTTTTTTTTTTAGTTAATATTGTGTATGTTTTATTGTATGCAAAAAAAAAAAAAAAAAAAAAAAAAAAAATGGCTGACGGCACCAGAAATTCTGGTGCCAATGGATACCCCTGAAATGTGGTGCCGTGGGATTTCTGGTGCCATGGAGCTTTTTGCTGACGTGACAGCAAAAAAAGCTCACGGCACCAAGCCATGACACCAACGGTTCCCGGTGCTCTTAGAGGTTATGACAAAGTTGACACAAAACTCGAATAAACAGAACATGATCAATAGGGAGTGTTCAAATTCAATAAATCCGTTATATCATTCATTTTGTTAACATGAAATGTCGGTATGTTCAAAATAATAATAAGTAAAGAATTTATATCTGTTGTTCTTTCGAAGCTATGAGAAAATTGATACTGAGCTCACTTAGAGGTTTTAATCGTACCATAATACAAGTATGTTTGCCTGCGCTTTGCGACGTATCTTAAAAATAGTTTTGTAGATGATAATATGAATTTTAGTTGTACGTAGTTGGATTTTTAAACTTGTTGTCGAGAGGAAAATATGTTAGTTCGTTCCTCTACATTAAGTTCTGAATGTGTACACAATATTAGTCAAAATACGATTTTTACTTAAGAAGTTGCTTTAGAATCGAGTCTTACTAACATCTTAGGCTCGAGTTGTAGATTAAAGTATCATCACTTTTACTTTGCAAAGAAAGCCTCGCTTGACTGCAATATGCATATTTACTTACTTTGTACTCTCTTTAAATAAAATATTGTTTTGATCACTATTCATAAACATATGGTTATGAATTTTCATTTTCTTTGTAAAATGTAACATAGTCAATGTTGTGTCATAGATTTTGGTCACATATTTACATCAACACCACGTCTAGCATTTACGATTGGTTTGTTCAACGATTATGATTTTTCATGTTAGTATAAAAATCAACTTCGCTCTCGTGTGTTTGTTAAGGGATGTCTCGATATGACTTCAAGGTAAATATTGCCATCTTCGAAAATCGGAATCAAATTTAATATCAAAATAAAATGTATGTTTAAACGTATTTACATTTAATTTTACATATTTTCTAGTAGAGGTTCAAGTTCAAATTAAACTTTACACAAACTTAATTAAAAGCATCACTCTATCGGCAACAACTTTAGTTTAATTTATGGAATTGCCTAACAATTGCCTTTAGGGCATCGTTTAAGGTGTATTAATTTATCTCGAACTTTCTTTTTAAATTAAAAAAAATGCATTTAATATATATTAAGTGATCTTATAATTTATCTTAATTAAATCTAGTTTTGTAATTAATAAACTTAAAGTTTCTTTATTTAATTATCTAAAGCAGTGCTCAGAGAGAACTCGTTAGACAAACCCTTAATTTACAAGCGTGTTGCTTAGTTTATCTTATTTTGCAAGAAAATAGTCATTATGTTGGGTTTTTAGCATTTTGTTTAATTAAGAAAGTACATTTATTTTAGTTTTTATTGTTTAATTTAAAGGTTTTGATAATTGCTATTATTTAAGCTTATCTTAAATAAGAATGTTGTCATATATTAACACATAATTTCTGGAAATACATGAATTTAACACATATAATTAAGTTGAGTAAGTTATCTTTTTCTACAATGTTGTTTAAGCTATCTTTTTCTACAAGATTTTATAAATATAACCTTTAGGGTTTTGTAATTGACATCTTTAGATCTTGATTATTAGTAATAGAGGTTGGTTCTTTAAAAATAGTAAAATTTAGTAGAAAGTAAGAAAAGTGTACAAATTAGTCATTTTTTCCTTTTCATTTTTTCTCACTAAACTATAAAGACCTTATTGTATTTTCCTTCATTCTTTAAAGGAGGTTTTGTATATTCGCACCCTAACCCTCCCCCCTCTCCCAGAAAAAAAAAAAAATCTTTTTTTTAGCCAAAAATTTTCCCGCCAAAATTTTATAACTGTGATGCACATTTTTATTTTGGTGCATCACAGTTAAAAAAATTAGTTATAACTATGATGCACCAATTTTATAACTGAGATGCACAAACAAAAGGTGCATCACAGTTATAGATTTTTGGTGGGAAAAAAATTTGGAGGGAAAAAAAGTTTTTTTTTTTTTTTTTTTTTTTTTTTTTTTGGAGGGGGGGGGGGGGGGGGTATGTTTCAAAACGTACCTCTGAAGTTTGATATGTTTCAAATTCGACCATATAACTTTTTTTCTAACGAATTACACTTTTCTCTATAATTGCATATTGATTGGGGTTAACAAAATTCGCTTTTGCGTCCTGCATTACGTTCATTAAAGCAAACATACACTCAAAAAAACATTGTCTTCCGTATATTGATTGTTCTTTAGCCTAAACATATGAGCCATTAAGTATTACTCCCTCCGTTCCATACTAAATGTCCATATTTTTTTATTTTTTATTTTTATTTTTTTTATGTCTAATTGTCCATTTTACATTTAAACCAATAAAAATAGACTTAAATGAATAGAATGATACTTGATTAGTGGCTTTAGTGAGATTTTCTAAAATTATAAAGGTGAATTATGGGACGAGAGAAGGGTTTTTTTTTTTTTTTTTTTTTTTATCTAAAAAGTTAAGGTTCTTTACATGCATTTCTTAATTTTTTTTTAGTATGATTTCGAAAATCTAAATAACATATATCAAGATTCACCAATCTTTTTTTTTTTTTTTTTTTTTTTTTTTTTTTTTTTTTAAATTTTTTTAAAGCATGATCGGTAATATTTTCTCACAAACAAAATAGTAGGATCTACTTAAATACTCACAAACAAAAGATTAAAACTTACTCAGGTGCTCAATTTTATTTTGATTGTGAGACAACATAATTCGATCATGTTCATACCCACTTGAGAGAATCTCGATACCATCTACAATTAGCATTTATAATGAAAATTTCAATTAGTAATACACTTACCTTAAAAAATTATTTTGTTACCTCAAAATAATTTGCATTGTTATAGTACAGTAACTATTTACTACAGTACTATTTTTAAAATGATTTAATTCTTGATTACCTCACTATAAAAACCCCTTTTGGTTTTAGCTAAAACAATTGAAAATGGGTCTGTAAATACCTGACCCGAACCCATATTCTTTTATAAAACCCTAAACCCTAATTCATCACCAGCAAAAAAACAAATCAAGAAATGATGCTGATGAAGATGGTATTTTGCAAATCAAAGCAGTTAAAGAATATTTTCTTTAACCCATTTTTATATCGCCAGTTTCTTTACAAACCCAGGTATACATTTTCTTTCATTATCATTACATTTAATTTTTTTTATAAAAAATGTGTGATTTGATATAAAAGATGGATAATTTATGTTAAAGAATATGCAGAGGGTTTAATTTTGATCATCTTTAATCTTTTATCAACAATATATGATGTTTGAGTCTGTGTGGCGATGGGCTCAAGCCGCGTGGATTAGTAGGCGAAAATGTAGAAAGCCATGGTTACCCAAAAAGCAATATATGATAGGTTATTTAAAAAGTTTGAGGCTTTTTAATAAAAATAGCTTATTACTATGTGTATTGTCAAAACCCATGTTTTAGATTAGTGTTTGGATTAGTCTATAGGCTTATGATGGTTAGATGATAAAATAGATAACCCTTCCTCATATCGCTGATCTTTGATAGATAAATAAGTTTTTATGAGTTTTGGCTGCACTAAAAAATTGATGGGTGCTTATTGCATTTTGAAAATCTGCTTATTGGCTTTTGATACCATGGAAAAGCTGTTTTTGGGGGGTGTTTGGGATTGCTTATCATAAGAGCTTATATGATTATTTGTGAGAGATGAAAACGGACATCCCTAATTAAGGAACATTTTGTAATTTATAATGTTAAAAGTTTGAAATCGTCAAGTTTTTTATTGGTAAAATTTTACTCAGGAAAGGTACTTTTGTATGGATGCGAGTTGCCAAGTATGATGGTATTTTTTGTATAGACATTTTCCATAAATGCCAATCCAATTGCAAACTATCATGTTTTTTTTATTAAGATTATTGGCAATAAATGCAAGTTAAGTAACAAGTCAATCGTAATTATTTAGTGTGTGGGGAAACAAGTCTAGTATAAAGTTTTTAATTGGTCCTTTTGAGATAAAACATTACCGATATTCGCGCATTATCGCACCTCTGGTTAACAGTCAGTCAATTGTATGGCTCCCTCAGTTCCAATTCTCGTATGCTATCATCAGTCCAGATAAACATCGCACTCCCTTGAGCTTACAAAGGCTATCAACAACAGTTTTATGTACCTTTATGCCGTTTAAATTGCAGTTGATATAAGCTCTTTAGAGTGTCAAGTACTCATGTTGTCCGGAGTAATACCATTTCATTATGGAGCTATTCTATTCTATTAAAGTTTTTGAAAGAAGCTTTTCAGAATTTAGACTTAGTAACACTTAGGGTGGTTATAGATTTAATAAGACCTTTACACCAAACAAAAAAAATATATAAAAAAAAAAGTTGTAAAAGACCCTTGTTGTTCTGCAAGATCATGCAAAGGTAACTAGCACATCCATCAGTCAAAGGATCCCCCGAGATATTGAGTAATTCTATGCAGCACTAAGGCCCAGGGCAAGTCTTCTTGATTTGTGTGGATGATTTTTCGATGCACATTGGAAAAGCAATGCTGTAAATCTAAACATATGAGCTTTATGGGTAATTCCTTTTACCAGTTGGTGGTTTTAGAGAGGAACACTTGGGATTATATGTTTTCCTTGTAGGCTATGTGATGATCCAACACAAAGTTACACCACCATACTTCTTACATGATGACTTATATAACTCTTTTAGTTTCGTCATAGTCTTGTTCCTCACATATTGTAGGAAGTTTTAGTTAAATGATTGGCACGTGCAGACTTAAGGGGTAACGGTGTTGCTTATATGCCATCCATGGTTTAAAAAAGCGGTCTGAGGCGGCGCCTCAGGGGGGGTGTTTTGGAACGTACGCCTCATGTACCTGAGGCGGTGGTGAAGCGTATGAGGCGGCGCCTCAGGGCCGAGGCGGATTTTCTTTTTTTTTAGCCAAATTAGTCAATAGTATTGATTTTGTACCTTGAATCGATTTACTTTTAGGGTTTTTAACCCCATATAGCGCCGGATTCGTGATTTCCAGCGACGAATTCCGGCGGCGGCGGTGCAACATCTGCCAGAAACCCAAGGAGGAAGAGAGGAAAGAGGGAAGAAAGATATAACGGCTGGAACTTGTTTTACTCTTTTAGGGTTTTAATAAGTTTAGACTTTTTCATATTTAACCCCTCTATCTTTGACTATTTTACATTTAGTCTCAAAAAGTTTAAAATAAGTTTGTGTATTTAAACATTTGACCCCCTCTATCTTTAATAGTTTACATTTAAGTCTTAAACTTATATATAAAAGTTTATAAAGTATGTATATAAAATATATAAATACTTATTAAAACTTATATATATATAATTTCTATATTTTTTTTAATTCCGCCTCGACCTTACGCCTCGGTCCGCCTCGAGGCTTACGCCTCTTGAGGCGGAGGGAAAACGCCTCGAAACTCATTTCCGTACTTTTAAACTTTGATGCCATCCAATTCACATATGTAGCCCACAATCTCATCCCTTGATATCTCTAGATTATACAACTTCTTAAGCAATTTTAGGTTCAGCGGTTCAGAGAGATTGTTACAGCAATCTACGTAAGTTTAAGCAAACCCTTACATACAAACGTTTAATGAAGTCTTCAACTAAGCATTTGCCAAACATATAGTCCTTTGAGGCGTTCAATGGTTAAAAATTCTCCTACACATTAGGATTTCTATTTTCTCATGATTGGCAGCAGGCCATTAGATCTATTCCTCTTAACAAGTTTCAAAAATTGCCACTTGCTCTAGAACTTTCTGAATCGTGTCCATAGGTTAGCTGAATCATTAGAGAATTAAGTCTAATGACCTCTCACCAATCAATGGACATATGAAATGTGGGGGAAAATTTTTAGACACCATAAAGTATTTTATGTTAGGCGAATGCCGGTATGCAAGGGGTTGCTAAAACCTTCTTTGGTTATTGTAACGATGTTTCTGAACCATTGAACCTAAAATTCCTTAAGAAGATGCATAATTTAGTGTGATTAGAGGATGAAATTGTTGTCTCCGTTTGTGAATTGGATGTTATATCAACATCATCATTATTCAAGACCTTAAGTTTGCACATGTCAATCCTTTCACTAAAGCTTTCTCACATGTTGTTAGCATATCAGATTATGGTGAAACTAAAAGAATTATAAAAGTCAGCAAGTTAGAAAGTATGGTTGTTTGCCTTAATAGATTTGCACTCCAATAGCTTTTTTCGAACAGCCCTATACAAATATGTGAATTCCCTGGTCTTTTGTTCTATCCTGCTAGGAAGTACTTAGTATCTCGTGGAATCCTTTGACTGAAGGATGTGCTAGTTACCTTTGTATCAATTTGTGGAATTGCAAAGGTATACATAGCTTAATTGTAGAGTGTTGTTTTATCTCATGTGTAATCTTCCAAAAGGGGTTACTAAGTCTTTTTTAAATTGCTTCTTTGAGAAATTTTCATAGGATACAGTAGTTCAGTTAGTGGAATGGCACTACAGTTGCTATGTTGGACAAACTTGTCACAAAGAGCTTCTTTCAACTGCGATTAAACGGCATAATGCTACACGAGAATGATTGCCTCTGTAATCTCATGAGAGTACCATGCTTGTCTCCGTTGATGATTTGAGATACGATAATTGGAATCGAGGGGGCTATACAATTCACTAATTCATGTGAACGATGTGCTAGTTTAACTTGATTCATAAACAAGAAAGTTGTGATCTTTTAATTAAGTTTAGTTTAGTTTGATAGTTCCTTTTCCTACTAATCTTATGATGGTGTAGTTTTTCTTATGTCATACACAAGGTTTTGAATCGTGAAGCAGCCATTTTATCATATGGAACTGAAAGATACCTCCCAGGGTGTATCTTGTCGTATCATTCGGCTCCTATGGACACGGTTCACAAAGTTCTAGAGCAAGCACCAGAGCCCATGGTTGTTAATGATTCAGCAGAAGCTAAACCAAAAAGAAAAAAATTAAAGGGGAAAAGAGCGGTTGTAAGGTGGTTAAAGTTCTTCAGATTCAAGAAGAAGAAAGATTATGAAAGAATGACCGCAGAAGAAAAGATCCTTTTCAAATTGAGAAAAGTAAGTTTCGGTATATGCATTACTTTCATCCAAGTTAGTTGGATTTGTGTTATGAGACTGACAATTGCTTATATGATTATCATAACTTCAAGGAGCGAACATACTTCCAAACACTATCCCAATCAGTTTTACTACAGCCAATTATGGCAAATCACATAATCACTTTTAAGATGCACATCTGAACACCCCCTAAACTAAATTGGTAGGTAAACTGTATCTTTATAATAGTCAGTTTTTCTATAACAGATTTTTATTTGCTTTCCAAAATCTGTCTATTTTGACCCTAGATACTCATCTGAATCATAATCTGTGTCAATTTAGCGACTTCAAGTCATGATGATAAGTTTAAATGCACATCCTTCCTAATCAACTATTTAATCTTGCTGTCAGGCTCGAAGAAAGGAGGAACAACTGGTTGAAGCTCTGAACAAGATCGAACCAAAAGAATCATCGGAAACAACCCATGATCCAGAAATACTGACCCCCGAAGAACACTTTTACTTCTTGAAAATGGGAATAAAGAGTAAAAACTATGTGCCAATTGGTAGACGAGGGATATATCAAGGTGTCATTCTTAACATGCATTTGCATTGGAAGAAACACGAGACTCTACAAGTGATAGTAAAGACATTCACACCAGATGAAGTGAAAGAGATGGCTGTAGAGCTTGCAAGATTGAGTGGTGGCATTGTGCTCGATATTCAGGGTAAGGATAAAGATACTATTATTATGTATAGAGGGAAGAACTATTCACAACCACCTACCGAGATCATGTCGCCTAGGGTCACTCTCCCTAGGAAAAAGGTAAGATTTACAACCCATTTATATGATAATGGGTCAAACGGGTCGAATGCAAATTTTGTGTAATATGAACTGGATCAAATGTGTCAATTGAGTTAACTTGGGTCAAAAGTTCTTTAACTTGTATATCAATTCTTACATTGTCCTAAATCATTAATATTAAAAAAAAAAAAAAAAAAAAAAAAAAAAAAAAAATTATATTTCTCTGGGTCGTTCGTTTAAATGGCAACCTACTTTTCAAGGTGGTCTATTGCGGTACATAAACTTTTTAATGTACCAATCTCATAATTAGCTTTTTCTAAACAAGCTAGTTTGGTGATTACAGTGTAAAAAAGTACCAAAGCGGACAAGAAAACTTGGTTACCAGAATATAATGACCAAATAGGAGTAAAGAACTTTACTTAAAACTACCAAATGCCCACCACTGGCCCTTCCCCTTTCCGGGTCTGGATTTTTCGCGTCATTTCTGTCGTCGTGAGTACATTGTCGTAAGTTTAGTTTCCAGATTAGGACATTATAAAGTATAATTACCAATTTGGACTATGTGGACTTGCAAAATTTTCCTTATTTTTTATAATATAGTTTCTATAATCATGTTTTAATTATGTTAGTAATTCAAACAATGGACAGAAGATTGTCTGCGTTACCTCAACCTGACCCATTTTGATGGTTTACATAAATTGTTCGTTTATTTATTTATTTTCATTTTGCTATGTGTATTATGTAGGCATTAGACAAATCAAAATATAGAGACGCACTTCGTGCTGTAAGGAGACACATTCCTGCACTTGAGCAGGATCTTGAACTTCTTCGTGCAAAGGCTGAAAACAATGTTGAAGTTGATGCAGAAACACAATTATCTAATACTGACATTACTGAACCTGAAGAATTATCGAGCATAAAACTTGAAGCCACACAAAAACTCAAAGAACTCGTTGCTAAAAATGATAAATACAATGAAGATGATGATCATTCTGTGACGGGTTCAGAACTAAATTCAGATTCAGAAGATTTGTCTGATATCTTTGAGACTGATTGTGAAACAGATGAAGATAAAGATGAAAAACCCCTGTATTTGGATGAATTTGAAAAGTTTCCTGTGGAACGTAACGAGGTTGAAGAAGATTTTGAAGAGCATTTAAGGCGGATATCTGCCAAGTCTAAGAAGGAAAAGGATTTGGAACCAGATTTTGATGAGGTTGATCGTGTGGTGCTGCGTGCTGCTTCGCTTTTAAAGAAGAAAAGATAAGGGGGTTGGTGGCTGAATATGGTTGTGATTGGACTGTTTTTGTTGTATACTATTCGAAAAATATCTATTCACGAGCATCGAGCAATGTAGAATGGCTTATACAGATGGTAATAAGTATATTCAAGTTAGTCGATCTCGTGATACATGTTTCTGTGCTAATGGCTGCTAAGGATTTTTTGCGGCCATTAGCAGAGAAATATGTATCACGAAATCGACTAACTTGAATATACTTAGATAAGTATATTTAAGTTAGTCGTTCTCGTGAAACATATTCCTGTGCTAATGGCTGCTTAGGATTTTTTTTTCGGCCATTAGCACAGAAATATGTATCACGAAATCGACTAACTTGAATATACTTAGATTACTATACGATCTCTTGCATAGTTTCGACCCAATAACCCATTTCTTTCCAAGCTAAAATCTTTTGTTTGAGATAACACAACCGAGGAAACATATTGGTTTACTCATGTCTTTCCAAGCTAAAATCTTTTGTTTGAGATAACACAACCCCAAGAAACAACACATTGGAGTGAGAAATTCAGGTCGTTTGGCTTAAGAGATCTTATGTGTCTTAGATCATATTATCATGGCCAATTTGGGCATCTTTCGTCTTTCTGGATGTTCATTTTCGTTAACTCAATTTTGTTCCAACTATATGAGGTGCCGTTTGCAATTATTAAATCTAGTGCAAAGACATTGTGTATTATGTCAAATGGCATGCAGGTTTTCGTTAAAGTTTCAATGTATCAATGGAAGCGCTTTCCTTCTGTATTAATTGTAACAATTTTAACAAGTCTTCTTGATAAAGATTAAATTTCACGTTTCCCACAATAAGAAGGAAGAAGCAAACCAATAGTTTCTTGATTAAGGTAATACAACTTCAATATGCCATTTTCGGCATATTTTCTTTTCAGATGTTCATTGCTTCATTGCAGCACTAGAGAATGTAACAACAATGTTGAATTGAGCTAATGCATATCAGCACTGTACAATAATACTGCTGCTAGTCACTTTTTATATCCAGAGCATCCATCTCGAATTAAGGCCATTATCCCTCATTCCCTCCTGATGGGGAAATCCATCATCAAGTTAAGCAAGATCATAGAATCTTGAAGGACACTCCTTAACCTCCTTGAGGCAAAGACAAAACAGTTCTGTGTCGAGTATATTATATAACCAGTTCAAGGTGATATCAATCGCCTAAGATTTGACTTTTGAATATCCTCGTATGTAAACTTGTTTTCTTCTTTGTTGAGTATATTATTTACTTAATCATTTTACAGGGAGCTATTATTTACTTAATTATTTTACAACGGCTCGTAACTCAATTCTGACT